>CM073464.1:460000-2860000 GCA_037074535.1 Gleditsia sinensis | reverse complement strand
CCAAACAGTTTGTAGTTGTAATTCACCAAGCATGGAACTCGTAAAATAGATGGTGCACTGCCAAAATCACGACCCCTGGAACTGAACATCATTCTAAGAAAACATAGCATGGAAAATTGATACTTTTGGGTCCTCTGGCTTGGCATCAAACAGAATACAAATCACTGGGGGATACTCTGTCAAAGTTTAAAACAGTGTCTGGTACAATAGAGACCAGAGATTCCTCTGGCTCAACGTATAAATTTACCACTTGGCAGCCTCCCGGGCAAAACAACATTCAGTAAGATTCATACTTCAACTATCAAACAGAATAACAACTACAATAATTTTGTTGGCATCCTAAGCGAGTTAACTTTCCATTATACCAAGTGCATCAGATGTATGCTTAGAATGCCAACAAAGGTATTGTCTCAGACAATCGTTTACTTATGCTTACAAGAATTTCTATCACTAAGCAAATGGCCATAGACGACCTCTCATTTCCAATCAGTACCCCCACTGAGAAAATAGTGGCTTTACGCTAACGTTTTTCCTTCCTAAATGAAGACATCTCGGAATATCTTTTCAACTAACTTCATTGGAATATACAAATATAGTTATACACTATTGGATTATAAATCTCAATATAACACCAACAGATAACAACATGCATAAAAGCATTCGTTGACATAGAGCATTCAGCAATATAATTCTCAATATGACATCAAGCTAGCTTATAATCGTCTGAGCCTCAGAATATAGACTCTGTCTGCTAATAAAATGCAGCCCAAAACATAAATGATTTCTATAATTGACAACCAAAGCCACAGTCCTCACTTATGCTTTTTTTTTTCTTCCACTTTTTTTATATCTTATTTTAGTATCATAATTTTTTGAACAGATAGATGGAGTATGTATCCTCACATGGAAAGTCACAAATTACTTATCATGAAATTGGACATATATTTTCAACATTACAATAGATTACTAATGGAAACTATTAAACAAATACCAATCTTGATGATAGCAGAACTCCTGTCCTTTTATATTAACTTACTTAACCTCACTTTCTTCCATTACATTCTGTGCAAACATTTAGACATATCCCCTTATAGACTGAAATTTAATTTTGATTAGGCCAGAGTGTTGCATTAAAAGATTCGACTGCTGTACAGAATGTAGTCCTCAAAAGTCCAAAACCCAGGAACCCAAAAATAAAAAGCTAGTTGAATCTAACTTAACCATACCCACTTGGAAAAATCCTATATAGCCAACCAATCAGCAAGTCATAAATGCTACTCACACAATCAGTTATGTTTCAATAGGTTGGAAACCAAATAATTTGTCTAATTAGTATCACATCCTAATCATAACTAAGCTGTTGACTCATGGCATGGCACTAATTTAGCAGTAAATTATTACTATGAATTTTTTTTCCTGTTATGTAGATAAAGTACAACTTTTCCTCCTTCACTATTCTTCTATCAAAGAAGAAAATATTAAGAAAGGAAAAATAAATAAATAAATAAACATGTGTTACATTAGTTTAAAGCCTGCCACACTAGCTTTGTCAAAGGATCACGATCAAAATGCAGAGTTCGTGAAACAATAGCCTACATGATACTTCCATGTTCTGCCAAGAAGTCACAATTTTTTCTCCAGAATTAAGAATGGTATCTCTTCATTTGAAGAATAAGTTCTTATATTATTTTGAATGGCCGCAGAACAGAACTAAGATGATAATTTAAAAAGCACTCGAGTTAAACACTTGAATGCCGTTGTGTTTAATATATCACAAAATCACAAAGTAATCAGCAATTGTATAGACACATAGGACTTAATATTTTGAGACAAATTTGAACGTCCTCAAACTTTCATTAAACTTATTGATGAACCAGAACTGTTTATGACCAGACTTAAGTCATGTCAACCCTTAAATTGAAGAGACAAATATATGTCATAGCATGTCTATAAATTGAGAAAAGCAAGTTATATGACTTCCAAGATACCTGAAATTCATTATCAAGTTATAAGTGTTTAGGGTTTTACAAAACCTCGTAAATATGAAATTATATTGAGAATGCTGAATTCAAAAAATCGTCAAGGCCTATTTATACTAGGAAACACCTTCCTAACAAAATTAAGGAACACATTCCTAATAAAACTAGAGAACAGAGTTTAGCGCATAATAAACTTGACCAACAGGAAGTAAAAATCCTTCTGGCATGTTCCTAATCCATATAATATCCTACTAGAATCTTATCCCAATCTAATTACCCTCTAGCTACCTAACATAATTTAAAAAGCACCTATAAATATCACTAAGAAAATTATCATCTAATCATAAATAGTCAAAATATAACTATAATTCACTCCACCTTTGTCCTACATCAGATAGTCTCTTCCTTGTAGAAAGGAAGTCAAAAAGGAAAGTTACAAGACAAACACCCTTACTGACTAACAACGTCATTTTTTAAATGTTCCAATAGTATTAAGGTAACATCTGCAATAACAACACTTATGGTTGACATCTAATCTCAAGGAATAAAAAGAGATTGCGAAGGACTATTCTGCAGAACAAAAATTGCAGTATATTATTCTTTAAATAAGGATGGAATACATCATACAGGTGAGAAATATAGAGGGAAATTTTTTGCCCTATCCTAAACATCTGCTGCAGGTCAAAGTAATTGCTTTTTTATTTTTATTTTCCGGTACCATGTTTCTTTAATGCAGTAAGTAGCAGGCCTAGAGTTCTAAATTGCAATTGTAATACTAATAGTATTCGACCCATTGGTCCAGCTTGTATTTACCTATTCAGGACTTTCTTCACAACAAACAGCTTACGCTAATTAATAATGATTCTGCTGAACATAAAGGTTTTAGTTTTCAATAATAAACAAATTAATTATGCGTGACAAATCTAAGTCATTAAAAAGTATTACATCTAGAAAACAAAATATTGACTCAAAAGTGTCTAGACTCTAAAAAAATGACCAGACGAGATTATAAAAACAATTCTCTTATTAAGGAGTCTCTAATGTTGCTGAATACTGATTACCCAAAAGTTTAAAGCTAACAGATAAATAAAGGTACAGAATTATAAGCAGTGCATGACATAGGAATTTCACATCCAGAGACATACCTTGACCTATATGGAAAGAGAAGAGATTTCCATTATGCTGTGTTGTGTTACATGATGATGCTCGGGCCCTCCTAACATCAACCCATAATTCACATCATTTTTGCGTGCAAGATCAGAATCATTGTACCACAAACCCACCATTAAAACCTGTTTCTACAAATTTTCCTTCACCTATATACTCTCAACTGCCTACTTTACCATTTTCCTCTTAGTACACATACAAGCTACCGACCCACTTGATTTAACATTCAAATAGCTTTCTGAAACAACAAAAACTGATGATTACACAGAGACATATCTTAATAATCCCACAAGCAAAACGAGAACAAAACGGCTGAATCCAGTTTTGTAAGTAACCCGACAAACCCCAACTATACTAGACTGTAAGTAATAATTAATGATAAATCTCAAAACAGTAAACCCGGGGGGGGGGATCAGAAGTTAATGGAATTCGCAGAAAAATAGTTCAGGATCATTGCACGCAAAAATGATGAAAATCAGATGGGTCAGAACTCGGAAATGTCACAGTAGAGCATGATGGAGTGAGCAGAGAAGCTCAATTAACAATCCCCACTTTGAATTTGGTGGCTGAGAAATTTAAATTGAGGAAACACAATGAGTAAGCGTAATTGCTAAATACCTGGAAATTATCGTCACGATCCCACTAGAATTTACTAGAATGCATGTCCAACCGACCAAGTATCTCCGAACGAAGAAAGCCTTAGAATTGAATTTGAAAGTGCTTGGTTGGTCTAGGTTTAGTTGGGCTCTGGCACCCTTGACTCGAAAAAGAAAAAGGAAAAAGAAGTGCTTGGTTGGCAAGAAAACTGCGAAATAGAAAGAGAAATTGGCTCAACCTCAAATTGGGTCAATTTTATTTCTCGTATAACATGATTCATGAGCTTGAATTACTTACCCTCCTTCCAAGTCCATGCCTTAATTAATAAAAATTAATTGATTTAATTATAATGAAAGAGTTTGACATGCTCTCAACAATTAAGAAAGAACAACAATAATACATATCTTAATATATATGCACGTCTCTTCCAAACCCAACAATTTCCCAGCAATTAAAAACCACCTTTTGACCAGGTTGGAGGATGGTATTGCAAAGAATGCGAGTGCATGCTCGCTGTCTCATCCAAAATTCTCAAGGCCTCTAAAATATTGCCACTTTATCCTCCAAAGTCAAATGATGAAAACATGTTTGCGCAACTAAACTAGGTAATCATTTTTATATGTGAAATTTTGTGTGCCCTGCGAAGACCGGATGCGTGTAAATTGCAAACATCTACAATGGTTACGATTACGATGCCAAGTTTGCTCCAAAGTATATAAAAATTAATATTATGAAATAAGGTAAAAAAAAAAAGAAGAAGAAGAATCCTTTACAAAAATACCGAGCAAATAATTTATTGAATTAAATATATAATATTTAACGTGGCTAAGCTAAGTAAAAAAAAAAAAACAGAGGTAGTGTTTTCTTGCATATTATAAATTAATTGTTCATATTGCACGTTAAAAAAAAAAAGATAAATCATTGTAGATTGCTTAAGGATGAGACAATATCATGGCAATATGTAATGGAGAAATGGGGATAACTCATTGCCCCATTTGGTAATAATTTATATACATCTATACACCACTCGTAAGGAGTACATATGTATTCATTTTGTAAAGTAAATTCTCTTATGCGTTGATTTACATAATAATTAATATCCATGCTAAAATAAAAGACATTAATACCTCAATCATCAAAGTAAAAACAGAATTGTTTATCTAAATTATTATTTATTGATTGTTTAAACTAAAGAATAATACCGTTCCTACATTATGCACTTTCAGTACTTGCATTTATTTATAACATATTTAAAATTTTTTATTTTATTTTTAGAATTACTTAAGACAAAAATATAAATAAATAAAGTACGGATTTAAAATATAATACGTCAAAAAATAATGAATGACACGTGTAAAAATTGTGTAAATACTAAGTAGCATTAATGTAATATAAACTAAACCGATTCATCTCAAGTACAAAAGTATAATCCTAGCAGGGATTTTGTTGGAGTGGCAGTGTTTGGAAGGGGACGGACCTGATTTAACATTGTTCAGACCAGACAACCCATGGGCCCCCATTCATAAATTTAACTTACAGGCCAACCAATACTTTCATTATAATATTCACGCAAAGCGTAGGAGATAACATGGCAGTGAATTATAAACCGCTCCCACGCCCCCACGGCCGAAACTGGACAACACCGCCACTTCCGTTTTGCAATTTGTAAATTCCGTGCACTCTTCGCCTCTATTCGAATTTCTTTAGATCGTTGCTTCTAATGAATACATATAAATATTTTTATTTCTTATTGACAGAAAAATATCTATATTTTTTTTCTTTTTCGGTCATAAAATAAATAAAATGCAATATTTAACACGGCAAAGGAAGATAGATTCCAGGTATCAACGCAAAAATTCTCCTTGTGAATGAGGGGAGAGAATGGCTGAGGAAGTGACGCGCTAGGAGATAGCTGCGGGGTTACAGAAATTCTGAAACATCATTTTCCATGGGACCAACTGCCAAGAAGGCCTATAGGGTCAGACAAGGTCATTGGGTTTTCCCCAGCTTTTTTTTTTTTTTTGAGCTTCCCGTCTTGTCGTTGCTGGTTGGTTTATAGCTTGCCTTGACAGCTTTAGAAATGGACGCTTTCCTTTCCGTCCCTTCTAACTCACCTCATTAGTGCCTCCTATTCAATGGCATTTCATGTTCCCAACATCTAACGCCAAATAACAACCACCGCTCTGTTCCATCAGAATCACAGTCAACAACAAAGTTTCCCATTTTCCAGAGGACAAATAACAAGTGCTGTCTTCTTTCAGCTTTTAAAACAAGATGCCCTCTTCATTTTTCTCCACCAATGCCTTGAGATCTCCCACTTTCATCACGTCCCCTTCTGCCGAACTACCACATTTTCCTTCTTCTTGTGGCTTTAATGCTGGTCTTTGTCATCTTCGATACCCATTGCGACGCATGGGTTAAAGAATGTGGGTTTCAAGTCTTGAGAAGATCTTTGAATCTTTTCCTTTCAAGTTTTCAGCTGTTGGGTTTTATTCAGAATCGTCTTGGCGATCGCAATGCAATTAGGTGTGTGAACTTTTGGCTTAATAGTTCGTTCTCATGGCCTTTCTTTCGTTCATCTGGTGCCCTTTTTCTCTTTCCGATTATAGGATTTAATGGTTTTAGTGGGAATGCGGCAACCTTACGATTGAATAGGTGATTAGCATTATGTTAGTTATGCCGTTTTCTGGTTGTACGTGTTTTGATAATTGGGAATTATTTTTGCTGCCACGGATCAACTATTCTATGGGAACCATGGAAATAAATATTTACCTTAATAAATGTAGCAGTATATACCTCTCCTTTTTTTAGTTGACTTGACAATGAGATCAGATAGAGCAAAATGGATTTCAGTGATTTTTATAATGTATACTCTTAAGTCAGTACATTCATATTTAGTTTGTTTCAAGTACCTTTTACTGATATCCAACCGAATTTTGTTTGTATCTGTGGAAACATTTTAAATCTTTGAAATACAGGGAAGAACACACATTATTGTTTTCTGTAAGTCTATATATATATATATATATATATATATATATATTCGGTATCTTGATGTGGATTACTTAAGTCAGTACATTCATATTTAGTATGATTAGATTTATCTGATGCATAACTTCATTGGTAATGTGAATCAGGTTATGAGCAAAATGATTTGGACTTATCTCCAGGGCAAAGCTTGGATGGAAGTTTCAGGAAGTCTAGCTCTGGTTTGCATTAATGTCTTCTCGTGTTTAAATTTTCTCTATAGTTTGGGATATTTTCTTTATCCTCTCTCGTGCAGTTTGTAATCTATTAGTTCATTGATTCTTTATGAAAGTCAAAAAGTGATCTGTTCTTGTTTGAGAAACTAAACAGGCCAACAAGGGGTTAATGCTGCTTTAGTAGTTGCAAATTCTAATAAAGTAATAAAACGTCCCATTGAAGAGTCTTAATAATTGTCAACGGAAAGTAAAGTTGCTGCTTCACATGCTTGTCCTGGTTAATGCACACACACAAAAGTTCTTACGGTTTGGGTTTAGTAACCTTATGCATTATGCTTATTTTTCTAGGATGCGATCTTTTATTGAAATTTATTTGTGCCGAGGCAGCCAGGCTTCATTAACTTGCTGCTTTTGCACAACGTAATGACAGTATCATTCAAATCATCGATGGAGTTGCCTGACATTTTCCTAACAAGATTAGGATGTAGTCATTTGCTGCTTTTTTGCTAATGTAATTAAGTTGTCACTATTATTAATGAGTAGTGACATGGTTTTCTATTTTGCAGTTATTTCCGCTCATAGTGTCTCTGGAACTTCAGGATCTAGCAAGTTTGTTCCTATTTCCAGAAGGGTGTTCAAGGGGCTCAAGGACTGTGGAAGAAAACTCGTTGACCTGGAGCTTTTCACACAGAATCTTGAGGATTGGGTTTTGGAGAATCTACATGCTGATTCAGCTGATGGGAAGCAATATTTCAGTTCTCCTTTCACTACTAATGAGTTGCGCAAGCTTGATTTGGCATTGGAGGGGGTTCCTTTTCAGCAACTGGTCCGTATGCCAAGCTTCTCTGAAGTTTTCAATGATCTTATCGAAGATCAGTATCTAGCAGTTGAGGATTTCCTTCATGCCATTATCATTGGCCTCTGGCGTACATTTTGGCATAAAAGCGGACCACTGCCATTATTTGTGTCTTGCCCTTCTCATCCTGGTTCCAGGTTCTGTAGTGTTGAAAAGGTTATATCAAGAGGAAGGCTTGGGGAACTGTGTGGATTAGCTTTGATGTCAAAAACTGGAAGTGATTTAAAAGTTAAATGGGACCAAGTGGTAGAGTTTGCCTTGTTCAAGCCAGAAGTAGTAGAAAATGAGTTGATAGTATCTGCTCGCACTATATGTGAAGCTCTCTTTTATGGTTTCCATGTACTTGTTTCTCGGAGTTTGAGCAAGATTAGTTCTGTCAATAGTGACTCTGTGTTCCTTCTAGTTCTAGATTCCAAATATGGAGGGGTGGTAAAGTTGAGTGGTGACCTTGGAAAACTTGATTTATTGAACTCAAGCAACCCATACCAGACTGTGGCTGAATGGATCAAAACCTATGCTGAAGTTGGTGTCACGCCGGTGGAACCAATATGGAACCAATTGGGAAATGCAAACTGGGGGGATATAGGAACTTTGCAAGTACTGTTGGCAACTTTCTACTCTATTGCCCAATGGAATGGACCACCAAGAAAGTCAGTAGCTTCATTAATCTCAGATCATGGCCTTCGGCTTCAGAAGCGCAGGACAGAGTGCTGTATCATTGAGCAAGAAAATGCACTAATTCCTCATCAAGTAGCAGCTAACTATGAAGCAGGAGAGATTGTTGAACTTGACCAGAATGATTTCTTTCTCAGAAAGGAAGCATCACGCCTGAAGCTCAAGCAGGGTGACATATTGCTCTTGGATGATCCACAGCAAGGTCAGAAAAGTTTCCAAATTCAGGAGTCTCTGGTCGGAGGGAACTATTTTCTCTACAATGCTGTCTGTCTTGATCATCCCTCAGAGTTATTGACTTTATATGTGGGGGCCCATCCCTCCAGACTTGAGCCTTCTTGGGAGGATATGAGCCTCTGGTACCAAGTACAACGTCAAACAAAAGTACTAAACATTTTGAGGAATCAGGGAATCCTGAGCAAATATTTACCAGAAATTGTAGCCTCTGGCCGGATTTTACATTCTGGTACCTGCAACAAGGAGAGCCCTGGGGGAAGATGTGATCACCCATGGTGTGGGACCCCAATACTGGTGACATCTCCAGTAGGGAAGCCACTTTCATCTGTAATTACTTATGAAGGGCCATTCTCTGCTGATGATGCCATTCGCTGCTGTCGGGACTGTTTAGTTGCTCTAAAAAGTGCAGCCATGGCTAATGTCCAGCATGGTGATATTTGTCCAGAGAACATCATACGTGTTACAGAAAAACAAGGTTTCAAAAACCAGGCTGTCTATGTCCCCATATCTTGGGGGCGTGCTGTCTTGGAAGATAGGGATAGCCCCACTATAAATTTGCAGTTCTCATCATCTCATGCTCTTCAACATGGGAAGTTGTGTCCTTCATCTGATTCTGAAAGCATTGTCTACGTCCTCTTTTTTATTTGTGGAGGAACCATGCAGCAGCAAGATTCAATCGAATCTGCTTTGCAATGGAGGGAGAGAAGCTGGGCAAAGCGTTTGATCCAGCAACATCTTGGGCAGGCTTCTGCTCTCTTGAAGGCATTTGCCGATTATGTGGATAGTCTTTGTGGAACTCCATATCCTGTTGACTATGATATATGGTTAAAAAGGTTGAACAAGGCTGTGGATGGCTCAGCAGATAGAGGTAAAATGGTTGAAGAAGTAGCCATGTCATTGAGATTAGAGGACGCTGCTGCTGAGTCTTCTGGAGCTTCTGGCCCTTGATTTGATGCTGGAAGGCTGATTTTGGTGGTTTATTCTTGTAAATTGCAACTGGGAGATTCAAATGCATTAGATTCTAAGTATCATTTTGGCATCTTTCTGGTCCAGCGAGGTATTTCTTGGAGTGTCTACTGTTCTTTGTCTGATGGAAAGTTAACAACCAAATTCATGTCTGTCTCAATAAGTGAGGTGTATGCTAAATTACCATCAATACATCTTGCTTGTAACTTGGAAGCATGCCAAATGATTTGAAATTATGAGGCTTAAGCTAGTGTGTTCTGTACTCTTCAAAGCTCCTCTTTGTTTTCTCGGTCAGCGATGTTACTTGTATGTTCAAATGGGTAGAGGTGTAAACTTACAGAAACAAACAAAATATTTTATATTATTCGTCGAAATTTTTTAATTATTTTTTCTTATTACATTAATATTTTTAAATTGTTAACCTTAATGAGTTATTCTAATAGTGGAAGTCAACACATAATATATATGGTTAGATGTAAATTCGAATTTAGACCCAAAAGATAAACTAATAGAGATAAGTTGGTTCAATACTGAAAAGAAAATAGCATGTTTAGAAAAAGAGAAAAACAAATTTAATAGTAAAAAATAAAATTTTTCAATATTTACGTTTTTTTTATAGTATGATAATCAAGAGATTTATTAATCAATAGTTTAAATAAAAGCATTTTAAAAATTGTAAACAGAAACTACAAATGGAAAACTATTCCATTGTTTTTTGGGTTAAGAATTAAGATTCTATATAATCCAGAAAAAGGGAAGAGAGAGGAAAAAAAAGAAAAAGAAAATCAAATGTCACATGACCGTCGAAAATGCCGCGTTACATATACATTACTTAGATTTTTTTTTTTTTGTCAAATAAACTAACAACGTTATCCATAAAAACAATATTGAAAAATTAAGGATAAAATTAAGAACAAAAATGAATTTTACATTAAATTTTAAGGATAATAAATATATTTTTATCTAAAAATATACGCGGTTCAACCTTCCAAAAAGTGTGGATACTCGCTTCGCGATATTCAAATAGGGGTTCAATTTGTAAAACTGAAAAATAAATAAATAAACAGAATTCCTGCAACAACAACAAAAAAAAAAAAAGATGGGGACGCCGACACGATGACGCCAAAGGCCGGCTCTCAAATGGTAATGGAATTTCTTCCCACGCACGCCTTTCGACCGTTTTAGTCTGCGGCTCTTTATAAACCCCGCATCCTTGAGAGGTAGCAGAAAGTGTAGGACTTTTTGATCAAGTAACTGGTGATGATGGGGGAACCGGGAGAATGCTCTGAAGCAAAACCCTCAGATGAAATCTGGGCCAAGCTTGGTAAACATTCTATCTGAACTTCTTCTTGGGTAGCACAGACAATGCATGTGAATTCAGAGATAGTAATATGAAAGTTAAAACTGGGTGTTCCGTGTTCTTTCACCTCTTTCATGCAAGTAATTTGCAATCTTCCCTCCTCTAATTGGATTTTCTTGAAATCCTTTACAATTTATAAGGATCAGAAGAGAGGATAGAAAAAGGATGTTCTTTCTGCATTTAACGGCCAAAATGGCAAAGCCTCTATTTTCTTATTAGAAGTTGCTTTGAAATTTATACTAAAGTCCCATAATTTCCGCTAATTAAGTAATAGCGTGTGGACTAAAACAATGCTAGTCGCGGAAGTCTAATTTCAGGATTTTATAGGTCGAAATTTTTGGCTATTGTCATAGTGACCTTTATAGCTTTGCAGTATATATGGTGGAAGGGCAGAGGGACAGTAGGTTGATCAGGTTTCACTACTGTTTCTGTTGAGGGCAAGGGGGCGGGTCGTAATATGGATAACGGCATTTCCTTCAGTCTCAATTGAACCTATTGCTTTCTCTCATTCTTGGATGAAGAAATTCCCATATATTTTCTCTTTATATTCTTATTATAATGCCCGCAAATAGAAGCTGATTTGCTATATTTCTCTCTTATCTTCCTTCTACATTTGCACCTCGTGATTGAAATAGTTATGGTATTATTTTTTAACTTTGTTTTGAATGATACTCTGATTCGGCATTTTTTGGCTAGCGGTACAGCTTACTGTTTTATTGGATTTATATATGTGATGTGTAATTTCATGAGGATGTGTGCAGGTTGTGAATTCGATGCTAGTTGCTTTAACTGTTTTATATTAATAAATGAAAAGACAAATTTAGTTTGGAGTTTGACACTTTTTAAAGGTGCTCATTTGGCCAAACTCTTTCTTTTTTGTAGTTTCATCAGAGTCAAGATATTCAGATGTTGAGATAAGGTCAGATGAGAAAGTAATATGTTCTGAGATAACATCTTCTTCCGGTGATAAGCATAACTGGTGCAAAATAATAAGGAACTCTGATCTATGTTCTGCCACAATTGAAAACAATAGGTAATCATGAGATTACTTAAATAATATTGTTACATACTTGTTTTATAAGAAAAATGTTGTTAAGTAACTGAGGCCATGATATATATTGTGCTTTATTAAAAGGAAAAACTTAGGTTCAGTTCTTTAGGTGTTTGCTAATAAAGCTCTTTAATAAAAACATAATGTATGAACATTTTCACAACTCAGCTGTAAAAAAGATTTTTACATGTCATTGTTCTATTGAAGCACCTAATAGCAAACACCTAAGAAATTCACCTAAGTTTGGTCCTTATTAAAAATGCTTTATTGAGAAGACGAGACCTTTAAGATGCAATGCATGTTTCCATATCCTTGTTTTTCCTGCTATTGGAGAAATGGCATCAAAACTGCAGTTAAAGCATATATATATTTCATTGATTCAAAACTGCAGTCAAAGCTGATATACGTATGTCTAACATCTCTCTAATGATGATTGATAGCTGGAGTAATAGTAACATCACTTCCTCCTTTTGCGTGGATTGGAATCACTATAAAATGTGTCAGTTATATGAAGGGAATGCAACTAGGCAGCATCCTTATATAGGATGAAGGAATAAATGATAATTTATACTTTTACATGTTTTTTTCCCTTTCTTGAAGTATTGAAAGTTTTTCCTCTTCTTTTTTGCTTTTCTGTTTTTCCCTTATTTTTGGGTGTAACTTGCTGTAGTCCAAACACTATACTTGTTGATGGGGCTGAGGTCCACAATGAGGACGCCATTGTTATAAAGGATGGAAGTGAAATTATTCCAGGTCCTGATAGAGAAGGTCAGAGATATTGTTTTACATATCCACCCTTGAGTAACAATTGCATTTGCTGACTGTATAAATATTAGAAACGTTGTGGAATTCTTTTGTATTTCCTTGATACAATTATGTTACTGTTTCAAAAAGTTGTGTAACCATTAGGCTACAGTCTATTTATTGGTTTTTGTTAAGCAAAGTTGTATTTGAAGTTTTCATTGTGGTCAGCAAACATGCTATACTGTTTTGTCTTACTGTTAAAGGATTGCAACTCAGTTTGACAAAAGTGGGTGACATTAATTTTTCGGTGTTAATAGCTTTTGCATTATAGTCCTTTAGTAATTATACTGAATTAATAAAGGGCTTCTTTGTATACATCAAGGAAAAAATTAGTGTCATTGGCCACCACATCAGTTCTCTTGGGCAGGAACAGAAGGATAATTTTTGGCTAATAACTTGTGCTTGTTTTAACCCTAATCTAATCTATGTGTAAAACAAATGTTGATTACTCATTTATGTAATGATTTTTCTCTAAGATGGCTGAATTATAATTGGCATTATGAAATACCAACCTCTGGTTCATTTAAAGGATATTTTAGTCTTTTGATTTATACGTGGATATGTATATGTTTATTGTAGAGTTGGACGAGTTTTGTATTGTAATAATTTAATCTTTTAGTCGTTGGTACCATTTTTTAAAATGTCTAGACTGGTTTTTAAGTACTTCAGTTCTTTTTCTTACTCTCTTGTAATGGCACTAGGATTTGTTGG
The DNA here is from genome assembly GCA_037074535.1 of Gleditsia sinensis. Classification (NCBI taxonomy): domain Eukaryota; kingdom Viridiplantae; phylum Streptophyta; class Magnoliopsida; order Fabales; family Fabaceae; genus Gleditsia; species Gleditsia sinensis. The sequence continues at coordinate 2,846,397 of CM073464.1, read as the reverse complement.
CTTTATATTTAGTATCATGTCAAGACCAGAAACTAGTCAGAGGCTGCTAAAGGTAGATAATTTCTTTTTTCTTTTTCTGCCTCCTTCAATGTCTTCTTCATTACCATTCCCATCTGTAGCAATGTTGATGACAGTGTTTGTCTTTTCAGATACATGTGGATGTTGAGCATGCAAAATGCAGCATTTGCTTAAACATATGGCATGATGTTGTTACTGTTGCTCCATGTTTTCATAATTTTTGGTCTGGTCTTTATCCAGTTTGCCTTCTTTTTTAAATATTGTACTCCTGTCTCAGTTCATTGACTTTTACTTGAACTTCTACGTGGCATTTCAGCAATTGTTGCTTCTCAGAGTGGTTAAGGAGATCACAAGAAAAACGTTCAACTGTACTCTGTCCTCAATGTAGAGCAGTCGCACAATTTGTTGGAAAAAACCATTTTCTGCGGAACATTGCAGAGGTACTATTATCAGAAGAATGACGGAAACTGATTTTTGTAGACCAGTGATAGTTAAGCAAGTAAATTTGGAATATGATTTTCTCCACATGTGTATCTGCAAAATAGGGGCAAAAGGACGATGTTGGGTGTGGATTGAAGCAAACCTTGTTTTGGACTGTTTGATATGTAAAATTAGGTTTAAGCCTTATACTTAAGCTCAATTTCTCAAAAGAACCAAGCCCAAAATTGTTTTGATTAAATGCTAGCATGCCTGCTTGTATTAGTTAGCTTACAGATTTCTACAATTGACATGGAAGGACACTTTTTTTTTAATTATTATTTCTGTATGTTGGTTTGTTGTTGAGGTGAGATATTGTGATCTTTAAAAACTTCAACGTATATTTATCTATCTATACAGGCTTTACATCTTTTCCTGAATCTTTAGGTAATGCTATCATTGTGCTGTCTACAAAAAGTAAGATTTCATATTCTTGTACAAGAGCATTCCTTGTTGTAACAAATCAATGAGTAAACTTGACATCAATTTTGAATGACATCAATGAAGATATTGATGGGGCGTGATAGATAACATTTGACTACTCTCTGCTATACATGGAAGATGCTATTTCCTGCTCTTTTGATGAAGTTCTAGTTCATTGTAATGAGTGGTTTTTCAGTTCAGTGTGTGTTGTCCCTCTAGTTTGTTTGATTTATTGATTTTCTTCTCTCTTTTTACTCTTGCATTTGTTTTTCTTTGTATAGGATATACTAAGAGCTGATTCTTCCCTTGGACGTTCAGATGAAGAAGTTGAACTTTTAGATTCATATTCATCAGTACGATCAAACCTTGTGAGTAAGATGATTACTTTCCTTCTATTTTCCATGTGTACCTTCAAGTGAAGTACTAGTATTTTCCTGACATGGCAAGGACACTGGTATGATGATGTGATGAAGAAGCATATTGGCCATTTAAAAACCCAAGAGGTTATTGATAGTTGATTTGTCATACTGGATATGCAGTGCTGCTTAATTTTTTCTATTCCTGATATACAAGATGAAAGACAAACCAAATGGAAAAATAAACTTGTATGTAGCTTCACATTTTATCTGTCATATAATTTTTTGCAATTTTATTTGTTCATCAAGGAGTCTGGAGCAGCTTGTGTATCACAATGAATTTATGCAAAACAATTTCTAAAGTTTAAATAGGTTTTCTTTTTGGCCCAATTTTCCCCATTGTTGCTAACTTTATTTTGCTTTATACTGTTTTAAGTTTTGAAAGAATGACGGTTTTGATTTAACTGAATGGGCAGAATTATTGTCCTGCTCCAGTTTCTTGCAATGCTTTTCCAACCATATAGTGTTCAAAACAAGAATGAACTAGACATCTTTTTTATTTTTGTGTCTAGTTGCTGTTGTAAAATATCCTGTCCTGTGTCATGCATCCTTTTTGCAAGGAGTTATATTATGATAAATGTTGTTAGCCAGATAATGGGCCTTTCCATGGTTCAAGCTGAGAGCAATTAGAACCCTCTCAGTTTTTCAAAATTTTCGCTGTCATGGAATTAGTTGGATTTTATGATCTTACATCAATAATTCATCCTTTGAAAATGTGGAAATATTTTACTAACCTTCATGTTTTTAATTTCTGTCTAGATCATTAGATCTGGAAATAAGCATCGTCGAAAGAGGGCCCACTCACCATTGAATGAGCAAAGTGATCACACAGATTTTCAATGCCAACAGTGCGGTAACATTGCTGTCATACAATGTCAATTTGGAATATCCTGAGGACGCTGCAATTTATGCAGCACTATATTTTTTGTCCCATTTAGTTCATTTTTCGTCTCCGTCATTTCCTTCCCTTTTTTCCTGCCTAGAATAGAAAAGGATACGGAATTTGTTTGGGAGTTACTATTTGTTCACTTCCTTCGTGCTTTTTCTATTTTCTTGACTTTCTCAGTTTATTTCATAGCCTCTTGGGGAAAAAAAGTTTTGGTTTCTAATTAGTGATCTTTCTTTATTTTAGGTCTCAAGCTTATTGAGTTCATTTATAATTTTCAGTTACGGAAGTTGGTGAGTTTCAATGCAACCAAAACACTGTTCATCTCCAATGTCAAGCATGTGGAGGAATGATGCCTTCCCGTAATGGTTTTGCTGTTGCTCAATATTGTAAGTTTTAAGTTGTCATGTGTGTGACTTAGATATAACACAACAAAACCTCTTTTTTTCTCCTCTCATATAAATGGTTTTAGAGTGGGGTGAAGAAAATCCCTGTTGTAGCATTGTAGCTTGTAGATTTTGCAGACTAGATACTAGGTTCACTAAAGATGTGCTAATCGATTTATCATATTTGAAGTTTTGTCAAACTAATCTTTGGCTGTAGATCTGGACTAGAATTCAGTTAAGTGTTTTTTATCATGATAATTAAACAGACTGGACCTGTATTTTCCATTTTGTTTGTAACTTTGTTGTGAGGTCTAATCCTCTCATTTGTTCTAAATGTTGAAGAAATTCACTTTTTCTTCTCTTGCAGGTTCAGGGTGTGACAGAGCATTTTGTGGAGCTTACTGGCATTCTTTAGGCATAACCAGGAGTAATTCTTACCCTGTATGCAGCAGGGATACTTTAAGACCTGTATGGATTACTTTGAATATCACTATTGTTGATTTTGGTCCTAGCATTAATTTGTTTATATAACCTACATCATGGCTATGGGACTTGTTTCCATGATAATCTTTTATAATTATCATGGCTATGGGATTTTTTTAATCTAAAGGGGCAATACAATATTTCCTTGCTTGTTTGTTCTTGATGTCTAGGAAATGAGGCTGTGGAAGTGATATAATGGGCACTGAGCCAATAATATCATGTACTTGTTTTTTGCCTTGCAGATCTCTGAACATTCTGTCTCAAGAATCCCCGTTTCAGCACATGAAAAGAATGTGCATGAACAGAACGTATGCACTTCCTGATACTCATGTTGATCTATTGTCTGTTTTTAGCTGATAATTTTTCAATATGATTGTCATCTTTGTGGTTTGCTAGATCACTGAGAGTTGTATTAGACAAATGGGGAGGACATTGCAGGATATTATTGCAGAGTGGATAGCAAAGATGAACAACAGAGAGATTGGTAAAGTGATATATCTGACCCCTATTAGTTGATCAGAAGTGTATTTTGGGTTTTTAAAGGTTCCTGTTTAGTATCATGCTTAATCTCCCCTATTTTTCTGGTTGGAGCCTGCTGGGTTTCTTTTCTTCTCTACATTTTAACTTTTGGTCATAGAGATTGTATAATATTAGTTCATTCTCTATTGGAATCGTTCTCAATTAGAGATAATATTATTCCCTTGTCAGATAGAACAAGGATGCCACTGAATCACGCTGAGATGGTTACTTCTAGGACATTTGTATGCTGGTAAGCTCCGTCTTGAAATCTCAAGGTCTAAAGTGGATGAATATCCCATTTAGAATTAGTTCTCCATGCTTTTGTGTGACATCAATAATTCGTTGTCCAAGAAGGAACATGCTATTATACTGGACATGGGTTTTGGCTTTACATTTTTTTTTTTTTTGGGTGATGGTTTTGGTTATACATTGTTATTTGAAGCTGTGCAACACCAAGAGCTTATTTGATACGTTAATGATAAATAACAATTGGCCATAGAACATTATAGAAGTGGTTATTCATAGTTTTTTTTGTGTTCTCTTATTAAATTTTGGCTCCCTTGGTTACTCAATATTCATACTGCCTTTGTTTAATTATGCAGTGACTGTTATGAGAAGTTGGTATCATTTCTCTTGTATTGGTTTCGGATTTCTGCACCAAAATATGTGAGTACCGTAAACTCAAAGTATTATGCTTAAATAGCAGACTCTGAATCTAATAAGATTATTTGTTGTTAGGTTGCTGCTGTTGTTCACTTGGTCTGTTGTAATGAATTGATTTTCTTAAGTAGAGAAGAGGACTGATCAAATAGAAAGAAAAATGGGTTATTTTACCTCTAATATTTTGTGTTGAAGGAATAATATCAAGCGAATAAAGTTAATTTCCCACCAAGTAACTAATGCTATATTGCTCTTCAGAACTCTCTCATGGTTTCTGAATGGCGAGTCTCTTAGTAGTGATTTCTTTCCGACACCTTTTGTGGGACAAACTCATTTTTTTCTTCTTTTTTTTTTTTTTTTTGTGAGAGTAGCGCTACTCCCTCAACTGTTTCTAAAGTAACCACGACTGTATTGTGCATGCTGTTCATTTGGTAGTCAATAAGCTATCCAAAGACCTGCTGACACCGTCGTGATTTACTCTTTTTATGAAGCGCGCTTCTGCTTTCAGATTCTATATTTACTTACACATAGATCATCATTCTTGGAGTGAAGTAGTCATCTGCCTATATTTATATGTATATTGATACATGTAAGATAGTTCATAATATACGAGTATTATGGGTCTCATTACCGAAATTCCCCCCTATAAATTTCTTGGGTTTATATAAGAGTAACTGCGGCAGCATTCATGTTATCAAAAATTCTGAATGGATAGATGATTTATTTGTCTGAGTTATTGATGCTGTTCAAGTGATAGAATAATTGACCCTTGCTTGGTCTTGTTGTTGATGATATGTATTGCAAAAAAAGCTTCTCCCACCAGATGCATCAAACAGAGAAGATTGCTGGTATGGATATGCATGTCGAACACAGCACCACAGCGAAGAGCATGCTCGTAAAAGAAATCATGTGTGCCGCCCCACTAGAGGCTCTCATATGTAAATGTAAATATTTCGTGACTTAGAGTTAGATTTCTGCTGCTACTTTTTTTTCTGAGAAAAACAAATTTGTGTCTTAAGAGTTGGAATGAATTTTATATTTATGGTTCTAATGGTCATTTGGTTCCATTTAGTTTTTCATCAACTAAAAGTTGAACAAAACCATTCAAGTATTGTATTAAAAAAACAATAGTCAATAGTGCAATCAAAAAATTAGTAAAAGGGGGTTGGTGTTTAATATTTGCAAGCATCGGATTCTCTCTTGCTTTCCAAATGCTTATCATCTATCTATCTATCATAGTCCTTAGTTTGTAAGAGACCGAAATTAAAAAAACGAACGAATGGGTCCTATGACCCAACTATCACTGTTAACGTTGCTAATAGGTTATATAATATGAATATGCCGGTCCCTTCCTTCACCCGTGTTTTTTTTTTTTTTTTGGAAAAAGAACGGTCCACCTTGTGTTAGAAGAAATTGGTGCTTTTCTGTCTCTTGTTCTGTAGAAGATTGTATATTTGATGGCCAAAAGGAGGATTAGTGAGACATGTTTTTATCTTGGTGCATTGTATGGCTAAGTGGTGGGATTTCGGCGTCAACGGTTGTGTTTAACCGCACAACTTACGATCCCACTACTCTATTTAAAATGCACATGATTTGCATTTGGCTTCGTGTTCTAAATTTATCTTTATTTTCATTATTAGTTGTCCTCACTACTTTCTAAATCATGTATTTTTTTTGTGTAATTTTTTTATTTATAAAAAAAAACCGCCTAAGTCATAGTTTTTAAAATGATTGATGTGACAAAACGTGTAATAAAATCAAACAGTGCCACCAAACCAAATACAATTTTGTTTGAAAATGAGTGGTGCAGATTCTCATGCGGTGATTGTATTTGTTGGGAAGAATCGTAGAAATTGTTTTACTCTCCAACAGTGAACGGAGGAAGGGTTATTATTTAAGAAGAAAAGTAGAGTGATGTTGGAGGAACTGACTCCTCAACTGAACAATACGACCAAATCACCCCAACTGCAATAATCGTAGAGAGAGAAAGAGTGAAAATGAAAGGAATTAGGTAGGAGTAACGTGCCCGACTGCCAGTTTCAACACCTTCTAGAAACAAACAACACTTCCATCCACGTCCCTCACCTCCTTTCTAGCAACGGATACTTTATTCTAGAGATTATTATTATTATTATTATTTTGGGGGCTAAGGTAGAACAAATTTTTTATAAATCGATTTGGGTAAGAATTATTTTCATCATATTTTTCGTGCAATTTATTTATTAAAATTTAATATTATTAATAATCTATTATTTTTTTGGGGTGAAAGAAATATAAGAGTCATACTCGTCGAGATATAAAGACAGGGGAAAAGCGGGGAATTTATGAGAAAAGACAGAGAGGGTAGGTACCTCGGGTGACGTCATTCTGTCGTCTACCTACCTAAACCGCTCTGTCTTCGAATAGTATTCACGTTCTTCCTCCCTAAAATCCTCAACCTTACGTTAGAGAATAGGGATCCCGGGACCCACTCCCCCTACCAAACACCTTCCCATCTTCGCTCATCACACACTCCCACTTTTCTTTTCAATTTTCAGTATTCAGTATTCAAAATCTTCTTTCTTTCTTTGTTCTGGATTATTCCGTTTACCCACTATTTTCCTTTGCTTTTCTTTCTCCAAAGAAAATTCGGATCGTGTGGATGCTAATAATTATATTTAGCATTCTTTGTTCAACCTTATCAACATGTTCTGAATCAGGAAAAAAAAAAAAAAAATCTTCGACATGTCTCTACAAACCCCTCTATCATTGTTTTTTCAGTAAAAGAAACTCGATCCTCTCGATCTGTTGAATAAGAATGTTTCGGTATTTTGATTTTCAATTTAAACTCGGATTATCAAGACATCTTTTTCCTTCTAGAGGATCATTGGAAAACTCGAAAAACCATGAAACATTATTTTTCATCTTGTAAACCGTGATTGTTTTTTTGTTGGGTCTTTTTCTTTTTCTTTTTTTCCTTACCAAAGATTGATTTTTCTGATTAAAGTATTCGACTCTATATCTCACGTTCAAAATCTTAATTTAGTTAAGTAGTCGTTGACCTACGAATTTCATTGATTAATAATGTCCTGTTACCCATTAATCAACATATAAGTATTGTTAAAAGAACTGGTCTTTTTTTTCCCATTATTGGAATGACTAGTCTCCGTCTATCCCTCTCCATAATATTAACATTAATATTAATTACTCTTTAAAAATACACGTCATTATTTGTTTGCTTTTGACATGACTTAGTTATTCATTATAACTGCTGGTTATTGAACGGTGAAGGAAAAAAGTTAATTAATTAAGCTATATATATATCCAGCTAGTTAATTATTTAAAGAAATTTATATATATATAAAAAGGATGAACAACGAAGTACTGACCAACCCTTGAATTTTTATTTTTTTTCCAAATGATTTCATTTCAATAATTATATGTCAAAATCATATGATTTACTTGTCCAGTAATAATTTGTATATTTTGAAAACTAGAAACTTGAAAAAAGAAGTTAATGATAATTAAGTGTTAATCTTTAAAATTGATGATGTCTTAATTCATTCTAATCCCTTCTGGTTCTTTATTAACTGCTCTTCCTAAATTATGAACTGGAGAAAAAAAATTTAAAAAGGGATATGGGCAAGTGCCTGCCACCAAAAACAATTTTAAGGTTGGGGTACTATAAGTGGACAGTAGCAGGTAGAAACACGAAAATTTATAATGAACAATATGAAAAGGCATAGAGTTGGAGGCCAGTTGCTCGTTTTAAATAGTGAGTTCTTTAATTAGCACTTCACCATATCAAATAGTCCACTGTTGTTTTTCCCTTGTCTTCTTCCTCTCACAATAAATCGTAGGTTTTTGAATTCAAAATCTGTCTCCTAACCGCTTTCTGGCTAGAACCTAATTATGATTTCGTTTACTGTAACTAGTATCTCAAACTTACTGTAATTATTCTAATCACTCCAACATTCCATAATTAATTAACACTATAATTATGAGTTCCTGGTTCATTCTCCGTAGAGTTTAATTATCGCTTTAACATGCTTGAAATCCAGTACGAGGATTGAAAGATTAAGTATTAACCATTAATTGGATGAATTCATGCCTCAAGTCAAAGATTTGAAGCCCACTTCAATCTGAAAATTTCGGAGGTTTTAGTTAGGAAGAATGATCAGTTCTGGGAGTATTTCCATTGTTTCTAACAAAGCATCACAAAAACATCACATGTAATTAGCGTTGGAATTAATAAATTAATTAGTTCTAATTAAGGACTATCTAAATATTCAAGGGTCTGTAAAATCTAAACAGGTTTTCCGATGCAGTAGTAGTAGTGGTGGTAGTAGTACTCCTTATGGCTTTACAGCTACATGCTTGGTTACTACTGCTGCTGCTGCTTTCAAACCCTAGACTGCAACACAGACACACACCTTCGCTACTACTACCCTTCCCATACTGCTGAAACACAACCTGTTCTCCTCCTTGTTCTTGTCGTTGTCGTTTCAACTTCATGTCTGGGTTAAGGACGACGACATTGGTATTGGAGTTTGAAACTTGGGGAAGGCCTATGGAGAGCTCTAAGTTGAGCTGATGAAGAGGATAGGCTTCCTCTGTGGTAACGCCGCTGCTGCTATTTGAATCCTCACCGCCAGATTCTGGATTGGTGCCGCAGGCACTAACCAAGTTCGTTACTAACTGAAAATTGCTGTTATTGTTGGCGGCGGTGTTGCTGCTGCTACTGCTATCCTTGGTAATCCTCTTGTTACTGTTAGTGATGGAAAGGGGTGTGACAGCGGTGGTTGTTACGGCGGCGGCGTTGAGTGGCCGGTGAGTCTGAGGGTCGATTCCGCGGCCATAGAGCTTGCGCTTGATGTGGGTGTTCCAGTAGTTCTTGATCTCATTATCGGTTCTTCCCGGTAACCTCGCGGCTATTAGAGACCATCTGGAAAAAAAACGCAAATGGCAAACCCCATATCAGAAAAGGATGACAAAAACCCATTTCAGAATTTCTCAACTGGAAGAAGAAAAAGATGACGATTATAATGAAACTACTTTTGTCGCTTGGAAAACCAACAAAACTTAAATTATATATGCATTATTTCGCAATACTGGCAGCGCTGGTTAACCGGAATATATGTAAATAAGGAGAAAAAGGAGGAGGAGTTCGGCGTATATACTTGTTTCCAAGTAAGCTGTGGAGGTTAATGATGAGGTCGTCTTCTTCGTCAGTGAAATTTCCTCTCTTGAGATCAGGTCGGAGGTAGTTAATCCATCTGAGTCTACAACTCTTGCCACATCTAAGCAAGCCTGCATATAAAATACACGATTAAACTAAAAGATATAAGGCTCAAAATAAACCCCCCCCCCCCCGGGTCTCCTCTCGGGAAAACTTACCAGCGGCTTTGGGAAGAGACCTCCAACAGCCTTCCCCATGAAGCTTGATGTAGTTAATGAGGCGTTCGTCTTCCTCTTTGGTCCAAGCTCCTTTGTTTGTGTGCTCTTTCTCACAACAAGGAGATCTACCCATGGCTAAGGCTAGAGAGTCTGAGACTTTTGGGCGATATGTGGGGAATGGAACCTGGAAGGAAATTAAGCAATTTGGGACAAAAGGTGGAAGAAAGAATATAAATGGGAGGTGGTGGAGAGCAGGATGAGGTGCAATTGACTCGGGACCTTCTTTTTCTGATAAGTAATGAGAGAGAGAGAATATTTGACCGAGTTGGTGAGAAAGATGAGTGGTTACAATTAAGTTAGTGCTGGATTTGGTAGGTAGCTCTACTTTTCGTGTCTTCCAACTTTTTTTGCCACTCCCTCCTCCTTCTTTTTCACTTCTCCTCCTTTTTTCTTCTTCTTCTTTCACTTCTTTCCCCTCCCTCCCCACTTTCCTTCTCTTCCTTCCACTAAAAATTCAACTAATTCGGGTCAAATTGGTTCCGCATCATCAACTATTTTATGCAGTATTATTATTTTTAAAAAAAATGTTATCTTTTTGTTGCAAACAAGAGGATTAATTAAACGATTAGCAATTAATAAGATAAGTGTACCATTAACTTGTTTTGGAGCATTCATTATAGATACGCCGCGTATTTTTTGTCAATAAAAGAAGATATGAAAATATATATTATATTGCATACGTTTCATAAAAGAAAGATACTCTCTGTATTTCTTCTACCGATAAGATTGGAACGACAAGGAGATACATTGTATTTAAAAATATGAGGTTATTCTTTGTTTTCTTTATTTTCGTTCAAGGGCATTAATGTGGTCGGGCTCTTATTTAACCGAAGCGACTAATGGATTTAAAGTTTTGTTTTTGAAAATGATTTAATTAATTCTTTTAACACAATATTTGTTGCGGAAGAACATATAAGTTTATTATCTGGTAAAAATGTCACAATAGCTACTATAATTGTATATTGATTAATTACTTGTTTAGTAAAAAAAAATATTTTCTTTAAGAAGTATTTGATCGACGGACATGAAACCATACGATATTGCATATGCCTCCTAAAATAAGATATATATTTATATGCATTTGCTATCGGATCTTTTAATATAATTATCATAAATAAGAAATTTTTTAAAATATTATTGCCTGTTATATTTTTAATAAAGAACTAAATTACAAACATTAAAAAACTTTATATACGACTTGCCTTACATTCTATGATAAATTTTGACCGCCACAAAAAATACATTATATATATATGTATGTATGTATGTATGTATAAAATACGAGGCCATTTTTGTTCTTTTATCCTATTGAAGTGGATTAATGTGGTTTTGACTCTATTTCATTCAAGCAAATCTAAGTATTGCTGTTTTTGAAAAGTTGCAATAATGTAAATTAGATAAGGAAATAATATTCGCAAAGGATATCTAAAATATATTCTAAGTAAAGATGTGATAATTATAAGAATAAATTACATTTATCTTTTTTTGAGAATTGTAAAAATTATATTCATGTTTTATTTAATTTTAAATTAAGATAGAAATATTTTTTGGAATTTATAAAATATACACTCACACCTCTTTAATTTTTTTTTTAAATTACAAACATCTCTTTTATTTTAAATTTTATAAACATTAATTTAATTTTATAATAATTTATAATGCATTGAATTAAATTATTTATGAACTTTTAAAAATATATATATTAAAAATATAAGCTTTATTAATAATTTTGTGAATAAAAAAATTATTATAAATTAAAAATAAAGAGCATGTCAAAATAAATTTCAAAAAACTTAACGGAAGTGAGTGTAATTTATTTCATATAAATAAAAGACTGGAATTAATGTTGAAGAGAGAGAGAAAAAAAAAGTGGTGCCAAAGAACAAAAATGAAGGTGTGAAGGCCCGAGATAGCAAAAATGGAGTTGCTACATTCAAATGATATTTGATTGATTAAAAACTAGACTAAGGCACACCAAACAAAGTTGTTTGGTAGGCTCCCAAAACCGGTGATATTTCAGTCTTATCTTTTGTTGATTCCTTTTCAACTTTTTTGTATGAATGGTCTTCCACCTTTCCACTCTCTTTCAAGGTACTTGTTTTGCTCCCTTTTTTTATATATTTTCGTTTCTTCATAAAGCATTCTAGAAGCCTACCTCAACTTACTCCACTTACTCTCGTCAATTCACCATCCTTCTCGAGTAACTAACTTCCCCTACCTTCCACAATTCACATTAATTGTGCACCTCAATAATGTTATCCTTTTATTCTTCCTTTCTTTCTTTCATCCACTCACCAAAGTAACTAAATTAAATCATATATATATATAATACACTATTCAGTTTGGCCAGGCTCCTATTTAATTAAGATAACCTTCTCGTTTCGCCAAATTTTTGCTCGCCCTTTAAGGATAGATTTAAATATCAATATTATATCTTATTAAAATAAATATTTGATATTTAATTAATCATAGAATAGCAGGTAGAATTCAAATATTAAAATAAATATAATAGCTTAAGAAAAATACGCAATTTGAATATATTTGATAAAATTAATTTATAAATTAATTTAAATTTTATAAATTAATTAAAAGTTTATAAATTATATACTATTTTAAATAGTATATAACTTATAAAATTTTAATTAATTTTAATTATTTAAATAAATTTATTTATTAAATATTTTTAATTTAATTAAATAAATTTATAAATTAATTAAATACGTTATAAATTAATTAATTTATTTTATTAAATATACATGATATATTTTTTTTTTTTTAAAAAGAGAGATTTTGTTCCAACTTCTTGGGTGGGTCCCATAACATTGGAATTGATGCGTTCCTTAATAACGGAGATGCAGTATGACGTCATTACACACTGTATATCTTCTAATTTCCTAACAATATTGCGAATGATCAATATCTTCACGAAAGTAAGCCGTGATCTGATTCTTATTATTAAGTTTCAAAAAGTTTCATTTTTAAAATTCAATAATAATTTTTTTATATTATATAAAATTCAAACTCGACTTTCAATCAATCGGATTTATAATTATTTTCGTACCAGTAAATTCATATTATTCTCGTAACTTTTCCTAAATATAATTATTTTATATATATATATATATATATATATATATATTGAAAAAATAGCATTCGTTTACGGAGAACATGGTTGGTAAGCCCGAGCCTCCTTACCTTAGTTATTTGTGGCTTGCTTCTAGAAGCACGCTCGAAGAAAATTATTACAAAAAGAATCTTGAGGTTGGTTACCCACCTCATCAATTGGGATGGGTGGGGGCCACTTCATTGTGTGTGTGTGTGGGGGTTCCTCTCATGCCACTTTTGAAATTATTATTATTATTATTATTATATTTTATCTAATTTTATAGATTGGGGTGGGGGTGGGGGGGGGGGGGAGGAGGGCGTTATTCTTATCTTTGACTGTGAGCACGAGTCCAACTATTTGGGACCACCGCGAGATTTTCTCGTATGGGTCCCCTCGAAGAGAAGATTAGATTAGATTAGGAACAACCGGCAGCAGTGGCACCACTCTACAACACTATTCAACCTCTCTCGGGCGGCATATATTCCGTAATATTTAAATTATTATTAAAATCACGTATTTTCTTCCCACACATTCTTCTTCGTTGACAATCTTATTCTCTATAAATCAACCCCTACTTTCGAATCTTCTTATTTCACTTTCTTTTAAAACCTCTTTCGCCGACCAACGCCGAGATTTGCAGAATCAGATTCGATCTTTGTCTAATTTCAATAACCTTACATTTTAAAAGTTCAACTTCAAGGGCTTATATATTAATATGTTGTTATCCTAACTCTTCGGGATAACTACCATTTCCATACTTCTATTTCCAAGAAGAGACACGGAGAGAGAATTTATAAAGCCGAATTTTATATGGATCGAAGCTCAAATTTGGGCTCCTGACCCATATCCAAAAGAAATGACAATTAGCCCATTACACATGGACCTACATATGCTTCCTAACAGTCCAAAAAACAAATCATACCTTTTTCGGATTTTTGGTCAGATCATCAACTGTATATAATTCAAGTTCATTTGTAAAAAGCAAAAAGGAAAACTCCAGTATTAGGTACTTAAACCTGATTAAGTAAGAATATTATACATGTTATGACCTGAAGAGTTGATTAAATGGTCAAAAAAGTATGTTTTTTATTTTGATAAATCGAGGGCAAAACTTTAAGATTAATACTTAAAATCATGTTTGAGAATTTCATTGGAAAATAATAAAGGAAGGTGGAATGAGAAGAAGCAGTTTCACTTTTACTTTCACACCCTTACAATTACATGGCAAATACGTTAACAAAGGCAGAACAAACGCATTTTTTTACTGGAAACCTAAGCACGAGCAAAACACACCACCTGGCGCCTGCAGGCTAAGCTAAGGAAAGCTTCAACAACACACGTACATAGTACATACGACGGAACGAAGACAAAGATAAATATAGATTCATTTGCTAAATGCTACTTTGTAAAACAAGAAAGGTGGTGGTGATTAACAGAACCGGGAGCAAAAGCAGCGGCGACGGAAACCTCCGCAGTTGCCGCCACTGTAACCTTCAGAATGGCAAACCGAAGCACAGTTATGGTCGCTAACACACATCCCTTTGAAATGATGGCTCTTTGATTCACAGTGTCTAGCTTCGCTTTTCACCACCATCTCTCCTGCATTTAAGGATGCATTCATTACTCAATTAATATACATATTACTATTCAGCCATGAATATTAATGACTAATCATTAACTTATAATAGATCGAGACTTACCAGAAGCAAGCAGAATAAGCAACAAGAACGAAACCCCAAACCGTGCGCTGTCCATCACTCCCGCCCGGAAATAGAATTGCCCTAAGAATGAAAATTCTTTATAAAACAAGATGGTACTCATGATCTATTTATAGCCAGAGACTTCAAAATAAAAAAAATAAAAAACCAAGGTGCTTTCTTTGCAGTAGTAATGTCGGTAAATGCAAGAGACAAGGACACGCACACCAACACTGCGACGCGAGAGTTGAACACGTATGAAAGTGTCTGATAAAATAGAGTGATCGGTGGTGGCCTGGTGACAAAAATGAAGCTGAACAGAACAACAAAACAACCTGGCTGAAGGAGTGAAGGACATGTATTCCTCGGTAACAGCGGCATGCATGTCGTGTCTTAAAGCTTATGAGGACGATGATGTCGGGCCTTAAGCTTATAATTTGTCTTTAAGTTGTAGGTGGGGTTTCAGAGCTAAAGAAAAAGCACTTTGGCATGCATGCACAATATTGCAGATATGCCTACCTTCAGACATGATTTAACTTAATTTATTCTCACTGAAATTAAACTTTTTTAGAAATTAATAATACAGAAGACGAAAACAAATTTAAACATAACCTTGTACTTTTTTAAATTGCCGTTATTTACAGAATAAGAGTGAATTTTACTTTTTATAATAGTGTTCTCCATTAAATAACATGTTGAGAAGTTAATTCTTAATTACCTCTCATTCTCGTTAATTTTTTCCCTCTTTATATACATTTAGGTTTTCAACAAATCCCATGAGAAATAAACTAACGAAAAATGGGAAAAAGAAATAAGCAATAGCTACGGTATAAAATTAAAACATAGCATGGGCACTTTTTCTTTTTAATATATATATATATATATAGTTATAGTACTTGTGTTGTTATTCTAGTTTCAGTCACTTTTTATTTTTATTTTTTAGGGTTAGGAAATTAAACTGCAAAAGCCATTATTAATATATTATACTTTTGTGACATTTAGGTATAAGGTTAAAAAATTGAATCTATCTGTTTAAGGAAAAAAAAAACGCTTTTTTATATATCACTGCATGTACTTGGATACTAGTGCCAATCATCGATGCGCAAATACCCGTTTAAAAACACACAAAACTATGTAGCACAATATGCCGTTTCATTAATTTGAAAAGGAAACTAAATTGATGAAAGACAAGCAAGCAATTTTTTTTTTTAATCCATAATATTGCATGAGTGGAGAATCACTATTGTTTATAAATCTCCATTACTTTGAATTGGAATTTTTCTAAAATTCATATCCAAACTAGTCCTGTATATTTATTATTTATCATTAAATTCATTCGAGAACTTAAGCGCAGAACAGCGCACAATTATGGCCGGCAGAGACGAGTTTCACATTCACAACGGGGAGAATAGATAGAATTTTATGTCTTGTATATATATTAACCTCAATAATAAATTGATTACACTTCCAATTTCCAATGAGCTAGAAAATCATAACCAGACGGTGCTTTTTTTGGTCCATTCACTTGCATAGCTGAGACGGGCCAAAATGATCAATCACTTCATTCTCCTCCCAGATAGAGATGAGAACTGTTTATCTATCTCTTATTCCTTAATTATTAAGAAGGTAATTATCCTTAGTAAAACCCGGATGGAGTTTTATTAATTGTTTTATTACAGTGTTTTGTGTAGAAGTAGGTTTCAACAAAACCTAGTGCAAAAGCAGCGATGACGGAATCCTCGGCATTTGCCACCAGAGAAACCTTCATTCCTGCAGATCGTAGCACAGTTGTGGTCTATCAAGCATGCACCCGAGAACCCATGGCTCTGTGACTCGCACATCCTTCCCTCTGTCTCTACCATCACTTCTGCTCTCTCATTCATGCATCGAGTTTAATCGCAAAAAAGAAAAAAATAATATTAAAAAAATCGTGCAATTGATATCAGTGTATATATGTATATATATCATCAAACACATAAAGCAAACAAATTATAATTCAGACACAGAATCTTACG
Organism: Gleditsia sinensis; assembly: GCA_037074535.1. NCBI lineage: Eukaryota > Viridiplantae > Streptophyta > Magnoliopsida > Fabales > Fabaceae > Gleditsia > Gleditsia sinensis. The sequence continues at coordinate 2,829,875 of CM073464.1, read as the reverse complement.
AGCAGCTAAGACAATGAGGAGGAAGCAGAAGAAAACCCTGAGTGACGATTTCCTCTCCATTACCAGCTAGCTATATAGAAAATAGAATTGGAATTCAGAAGCTGAGAGAGAAGCAAAAGATGGACATCTTATATATACTGAATTAGTATATGTATGGGAATTGGAAGACGTGTCAGGGTGAGGTTGCAAGGAGAGAGATAACTGATCAGCAGAAGACAACACTACATGTGCAGTAATTAAGCGATCTGTGCCAGTCGGTTCGTTTCAAATGCGACAATGGGTTCGTATCTGGGTATTCCAGACCTTTGACACCCAGAATATCAGCTTCACATGCAAACCTGCTACGTGTAGCTGTAATGGTAAGCTTGCCTCTCACGTATCTCCAACAAGAAAAAGACATAGACATTACAAATTTTGATGCCATTATATATCCTTGGTGCTTCTTACTCGGTTTAGGCTTTGGTGTCTGTCTCTACTTTTAATCTTAATGTTTGAAAAGTTTTTGTTATATCTTAAAAATATTATTAAGTTTAAATTTAGAGTTAATATTTAATATATTGATAGTAAATAATTTTTTATTTATTAACAATATTTAAATTATAATACGTAATAAAAATAATTATAAAAATAATTATTTTTATTATATTATAATTTAAATATTATTAATAAATAAAAAATTGTTCAAATCAAATATTTTTTTTTTTAATTTATTTGAAGTTGTGGAAATTGGAAACCAAGTCGAATCAATCATGATCTGTGTGGACCCCACAATATGTGTAGACAACAATGCAGATGTTTCAGGCCCATACTGCCTCCAAAACAGGCCCAAGGTTTAGTCCATTATCCAGTAAAATCCAAACCAGTCTGCACCTCTTTGTTTCTCCGTACTTTAAGGTGTCATTGTTAGAAAACAGTGTCTCCTTCCATCGCTGTGTCATGGACTCATGGTTCATGCAAGATTGTAATTGTATGGTGTATAACTTTTCCCCTATATTTGTTGGGTTTGAAGCCAGAGGAAATTTTTGAATAGGCATGCACGATGTATTGTGTCTAATATTTTTACATATTTTTTCTTTCTTAATTTAAGCGTACCAATGTTAAATGTAACATGAAAAATAAAATGCTATACCCAAAATGCTAAAATACGGAAAAGATATAAGAAAACATGACATACACTTGGATCACAAACCCTACAGATTACACTGCTTTACATATCATTTTTTGTTCTTGATTTGGACAAGGCTTTACATATCATTGGAAGGCATGCTTTTGGCTTTAGCCCTTTTCGCTTTGCCTCGTCAGAGAACCATCTTTTGTCATTTCATCTGCATAAAGTTAAGAAGTCCCCTAGCTAGACACAGGACCATTTGAACTATCATTTTCGACTTCCATTCACTAATACCCTCTTCAGTTTTCTCTCTATCCCATGTCTGTCTTTCTTTCTCTGTTTTCTTGTTTTGTTGGAGAATCTTGATGAATGATGTTATAGAAAAAAATAATGAAAATGGTGGATGCCTTTATTCAACTAAAGGAGCGAAAGAATCCCAATAACTTTATTGAGGCAGTGCCTCGCTGGTCTAAATGATGGTCGCCTTCGGGCACCACTTCATGCCTTAAAAGTCTCAAAGGCTCTTTCAAAAATCAAATTTGAAGGCTTGCATGTACGTCAAAGCATATTTAAACAGATAAACAGATGGATAGCAGCATAAGCAATCAGTGAGTTTTATCATTATGTTGGGATTCGTTGCGAATAGTTAACGCAGCAGCCAGGCACTATACCCCTACACATTGAATAAGTCGCGGGCCCCGAATGTCTTCATATCTTTCAATTGACAAATCATATGAGGCATGCTAAAAAAGAAATAAAAAAAAAGTCTAAGAATGAATAAAATTATAATACCAAAAAAATAAATTCATAGTAACTCTCTTCCTAAGGAATTTCAATTATGACTTTTATAAACGTTTCCTCCTCTCCCTCTTTATGTACAAACTTCATTACAGAAAGTTCAGCCAAAGGTTGAAATCTTTCACTGACTGACTTGTTTGCATGCCTCTTACGAAGATATTCTGAAAGCAATTACCCTTCTTCCTGTATTCTTAATCAGAGACATTTTTTATATAGAATTTGCCGTCTTTTGGAAATCCAGAGATAAAATCACAACTACAATAAGGGCAGAGCCGCAGGCAGAGGCGGAGGAGATCCATAGCCCTCAAAACTCAAAAGACAGCTAAAGAAAATAACAAAGCTGACCTAAACTACAACAGGCCATATTATAGTACGTCCAAACCCTTCACAGATTTCACCTTTTACTCATCTGTTGGGAACACGGATCATGACATATCAAAATTATGCAGATATTTATTATGTTTCGCTACAGACAGTGCCACACACGGAATAGAGAGGCCCCACAAAAAGTTACTCAAATTTATACATATAATCAGAGCAATGTGTCCTCCATATATATGAATAATAAAATCACCAATATGAAAAAAAAAATCTCCAATGTGAAAAATAGACCTTGATATTTAACATATAATACATTCTTAGTCAGAGGAAGGCGTGCTCTTCAAGCGGTACAATAGCTTCTTCTTCTTAGAGCTTGGATTATCAATGGTGAGAACAACTTTCCCAGCTTCAGCAATTTTAAAACTGTTACAAACCACTGGTTCGTCTGACGAAGCAACCTTTCTAGCCTTCTGGATAATAACTGTGTAACTTCCTTCAGAGCTTGGCACAAATTCTGCACCATAGCTTACATCCCACCCTATTACTCTGAGCTCCCAAGAGAGAAGGCATTTCTGCAGGTTCCCAAGTACAAAACTTTAATCCATTATATATCGAAGCAAACACACAACCACAATAATCTTTATCTAATCATAGTAATTAGAAATCTTATTGGTTTTAATCTTACTAGTTAATATTTATACGACAGGCGGTTTTCATTTCTAAATTTGAGTCCTCGACTCTATAATTGGCTTCAATGTGCAACCCCCAAAATAAATCAACATCAACATCAGCATCGCTGGGTAGATTTCTAGATACATTTTCACTCTCGAACCTTTAATTATTTCTACCCCAGAGCATGCTGCCTCTTTTTCTTAATGTCTTTTTTATGCATCAAAAGTCGTTGTCAGTTGTTGTATATTTCTGATCTGATTCAACATGAACTTCCCTCATCGATTATGAGCAAAATTTTGAAATATCTGCCATATTTTATGTTCAGGGGGTCACTTTATTGTTAACATTACCCTAGCTAATTAAGCATCAAAGTGGTCCATATATTATAATGGAAAGCTATATCGAAAACTACGACTTAGCTAACATTTAAAAATAATTTTGGCCATTCCAGCTTCCTAGCAGCACATAGCCGCCGAAACATAACAGAAGACTTCTTTGGAACTTTTATGTTTCCAATTGGATTATGTTCTTTCACTGTTTATTTAATCTACTGAGTTATAGTGGATATTCGCTCCTGACTATTCTTCTCAGAGTGTTGCATAGAATATGAAAACCAAACAAACAATAAATTGGATAATAATACTCTCAAGGACAGAGGAATCCTAGGAAAGATTCCCCATTCCGATGCTGCATTCTTTGGATTGTCACAAAAAATCAATGCCCATAAAAACAAAGGAAAACCCACCTCAGTAACGGGAAATTCTACAGTATGTTTTGCTGCTGACCGTACTGTAAGTTCTGTAACAGCATCGGTATTTCCGAATTCCCCATCCTTGCTTAGTCCTCCATACTTGACTGGAAGTTGTTCCGCTGCTATGTATCTGAAATCCAGAGGGTAAATTGAGATCTAAACCCAATTGCAAAGCAAGCTGAAAAGACAATAAATAAGCAAAGTTTGAACCTTTTGGTCTTTACCTTAAAAGGATCTCTGTAGATTTGGAAGGCCCAGCAAAGACAAACTTGCTCTTGGTTCTCTGGGTGAGAAAAGGGCTTATCATCCTGTTCACTGCCAGGTACCACCATGGCACATTGACGAACACCTAGACAATTATGGATCAAAAATAAGATACATTTTACTAACAGAAAAATGTATCAGAAACTAACAGTGGTACCTGTTTGGCTACGAATTCAGGATAGTTGTCTTGAAGTATTTGTAGGGCCTGTTTGGTAGCTTGTCTAAGTTCCCACTTTCCAGGTCCAGGAGAATTTTTCAGATCATTGACCTGGACAATGGTGCATATTCCACCGGGGTTGAAATCCAATTTCCGGATACTCTTCTCCAGGAACTGAATTCTCCATCTCAGGAACTTCTGCCTCTTCTCCTCGTCAGAAAACGTTTTCTTGTAAAGCTCCTTATTCTGGAATTCCCCGTAGATATTATAACAGACTGGGTGGCCTTCCTTATCAAAGCCATGCATGTACACGACCTTCTCCAGATGATCACCCAAGTTTTCTACCATCAATTCATCTATTCCAAATTCTTTTCTCCATCGAATTGTGTTCTTGATCATGGCGTAAGCGTCTTTGACCTTGAAGTCTCTGGCGCGCAAGAATTTCAAGAGAATCACATCGCTTCTCTCATCTGCAAGGAGTGGTATTCCCCAGATGAATACCTCTTCCGGCAGCGATGGTGGCTGAGCTTCCTCTTTGTTTTCCTTAGTTTCTGCCTCCGCCTGTGGAGTAGGTGCAGCCTCTGACTCTTTCGCTTCAGTTGGCTGCTCTGCTGGAACAGAGGAAGAGACAGCAACTACAGTCTCTTTGATGGCTTCCACGGTTTTTTCTCCACCATCGTCTACGGAGGGAGCAGCCAGTTTGTCGTCGACAACCTCAGCGGCCGCCTCGTTATCTTTCACTTCTTCCGAGGCAGGTTCGGTCTTGTCTCTTTCTTCCTCTGTTTTTGTGGGTTCCGGAGGTTCTGCTAGGGGCACATCAGTAGCCGCTTCCGGAGCAGTTTCCTCAACGGGTTCTCTCTTGTCCTCCTCCTCCTTGTCAACAACTACAAGTGCTGGCTTCTGTTGTTTGGGAGGTGATGGTGGGTTCAGAGGAGCAAAGAAGTGATGGTTGTTAAGTGCATCTTGGATGAGGTGCTTAAGGTCTTGGAGTGCCTTCTTCTCATGGTCAGGAAGATCAGAAACTCTGGTACTCTCTTCCTCGAAGGAAGGGGACTCAGGCATTTTCTGATCATTGTCACAGCCGGGTTTCGATATGTCGGTCTCTGGCAGAGTTTGTGGGTCTTCCTGTACAGCGGGACTAGGTGTTTTGTGAGGCTGTAGAACATCAGTGAGGACCAATTCTTCCAGTGTAGTCTTTGGAGCATCCTCGGCCATGGTTGTTTATCGGAAGGAATCTTCCTTGGCAATGATAGTGAGACAAATTAGAAAGAAGAGATGGAAGTAATGGGGATGGTGGTGGGAGAGGGTTTGAGGGAATGCAGTTATAAAGAGGTGGTGGGGTGTGTGGGAGCAGTGATGAGTCGTGAGAGGAGAATCGTAAAATGGTGTAATAGTAGGACCAGAGTGTCGAGGGGGGAAAGAGGGCCAGCTCGAAACTAGGACCAAAATTGCACTACGTGGGACCCTATCACTGATTCAGCGATTTACAATTACGCCATTCTAACGGCGTTGTTAGACGAATCATTCAGCGTGCCCCTGCCTACTCCTTGGCCCAACCGCATTTTTTCCTACGCCAAACAATCCATTCCTCTCAGTGAAAAAAACAGTTTAAACGGTCGCATTCAGATTTCAGGAACAAAATTATAATAATTTCTTCTTTTTTGTTGTTGGTATTCTATTTTAAACTGTGCATTAAAAAATAATTTATTATTTTAGAATAAAGTTTGTGCTGATTCTTTTATAAAATTTTTGAAAAAAAAAAAATAGATGGGCAATAAAAAGAAAAGGTTGAGGTGGACCGTTGATGGATTGGACAGTCTCCTCCTAGGATGCCTTGAATGATCCGCATTTGCTTCCAGACCGTTAAACAGTCATTGGGTCCACATGCTTCGCGACTGACAATTGAAATGACCAAGTCAGAAATACACTGTGGGCGCTCGTTCCGTTTAACGTGTTGTTCCGTGGGCTTTGCAATGGACCATGATTGAGATCAAGGATACACACCATGGTTCTACTGAGCCCAACGAGGCTCATCCCAAACGTGATATACATACTGTTTTGTTTGAGGCCCAACTAGCAAAGCAAACTCGCATAAGAAAAATGAATCCACAACTAGATTGCTATAGGGAAGCATTGTAGGATAGATTATGAATAGAATATATAAATGGCAATTTGAAGAGATAGACGTACATTTAAGGGTATATTCGGTGGTAGCTTCCCATCTGCATTAATTTTTTTTGAAGTTTAGTGGAGCAATGAAAATGAACCATGCAGTGTGGGGTTTGTGGGCTCTTTCTTTCTCTGTCATCGTGTACATTCGGTTATACTAATCCCTTTTCTTTTCTTTTTCCTTCTCTCTCTCTCTCTCTCTTTGACAAGGATGTAATGGTTCATTGATGGGCGATGCTTTAGTTTTTACCTCTAAATAGATTCACAATCGGACGCCACATTTGCACAAATATAGAACCTTCTCTTATCAAAAGTTTATGTAACAAAACTTGTATATATATATATATAAATGATAGTGCGGACAAAGAAGGAAAATTCATATGAACAAGACAAAAAAAACATGTTATTTTTTCAAATACACAAAGAAGCATGTACATTAAAATGATGACGTGTTTGAATGATATGCCATAAAATTTGAGGCAAATTACTTTTAATAGTTTAATTAATCACACACAAAAATAAAAAAAAATTGTTGAGGGCTTAGTGTAAGATAAGAATGTTGGGTTGCAGTGAAGTTTTTTGGAGTGGACTTGATGTTGGGGAGGGGGTTGGGAAAGAGGAAAGAAAAATGATAAGAGGGATGGAAGGAGACGACTTGGCAGACAGCACATGAGTCACATGCCGTGTGTTGAGGTTCGGGACAACGTTTGACATATTTGATATTATTAATTAAGGGATACTATGCTGCTTCGGGAACCAAAGTCCAATTAGGAATGGCCAATGAAATTGGTGCGACGGTGCTCTGCTCCATGTCGGCCACCACCTAACCTAACCTAACCTCCACTGCCCTCTTCGTTTTGGTCAACGCGTTTTATGGACCGGTACATTGAAATATTTTACGAAACTTAATTATGTATTTTAATATTTTCGCATTTCTAATTAAAAATATCAAACTAAAGATGAACCAAATTCAATCTAGTCGAATAAGATTATGTTATTATAAATATATTCTTTATTTTTTTAATTATCAATGAATGAAAGGAATTAGATTTAATAATAATAATAATAATAATAATTAATGAAAAAACACAGTATGTTTGAAAATCAAAAGGCATTTACACGTGATGGTATCATTTAAAATGGAATTTTATATTAATTATAGCATATAAGGGAAGAAATGCCGAAGCTGGGGTGAAAATAGAAACACAACCACTGTTGGCAGTGAGAGTGAAGGAAGCGGTTAAAGTAAAAGCTAGCTTGGAAAAACGGCATTCGCGAAGTCAGAGACGGGCATTTTGTCGCCTAGCGAAACGGCGTTTTTAGAGATCCAATGGCAATGCAAAAGCTCACTTGCTGAAAAGAGAGAAAATCATTTAAAATAACTGGGAAAGCAAGGTAACCGATGCCCAAGCGGCACTGGCACTCACTGGATTCAAGCTGGTCCTCATGGATTCCCATACTCACATTTTTCTTTAGCTATTTTCTGACGCTTTCTATCACACTCCCACGTGCACACTCTTCTTCTTCCTCACTCCCTCACTCCAAATTCCATCATAAAATCATCACTTCTCTGCACTCCCAATAACACCCTCTCCTAAATTAAGCTCCTTTCAATTCCACATTCAAAGTGCAGAATGGTGCTTTGATTGTACACTACAAAGGGACTTGCACCCATTTTAGTCGAAGCCATAACTGGTATCATCACTGTTCAACTTGTGGAAAGACTGAGAGATTGGTGGGTATGGATAGGTACGAGGCGGTTAAGGATTTGGGAGCTGGGAATTTTGGGGTGGCTAGGCTTATGAGGAACAAGGAGACCAAGGAGCTCGTCGCCATGAAATACATCGAGCGTGGACACAAGGTTTGCTCTTTTTTTTGGAAGTTTTCTGTTTGCTTGTTTGTCAGAGAACTAAAGTTCTGGAGGAATCCTGGAATTTTTAGATTTATCAAAATTACGTTTTGCATTTGGGTTTTCTGGCTATTGATTGATGAAGGATTTCCATAGTAGGTGTTAGCGATTATAACTTGAAAATTGGCACTTATATCTTGGAGTTAGTAACTTCCACCTACAGTTGGTTCATTTCCTTCCCGATTCTTGGCAGCCAATCAGATCAGAAGAAAGGCTTCTAACTTCTTGCCCTGTTGTTTTTTGGTTTCTATCCTTGATGAATGAAATTCTCCTATTTGACATATGTGGTTCTAAGTACTTTCTTTTTGAATCCCAGATCGACGAGAACGTGGCAAGAGAGATTATAAACCACAGGTCCCTTCGACACCCCAATATAATTCGATTCAAGGAGGCAAGCACTTTATTTACTTACTTGTTAAATCATTTTTCATTAGGCGTACTATATTTAAATAATTTAAATTAATTCAAATGGTTTTGATTTTGCAGGTGGTTTTGACCCCCACACATTTGGCAATAGTAATGGAATATGCAGCTGGAGGGGAGCTCTTTGAGAGGATATGCAATGCTGGCAGATTCAGTGAAGATGAGGTGAAGAACCTCATATACTTTCAGAGAATCTCCTCTTCCTTTCACTCTCATGCTTTCAATGACATTACTATTGTTGTCGATCTCATTTTCTTTCCTTTGATTGTTCAGGCTAGATATTTTTTTCAGCAGCTGATTTCTGGTGTCAATTACTGTCATGCCCTGGTATAATCACATTCAAGTTATGGAAATTTATGCCAACTCCCATATTTTCCAATAATACACGGTGATAGCTTTTTCCTTCACTTTTATTTTAGCAAATATGCCACAGAGATTTGAAGCTGGAAAATACTCTTTTAGATGGAAGCCCTGCACCTCGTTTGAAAATTTGTGACTTTGGTTATTCAAAGGTATTGCAATTGATATCATGTCATTTAAAGGTTCTAATAATAATTAGGTATGTGTTGAAGTATAGTTATTTGATTGCTTATTGTTGGTGTAGTCGTCTTTGCTGCATTCGCGACCCAAATCAACTGTTGGAACTCCTGCTTATATAGCACCAGAAGTTCTTTCCAGGCGAGAGTATGATGGCAAGGTAATATTTGTGTGCTCTATCTAGAATTGGTTCTTAAGATTTCCTTGCATCTGTTTCTATACACACACACTTTTGATTATTTGCCATTATACATTACTTATCTTGTTTCCTTGATTCTCTACTAATGCAACCTAGAAAGAAGTAGATTGTGAGTATTTTAGGTGCATCCAATCCAATGTATAAATGATATGTTCACTTTTGAACCATTATACTAGAATTCCCTTTTAATTGTAGATATGATCATATGAATGTGTTTTCCTCTTCCTACCATTGTTTAGTTGGCTGATGTATGGTCATGTGGGGTGACTCTTTATGTCATGCTGGTTGGAGCATATCCCTTTGAGGACCTGGACGACCCTAGGAATTTTAGGAAAACAATTCAGGTATGTTATCCCTTTTAATGCTGATTTTCGTGTTGCTTCAAATCTATTTTTCACATCATTCTTACCCCCTTTCCTGTCCTCTTCTTCAGCGAATAATGGCAGTCCAATACAAAATCCCTGATTATGTTCACGTATCTCAAGACTGCAAACACCTCCTTTCTCGTATATTTGTTGCAAATCCATTGAAGGTATGTTATGATGTTTAAAGTATCTTAGTTTGTGCAATTATAGCAATTTTGCTACAATGGCATGTCATTTCAAGTTATCTCTATTATGTTCTAGAAGAATGCCCTTTGTAACTACTTTGTTTCTCTATTCTATCTTCACCGTCTATTCCACTTCCATAAGTTGGAGAGGTGAAACTAGAATGTTTCCTTTTCTCCCCTTTTCTACGCCTCCATGATATATGAATTTTGGTCTTCTTTCTCACTACTTTCCATTTTCCCTTGCTAAGGATTTTGATAACAATGCCAGGACATTATGAAACTGAAGCATATTGAAGGAATAACATATCAAATTCTATCTTTGAATATTGAGATACTTATGATAGTTTTCTTAAAAACTTTAGGCGCCCTGTAGACTCTGAAGAATATATTTGCTGGCTATGGTTTATATGTTTGAAAAATGAAGGATTGACTGAAAATTTAGTTGTGTACTTATATTTCATTTTGCGCTTATCAATCAATGTCACCCAGGTTGCAGCTAATATCATGCGTTTTATATATACTCCCGTTTCTCTTATGCATACTTAAGCAGGAGACAATATTTTATGTGTTTTTCGCACGTTATTGAATATAAAACTTTCAACATTCGGAATTACTAATCAAGATCTCGTTCATATGGAGCTAACGGGCCATTTTCTTTATTGCTTGCAGAGAATAACTCTTAAGGAAATTAAGAACCACCCGTGGTTTTTGAAGAACCTGCCAAGGGAGCTAACTGAATCAGCTCAAGCTATCTATTACCAGAGAGACAACCCAAGCTTTTCTCTTCAAAGTGTGGAGGAGATAATGAAAATCGTGGGAGATGCAAGAAACCCACCTCCAGTATCTAGACCTATCAAAGGTTTTGGCTTGGAAGGTGAAGAGGATGAAGAAGCAGAAGATGAGGAAGCTGAGTTGGAGGAAGAGGAGGATGAAGAAGATGAGTATGACAAGAGGGTCAAAGAGGTTCATGCAAGTGGAGAATATCAAGTCAGTTAAGCAGTATAATTCTTGTGTATTTGTCAAGTTATTATTCTTTATGATAGAAGTCACCCCTTATGTGTATCATAATTAGTAACTGCTATCAACTACCCTGGTATTCTGACTTTATGGCCCTGTTCATGAGATGTACTTCTTGTATTACCATGGACTCCTGTATGCGAAAAATAGTTCTGATTACATTCTATATTACCCGTCCCTGTTATCACTTAATGGCACCTCAAAGTTCTCTTCTATCTTATTTGGCTAGCAATGGATCACAGATTCATATTCTGATAATTTAGAAACATCAGAAATCAATGTCTTATTTCCGGAGGTTATAAGAAATGTATAAGGAGAAAAACCCATTTCTACAACAAAATGTGTTCATTATATTGGTCATCAGTTATCTAGACGCTATGAACAAATGGTACAGAATGCTTCGGTGGATTTATTATTATTGATCTTGAATTTGGATATTCAACCTCCTGAGCCAAACAGAATGGATGGTCATATGGAAAACATCGAACCTCTTTGGAGGGTCATTGGGCACAAAATGCCTTTGCACCAGTTTGATTCTCCTCTGCATTCTCAAGTACTGCCTTTGAGAAATGCCCATAAGTATCTTTTTTATGTTGGGTATGTCCTTTATTTCTATCTGAACTGAAAATGATTTCCAATTCAATACATCGCTAAAGGGTGGAACATAGCCATCGGAAATCAGCACTGGCACACATTCTGTAAATATGGCTTCCACCACTCTGGGGCTTGCTACTTCATACCCACTTGGACACAGGCAAAATCTGCTGCTCCTAAGCATTGTGTAGTAAGAAAATCCCTCAGGAAGTTGATCATAGACTTTCACGTCTTGGTCTTTGTCTTTCCATTGCTCTAGAAGAAGATATCTTATATGGCCGTGAAGGCGACCTGCAAAGAAAGCAAGGATGTTCTTACGAGATGGGGAGTAGCCGCCTAATAAGCCTGTGATTTCCCCTGTCCGAAGATTAATTTCAGGGAGTGACACATCCTTTGCAGGTTTGAATCCTTCGGATGTATTTGCATTGCACAGAACCCTTATAGAATTGTAGAATAAACGAGGCACGTAAGAAGATGCTCTAGGACCCTGCAAAAAATATCCAAAGATTCTATAAGAAGGGGAGCAACTAGCTACTCAACCAAATTTCCAGAGAGAGATGCAACAATATCAAAATTGAAGGTCTAGGACAAACATAAGCGTATGGGATTTTTTTTATATTTTTTTTAGGATGCTTTATTCCAAATCAAACAAATTCAAGTTATAAAGGAAGATGCTATATCCTCTTACCAAAATCTGGGATTTTAAAAAACTTTTCCCCTCGTTTCATTTGAGCCAGAGGCCCCATACTATGCGGGATACTCTGTTTTCAGTGCCAAAATCTTTATCCTGATTATTATGTCGTAATTTGATTCTTATTGGATGGTATCTTTCTGATTAACTAGGAGATTCCATTCCAAAAGCCACAGAGAGAGAGTTGCTTGCTTACCCAATCATGGCAAGAGAGCATGAAATGATCAAGGCCCAGGCTGCGATTCCAGAATGGATATTTATTGCCTATAATCTGTATGTAGTCAATGACAGAAAGACCAATGGAATTGACATCACGGGAGCCAGGTACGTAAAGATGCTCCACCATCATAACCACACTGAAGGGCAGGAAATACACGAAGGCTTCATCTGGATCATTAGTACGATAGTACTTCCCCTTTTCAAGTTCGTGAATGAATCTGCCTTCTGTGGAGTATATGCTTTTGCACGGACCATCATGGAACATCGGAGGCTCCCCTTCTTCGTACACAAAAATCTTGAACATTTTCTCCATCTCCAGGTAGCTCCTGTGGGAAATTGCCAACCCAAGAATGTTTCTGGGAGTGATTCTTGAAACTTGCAGAAATTTATAATGAACAGAGAAGATTGTACCTATGAAAAGCATTGGCGTTTCTGTAGATTGGACCTTGAGGAACATAGTCTGGGTCTTGGTGGGTAGACGTCAAATTTCGAACTTTGCTAGCTTCTATAATGGAAGACCGTGCTTGGACCAATCTTGCTTCAATCTTTTTCATTTTGCCGTACTTCTGAGCAGTATCGGTCACTTCATCTCTGCCTTTACGGTTCAATTCTGTGTCAAGCTTTTCAACACCCTGAAGACCCACCACCAAGAGAGAAAAAAAAAGAAAAAAAAAGGATGAGAAAGTAGTCTACAGAGAAAGAAAAAAGGTCGAATGAAACATTTTTTAAGTAGTTCTAACAAGTCTATTGGAAGAAACCTCTTCTATTTGTACCGAACCAGAGGGAACACGAGCGTCTGATGTTTCTGTGTGATCTGAAGGACTAAATGGAGTTGGAGAATATGGAGCCTCTGCTGCATATTCACGTAAGGTGGAAGCCCTTTCTGTATTCAAATAGGAAGATGGCGAGAAAATCCTCCTCGAAACAAGAAGGAACGAGAAATTTGGAGGGAGACTACCCCAGAAAACAAGAAATAATAAAGATAATATTATAACTAACTGAGCCCCAAAATGAGAAGACCAACAAGTAGATGGAGAGAAGTTGTTATTGGAAGCTCTCATCTTTAGCTAAGTCTCTGCAATTTCTTCGTCCATTACCTGGCTATTACTATTCTATGTTCAGTATTTAGTATCCACCATATGGTGACTGAGAAAGTTCATGGGGTGGGATTCATTGCTTGGTGCTTAGACATTCTTTCCTGCATATGCAGTTATTCTCATGGTGAGTTAACTTATAAGTGAGTTAACTTATAAACCAGGTATCCTCCAATTTTTGTAAGTAATATTGTTATCATCGTAAGTGATTAAAATCACATTAAGTTGCTATAAACGTTTTTGTTTTAAAAAAAAAAAGGCACCTCTCTTATTGCTTGTAAATGATAATCGAAGGGTTTTCCTAACTTGCATAATATGAAGTACGTCAATAGCAATCCTTGATCACTTTCTGGCCAAACTCAGCTCTTCTCAGTTTAGTAGAGTAGTGGTTTTGCTTCGCCAGATGGAAATGGAATGGAACCTTGCAGGCTACGGCGTGTTCAGCGTATTCGCATATTTTTTTCTTATTGCACAAATAATAATAAAAACAAATATATTCCATTTTCAATCTAAGCAAGATTATTTATTTTACTTTAATCATAAACTATGAACAAATGTTCTTTTCTCTCAGTGATCCCTACTCTTGTTCTTCTTCTTTTTCCTTCACGAAGTATCTGAAGTTGTGTCACAAATGTTTAAAAATGGTGAATGATGCATGCATTTGTTTTGAATCATGATCTATTTTCATAGAAAGAAGAAGTAAATATTAATAAAAGAAAATAATTTGATTTATTATCTTGTCTATTAATAATGTTTATATTATAATATATAAAAATTATTTTTATTACGTGTTATAAATATTATTTATAAATAAAAAATAATTAAGTGATGATAAATTATAGAATGATTCAAAAAATTTTATTCAAGGATTAAGATGGGATAAAAAAAAATTTATTCTCCCTCTCCCTCCCTTTCCTTTTTTTTTTTTTTGTTCCCTCATGTTTGTTGTTTTTCTCATTTTTCTTGTGAAAGTTTTTCTTCTTTGTGGCATTTAAGCTATGCTCTTGCAGTGTTCTTTGTTTGAACTTCGAAGTTTAGTGAGACGAATGTGCAAGAATTGATAAAAATCTCAGTTTATTAAGTTGTCTCTAGTTGTGTCGTATTTAGTTCAATTTATCTCTCAATATTTGATTTTGTTTTTCTATTTTTTTGCCTGATATTGTTAAGTTTCGGCCATTTTCATATTTTTATTCTAAAATTTTTTTGTGATTGGTTACAATATCAAAAGCATAAAGTGAAAACTATGAAGATCTCAAGATCATATCAATTTTGACGGAAAATATATTGTTTAAATTTTAAAAGTGTTGGTTGAAGAAAATTTAAATATTTTAGATTTGTGACAATTGTACAGTGAACAATGATAATAATTAATTAATGAGTCTTGATCGGTTCATTTCACATTATTATAAAAAATTTAATCTCGATGAATCTTACTAATTAATTAATTTTTCACACTTTTTTAATATATTTTACAAGTTTGATTCTATATTTTAATATTTCATAAAATTCTTTACTTATGTACTGAGAATTTTTTTCTTTTATTTTTATTTCAACGAAATAAAATTATTTATCTTTAATAAAAAAATTAATTATAATTTAGACAGATTGTATTAAGATGTGATTATTTAAACAATTACATAGATAAACTGTTTTTTTAATTATTTTGAATTAAATATTTTAACGTTTTGGTTTTGGTCCTTTGTTAGTGCTATAACGGCGTTTCCAAAAACGGAACGGGAAGGAAAATGAAAAGGATAAAGATACTTTCCCCGGTGGATAACCAAAATAAATAAAAAAATTCCTGAAAAATGGGAGGCAGTAAAAAATGTCAAGAGCAGATAAACGGAAAAGGAAGAGGTGGTGTAGATTTACCGATTTATTTCAATCTCACCCGTCGCCCTCAGCCTCAACCCTGCATTCATAAGAGGGTTTCAGATCATTTGCTGACATTTTCTCATCTGCATCAAACGACTACTATTCTAAAAACAGACCCTAAAGAAAAAAGAAAAGAAAAGAAAGGAAACTTCATAGCTCGCTTTCTGCTCAGTGCTTGCTCTTTGTAATCCCTGTTCATCAGAGTTTTTAAGGTAAAGTTTTTCGTTTTCCTTTAATTGCTTTCTGGGTAATTTTTTGAGCTTGAATTTTCTCATCAAGGCTCATTTTTTACTTAGGGCTTGAAGCAGTAAGTGGAGAACGACGAGCAAGTGGTGCCTGGTAGTGCTGATTTATGAAGTTATATCAAGCTATGAACTCTACAATTCGTACCCCGTCATCGCCTTCCTCTTCTTCTTCCTCTTGTGCGTTTCGTCCTCCTCCAATCCTCGCTTATGCTTCTCGTAATTGCAAGTTTCCTCTGTAAGTGTCCCTTCTCCGCTTTTTTTTTGTTTTTTCGCCCATAATTTTATATTCAATTTTTCTTAACTCAGATGGTTCCTACTTATTTGTGCATTGTCATGTGTTCGCAGCATTTCCTTAGTTCTTGTAATGTATTTGTTAGGACTTATAAATTAATTTAACCAGAAACAACGAACAGGATCTTCTATACTGAAATCTGATATAGCGGCCCTGGCTTTTCAGGTAGTAATTATGAAAGCAAATGTTTCTTCATCAAGCTGCACATACTATAATTGGGATTGAACATGGCGCATTGCTGCATGCTATTAGTCTATTATACACTCTCTTTTTTTAACAAAATAATTTTTCTGTCTTCTTGAAGCCGTGAAGTCAAGTGCTATAGTTTGGTCCAAACATTATGTTGATAATTACTTTCCCTTATGCATCCAAGTCCAACCGTTCTTGCCTTTTTGGCTTTCTAAATGTTCATGTGTTGGTATAGCCCTTTCAATTCCTTGTGCAAATTATTTGACAATTATGGTTTCATCTTAATGCCAACAGTACACTTTAACTTAAATTATATTTTTCTATGTCAAATATTTTTATTACAGAATCCCAAGATTATTAAATTCTTCTGAGTCTTTTAATATTGGCTGCTTTCATAGGCTGTTGCCAGAGGCAATCTGTACCTCTCAAAAGATGTACCGCTGCTCTAGGGCCCATGTGGAAGCTTCTATTAACTCTAGTCCCTTGAAAAATTACGTCGTGGCCAGATGTTCTCTTGGATGGTCTGATGCACAACCCCTGGTTTCCAAGCAATCACTCAACAAGCACTTGTTGCCAGTGGGAGCTTTAGTAACTTCAACGACTCAACCTGTTTCTGATACATCTCTTAGTGGTGATGATAAGATTGGAGTATTATTGCTAAACCTTGGAGGTCCAGAGACACTTGAAGATGTGCAGCCATTTTTGTTTAACCTGTTTGCTGACCCAGTAATACACTGTCTTTTACACATAATTCACCTAAGCTAATTTTCTATATTCTATCCCGTTAAGTTGAGATTAGTTGAAAACTTTCAATTTCTTATTCATTGACTATAGTTATATTTTCATGCAAAATTGTGTAGGATATTATACGATTGCCAAGATTGTTTGGTTTTCTTCAAAAGCCGTTAGCCCAATTTGTGTCTGTTCTAAGAGCACCGAAGAGCAAAGAAGGCTATGCTTCAATTGGCGGTGGCTCTCCTCTTAGACGTATAACTGATGCACAGGCACGACACTTCAAACATTATTCTTATCATAATTAGTAATGATGACAATTATTTTACTCTCAACTAGTTATATAGTGCATTGAACAAATTGAAATTCCAGTTTATCAGTAAGTGAACTAATTATGTTTCAAAGAGAGTGGTTCTGAGTTCTGTATATGTGCCAAATACATGTAGTTGATCTCTTGTCAATTTTCAAAGCTTTAATTTCATAAAGTGAAAGAAAAAGCACAATGGTTGATGCAAAGAATCGCAGAGCTCTTACAAGAAGTCAGCTTCCTGTGTAATTTTGATTTTTCTCTGTCTCTAACCATAAAGGTCAGAATTTTCTTTTATTTATTTATTGTTGAGGCAGAATCATTTCTCTGATGAAGATTTTTAAATTATCAATTTGTTTACTTTCATTTTATTATCTCATTTTTAACTTGATTAATTCTTTCCAATTGTTTTAAGAAAACTTGTGAAGTTCTCGCCAATTCATAAGGAGGCTGATGGTTTCAAATTCTTTCTAAAGCTATGGGACACATTTAACATATTGACTTCATAAAAGCTTTCTTTTGTTTGATTATATTCTTGTCCTGGCTCTTTTAACGGTGTCCCACACAGGCTGAAGAGTTGAGGAAATCTCTTTGGACAAAGAATGTCCCTGCAAAGGTGTATGTTGGCATGCGGTACTGGCATCCATTCACTGAAGAAGCTATTGAACAGGTATTTGATCAGCTTGATCTTAGTTTACTATGTAAACTTCGATAGCGTTTTATAAAGTTTGTGCTACTGGTGAATTCTCTACCCTGTTATTTACCTACTATCTGAGTTCAAACTTGTTGCTACATAATTCATCTTCTAAAAGAAGGCTTGCAAAACTTTGCAAGTAGGGATAACTTGTAGCACCTATCTTTATACAGTCACTTTTTTCCCCCAAGTTTCAACATGGGAACTCATCGGCTGTTGTCTGTTATGTTCTTGAGTTTTAACTTTAAATATTAACAGGTAGAATATAAATTTGAAAATATGTATCTGCATTGATGGATGGCTTGCATGCAGCTATTGCGTTTTCTCCTTACAAAGATAATCCTTGGCTGATAACTTATATCTGAGTTCTAAAATTAATTGAGATTCAGATTGATTTGAGTCCGTTTGAAATAATATGAGGCCTTTTTGTACTTTGCTGAAGTAATCAATACAATTTTATTTGTTTTTCTCTGTTTGTTATTTCTTCTCAGTCTGCTTATAATTACTTTTTTCTTTAAAATACCATGTAGATTAAAAGGGATGGAATTACAAAGCTTGTTGTTCTTCCACTTTATCCACAATTTTCAATATCAACCAGTGGTTCGAGCCTACGTCTCCTGGAGAGTATATTCCGGTAATTACTAAAAAATTGTACTGTTACCACATTATGATGCTCCATAGATATAATCTAACATTCTGTTGTATCATTAATTATCAAATGATTCTTCAGCGATGATGAATATCTAGTCAACATGCAGCACACAGTAATACCTTCATGGTACCAGCGTGAAGGATACATAAAGGCCATGGCAAATTTAATTGAAAAAGAGTTATATAATTTTGATCGCCCTAAGGAGGTACTGCATCTTTTTATGTATTAATGATGTAAAAATGAAAAAGTTATTGTTCCCTGACATTTTTTTGTTAGTATTGTCATATTTCTACATGAAATAATGACAGCACATTTTATGTAGTCAAATCTCACTTATGTCTGGGTAAAATAACAGTGGTAACTGGTAACAGTACTAACAGTAACATACTATACTTGGTTACTCAAACTTAATGGGAACTGGGAGATTGTGAAATGTATTATGCTAACATTTTTTGTTTCTATTAACAAATATGATTATTTGCTTATTTTTTTGTTTGTTGTCATTGAAGTTTTTCCTGAAACTGAATTCCTCTTTAGCTTGTGCTTGGGAGTCATTTGGTCATTTGTGTGTACTTATTAGCCTAACTGATTGAAATGCTCATTGCAGGCTGTTATATTCTTTAGTGCACATGGGGTACCGCTTGCATATGTGGAAGAGGCTGGTGACCCATACAAGGCAGAGATGGAGGAATGTGTGGATTTGATAATGGAAGAACTAGAGAAAAGAAAGATAACTAATGCATACACCCTTGCTTATCAGGTAACGACCTTTGTGGGTCATTCAATCTCATGTTAGTTGATTACAATTGACAAGTATTAATAGTCAAAATTGATTTATACTAGGAAAAGTTGCATGCATACTGGCCTGGACTATATCCTAAAATTTGGTATATGGTGTACCTCTATGGGGAACTCCAACCTTAGGACTGGGAATTATGTCCACAGAATGGCTAGAGTGAGAAAATAATCTGAATACTTATTATTTCTTATTAGACTTTCTGTTAATTTGCCAGTATATAGTCCTCACTGAAGTCTTGATTGGAAGTTATCTTAAAAATGAGTGATCAATTGTGCAATAATTTTCTAACTGTTCATGTTATTTAGTCATCATTACATAAAGAAAGCTCTTTGCAAGTAATCAAAGAAATCAGGGGTCCCTGCAAAGACTGCTCAGAGCAGCTTTCTTGCTCAACACTAGACTTTTCATCGAAGTCAATTGGTGGTGCAGATAGTTTATCTTTGCACTAGTAGTCTGTCTCTAGACCTACCAATCTCTTTCTACCCCCAAAACTGGCTACTGATTTGACATTTTTCTTATAGATTTGTTACATTTGACTTTAATTATTATTACAGAGTAGAGTTGGACCAGTAGAATGGTTAAAACCCTATACAGATGAGACAATAGTTGACCTTGGGAAAAAGGGAGTGAAAAGTCTGCTCGCTGTTCCGATTAGGTAATATCAGCTTTCTTGTTTATGTAATATTTTACTTTACTGCTATCTGTATACTTTCTGGTTTCTTTCTTGATCTCTTTCCCTTTCTCAGACCCGTAAACAGACTTATAGACACTAGTTTATCGCTTAACATCTGCTTTATTCACAGCTTTGTTAGTGAGCATATTGAAACCTTAGAAGAAATTGATGTTGAATACAAAGAATTGGCCCTAAAATCTGGTATAGAAAACTGGGGTCGTGTTCCTGCTCTAGGATGTGAACCCACCTTCATTTCAGATTTGGCAGATGCTGTAATTGAGAGTCTCCCATATGTTGGTGCCATGGCTGTTTCAAATCTTGAAGCTCGTCAGGTACTCTTTTCAACCCCCATATATATTTATATGATCATATTGCAGCAAGAAATGCTATATTCAGTGTTTTCTTCTGAGATGTCGCAGAAACAACCATAGACCTTACTTTTCAGCAAACTGTTTTGCCATCATCTTAAGATATAAAAGTCATGTAGATTGATGTGATATTTTTCTATATTGTTGTTGCATGCTTGCATTATGTGATCTGATAGAAATTTTGGGTTCTTGGGCAGTCTTTGGTTCCCCTGGGCAGTGTAGAAGAGTTATTGGCAGCATATGACTCTCAACGGAGGGAGCTGCCACCACCAGTAATGGTGTGGGAATGGGGTTGGACGAGAAGTGCTGAAACTTGGAATGGAAGAGCAGCTATGCTTGCTGTGCTTCTTCTATTGTTTTTAGAAGTCACTACTGGTGAGGGTTTTCTGCACCAGTGGGGAATATTGCCCCGGTTTCGGTGAATAAATCTCCCCCTTCTCTCAAAGTCAGTGGATTTTAGTTTTGCTCGTATATGCATACCATTAGCATCATATGCCACTTAAAAACCAACTCTTGGAGTTACCAAATCTAGTTTAAGCAAATTTTGTGGGCAGAAAAGAGAGAAAATATAGTGAATTTGTAATTTTCGTTTCTATACTCAGCAGAATGCCACTTGTATGTATGTCGCTCATTGTTAACAACATTACTAATTGGGTTTCGTGACTTGAGAAACCTACTCCGCTGTTATAGCTGAAAGCAGTTATTGCAATAAGGACTTCTCTGAGAACCAATCTTAGACACTGCCTATTGTCCTATTTTATTGACCAGGCCCAAAAAAAAGAGATAACACATTTGCAGAAAAATTATGCAGAAATTGTTGTTCAAAGTTGTGTGGTCGCCCGTTCCTATTATTAGTAAGGCTATTGGTTTATACATGTCCAGTAATAAACGTTGCCCGGACAGTTCAATCTTAACATCATCCAGTAACACAAAGGTCCCTTCTGCGTTTTGCTGTGTTTCGACAAGATATAGTGACAGAACGTGCTGACTATTAATATACGCTTCAAAAATAAGGAACAAAAAGATATCAAACTGAGATTAGGTTTTTCAGATTCTGATTACTGTAAGCTCCTAAGGCTTATAGAGAGCATTACTAATGGCGTACATTTTCATTGGAATGCTCCTTGGAAATGGCATACATAGACTATGCCTTTTTATCAAGAAAACCATCAAAGCTTATCAAAGAGAAGCTTTGGAAATGGCTAATTAGTATTTAGCGATTAATTTAACATAGACTGCCTTTTTTTGTGTGTTTGCGCCTCTGTACCCGAAGGTAATGTCAATTTTATATCTAAAAAAATGTAAAATTATTTGTGCCAGAGCTAAAAAAAGGACTTGGTGGTTTAAGTAGTTTCCAAGATTTCGTTTTGGTACATTCAGTTTATGATAGCAAGACAAATATAACAGTTAATATATCCCGATATTTTAGATAAGTATTTCTTAAATACTGACAGAAGAATATAGAACATCTGAAAATCAAATATGGTTCTGTTGGGTGAGGAAGTGCGTTGGTAGTCTTGTTCTTGCAAGGATTAGTACTTTAAGAGTATTTACGGCTTTCTAAACCAAATGTTAATTAAGATACATTAAGAATTCATATCCATGAATGAAATCAACATATGCCTGCATAGCTTAATTAAGATTCAGTAGCCAAATGTAGATATCATCTTCAAGTTTTAGTTCCTTTAGTAGACATAAAACTTCAAGAAGCCATAAAAAACATAGGTAGATATCTATTAAAGAAGAATTATTACAACACCACCAATTTCACCCACATTCCACAAACAGAATATAAAATGACTCTATCAGGGAGTCATAAAACAAAGGTAACCTCAGCCTCACATAGCTAGCAAACATTATCCTAAAATGTTTTTTTTTTTAATCCATGAGCTCCTGCTCCTTGTGGGTCTCAATAACAACATCAGATCGAGGATACGCCATACAAGTTAGAACCCACCCTGCTTGGATTTGCTCGTCGTCAAGGAAATTTTGATC
Source organism: Gleditsia sinensis (assembly GCA_037074535.1). Classification (NCBI taxonomy): domain Eukaryota; kingdom Viridiplantae; phylum Streptophyta; class Magnoliopsida; order Fabales; family Fabaceae; genus Gleditsia; species Gleditsia sinensis. Next base: position 2,807,581 of record CM073464.1, on the reverse strand, counting down.
AGACTGGTCCACCTTCCCTTCCACAACCTTTCCAGCGCAGGACGAGCACGCACCTGCTCGGCACGAGTATGGCAGGTCAATACCGGCGTCCTCAGCAGCGTCGAGAATATAATCATTCTCAGAGCATTTAACTTCCTTCGTACCTTCTGGGGTTATCAGCTTCACTTTGTAGGCCATGCAGGTCAAACGCCCACCACGTCCCCCGCCCTTCACACCACCGAACAGAACCCTCCCTGAGTTGGAAACTGATCGGAAGCTTGTGACGGGCTGTCTCCGGAGAAAGGAGCTGCTTACGACAGCGCTGGAGAGGGTGGTGGAGGTTGCCATTGTGATTGTGGACCGGCTCTGTGACTGCTAGGAACTCTCACGAACTTGTTCAGTGGATACTGCCACAGGCTAAAGCCTATTTGTGAAAAAATGTGTGACTTTCTATGAAGCCACGTGGCATTATATAGAGCCATGCTTTGTCCTTGTTTTTCTGTCGCCTCAGAAAATTGAATACCAAAAAGTTGAGTACCTTTTTTTGGGACATAATGTTATATCCTATATAGAATTTGTGTGTAAACATAATGTTGTATAAGGAACATGTTTAATAAGAAATCTTAAAGAGCCGTTGTTTCCTCGAGTTATCGTTACATACACTAATAATTGAAAATTAATGTATTTTACATAAAAATACCAAAAAATAAAAAAAATTGTACCATCCAACATATGAAACAAAAGACCTTCCTTACAATAATATTGAGAAAGGCTAAAACCATTCACCAACAGAGTAGCTACGATTTATGGTTTTATTCCTCAAATTTTAAGGCTTTGGTATCCTTTGTAGTCCCAAAAGATTTGAAGAGTCAGTGACAAAACATCAAAATAAACATAGTGATAGTGAACAAATATTAGGTAGACAAGCTCTCATGAATTCCAAGATGAAGGTGGACGAGAGAGGCTCATCCATGCTTCCAAGAACTTACCAAGTGGGTAAATGTAGTGGAGGAAGACCCGCCTGAAGACCAAGCAATCTTAGCCATCGCTTTCATCTCCAAACTCCTTTGTCTCAAAATTTTCCCTTCTTCAAATTCCATCAGCTGCTTCACTCTTTTCTCCACCTCCTCTGCAGCCACCAACCCTTCTTTGCTTTCATTGCTTGACTTCACCTTTGATGCTTCACGTATAGGTATTGCCAGTTTCATCTCCTCCACCAAAACTACGCTATTCATATGCTGCTCAGCGTACAGTGGCCAAGCCACCATTGGCACACCGTAGCTCAAAGCTTCTAACACAGAGTTCCAACCACAGTGTGTCACGAACCCACCTACAGATTTATGACTAAGAATAGCATTTTGTGGCGCCCAAGATTTCATAACCACACCCTTTTCTTTGGTTCTCTCTAAGAAACCATGAGGTAAAAGTTCCTCCAATTTGGTTTCTGTGTCCAAACCTTGAGGATTCTTAACTACCCACAAGAATCTACGATTGCTCCTCTCCAACCCAATAGCTATCTCTCTTAGCTGAACTTCTGAGAACAAACCCCTGCTCCCAAAGCACAAGAACACAACGCTTTCACCAGGCTGCTTATCTAACCATGCTATGCAATTGGATGCCTCATCGTAAGAGGAGCTAAGATGATCTTTAGCACTCGTAATCAATGGCCCAATACAGAAAACTGGTGGGGTTCGATCATTAGGGACACAAATGCCGTCTGTTATAGCTTCAATCGCCCTTGGTTCAAGAAATTCAGAAGTGTTAACTATTACTCCCTTGGATTTCAATAGGCAAGTAGCAAAACTTAGAAAGTAGTGGTAGGAAGAGTTATCTCGGTTGAGCACAGGTTCAGGCACGTGAAAAGCACTAATAGGTGGCAAACCGGGAAAATTCAATGGCGTCTCTGTAAGGTCTTTGAAGCTTTGAGTGTTTTGGTTGTGGAAGGTGGGCAAATAGAGGAAGAAAGCCAGAGAAGATGCACATGAGGTGAAGTAGCAGTAAGTGGGGATGTGGGTATTCAAGTTCTGATGCAGAGTTGTGGTCACGAGAGCCAAGATATTGAAGGCGGAAGACAAGGTTTTGAGGGTATCAAGAACATTGAGAGCGTTCATGCCAATGGAATCGAAAGCTGATGCAGCTCGGCTTTGATTGGACTGAGAAAGTTGGAGAGGAGGGAGAGAAATGAAGGAAATGGGAAGCCCAGTTTGAGAGAGATCGCTGATGAATGAAGTGGTGGTAGTTGAGTCAAAAGGCATAGGTGGGATTAAGATGACTATGGATAAATGGGGTTGATGCTGCAGAATAAGCTTTCAGAATTCTACCATAGAGACCAAATGGGCAAAGGCTGGAGCTGGATACAACACTATTGCTTCTTTCATTTCTTCAGAGTAGAGGGAAAAGAGACCAATTCCTAATCCCTCTTTTGCCAGAAGAATTGGTACTAATATATATACAGAAGGGTCAAGGATGTGCAATCAACTTCGGTCATCGGCATTTAGGTTCAAGTCAATAATGTAGAGACTATTGAGTCAAGTGAGACGCAGAAAGATTGGATTAGTCAATCACAAGAAAGATATGTATTTTTATCAGATGGCTATCTTAACATTTGTCCTGTTATTGGAGATGCAACCATTCAAAACTACAATTATTTTTTTTTCATAACCAAAGAACCTTCCCGTAAATGTTTAATTAGCTTAAATTTTCTCGCTGGTATTGTTTCATTTATTTAATAGCTTTTCGCACAACAAACACCAAGGTTATAACTACGGAGTATTACTGGAGCTGTCCAGTGGATGCTCGATCTTTTGATACAAAAGAAAAAAAATTTCCAACAACTTACATGGTTTATATACAACTTTTCATATGAATGTGAGAAAAAACGGTAGAGATTTTAATATGCTACTTCTTTACCATTAACACACATTTCTGTAGTCCATATTCTTCCTGAACCCCAATGTCCATATCAGCTCAACCCTATAAAATTTTTTTATAACAACTTACAACAGACCATGGTCCATATGCTCCAAGGCAACCACCAAAAAATATGGCTCCGTAAGTAAGAATAATTACAAACAAGTCAAGGTGGGCCTTTGAAAAGTTTTAAGAAGGTTTAAAGTGGAGAAAAAGAAGTAAATATACAGTTCCCAAGAAATTAGAAAAAAAAAATTTCTTAAACCTGCACCTAATAGTAATAACTACAAATCAGAATGGCGCCTGATCTCAGAAACCTCCCTACAAGGATTTTTTAAACTCAAGCAGCTGAATTCTTCCTTTCTTATGAAACCCACCAGAACTAAATCAGAAATCATCATATTCTCACAGCTTAAAGTTTGAGCTCCAAATTTAAAAGATTAAAAAGGGATAAACGTAAGTTAAAAGAGGCCCTTCTGTCAGGAGTTTAGTCACTGGAATCAAAACTTCCACTGTGAGAGCTGCTGCCATTAAGACTATGTAAGGAGAAGCCCCTCATGTGGCCAGCCAAAGTAGAACTATCCATCTTATTTTCCTGAAAAAATTTCTCACGCTCGATGTGCTTTGCAGGTGGTGGTGGAATTGTGACAGGAGGAGGCTCCCTATCAACGTGTTTTGCATGTGGAGGTGGAATTACAGCAGGAGAACGAGTACTAGCTTCTCGTGATGGTTCAAGAGAGAGTGGTCTTATTAGTGGACGATTCAATCTCTCTCCAAGAAAACCCAAGTGAGGGAACTCAGGTGCAGTCTCTTCATCTTCAGGCCTTGCACAAGCCTTCCCTTTGCGTAATCTGCCAGATGTTAGTCATACAGAGATGAATAAATATTTCAAATCCAGTGTCACCCTTCATAAAATGGGAATTAAATTAGCGAGTTTAAAGAACAGGCAAGGCACCTTCGGAATAACTGTTCAGCCTCCTCTTCCTCTGCTTCATCATGGCCAAAACAATTAGCAGTTGTAGCTCTGCCCGAAAGAAGGTCCTCATATCTTGCAAGAACTTTCTGCAGCTGCTCATTTAATTCAATTGCTTGAGAAATTATCCTCTCATCTCTACAAAAGATCAAGGCAAAAAGCAGTTCAAGGTACAAATTAACCATAAAATCAATGCATTCACATGCAATTGCAAATACATAAATATATTTTCATAGTACATATTAATTTAAAATGGTGATAAAATATTCATCGAAAAGTCTGCCTGCATCTACAGAAACAACAGGAAGCAACATGGAAAACCAAATTTATGAATTACTATCCATCCTTTGAATCACTAAAGTTCATAAAGGAGAGGACAGAAGATATATATAATGCCAAAAGCAGAAAAGAGAAATTTAAAGCAGCCTTACCCAGAAGTCATCACAAGATGCATTACCCTTTGCTTCTGAAATGAACATTGTTCTACAAGGTCAAGGGTGAATTCATCCCTTGCTCCCTAGAAAATCAATATCTCAGTTTCAGTGAAGGTGGAAAGTCCTTATTCACAGATTCGCTCATACATCTAAAAACAAAAGGTTCACCAGATAAAAGATAAAAAGCATTCAAAGGAAGTTAGACTTTTGAACATTCCTACAGACGGCAGCAGTCCCAATATTTTAGTTGGCCTGTAATCTTGAAGAAGTCCCTGAAGGTTTGTTGTTTCCTTGTCTTTTTTTTATGTTTTTTTACATACTTTTGCTACTTGCTAAGTATTTCTGGTATTCACATGGACATTTCCGGATATAAATTATCAGCATCAGGAAAAAAAGAAAATTGAAGGCATGCTGCATTTTTTACTATAAACTTACAGAACAAGTGCACGTGTAGCAAATTATTAGAATACATATCTTTGGCATACCTCAGGATGCTGAGCATCAACAGCATCAAGGACTTCTTTTAGAACTTCTAACGCATTACCAGCCATTTGAATAATGCTGCAAGAGATATGTGCAGAATAAGTGATGTTCTTTGCCAGGTAAATATAGTGATAAGAACAAACTTTTTAGAAGGATAATTCTCCACCAGTTCCCTAAAGAGGTTCCAGATCAAGATTCATTTGCCCTTTTGATTTTATCAAAATCCACAAAAAGAAGGAAAAAGCATCCACCCAAAAATAGATTTTGGCATTAATCTCTTTTTGTTCTTTTCATTTAACTTCAAAGTGTATATTTAGCTAATTCTTAGCATCACAATTCTATACAAAAAAAAAAAAAGAATTTTGTTCATATCATAATGATCCTTTCCAATACATTCAGTTAGCAAATTTGAGGGAGGACTCTATTTTCTTGATCAGATGGAAATTCACTAAAGAGTGAAGGGGAAATGAGGTAGCCACTTAAAATAGGCTCTAAAGATCCTGTAAACTGAAAAGCAGAAGTCACCTAGAATCAGGAACAGTCTGCGACTCTGCTTGCTGAGCAACCCCTTCATCTCTAGATGAGGCCAGCTCCCTGTTCAGTACAACACTAATCTTACTAGGTTGTGAACTAGGATCATTTGATTGGACCACACGAGCCCTTTGAGGAAACTGCACACCAGCACTCTGTAAAAAGTATAAAAAGGTTGTATTTATTGGCATTCAGAGGACGTATTAAAAATAGTATCTAAAGAACAAAAAATTTATCCAATCACTTGTATAATATAGAAAGGCGATACAAAGGTGAGGGCTATTTAACAATGCAGATAACAACTATCTGTTAGAAAGGATGATACTGCTCCATCCATGAGTAGGCAATTGTTAACCAAAGTGGTGAAAGGGTAATATACAAGCTTTTACTGACTATGATGTGATCTATTACAAACCAAAAACTATATATAGTCACTAAGATTTTCAGCATCCTATAGCTTAAAGAACCTCATTTATTTCTTACTATCCCAAGACAGCAGCCCAGCCACCGCCCATTAATAAGAGAATTCTGGATTAATCTACCAATAAGAATAATCCAGGGATGTACTTCACATGTCTGTACCTACCACTAAATCATAATATGCATTATAATACTGGGGAAACTTTCCAGAAGCACCGCCAAGGGATGTTTGTGCGGCATCTAGCAGGAGAAATATCCGCTCTCTTACAGGCAGATCTGACTGCAAGTATAGAAAGACCCAATGAGGTCAAAGGAAAAAAAAAACAAAAGGACAACAGTCTGTGTAGAGAAAAAAAAATCACCTTTTTCTTCACAATATTCACAAGAATAGAAATGATTCCTGTATCAATTACATGCTTATGAATATGATCTCCAATATTGTTCATCAACATTTCCAACAGCTACAAAATTGACAGATGAACAGATGATTTAGTAGAACAACATAGAACAAGAAAGTAAGCAATTTCAGTCAATAAAAACTCGTAACAAAGCTTCTCTGTTTTGGATAGAGCTAGTGTCAAATCACATGAAAATTTATATAAACCAAATTTGTAAGAAAAGAAAGTCATTATACTCACCATGACTGAGTAAAGTTGAGTATTGGGATTTTTGCTACCCAGTCTTTTTTTAATAGCTTTAACAACATCTCTAGCTTGCCTGCATATTCAGAAATATAGGATGGTCGAAACATTGGTATTGCTTGGGTTATTCTGGCACAATGACAAGCTCATTTATGTTCAAAATCAAGTGAAAAGCCAGCCAGGCTCAGGATCAAGGTAGGGATGGTGGAGAACAAGAATCATGAAAATTATTAGAATTGCAAATGATGTTAGGTAACAAAATATCAGATGTTTACCAACTAACCGAGACCTTTGCAATAATGTAGTTAAGATGAAAAAGAAATAGATCCCAAAAACCCAGCCATTCATGACTATATTTCATGAGGAATTATATTCATATGCTTAAAAAAGCACAGTCACATGTGCCCGCAATCAAAGTCTAACAGAAAAGAATTATACTGAATTGGTTTCATATAATACTATTGGCCATAACTTCATAGGAATATATCCGCTATTCATTTCTCTTAGCAATGTTATCGGACATTCATCAGTCATAAAGAAACAATGGCATATATGAGAAGGAAGCATTGAGGGTACCTTTGATCATGAGCAACTAATCCACAGATCTCGATATTTTTCATCCAATCAGTTTCAGCCAGTTTTGCACTGGTTGCAGCATTGACAAGCTTGGACGCCATCTTATTTTAAATTCAGATCCAAATACATATAGAATATAAAAAGTTATAAAGGATGTTACAGAAGGGGAAGCAGATGCATAACGAAGTAAGGTTCAAAAGTTAAATGTTAACTTGGAATGTGGTTTGTCAATTTCTGCTAAAGAAACAAAAAATGGCTACAGAAGTTTTCCAGAAAAGGCGACAAAAAAAACAAAGTTTTCAAAGATCAATATATAAACGGAAGAAATTGAAAACTGAAATAATAAATAATGCAAACCAAAGGCCAGCCTGATGATAAACATTTTTTCCCCTTTAATTTGTAATATCTAGCATCTACTACTTGTTCAGCTTATTAGAGAGCGAGTGTCATATACAGTTTGAGTTAAATTTTATCTTTCTGCGAAGTATAGAGCAAATTCCCAGTTGCATATCATATTAGACTGTAGACGATTATATATATAGTATAATTCTATTGAAGATTTGAACCTTAAAAGCAATTGATCGTTCACTTGCTATCGCAACATTCTAAATTTGTACTGTATAACATCAGCTTCTTTCATAGGACAAGTAAATTGACCTCAGATAGCAGTGAAACTTACATGTAGTGGTAGAAGGGCAGTGCTAAATTAACTGCCAGAGTGCAATAAGAGCAACCAAAGTTTGAACTGTTAGTGGTAGAAGGTCATAAACTACCCTGCAACCAACAAAACTTCAAGGCCAATTAATTCAGCACTTGCGCTCAATTTCAAATGCCGGTGCAAAGAAATAGCATTGAAAAAAATAAGCAAAATTAGAATCTGTATGTCCAGAAGCCAAATGAGTACCATTAAAAAGACGGCCCCCCAATTGCTATCCATATCACTATCCCCACCAACAAAAAAACAAAAAATGCATCAAGCCAGAGAGAGATTGTGAAGTTTGAGCTATTTCACATTACTCCGTACTTTATTTCATAGTATGCGAGGAAAAAATTTGGACATCATAGTTAAGCTCATAAATAATGTATTGTAATAACATCCGAGTGAATTTGATTTATAGCAGAGGAAGAGTACAAGGTTTAATAGAGTGAAAATTACAGATAAAACGAAAAAGGCGTACTTGTAAAGACGGATGCAACGACGGAGAACAGGAGAAAGAAACCAAAGAGGCACTGATAAACCCTAAGGAGCTTCAGCATTTCAGTGGAGAAATCAGAAAAGAACTCTCGGAAGATCAAATGCCCCCATAATATTTTGCTTCTAGTTTTTAACAGACTTGACTTAAAGCTTTTTCGTATGCCAGTTTATTAATTGCGGAGGCTGAGTAATTCTGTTTTTTCGGGTAACAAAATTATTTTAGTATTAGCTACAAATTATTAGCACGCAGAGAGAAAAAGGGAGAATTAAGATTTTTGTTTTGATTATAATAATAATAATTAAAAATAAATAAATATAATTATTAAAATTAGTACGATGCTATTGATATTTAAATTTTAATATATAATAAAAATAATTTTAAAAAATATTATTTTTATTATATATCGTAATATAAATATAATATGAATAGATCAAATATTTCTTTTGCTTAGAAACTCATCAGAATCATAATACAAAAGAATCGGAAGGTCGGGTGTTGCCCTTAAAGTTTACTGGCTAATTGACGAGGCGGCACCGCCAAATGAGGGCTGTCCCCACCGCCCAAAGCTAAAGTTTCATTTCCAAGGACGGCATGCTGTCAGTGGCATTTGTTAAAGTCACCCAACTCTTATCTTATTGCCCCCTCTTCGTACCTTTAATATTGACGCGTGTGAAAGAAGTTTACTTTCAAGAAAAATTATTTAATATCTATAAAAGTGAATCAATAAAAAAAATACAGAATTAAATATAAATCCCACAACTAGTAAATAATAATATTTACATATTTAAAATTGATAGAAAACATTTTTTTTTAATCTGTGATTTTAGTGAAAGTTGAAAAAAGACGGGAACGGCAAGATGCAGGATGCACGTTATCGGAACTCAAAAAGGTGCAAAAGAGTGCTTCATGGGACAAAGACAACCGTGAGGAGTTCTTTTTTTGTTGGCCAGATATCATGGAGTCTCGCACGTGCAGGAAAAGCTGGCTTTAACTTTGGAACTTTGGGCTGGGCTTCATATTGTCATCTCCATTGGGCCAGGTTGTATTGTTTGATGTGTTGCCTTGCTTTTCTTATGTGTGGCCCGCTTTATTCTCTTTCAATTTGGATCCCCAATGACTTGTCCAAAAAAAAAACAGCTTAATTGCATCAGGATCGCAGTACGATGAGCTGTCAAATGTCAACTAATGGACAAAGAATTAAAAAAAAAAAAAAAAGCTAATATTTGTAAATTCATAATGAGTTTGATAACTACGTTTTATCTTTTTATTTCTCGTACTTCATTGTCCTCGATCGCCCTCCGTTTTCATCGTAGGTTGACCTTACTAGATTCCAGTGTCAATATGGCCTCTGCTCTATTTCGTAGGAGAATCACCCAGAATCCCCGCTGCTTCAAGTTGCCTCCTTCTTGGTGCTTGAGTAATCTATTGTCTCACCATTCCACGATTCACGAAGCTGTGGGTGAAGATGCTATTCACAGCGTTCCAAAGGGCGTTTCGTTTCATTCCCACGTTGCTCCTGCTGGAGGACTGCCATCTTCTATGCGTGGATTTGTCTTTTGGGAACCCAACAAGCCCCTCACCATCGAGGAATTCCACATCCCCCGCCCCAAGGCCGGAGAAATTCTCATCAGAACCAAGGGTATTCCTTTCATTTCTTGTCTTCACTTACTGTTTGCCGCTGATTATTTGCTTTGCAACTCTATAATCAGTTCGATTTTGACTACATTCGTTTTAACTATGGTGCAAACATTTTTTGGTTTCCGTCTAATTCCTCGGTCTCAACCTTTTTGGTTTTGAACAATTGAACTAAACGAGGGGCAATCCAAGTATACAGGGAAGAAGTGACACATTCGGAAATAATATGTCTTAGGCAATGGTTGATTTGTTATGGGTTCAAAGTTTCTTATGTTGTGACTTGTGACTATGAATGCAGCATGTGGCGTATGCCACTCCGATCTCCACGTTATAAAAGGTGAAATTCCATTTTCCAGTCCTTGCGTGTTGGGGCACGAGATAACTGGTGAAGTTGTTGAACATGGACCCCTCACCTATAGCAAAATCATACAAAGGTGCAAGTCGGTAGAAGTTTAATATTCCTTTTGCTACTTTGTTGATATGTGATTGCGTTTTAGTCACATGGCTTCAAGCAAAATTGGAATTCCTTCACAATCAATGTAGATGGTAAGAAAAATGGTATAATAATTATTCTCTTCACTGTCGCAGGCTTCCTGTTGGATCTCGAGTTGTTGGATCCTTCATCATGCCTTGTGGCAGCTGTTCCTTCTGCTCAAAGGTAAACTTTGCATTAAACACTGTCTGATTTATTGCTCACCCTCAATGTTGTCACAAGTCTCCCAATGATAGACAGGGCCATGACGATTTATGTGAAGATTTCTTTGCTTATAACCGGGCAAAAGGAACCCTTTATGATGGTGAAACTCGGCTGTTTCTTCGTAGCAGTGGTCAGTATGATTTACCTATTATTCTTTAAGTCTAACGAGGGTTATTTAGCTACTTTTATCTCCAGTCTACTACTAGCTGCTATAGCAGAAGCAGTAGTATGATTTATGAAATATTTTGGTTTGTAATAGACTATAACTTTTCATAATTTACTACCGCTAGCAGCACCTCCACCTAGGTCAGCTCTACTTGTTAGTGTCATTTGATCACCATATTACCGCTATTAGTGATGACACAACACAATAAATCAAGCTCATTACCCTGAAATAAGCATTTTCTTTTACTTGCATCTGCACAATATTAGTTTAATGCTCTGCAACTTAATACAAAGATACTATTTATTTCCTCTCCCCTCCTCCCTCTCTCTCTCTCTCTCCCTCTGGGGGCATGCATCTGCTGTGTCACTTTTATCTTCTATGCCTTTGTTGTTCTCGTTTTTTCGCCAATATAATGTTTTGTTTTATTTGATACTTGATAATTGATATGAATATAAATGCTATTTAGGGGTTTAAATCCCTAATAGGTGTACCCTTCATTACTTGAATACTGAAAATAACAAATAATTTATAGGAAAACCAATATTTATGTATAGTATGGGAGGGCTTGCCGAATACTGTGTTGTGCCAGCAAATGCGTTGTCAGTATTACCAGAATCATTGCCATATACGGAGTCTGCAATACTAGGATGTGCTGTGTTTACTGCATATGGTGCTATGGCCCATGCGGCTGAGGTGCGTCCTGGGGATTCTGTTGCTGTTATTGGAACTGGAGGCGTTGGTTCTAGGTAAAAGAAATCAATTTTTTTTAGTGTGAAATTTTCACCTGTCAGTGCATCTACTTTTTTTCCCACTTTGATGTGCTTGCTTGAGATATACTAAGTTAACATTTTGTAGCTTGTAGTTGCCTTAAAATATTCTAAAGTTATGGGGACAACAAAGAAGACATGGCTTTATGATTATAGCTACTGAATACCTATGCTTGTTGCTCATTGACTAGCTTGTGGCACATCCAACCTTAAGCTATATGGTTGTGTCCAAGCATCTAGAACTTTTGGGAACTAATTCATTTACATATGGTTATTACTAAAGGGCCGAGATTGCTTCTCATTTTGTTGTCAGCATTGCATATGGATAGTCTTGATGAAAAATTGCTGGGAATCATAGATTTAGCTATGTTATAGTCATGCAATACTTTACATTTAGTAGGCTACTGAGATGAGGTGACTAAGATATAGAAACCCGCTAGGTATTACAAAGGAATTTAGAGCAATCAATATTTTCCCAGTTAACCATTTAATACAGTATACTGGGCTGAATCAAATGCAATTTTCTTGTAACTTGAACCTTCATTCCAGTTGTTTGCAGATTGCTAGAGCATTTGGTGCCTCGGATATAATTGCTGTGGATGTTCAGGATGAAAAGCTGCAGAAAGCAAAAGCATTTGGTGCTACTCACACTGTAAATGCAGCACGAGAAGATCCCGTTGAAAAGATAATCGTAAATACAATATCCTTTGCTTCAATCTTTATCATCTAGCAATGTCAGGCCCGGGATTATTTCTATATTGTTTCCTACTAAAACAATAAAGATATCTGGTTGGTTTTTCCCTTTTTTTCTTTACTTAGAAAAAAATCTTTAACATTACTTAGTCTAACATGTGTATACGGGAGCCAGTAGTTTTTGGATAAGTTGATTTAGAATGCTTCCAAAGCATGAATATCTACTATGGCCCTTAAATGGACTTATGCATCAGAAAAAATTGAAAAAGATCTGCTGTGTATTTTGATAAGAGAAAAGTAGAGGGAGAATTTATTATGTATTCTAATTAACTTTGCCCTAGGATTATTGCTATGTTATATGTTCAAAACAGCTGGTAATATTGCTCTCACTAAAATTGATTGTAGAAATAGTTCCCCCCCCCCCCCCAAAAAGCCGAAAAGACAAAGAAGAACACACAAAAGAAATCAATATTTCCATTCACATATTGCCTCATCCACAGATGTATCATTTTGTTTTCTGAAGAGAGCCCTTATTTAGTTGTTTAGACTAATTTGGACAGGAAATAACTGGTGGAAAGGGTGTTGACGTTGCTGTGGAAGCCTTGGGGAAACCACAGACGTTTTCCCAGTGCACACAAAGTGTCAAAGATGGAGGAAAAGCTGTGATGATTGGACTAGCACAATCTGGTGCTGTAGGACAGATGGATATAAATCGTCTTGTTCGTAGAAAGGTATGTATCCTGCATATGTGATGGATCTTTATTACTATTGACCAACTCCTTACACTCCCCAGTCCCCACTGTAAGCATAAAGGTAACACCAGCTCTATTCAAAGTTGATTTTTATTACTAATAGCTAACTATTTTATTGATTTCTAATAGAAAACCTGTTTCTATTATACTTTATTACCTACATAATTACTTTGTGGAGAACACAACTAAAGCCAGCATTACACTTTAGTTGCCCTTTTTTTCTTGCACTAATGTTATGTAAAACCATCTTATTAATCTTAGGGCCGCATCAAATGCTCTCCTGTTTCATTACCAGTTCTTCCCATTTCTTCTATTTCTAATGCAAATAGTGCAGAGCTTCGCAATGGGAATAGGTTATAGAAGGGAAAGGAGTGCAAAAACTGTCAGGCTAAACACGTGGATCGCCAGGTTCTCTGGGACAATTGGCACCATGATCTTCCCATCTTATTTGTTCCCATCACAATATTTCTCACTTCGAGCTAGGTTTAGGTTTCTAGCTGGACCCAATTCATTAAAGTAACTTGCATTTACTTGAATAATTTGATTGAAGATAATATTTGAGCTCAAATTGTAGAAACTAATTTTGGTATTCTTTTGTGTAATGTTAAGGTGTGTTTGGTAGAAGGATTTTTTTTTAGATTCTTGGGAATGTGTAGTTGAGAATGTTAGATTCTTTTGTTTGGTAGCAAATTTTGATTCCCAGAAAAATTCAATTCCTGAAAATAGAATTTTAAAGAGAATTCCCATAAAAAGAATCTTTGGGTAACGGGTGGGAATTAGATATTCCCATGGAGGTGGGAATACTGCTAAAAAATAAAAAGACAATTTTATTATTTATTTTTACCCTTTATCTTTATCTATTTTTATCCACCTTCTCAACAACTCATTTTGTGTATAACTATTTTGTATAAATTATCATACTTGAAGTATTAACATAATACAATGCATATGTTATTTCTCATTTTATAATATAGTACTATCATATAATTAATTATATATGCAACATTGCATATTTTTTAAATTTTATACATCTTTTGTCATAGAAGAAGCACTTTGGTTATTTTAGAAGAGCAACTATAGCTATTTTTAATTTATTTTATTCTTTATTAAAAACAAACAAACAAGAGAATTTTTTTTTAAAAGTTAAGGGTTATTTTTGGAAAATTATTAAATATTCTCAAAAAATTTAAGTATAACTAAATAGAAAAATAGAATTTTCTAAAGAAAATTTTCAGCAATCTTAAAATTTAATTAAATATATTTTGCATATTTTTAGGAATTATAATTTTTATAAATAATGTTTCCAAAAAAATATGATTTCCTGAACAAAATATTTTGTCTTAGATCAAACACCCCTTTATAGAATTTTCTCTTCACCAACAAGGGTTGAGTGTAGTGTTAAACGAGTTATGTTCTTGAAGTGAGAGAATAAATTCAATCTTTGAAATAAACACTTGTTGGGACGACATCTTCATCACAACAAGTGTCTCTTTGTTGCAACAAAACTCGAGAAATAGTAGTTCTACAGTGCTAATAACATGTGGGATATCCCGGAAAGCCAAAAGAAAAAAAGAATTCTTTCTTTTGAGAATATTATTATTATTATTATTTCTACTGGTGCCTACTATTATTGCTATAAACCTTTAAGCTGTCTCTTCGAGCAGATAAAAATTATTGGCTCATATGGAGGCAGGGCAAGGCAAGACCTTCCTAAGTTAGTCAGATTGGCAGAAACGGGGATCTTCAATCTTGACCATGCTGTTTCTAAAATATATAACTTTGAGGAGGCAGGCAAAGCATTCGAAGATCTAAACCAGGGAAGAATTGTCGGACGAGGTGTGGTTGAGATAATCTAGTTTTATATTTCAATCAATGCTTTGCGTGGCTATAGTTCTGCTTCTTTCACTGTTTTGCAAAGAACTGGTGCCCTGAGAACACATGATGTACATCAGCTCATGTTCTGTTGTCCTGATTCAAATAAGAATTTTGAATATACAGTAATTATCATCTGCATGTCACTTTTCTTCTAGCCTAGTTAGTCAGGATAGGTGCGTCAAGGTACGTCATGGTTAGATCCTACAAATTAAAGATATTTGAATGGCTCATCATTGGCTTCTTAAGGAACAGATTATAGAGCAATCCCAAAATGCAACACTAACCAAAAACAGAATCTTTGGAACTAGGTCATATCATTATGCACTGTACATGAGTGAGTTGCTGTTACCCTTTGTCGTTTTCATTTTGGTTTTAAAAGATCAGAAACGATGGAAGAGGAACAAAGCCTGAAACCTACGTAACTGGGAGAGCACGCCAAATATAACAATACAACATATGCTCGCTGCTCGCACAACCACAACCAAAAAAACGTGCTAAGCAAGTGTTAGCTAAGGAGATGAGTGACCTCTGGCTGCGTAAACCAGGTATCGCCACCTCCACTTCACCTGTAAGCTAGGATATGTACTAGTTTTTTTATTGTTTTTTAGATCCACTAGTGCAAAAGAAGACTACAAATCGCAGGGCAATTTAAACTTCCTCCATTGTAGAATGAATTGCCGTCAAATATTAACTCACCAAAAGATGCAAAAATAGAAACGTACGCGTCAGAAAGGAAAAGGAGGATTCCTAAGATCTGACATTAAGAAATCCTAAAGCCAGCTGTCATTGTTTAGATCTGACAGCTCTTGCTGTGACCATGGTTTTAATAGTGGTTCTTCAGCTGATAAGTCAGAAAATTCAGCGTTACATGCAACTATAATTCACACAAATTTTGCTTTCAACATTCAAAACAGGCAACTATGCAACAGACAAAAACATACAATCAAACAGGGAAAAGACATGATTCTTAATACCAATTACTGCTATTATTAAGAATGGCAAAAGCCATATACAAAATTTCAGGATCAAGCATAATTACATGCTTGTCCGACATCCAATAATCGATTAAAATACTGAATAATCCCCCTACTGCTCCCCAGGCCTTGAACCAACTCAATCATTTACCCCTCTCCTCCATATGCTACCCCCAAAGAAACTAATAAGCATTCACTCGCCTCCCATAAATATTCCAGTTTTCATCAATCTGAGGGTACCGGATCTAACACCCTGCGTCGCCTACTCTTCCTTCCACTTGTTAACATATCTGAGGAAAGCATTGGCAGGATTTTCCCTAGGTGGGGCTCGAACACGAGTAGACCTTCGGAGGACAGACTCATCCAGTGCCATATGTAACAGATCCTTTGATCTCTTTTGAAGTTCCGAACTATAAACATAGAATAAATAAAATAAAATAAAGCAAAATGAAAAAGAACCTCAGGTCAAGGAAAAATATGCTGATAAACATTTAAATACGTATTCAAAAGATAGCAAGTTTGTGTGATCACTAGAAGAAAATAATCTGAATTAGAAACACAGGTTACAGACTACGAGACAATATCTAAGGTCATTACTTCAACATGTTAATTAATCAAACTTAATTCATAACAACTTGTAGTAGATGATATAATGATATATTCAGCCAACGCCAACTACTCTATACTATCAGCTGAATTTGAAAATCATTCTACATGTGTAACACTAAGACACTTCATATTTAACAATAAATAACAATAAACAAATGACAGTGCTTCTCTGGAATACTCATTCTTTGATTTTGTCCACTTGCTGCATCTATAAAGAATATGTACATGTTGGACTACACTCTAAGACTAAGGCTTCTACCTAAGTATAGGTCACGACGTTCCACTATGTTAAATTGTATATGGGACAGAAAAATGCTATATTGGTACTCTATGACTCATATAAAACAAATCCAACTCACCATATTCTACTATAATATTTTGCCAGTTGTTTGTGCAGTGCCCTTTCCCGCTCACCCTTAGGATTCAGTGAACCCATCAATGCATCAAGCTATTCAAGCACATAAACAAAATGTTAGAGAAGTTATATATTAAAAGAAAATGCACATATAACAGGCCATCTGGCTTTAGTACCTCTTCCTTACAGCTGTAGTAGCCCCACTCCTTGGAGTCAGAACTTTCCACAAATATCCTCCCATCACGACGGAACCACCAATACCTATTGTAATGCTTGTCTTTACCTAAAGGGCTTGTACGAATAAACCGTTTCTCTATCTCCCGTTCAAAATATTCCCTCTGTGAGACAAACAGTGTCAATAAAATAAAAGATAAATTGTGAGAAGAGCAAAAAAAAAAAAAAAGGAAGGCGATAGGTTGCACCCTCTGTTCTTTACTACTCTTCTCTGACCCCTTCACTTGCTTCCGTAATTCCTTTTGATATAATTCTTTCCCATTTTCTGCTGGTTCTTTCAGTTCTAAGCTCAGCCTCTTAGATTTCTTTTTTGATGCACAGTTTGAATGGTGCTTGATCACACTGATTTAGAAAAAAAAATTATGTTAAATGCCACAAATCACAATAACCACCAAATAGAGAAAATTTTATGTCTATACACAGACATGGAGCTATGGATCACAAGATAAATACTAACCTTCCAACCAATGCATCTTTTTGCCTAAAGGGTTCTATCTCTCCATTTCTTTTCTTTTCTATGTTTCCATTTTGCCTATTGTGATTATCGTTTGTTGAGACGCTTGCTGCATTCTCTAGACAGTTCCCATCCATACTACCATTGCTGTCAAACTCAGCTTTCAACTGCTCCTTTTCTTCTCTTCTCTTCCTAGCATCTTCCAGTGCTTCTCCCCTTATAGTAGCACCAAGTGCCTGCCGCTGTTCAATAAACTCATCCAACTTTTCCCGGAAAATTGAAGTTTCAAGGACTAGATTGACCAATTCATGTAATATTTCTAATTTAACATTGGCATCAACAAGGCCATAATGTCCCCGCTTTATGGTGGCTTCATGTTGCCGTAAACCAGGAACATTGATCATTTCCAGAAAATCGCATAAATACTCTTGCCAACTAATCATTGTAATCTGAAAGAGAAATGGCATAAGATAATGTCATATCAAAAACAATAACGAAATGAGCAAGTTGAAGAGAATACCAGGTTGCAAGGAAAATTTCATTGGGGACATCTGTCTGGAATATTAACAAGTAAATACTGAAGATGACTGCTAATAAAAAGAAAATAGGCAAGTGAGATGCTGACCTTAAACTTCCGCTTTCTTTTCTGTACAGCTAAAGTGTATTCACCATCATCTTTGATGAGCACCCGCAAAAGAGCTGCATGAGATTCCACAAGGAGAACCACATTGCTTTCCTTGTGGCAAATGGCATTTTCAAAATCTTCTAGAGAGTAGGGGCTCAAGTGCAACAGCCTACCAAAAGAAGTACAAAAATCCCAAACCATTAAAAGATCGCCTACACAAAAAATTGGAACATTGAAGTCTTTAGATGGAGAAGGACGATCGGTGAAAACAGGATCATCTGGACTAGGCTGCACCAATAGATCGTCAATTGGATATTTGATAAGTTGTTCCTTAAATTGGTCATTTTCTGCAAAATTGTGATAGCAATAAGATGAAGACAATTTGAATACATTAAAATCACAAGGGACGATTAAAAAGCAAATTGTAAGACATGAGTAGAGTCAATATAAGGACAACAATATGATGTGAAATACAAATTTATCAAACAATTATGATTTCCAAAAAGTGAGAAAGAATGTTTAGAAACATAAGAGGCTACTGGCATCCTACATGCCACCACCCCACCACCATAAAAAGCAAGAGAGAAAGATAGAGGGGCAGGTAAAATGGCAAATGTTGAACTAGAATTCTGCTACAAACCAAATTCTCATTAAACAAACGCAAACTAAAAGAACAAAATAAAATTTAAATGCAGACAAAATGGCTTCAATCTTTGAACTCTACCTTTCACTAAAGTGGAACCATCAATTTTCGCCTGGTCCAACTTCTTCCTTTTGCAATTTTCAGTTTCTTCTTTTAAATCCTGAACATGATAAATTTGACATGCAAAAATAATATCACTAACAAACCAACCAAGAAGTTACACTTCGAGACAACTTATCATGAGTCCATATACCGTTTATTTCTCTTATATCAATAAATATTGTTTTATTAAAAAGAATAATGAAGCTGAAACTACCAACCCTATTTCTGTATACCTTGTTCTTTCTTTTCTTGTTGCAGATTAAAAGTCCATTCTTGAAGAAAGCTCTTCCTCTTAACTCCTCTGGGATATCAGTTGAGATTCCATGATTTCGTGCCAGCTCATCATGTAGTACCCAAGGAGCATTCCGATATGTAGATTCCCGGATAAAAGATTTCAAAATGTTTCTGCTAAAGGGCAGCTTCTTCTGCACCAAATTTTCTGCACTAACTTCTGTCTTTTCAATTGTACTCTTGTTTTCATCAAGCCAAGCTACCTCATAATGGAATTTTTCAACTCCTTCCTGCATGACTTTCAATATTTTGCATGGATGTACACCACCATCCTTTTTTCCATACAGTTCAGCACCCACATATAATCGTTCCTGCAATTTTTCAGCTATTTTGTCGGCGAGATCCCTCAAAGGGAGCCAGCCTGCCACAAAAAATTCTCATTAATGGAGGACAGAGTAAATAAATAAAACAAGTTTGGATGAATAGCCAACAAATTGTATAATCTAATACACTAGAGTAAGTAATGTTTGTTTGTGTCTTTTTTTTAGCACAGTTTCAAACACATTTTATAAATAATTTTTAGAAACCAAAAAATTATTTGGAAATTCTATTCCTAAAACAGTTTGGGAATGTCAGAGAACATAAATTTGTTCGGTAAGTTTGTTCTGAGAATGAGCTTTAAAGTTAATTTTGATTCAAAATTGTAAAATTAAAAATATAAAATGTGTTAAAAACTTTTTGTTAACATTTTGTAGTTTCTTTTTTTTTTCAGAAACAATCACAAGTTCTTTTCAATTTTTCCTTTAATAATTACAAAACACTCATTTATAAATTCTAATTCCAGATATGCTACAAGTTGGTCTGCCAGCATTACTACTCTCTCAATATATATCAAACAAACATATATGTCAAATACTAGAATTAAAATCAAGATAGCAATGGTTCACAATGCCAAGGATTTCTCTAGGAAAACCAAAAAAAATTTCATCCACAATCCATGAGATGAATAATTTAGCAAATTCTTTCATTTGCTTTACAGAATTCTTAGCCCAAAAGTTAGGACCTTCACAAAATGATGGCTTGCATTTTAAGCAACCAGTGGAAATGATGTATCAAAACAGTAATACTTTACCAGATGCAGTCATTTCTTTTAAATAGGTTATACTGATTAATTCAAAGAAGTAGTTTTAAGTAAGTGAGCAACAGTTATATGGCTTGTTTTATTACTACCAGACTAATCTACTAAACACTAATGCAATCAACTATCACCTAGGGCCAAGGATATCATCATTTATATACAAGTAATTGGAATTAATACATGCACACAACCAGAGGCATAAACAAGCCAAGGCCTAATGCTTTCAAGTTTAGCTCTTGAGATAAAGAGCTACTCGAGCTCAACTCTTGAAATTAAACTAGCTTACAAATGAGCTCAAGCTCGGTTTGTTTAAGCTAGCCTAAGATTGTACAAATATTTTAATGAGTTAAATGAGCTTATTTGAACTCAATAAATGAGCTAAACGAGATTAAAATATCTATAATATGATTAATGTATATATAATTATATTTTGAAATATTATACAATTTATGTAAATAAATTATAATATAAAAAATACATAACTATATATAAAATATGAATATTTGTAAAAATATATTATTTTATTTTTAAACAAGCTATTCACAGACTAAAAGAGCCAAGCATCAAATCTCTAAATTCGGCTTGTTTAATTAAATGAACATAATGCTGTGCTCAAACACGTTCATTTAATAAATGAATATGGTGAGGCTAAGCTTCTATTTGAGCTGAATCCACACTGTTCACGAACAGCTTGATTCATTTACAGCCCTACTCAATCGCTAACTTGCAAATTGATGAGACTCTTCTTCTAAATGAGAAATGAAATGCTTGATTAGAAACCTCATGTTAACAACCACAAGTCTCAGACATCATAGGAACCAGAAACTTCTGTGCAGCACAAAAATCCAAAATTTCAAACTTACTTTAATTTCTCTTTTGAATACCATTAATGGATCAAAATATTAGGACATTTTTGTTCAAAACTGTTAAAGTAAATGGCATTAGACAAATGCATTCTATCAGTATAGATGTGCACAATATACTTCACAAACATCTTACCTTTCAACACAAACATTTACATACTGTGTATTAACCGCCATTCATTCTTTTAAATCCAGCAGACTGATAGATATTTCATATACCAAAATAATTTAGACTCTAACAGACAACAATAGAATAACTCAAACAGAACAAAAAGACATCATCTATGCCATACGCTGTTAAATGGAGGGGGGCGAGGAAGGATGTATCATTGTATCAACAAATATTACTTCATCTCAAATAAGAGTAGTTCTTACTGTACTGAATAATCCTCAGAGCAGGAGCCATTAATTCTTTGGGAATTTGTTGAACTTTTTCGGTGGCACGTTTTTCTGACACCAAAGCCTCTTCATAAGTCAAGTTAGTTTTCCCAGTGACTTTACACATCCAAGTCCTCTGGCGATATAAATTTATACGGTTCAAATAATCACTATTTCACATTAAGGCAGACCAACTAATATCATCTGATTGACAGGACCAAGCATGGAATGCTAAAAACTTATTTTACCAATGAAATTTGCAACAACTAGTCTAGATCGCTGAATTTGAAAAATACATAGAAATGCTTAAACACTCCCAAGATAAAATTGCTATGTCTCTCTGTTTATTCCCAGCAATGAAAAGAGAGGTAAGTGAAAACTAACACCAAAAATAAAACAAGAATATTATATTATTACAGAGGATACTGATAATCTCGGAACACTTCTTTTGTAAATCGAACTTGGTAAACAATCTCATGTGACTCCAAATCCTTAGGTAGCTCAGCCAAGGCAAAAGGCTTTCTCCTCAAAAGAGGCATCGAGTGTTTTCTGTCAAACAGATACAATCACCCTGTATAGAGAAATTGGTAAAACTCTTTCAGTGATATGAATCTTATAGTTCCTGCACAAGCTTTAAGCAATCACAACACGGTGACCACTTAAATAGGAATTGAAAACTGCCTCAGTACTAAAGACAGTTTAATTGGCTGAGTATTAGTGACATGATACCCATAAAGTGTGTGAACTTAAATAACAATGCTTTTTTTTCTACTATATTATCAACCACAGGGACCTTAAAAAGACAAAAGTAAAGGCAAATAAAGTCCAATTTAAGTGCTTAATAAAAAATAATACACACTTTCACAATGGTGAAGCATTTTTTAAACTACATCTCATATCATTCAGATATATTCATTGAATATAAGTGTATATGGTGCAGAAACCCTAGACAATTCCCGGAATAGGAAACTGATCAGTTACTCCGAGTCAAATCAACCAATAAAAATTTTAAGGACAATAAAAAATGTCATCACGATAATTCAATCCATAAGCAATGTACCTAGCTTAAAACGTGACCGGGTCAAATGGAAGCCCAAGTTGTTTGGTTTCAGCGCCATAAATTATAGACTAGAAAAAATTGTTTCACGAAATGGATAGTACACGAAGACCCTACATTGAAAATCAGAACAGGCCTAAGTAACGTTGTAGGCTCCCAATAAACACAAGAAAAGGAGCCCCGATGCGATAGAACAAAAAGGAAACCCTAGAATGTGCCTTTTTGGGATCTCAAAATAAACAAACTCAGGTACAAATATATGCACACGCCGCAACATACTCGGAGCACTGCATAATGAAGAAAATTGCAATGAAAAGAACGAACGCTTAACCCCTCAACGAGCGAGAATGAAACGAAAAAGGGGGCAATCTTAAATCGCCGACTATGGCGGAAAACCTCCATTCCCGCCAGAACCAATTTCTTAAGAGTTGAAAAAAGCAGAAAGAAGTGAAAAGCCGCGGAGAGGAAGAGAGAGAGGGAGTATTGAAGAGAAGGAAGAGAGAGGATCTTACAGTGAAAACCTGCCGAATGTTAGAAGCAAGAATGTCTAAAGAAGCGAGAGAGAGAGGGGTCTCGGTTTGTATATTCTGTGAGTTCTAAACGAAGAAGTTTCTCACGTTTTCTCTCTCTAAACTCTCTTTCTGTCTCGCCCGTCCCTCCTTGTGGGAAGCAAAATTATATTTAACGCTGCATACGAGTTTAATATTGCGCTCTTAACCTTCGGCTTATATTTATTTCAAAAAATCACCCCACACAAGTTATGTGTGACTATTGAAACAAATAAACAAGGTTAACTATATTTTTAGTTTTTTTTTTTAAATATTGTAATAAAAAATTTTATAAAAAAAAATTCATCCATTAATAAATGATTTTTATAATATAATTATTAAAAAATAAACATAAATTATTTAATTATTATATATTTAAATTAATTTCATTCAAAAATAATATTAAACGAGTGTATTTAAATTTTTTAACGATCTCATCATTAAAACTTATTTATATATAATAATTATTTTATAAAAGAGTTGATTATCATATTTCAAAAAGTGTGAAAAAACAAATTGTTATATATAGATAAACCAATACTAATTATATCTATGATAATTTGTCGGAGCTAGATTACAATTTGTTTTGACAAATTATGAAACTTTTTTTGTGTGCGAATAATTTACTATTTCATGAATTATGTTAAAGTAGATAAACTCTCCTAATTTCAATATGAATGACATTAAAATTAATTAATTAATTAATTAGACACCGCTTTATTATAATATCAATAAAAAAATACAAAAGTTATGCCATCAAAAGCTCAGATGGCATAAACCCCCATCGCAAGGCCTAGTGTGCAAATAGGAATTGACTTAAATATGTCAAGTTTGTATCATAAAGTAGACTTCGTAGACGTGTTACTTCCATGCAATTTTTTTTTACTTCTATTTTAAAATATTTATCCGCAAGTTCATATGTAATTATAAACAATTACCCGTGATATAATAGATTACTTTTTTAAAGTAAAAATCTTAATTTATACCTTTAAATTTAATAAAATGTAGTATTAAAAGAAGAAAAAAAGAGACCAGAAGTTTCAAATGGATGCATGCATATTACTTTGAACTATGCCTCTTAATTCATTGGACAAGGATCTTTTTAAAGTTTTTAAAAAAATTTATAAAGTAAAATTTTAAAAAATACAATTTATGAGACTCATATTTAAATGCATAATTTTTCGTTTATTAAATATTAATTTTATTAACATGTACCTTTTTTTTTAACTTTATCTTGTAAAATAATGTAAAACATTTATATATACATGTGATCAATTTACATTTAGGATAAATTAATTTATACTGTTATATATGTTTTTGTCATGATTTAGTGTCTTGATGTCTAATTTAGTCATAAAAATTGTATACTAACCTAGATAATTGTCACCTTTAGTTGTGTATAATTATAGTTTCTCACTTACTAACTTTGTTTGAAATTGCATTCACTTTTAATCACAGTTGTGAATGGTCAACCCTCTTAAATATATAAGTGATTTAAATAATGATAGCCTATTTTTAAAGTGACATTTCTGCGTCGATTGAATTTATTAAAAAAAAAAACAATAAAAGATGACGAGGGCATAAGGATTAAAAATAATTTTATAGAAGATATGATATTAAATTGTACAATTCCTATTACAATTATACATTTGTAAGTAGGCAAATAGCCCTTAGAGCTAGTTCATACTCTTTAAGATTAGTTTGGAATTTTGCAACAAAAAGGGGGGGGGGAGGGGAAGCTTGCTCAACCTGTAAACCCCCAGGCAATCCTAATTGATAATTTTACCTATAATTACATGAAAAATTAGCCCACTTACTTTAAATTATTTCTTGCAAATTAGTGCATTTTAAATTACAATTTTTTTTAAAAATATATATTATAATTGTTAACTTAATTATATTAAAATTTTCTGTGGCGAAAAAGAAAATGCAACAACTTAATATTAATTTTGCATATGACAGCACCTCCCTCCCTAAGCTTATTTCTAGTTGCACTTTTTTTTTTCCTTGTCCCTTTCGTTATGTGTTACTTATTCTCTTGTGAAAAAAGAAAAACATCATAATTTTTTCACATCCATTATCATAATAAGCAACATAAAGTAAAATTAGCATTTTAATCGTGTACAAATCAATATCTTGGATTGGGAACATTTTACTGTTTTGGAGGATATTGTGGCTTTGAGGTCAAAACTTGGTGTTGTATATTGTCTTTTTGGGTTTTTATAAGCACAGATATAACCACCAATTAATTTGTTAGAAGTGTCACCAAGAGGATGTATCCCTTTTATTAGGTGCTTACACCATCCTCGACACGAACAGTTCAATCTTTAGGTTAAGAGATATTTGTTATCCATTTGTACACATTTTTAACTTATAAGACATCTAAAATAAAATTAGACATATACTTGTAAAAATATACATCCGTACATATATAATTACAAAGATAAATATAAAAATATACGTACATGCATATATAATTATTTATATTTTTGTAAAAAGAGTCAAAATCGCCTTTAAAGAGTGTTTAGTATAAGATTTTTTTTTATCAAAAATCTCAATTTAAAAAATTAAAATTTTCATATTTAGTATAAATTTTTAAAAATTTATTTTTAAAAAATTAAAATTTTCAAAAATAATTTTTTAATAAATTTGTCACAAAAACATTTTTATACAGAGGGATAAAAATATTAATTTTTTATAGAAATAAATTTTTTTTTATGATATTAAAAAATAATTATATATTTTATTAATGACATAATTATAATAATAACAAAAATATTTACTCTCTCTCTATTCTCACGCTTTCTCATTTCTTTCTCTTTTCACTTTCTCACTTTATCTTTCATTTTTTCTTTCATATTCTCTCTTCATTCTTACTTTTTCTCTTACGAAAATAAAAAATATTTTTGAGATATATACAAAAAATTTTAAAAAATTAAATATAATCAAACAGAATAATAAAATATTTTTAATAATTTTAAATATTAACCAAATATATTTTATTTATTTTCAAAAATTATAATTTTCATCAATTATATTTTAAAAAAAATATGATTCATAAAAATAACAAATTTTACCTTTACCATACGTTCCCTAAAAATAAAAACTTAAATTTAAATTTTGGTTAAAATAAAATAAACAATAAAAATGTTTATAGAAGTTTTAATCCAAATTCAATTCACATGGCGCGTACTTTGTTTAAATTTTAAAATTAACAAAATTCCGTCACGGCGGTCAAAATATTCCCCGCCTACAGCGTCAGTTTGTTCTTTTCCTTCGTTAATTATTTTCATTGCTATTTTTTCCCCCTTCTATTGTTTTAAGTTTTAACCTCATTCAGATTCATTGGGCGTGTTTGTTTTTAAATTTTAAAAATTGATTTTTATTTTCAATTATTTTAAAATAAAAAAAATTTGTCTAATAACTATTTATTATTATTTTAAAAATAAAAAAAATTATTTTTATTTTTATTTTTTAAATAAAAAAATATATTTTCAAAACAGTTTATTAAAAGAATTTTTTTTATTTTATAAAATAATTTTTAAAACAAAAAATAAATAAAATCAAATAAGTCTGTTATTTCTTACACAAAATCTTACTCACTTTTTCTTTAATCTTTATATTCTTCTGATAATTATAAGAAAAGAAAATATCGGACGATTTTCGCGCCGAGCCACCCCGGTTTGTTGAGACTTTAATGACGCCTCCATTAGAGGCTACAGATTCTGCGACAATAGTCAACGATCATTCGTTGATCGTCGTTGGCCGGCTCGCATTGGTGCTATGCAATGCATCCCTTTTGCTGCGTCCACAAGGACCATCACGAAACCGGTCGGGCCACTCCCGCTATGTCCCGATTGCCGTCATCGGATGGGAACCACATCCCACCATTAACGCCCCCGTCCTCTAAATCTCATTTTTCACGTCGATCCTCTTCATATCGCCATAGGTGGCCGCCCCAAACCTACGATGATCACTCCTCCAGTCTTGTCCAACGCTCCGTGTCGGCCAAATTCTCTCGGCAATCGACCCATCGTGAATGTCATTCGCCGATGGATCACCGAGAGGTGAAGATCAATGATATAGTTGGCAATGGAATATCCGGTATCTTGTACAAGTGGGTCAATTACGGCCGAGGTTGGCGTCCTCGGTGGTTCATTCTCCACGACGGTGTTATTTCTTATTTCAAAATCCACGGCCCCGATAAGATCGTGTTCAATCGCGAAGTTGAAAGAGGGTCTATGCTTATTGGTGAAGAGACCTTCCGCCGCATTGCTAGTCATCGCGATTGCCCATCTCGCTACCCCAAACCCGTCGGAGAAATCCACCTCATGGTCTTTCTTAATACCGAATCCTTCGTTACATTTTGATAATTAATAATTATGTGTAATGTAAGTTCGAATGTTGCGTGCAAATTTGTGTAGGTCTGTTCCATACGAGAGAGTAAATCAGATGAGAGGAGGTTTTCTATATATACGGGGACCAAGAAGAGGCTGCATTTGAGGGCGGAGAGCAGGGAGGACAGGGCAGCGTGGGTGGAGGCAATGCAGGCCGTGAAAGATATGTTTCCTCGTTTGTCAAATGCAGAGATTATGGCTCCCGCGAAGTCGGTGGTAATTTCCACCGAGAAACTAAGGCACCGCCTTTTAGAGGAGGGTCTCAGTGAGGCTGCAATCCAGGACAGTGAACACATAATGAGAAACGAACTTGCTGAGATGCATAAGCATATTGTTGTCCTCAAGCACAAGCAGATGCTACTGACGGACACGTTACGCCATTTAGAGGTAAGCGTATCCGTAGTCTCGAAGATAGAAAAACATATATCTTTCTTTTTTCTGTGGTTTGGCGAACAACCGTGACACATTCTGGGGTAATGAAACGTAGGAGCAAAAGGAAATTGTGGTTCTGCACTTCTGCTCTCCTATCTTCATTGCTTTCAAGATTGTTTGATTACTTAATCATGCCATCGATTTTATAATTTCTTTTTAATAAAAATTGCTTCTACCAACTGCATTTTACAGACGGAAAAGGTCGACTTGGAGAACACACTTGTTCATGAAAGCCAAAAGCAATCAACGGAGCAGGGAGACTTCTTTAGACTAACCCACGAAAAAGATAGCGGTAAAGTTATTTTAGATGTTGGATCGCTCCATTTTATGTTTCTTTAATCTTTAGGGTAGTGGAAAATGATTGAATGAAATAGTATGGTGCATGCTTCTTTATATAGTTTTTTTTTTAGTTGATTGAAAGCTGTTAAAGATATAGTGCCCTTTATAGTGAATGTATGATCCTCTCTGTTTTGAGTGCACATTTGGGTTACTTGATAGTAATGTAAATATACGACGTTGAAAACAATGCAATACCTTTTATATTTACGAGTTTATTACAGATATTTTCAATATCATGTACTGTACTTTCGTACATTTCAATCTTATTTGTGGGCTATCTAGTTACTATGCTTAACTGCATATTTGTATACTATGCACGGCCAAAAGAAAATTATACTGTTGACTATCCCATGTTATTGACTCTTCCCTTGGTTATCCATGGTATTGCCTAGGTTGAGTTCACTTTTGCTATTCACATGCAAAGATGTGAAATTTTTGGCACATGCAAAGTCCTGTTCTTGCCCTGATCCTGAAAGTGTTTGGAGAAATATATGGCTTAGTTTGGTTTCATGACCCTCTCAGTTATGCTCCTACTATAATACTGCTTTGAAATAGAGAAGAGTTGATAAAAGAGAATATGATGTTTCATATATTCTATTGTGTTTACTTGGTTACCTTTCTAGGAGAGAATCTATCCATTTTAATTACTTTTACTATTTTGAATATAATACAGAAGGAAGTGCGAGTGACTCTTATGATGAGCATGACAGGCATGATCAGTCTGATGATGACCACGATGCATTCTTTGATACAAGTGATATTTTTTTAACAAGTTCTGTTAGAAATAACGGATCTCATTCATGTAGCTCCTCGCTTGATGCTGAATATGAGGAGACTCCTAATGGCGAATATAATGGGAGTTTTGTAATTGGGTCGGTTGGGTTGAACTATCCTCATATCAAGCGGCGAAAGAAATTGCCTGATCCTGTTGAGAAAGAGAGGGGAATCAGTCTATGGTCAATAATAAAAGATAATATAGGGAAGGATCTTACAAAAGTTTGCCTTCCAGTTTACTTTAATGAGCCTCTCTCCTCACTACAGAAATGCTTTGAAGACCTAGAGTACTCTTACCTTCTAGACAGAGCATACGTGTGGGGTAAAATGGTTGGTTCCTGCTTTCAAAATTTTAGTAGTTCATGGCATTATTCACTAGGGACAGCTCAAATTTCCAGAAATTATTTTGCAACTCCTGTG
The DNA here is from genome assembly GCA_037074535.1 of Gleditsia sinensis. Lineage (NCBI taxonomy): Eukaryota > Viridiplantae > Streptophyta > Magnoliopsida > Fabales > Fabaceae > Gleditsia > Gleditsia sinensis. The sequence continues at coordinate 2,778,280 of CM073464.1, read as the reverse complement.
TTGATTAATTATTCCTTCTGACATATATGGTACATATAACAGGGCAACAACCTTATGAGGATGCTATATGTGGCTGCATTTGCAGTTTCAGGGTATGCTTGCACCGACGGGAGAAGTTGCAAACCATTTAATCCACTTTTGGGTGAGACATACGAGGCTGATTATCCAGATAAAGGGATTCGCTTTATCTCTGAGAAGGTACTGCATATTCTGTAAAAAATCAGTTTCTTTAATAATATAAAATCCGAAAACTTTGCCTTTTTCCCATTAATAATTGTGGGAAGGGGGAATACAATTTTCGCTTATAGGAATTCCATTCATTTTGACACTAATAAGCGGACTGGCATATTGACATATTGGCATTTTTTTTTCGATGATTCTGGAGCTAAATTTTTGGTGGTTGGAATTAAAATACTGACGCAATTCATCTTGAGATAGGTCAGTCATCACCCCATGGTTATTGCTTGCCATTGTGAGGGCAGTGGCTGGAAATTTTGGGGTGACAGCAATTTAAAAAGTAAATTTTGGGGTCGTTCAATTCAGCTTGATCCTGTTGGTTTATTGACTTTGGAGTTTGATGATGGAGAAGTCTTTCAGTGGAGTAAGGTATGGTTTTCATTCACATTAGTAGTACTTGCCAATCTCATCCGAGATGCCTGCTGATTGGCTAATATTCTACTATCAGGTAACGACATCCATTTACAACCTCATTTTGGGGAAACTCTACTGTGACCATTATGGTACGATGTGTATAGAGGGGAATCGCGAGTATTCATGTAAGATTAAATTCAAGGAGCAGTCGATCATCGACAGAAGCCCTCATCAGGTGCCCTTTCTAGATCTCCTCTTCTTCCTCGTTTCTTTGTTTTGGATAAGGGGGCTCATGGGTGGTTGAAATGGAAAATGTGTTAGATTTTTGCATACCGTTGAGGTGTGTCACTTAGTCCTGTTTGACTAGAACGGCATCGTTAGAAACTTCTGTTGTGTTGTTCTCTTTCAATTGAATCGATTTACTTATTTTTAGTGGCTAATAGCCAACATATGCTAATATATTTTTATGGACTCTCTCATTCTTGGGAGTAGCATGTACTCCTCATGATTTTTCCCCTCGTGTTATCTGACTTCAAGGAAATAGATGAAATTTGATGGAAGAGAGTAATTTTTAGAGACTTTATAAGAAACATTTATCGATCTACTTAACGTCTTTTCTACTCCAAAGAATTTTCACTAGAAGTTTATGCACTGGAAAGCATTTGGAGATTGAAATAGAGAACGAAAAGACAAGAAAGAAGGAAGATATTCGGGTAGAATAAAAATTGAAAATAGCAGTTGTACATTACTCTTCACCTTTTTCTTTTTTGACATAGATCCATAACTATGGTTGTAATTATAGTGCATAAGTCTGTATATACGCTCAATTCATTGTTTACTGTCTGATAAAATTGCATCAGATAGATGAGGTTGGCTCTCTGGATGAAAATATATCAGGCTATCTGAATTTCAATTGACTTACATCAATGTGGCGCATTGTTTTGAAGCCCTAAACTGTAATCTAGCCTGTCTCATAGATTTTCTTGTAGTAGCCTTTTCAACATATGGATTGATTCACTTCCTCGGTTGCATTCTGATGAATGCGGATTTTATTATAGAGATGTGACTTATAAGCATCTCATCTAAATTGCATAGTTCATTCTGTTCTATAGACATATTGTATAACTTTGTCATGCTCTGTAATTTAAGTTCTGCTGTAGGTGCATGGCATAGTGGAAGATAAGAGAGGTAGAACAGTGGCAACTTTATGTGGGAAATGGGACGAGAGCTTGCATTATGTAATTGGTGGAAATTCTTGGAAAGGAAAAGGAAAAAGTTCCAATGTGTCGTCAAAACCACATCTGTTATGGAAGCGTAGCGAACTCCCCCAGCACCAGACAAGATATAATCTTACAGAGTTTGCGATTACATTAAATGAAATCACATCTGGACTTAGGGTAACTGTTGGAAGATTGCTCTCTCTCTCTCTCTGTAAATTTCTTTTATACCTTTCTTCCCCGCCCTTCTTCATAAAATTTGTTAGTTCTAACATCAGAATTCACAAACAGGATAAGATGCCGCCGACAGATTCGAGGCTAAGACCTGATCAAAGGTGTTTGGAGAATGGACAGTATGAGACAGCTAATGTTGAGAAATTACGGTTGGAACAGAGACAGCGGCAGGTATGATTCATGCATCAGAGTTATTTTTATTTTTTGGTTACAAAGGAGGCTTCAAGCTGGAGTAAGAAGTGGGAAAAGGAGAAGGGTAGGATCTAACCCTTGATATGTGAGCTATAAGCTCGTTGGCTGCATGTGTGTTACTTTGATTTATGCAATGAAATCCCTTTTGCTTGTTTCTTCATTAATGAACGTGTCACTATAATTTGTTAGGCACGGAAGCTGCAAGAGAAGGGTTGGAAGCCAAGGTGGTTTGCCAAGGGCAAAGGCAGCAATACTTACCATTATGTTGGCGGATACTGGGAAGCCAGGGAAAAGGGGAATTGGGAATCTTGCCCTGATATCTTTGGAGAACTGCCAACTGATACTGATTTTGACAAAAATTTATAGATTTCTAACTCTTTCTCCTGTGATACCTGCCTACCTCCCTCCTCCTTTACCATTTCCTTGATGGGAGTATACTTATAATCTTTACTTACCCAAGTTTTTTCGAAGACAGGGATTCATGCTTGCTTAATTTAGGGACGTTCAGAAGCCACAAGTGATAGAAACATGGAATACAAAGGTACCTTTAATCAAGTATATTTTCTCAACTCCAACTGGAATTTTTCTCTCAGTTTTTAACTTCATTTTGGGTTTGGATGGAGTTGGAAAGACACATTTGTATAATGTATAATGAACATTGTTGTGCATAATTTACCAAGATGGAGTTAATTATCTTTGACATTATATTCTGGAAAACCCAAGGAAGATACATTCTTTTATACTGGTTCAGATGATCGCTTGAAATTTATCTGTTTTGGACCTTTGTAAAGTATAAATTAATACATATGTTATGTGCCGAATCCAGCTATAATACAGGAGATTTATTTGTTTGGGCAATGATTGTGTGATCAGATTAAATACTGGATTGACTCCTTTGATGCTTTGGACCGAGATTTTTATGCCTCATGGTAACCCAGGAACCCTAATTTGGACATATGATATGTCTTTTCTCATTTTTTGGAAGAATTAATTACAGGCGAGTAACTTTTTTTTATACAAGTAAGTAATGATCTATATTTATATGTCTGTTTTTTTGGTGTGAATGATTTTAGACAACTTAGTCTCTTGAATTAGCATGCTTATAATTTAAAAAGATAAAAATTTAATGGAGGGTAGTTATTTAAATATTCACGATTTTTTGTTATCAGATTTCATATTTTTTAAATAATATTATCTTAACATATTGAAGAAAAGAATAAATAATAACTAGTTATTTAAATATTTAAATTGATAAACTTGATGGAACATTTGATTTGCCAATTGAAAGTAAGATTTTCAATACTTAGTTTAAATTTTAAAAATAAAATGAATAAAATATGAGAATATATTCATATGGGAATGTAAGAACATTATATTTTAATGGAATTTTAATACATTTTATATAGTATTAAATTTTTTTTATCTTCTTTTTTCTCTTATTTTAAATTTTAATCTTGAATTTTAAAACTTAAAATTTAAAAATTTTAAATTTTAAAACTAAAATCTTAAACTTTTAATTTTAAGTATTAAATCTTAAATCCTCTTGCCATTTTATTGTAAATTTTAAAATTAAAAATTTAATTTGCTAAATTATAAATTTTAACATATAATTTTTAATTTTAATATATTAAAAATTAATATGAGTAATTTAAAAAAATTATTTTAAGAATATTCATGTGAACTAAATATAAAAATACTAAATTTTAAAAAATGTAATAAAATATTTTTAAAAATATTTGTGGAGTATGTGACTTTAAAAACTATGTTTATTTTTTAAAATTTTTATTTTTTGTGACATAAAGTATACACCAAATATTAATATTTTTATATATTTTATGAATTGTACTAATTTATGTATATTTTATGAAAAATTATATAAATATTATTATTAAAAAATAAACAAGCCTTTTGATAATTTTAATAATATTTTTATATGTATAAATATAAGTTATGTTTGATAAAAATAATTCATAAATTAATTTAAAATTTATAAATTTATAAATTATATATTATTTAAAATATGATATAATTTTCGGTTAATTTTAATTATTTAAATAAATTTATCTATTAAATATTTTTAATTTAATTTAATTTAATTTATCAAATGTATTCATAGTCCAATAAACTCCCATGTTACACGTTAAGACAGAGAAAACAGTTAGTTTTGTCTCATGCACATGTCCATAAAATATTAAATAGCAGCTCAGGTTGGACGGGAATCACAATAAACAAGACCAATGTGGAATTTGCTTTAGGGTTTCCTTGCAAGAAATTTATCTCGCCACCTGTTATTATTGACTTCTATATCTGCTACGTTTCGGCGCTCACAAATGCCACAGGTTATTCTATGTTATCTGGGCTTTGAGAAGATGCTGGCGTCCCTATCTCTGGAATTTTGATTTGAGAATCATCCCATCACGCCATCCGCAACTGGCGGCAATGGCAAACGTGATGGCCACCATTCTCATTTCTCCGATTCATTTCACTATAAATGAAGTTCACGTACATTATTAAACATCCTATAAACGAGCCAAAGGGAAAAAGGATGAATTTGACTACGTATAAATTAGACAATAGACAGTTGGGGCTTTGACCTGCATGACGATGGCTGTTGTACCTAGAAAAAACAAACCAAAGAAAAATGTCTGTCGGAAAAAAAAAAAACCCTTGTAAGTGGTAATAAACATAGAGATCCCTATGAATATAATAAAGCTCTAGAATACACAAATTAGGTACCTTCACACAGTGACACGCACCGAGGAGCAAATAGGAGTGAGTGACTTGTTTAGAAGGACGAATATTAGTGACCAAATCCAAAATTCACGAGAAACCCAGAGGAGAGAGGGTTTGAAAGGGAGGCACACTGTACGCCACTGGCGCCTCGCAATGTGGAAGAGACCAGCAACGTTCCCTGGGCATCGTCAACCACGGACCGTCCACGGACTCTGTCTCTCTTTTTCTTAAGCTCTTTTCCTCCTTTTATCCCAACCCACGTTTTGCTTGCTCTCTCTTTATCTGCTTGTAAATTGTAGGATTCTCTCCCATTCTTCAAAGCGACAGTAGCATATTTATCAAATTTGAGATTATTTTTGAACCAGAAACTTTGCCGGAAAATGTTGCCGTCGCTGCACTTTCCGGCGATGGTCTGTCGGTAGTAGTTGCTTAACGAACCCACCAAAAAAATGCAACAGACGCTGCTCACTCTCTCGGAGCAAGACATCAGTCCAAGCACCATAGCCATTGCAGCAAATAAGAAAAAATCTGAACGAGGAAAAGAGCAAGAAACTGAGCTAGTGGTACCACCTCCCTGTCTGGTGGTGGGTTGGCCTCGAACTCAAGCTGGGTCGCGGCGCGTGGCGCCTACCTCTGCTGCCTCTGCTACCGATAACGTCACCTGCGCCGTAGAGAAAGTCGTCCCGAACGGAGACCTCTATACTGGTACTTTGCTGTGGAATTTGCCGCACGGCATAGGGAAATATCTATGGTCAGATGGGTGTATGTATGAAGGTGAATGGAAGAAAGGTAAAGCCTATGGGAAGGGCAAGTTCTCCTGGCCCTCGGGAGCTACTTACGAAGGCGAATTCAAGTCGGGTCGAATAGACGGTTACGGCACATTCATTGGTATGGAGAGCGACATGTACCGGGGAACGTGGGTGGCCGATCGGAAACACGGGTTCGGCGAGAAGTACTACGCAAATGGGGATGTATATGAGGGATCGTGGAGGTATAATTTGCAGGATGGAGAAGGTAGGTATGTGTGGAAGAATGGGAATGAGTATGTGGGTGAGTGGAAGAGTGGTGCGATCTCGGGGAAAGGAGTTTTGACGTGGGCAAATGGGAATCGATACGAAGGGTATTGGGAGAATGGAGTTCCCAAAGGGAAAGGGGTGTTTATTTGGTCAGACGGAAGCACCTCTGCTGGAAATTGGGGGAAAGAGTTCAGAAACGAGGAGAAGAGTGTTCAGATGGCGGCGAGGAAGAGGTCGTCAGTTGATGGGTCGAAGAATGTGAATTTTCCGCGGATTTGCATTTGGGAACTGGATGGAGAAGCCGGGGATATTACTTGCGATATCGTTGAGGCGTCAACATTTTACAGGGATGCTAGGGAATCTGTAAATGAAGGGGAGGCTACTGGACAGTTGCAAAAGAGTCCCTGTTGGTCAGTCGATGGCGAGGTCAAGAGACCTGGCCAAACGGTATCGAAGGGGCATAAGAACTATGATTTGATGCTTAATCTCCAATTGGGTATCAGGTATTTGTCCATTTATTTCCAGATTTATGAGATAATCATTTATCTTATCTACATTGCTAGCTTCAACTTTTTATGCTCGTGGTTTTTTTCGATTTTTTAATCTTTTGAGGAATTCAATTTGTTTTTCTCTTTAGATACTCTGTTGGGAAGCATGCTTCAGTGCTGCGAGAGCTTAGGCCGGGAGACTTTGATCCAAAGGAGAAATTCTGGACAAGGTTTCCCCCAGAAGGATCTAAGTTTACGCCTCCGCATCAGTCAATGGACTTCAGGTGGAAGGACTACTGTCCAATGGTGTTCAGGTGAAAATTTGTTTGCATTAACAATTTTTATTTCCATTTATGGAAAGATTGACCAATGGCCACCTACTAATCATGCCTAATCTTCTTGATTACTTCTTTGTTGGATATTTAGACATTTGAGGGATTTATTTGCAATAGATCCGGCGGATTACATGCTAGCTATTTGCGGAAATGACACCCTGAGGGAGATGTCATCTCCTGGGAAAAGTGGAAGCTTCTTTTACTATACTCAAGACGACCGATTTATTATTAAAACCGTGAAGAAGTCCGAAGTCAAGGTTAGTTGCCAACCTCTAGAATTAGAATGCATTAATCTTGCTGTAGCCATCTTGGGTAAGGTAGAATTTCACTTTCAGAATCAGCTATGGTCACCGTTCTTTTTTCCGGGTATTCCATAATTACTTGGTGGCCATGTCAGGTGCTCATCAGGATGCTTCCAAGTTACTACCAACATGTTTGGCAGTTCAAGAACTCCCTGGTTACAAAATTTCTTGGTGTTCATTGTGTCAAACCGATTGGTGGTCAAAAGGTTTGATTAAAAATGTAAATTTTGCTGAAATGATTTCCTTTCTAAATACTTGTCACAATTTATTGAACAATTGCTTTGAAAAATCAGACTCGGTTTATAGTAATGGGCAATGTATTTTGTTCCGACTATCGGATCCATAAGCGGTTCGACCTCAAAGGTTCTTCTCATGGTCGTACAACGGATAAGCCCCAAGAAGAGATTGATGAGACTACCACCCTCAAAGACCTTGATCTTAATTTTGTCTTTCGCCTGGAACAATCTTGGTTTCAAGAGTTTAAATGGTATAGTCTCTTCTAAGATACATATTGGTTATACTTCCAACATTTTTGGTGGTGTTATTAGAGTTGATCTTCAATGGCTTCTACTCAGGCAACTTGATAGAGACTGTGAATTCTTAGAGGCAGAGGGAATCATGGATTACAGTCTTCTGATTGGTCTTCATTTTCGTGATGATTACTCAGATGATGAAAATAAAAGTTTACCATATGATTTGCGTTCAGGTATTTATTTTCTCTATCTTACTTTCTAGTTTTTTATATGCTCTGTTATGAATTTGATTGAATCATCCAAAAGAAATAAAATATGCTGGCTTATGGTTTTATCAGGCAAGAGAAATATGCATCACGATGGGAATGAAATCCAAAATATGAAGTGGATGCCTATAAGCCGGTATGCCCTTTTTTTTTCTTTGGCCATCTGTAAGCCGGTATGTCTATTTCTATTTACCTGCTTGTGATTGTCGTTGTTAAATGAGCGGTTTTAAGATTTAGCATTGTTCTCCTAGCATTTTTCATTTTGTATTCCAAAATAAGAAAATTTGGGGATATAAAAATCTTTGTACAATTCTATGCTAAACTTGGTTAAATTTAGGATTAATAACAAAAATTCCAACCCATAATTTCTTCTTGTAGAAATCAAGTCAAAATATGAGTTTCTGGCCTTCTTAGTTAAGGACCAATTCTCAATTACTAGAGGGCTATATATAACAAATTGTCTGTTTCAACAATCTCTTCGTTGGGTCCCAGTGGCGGCAACTCCTTTCACTTCTTTGCATGTGCCACGTTCTTAAGCTTTAGTGCATAAGGACTCGGGTTTCCAACAAACACAAGTAAAATGCTTTTATCTTAAAATAGCAATATGGTACATTCGCATGCAAATAGCCAAGGGGATATGGCCAAAACTCATAAACAAACCAAGTAATGGTCTTTTTTTCTTGGACAAAAAGTAATGGTCTGTGAAAGAGCACTATGTCTACCATTCTCAATATGATATGGGACTGGGCTATTTGGTGATCTCTTATTATGAATATGATCTTGTTGCTTGAGATGTATTGAAAATGACTTGGGCAGTCATGGCAAAATTGGAGGCAGTTTTGTTGACAATAATTGCTGGTGGGGTCATTTGATCTTCTTGATAAGGGCAAAGCTTTCTTTGTTAGCCAAATGGTAGCTAACAATACTGACGGAGCTGTGATAGTTGCTAGGACTTGAAGCATAAAAAGATGTTTTTTTGTCATTTAAATTTGCAAATAATTTTATAATGTTATACATGGACTTTTATAAAACGGTAGAGGAAATTAATATTTACATGTAGCCAAAGTTTAGTAATTTGCTTTCTCTTCTACCCTCTTTTTGATAAGTGATTTGAATCTTGATTACATAAATATGCCATTGCTGGTTTCTGATTCTTTGTAGTTCCATTCTTGATATATACCAGGGAACCTCTAATCCGGTTGGGAACAAACACACCTGCCAGAGCAGAGAGAGTGTGTAGGGTTGGATTGGATCGGCACAAAGGTAGTGGAAGTAGCAATATCACCCCTTCAGATGGCGATGATGTATTGGACGTTATCCTCTACTTTGGTATCATTGACATTCTCCAAGATTATGATATTAGCAAAAAGCTAGAACATGCATACAAGTCCCTACAAGTGGATCCCACCTCCATCTCAGCCGTTGATCCCAAGCTATATTCGAAAAGGTTTAGGCTTTTCATACACAGAATCTTTGTCGAGGACAAGTGATATGCAAGGAAAGAAAGTGACTCCTGGAAATTGAACCGTGACCAATTTTGGCATGCCTAAGATGAAATGACACACCTATAGTAGCAGGACCCAGCAGCGTATATCAGTGAATGCTGCGAACATAGGTGTTGGTGGTGGTTGATCCTAGATTGGAGGCCTTGTTGATGGCTGCATTTTTCTCATAGCCATTGCAAAGCGGGGCAGGGATATCTTTTTGTTTTTGTTTGGGGAGTGGGATTGTCAGATTATGTACATCTGTGACATCATAGGACACGTGGGGTTTTTTTTTTTGGATGGGGTGGGGGCGGCGGGGGAGAGGTGATTGTGGCTTGTGGAAAAGGGTATAGGGAATAGAGATGCATATGAAGGGGAGAGATTCAAATTGGGAGGAGTTGAATAACTGTACAGACAGTCAAAGATGGATAATAGAACATAACATAAATTTTTGGTTGGGTTGTAGTTAGAAATAAAAAAGACATGGTTTGCATGGTGAGCAAGAAAGAAAAAGAGTTCCGAGAGGACCCCTCTCTGAAATTCATTTAAATGTGAGTAGGCCATCAAAAGAAGAGAAAAGCCGAAGAAAGGGTGCTTGCCTCATGTTCTTTCTTTGTCACCCGGTAGACGAAGTTTGAAAAAGCTGAACTAGAAACAAGACAGTAGCGCGTGCTTTTTGCTTCTTTTGAACATACGACAAAGCAATAACAATTTGGCACGTAATGTGGACTGGTTTGGCATCCCATAGCTATCTATGCATGTCGTTTTCCACGGCATATTAAGGAACAGTAATGGATCTTGACAGAGAAGCGAAGACTCTTGAGTCAAGTCAGTCTTCACCAACTCTGGCAAGGCAGCGATTGAAGCAAGTGAGAAATGAAAAGACAAAAAAATAAGAGAAAATATAAACTCATATCAGAGAAATAATAAAATAATAAGAATGGGGAGAGTGAGTTGCCAAAAGTTGTGATTTGCATTTTGGCTGCTTCTCGCCCTATAATTGAGCGTGTCCGGCACTGCCACTCGTGAGTGGTGAAAGTTCCAAATTCTGAAACCATTCTGGCAGCCCTGGTCCATCTGTTTTTATTTTATTTTAATTTCTTCTGGAAGACGTTTTGTTTTATTTTATTGTTTTTATAATTTTGTTTTATATGAGAATTTATTAAATTTAAAATTTAAAATTCTCAGAAAATAATAATGATTAGATTTGCAGTCTGATTTATAACCAATTCTAGTTGACAGTAAATCTAAAAAAAAAAAAAATAGTTACTCGTTATTTTTTTGAGAATTTTTTAATATATGATTTGTACGTTAGACAAACCAAAGAGATTAAACTCAAATTCTGGCCTAGTATTACATTGTAAGCATTTGATATCGATCCAATTTATTTTCCCACTTAGACCGAAGAAGCGCGAAGGAGCAAGAGGAGGATGAGATACGCGATGTATGGGTCAGGCCCTTCTGATGCTTAAGCTAAACGGGGCCTTCTCTTCCATGCAGGCCACATCACGCGGTAACTTTTTTATTCTCGGTGCTCCTAATCTGTACAAAAAAAAAAAAATTGGCGCTCTTACAAAATATTAATGTTCACAAGAAAAAAAAAATCCTTTTGTTATAAATAAATTTGCAAATATATTAGAGAAATTTTTATTTAAAATTTTTTTATATATATATATATATAATTAAATTGACCTATTTATCTGTAATAAATATATTAAAATTTTGAACCAAATAAATGTGAAAGAAAGCCCTTTAGAAATTTCATAGTAAAACGTATAGGTGGTAAACCCTCAAAATTTGTCATTTATAATGAGGAAGGTTGAGACAAATGATTAATTGACTATGAGATGAATGGGACAGCAAAGAGTGGAGAGAGAGAGAGAGAGAGGGAAGTGCTTTATGCAGTGCCTTAACTGACTAGCATTGCGAAGCCAGGAAACACAAAAAGTTGCAGAATCCCCGCCATGTCTTTTGTGAAATGACGAAGAGTAGAATAACATAGAATTAGTGTACTAAGTAGTAACTTCTTGAGCATGTTTCATTCCATATTATATGCATGAGGTTGTCTTGTCTTTATTTTCGCGTTCATTCATATCGTTTGGCGGGACATGGAACGGAATGGGCTGTGAGTTGGAGCCGGAGCCGGAGGTGGTCAATATTGCCGGTGACTCCTATCCTTCGTCACGCGAACTCCATGATGCCTTCCTCCAGGTTCATCACTCATCACTTTTAAGCCACTAGGTGTGGTCTAGTGGTGAGGGGTGGGTAATTTAGCAAGAGATTTTAGGTTCGATCCTTGCTCTTCTCTTGTACCAAAAAAAAAAAAAAAAAATCACTCATCACTTTTACTGTTCCTCGTTATTTTGAAGCAACGAACTGACATATTTCACTGTGACAATTTGCTTGTAATTGTGGTTATGGCTGGATTCTATGAGCTGTATAATATATGGGAATTTCGTTTACTTGAGAGCTTTGTGCCTAATGGCATCTTCTTCTATGCGATTGGAAATTTAGAATTAGGACGATGTTGGAGTTGCATATATGTATTTGTACTGATAAAGGACGGATAATATTAAACACGATGAATGCCTTGATGGTGATCTTCATTAGATAGATTTCCTTAATATGTTCAAAATTACTGTGGATGATACTGGCCCCTACTGTTTGTAAATTGTAATCATTTGCACATATATAATTCTGATTGTAAGTCAGTCAAAACAAAGGGAATCTCATTGTTTCTGCAATTATCCATTGTCTCTAGCTTTCAAAATTCCTTATTATGTTCATTGCTTAATTTTGGAGGGAGCTCACAAATTTTCGGCTAGATAGTCATATCCTTGTTTAAAAGATGAAACTTGCAACTCTAATCGGCATATTGTCTTCGTCATTTTTATAATCATCATTCTTAATATTGGGAACATAGATTGTCTTTGGTTTCCCTTTCCTTATCATATCATCAGTTCATTGTTGGTATTTCATTTTCTAATGCTTTTACAGACGCAAACAAAAATTTGGCTTCGAGAAGTATTGCAGATAAAATTAGATGACCAGCTAATTATATCTGAACTGCTTGCTGATGGAGAATTGCTGTACGGCTTGTTTTCTAGTCTTTATTCTTTTGGCTTGGCTATATAATTGAACTTCTCTTCTTGAATTTTTTTCCATATAAAATAGTAAAAGACGAGTTATCACATTCACGTTCTCAGTATTAATACCGTTACTTTCTATATTTGATCTGGTCTGAGAAATTGTTGTTAACGTCCATAAGTGAGTGAAACTACTATGACGTAGTCCTATACAAAATGGGGAATTTTGAAAATATTGGCAATCAAAGAGGAGTTGCCGTTTTGGTAATAACCAAGAGTCGAAACAGTTCATCAGAATAGATCTTAAAAAAGGTATTGATGTGCACATCGTGTCTTTTGTATAGAAATTGTAAATGGAGGGGACCATTTTCTGGTGCCGTTTAAATTACATAGAGGAGTTGAACAAGAAAACATCAGATTGGCATTTTCCATTGTTATGAATCCAAGTAATTAAGGTTTCATTCGTTTATGCTTCATAGGTTTCAAGTTTCAAAGGTGGTGTGGAAGTTGATGTTGGCAAAACATATTGATATAAGACATATAAAAGCATACATAAATGAGCCATTTGCTTCTAAGAAGAACAGTAGAAGATATAGGCCTTATTCTAATGTCGATTCATTTCTAAAGGTAAATTATTTGGCGATATATGTCCTTTCAACCTGACAATTATAAAGGAAGAACAATTATAATTATAATTTTATTACTTTAAAGAGAACATATTGTTTGACAGATCACATAATTCTTTTTAATTAAAGTGATCATCCAGAAATCAGTCACATCTTACATTGAAAACATGCTAGATTGCCAGTAATGACCAATTAAACCAACTGAGTAGTAAAGAAGCATTTTGTTTGTTTTCAAACCAAAATGATACTTTTGCATTTCTAACTGTAGCTAATGCCGTGTGTCAGAGTTGATGAGTTTCTAGCATGTCTGTTCAGATATGAGGTTCTGCACAATTATGCTATAGTTCTTCTTTTCTCTATTAGACGTGCACGAGACTATGAGTCTCTGAATTTCATGTTGTCATAGTTGGTTCTTCATTGTGTTGTGGTAATTTTTCTGTAAGCTAATGTACATGGCTTGCTCCTCCTTGATGATCTCTAGTGTTACTCTATACCAAGAGTTCCTTTGATTGAGCGTCCATGACATAATATTGCAAATTATTGACCATTACATGGCATCAATTTCAGGTTGAAATTTGTATATATAGTTACACTGAAGCTGACTTCTTTGAAATGGTACTTATGTATGTTGATGTGAGCATACACATAGAAGGAAGACAGAGTTTGAAACCTCATTTGATTTATTTGTTTTTTCTTCTTTGTGATCAGTGGAAACAGACATCCTGTCTTGAAAAACTGAATTCCTAAGTAGTTAACATGATCTTTTATTACGTAGATTTGCAAAATCTTGGGATTGACCAGCACTGACCTCCTCTCTCTATCAGATGTTGTTGACAAGAGAAATACTAGAAAAGTTTGTATGTTTATCAGCTCATCCTCAAAAAAAGCAAGGTCTAAAAATTTAAGTGTAAGAAAACTTTAACTATTCATAATATTCCTCATGCTCATAACTTAAGCCTTGTAGCTTATTCTCTAAGCTAATGGTTAAAACAATGGTGACAGGTTCCAGATTTTGATATTGTTACTTATACAGTAGCCGTGCTCAAGGATATGGCTGGATTCATATGTAGAAACTTGGAACTGTTTCAAATCAGCCATGTAGATTCTCATACTTGTTACTTGCAGAAGCATGCAGGAGGAAATTTCAGGCAGGTTTGTCCTTGCTCTTTCTTTTGAGTGAAAATAAATTATTAAATTTCCATTGCATATCCATATGTGATTCAAATTGACTGTACCTTGAGCTTCTACCTTTTCATTTTGCTACTTTTATTGCTGAAGCACGGTATGGTACTTTTGTGGGGTTACTCAGTTACAGCCTTCAATAACACAGAAAATGGTCATCCAGTACTTTGATCTGATGGCTTCCATACTGGTTTCTTGTATCAATATACGTCCAGGAGAGATTCCAATCAAGAAAATTCACCACCTGCTCTGGAGCCAGTTGTGGCCTCAAAGTTGACTCCCAATAATGCAAAGGACAGCAGGAATTCTGATCTGATTTATGAAGACAATAGTACATCAATTGTACATCTAAGTGCTGGCTCTCATCAAACTCAACTCCAGGGACTATTGAAAATCCAGACAATGTGGAGGTTCTGCAGGTAGCTGGCGAGGATTGTTTGTCTGGGGAAGCACTGAACTTGGAAGATCCATTTGACGAAGAAAACAATGTACAGTCTTTTGAATTGCAAAATGACAAGACTTATTTTTGGTACAAAATAATAGGACATGAATCTCAGGATATAATCAAATATGAGGAGATGACATATTGTACCACTTCTAATATAAGGGATTCACATTCTGTCAAGGAATTTGGGGAAACTGATAACTCATTGTATTCTCCTGATGGGTTCTTGAGCAAGACCACACTTATTTAGATGGACTTGAATCTTATATCAATAACATAAGCTTGACGGAATTGAGATTATTTCAAGCATATGAAAACAGAAAGTCTCATACTTTTATGAAGAGTTTGGATGATGCTGGTTTCGACCAATCTGAAGTTTTGCTGTCATCTCAGCTTTATGCTTTGCCTGAGTTCTGTAAATGGGATCAGAAAAGCAAATGTGCCATGAAATCGTATGTAGATAAAGATCGTAGAGGTCCTTCCTCAATTTTAACAAAGGAAGGCTCACATGAAGAAACTACTCCTAGTATACAACATAAAGCTTCTGAAGTATTTTCATCCAAAGTTATCTTGTCCTGTGTCTCGAATTATGAAGAGGAGGTAGTTAGTGCAGCAGCTGTTGTTGATGGTAAGCAGCTAAACAATCATTGTCAGGCTATTTCATCCAACATTGTAGATGTAGATTACTATAAAAACGTCCGACTATTGGTGATGATGCTAAAGAAGCCCCTTCTTCCTACCATAATGTTGTAGATCCTGCCAAATGTGATGAGGATGCAGCTGATACTCGATCCATGGGCCCTGTCTCAGAACATACCAGGGGCATTGTAAAGTAAGTCGTTTTGATCCTTTCTCAAGCATAGTTTTGAGAATTCATTGTTATTAAGAAAATTGAGTCTTTTGTTGATCTTAGGAAGAAATGAATTCAAGTGGGTGGTGTCAATTGCTGAATCAGTAGAAACAGAAGAGGGAAGGGTAGAAATACCAAAAGGCAAACCCCAGAAAAATTACTGCTAAAAGCAGTGTTGGGTGCTACCGCTGCTCTTGGTTTGTTTTTCATGATTTTGCATCTCATGTTTGTATTAGACGCCTGTTGTAGATGTCAAGTTTTTCTGATAATGGAAGGCCTTAAATTTGAGTTATTTTCCCTGCACTTAAAAGAAGAATGGCGGAGAAAAAGCTGCACAATTAAGTAAGGCATCCAGTCATTCTGGCAAAGAAAAAGTTGAGAAACACGAAAGGAAACATGTACGGAGGAGGACAACTCGTGGAAATCTCAAGCTAGGTGATTAAGATTTTGGACGCACATGTTGTACATATAACGAAAAAGGAGCCAAGAAGAAAAGAAGGCTTCTTTCATTCTGTTTTTATTTTTTTATTTTTAAAATTTACTTTTAAAAATTATATTTAAAAATTAATTTATAAAATAAAAAAAATATTTGATAAATTATTTTAAAAATATATTATTTTTTATTTTGTTGTGTTTTAAAAATAAAAAAAAATCTTTTTATTTTTATTTTTAAAATAATAACAAAAAATAATAATTATTAAACGAATTTTTTTATTTTGAAAATAATTAAAAATAAAAAATAATTTTTAAAAATGAAAAACAAATAGATTCGAAAATTTGTACATTTACAGCGTCAAAGCGCCAGCAGTTACGGAAGATTTTTTCTCGGGGAAATTAGAAACGTGTTTTCAAGTGATAACACAAAATGTTTTCAAACCAAACAGCCCCAAAGTGATACCATCGAAATTTTCGCCCACATTTGAAGGTACACAAACCACCCCTATAAATGAAAGCATTTTGGTGTGAATTTAATTTGGTACTATGTCAACATAAAGAGTTTAGATAAAAAAATAAAAATATTACGTTGTATTGACACGTTAAAAGAATTAAAATTTAAAATAATTATATAAAAAAAATTAGAGTAACCCTTGTTATAGAAAAAATATAAAATTTCATTTAAAATAATTTATTTATGTATAAAAAAATCTACAAAAATTTTATTATAATAACATTTAATTTATATAATTAATTTTATTTAATAAAAAAATTTAATTATTATCATCGCCTTCGTTGATATAAGAGTTATATATTACAACAATAGCAATAAATTATAAAATATATATCTAATAGATTACTGAAAACTATATACCTTAATTGCATTAATAATATTTATAAATTAAATTTTAATTAATAACCAAAATATTCATAAATATAATAATTAAATTAAATAAGTTTAATATTTTTAATAAAATAATTGAATCAAAGACGATGCAAAACAATTCTCGAGTAGTATTTGATATAAAATATATTTTACAATTTTTGAAAAAATAAAATAAAAATAATTTTTTTTACATTTAATATAAAAAATAAAATTTTATTTCTAAATATAAAGATTATGAGGAATGAAAATCTATAATAAAGAGGTAAAAAATTGTTTCAAAGGGTGAAAATAAAATATTTTCATGGAAATGAAAAAAATTTATTGTCTTTTTTTTTAAGGTTTTTTTCTTTAAATAATATTTTAAAAAAATTATTATATTTTAAAAAATATTTTATGTAAATTAATTATAAAATTATAAATTTTTTTTAAAAAGTAACAATTAATATATTTTTAAATATTTTATTTCTAAAAATTTTAATATAACTTTTCTAAAAATTATTTTAAAGAATGACAGCAATTCTTTATTAGGCGCGGGAGTTCCGCAAGAGAGAAACAAAACGACCCGTTTGGGATTGGGTCACTTGAAGCGGGTCCCTTCCACATCAACTGGGCCCCTTCAACCTCGCAATTAAAATGCGGACTCCAAAATAAGGATTCAAAAGAATGGCCGCAGAAATTTGTTGTGGTTCTCTACTCTTATCCTGTGAAACTCAGTTGCACCATCAACGGCATGGTCGACGAACCAGAACTACAAGAACAAGTAGTAAATTGCAGTTTTCATCACCGCTTTCACTTCCTCCACCCGAAGCTTCCTTTTCTTCTTCTTTATCTAAACATGGTTCCTTCTCCAGAACCTTTCACCCCAAGAGGTTCAGAGTGTTCTGCCAGGTTGCTGGCCTCTACGACCTCGAATTCGCCGTCAAAGTTGGCCAGGACCGTCTCTCTAAGGTTGGTATGAAAACTTGAGCTGAATTTAAGTTTGAATCATTTCTCTGTAGAATGTTTATAACTTCATATTCTGTATTTTATTCCATTTCCAGGTCCCTATCTCTAATATAAGGAATTTCAGCATCATTGCTCATATTGACCATGGGAAATCAACCTTAGCCGATAAATTGCTTCAAATGACTGGTACTGTTCAGCAGCGAGAAATGAAGGATCAGTTTCTCGATAACATGGATTTAGAGAGAGAAAGAGGCATCACAATTAAGCTACAGGTTCGCATATTATAATCTTGTCCCCACCTGTCTCATTTCAGCCGCATTCCAACATTTGCCAAAGTGAAAGTTTCCAGTCCACTTTATTATTTGCTATCGCACGGTTTACATAATCTCTTACAGTTGCTGTCTTCGCCAAATCATAACTAAAATGTGTTTTATTGAGCTTTTTAATCATGGTCGCTCTTTATTAACTTTGATAGGACAGTCATGAGAGCTTATGCCATTCTAAATATTAAGCCAACTCAGATTTTTGGTTATGGTGAACATATATGGGGCACATTCACCAATAACTGGAAATTAATGTTAGATTATGTTTTGCCTGGATGTAAGCTGCCTCAGTGCATTGATTTTTAATTTTCTCTTGCATTACTACCCTAATGTTAGAACCACTATGCATTCTCTCGTTAATTTGTTTTGGCTGTAAAATATTTATCACAAAGAAAAGTGGTTTTCTGATGTATATGTGACCGATTGGGAAGTGTATAATGTTCTCAACAATGCATCTGTTGTGAGCTACAATTTTTTGGATATGGATTTCTTTTTTTCTTTTATTTATTTATTTATATTTCTTTATTTCATCTGGGAAATTAGAAAATATAATGTTGATTTCATCTTTGGATAATGTAACCTTTGTTTAATGTTTGAGAAAGCATTTAACTAAACTTGATCATGGCAGGCAGCTCGAATGCGTTATGTGTTTGAAAATGAACCATATTGCTTGAATCTAATTGATACTCCGGGGCATGTTGACTTCTCTTATGAGGTATGTAAATGTATTGCAGCGTACTCTTGTTGACTTATCATGTTGGGCAATATATCTCTGTTCTTTTCTTCCTGCTTTGTGATAAACTTAGAAGCCATTTTCGGATATAAATAACATCTTTATGAATTTGACACAAGAACATAGAGCGACTTCTCTTATGATTTTAAGCCTTTTTGTAAGTTGCGATGGAAACCTTTTTTTTTTTAAAATGTAAGTTCTTTCGAATAATATTTTTCCTAACCTAAACAAAATTGAAAAGGACTAATAAGTTTAGTTGATGTTCTTCTGTTCCTTAATCTCCCGGTTATTTGGTTTTATATTCTTTACTTTAAGAAGATATTCTGAAAACATATCATGGAAACTCATTTTTCTTCTGTCTTTAACTAATCTTGAAAAAAATAAAATGTTTAAAAAATCAGTACCTTTTGCTAAATTAGTTACATTCCAGACATACTCTGTGTGTTGGCCACACTCTGGGCTTGTCTGAGTGATATGGTATACTTCTAGGTTCATATATTACGAGTGGATATTCATAGAATTCCTTCCTTGTACTGAAGTTTTTCTCAGAACATAATCATTTTTCCAATTATTTAATACATATATGGTTTTCATCTATTTCTAGGTTTCTCGATCACTAGCTGCATGTGAGGGTGCTCTTCTTGTTGTAGATGCTTCTCAGGTGAATATGGATTTAATTATGTCCTTTCTAGTTCTATGTTATTCAGCCTGCTGGCCAATTGAATCTTTTTTTTGAAGTTGATATTATCCAAATATATACATTTAACTATTAAGTAGTTTTAAATGATGCTGTGTCTCCTGCTGCTTTGTTACAAAAGTTTGTTTCCAAATTACAGGGAGTTGAAGCACAAACTCTAGCTAATGTTTATTTGGCCTTGGAGAACAATCTAGAAGTTATCCCTGTAAGTAGGCCAATCCCATTGCCCTTTTTTCTAAAAAAAAATTAAAAATTGTTTGTTATATTAGTTTATTGAGACTCTTTATTCTTTATTGCTGTTACTTATAAAATGATTTGAAGGTAATAATTAATAAGTAATGGTTAATTTCTAAATGAGATAATATGTCATATGTCTAATCTCTATACATGTTCTCCTGCTACAGGGTTTTGCTAAGTTTCTTGACTTTTCGAAAGGTATTAATTGATAGAACTATATGTATGTAGCTCCCTGTTTGGTGATAAAAATCATTTGTATCATTACAGGTTTTAAACAAAATAGATCTTCCAGGTGCTGAACCGGATCGAGTTATTAAGGAGATTGAAGAGGTTTGTTTGTCAACATAAACCCTTTATGACAGAAGACTCATAATTTTTCAACTTTCTGGGGGACAGTGGTCTATGATCCTGCCCATTTATTAGTTTCTTCTCTTACCAGAAATTGTTTATTCTCTCAGACCACAATTGTTTGACATTGTAAAGTCTGACGATTAGTATTTCACTACTAGCAATTGGAATTGTCATAGATAACATAACTTTGACAATTTTTGTGGTCAGTAAGAGCTTCCACGCATGATAATTGCAAGTTTCTTTGTTCTATATCTGGGCAATCTTGAATCAGGTGTATGGTTTTTGTAAAATATTTCTTAAGTTGAAATTGTTGAATTCATTTCTCTGTAGATTGTTGGGTTAGATTGTAGCAATGCAATTCTCTGCTCTGCAAAGGTCAGTTCTTTGCTTTTCATTTCTGTATTAATACATGGCTCATCTTTTCCATTAATAAGTAGCTACAGACATATATTGGTTACTATTAAACTCATTTTCTTTTGTAGGAAGGAATTGGTATAACTGATATTCTCAATGCAATTGTTACAAGAATTCCCCCACCTGCTGATACAGCAGAAAGGCCATTGAGGGCTCTAATTTTTGATAGGTATACCTATTTTTTCCTAAATATTGTTAAACTTATTCATTCGAAGATGAATTGAAAACATTATAATGTTATATCCCACATTGGTGCAGTTACTATGATCCATATAGGGGTGTTATTGTATACTTTCGAGTTGTAGATGGGACTATAAAGAAAGGTGACAGAGTTTATTTTATGGCTAGTGGAAAGGTGAAGTAATTTTCCTATTTTATAATAATCTACTGTGGTATTGTTTAATCCATATAGCCGATTTCACTTAGTGGGAAAAGTCTTAGTTGTTGTTGTTTGATCTTCCCTCCCTTATCCACCAGATTTTTACATTAGCAAGCATGAACTGTCCATTGGGGTTGTGTGTTCATAGTTTCATTAAGCACTCCAATGTGACTGCAATTTGAATCTGTTCAAGGAATGCAATCATTTGTGGAAGAGTGGTTACTGAAAATACATATCTTTTTGCTGAACCAATTTATAATTCAACTACAGGATTATTTTGCTGATGAAATTGGAGTTTTGTCTCCCAATCAACTCCAAGTTGAAGAGTTGTATGCGGGTGAGGTAAAGTGATACTTCTCAATGGGTTGATTGGCATGCTGATGTATCTCATGTTGTTTCTAATATTTTTGTCACTTGTCTCCCTCATCTCCTATTTTCCTGTCTAATCTGTACACTCAATGAAGCACAGACTGAAAAATAAAAATGACATAGTATATATATATGGATAGACATGATAATTTTGTTAAAATATAGACATGGTATGAAACTGATGTATTCTTTCCCTCCTCACTGTGTGCAAGTGCATTTTTGCTGGCATGGCAACACTGTCCTTAGTTGAAATCATTCTTCAGTCATTTTACTTTTCCAAAGGAATGGTAAAGAAAACATTTTTTTTAGTTACATTGATCTTTCATATTTTGTTTTGTATTTTAACAGGTGGGCTATCTTTCAGCATCTATAAGGACAGTAGCTGATGCTCGGGTGGGTGACACCATTACTCACTATGGCAGACAGGCGGAGAACTCACTCCCTGGATATGAGGAAGCCACTCCAATGGTGTTTTGTGGCCTATTTCCTGTTGATGCAGACCAGTATTTTATCTCTTGTTTGCTATTTTTTTTTATTCCTTAACAAAATGATGGATTATGCACTTTAATATCCCTGGAGTTGATTACTTGCTTCCACTTTGTCGTCAGATTTCCTGAGCTGCGTGATGCACTTGAGAAGCTACAGCTCAATGATGCTGCACTGAAGGTATCTGATTGATGGGATATAAAGCATGAAACTGTATTTTTTAAACTTTTTAACTATTGATGTATCTTTAATGTATAGAACTATAATGTGTGTGTGTATGCTTGCGTGTAGTCTTAGAAAGGG
Organism: Gleditsia sinensis; assembly: GCA_037074535.1. NCBI lineage: Eukaryota > Viridiplantae > Streptophyta > Magnoliopsida > Fabales > Fabaceae > Gleditsia > Gleditsia sinensis. The sequence goes on along the minus strand of CM073464.1, from coordinate 2,756,202 downwards.
ATAATAATTTGTGTGTTTTTGTGTGCTAGCATCTGCTTACCTTCTGTTGACAATTTTTTTTTTTCATTTCGTGTTTTATGTGGAAATAGTTTTTTCCTCAGTTCAACTTTTCTGTAAGTTTTTGAATGTTTAATTATTCATCCTTTTGAATTGAGTTTCTTGCAATGGAGAAGCATGCATGTCAAATCTGCTTGGCATGGAGTTGATTTGAATTTTACCATGGGCAATCTGCTTGTATGATCTTTCCTGAGGTCCAATGTAATTTACCAGCTATCTTAATGTCGGAATGAAATAACTTTCTCCTTAATATCCATTTTTTTTTCAGTCAAGTGCGACATTGGTAGAATCAGTAATTACTGATGCAGAGAGTTTATTTTGTTTTCTGGATCCCAGTTTGAACCTGAGACCTCAAGTGCCATGGGATTTGGCTTTCGATGTGGGTTTCTTGGACTTCTCCATATGGAAATTGTTCAGGTTAGAATTTTTCCAAGCATCTGCTCTTTGAAGGTTGAATGCTCAAACACATAATTACTCTCTGAACCAAGAAGTGACATTTATATATGCTTCATATTACAGGAAAGACTTGAGAGAGAATACAATCTGAGTTTGATAACAACCGCTCCAAGTGTTGTATATAGAGTGAACTGTGTAGAGGGTGATACTGTAATTTCTTTTCAATCCTAAACTCACTTTCCATGTAATTCTTTCTATGAGAGAATTATTTAAGCAAATTGAATGCCCTCTATAGATGGACGTCATAGTAATTCCATCACTATATCAATCTCAATTTTTGAAGGTTGAATGCTCAAACCCATCTTTACTCCCTGAACCTGGAAAAAGGAAGTCAATTGAGGAGCCATTTGTTAAGGTTACTTCTTGTACTCTATGAAGTCTATGTTACTTTGTTCAATATTTGAAGTAATCTGGGCTAAACGTATTATTTCTTTAGTACTATAAAATTGTAAGTTATTCTATTTTGAAATAATGCGTACAGATTGAGATGCTTACACCAAAGGAATACATTGGTCCACTTATGGAACTGGCACAAGAAAGAAGAGGGCAATTTAAAGAAATGAAATTTATCACTGAAAATAGAGCATCAATAATCTATGAATTACCATTAGCAGAGGTAATCTCTTGCTTTAAATTTTTGTCAATCCACCCTAAAAACTCTTTATGTACCTCTATTTGATTTGGCCCTTTTTTGTCTAAATCTGTTTGAATATCAATTTTGCAGATGGTTGGTGATTTCTTTGACCAGTTAAAGTCAAGAAGTAAGGGTTATGCTAGCATGGAGTATACTTTCATTGGGTAATTGTCTATGAAGGCTTTGTTTCTTGATAATAATTATATGGATTTTAGCTTCTCTTTACTCGCAAGATACAAGTGATATGCCAACAATTGCGCCTCAACTGATGTGCTGACTGTGACACTTTATAAGATAATGGAAGAATCCAAATATAATTGTCATTTTAGGCATGCAATTTTGACCACTGTCCTTTTCTCTTCTATATTACGTAATACTGTACTGCTTCAAGTAATTAAATGCGACATTCCACTTGATGGCTTTCAGTATACATGTTATGATATGTGAGCGGATTGCCTTTGCATGGAGTATTCTGTACTTTTTAATACTTTCTCTTTTGCTGACTCTCAGGTACAAAGAAAGTGATTTAATTAAACTTGACATACAGATAAATGGTGATCCTGTGGAACCATTGGCTACAATTGTTCACAAGGATAAGGTAATTTTTAAAGTTTGCTGAATTAATGGTTATTAGCTCATCATATTAGTAGTCTATGCATTTTTTGAAGATTAAGATGTATTTGACTCTTTGGAAGTTGCGAATTAATAGGACTTGATTATGTTTTTTATTTGCATGAGATATTTTCAGAGATCTCCTTCCTCTCATTGGAGGCTAAGCCATATATTTCTTTCCCCCTTTTCCTATATAAATTTTAAAATTATCAGAACCAAATATACTTGGAAAGCTAGAAAACTAATGTACTTATTTGATTTCTCCCATTTTGCAAGTCTGCATTTATTTCCTGAAGTGCTTGTGTTTAAATGCATAGTTCAAGCACAGAAAAAGAATTAAAGAAAAGTTTCTCAACCTACTGTGTGAGAATCTGGGTCAAAGGAGAAATGGAAGATAAACGCAAACTTACACATGAGGTTACTTAGAACAATTGGTAAGGCATGCATGTATATTATGTTCAGTTGGTCAATAAGAGAAGGTTTTGATATGCATAACAAATTGTAATTGAAGCATTACAAACCGAACATTTATAATTTTTTTAGACCAAAACAACCTGAAATAGTCATTTGCTCCTCAAACCCCTAATCTCACAGTAGTTTCAACTATCAACTCTATTAGGAGTTGAACCCAAGACTTGTCCCTTACAGAAGGTCATGACCATGAGTTGGTCACTTTTTATTTTTATTTTTTCAGTTATTGTTTTAGCCAATTTCTTATGCTCCCTTTACCGTCCAGGAATTAAAAAATTGTACCCACGGATGGTTTTGCATTTGCTGATCACACTTCCTTTTACCAAGACAAAGACATATTTCCAGAAACAGTGCACCAGAAATTAGCATTTCCCGCTGACTTCGTTCTATACTTTATTTTGAGAGTATTTAAGGTGTAAAAATTTGGTCTTTTAAGCAGTTGGCTATCATCTTTAAGCTCAGTATGTTTGGGCATATACGAGTGCTTTTTAGTCATTGCTATTTTTTAAAAGTTAGATTGTAATATATAAAAGTTTCATTATTTTATGTCAAAACATTATCAGAAAGTCAACGGAAGCTTAAATTTTCAGGCATATTCAGTAGGAAGGGCTTTGACTCAAAAGTTGAAAGAGCTCATACCACGTCAAATGTTTAAAGTACCTATTCAAGTAAGATCCATTTACTCTTTAGTCATTTCATGTACGGTTTAAAATAATAATAAGAAAATTTCCTGGTTCTCTAGGGTTATATGCTGGAACTCTCACTCTGCTGTTCATTTTCTCTTGCTGCTCCTCTCTGATACAATTTCGACTCTATAATTCTAATTGCAGTATATAAATTCTAGGCATATTTCATTCTTTGCTTTCCCATTAAGCTAACCTCAGCAGCATATGCTTGCAATCTGTGTGCCAGGCGTGCATAGGTTCAAAAGTGATTGCTAGTGAATCCTTATCTGCAATAAGGAAGGATGTATTAGCCAAATGCTATGGTAAGACCAGGAATGCATAGATTTTGGATTATTATTCTTTCTTTCTTTTTAATAAAAAAATTTACCCAGTTTTTTTTCAAAGGATTTCTTATTCTTATATATCTCCATTTGGAAAAAATATATTTTTCCTTGTAAATATGAAGAAAATATAAAATGTCCTTTCGTATACTCATTATATTCCCCATTAACTTGCGCTGTTGTGATTGCCCTGATTACGTTCTCATAATGTTTCCTCTTGTGATATCAATCTTCTAGGTGGGGACATTTCAAGAAAAAAGAAATTACTTAAGAAACAGGTACAAGCCAGAATATCTTGACAGTCATATTATATTTTATTTACTTTTGAGGCTTTACATGTTTTCATTCTAAAAATTTACATTAGATTGCCGTTAAGTGTATAACATCTCTCTAATTAGGCTGAAGGAAAGAAAAGGATGAAATCAATTGGTAAAGTTGACGTGCCTCAAGAAGCCTTCATGGCGGTTTTGAAACTTGAAAAGGAGGTGATATAATTCGTTCTCTGTGGTTTGTAACATAATCTGATTTGTAAAAATGTCAGAATGGTGCTCTATGGTTATTATTTTGGCATAATGATCACATTAGGTCATTCAATGTCAATCAGTTGCACATAAGATGGTGGATTATTGATTCATTCCCCTTTCAATTAGTTCTATTCTCTTGCATTTAAGAGCTGTTGGTTTTGGGATTAAGTCCCACATTGGAAAAGAGGTTGGAATGGGGAAGGCTCCTTAGCCTATAAAAGGAAGCTTCCCCCCCTTTGTTTTCTACACCAAACTTTGTAGCCTTTTGACTCTTCTAAAGGCTTAGTTGATTTTCTCTCTTTTGTATTTTGTTTGAGGAATATATTTGTAGTGGTGTCCGGGGACGTAGGCACAATTGGCCGAACCTCGTCAAATCCTGGTATTCTCTTTATTTGCTTTTCTGCTCTTTATTTATCATTATTAGCCATTGTTAAATTTGCTATTGGTGGAAAAATAGCTCAATTTCCACAACAATTGGTATCAGAGCTTTTGGTTGCGATTTCTCTTGAAAATTTTAGTATGCTCTGTGGTTGCGGTTTTAACTGATCTTCCACATCAGAAAAAATTTCTTGAGATTTTTTTGTAAAGTTGGTGTTAAAATTACTAGTAAAATATTGTCTAATTAAGTGCATGTCTAGGAAAGTTCTGTCTAAGGAAACTGGTTTTTAAGTGGGACCGTGTGACCCCTCCAGTTTTTCCTGGGAATTTTCCTGGTGCATTTTTTTCAGGCTAAATTATTACTAGTAATTTTTCCACTTTTTGAGCAAAAATGGCTGATGATAAAGAGCAGACTCAGAAAGCCACAGTTTCCACTACATCAACTTCGGCAGCTTCTTCGTCGTCAATTTTGACGAGATTTGCTGCGCCAAATGCAAGATTTGCGGTGGAGATTTTTGACGGTACGGGTCATTTCGGAATGTGGCAAGGTGAAGTTCTAGACGCGCTTTTCCAGCAAGGTCTAGATATTGCTATTGAAGAGGAGAAACCAGATGAAATTGAAGAAAAAGAATGGAAGACCATCAATCGGTTGGCGTGTGGTACTATTCGATCATGCCTTTCCAGAGAGCAGAAATATTCCTTCTCAAAGGAAACTTCTGCAAGTAAGCTGTGGAAGGCATTGGAGGAGAAATTCCTGAAGAAGAGCGGTCACAATAAGCTCTTTATGAAGAAGAAATTGTTCCGGTTTAGTTATCAACCGGGTACCACCATGAACGATCATATTACTGCTTTTAACAAGGCAGTAGCTGATTTGAGGAACCTTGATGAAACCTTCAAAGATGAAGATCTGGCATTGATGTTGCTGTTTTCACTTCCTGAAGAGTATGAATTTATAGAAGCTATGTTACTTCATGGGAAAGAGAAAGTTTCCCTCGGTGAAGTATGTAGTACTCTATATAGTCATGAATTGAGGAAAAAAGACAGGGAGGAAAGCAAGCATGCGGAGGTGGTTGCAGAAGCGCTGGTAGCCAGAGGCAGACCACAAAGCCAGAAGAAAGGAAGAAGAGGAAAATCTCAGTCGAGAGGCAGACCGAGTAAAGATGAATGTGCCTTTTGTAGAGAGAAGGGGCACTGGAAGAAAGATTGCCCGAAATTAAAAAATAAGGGCAAAGTTGACAAAGGCAAAGCTATTGCAGAAGCATGTGCTGCTGAGTACAGTGATGAAGATTCAGATCTTTCACTGGTTGCTACAACCTCCACAAGGCGATCTGACAATTGGTTGTTTGACTCAGCATGCAACCAACATATGTGTTATATCCGGGAGTGGTTCTCTGAGTTCAAAGAAATAGACGGTGGAGTTGTCTACATGGGCAACGACACATTTTGTGAAACAACTGGAATCGGTTCAGTCTACTTAAAGAACCATGATGGATCAACTAGAGTTTTGACAGAGGTCAGGTATGTACCTGACATGAAGAAAAATCTCATCTCTTTGGGAGTCCTAGAATCCAAAGGATTGACGGTGACAATGCGAGATGGAGTTTTGAAGATAGTGTCTGGAGCTCTGGTGATGTTGAAAGGCACCCGGAAGAATAATTTGTATTACTATGATGGTAATACAATTGTTGGAACAGCTGCAGTTGCAACTCTTGATGATGAAGGGTCAGATGCAACTAAGTTGTGGCACATGCGATTAGGGCATGCAGGTGAAAAATCCTTGCAAATTCTGGCGAAGCAAGGATTATTGAAAGATGTGAAAACCTGTAAGCTGGACTTCTGCGAGCATTGCGTGATTGGAAAGCAGAAGAGGGTGAAATTTGGCACTGCAATCCATGATACTAAAGGTATTCTGGATTATGTTCACTCTGATGTGTGGGGTCCTTCCAAGACAGCTTCTTTGGGAGGAAAACACTATTATGTTACATTTGTTGATGACTTCTCTCGAAGAGTGTGGGTGTACACTATGAAGTCAAAGGATGAAGTGTTAGATTGTTTCCTTAAGTGGAAAAAGATGATTGAAACTCAGACTGGCAAAAAGATCAAACGGCTTAGAACAGACAATGGAGGTGAATATCGAAGTGATCCGTTTGATAAAATTTGTCAAGATGAAGGTATTGTGAGACATTTCACAGTTAGACATACACCACAACAGAACGGGGTGGCTGAACGCATGAACCGGACATTGCTGGAGAAAGTTCGGTGTATGCTGTCCAATGCTGGGTTGGGCAGACAATTTTGGGCTGAGGCTGTGAGATATGCGAGCCATCTTATTAATCGTTTACCATCAACTGCAATTGGTGGTAAAACTCCTTTGGAGATTTGGTCTGGAAAATCTGTTACTGATTATGATTCTTTACATGTATTTGGTTCCGCTGCATATTATCATGTGAAGGAATCGAAGTTGGATCCGAGAGCCAAGAAGGCGCTCTTTATGGGGATCACTACGGGTGTTAAAGGATACCGCCTCTGGTGTCTTGAAACAAAGAAGATAATCCTTAGCAGAGATGTCACCTTTGATGAATCTGCCATGTTGAAGAAGGTTGACATTCAACAGATCAATAGTGCTCCGCAGCAGGTGGAGTTTGAAAGGAGAATTGACCCAGTTATGTACAAGGAAGGAGAAACTCCTATGGCAGAAGTGGAGTTTAATGAAGAAGAGGTTCAAACCCAAGAATCTCACCAGCAAGAAGAACCAATTGCATTAAGGAAGCCACAACGGGTAAGACACAAACCTGCTCGATTTAGTAATATGGTGGCTCACGCATCTATAATAGTGAATGATGAAATTCCTACCACTTATCAAGAAGCAATTCAAAGTTCCGAAGATGAGGAGTGGAGGAATGCTATGAATGAAGAGATGCAGTCTCTTCATAAGAATCAGACATGGAAGCTAGCAAGTCTGCCGAAGGGAAAGAAGGCTATTAGATGCAAGTGGATATATGCAAAGAAAGAAGGATTTCCTAACAAGAATAGCATTCGCTACAAGGCGAGATTGGTAGCTAAAGGCTATGCTCAGATGGAGGGAATTGACTACAATGAAGTTTTTTCTCCAGTGGTAAAACATTCCTCCATCAGAATCTTACTGGCCTTGGTAGCTCAACTGGATTTGGAATTAGTTCAAATGGATGTAAAAACTGCATTTTTACATGGAGACTTGGAGGAGGAAATCTTTATGACTCAGCCGGAAGGGTTCAAGGTTGCTGGAAAAGAAAATATGGTATGCAAACTTGAAAAATCTTTGTACGGATTGAAGCAATCTCCAAGACAATGGTACAAAAGATTTGACAAGTTTATGTTGGGGCAGAAGTACACAAGGAGCAAATACGATCACTGTGTGTATTTGCGCAAGCTACAAGATGGATCTTTTATCTATCTTCTTCTTTATGTTGATGATATGTTGATAGCTTCAAGGAATTCTGGAGAAATTGACAAGTTGAAAGCTCAACTGAAGCAAGAATTTGAGATGAAAGATTTAGGGGAAGCTAAGAAGATTCTCGGCATGGAGATAAATAGAGACAGACGATTGGGGCAACTTCGTCTAACTCAGAAACAATATCTGAGAAAGGTGCTGCAACGTTTTGGCATGGATGACAAGTCAAAACCTGTGAGTACTCCGCTTGCTCCTCATATGAAACTTAGTGCTGATTTATCTCCGAAGAATGATGCTGAACGAGAATATATGGCGAAAGTTCCTTATGCAAATGCTGTTGGTAGCTTGATGTATGCAATGGTGTGTACGAGACCTGACATTTCACAAGCAGTTGGGGTTGTGAGCAGGTATATGCATGATCCTGGAAAAGGACATTGGCAAGCAGTAAAATGGATTTTACGGTACATTCGGAACACCGTGGATGTTGGGTTGTTATTTGAGCAGGATAAAAAGATTGGTCAATATGTAGTTGGATATTGTGATTCCGACTATGCTGGTGATTTGGACAAACGAAGATCAACTACCGGTTATGTGTTTACACTTGCAAAGGCACCGGTTAGTTGGAAGTCAACTTTGCAGTCAACAGTTGCTTTGTCTACTACAGAGGCAGAGTATATGGCTGTTACAGAGGCTGTTAAGGAGGCTATTTGGCTTCAAGGATTGCTGAAGGACTTGGGAGTTGGTCAGAAGCACGTCAAAGTGCATTGTGACAGTCAGAGTGCTATTTGTTTAGCAAAGAACCAAGTCTATCATGCACGCACGAAGCATATAGATGTTCGATATCATTTCGTAAGGGAGATTCTGGAAGAAGGTGAAATACTACTTCAGAAGATCCAGACAGCTGAAAATCCTGCTGATATGATGACCAAGATAGTGACATCGATCAAGTTTCAACACTGTATGAACTTGATCAATATTGTGAAGATTGCAGATGGATAGCACCATAGGTGCATTTGAAGACACTACTAGAGATAGTATTATTGTGAGAGAAGACTTTGTAATTGTTGTTTGGGACTTTATTCCCAAGGTGGAGATTTGTTGGTTTTGGGATTAAGTCCCACATTGGAAAAGAGGTTGGAATGGGGAAGGCTCCTTAGCCTATAAAAGGAAGCTTCCCCCCCTTTGTTTTCTACACCAAACTTTGTAGCCTTTTGACTCTTCTAAAGGCTTAGTTGATTTTCTCTCTTTTGTATTTTGTTTGAGGAATATATTTGTAGTGGTGTCCGGGGACGTAGGCACAATTGGCCGAACCTCGTCAAATCCTGGTATTCTCTTTATTTGCTTTTCTGCTCTTTATTTATCATTATTAGCCATTGTTAAATTTGCTATTGGTGGAAAAATAGCTCAATTTCCACAACAAGAGCAACTGACGACTGTTATCTCCGTTTATCTGGCACTCCTGTATGTCTGTAATATTAAGCCATATTAATCTCTAACTGGATGCATCCATATGGCTGGTCCTGATCAATGTCATTTTGATGTCAGCTCATAGAATGCCGTAGCTTTTTGTCAAAATAGGCTTGTCATCCGCCTCCTACAAATTTTTTCGGAAGTTATTGGGCGTTATATTGAGGATACTTGTTTGTGGGTCGAATTGAGTTAGTTTAGGTTAAAGTGGAATAAATTTTTAAGTATTACATTTAAGCCTATTTTAATTTAGGCACGATATTAAGTTCACTAGTTCAAACGGAAAGGACTTATATTCATTATGTTGGATCAAGTATATTCAGGAGTCAATTTAACCTATGAACTGTTCCAATTAATAGATTCATGAGATGAGATGAAATCGACTCGAAAATACTTATATGAGAACATTTTTTATTAAAAAAAATATGAATTCCAAATCTTTTTCAACAGTACTTAATAATATTTTGGCAAACTTTTAAAAATATAATCAAGACTACTTTTGGTATCCTTGGTAAATACTTCCTTTTTTCTAATGGCGGTTCGAACAGTTAGTAGAGATATACGGGTATGTATTCACCCCCCTGCTTCCATCTATGGAAACGATGGCATATGGGAATAAAAGGATTGGCTTATGCTAATCAGGGAATATGGATGGTTTAATTGGTTTCCTTTTTCCTTTTTTGGTACTTAATGCACGGAGTAGGAAAAAAATTGAAGGTATTCATAGAAAGTACAAGAACATTTGGCACCTCTAATAGCATTTGCCACCGTGCATCACTTCCCTCTAATAAGCAAGCGCAGCAGGTCAGAGGCCTATCAATAAAAATGGTTTAAAAACAATACTATGACGCTTCAGATTCACACTGCATGACAAGGCCCAAGAGTGAATACTTAACAAGGAGATATATTTTCTCATTCTGCACAGAAAGCCTTGCTCCGGACACAACCCAATACCCAGGTGAATCTTCCGGTCCCCTCAACATCTCCGCCGTGTTGACAAACCTCAGAAGCTTAGGCGTCTGCACTGGTGCTGGGCGTGCAGCAGAATATGTGGTAGATCCAATAGTCACATCACCTGGCTTTGGCTTTGGATGATCCTTCTCTCTCCCCATGGAAAATCCTGAGATTACCCCAGAAATGTGGCTGAAGTGGTCAAGACTGGGCGATTGATCCCACTTTGGTGCCTTTTGCAGAGTAGCACCAATGACTTTAGAGAAGCGCAGGCGAAGAAGGAGGCACTTCTTCTCAACTTGTAACTGAGCTCCAGTGACAATGGATTGAGCATCATCTGACTCAACAGGTGCAGTGCAAACATAGGAGAAGCAATTCCATTTGACTTTTTTATGGAAGTTGCATTTGTAGGAGTTACAAGACAAGTTATAAGCATTAGCATTGTCCGAAAGTGGGAAGTACCTGGGCAGAGAAGCCAGATGCTGCAAGTGAATGGCCAAGCGGTTGCTTTTTCTCCCTTCCAACTGTAATCTGAGGCCTACTACTGGTCTCTTACCCACATCAACCTGCCATCAAAAGAAAACAACATTATCAAATCTTTAAGCATAACAAGGTAAGCAATAGATGTAGCCAATGGGAACTGCACTTTGTTTGAATACTTTGAACAATTGAGTTCCCCAAGTTGCTCCTTCCCACTCTTGGCCACCCATTTTGGGTGGCGTTCATTAGCATGATTGGTGAGAATTGAGAGAGTATCAAAGCTTAACTACTATCTTAAATCTCAAGGATTGTCTGATGTGAGACATAACTTGAACGGAGTGGTGCACCCAGGTATTGAGGCCACCGATCATGGATAACATTTCTCCTTAACTTTTATAAAGGCAAAATAACATACCACACCATACAAATTCAACAAGTATTGATAACAAAAAGAAGGAATAACAGGAAATGAAGGTATGGCTCTTCATCTTCTACACTAGCAAGTAGGAAGCGTGAAAAAACTTCAGAATTCACAAAGCGCCGATTACAAAAACAATAATGATGGAGAACTAACTGGAATTGTGTTTATGTAAAGCTTGGGACCCAAAAAACTGAATCTTAGCCAGGTGTTGACTTGGTGCTTCCAATGAGAACCAAGACGTATCTCATTAAGGTCAGGGGCCCATAGTCTCGGAAGCTGAAACTCCAAAAACTGATGAAGGTCTTCAATTGGAGGTTTATCTGTTTCAGGAGTCGTCAGTTTCAGAGGGAGAATGTAACATATGCATATTTTACTCATAGCAGAAGCACACAAATTACTGATTTCTAGCAAATAATTTCTCTAAATTTAGGTGGTTAAGAAAAGCACACATATTTACTGTTTAGCAAATATCTTTGCAACAAAACATATCCATTAGTTCATTGCTTACAACGAAGATAGAGATTTATGGCATGGCTCACAAATCCACTTCCACGGTTACTTTTCAATAGGGATGTCAATGGAAGAAGAAACATTGAGATGACATCGGGTTCCAAATCTATAGTTTCTAACCATTCCCTATGATGCTGCTTTTCAGAGCTTCCTCCCCTCCTATTGCTTAGCACAAAGACATTCTGCAAACATATGAAAGAATTTACTCATGATCAACGCAATTCAAAAATTTATCAAGCTGTCTTGTCTGGAACATTTACTGCCATATACAAAAGGGTTTTAGTAAGAGCGCATAGCAGAAAAAGAATTTATTTATCGTAGTAGTAATGAAAATTACAGTAATTCAATTTATTTGACAGTATTGTAAAATATATTTATTAGGTTTTCAAAAAATATTCTGAAAGGACGTAGACAATACCTCTTCACTGTTATATAAATCTTCAGAAGCCAGGCAACGATTTTCTGCAGAATCTACAAACCTCACGTCAGCTTTATCCTTCAAAAGCTTTTGTAGATCAGTAGGTTGTATCTGTGATGGATGCAGTTGCCTTACATATAACACATCCTTTCCTCCCATGCTCACCCCAACTACAATATGAGTTCCAAATCGCTCTATAAACCTTGCATGAATTAGCAAAAATAATGTCATCGTTGTGAAGCCACGTAGGACTTGCCACAATTTCATAAAAATCATGTCCATATAAACACATTGGAAATTTTGGATGAGATCAGTGAAAGGTTTTTTTATTTTTTATTTTTTCCCGTTAAATCTAACAAGGTCTTCCGGTTAAAGTTTCTGATTGGAGGCTATAAATAGAAATGAAACTGAAAAACATAAATTACATAATTTAATAGAAAGGTAGTAACTCTGGCCTTTTGAAACCAAAATGTAGAGCTATCTTTGGTGACTGTGATGTTGAAAACAAGTACAGTCACACGGTCTCACCTCGCCAAAGCCACAGGGTCCCATGACAATGGAACTGCTTCTTTGACATGATCAACAAGTTTTTCTTGATACCTTTCTAATTCAATGGTATAGCGTTTGATGAACCACCCTTCATAAGCAAGAGATTTAATGGTAGCTAAATCTTTTGTCGTACAGCGACCAGGTAAATCAAATGAAGCACAGAAATGCCCGGTTGCAGTTATGTCCCCCAAACACATTTGCTGGTTGAAGTGATCCAACATCTGAAAGAAAACACAAGGTAGCACAATTTAAGAACATTATTCTGGTTGGCTGGCTCAAAGTATTAATGTAATTGGGGTAAGTTACCAGCCGACAGGAGAGAACATCGGAATGGATTCTTAGTGATTCCCCTCTGACGCATTTGATAGAGGTGGGGACATTTGGAATTGAAACCCCACCCGGAATCTCCAGATTACGGCACTGTTCTTCATTGATTACGATCAACCGAGAACCCCTCTTACAGTTGTTAAAATATATATCCTGGGTTATATCAAATCCCAAGCCAATTGAATCAATGGCTTGCTGGGCCGCTTGTAAACGTAAATCCCCGGATGCCATTGCAAAATTTGGAGGCCTACCACAGGAGAGAGTTTCAAGAAAAAGAGGAAACCATTACAAACTCAATAAGACCAGACTCACTGTTGAGGAGGAGCATTCTTGGAACTTTCATGCGTCATTTAACCGAATCAGGAGCAAAAGTTGGTCTGAGATATGACTATATTCGTCATCTCCGCGTGTTCTACTTTGATGGAGAGGAAGTAGCTGAGAAGCAGAACCCATCCAAAAAGTTCAGTCTTGTCGACCACGAAATCTCCCTCATCGTTGACTAGGTTGGATCAACTTTTCCGAGTCAGACATATATCAGTGGATAAGTGAATGTTTCCCGTAGGTAGAAATAATGCTGAATCAAAACAAACAGATATATGACAAGGTAGATAACTTTTTTGTCAATAAATAAAAAAATATTTATTTACAGTAAATCAAATTATTTTTTAAACAAATATAATCCTTTTCTTTGTTCTTTCTTCACAAAAGCAGCTTGTTTCTTTCCACAATGTGTGACCAAATAAACATTTCGTAGAAATTATTGTGAATGAATATACAAGTCCCCTAATATTAGCGCGATCGTGACTTTAGAGCCCTCTTCTTTTCAAGTCAATCACTTTGTCCCAAATTTCTGTTTCATTGTAAAATCCATCCCATTTCGCGTGTTATTCCATTGGTTTTTTCAGAAAATATTTGTCAGAAAATAGGGGGAATTTGATTAGTGACGTTTACTAGGGCGATGACAGAGTGAAAAAGATGTCAGTGAAGGCACTGAACGCGAAGAAAATCGCCCAGGTTGCCACGAAGTTTGTTGGGTTGGGAATGGGATATGCTATCACGTTTGATCTCAGCCTCAGTTCCTGTATGAGGAACCCCATCACTTGAAATTGATTGCTATTGAAGAAGACCGGGTTCATTAAAATAGAGCTCCCAGGTCGTGTTTCAATCCCAAATGTCCCCAAATCGATAAAATGCTACAAAGAAGATCACGAGATTATGCTCCCCGGTGCAATTTGTTCATCAACCTTGGCATTTTAGAAACCAAATCTTTGACTTTTCCTTCGGATGAATGGAGAAAGGATTATATTATGTTCGTCCACCCAAACTCCTTTTTGCTGTCTTGCTTGCTCAGCTCATAACAGTGAGATTCTCTTGCTTTGTTGATCCTATATCATGTAATATGAATTCTAGATAATGTTTGAGTCAGAATATATGTGCGATCTTCGAAGAAATGCTCCTGGAATCTCCAAACGACTGCACTATTCTTCATTGGCTATGAACAACCACTAACCCCTCTTATAGTTGTTAGAATCAAAATCCTAGTTTATATCAACCCCAAACCAATTAAATCAATGGTTTGCTGAACAGCGCCAGCTATATCCTATTACAGAGTTTAAGAGAGACGCTTGGATACGCCACTTGACCACGTCTCACAATAACGTTCAGGAACACTCTCGGAAATCTCAGATCATTTAAAGCAATCGAGTTGGTATTTCTTTGCTGAAAAGGAAGAAGCAGGGTAGCAGAACCCAACCAAGTATGCGGGTTATATTCAATGTTTGGTGCTCGGTGCCTGTTGACTAGGTTAGACTTTCAGACGCGTTGTAAAATTTGGTACGAGAATACCAGGGTAAGATAGCTCATCAATAATGAATCGGACGAAGTAGCTGCCCAGCAGCCCCAAGCTTTGACTTTTTCTGGAAACGATTCACCTACCCCAGTGCTACCACATTATTTAATAATAAAAATATCTTTGTTAAAACCTTTACTAGTTTGACCAGCCATCTTGCATGTTTGGGGGCACCGAAAAGCGAAAACGAAATTTAAGTAATATTCTATACTCTTGACCATAGACCCCTTCCTCCTCTAGTTTAGTCGATTCTCTTCGGAAATTCATCACTGTTCGTGTTATGCCATTGGTTTTCTCTGAAAATTTGCGGTAAAGGTTGGGTTTTTGAGCTCGCCCTGGTTGCTGCTTGAATCTGATTAGGTGACTTTAATAGGGTGATGACAGAGTGATCAGGAAAATGTCAGCGAAGGCCTTGGACGCAAAGAAAGCCGCCGTAGCTGCCATAAAATCTATTGGGTTAGGATACGATCTCACCAACGATCTCAGGCTCAAGTTCTGTAAGAGGGACTCGCCTGACTCGAGATTGATTGTTATTGACGATGACCAGGTTCGGATTATTGAGCTCCCAAACGGTATAAAAATCCCAAACGTCCCCAGATCAATAAAATGTGATAAAGGGGAGCGCATGAGATTATGCTCCGATGTCCTCTCTTTTCAGCAGGTATCTTCTAAGTGGCGTTCAATTTGTCCATGATTCGAGTTGCAAATATTTTTGAAAACCTGTTCTTTGAATTTTGTAGTTTAAGCCACCTTTATGGGTTCAATTTTAGCTTACAAGTTGTTGATTCTGCAAGTCATGTTTGTTGTACTATTGAGTTCAAACTTTTCTTTTCTGCTTCTGGTTACATCACCCATCATGTGGGGAAGTCTGAGTTTTAGCTCGACTACATTATGCGGGCAGAGAACAGAAATTCTTCCAACTCCTTAAAGGAGATGATATAACGCGTTTAAAGAAAGATTATCTCTTTTCTGTTAGTGATAGACAATCGAATTTACATTACATTGAATATTGTTTTCCTAACAAAGCACAGCATATTCTTCCACTAGATGTCTGAGCAGTTCAACCAAGAGCTATCGCTCTCCGGTAAGATTCCATCGGGCCATTTCAATGCTGCATTTGAATTTTCAGGAGCTTGGCAGAAAGATGCTGCAAATACAAAAAGTCTTGCTTTTGATGGTGTGTCCATTACGCTATACAACATTGCATTAGAGAAAATCCAGGTAGTTCTTCATGATTATGTCAAACAAGCTGTCCCATCATCATGGGATCCGGCAGCATTGGCAAGGTACTTCAGGATTCAGCGAAATCATCTATCTCTCTCTCCTCCTCTCCTTACTCTTGCTGTTTTCCTTGCTTTGCTCAATGCTCACTAGTCACTACAATTTTTCTTAGTATAATGCACAGTCCATCTGTCCAACAAGTGTCCTGAAAGCTAATTGCAGTAAGAACAGTACAGTGATGCATACTAAGCTTACAAGCCAATTTGTCCTCCTCCAGAATTCTGCTATCATTTGTCGAGCCCTTTTAAATGATGTTTCTATCCTGCTTGCACCTTGTTTATCAACCTTAAATTTTTTAGATTTGTATTATGGTTGATTCCAGTGCAATATTTTATTTTTAATAAAAAAAAAAGGTTCAGTGTACACATTTAGTTGCTTTGCCGGTCATTTCAGTTAATCCATTCACTTGAAATTTTAGAGTTGTGAAGCCTTTTATCTTACAATTTCAGGTTCATTGAGAAGTATGGCACCCATGTTATAGTTGGGGTGAAAATTGGGGGAACTGATATAATATATGCAAAGCAGCAATACTCGTCACCTCTCCAACCAGCTGATGTACAGAAAAAATTGAAAGATATGGCTGACCAATTCTTTACAAAAGGAGTGGGACGGTATAACACTAATGATGGAAAATTTAATGAGAAGGAAAAGGTTTGAAGCTTTCCAGTTCAGAGTTGTTTTTCTTCTCATACTATTGCTTTTAGATATTGACTGTTTCCATCAAGTGAACTGTAGGAGCTATGGAATATTAAAAACTATATAATGAGTCTATAGTCAGATGATACCAATGAATCCAAAGTTGATTTGTAAATTGTGGTGTGTCAAAAATCAGAGAACAATTTAATATCTGGTCTTTGATGAAAAAGGGTATTTGAATCCTTTACTAATGGAGGGTTCATTTCCAGTAAAGCAACACAATATTTTGGTGGTACATTATTATCTAACATTCTATATTATATCATAAATTAGGGAGTCCTGGATCTCAATTACAACGTAAGAGGTGGTATAAAAATACTTTGGTATTTATGGAGTTTAATTTCAGTTTCTTTCGCCAATTTTTTTGTTTAAATCAGGAGCAACAATTGTAAAGAACATAGTTTTCCCCTAAACAATTATGGGAAAGGAGGGGAAAACAGATCAAATGAGTAGATTAGGGAACAAATTTTAAAAAAGAACTTTATGTTAGATATATGGGTAGATCCATGTATATGTGGTAAAGCTATTCTACTTAGCAACATTTATGCATTATTTGGGGGGGAAAAAAGAGTGAATAGTTATTTTGATATTCAAAATATATGCATTTTTTCAATCTAGTCTCAAAATGTGAACTACTTAGGGAACAAATTTAAAAAGGAACTTTATGTTAGATATATGGGTAGATCCATGTATATGTGGTAAAGCTATTCTACTTAGTAACATTTATGCATTATTTGGGGGAAAAAAGAGTTAATGATTATTTTGATCTTCAAAAGATATGCGTTTTTTCAATCTAGTCTCAAAATGTGAACTACTCATTTTAGTCCTTTGAAGACTATCCCATCTTAAAAAATGTTTTCACATTAACTCTATTAACAGATAAATTAATAAATTTGCTTATCTATCCTGAACAAGAACTTACCTGGCTTAGGTGAGCTCTTAGTTTGTTAAATATATATTAACGTAGTTATCGTGAGAATGTTTTGGAAGAGGGAAAAGCCTTTGGAGTATTGAAATGAAAAAATAAATCTTTGAAGGACCAAATTAAGAAAAATATATCTTTTGAAGACCAAAATAGCAATTTACTAAAATAATTATTAATATATGCAGCCTGCTTAACTTGTTTTTTTCCCTTATGTTCTTTCCCTCAGTTTATGAAGGAGAATGGGCTAGGTTTCATGGACATTCCGTCTGGTTCCTACTCCCTTATGGAGGTAAACACATCTGATTTTAATATTAAATTTGTGCTAGGTGCAGATACTTCTGGTCACTAGAAATAGCTTTTGGCATCAAGCATTGCTAAATGATTCCTTTTATCAGCTTTTTATTATTAATGTTTTGTGTGAGATGCTGACAGATAATAGGCCTGTCTCTTAAGCTTTGTTTTTGAAAAGTTTCTATGTTTTCCATATTGCACATGTGACATCATAACTCATAATTTTCTTCCTCAATTTTATTTGTTGATAGAAATTTTATGATCTGTCCATAATTATTTTACTTTTTTCTTCAACATACATTATTTTGTGTTTGATAATTAAGCTTTGGTGTTCTCTGATTGACAAATTACTTCCATGTCCGGTACTGAATTGCCTGATTGTATCCTCGAACTAATCCTTCCTGCCAAGAACACCATCATGTTGATGTCTTCTGCAGTAGCTTGCTCGTAATAGCTTCTTTAACCAAAAACAACAAAAAGAAAAACTAAATATCTTGCTTAATTTTATTTTCTTCCTTGCTCTTTCTTTCCACAGGTGCAGGATGTTAAGTTCAGGTGCAGAAGGAAAGGTGGGAGTGGAAAAAGAAATTTTCCCCACAATGAGTGGTGCCAAACTGTTCTGTCTCAACCTGATGTGATCACAATGTCATTCATACCAATTACATCTCTACTTAGTGGAATTAATGGGAGTGGATTTTTAACTCATGCCATAAATCTCTATCTCCGCTGTAAGCATGATGTTATTAGTCATTGACTTATCTACTTTCGGCTTCAAAGCATATCAAAATATTTGATATATAATGATTTGTTAGAAACCCATGACCTCTTGGTTTAGTGATATTATATAAGTAGTCAAATTGACTTTAGTTGAATTGGAGGTCAGATGCTGATCATTTAGTATTACATTAGACTGTTGGATGGTCTTACTGCAGTGTAGGGGTTATAGGTAAATCTTTCAATGGATTTTATAACCTTGACCCTATCATTAATCCCAAATGGGATGATACATCACCACCACAAACAAATTGCTGCCACTGAGATGATTATCTTCACTACATTTTGGTATTACTGTTGCAACATCAATTGCCATTGTGGCTAACCCGCACTGCACTACCTATCACTACAAATTCCAGCATTATCCGATTCACCACTGGTTTTACTGTTATATCACTGCTATTTTACTTTTATAGGTTCAGTTCAGATAAATATATTCTTAGTTAAGGATTTTCTGGCTTTAGGAACTTTGGTTATTAGACCATTTGATTATGTTCAGCATTACATGGAAATCAGTTATTGTTCTGATCATGATTAGATCTCTTGTTTTTTATGTCATTATCATCCATACTTAAAAATATTTTCTGTGTCTTTTTTATGTATGTATATATTATTTGCAGTAGATATATGTTTTATTCTTGTCATTCTGCAATTGATATATTTAATGAAAATGAATCCACAAGTGTATTTTTAAGCAAAACAATGGAACAGTGGAAACAAAACATCAATAAAAGTTATTCTTACATGCAATTTGTCCAAGATTATAGCTTATTCAAAGCTTAAAACTTTGCTGATTTAATTTTATGAAAACTCTAGAGGATTAACTAACAGGAAGTTACTGTTGCTATAATTTTCAATGTTATTGGAGATGTATGGCTGTGTATGAAGTTAATTTAATATAATGTAATTCTTAATCTGTAACTTAGAAATCTCTTTTGTAGTAAATAACCATCATGCATTGTAACTTCTAACTGCAGATAAACCACCAATTGACGAACTGCATCAATTTTTGGAGTTCCAGCTTCCACGGCAATGGGCTCCAATATTTGGTGAGCTTGCCCTTGGTCCTGAAAGAAAGCCACAATATACTGCATCTTTGCAGTTCAGCTTCATGGGTCCCAAGCTCCACGTGAACACAACACCGGTGATGCTCCTAGTTTTTTTTATGTGGAATTTATTTTTTAATTAGTTGAGTTCTTGTTATTTTAGGTCCTTTGACCTGCATATTTTATTTCTTATACCTATTAGTGGCCATGTTAATACCTTTGCAATTAGTAGTTAGGTAATTTAACTTTTTCCCATTAAAAAATGTATGAATAGGGGGAAAAAAAGGTCTGAGAGGTGCTATTTAGTAACAACATAATCCATCAATTTTTTTTCACTCTTTAAGTTTTATATTATATTCATTATTTATATTTTCTTTCATTATGTCTCTTTTTTTTAATTTTTCACTCTGTAAAGGCAATATTTTTTCAAATTAATCATATATGATAAAAATGTGACAACTTCTCAAGTTTGGGCAAAGTTTTATTTATGTGCAAATTAACATGGGTCAAACCAAAGCCTTTAATCGTGGGTAAATTTGTCGAGGTTCAAGCAATGGATGATGAATAGGTTATGCCCTCTTGTATTTGGAGCTTAGCCGTCAGGGACCTGAACTAACATTTTAGTCCATGCTTGGTCTATTTCAAATTTTCAATCGTGTTGTTTACTTAAGAGACAGTTTCAAGTTCAACCTTCATCTCTTTGGGGATCAGAAATTATTCTCCTATAAGTCATCCCTTTCAGATATGACAAGAGAGGGACAAATGACAACTAATTGCATCTGATCAAGAATCACTTGTTTCCTAACCTCTGCTGGCAAATAGGATCATATGATTCCCGCCCCCCTCATAATCACTTACATAAAATGAATAGCTAATAGTCTAATTCAACATCCTCAAGACAAGCCACATTTCAAAAATTCTTACTCTTAAATTAAGCCTCTATTTCCTTTCAACTTTTCTATTGATTCCCTTGCCAAGTATCCCAGGTTTTCAAATGAAAATTCAGTTTAGTTAGATTTTATCAATTATATCTAAAGGATATGTAAACCTTTTTTATGGCTTCGAACTCTCTGCTGTTCAAATTGCTGCACTGATGAAGAGTCTGCTAACACTGTAATAGTCATTGAGAAATAGTCACTCTGATCTGTACATTCTCTCAGTTCTCTTGTTTGATATCTTAGAAAATGTCGTGATTTAGAAACGTTCTTGACGAATTGCTTAACAGGTTGATGTGGGCAAGAAACCCGTGACGGGCCTTAGATTGTATTTGGAAGGAAAGAAAAGTAACTGCCTGGCAATCCACTTGCAGCACCTTTCGTCACTGCCCAAGACCTTCCAAATTCAGGATGAGTTGACTGGCAATGCATCTAATGCCACACTCGAACGCAAGTACTATGAGAAGGTCCAATGGAAGAGTTTCTCTCACGTATGCACAGCCCCTGTTGAATCTGATGAGGATAACTCTATTGTGACTGGGGCTCACTTTGAAGTTGGAGATAACGGTCTGAAGAAAGTTCTATTTCTAAGACTTCATTTTGCCAAAGTTGCCGGTGCAACCCGCTTGAAAGCACCTGAGTGGGTTGGTTCTCCTGGCTTGACCCAAAAATCTGGAATAATCTCAACTTTGATAAGCACTCACTTCTCGAGTGCACAAAAACCACCTCCACGCCCGTCTGATGTTAACATCAACTCTGCTTTATACCCTGATGGACCTCCTGTGCCCACGCAGACACCAAAACTTCTGAGGTTCGTTGACACAACAGAGATGACTAGAGGACCACAGGACATGCCTGGCTACTGGGTTGTGTCTGGGGCAAGGCTTTTGGTTGAGAATGGTAAAATATCACTTAGAGTCAAGTACTCTCTTTTAGCTGTGATTTTACCTGATGAAGAGGTTCCAAGTTATTGAAATTTCCAAATGAGGCAACCATGGAAGATAATCTAATCAAATGGAGAATTCAGTGAGTTGATTGTATATAAAAGTGTCTGATTCTATTCCATTGTACATTTACACCATTCATTATAGGTTATTGGTTGATGTTGCCGTTGTTTGTATACTCTTACACTGGAGAATCGTCTTGTGGGACTCGTTGACGTGGTTCTGAGAAAGGCTTTTGTAATTATGGCATTACATCTTTTTCTGTTTGTTTGTTAGAATGTATCTGTATTATGTTTGTAGTTACTAGTGGCTTCCATGCAGTTGTTTTATTTAGGACAAAGCACAGTTTTGGTCAGCTACTCAACTTAAATTACACGTGGGGTCAATGTAAAGATAACCACAATTTATTGCACTGGGTAACCACGTTTTTATGATCGAGTCATCAGGTGGTGAAGGGGCATGCATTTACAACAGCTGAAAATTAATAGGCTATGAATCTATTACAAAGAAAGAAAACGTTTCACATGAAAAGAATTCATTTCTGCTTTTACATTTCTGTTGGTGTTGTAATTTTCATTCAAGTGACAGTTCTTTAATCTTACGAATTATTGCACTTGACTGTATGTTTTTTCTTTGATGCATTTCACTTTTTTCTTTAAAAAAAACACTGTTGTTTAAAATAATCATGACAAAGCGGAATATATTGTCATATGTAGAATTATGAAACACCTGCACATAACGATGATTGCCGATTCTCGCTAGGGAAGTTAATTAATTATATTACGAAGTTTACTAGAACTGGAACTTAATTGAGTGGGCAGTTTGGAACACATTTTGGAAACCTGTTAAGCTCTCCAGAAATGGACCACACCCATCCCATTTCTGTTTGGCAGATGATATTATCTTGTTTGCAGGAGTTGACATGAATCAATGTCTAGTTATCAAGGAATGTTTATCAGTCTTTTGCAGAAGTTCGGGTTAGTTAATGAATAATAAGAGAACTAAATGCATGTTTTCAAGAAATATAAATCATACTCGAGTTGAACAGTATAATCAAGAATTGGGATTTTCTTACACTAGTGATCTGAGCAACTATCTATCTGGGAATGCCTCTCTTACATCATAGGATCTCTCAGCGAACTTTCAGGCACATCTCCGAGAAGGTTAAGAAGAGGCTTAGTAGCTGAGAATCAAAATTACTAAATCTACCAGTCCGAGTAACCCTTACCAATAATGTGCTCAGTACATAGCCCTTGTACTCCATGCAGACATCGCTTCAGGCTTATGCAATGATCTGGAAGAAGCTAGTCAAAATTTTGTAGGGGGGATAAGGATGAGGAAAGGAAGATGCATTTGGTCAAACGGAAGAAGATTAGTGCACCTAAGGAATTAGGTGGTTTGAGCATAGAAGGCTCAAAGAAATGAACGAGGCCTTTATGACGAAGAATCCCTGGAAGATCATACAAAAACCAGAGGCTCTGGGGGTAAAAATTCTAAAATCCAAATACAACTGCAATAGTGACACTTTTCCTTCTATAAGAGATAGTTGCAAAAATTCTTCCAATTTATGGAAAGGGGTGACGAGAGTATGGAAGGATATGGAAAAGGGAATAGGATGGAATACTAGTAGTGGCGGCTCCGCTAAGTTCTGGTTAGATGATTGGTTACCAGGTACGAGACCACTGACTAATTTTGTTATCCAGTAACCTCGAGAGAATTTATGGCAATGCAAAGTAAGAGATATAGTTAATGATGCAAGAGAATGGGATTGGACTAAGATACTTCCTTTTCTTCTTGTCTATATTATTAACCACTTGGCATCGATGATTCCTCCTAATGACGCTTTGGGGGAGGATGCTAGAATATTGAAGTATAGTAAGACTAAGAGTGTTTATAGTCACTTCTGCATCTACAGTCAGAATGGGTTACCACAGTCAGGAGCAACATAATTGGAAAACAATTTGGAAATGGCCAGGTTCGCTGAAGATCAGAATGTTTCTTTGCTTAGCTGCTCAGAATAGCCAACTAACAAATAATTTGAGATTAAGAAGACATTTAGATGAATCTGGCATTTGTTAAGTGTGTGGCAAAGAGCGAGAAACAATTTTACACTGTTTAAGGGATTATGAACATGCTCAACAGCTCTGGGAAAGGATGATTCACCCGAGATTTTGGAATGAATTTTTTACCATGAGTCTACAAAAATGGATTTTCTTCAATTTACGACGTGGTCTTGGCCACGAGGGAACTAAGGAATTAGAGTAGGCTGTTCTTTTTGGGATGACGGCCTACAACAATTAGGTTGTGTGCGTTCAACATGTTTTTAGAAAAGCCAATAGAGTGGCAGAAGGCATGGCCAGGAAAGCTCATTAGTTAAGTCTGAGATTGCATGTCTCTGACGAACCTCCTAGTTTAGTGGGTCTTCTACTTTTGGATGACTTTGTTTCCCCTAGGTTTATTTTGTATAGCCTTCGGGGTCTATACCTGTACCCAAAAAAAAAAAAACCATCATATAAATTTTCACTCTCTCAAAAAACTTAAACTGAATTTTATAAGCTGATGGAGCACTTGGAATCTTGGGTGTATTCCAGGATACATATTAAGTTGAAGAAAAAGCAACCATTATGCGAACATGTTCGCAAAGAGGAAAATCATATTTGATGAAAACTATGTTTATATATTCGATATTAATGTGTTAGTATCTAGGTTGCATGGATATTTGATCGAGTGAGAGTATTACTATTATCTAATGCACAATATAATTGTTTTAAAAATATTATCTGACAAGACAAGTGTGGGTGAGAGATACCTTTCTGTAGAAATGGTGAAAGTTAGCTTGAGAATAAGTGGTCCATGTTAGTTAGGGATTGTAATGGACAAATGGGTGGAGGACTATCCCTATCAATATAAATTTTAAATGTATAACCAACTCATGTTAATTAGGAATTGCAATGGGCAAATGGGTGGAGGACTATCGCTATCAATATAAATTTTAAATGTGTAACCAATTTATGTTCCCACAAGAAACAAAAAACAAAAATCCTCTCATTTTCATGGGAGATAATCCTTTCTGCGAGACATCCTGATACCTGTTATAAATTGTAATTCTTGTTGATGAAAATGTTAATTAAATTACTTCTATATTCTTTGTTTGTGTCAGTGAAATTTCTTTTAAGATAAAAATTGGACCACATTATATTTTGTGTCTAGTTTATTCAAATTTTTGTCACTGCCTATGGTACTTATTGTAAACCTTTAGCCACTAAAAGGTTGAGTTAGCAACAGGATGCGTGGACTATAGAGGTGAGAAAAATGCTTCATCCATCTATTCATTTCTAATAAGAATATATATACTTACACAAAAAGAAAATAAAAGAGTCCTTGATTTTAGGAAAGACCCATACTCTTAACAGTTACCTTAACTACTACATCAAAAAAAATATCACCCAATAGAAGGTCAGCCATACAATTTATGATACAATCTACTACTAGAATCATTACTATAAGTGCCTAAATTAGGAGTACCTAGAAAAAGTTTTGATTTCAACACTCCTCCTCAAGACTTTTCTTAGAGATTCTTAACATGATCTTCAATTCTTCAATCCATTGAACTACAGTGAGACAGCATCACTTCACCTTTTTCTGCTTGTTTGATGGAATGGAATATAATGTTTATGTGTTTTGTCTGCCCATGCTACATTGGATTCTAAATTATAGCTATTGCTGATTTATTGTCCACATGAATTACAGTTGCTTCTTGCTGAATTTGATGCAAATCTCTTGAGATTTTTCTTAACCAAATAGCTTGGTTTGCAGCAGCAGAGGCAGCAATATACTTTGCTTCAACTGTTGATTGAGCCACAACCTCCTGCTTTCTAGATATTTATGAAAACACTCCCAAGCACATAGAAAACACATAGCCACTTGTGTTTCTCATATCATCTAAATATCCACCGCAATCACTATAGAAAAAAAAAAAGTCTTGTAGTTTCTTGTTTTCTGCTGTTATTCTAGAATCAAAGGTCTTTTTAATATATCTTAAAACTCTCTTGGCAGCTCCTAAGTGAGTTTGACCAAGGCATTGCATATACCAGCATAGCACACTTGCTACAAACATGATATCTAGCCTAGAGACAATAAGATATAGGAGATTGTTCACTAATGTTCTATATCTACTAGGGTCACCCTTATCAAACTTTGATAGCTTTACATTTTGTACCAAAGGTGTGGCAATCGGTTTAGATAATAGTATATCAAGTGTATATTTTCTTTGAAAAATAAAAAATATTTATAAAAAATTGACTTATCTCTATTTCAAAAAAATAGATCATAAGTTTTAAATTTGACATCTCAAAAATTATTTTTATTTTTTTTTTAAATTTTGAAACCAACTTGAGATCACTGTCTATTATTAACATATCATCGACATATAAAAATATAATTAACATTTCTTGAGTTTTAAGTTGTTTAATATAAAGAGTAATCTCATTTTTACTTTTAGTAAAACCATATTTCTGTAAATGAGAGTTAATTTTGCTATACCAAACTCTAGGAACTTATTTTTAAGCGATACAAAGTTTTCTATAAATGGCCAGGATCGAGTCCCAATGGTGGAGGATCAGCTTCTTCTTCTACTGCTTCTCACAGGTTCAAAACCTTAAGATAAGCCTTTATCTTTATCACCTATATATGATCAATTTTCCTTGCAAATATTAGGGTCCAGCTCCAAAGAAATTAGCAGAAGCCATCTCACGATCTCACACTCTTTCACAAGGTGTCTGCGTTCTCCTTTACACAGCTCCTCCTTATTTTCTTTTTTCACAGTCCCTTAAGAATAAAGCTCTGATACCATTTGTAAACTTTTAGCTACTAAAAGGTTGAGTTAGCAGCAGAATGTGTGGAGTCAAAGAGGTAAAAAAATACTTCATCTATCTATTCATTTCTGATAAGAATATATATACATATACAAAAAGAAAGGAAATGGATCTTTGTGCTAAAAAGCACAGCACTTTTTAGCAAGGTAGATAATCCATTTCCAAAAAGAAAACAGATTTTAGGGAGGAGCCATTCTCTTAGAAGTTGTTTGGTTCAGGCAAAGGAGAAGAGAGGAAGGGAGGGATGGAAAATAATTTTTTTTTTGTTTAATTTAGTTTAAAGAAAAGAGAGGTGAGGGATAATAATTTTTTTAATTGATTTGTAAAAAAAAGAAAAAAAAATAATATGACTATTATATTCTTATTATTTTATTTTTATTAAAAAAATTTATATTAATTTTTTTATTAAATTTTTTGATTGAAGAACTTGACTTTATTATCTTTTTATTTTAAAAGACAAAATTTTTGCATTTTTTTTTATTTTTTTATCTTAAAAAAAAGAGAGGGGGTTAAATTTGAAATTCAATCCTTCAACCTTCAGTGCCTCCCTTCTCTACAATTTTTTTTTTACTTTTGGAAGAGAGAAATTTTGAAAAAGAAAAGAATTTTCAGAGTCCAAAATTTTCTACCCTCTTCTCCAACTATTTTATTCAAACAAGATGATTTAAAAAATTGTCCTTTCTTCCATTCTCCTCCAACCAAACTATCCCTTAACAATTAGTATTGACCACTAGGTCAAAAAAAAAACCTCATCCAACCCAAGGATAGCCATACAATTTTTGATACAACCTAGTACCAGAACCATTACGTCTAGATCCAGAGTACCTAGAAAATATATTGATTTCAACACTTATTTTCTTAAATTCGGTTTTAGCCCCAACAACTTCCTTTAAGACTAGTTGTGTTAAGAAAGCAAACTCAGGCGCAGAGAATCTTCTTTCTCTCCAAATTTTTCACTTTTGGAGGAGAGGAATTTTGAGAAAGGGAAGGATCTTAAGAGTCCAAAATTTTCTCCTCTCTCCTCCAAATATTTTATTCAAACAAGATGATTTAAAAAATTGTTTTTTTCTTCATTCTCTTTCAACCAAACTATCCCTTAACAATTAGTATTGACCACTAGGTCAAAAAAAAAAAAATCTCATCCAACATAATGATAACGATACAATTTTTGATACAACCTAGTACCAGAATTATTACGCGTAGATCCAGAGTACCTAGAAAATATATTGATTTCAACACTTATTTTCTTAAATTCGATCTTAGCCCCAACAACTTCCTTTAAGACTAGTTGTGTTAAGAAAGCAAACTCCAGACGCAGAGTCTTCCTGATCTGATCTGTCTTCGTTGTTTTAAGGCTTGCATTGAAGAAAGCAGCTAACTACGCAGATGTTCAACTCCGAGAAGAGCAAGATCCTCATAGTCGGGGCATCTGGGTATCTTGGAAAATACATGGTAAAGGCAAGCCTTTCCATGGGTCATCCTACCTACGCTTATGTTCGCCCCATTAGCACTAATTCTGACTTCTCCAAGCTCCAAGTGCACAAGCACCTTCAATCCATGGGCGTCATTATCTTCCAAGTAAGCAAGCTAAGATCAATTCTTCTGTTGGATATGCATGTTTCTACTTCATTCAGTTTATATGAATATACAGGGGGAGCTGGATGAGCTGGAGAAGCTAGTCTCTTGTGTTAAACAGGTTGATATTGTGATTTCCACATTGGCCGTTCCTCAGTATTTGGAGCAGCTCAAATTAATCAAAGCCATCAAAGAAGCTGGCAATATCAAGGTTTCTTTTTTGTGTTTAATGATGTTGATAGTCATGTATTCATATACAAACATCTATCTAATAAGAACAATAGAAACAATTATTAATTATGGGTTGATCGTTAAATGATGACAGAGATTTGTTCCGTCAGAATATGGAAACGAAGCTGACAGAGTAAGCGGGCTTCCAGCTTTCGAGGCTATTCTTGCAAACAAGAGGAAGATAAGAAGGGCAACAGAAGAAGCAAGAATTCCATACACTTGCGTTTCTGGTAACTCATTTGCAGCCTACTTTGTGGATTATCTGCTGCACCCACATGACCAGAAACGGCAAGAGATAGTTGTTTATGGGAGTGGTGAAGCCAAGGGTACGTACAATATTATCTTCTTAAATCCATAGATAGCTAGCATATGGCTTCGTCAACAGAGATAACCTCAAATATATTGATGCAGCTGTGTTAAATTATGAGGAAGATGTAGCAGCTTACACAGTGAAAGCAGCAACAGATGGAAGAGCAGCCAACCGTGTGGTTATTTGTAGACCTCCAGGAAACATTATCTCTCAGTTGGAGTTGATAGCTTTGTGGGAAAACAAGACAAATCGAACCTTCAAACGGGTACATGTACCTGAGGACCAAATGCTGACACTCTCCGAGAGTAAGATATATATTTTTGTTTGAGAGAGTCAATTTTATTCTTATTAATTATTTGAATCTAATTGATAATTTTGTTTTCAGATAATATACCAATAGCTATTCTTCACAACATATTCGTCAAAGGGGCGCAAACGAGCTTTGAACTGTCTCCTGAACAAGACCTTGAGGCTTCCCAGTTATATCCCGATTATAACTACACTTCAATTGATGCTGTCGTCGACGTCTTCTTGGTTAATGGTCCGAAGCCTAAATTGGCTACATTTGCATGAAGCCACGAACAATTACCTATATCTTGTCTGCCAGAAAATAAAAGACATTAAATACATTAATATTAAGGTCGACAAGTATCTATTTAATGATTCCCAAGAGACAGTCAGAGCGTTATCTCGTGCCCAAATAAGTATTACTGTTATGAACTTATTCCTATGTATGAGTATTTTGTCCATTTAAGAAAATAAAGGAGGATTTTTATCAATTTATATTACCACAAATGTTATGTTAAACAAGCCTGGCAACTCTCCAAAATGAAGTAGCCAGCCAGTATCAAAGCTTTGGCGTGTCCTGTTTAGACCTCTGTGACTTTCTATTTACCAGTTTAAATTACATCAAACGATTATGAATTGAAGGACTTTTCTTCCTTCTCCTTTTTTGATCCGTCAAGGAGTTATTGAAGTATAAATGAATTCGCAATTGCTAAACCCCACATGAAAAAACAGATAACGACGTAACTAACAAGTAGCTAGTCTTTCTTTCATTATAGGTGTACATGCAGTGCATCTAGCGTGAATATTTATGGGCTGCCCATGCTAACGCTGACCAATTAAAGACCACAAATTTTTCTGCGGAAAAACATTATAACAAACTAGTGTTCTATTGTCAAAGGGCTTCTTTTGGTTAATTCAATGCTTGGAAAAGTCATGTCATCTTAGAGATTCCAAGTTTGAAACCACGCACACGTGGGAAATGTTAAAATTGTGGCTTGAATTAACGTAGACATATTTATTGAAAATGGCTAATTATATTTATTAAAAATGGTTAGCCATATTTATTGATTTTGACTAGTAGCATTTGTTAAAAATGATTAGTCATATTTGTTGATTTTACAAGACATGCAAAGGAGAAAGCGAGAAACAAATTCAACCTATTATTGTTGACTCTTCTCACCTACTCGTGTGCATTTGCTTATTTTTTTTCATAGTATTTTTATCTATAAATAGGCAATTGAAAGAGTGCAGAACATATCACTCAAGGTGGAGAAGCAAGTCAAAGAGAGACAAGATGTAATAGTTTTGTTCTTGAGTTTGAGTGATCATTTTGGATACTAATTTGTGTAAGAGTGATATATCATTTTGAGATCTATATTTTAAATGTATTTGGAGTACCAATTTATGTAGAGTGATTCACCAATAAAAAATACATTATAGAGATATATTTGAGTGTATTTAAAATGTGCGTTAATTTGTAAGTGTAGTCAAAACACCTTTTGTATTCTTCATTTGATTTGTTAGTATAGAAATGTTAATTATTTTGTTTGTGGATGTAGGCTATAAGCTGAACCACATTAATTCTTTTGTCTATTATTTTTTTCCTTATTATTTTACCTCATTATTTGTCTGTTTGGGTCCTCCGAAATCCCAATAAGTGGGATCAGAGCCATTGGTGGTTATTTCTTTAAATTCTTAATATGCTCTGTGATTGTAGTATTGACTGATCTTCTACATCAGAAAAAATTTTATTAGAAGTACTTGATTAAAGAGTTTTGAATCCTTTTGAGATGCCGACAAAATTTAATATCGAAAAATTCAATGACAACAATAACTTTAGCCTTTGGCATGTGAAAATACGTACCTCGTTAGTACAACAAGGACTGCTAAAGGCATTAGAAGGAAGGGCATTGGAAAGCGGAATGTTTGTGGCTGAAAAACTCTAATGAAGCCTATGTTCTTTGGTATTCTGCTGAAGATAGAGTTTTAAAAGTTTCACATTGCACTCTCGTTGTGATCAAAGGGAGATTAGAAATTTGAATTTTGTGAACAATGTGTCAAGTTCAGTACAGTCACTTACAAGACTAAGGGCACAATGGATTTCATCCATTCTAAACTATGGAGCCCTGCACCTCTTTTGTCAAAAAGTGGTGTCAAATACTTTTGAAATATTATGTATGTTTTTGTTTGCATATGTCATACTACAGATATTGGGGTTTGGTATTTGAGTAGAGTTCAAACACTGGTGGTAGTGTTATTGAATATTTTGACTCTGACTATATTGGTGATTTTTATTTTGTTCGAGATATTATATCTCAAGGTGTCATTGTGATTGAAAAGGTTGGCACTTCTGAAAATACAACATATATGATGACCAAACCAATTACGATCTCTAAATTCAAATATTGTCTTGAGCTTATTTAAAATCTGCAATATGTAAATTGTTGAAGTGTGCATTGGAGAAGACAATTTAAAAATTTACTAATTTGTAACTTAGTAAAATTCAAACCAATATGAAGATTTATTGAAATTCTGACTTGAATTTAATGTAACCATATTTATTGAAAATAGTTAACTGTATTTGTTGAAAATGGTTAGCTACATTTATTGAATTTGGCTAGCCACATTTATTGACTTTGGCTAGCCACATTTATTAAAAATAATTAACCATATTTGTTGATTTTGCAAGGCGTACAAAGGAGAAAGTGAGAAACAAATTTAACCTACTATTGTTGACTTTTCTCATCTACTCATGTGCATTTACTTATTTTTCTATGGCATCTTTATCTATAAATAGACAATTGAAAGAATGAAGAACATATCACTCAAGGTGGAGAAGTAAGTCAAAGAAAAACAAAATGTAAGAGTTTTGTTTTTGAATTTGATTGATCATTTTGAGTATCAATTTGTATAAAAGTGATATACCGTTTTGAAATATATATTTTAAGTGCATTTAGAATATGAATTTGTGTAAAGTGATATAACAATAAAAAATATATCATAGAGATATATTTGGGTATATTTTAAATGTAGATTAATTTGTGAGTGGTCAAAACATTTTTTATATTTTTTATTTAATTTGTTAATAAAAAATTATTAATTATTTTATTTATAAATATAAATTATAAATTAAAATATATTAATTTTTTTATTATTTTATTTTATTATTTACCTATTTGAGCTCTCCGAAACCGCAACAGAAAATTCAAAGGAATATATTGCAGCCTTCACTGTGAAAGCAGAAATATATCCAGGGGCAGTCAGTCAATCATGACGTTATCTGACTGCCCGAAGAAATCATCACCAATGAAAAATGAAAAATTGAAATTTCAGTCTCACATATGTAAGTCTTACTTTGGAGTGTATCAAATCAATGTTGAAGAATGTAATTTTAAAATAACTTAAAAGAAGAAATGTAATTTTGGACGAAGTCTGATCACATTACTATTTGTAATTTTAAAAAAAAAAAAATCACGCCCAATTTCTCTACAATCAATAGCAAAATACCAGCTGAAACTCTAAATGCCATCGAGCTCTTAATTCTGTTCAACTATGACTCTGTTACCATTGATCTGATATATAATCCAGGGAAATGATATCTACACAAGTAATTAGTAAATACACAATCCTACACATACTTCTTTATTATCAATTTAACATAAAATAATGAATGATGTTAGTAACTCTATTGTCTATAGACCCTAAGTATAAGAAGTCATAATCAAATCCTGCTTCAATCCAAACCCAAGTGAGCACTGCCATCACACTGCTACAAGCGAGAATGCCCCTATTTCTCTGTCCGGAAGAAAAAAATTGCCCATTATCCCCAATCATAGAAAGATATGTAAACATGTAAAACACACTTTTCAACATGACTCGCCTCTTATATGCATGTGTTCCTTCGTAATCAACTTGGTTTATAAATCATTTGCACACCCAATCTACTTAAGAATCTCTCATGTATTTGTTACTCCTTCCCTTCTGTTTCACTGACAATCATGAATACTCCCAAATTATCCGACCACATCGAGTCTGTCAATGAGGTCCAATGCTCTCTCTTTGTCAATACCAAAATCAATCATGGGAAGCTTAGACGAAATCCTACTAAAAGCAAATTCTGTGCTTCTACTTATTGATGAAAGACTGCAACTCTTGTTGAGTCTGCTATTCTCCCTCAACGTAGTTTTCACACTGTCAAAGTCCAAGCTTTTACTGATCCCTTTAATCCATATTTTCTTACTTACAAGCTGCAGCATGTTCTGCTCATCGATTGTTAGCAACGGCAGATGGACATTTCTAGGCTGCTGATCTTTCTTTTGCAGGGCAGTGCCAACAGGGGAATTGATGGTAGAACTCACTCCACCAACATCAATGCCATCCTTACTTTTGATGGCCAATCGGTGAAGCCATAAGAGAAGTTCAAGTATATAATTTTCTACTTTGTCCTTAACAGCATGATGCAATGTCTCTATCCGCATTACATCATTCTGCATGCTCTTCTTATTTACCTCAGAACTGCAAGATTCAATCAAGTATAAGAAACCAAAATGGAAAAAAAAAAAAAATATATATATATATATATACATATATATATATATATATATATATATATATACAGAGAGAGAGGGGGAAGAAAAATAGAGATATCAATATAGAACAAGCAGTGACTTGTCACTTACCCTGTGCTTGCCCACTCCCCAACCCAGCCAAAACCATGATGCGCTCTGACTCAACAAAAAAAACTTACAGTTAGATTATAGATTAAGTAAATAAACTGATGTTTGAAAAAAGTTTCTCACATACATAGAAAAGAGCCATTTGATGAAGGGCTAGACATCTTACTTGACTGTGTTTGTGGCAAATGGAACCAGCCAGTGCAATGTTTTCTCCATCTCCTGTTTGATATCTGCTACAGTGAACTGTAGGATGCAGACAGCAGACAGCAGCCAGCAGCCACAGGGTTAAAAAGCACAAACAAAAGAAAAAATTAATATAAGACATATTCTACTTTAGTTGGAAGTGGAAAGCTTCAAGCAGAATTTAAAAAAAAAAAATTAAATGTGATGAGCATTTTTTCCAGCATTCAATTTATTATGACACAGTAGAAATTTGCAGCAGATGAGATCAAACCTCTTCTGCAACATGAACAGACCGTAATTTGGAACGCAAAGCTAATTTTATATTAGGAGGCAAACTTTGGTATAATCCATCCCTTGTATTTGCAGGCATTGAACTGGATCTGGCAACCTGACAGTGTCAACACTGACTGAGTACAATGCTCTTTAATTTATAAGCTTAATAACAAATGCAAAGCAAGAATTCACTTACAAGAGTATCAATTTGGAGCACTATATTTGCATAATGCAAAGCTAGGCCAGCAGGGCCCAATCTTTGGCGATTGCTCACATATCCAATTACAGGTTTATGACCATCTGCAGGTGCCCATGGATAAATACTACTATGATCGTGTATGAAAGAAAATGCAGCTTTCATTACAAACTTATTACAAGGGTAATTTAATGAGAATAAAACCGGATAGCTTTCTCTCTCCCTCCATCCCTGCCTTCCCCCCGCCCCCAAGGGATACATACCTGCACTGCCAAAGACATTTTTTATCTCCAAATGCAAAAAATGGACAATATCTACAAGCTTCTCCATTACCTGTAAACCATTAGATTATGAATAGCACACTACTTTTCTCAAATTTCCATTTTTATTATAAAAATGTAAGTTACCTCCTCCAAACTGCTGGACCAGAGTGACTTTTTCTTCAAATTTTTAACTTGCTTCTTTTGACTTTTAACTTCTGCCCCCAAGGTTGCTAGGTTATCCCCTATATGATCAAGAGAGATATTGAAGGTCAAACATGTTGTGTATTAGAGAATCTAAAGAAATAATGCTCAGTGTGTTGCCAGGTCAAACTTCCAGACCAGAGTGACATTTTCTTCAAATGTGTTATATAGCAACCAACCCTTCAGACCTTCATACAACTTTTCGAAATGCCTATGTGGTTCTAGCTTTCAACTAAATACTAATACTAAGATGTCTCTATCACTGAAAACCAAAAGTAGGTACTTGGGCAACTGTTATATCACTGTCCACCATTATTCCTTTATGGTGATGACGTGCTGTATGAACCACAGGTCTTTGGGCCAAAGGCAGATTGAGAATAAAACAAAGCAGAATAACAAAATATACAAGTAAAGCTGAAGAATATTATATCTAGTTCCTATATCCATTTCAGAGCCCTGTGCGAATGAATTTGAGTTTAGTTTGATTATAATCAAGGTAGTTTACAAGGGAGTGATGATAAATCCTAAATTAGCCTTGAAGCACATCAGCTAGAAACATTTGCTCATACCTAAAATGGCAGATCATTTTCACTAGAAGTCAGGGCGTGTAACAAACAAATAGAACAATTCACTCTACTTTGATCTCGAAACATATATGTAAACAAAGACAGTGAAACAGCAGAATACATCTTTCTCTGCGTTTTCAGAACCAATTACTTATTAAATGTGAGTCTCATTCAAATTCCACACATATTATCCACCCTTCAAATAATTTTATCACAATTTTCCAATACCAAAGTCAATATTCACTTTTTAAAAGAAAAGTCTTCAGAGAGCTTCACAGACAAGAGTTGCATATAATGTCATTAATATTCTGCAATTACCTCTTTGACTTGCACCTGAATTATACTTCTCTTGACGCTTACGTTGACTGTCTTGCTCAAATCTATCCAAAGCATGTAATTCATGGTATAATTCCTGAAGCCATAAAAATAAATAACTTTCCAGTTCCTTTTAAAATAAATCAAACGTAAGTTATTATTAAAAAATAACATGATACTCAGTTGAAAAAAATGCAAATGCAGGAGGCAACAATAGATTTCTACTATTTCAATTGAAAGAAACTATATTGTACTCAAATTGAAAATACATGACAGCATTTAAGTGGGCAACAGAACAGCACTTGTATAGGACACAATAAAATTAAATACACGAAAACAGTCCAACCACTTCAGTGAATTTTATTTAGACAGGGCATTTAGTATTTCTCGGTGACAACATCACTTAATAACAAATCTTGAAATTGAATCCTCTTTCCTTTGCCACAAGATGTGAGAAAGGACAGAAGAGCAGATGCCACACAAGGTGTGCAAAATAAAGCTCCTTCCTCCTCTGGTTAATAAATAAGTGCATATAACACTTTTGCAATTGTTTATTATATATTAGTTTAACCCTTTAATGAGAAGCAATTTGTCCACAGAACAGAATGATTAAATCCAATTTAAAAAGATAGTTAAGTCCGACCAGACAACTTGTCTCATTTCAGAAGCATTAGTATCATTATGAAGCTCTGGTGTCAAGACCTATGGTCCAATATGTCAAGGTGATGATACAAAGCAAAATCATTATTGAAATTTACCCACGAACAACTACAGAGCTAAAAGTAGTTGACAGCAGCAAGTCCCTGTTTACCTTTGAGCATGGCTTAGGGTTCATACTTCATACAAAAGATATAAATTAGGATATATAGAAAACGGGGGAGAGAAAAAACACTTTGCAACTTATATGTGTTAACACAACAAGGCAAGTAGTTAGTCTTTCAATAAATTTCCTCACTACACATTCTTTTAGCTTCTAAAGTAACTTCTTGTTCTGCAGCAATATTAAATATTAAATCTCCATTTATATGAAGATAATACTCACAGCTGTAAATTGAACCAAAATCATCAGTTGCTGCATTATCGATTCTGCCTCATCCTTTGATTGTCTTTGGGCATTAAGTTCTCTACTGATTCTGGAATGTAAAATGAAAATAATCCTTGTAAGAAAGACAGCCGAGAGTGAAATATATGACAGGCAAAAACTTAAATGAATTAAGCGAGTACAATTTATATTACTTCTCAAAGTAACGGTCCAAGTTGTGCCACTGAGGATCCTTTGAATGATTTCCAAAACGTACAACTTCATCAGAAAAAACTTTCAGCTCCTCCCTGAAAAAATAATCCAATGAGCACTTGAAGTTGACATTTCATAGAGTCATGGTAAAATAAAAAGATTAAAAGTCCCCTTATTGATGAAGTCACTATTAAGTAATCTGACTTAATCCAAAACTTACCTCTTGTCAGCTGCAACAATCCTTAGAAGTTCATCCATATCCTTTGACACTAAATCTTGTACAGCCTTTGAAAGAAACACTTCTTCTTTCAAATGCTTTATATTTTTTTGGGAAAGAGATTGCATGAGATTACAACCCTTGACAATAGTGTTTGCAACCTCAAATGCTAAAATAGCAATTTCATTGCCTTTCGTTGCAGCTCCAGAAACAAATCCACTGCCAGCGTTTAAACTTGTCATGCTGCTACCAAGAGTGTCCAAGACCTCCACTGCTTTCCCAAATCCAATAGTTCCAGCCCTGCCTAGACGGGAACTCACCTCAGAGACCTGAAATAGAAAGATCTTCATAAATACCTTCGTGTGTCTCCAATGTTATTTTTATCCCACCTCGAGTGCAGT
Source organism: Gleditsia sinensis (assembly GCA_037074535.1). Taxonomy (NCBI): domain Eukaryota; kingdom Viridiplantae; phylum Streptophyta; class Magnoliopsida; order Fabales; family Fabaceae; genus Gleditsia; species Gleditsia sinensis. The sequence goes on along the minus strand of CM073464.1, from coordinate 2,718,967 downwards.
ATTATAACTATATATTTTCTTCATCATCATCGTCACCCAGGGAGATAACAAACTGAAACGAATAACAAAAAACCAAAACATTTGAAATTGACAAGGATGGACCAACCTTTGCCACAGCTGCCTGCCTTGACCTTCCTGACCTAGACTTGTGCGGAAAAGGATACGTAAAGCGTGGAATTCCATCATAGAAATCATTGGGACTAGTCCCTTCATTCGTGCCACTGGTTCCAGCGGGTTCTTGCAAGTTATCCATTCTTTCCCGTTTATGAGGCGAAGTCGTGAACTCACTGGGCATGCTAGACTGACAGTTCTTATTCGATTTATTATTATCAAAATGTACATCTGTCTTGGCAAACACTTTGTCATCATTGGCTGACCTCGAACAAAGACCCCCCATAACTTCAGATAAGCAGGGCAAAAATTGAATCTTTGCACCCAGGGCATGCACAAACGTAGTCAAAGTATCAACTGCAGCAGCAGGTCATCCAGAGCCGAAATAAATAGAGAATGCCCAGAATTTCTCTGTTTTGGTTCCAATCAATACCGGGGTTGGTTGTAAGTTCAAAACCATGGGAAGTTTGAGAGAGAGAAAAGCAGACGAAATAGAAGTTTGGAGAGAGCTCGAAATAGAGGGGTGGGGTTTGGGGTTGGAATTATAATTGGGGCAAAGATTGAAAATTGAGGAAGAAAAAGTCCAAAGAAAAGTGTCGATTGGGCGCCAAGAAAATAAAATATTATTGAAAAGATAATAACAATAGGGGGATAGAGGAGAAATCATATTTTTATACTGGAAGAGAACAAGGGTCGACATAGGGGAAGACAATATCAATTATCAAAGTAGGAGGGCACAGGTGAAGGTAAAAAGAGGAGTAATTAGAGGGTTAGGTTAAGGTCAGGTCAGGTCAGGTATGAACTCAGCAAACGCAGCTCTGCTTCTCCCAAGTCCCAACACGGAACTGCACCTATTATATTCAACCATTTCTTCCTCTCCTCGTCCTTTTCACTTTCTTTCTTTCTTTCTCCTCCCCTTTACGCTACGCTACGGCGTCTGGGCCATTCTAATGGTTAGGCCGAATCCAGATGGACCAACCCGCGGAGCATCCATTGCACGTTTAACTCGTGGGACCTGCCAAGTCGCCCCAAAATCCATCCTTCAGTTGATGAAAATAAAAAAATAGAACGAGAATGAAATAAAATAGAGATTTTATTCTTTGTTTATAAAATAATTTGAATTATCTGCAAATAAAACAAAAAAAAAAAGATTAAAATATTTTTTTTATTTATAAAATTTTTTATAATTAAAAACATATATATTTAAATTAAAAAAATTAATATTGTTTAACCAAATTTAATTTAAATTTTTATATTAATAATTTTTTATTTTATTTTTTATTTATAATATTTAAAATAATTTTTTAAATTAAAATAATTTTATTTTTTAATAATTTTTATTTTATTTTATTATTTTATTAAACATAATTTTAATTACAATATTTTTTTATTTTATTTTATTTTATTCTTAATTTTTATTTTTTCTTTTATCATTAACTAAACGAGACTTTAGAGATATTTTCTTATACTATATTCAGTTTTTGTTCCCCCTTGTATCATGCGTTATAGTTAATACTCTTACAAACCAAAAAACTGTTTAATTAAAAATAATTATAAGTATATTAGTAACTTGACACATAATTAAAATAAATAGTTTTAAATTAAAATAAAAATAGTGTGAGTGAGAAGCCTGCCGGATGCTTCGTTTTTTATTTTAGTCATTGGAAAATAAATTGATGCAAAAGTCAATTAATTATTTATTATTAATCAATTTTTAAAATTTAAAATAATCGCGTATATTCTGAATTCTTTGTTACTTTCTTGGGCAGTTCGATTTTGAATTAGATGCGGGTTTGACCGCCGCAAAAAAATAATCCATCTCATAGTATATAGTATATGGTTCTTTGTTGCGAGATGGCTTAAAAAACAAAGAATTATCTCTATATTAAATTATTTCGAAAGAAAATTAAACCCCTTCTTCTAAATAAATTAGGAATCAAAGTTCAAAGAACATTGCCCTAATTCCCCTAAGACCCAACAAATGTTCGTTGTCTAAATTACTTTATTTAAATAATATTCTTGCAAAGAGTACATAATTTTTTTTATTAATTATCATCTAAATCAGAGAGACGAAATTAGAAGAGCATACTTATTAAAAGGATGCTCTTGTTCTTTTTTATTAAAAAAAATAAATAAAAAATTGATTGGTGATAGTGTTTCTAAGGAAGTTTTATTACTCATTCATGCACTTATATGTATTACTTGGTTTCCATTTGGTGCATGGCACAATTAATAGAAATAATATTAAATATTTATAATATAAATCTATTACATAAGCTAATATATAAAACATGATAGCGGGGATAGCAAAAATGTTGAATGACAACAATAAGGACAATACGGTGTCAAGAATAATGATAATAGTGGTGGTAATAATAATATTTATATTAATAAGAATTGTTGTGGGTAATAATAGTATAAAATTGATTTTATAAAAATGAGAATAAAAGTGAAGATATTTTATTAAATTAAAAAATAAATATAAAATTACTTTTTTATTATTCAAAGATTTACTTAAAATTTTTTATCGCGACTTATTATTCTATCATTGGACGTATAAATTTATAAAATTTATTATAAACACCAAATCATCGCATAAAATTAAATTTTATTAATTTATATTATTATATTTAACTTTATATAATAAACTAAACAATGCACCAATTAAACATATATAAGAATTTATGCTCTAATTATGTTTTAACTTACATTCTTATAATGGCTATATTTGATAAAAAAAAGTTTAAAAGCTAGCTGAAAGTTTAAAAGTTAGTTGAAAGTTGAAAAATTAATTTTTAATTGAAAGCTGAAAGCTGTTAAATTAATTTATTGAATTACAAGTGTTTTGTAAAATTATCTATTGAAGTAGCTGATAAATGTAAAATGACATAAAATGATATATTTATATAAAATTTATCATTTTTTGTTAGCAATTATACTTCATTATGTAATCCCAAAAAATACAAAATAAATATATTATATAGTGTTTCACAATAAATTAGTAATATTATTGCGAATCTCTTTTATATTAATAGATATCTCTAAATTTTTTTTTATGTCACTATCAATAATATATGGAAGTTCATCATAGGGTATATAATTTGAATATTGTTTGAACATAGTAAAAACAGTGACATCTTGTGAGTAGGATAATATTGGAATTTGAATAAAATAATAAGGATAAAAAAAAATTATAAAAGCTATTAGCTAAAAATTGTACGCTATTTAAAGTAGCGTATGAAAATACGCTATAAATTATTCAAATAAACTTGTTTACCAAACACTTCTAATTTGGTAAAATAAATTTATAAGTTAATCAAATACGCTATAAGTTAATTTATTTGACTTGTCAAACATATTCAATATTTGATTGATAAAAAAAAAGTTATTAGGTATCGCAAATAATTAATAAGAGATTTTAAATTTAAATCATTATTGGCATATAAAAAAATATTTGATGCAAAAATATATCTAAATAAATTCATAAGCATTGAAAATGCAATTAAGGCAGTTAATTATTTAAAGTGTATACGCCAATTTATTTCATTTTAACTTTTTCTAACATAATAAACTCGTAAAATTGAATTAATTAGTTTTTTTTAAGATTAATTTTTATACATATAGAATTTTGACCTTAATAATTTGTCAATTAAATTATACATTAAAATTTTAAAAATATAAAATTCATCTAAAGACAAATCAACATCCTACAAAATATAACTGTGGAATCGCCCTTTTGGAACTTTTTTTGTGGGTATATGCCATTATGCCATATTTCAACTGTTTTTTTGGCTTTGGTAGGAGCCTCTGACAAAAGCTACCCGGAGACACGTGTACACGGAACTGATCCCAAGTAAATATATTAAAAAATATTAAAATACTGCAGGCATTTTGTTTTTGTTTTTTTTGGACTGCAGGCATATTCAGTCTATGTATTTCGCAATTGTTTTTGTTAATCCCATATTTCTGCAAGACAGCTGTAATTGTGAATAAAAATGAGTTATACCACAAAAATATTACTCTCATGTTCGATGACAAGTATTAATTCAGAAAATTAATTTTTATATAAATAAAATTTTAATAAATTAGATCATCAAAAAATGATTATTCAAATATTAAATAATTTCTTATTAAGTCTCGTTAATAAATTTGTTTTAAATAGAAAAAAATCACCTAAAAGTTAATTTTTCATTAAAGCTGAAAATATCGTTATCTATAATTTTTAATAGTTTATAAAATATCTGTTATTACCTTAATGGCCTTGGCGTCGCAGAGGACAAATAAGAACAAAACAAGACTGGCAGGTGAGAAATGAACGACGACGTTGGGTTGTACCCACAAAATCCCGTAACGGCCTTGTCTTTCTCTTCCCCCTCACTGTTCACTCATTGCTGTTCCTATAATAGAATCCCAATCACCCGAGACCAAATCATTGAGAGACAGAGAGATAAGAAGAGCGCCGTTCCCAAAAAAACAAATTTAAAAAAAAAAGTGACGGGCGAGAGGGAACCTTGGATTGCGTTGCTTGTGTTGAGGACAGCAAATAAGGAATCTATCTACAAGGAGTTCATACCATTGTATTTGTAATCTAGGGTTCCAAATTTTAGGGGATTATTTGCTCATTTAGCTTGCTTATGAATCCGACGCGTTAAGCGAACCAAGGAGTTTCTGTTACCGTCGTCGTCTTCATTTTTATCGCCGAATGTAATTATATTTACAGACAGATAACATAGATGTACTCGAGTAATTTGAAGGGGTTTATCTTGGCCGTCGTTTCCAGTGCTTTCATTGGCTCCAGCTTCATTATCAAGAAAAAGGGTCTCCTACGGGCCGCGGCCAACGGCCTTCGTGCCAGTCAGTCCTCTTCAAAAGCCTATCAATTGCAGTTTGTGCATTGTGCGGATTTTTATGTGCTGGTCATGACTGTTTCTCATTCAATTCATGCTAGGTGTTGGAGGATATGGTTATCTGCTGGAGCCTCTCTGGTGGATCGGAATGATTACGAGTTAGTAGCTCTGCATGTTTAATTTTGTAATTTATTTGTCCCTGTCTACTGAAAAAAATGTTGTGGAAGCCAAGAACCCTAATCAATTTCTACTAATTCAAAGTTTTCTCAGCCTCTTTTTGTAATTACGTACAGTGATTGTTGGAGAGATCGCTAATTTTGTGGCATACATTTACGCGCCTGCTGTGCTTGTGACACCACTTGGTGCTTTGAGTATTATTGTTAGGTAAACATTCATTTCCGATGAATGATTCCTTGTTTATTGCACTTTATTATAACCTAACGGACTATCTTACCTGTTTAACCTTTCTGCTATACTGTTAGTGCTGTCCTAGCACATTTCTTGTTGAAGGAGAAGCTGCAGAAAATGGGCATGTTGGGGTGTCTTCTATGCATTGTGGGATCCACTGTGATTGTACTTCATTCACCTGAAGAGCGGTCTCTTAATTCTGTACAAGAAATATGGGAATTGGCCACCCAACCGGGTATGCTTCTGAGATTTGATTCAATTATTCAATATCGAGTGCCTGTGAGCCGTATGCCTGATACTAGCTTATTCTTTTTTTATTTTGGCATGCAGCATTCCTCTTGTATACGGCCTCAGCAATAGCTGTAGCACTGGTATTGATCTTATATTGTGGCCCCCGCTATGGCCAAACTAATATCTTAGTTTATATTGGAATATGCTCTGTAATCGGGTCCTTGACAGTAAGTTACTCTAACCAGATACCTCGTCAGTATAGAAGATGTAGTTGGTTTATCGTTTGCATTATTTCTGTATATTCTACAGTTGTCTAAGTTCTATACCAAAGGCCAGCATTTGATTTAAATTTCTGATGAGATATGTATTTCACAGGTCATGAGCGTAAAAGCAATTGGCACTGCAATCAAACTTACATTAGAGGGCACAAACCAGGCTGTATACTTCCAAACATGGATTTTTGCAATGGTGGCTATTACCTGCATCATAATTCAATTAAATTACCTTAATATGGTCAGTATCCTGTGGGATCTTGAGTCTTGAATTTCATGGGAACATATTTTTTGCATCTTAATTAAAATGTTAAGAATATGCTTGCTTCTTTGAGATACTTTCTTAGCACTCTGTTGTTTTGTTCTGTGTGTTTTAGATTTATAATCTATTTCATTGGAGGAGGAAGATTACTTAAGGCATGTAAGGTTGTTTGTGTTTCTTCCATGTAAAATGGCACAGGCTAATACTTTGAATTTTTTTTAGTTGTTTTTCAATTTTTTTGGTGGTCCAAATTGTCATTGCTGACAACTATGTGAACTTTGTATCATTGATTAGTATTCTTTTAATTATCTTCTTCCAGGGGAGGTATTCACGTTTATGCATGCAAACTGGTTATAAAATCGTTGTCCAATAAATTTTCATCTTGACTGTTCTCTTTGTTGTGACACATTGCTTGTATAATTCCTAATCCTTAAATGTAGAATATCACTTTTACAAGCATCGCAGTTCACAACCCTTCCAAAAGTCAACTTTACTTATCAGCTCTCCAGCTGTTATTTGCTTTCTTACAATATATTTCTTTTTCTTTTATAGTAACCTGTAAGTAACTGAACGGACATCACCAATGATACATTTTCAACAATGTTTCAAACCTGCCCACTACTAAATCTATCTGTCTTGGCTGATAACTTTGAAACCCCTTGTTAATTCTACCATTGTTCTTTTCCACTTCTGTAGATGTGTGTACTATCTTCCTTCTTCTTCTTCTTTTTGCCCCTCCTCCCTTCCTTATGTCCTGTTCTTTCTTTACATGAAACATCACTGGATTGTGGTTTCCTTATTTCATGGGGTGAATGCATGGTTTGATTTGAAATAAATTATTGCAGTTATGGTAATTGTAGTTCAGGTAATTTTCAATAGTGATAGGGATTTTTTTTTTGCGTAAATAGGAAAAGATTGAGAATTACTTCAATAATCAATGCTGAGCTCAACTCTTTAGCATGGCCTTAAAGAAGTATGCATGTTTAAATTTGACAGCCGAAGAAGAGACTGCCAGAATATAATTTCCTTTTAATTTATTTGCTGATTAAGAATGCTTGAAATAAAATAGTTAAAGTCTTTTTTTAGTCTTCATTTTTGAAGAAATGGTCCTGCTTTAATGTGTTGGCTATCTCTTATACTTATTGTCTGCTGATATTTTATTATGAGGACGTAATCTAGTTTGCTGGCTGTAACCATACCTTTCTAAGCTTCTTTTCCTCTTCCTTATACTTTGGTATTGCCTATTATCATACTTGCATTATGGTTTCTGTGCATCTATTTTCACTCCATCTTATGTTGGAGTTATCTTTAAGTTTAAGTTGCCAGTAGAAGGATAAAACTTCTTGGGGTGGTTATAATATAATATAGGTGTTCAACATGTAAGCCATCCATGTTTTGATCTGATTAAAAGCAGATAATGATTATTAGGAATTCTAATACCTGAGTTTTAAATTATAATAGTGTTGTTGCATGCCTTTCTGTTGTCATCATTTGCTTGTATTTGATCTTCAATCTGGAATTCTACGGTGACCAACTCTTGCATGGTTGCAGGCATTGGATACTTTTAACACAGCAGTTGTTTCTCCTATATACTATGCCTTGTTCACGTCGTTTACTATATTAGCCAGTGTAATCATGTTTAAGGTTTGTATTTTACAGAAACATAATAACAGAAAATATGTGAGGAAGGAGAGATTTAAGGTTCAGCCATCTAATATAATCCTTCGGTCATTTATTTTTTTATCAGGACTATTCTGGTCAAAGTGCAAGCAGTATTGCATCAGAGCTATGTGGTTTCATCACTGTTTTATCAGGAACAACTGTATTGCACAGTACGAGAGAGCCAGATCCTCCAGTCACTCCAGGTATTTCCTCATGAACTTTAGTGTGTTAATAACAGTATCAAAGACTAGCATTATTGGGTGGCTTGATTTTGATATGGTGTGATACATCCAAGGCTAAAATTTATGTTGAATTTTTTTTTTTTTTTGGTCAAGACGTTAATTTTTTAATTATGTGGAAAATTGCTCTTAGTTTCTTGTTGCTGACTACTTGCTTCATTCTTATATATGAGTCATAATTATAACACAATGTTTTATAGTTTTGTCTTAAAATATATTAGATTAAAAACAATTAATATTGTTGGATAGCCCTTTGTTGTATGGAATACCTAGATGTTGACAATTGGTCAGAGAATTTGCGGATGTCTTGATCCAATTAAAAACAGAAAGCACTCTGTTCCTCTCTTTCCTTGAAACTTAGCTGTTGGTGATTGGAGGAAAATGCTGTGAATATTAGAGGCTTAGCAAAAGAAAAAAAAGAGGAAGGGGGGGGGGGGAGTTGTAAGTTTGGGGTCTGTTCTTTCCTGGGAGTTTGGATATCAAAGTCAGTTCTTTATTAAACAATTACCAATTGATTTGTCCAAATAGGAATAATCAATGTATCTGTCCTAATTGGAAAATGTTAGCATTTATTGAAACCATTCCTGACTTCTTTAATACCTGTGGTTCTGCATTCTTATTACTCTGAATGTTATTAAATAAGGAATTCCCCTGTATGAATAGAGTCTAGGCTGTGCAACAGAAATGCAGATATGCATTTTGCTATTTGAGTAACAACTACCAAGATAAAGAAGTGGTACCTTGTATGATTGAAAGAGTGAGCCACAAAATCGTTACCTTGAGTTGGGCAGATCACTAATATGAGGAAATAGGATAAATTGGTTTATAAGCGTCCTGCACATATCTAGTCATTTAGTTAGCAGTTTTTTCAAAATTGCATAAACAGGAGACTTGCATCTTTGACAACAGCAGAGCTATCAGTAAAATAAAATTTTCAATTTCCACTATAAGCACTTATGTTCTGTTCAAGTTTTATGCAATCAGAGGCACATGCTCAAAAGATAGTTACTTCAAATTCTTATACAGCTCTTTTGCTTTGTGATATGCAATTATCCATATTGACTGTAAAATTAAGGTTAGGCTTGTGTAGTTCACTGTTCTACTGATCTTGAGTAAATATTTTGGTCCTTTTCCAGTACTGCTTTATAGATATCCTTTCTTCGATATTTTCATCAAATTCTCAAAATTCGGTAAAATATAATTGTAAGTTTTTTCAAAAAAGCAGGGAGAACATCTTCTGATCATTCTCCTCATGCAGATTTATATACTCCATTATCTCCAAAAGTATCATGGTATGTCCAAGGCAATGGTGAACCTTGGAAGCAGAAGGAGGAAGATGGATCATCGCCTTTTAATTTAATCACAATAATACGGCAAGACCATTTCAAGTGACAGAAGAGACAAACTGCTTGAAGTTAGATCCATCCTTTGATGTCCTGCCATTAAGCTAGATGGAGCATATCCATACTCTTGTCACAGTCACGGTCGTGTTTATATTAAGCAATCAAAATGTGGCATTATTATGGGGGTCGAGCCATTTTACAATGTTCCATCTATTTGGTTTGGGAAGAGATTTACTCACATTGAGCAGGCAGAGATGAGAGGGTGCTGTTTTTTTTGCAGATTCAGAGTTGTTTACTGATAAGAATGTGTAATGGAAGCTTGTGGGTGCTGTCAGTCTGTTACGTGAAATAGATCTATAGCCATATTTTCTCGGGGTGATTTATCTTTGTCGCTTCTCGTAAGTCACTCTCGTGTACAATGAAGAATATTTCTTGGTTCTCGTGAGGCGGGAAGCTAACCCATGTATTATGATGAGAACAATCTCGATTATTTAATTTGGAGCCTGCAAATTATTGGCAAGATATCTGTAATGTGTTACAGGGAATTCGTCTGTGCATAGAGACCGTCAAATTTTCAGAACCAAAATTAAGTTGTTAGATGCCGGTTCAGTTAGAACACGAGCAGGACCTAACAAAGCATGTGCGTTAAGTTTTGTTTGGTTATGGTCCTAATGTCCGGAAGTTCATAAATAAGTTGTTCCGATTAAATTGGTATGTACATTTAAATACAGGCATCTTTATTATGCAATAATAGTCTGCATGGAGATTCCAAATGCCGAATTTGTTAGAACTCAGCGCCAATTCAAAACTGCATTTAGAAATCTATTATGTTAAACTTTTCGAGTTCTAAAAACATGGTAAAAAATCAGAGGTGCGTGCCGTGAAAAGCACTTCTAAAAACTACATATAATAACTAAAGAATCAGCAAAAACAACTTGTGGCTGCAGTTTAGTGGCAAAATTCTGCGTTGAGGCTGTGGATAGCTGGGCTGGAATCCCGGCAGCCACACTTTTAGGGAGTGTACTGGACACAAATCATAAAAGGGTATATGCATGGTATATACTATCATTATGTACGTATCATAATCGGGTAATACGTTAAAATATTCCTTACATTTTATTTCCCTGTGGTAACATCATTACTCCTCCATTTGTAAATGGAAACTCGACTTAGTCAATTAAATATTAATTACACCATTTTACATTAAATAATGGACTACTTAATCAGAGAATATTGCTTTGAGTAAAATATAATTTATGGACTACTTCAAGAATGAATGATAATTATAATTAATAATGGTCCAGACTGGCAGAGAATTAGCTGGCCAACTGAATTGAGCAATTTTGTTAAAACACAATCCTATATATAGATAGAATAGTTAAATTGATACTGTTTATTTGTTGTCTTTGCAAGATATGTTGGAAGGAGTCTGTATCTCCTCGTCTAAAATATTTATTTCTACACAAAACCAGATTCCCAGTTTTAGAAAAAAGATTCAAGCACTGTTTGCACATTCACACACATACAGCTGGCATTGGAATTTGGAATCTTGAATCTTCGTTCCCTGATTCCCACCGTCCATTCTTTGATCTCACACTTGCTTTGCGTCCTCTTCACACCATAAGTCTCGCATACACGGGATCACCCCAGGGAAGGCAGGTCGTCGCATTACTCCTGTTATAAATCAACGCACCCGATATTGACCAAGACAACTGATAGTAACACATTCTATATATATATAGATTTGTTTAGAGATCAGAAAGAGGTCACCATCGTAATATAGGCATGGCTGCCCCTCCCGTGAACCCGTTGCCGGTAGCATACCAGGCATGGACGAGTTTGGCAGTACCGGATTGGCTGAACAAAGGGGACAATGCATGGCAAATGATATCAGCTACCCTGGTTGGGATCCAGAGCATGCCAGGGCTCGTCATCCTCTACGGTAGCATTGTCAAGAAAAAATGGGCTGTGAACTCTGCTTTCATGGCTCTTTATGCCTTTGCTGCGGTAAGCATTTGTTGGGTCACTTGGGCTTATAAGATGTCCTTCGGGGAGGAGCTCTTACCCTTCTGGGGAAAAGCTGGACCAGCTTTGGGTCAGAAATTTCTCATCAACCAAGCTGCCTTGCCTGCCACGAAGCATTACTTTAAGAACGGTCAGGTGGAGACAGCTGAGATTGAGCCTTATTATCCCATGGCCACGATGGTTTGGTTTCAGTGCGTTTTTGCAGCCATCGCTGTTGTTCTTCTGGCGGGCTCAGTGCTGGCTAGGATGAATTTCAAGGCTTGGATGATGTTTGTGCCTCTCTGGCTCACTTTTTCCTACACCGTTGGTGCTTTCAGCGTTTGGGGTGGTGGATTCCTGTTTCATTGGGGTGTTATGGACTATTCTGGTGGCTATGTCATTCATCTTTCTTCTGGGATTGCGGGATTCACCGCTGCCTATTGGGTTAGTACTCTTCTGAGCAAACTATAACTTCCTTTAAACTCTCAAATGTTTTGACAAAACTATAAATATATTCAATGTGGTCGGTAAAGATATTCCTATAGAATGTACCTAGCTAGTGTCAAAATTTAAGGTATCTAATTCGTCCATGTCCGAGATACCATTTATGTGGTTGACATTAAGGGGGAAAAAAACGAAAGATGAACGTACACATGAACATGCATTGCTTGTGATAGTTCTGCTATATACATGAACTTTTGCATTAATTACATGATTTTAATTTCCCACTTTGACTAAGTCATCGATATATGTAGAAATATTGTCATGGTCGACGTCAATATGCAGAAAAAATATACAAGATAAAGGTTGTGTAACTATTATTGTATGAATGGGTCCAATTAATAGTACTACTTTTGGTTGGTTTGCTTGTGATTGAATATTATTAATCTCAGCTAGTTGTATGCTAGATTAATTTCTAAATGTTTTTGTTTTCTTCTATCATGTATTTTAATTAGGTTTATGTGTATGTCTTATTCGAAGAATGGTTTTGTGTGTGTGTGTGTATGTGTAGGTGGGACCAAGATCGAAGAGGGACAGAGAGAGATTCCCGCCGAACAATGTGTTGTTAACGTTGGCAGGAGCAGGGCTACTATGGATGGGATGGGCAGGATTCAACGGAGGAGACCCATACTCAGCAAACACAGACTCGTCCATAGCGGTGCTCAACACCAACATCTGCGCCGCCACAAGCCTGCTGGTGTGGACGTGGCTTGATGTCATTTTCTTCAAGAAACCCTCCGTTATCGGAGCCGTTCAGGGCATGATCACCGGTCTCGTTTGCATCACTCCCGGCGCTGGTACCTCTATCTGCCCTTTCTTTCTTTCTGTATATTCTATATTAATTAAGTCAGAGTCACTCCTCCTCCATTACCCTTTTTTATCGCTCAACTGCCAAATAATTTGATTATATATATTATCATATTTATAAGGTATGAACTTGCTAGATGCCATGGTTGACTTTCCTCTGCCCAAGTTTTTTGGGTTTTCACTGACGGCCAGCACTTTGTCCAAGTCACGATGCGACCTATTAGCTTTGAATGTTGGACTGATTAAAACAAATATAGTATCATTTTTTTATGCTGCAAAGATTTAAAAAAAAAAAACTATCAGAGTGAACATTTTTTAACTCAGTATCGATCAAATAATTTTTTTGAGAGGTAACAATTTTATCGAAGATAACAAACACTTAAAAAATGATCTCTAAGTTTTGTCCTAAAGCAACAATCACATTCCTACACTCATCTACTAGCAAGGTTACGACTTGTATTAATCAATTCTAAGCATTTCCTGTATATATAATTATGAATTATTTTGATTTTATAATTGTGATTAGGTCTGGTTCAAGGGTGGGCTGCCATAGTGATGGGAGTCCTATCAGGCAGTGTGCCATGGTTCAGCATGATGGTATTAGGGAAGAAGTTGAAAGTGTTTCAAATGGTGGATGACACTCTGGCCGTGTTCCACACTCACGCAGTGGCGGGTCTTCTAGGCGGCATCCTCACAGGCCTATTCGCGGAGCCTCGTCTAAGTGCACTCTTCCTCCCCGTCACTAACTCCAGAGGAGGCGTCTACGGTGGCTCAGGAGGAGTTCAAATCCTTAAACAAATCGTGGGAGGCTTATTCATCATCGGATGGAACCTCGTGGTTACTTCAATTATCTGTGTGGTTATAAACTTGATCATCCCACTGAGAATGTCGGACGAGGAGTTGCTGATTGGGGATGATGCGGTTCATGGCGAAGAAGCATATGCCTTGTGGGGTGATGGCGAGAAGCTTAGTATCTATTCAGAACAGAGCACCCACCATGGAGTCACATCCAGCGGTGCCACTCAGGTTGTCTAGAGGATATAACATCAATTATTTATTCTTTATTTTGTTTGTGTGGTTGTGAATTTGATCGAGGCTGTGGGGAGAAGCAAGTCTCCTTGGTAAAAACTATAGGGTGGTCATTTGTTATTTCTTACTTTGTGCTTTTCCTTATGCATGGGATGATGAATATATTGTTGTAACTTGTCCTTTTGTCTCCTCCTTTTTTTAAACCATCTCTTCATCCCAACTATATATGGTTTTGTGCATTTATTGGTGACATTGATATTTCTTGCTTTCTCTTTTGTTGGGTATAGCTAGTTTCATGGATAAAAGATGAACTTGGAAATTAAGTAGAGCAGCATGGTTTTTAAATTTCTACGAATTCAATCATTTTTGTTCAAGAGATGGTAAGGGTCGTAAAGTGAAGTTGAAATAATCACTTTACCCAATCCTAATATCAACACTCTTACACGAATCAAAAAATAAAACAGAATTAAATAAGGGATTAAAATTAGGTGCTTAAATATTTATTATCACTCAACATTACATTATTGATTCTTTCAACAACAAAAAAATTCTTTACAAGCTATACTTCATTAAGAAATTGATAACAAATATTTGCATAAAGAATTTCAGAAGTTGGTAGTTGAGCAAAAAAGATTCACATGTCATTAATGAATGGACGAAGAAGATATGCTATATGCTTAATTCCCCACTACAAGTCCTCCCCCCCCCCCCCCCAACCCAAAAAAAAAGCTGTGTACTGTATAAGTAAGCTATGCAGTTTACATAATTGAAAAAATCAAATGCAAATGATGGGTCTCTCCAGTCTCCATGTGTCTAGAGAAGGATAAAACTAATATTTAATTTGTCTTAGCAGTTTAAGGCTTTCAATTAAACTTTGAAAGATTATCATATCATTTTTGGTACGTAATTTTCAGCGACAAGATTCGTACGTCATACTATACTTGAAAGAATCTTTCCATATTCTTGCTACATATGGAATAATGTGGACCAAGGTATAAATTCACATACTATTTAACAGAGAGGAAGTTCAAGCAGAAAACAAATTCTCTTCGCTGAAATTAAACACTATTCAAGCTTCTTTGGTTCGACTTTTACGAAAAAGAAAACACTGTAAATTTTCACAAGAACTTAGTGACTTGAATAGTTCCTAATATAATAAGGACAAACTTTTGCAGAAATTGATGTAAGATTAAAATAAAAATACACGTGTCATTATCAAATGGCAACGTTTAAACCATTTGCCATCCCATTTTTAGTGGAATCCAAATTTCTAGGCCCTTTTCTCGTTTTGGTTAAGTGGATTTGGAAAGCCAGAAAAGTCCAAAGTACAATAGGTGCTTGCACTGTCGTTTAAATATCCAACACAACGTGCTCCCAATCACTGCTTTCCACGAGTATGTGAAGATTTTGATAATTTATTTAAAATAAATACACTAATTTTTTTTATATATTTTTTCGGTCAACTTCTTTTTCTCATGCTCATCTTTGTATAATTGCACGTTATAATATGATTTGCGTTTGTCTCTCTGTTTTTTTTTTTGGTTTATTATTATTCGTCTCTTTAAAAGTGTTGCCCTTTTGCCTTTGCGAAAACTTAAGTGGCATTATCATAAACTGGGGAATATAATCGAAGGACATTTTAGTAGAACCTTGGTTCCACAGCCAAGCACAGCTATATATGCCTTTCACTTTGAGCATTTTCCACAAATTGTTTCAAAGATAAAGCGCACGAATACGGTTATTATCAAAACCAAATCACAATTTAGTGGGATTCTCATTCTCTTCCCACCACTGACACTACCAAGTAGGCCTCACATTCTTAACCAAGCCACCTATTGGGGTTCTCAGCTATATTCCTTTCCTTTTCTTTCGTTTACTCCTCCTTTCCCTTTTCAATCGTGTTTGCTCACTGCCCTGTGGGTCCCTTGCACTAAGCCGTCACTCAGTTCACTTGATCTTGACACTCATCATCATGACAGCAATAAAGTTCTTCTTCACCTGCTTCTCTCCTATCAGTGTTCATGGTGGACTCAAGCGCCCATGCCTCAAGCTAGTAAGTTTTTGCCCTTTCGTCATCTACTTTACACTACAAGGGTTGCTTTTCACTGAAATAGTAGATGCTGCTTCTTCTTTATGTTGATACTTCAATGATGACACAGATTCATATGTAATTCTTTGTAATTACCTTACCATGTTTGATTGCCAACACTCATGAACTAGGCTTTGCTCCCTTCTTAACCCATGTTTGAATTCTTTAATCTGGGTGAGGTGTTTAGGATTGTTACGGTCAATTGCTGTCCCTAATTTTTGGTGTTTTCCTTTGTTTTTGTTTTGTTAATATAATATCTCATGTGTGACTCTAAAAAATTGGATACTCAACAAAATCTGTAGTTCTTGAAACGACATCAGTAACTGTCACATTTGAGAACGTTTTCTTCTTTGTTCTTAAAAAAATGCTCTGTTCTGAATTCATACACTTTCAAAGTCATTTTATTTATACATGCTTAATGTTTGTGAATACTAAAAGTTCTGGTTACTACCTTATTAAGTTACATGCAGCTTAAAGCCATTAAAACTAAGGTTTTAATTTTATTTTTTAACATGGTATAATCATGTTTCTCTTTGTTTTTTCTTTCCTCTAGGGAAGCAGGTGTCCAACTGAATTTTCCTCGGATATCAAAGAGCCTAACAATATGTTTGACCCAAAATTTATCGGGGATCCTCTAAAACTAATGACAAGGTGGCTGCTATTCCTCAGTCTCTTAAGACTCAGTTATGCAATCCAAGATCCTGATGTGGAAGGTGTGGTAAAATTTACGTTCCTATTTAGTTGTTGTCAGAAGAAGCACATGTTGTTTTACAGTTGAATCTTTGGTTTTTCTACGTCTGATTATTTCTACTTGTTTCATAAACCTTTTTGGCCTTGTTATTATTTAGTAACAATCTCTTGAGAGTTCAGACTTAGATCAACTTCATTGTCTGTTTTGGCTAATAATATCCAGGTGAAGCTTTGTTTGAATTTCGGAAGGCTCTCAATGATTCCAACCATCGAATAGCAGATTGGAATAATTTCTTTGTGAGCCCATGCTTTAGTTGGTCCGAGGTCACTTGTAGAAACGGACATGTTATATCCCTGTAAGTTCATCCACATAGATGGTAGGAAATGCAGTCATTTACCCTTTTTTTTTTCTTTTCTCTGTCGAAGTTTTATTTTGCTCAGGTTTGCTGTAATTTAGCCTATTAATGGACTCCTCTGCAGGAGCCTGGCTTCAAATGGGTTTTCTGGAACACTTTCTCCTTCAATCACCAAATTGAAATATTTGGTTAGCTTGTAAGTTGTCATCTCGACAGGTTCACATCCGTAATATATGGCAATGATGCTTCTGTACTAGTCCAGCATATCATAGTAGCATGTTCATCTTGAATATATTATTTAAGAACAAGGAATATGATGCCATAAATGTTCAGGTTGTGCGTGGATTTGCTTTTTGAGATTCTGTAATAACTTCTTTTTTAATTTCTAATACAAAGAATGAATTGTCAGAACTTTGTTTAGAAGAATTTCAAAAGGGCATTAGTTCAGTTAATATCTATTTTAAGAATCCACAAGTGGCAACTTTTCTACTGTTTGAGATTCTCATTCTCTGTTAAAACATAAAAGTTTAATTGATTGCTTCTCAAACTGGAAGATTATATAAAGTATATGTTGCATATATTTCAAGTCTTTGGTTTGGTGAACAATATGGCTAATGGCGTAGTATTAGTTCCACGATATTGATCTGCCATCTTGTATTGCAATCTTTATGCAGGGAGTTGCAGAACAATCACCTTTCAGGCTCGTTACCTGAATACATTGGCAACTTGACGAACCTACAATATCTAAATCTTGCAGACAATAATTTTCATGGTTCAATACCAGCTTCATGGGGTCAACTTTCCAGTCTAAAGCATCTGTAAGGCTGCACTTTCCATTTATTAAATGGTCCTTTTCCTCCTTATATGCATGAAAAATGACAAACTGCATATTGGATGATCAAATGGTATTTGATATTTTGATTGAAGGAGATGATAACATGTGTGATTCAGGTTATTGAAAGGCAATGGCTTATCCGGACCAATACCAGAAACTATTGCTAATGTTAGTGGGTTGGCAGAACTGTAAGAATTTCTAACATTCTTCACTGCTTGGAAGCTTCTGGTGCCTCTGCTACCTGAGCTTGTATGCAACTTGGTGCTTCTATGTTCTGATTAGTTTTTTTTCGTTTGACAGGGATCTTTCTTCTACTGACCTAACTGGAAACATCCCAATGCAACTCTTTTCTCTTCCAAGTTTTAAGTAATTTTCTGTAGAAGTTCAAATTTTCGTTAGCTAAGAGCACTTTCATCAAGTTACAATTTACAAACATTTCCGTATTCTTTTTATTCATAGCTAAATTTTTATTGCAATTATCAATTTCAGCTTTTCAAACACGCACCTTCATTGTGGTTCTCGCTTCCAGCAGCCTTGCTTGTCTAATTCTGCTCTTCCAGGTTCTTTTTTTCTTTTTCTTTTTTTCCATACCAATATGTTTATTTACCATATTACTTTAACATCTAAATCAGTTACAAGGTGCCTAAACTTTTACCTTTTCCTGCAGCTTCAAAAAAAAAATCGAAACTTGCAGTTTTTGCAAGTTTTGCTAGTTGCGGTGCATTTGCACTTGTTTGTCTTGGGGCTATCTTTGCATATAGATGCCATTACATGCGCAGAAACAAAAATGAAGTCTTTGTGGATGTTTCAGGTAATTTTTCCTATTATGGTGAGATCCTTCCAGTTATTTATCTTAACTCCTATTAGGCCTTGGGGTGGTAATAAAGTTCCTTTGATTCTAATGCCTTGAGAGCAAAATATACTTATGGACAATTCCTTCCAATAGTAATATGTGATAAATTTTACAGGCGAAGATGAAAGCAAAATTTCCTTGGGCCAATTGAGAAGATTTTCTTTGCGCGAACTCCAACTCGCTACTAAAAATTTCAGCGAAAGCAATGTAATTGGCCAGGGAGGCTTTGGAAAAGTTTACAAAGGAGTACTCTCAGATGATACTAAAGTTGCTGTTAAACGTCTGACTGATTATGATAATCCTGGTGGAGAGGCTGCATTCCAAAGAGAAGTTGAACTCATAAGTGTTGCAGTTCATAGGAATCTTCTACGATTAATCGGGTTCTGTACAACCTCAACTGAAAGAATCCTTGTATATCCTTTCATGGGAAATCTAAGTGTAGCATACCGGTTGCGAGGTAAATGTCAGTCTTGTCTTCTTACATCCTTTTTTCTCCCCTTCTAGATTGCAGTAAATACATTATCACCAAGGTGAAGAGATGCAAATAGTCCATAGTGATTGTGTTAATTGTTTAACATATTTCTCAATGCTGCCTTAGATTTAAAACCCGAGGAGAAGGGGTTGGATTGGCCAACGAGGAAGCGTGTGGCTTTTGGTACAGCCAACGGATTGGAGTATCTACACGAGCAATGTATTCCCAAGATATTACATCGTGATCTAAAAGCTGCAAACATCCTATTAGATGATGACTTTGAAGCTGTTCTTGGAGATTTTGGGCTGGCTAAGCCGGTAGATACGAGGTTGACTCATGTGACGACTCAGGTGCGGGGTACAATGGGTCATATTGCCCCAGAATATCTGTCCACTGGGAAATCGTCTGAGAAGACAGATGTCTTTGGATATGGTATAACCCTTCTTGAACTAGTCACCGGTCAGCGTGCCATAGACTTATCTCGGCTTGAAGAGGAGGAGGATGTTCTCCTGCTCGATCACGTAAGGTTTTCTATAAGCTCTCATCTTGTTTTACACTTACTTGCCTTGTACAGCTTCTTTTGGGAAGTGATATTAACAAGAACGAAGGTTGAATGAACAGATAAAAAAGCTGCTGAGAGAGAATCGGCTGGAAGACATAGTGGATAGGAATTTGGAGAGTTACGATCCTAAAGAAGTAGAGACGATTGTGCAGGTAGCATTGCTTTGTACGCAAGGGATGCCGGAGGATCGTCCGAGCATGGGAGAGGTGGTAAAAATGCTGCTGGGAGTGGGTTTGGCAGAGAGATGGGCAGAATGGGAGCAACTTGAAGACGTGAGTAATCAGGAATTCTCCCTGCTCTCTCACCAATTTGCTTGGGCTGACGAATCTTCTCATGATCAAGAGGCTATTCAGCTTTCCAGAGCAAGATAAGGCCCCTTCATTGCACCACTCAGTTTTGAAATGTAACTCACTGTAATCAATACCATATCTATCCTTAAATATCCGATTAGAAAAAGAAAGAAAGAAAGAAAGAAAGAAAGAAAAGACCAAAAGTTCAGGTTCCTGGGAATGGGAATGGGAATGTATATACTATTTACCCCATGTACTTGTCTATAGACTATGTGCCTGTTATAACTATGAAAGCTATAATCTTCCTTTGAGGTTTTATAACAGAAGTTTATGTAAGCAAGCGGGAATGCTCTTAATTTTCGTTCTCGCCCTTTCTCTGTTTTTCAATTTATTTGCGACAGTTGCGGTCGGAATGTGATATGTAAGGAATTCTCCCTGCTCTCTCACCAATTCATTCATCTTATTTCTCATATAACATGACTCAAATCCGTTAGGGGTTTGATTGGAAAAAAAAAAGTTGATCATAAATGGAGCCGTGGGTGTGATTCTTACACAGTTTTAGAAAGTTACAACTTTTTTTTTCTTTTAATAAAGTTTTATGTGAAATACAACTGTTTAATTCTACTCCCAAATATACCTAAATCTATTAATTAAGATACAACAATCTCAAAAGTCAGTATGAGTATTCTTGATCTATTTTGAGAGAAGTGAATAATTGGCAATTATGTTAAATCCAAGTGAAATTTCCCAAACATTTACCATTTGGCCACTAACCACACCTACCCACTAATTACTCACTAATGTATTTACATAGGTTATATGTTGAAAAGAAAAAAAAAAGGATTTATGTGCAGCCATCAATTTTTTTTTAGAGAATTAAAATATGTAAAAAAAAAAAAATTTAAGAAGTCAATGATGTGTACAAAAAAAATGTTTAAATTGGTATATAATTTAAATAACTATATAATAATTTGTAAAAATATAAAGGCTCACTATTATTTTTTTTCCTTTAAATATTCATATACCGTCGTGATGTGGTAAATACTCGAAATTGATTTTGATTCGGTTGAGGGTGCACTGTGAAGTCTGGAAAGAGAGAAGCGATGCCTCGAAGCTTGTCGCGCTCTCCTTCGCGCAGAAGCCCAAGGTAACAGAGCCCTTCACCCCATTCTCTCCGCAATGTGTTTCTCTTCTGTTTTCCATATTTATTTTCAATTTTGTGACTTTGCTCCATTTGAAGAAAACCAAGATACCGTGAGCTTGTTCGTTAATGTGCTTTCTTAACTCCAATGGTTCTGATTGATTTCAGGCCAATAAGTCACTCTGCTTCACCCCGACGCCGCAGAAGTCGCTCACCAACTTGTAAGCGCCGTAGAATCACCAATGAGAAACTGAAAAGTGGGGAAGCAGAAGAAGAAAAGACCAAGTAAGATTATTGATTCTTGCAGCAGGTTCTTTGAGTTAATGGCTTAAGGTGCAAGAAACTTGAAAGAAAAGTTCAATATACGATATATGTATATATCCTGAGTGTATATTTTGAAATGGTGGTAGGGACGAAGAAACTAAATTATTGGACGAAGACACGGCAAAAAGAGTGGAAGAAGCAATAAAGAAAAAAGTGGAGGAGAGGCTAAATTCAGAGGAAGTAAAGTTAGAAATACAGAGGCGCATAACTGAGGGTGTGAAGAGATTGTTTAAAGAGGTTGACGCTCAACTTCAGAAAGAGAAGGAAGAGGCTCTGGTTGAAGCCAGAAGGAAAGATGTAGGTATCCGAAAGGAATCATTCTCTACATGATTTGTTTTCTTGCCTCCATCATATCATATCATGTATGTACTGTACTACAGGAAGAAGCTCGAAAGGAGAAAGAAGCGGTGGATAAGATGCTTGAAGAAAATAGGAGGATGGTGAAAGAGGTTCAAAGAAGAGAAGCTATAGAGCTGAAACGGAAGCAGGAGGAGAGAATAAGGGAATTAGAGATGATTCAGAGGCAAAAAGATGAGGCTGCTCCCACAAAGAAACAGGATGATCAGGACAAGAACATGAAAATCAATTGAAAGATTAAAGATTATAGATAATATTTTCAAGTTTATATTGCAGTACATACAAAACTGAGTCCTGGTTTGACTTGGGATTTTATTCTTTTTGTAAGAAAGTAAACAAATACAGAAAAGGAAGGGGGGGTCAATAACTCAAACCTGTTTTTGATAGCTAGAGTGAACCATTATAATTGGAAAAAAATGATTTTGTAATTTTCTAATAGGATAATATCTTAGCTTAGCTAGAGAATTCGCAACAGCAAAACAACCTACGCCTCAACTGACAGTGGTCAAGAAACAACTATGCTTTACACTAGGGCCTCCTTAAATAGGATTTAAAAGCATGGCACTTGATAGACTTGGAGAAAAGAGAACAAAATGCATTGTGAATTCTTAAAATGTGTGTGTATGAAATAAATCGTTAAAAGAATGGGTTTTACTGGGAAAAGATGACAGGAAAAAGCAATGAAATATTCCATGGAATTGAGCAAGACAAGAGGTAGCTTTACTCAAAAGGACACAACCCCTAACTGGCTATTGCCTCTAGGCCCTCCTTTCCATCTGAGCCCCCACAAACAGACAGCCACTGCATTTTCTGATTTTAAATGGACACCTACCAACTAGAAATTGCCCAAAATATTTAGCGGCCAGTTTTTTTTACTTTTTCAAGCCTAAAAAATTAACTATATTTAAATATCTGCATTGACTTCACGTACTCATTTTATTTTACTAGATCCACCAAGCAATAGCAAGCATATAATCTTTTAAATAATTTTTTTTTGACGGAAATATATGGAAGTATGCAGTATCTTTCATTTTCAGATGTTTTAAATGAATGGGCAAAAATATAAAGTTGAATTCTCATGTCTAGTATAAAAATTAATGATTTATGAAAGCTGATTGAGCCAACAACTTAGGAATATCTTTTTAAGATAGATTATTTTATTTTATAGAAATAAAACTAAAATAAAAATTCTCCCATACAACAAAAAAGAAAGTGCCAAAAAGTAACTGGCTGGTAAAAAAACAAAATTGCATTTTTTGTGAAACTCAAATTCTTTATGATAATACAAAAAGACTTATTAAAACTCTTACTTTGACTGCAATTGCTCAATGAACAATTATTACAAACTTGAAATCTTCAACCACTCTTGCACTAATACTTCTAAGATTTGGACAACATCTTCTTTAGCATAACTATCATGATTCTCAAAGTTTAATTTTTTTTATTTTATTTTTTGCTATGAATATTGAACCGATCAATCTAAAAAAAACTTTACAAAACAAAGATATGACAATAGCCAAAAATTAGAAAACTTAGGCAATAAACAAGAAACAAAACAAATTTCATGTTGAACCAAATATGATATAATAAAAAAATAGTTTAAACACTAGGTTAGCATAGTTTGACAACCATAAAAAGGGAAACATTTTTTTATAAAGAAAAGTGAAAAAATTAATGATTTATTGCCTAAATTTAGAAAATTTAGGCAACAAACAAAACAAATTTCACGTTGAACTAAATATGATATAATAAAAAATAGTTTAAACACTAGGTTAGCATAGTTTGACAATCATAAAAAGGGAAACATTTTTTATAAAGAAAAGGGGAAAAAACAACTTAGGGGAGGAAGATTAGGCTTCCAGCTGCCAAGAGAGCCTAATTACTTAGAAAATATTTTGAAATATGATATACTTGTAATTGTTTGTCAATAATTTAACAATTAGTTCATTTAATTCTTACATAAGAAGGAAAGCTTCAATACCAATAATGGAGTGTGCATGTCATGCATCATAACATTAAGGCATTGTGACAAGTTAGACTAAATCCCATAAAGAGTTGTAAATGAGAAGGGATTATAATAAACTGAGATAATATCTTTGTCTAAACCCTTTTCTCACCTAACTAAAAATGGATCATCAACCTACTTTTTGCTCCAATTTGGATGCGTAGAATTGAAACAAACCCTAGCTCCCCCCATTTGGTGCAAGGGAATTAAAAAAAAAAAAAAGATAAACTAGTTTACATTACACAACGGACCTATCCAATACACTCCCTTCACAACTCTCAGACAAAAACCCAATTCTAGACGAAAAAGACAAGGGAAAGAGACAAGAGAAGGGAAACAAAATTCTATAGGGGCCTTTGGTGGGAAGGAAAGTTTTAGATTCTAATATGAGAATTAAAGATTCTTTTATTTAATTTTAAAATAAAAATTATAATTTCAGAAAATTTCAATTTTTAAAAATAATTTTTAAACATAAATTCTTGTGAAAAGATAATCATAGAGAGGAGTAAAAATTAGTAATTTTTATGAAAGTGGGAATCTTTATCAGAAGTGAAATAATAATTTTATTTTTAAATATTTTATATAAAAATTATTTATAAAAATAAATTTAATTGTTAATAATTTTAAAATTAATGTAAACCTAATAAATTATTAACAACAATTTATTTTATTATTTTTTTTTTAAAAATAAGGGTATGTTTAAAAAATTTATAGAGATTTCTAAAAAAATTAAATATATCTAAATATAAGAATGAATATTTACAAAAAAATATTATTTAAATATTTTTATCAATCTTAAAAATTAATCATACACATTCATACACTTTTAAAAATTGTTATTTTCATCAATTATATTTTTTTTAAATCATAATTCTCAAAAACAAACAAAAATTTCATATACCAAACACCTTTTTAAGTTATTATACTAACGTCTACATACAAGCTTCTTTTATGTACCCTTTTCTTAGGGTTCAATGATTTTACGAAGTGCCTGATTCACCCAAACGTCTGTAATAGTCACAATCATGCATCATCGTTCATGATGGCTATTTGAATTATTAAATTAATCATAAATAAATAAGTTTAAAATATTACAAAAATATAAAATGACATTATTTTAAATAATATTTTATTCCACAAAAAATTATGAAAGTTTCATTAAGTTTTAATTTTATTAATTTTAATTATCATACCAAAAATAAAAATGTTAAATACTAGAATACATCATAGCTTACAATGATATCCAAAAATAAGAAAGAATATAAGATAAGAAGAAGAGAAATAGTATAATAGTTGTAATATTGGCCCAACAAGGGAACTACAGTAATAACGTCACTTTCAGAGCCACCCTCTTCCCGGTCCCATAAAGCAATGCAAAACCTGGCACCATTGTTGGAGCTGAAACCGTGTGAGACTCTTGGCTTTTTTGTTTTGTCACAAGTTTCGCAACGACGTTGTTGCCTCCCAGAATGTCACTGCGTTTTGAAATCAAATTTTTACCAAACTCCACGCATGACCCGGCATTCGCTGCGACCACATTACGCTGATATCCCAACCTCCCTTCATCTTCATCACAGCAACTTTAACGTCTTCTCCTCTCTATTTTTCCACACGCCACTTCCTCCTCACCCCCTCTTCCTCCTTCCCCTTCAACATTTATTTGTCCTTCATGCAAACCACCTTCCCTCCCGATAAACTTATATAACACCATCTTTCTCATTCACTGATCTATTAAGGCCTATAGCTATACACCCTCGATCATGGCAATATTCCAATCTTCATCATGGATCATATTGGTGGCTCTGGCAGTGACAATAGCGGTCTTGTTTGTTGATCCTGCATCTTCTACTTCCAGATCAAAAGCTCTGAATCATCATCAAACAGTTCACCCAGCCGGGATCCGGGTGAGTCTCCACCACGTGGATTCAGGGAAGAACTTAACCAAACTGGAGCGTGTCCGACATGGAGTCAAGCGTGGGAAGGCTAGGTTGGAGAGGCTGGATGCAATGGTGCTGGCAGCATCAACATCAGATCCCCACTTGGAAGCCCCTGTTCATGCGGGGACGGGTGCATATCTGATGACCTTATCTATTGGTACTCCTCCAGAATCCTACCCTGCTGTTTTGGACACAGGCAGCGATCTCATATGGACTCAGTGCAAGCCTTGCACCCAATGTTACAACCAGCCCACACCCATTTTTGATCCAGAAAACTCCTCTTCTTTCTCTAAGCTCTCATGTAGTAGTGACCTATGCAAAGCTTTACCTTCCTCAACTTGCATGGATGGCTGCCAGTATATTTACTCATACGGTGACTCTTCCATGACACAGGGCATTTTGGCCTCTGAGACTTTCACATTTGGTGAGTCTTCTGACAAACAAGTTTCAGTTCAGAATATCGGGTTCGGTTGTGGGGAAGACAATGAAGGAGATGGGTTTGAACAATCTTCGGGGCTGGTGGGGCTTGGGCGTGGACCCTTGTCGTTGGTTTCTCAGCTAGAGGAGCCCAGATTCTCGTATTGCTTGACTTCCATGGATGGGTCAGAAACAAGTACTCTGTTTCTGGGGTCTTTACCAAGCGTAGATGGCCCAACAAAACCTCTAACTACTCCTCTGATCACAAACCCATCAATGCCATCATTTTACTACCTTTCCCTGGAAGGCATCTCCGTGGGCGACACTCGCTTGGCCATTGACAAATCCACTTTCAAGATAGCAAAAGATGGGAGTGGGGGCCTAATCATAGACTCTGGCACAACGATTACCTACATAGAACAGAGTGCTTTTGAAGCACTGAAGAAAGAGTTCATAGCTCAAACCAATCTTCCGGTGGACAATTCAGGCTCAACTGGGCTTGATGTTTGCTTTTCTCTGCCATCAGATGGATCCAAAGTGCAAATCCCCAGCAAGTTGGTTTTCCATTTCAAAGGTGCAGATTTGGAGTTGCCTTCTGAGAACTACATGATTGCGGATCTAGGTTCAAACGTGGCTTGCTTAGCCATGGGATCTTCCAAGGGGTTATCCATATTTGGCAACATTCAACAGCAGAACATCTTGGTGAACTATAATCTCGAGAAGGAGACCATAACTTTCGTCCCTACAGAATGCGATCGGTTGTGAGCGTGTGAGATGGATCGCGATGTGTTTAATTTCTGTGTTATGATTATGTTTCTTAGTTAAATTGTTTTAGTAAAATGAACAATATTACTGTACACGCAATGAAACGGCAGAACAGACCATAATATTGAATCTTGATCATGCATAGATCATCGTTCATATATTTTAATAAAATGGCTCTGCTCTTCTTCTGTTTACAGTTTAATTGATATTTCCAGATATGTTACCAAATATACTGCAACCTAAAATGGTTGGAAATGCTTTTCTAATTAGAAGATGCAGTTGAAAGAACTCCTTTACCCATTTCAATGATGAAACTCAAAATTAGAATAAAGCTTGATAGAAAAGAAATATATGTTGTCAAATATATATATATATATATATATATATATATATATATATATATATATATATATATATATATATATATAAAAGCCCGTACCATTGTTTTTTGGACTGGCAAAAAAAAGATCATAGTTCTTTGAAGCCCATAAATGAATTGGGCTATAAGTGTCAAAACCTGAGAGCTCAGTGCCTTCTCCATGGGCCCAAACATAAGACGGTGCTTTAGGTCATTATGCCCAGGCCCAGATATGTATCAGACCAAACTCTTTTATCCACCTCCCCTAATTTCGTTTCATTTCCATTTTTGTTTAAAAAAAATCAACACCTTCTTTATTGTTTTCAGTAATGTTTAGTTTTTAAAGTAAAAAGAAAAAATATAAATACAAACTTTACTTAAAAAAGAAAAACTGAAGTAGAAGTATTTTAATGATTTCGTAATTATAGACAATTTTGGTTGAGAAAATGCAGAAATACTCATGAATCCCCCCCCCCCCCCGAAAAGTATGTGATTCTTTTGAATCCAATCAATCAATCTGACAATAATTTTTTTTGTTTTCTCTATTTACGTTGGAATGATAAGATCCGTATGAATTTGGAGAGGGGGCGAAGGAGTGGGGCGGTCCGGTGGTGGGTCACACCTAATGGCTCACGTGCTTCTGGACATTCCGTCTCAAAATATTCCTTTCTAGAAGATACTTCCATCACAAACCAATCCGTAACATCTTTTCAAAAATGTTTTTTTTATTATTTAACGAAGAATAATTACAATAATATATTAAATATTTTTTTATAATTTTTAATTTTAATATGTATATATAATTATTTTAATTAAAAAAATATTAAATTAATTCTACGATAATTTCAGGTGGAAGAGTTTGAGATTAATAAAGTGGAGGACGAGAGAATTGTAGAATGGCATGATTGGATTCGGTCAGAACTTGATCTCAAAACCAACCATTTGGTGAGACTGTGATCAAGCAACACTTTGACTACGCCACTTCTTTAATTGAGAGAGAGATTCGAAGTGTTTGCTATGCTTTCGTACCGCGAGAGGAAGCTTGCTTTTGACTGTGGATGCATTATTTTACACGGCGGGAGATTGCATTCTGCTGTTTTTTATCCTTATATTTTAATTTTACTATTAAATTGAACTAGTTTTTGTTTAATTTTAAGTTTTTTTTTCCACTGATAATTGAAGAAGAGTGAGGCTTGATTTATAAAATATAAAATGAATTTTTGTTATTACAAATTCCAATATGCGATTATCTCGTCTCTGTATTCAGAGTGGAAGCAAGCAACGCCAAATGGTAAAGTACAGAATAACAGGCAAGGGTCAGAGGATGATCATGACATTGCGGTTGGTACTTGATTCTCATATCACCACCGACCCTCTCCACAAAACATTGACACATCATTCCCAATTCATCATTAGATGCAACACGCTATGTCTCCTTTTCTTTTTCTTTTTTCCATACGTTTGGTTTCCAATTCTTTAATACTAATAATTATTGTTGTTGTATTTTCCTTTTTTAATCACTCATTTCTCGATCATTTTAAGCATAATTAGTAATCAATTATTCTAATTTATGAATTTCATTAAATCAATTTTCAAGAGATTTTATGTAATTAAGTAGTATTTGTCCGAACACAAGTATCAGTAATTTTAATACATGTAAATTCATTTTTTTCATTTTTCTTTCCTTTAATAATAATTATGAAAAAAAAAATTTATCAGCTTAAATAATTAGTAGTGTTTTGAGTTCTTTTCTCTCTATTAAAGCTTAATTAAATACTGAAGCAAAGAAGAATTAGGGTGTTAATAAATAATTTTATTTGATGTATTAATTATATTTAAATTTAATTTTTTTAACTCTATTATAATTATTTATGGTGATTGTGAATGATGTATAAGTTTGAATTAAGCACGTAATATTTTTGGGTAAGTGATGGAAGAGAATGAATTATTTTTGAAGTCAATTTATAGCAACTTTTTTATAAAAAAAAATAATCTAAATCTTCATTTTTAATCACTTGAAATAGTTTTCAATTAAGTGGCATAAAATTAAGAAGACTTTTCGTGTAGACTAATAAAAAATAGTACATTTATGAAGTAATTAATTTTTGAGTTAATTAATATATTATTATGTATGGGAATGTTGGGATTAGTGGGAAGAGTGAGGTACCACCGGCCAACGGTGAAATGATAATCTGAAAGAGGCATGAGCGAGCATGCACGGTCCCCCGGCTTTATTCCTTTTCAAATATACACGCTTTTGAAATTAAATGCACTCATATCGACAGAGTAAAATGCTTCATTAATAATTTGGTTGATACCTGATAGAGACACACCCTATTTCTTCCCTATTTACCATGCTTTTTTCTACCTTCTTCATTATCTCTACGTACCTTACCCTCCCACGCCTTCTATATATCTTGCGGCTATTTTATTTTATTTTCATAATTAT
This sequence comes from Gleditsia sinensis, assembly GCA_037074535.1. NCBI lineage: Eukaryota > Viridiplantae > Streptophyta > Magnoliopsida > Fabales > Fabaceae > Gleditsia > Gleditsia sinensis. The sequence goes on along the minus strand of CM073464.1, from coordinate 2,689,351 downwards.
TATAATTTAAATTGGAAGAAGATCGGTTCTTGTCACAAAGTCGGCTCCGGGTGTGCTGTGTGCTACTTGGAGTTTAGTGGGGTGATATAGATTCCAAATTTAAGCCACAATAATCAATTTTAATTATAATATATAAAGCAAATACCAACTTAGGTTAATTAATACTCAATCCCAACTATATATACATATTTCTTCGCCTACTAATTATAACTTCTGTTAATCATTTGTCTGCCTAACTAAAACACCAGGTAAACCATTTATCTATTTATATATATATATATATATAATTTATCTGGGGAAAAAAACTTTGCATAAAAATGATCTCTTAAGAGGCAATGGCTGGTAAGAGATAAAATTGTAGGATATCTTGTATGTATGGGGGAGTTGGTGTTTTGGAATATGATTTGAGTGTGTGAATCAAAGTCGTGTTTTCTTATACTAAGGATTGTTCCAGTTATATTCGTAAAGAAGGCACAAACCTATAGTTGCTTGCTTGATGCCAAATGCCAAGCATGTACCTTCAAAATACATCGATCTCAAGGGTTCCTTCTTTTGATTAATATTGCAACTTTTCAATTTCCAGCGTATATATATCGTCATCATGTCTTGCTTTTTGACTCAATCAAACACCCATGCTTTCTGGGAAAAGTCCTTCCTCTAATACTCGAGCCACACACCTTACTTTAAACCTTAACCATTATGATCTCTCTCATCACTCTCTGTAACTATCACCGCTCACTCCACGTCTTTCCTTTTCCATAAAGATATATGCTTATTACAAGATGAATTCCATTTAAACTTTGATTTGGTTTTCAAGTCCGCTAACACTTCTTCGCCAGAAAACGTGGACAACTTTTTAGACCATTAGATTTCAAGATTGATAATGTTCTTTTTTTTCTTTTTCTTTTTTTCTCAAATATCCATGGTCGGGTATATATGTCAAGTGTACAAACGGTACAGAGCATCTTTCCGCCGGCTTCGGCTTCGCCACCACTCACCCCCTCTCATTCAGTGCCTTCGAAAATGACCCTTCCTTCCTTCCTTCCTTTTGTTTTTCTAGAACGCCACTCAAGTTGGTGCGTGTATACTGTATATATACTACTCCCATAGGCCGCTTTTCCATTGAAAAGTATTAAATGAGCATATTATTTATTTACAAAGTTATAAAAGGCAAAACTAGATTAATTAATTAATTATTACTTCCACTTTGGTCTGAATATTTGAAACCCCACTTAAGATTGGATTACCAATGACATCATCAAATCTTACTTGTAAATTGGCATTTCAATAGCTTTTTAATAGTACAACAAAGTGTACAGCTTGTACAATATAATTAATTAATTCAAGCTGTTCTTCATTCAGGGTATGTTTGGATTGGGTGTGACAGATTTCAAGAAAAAAGACTATAAGGTCCGCGGTTTAGGATATTTTCCGTCAACAGGGCTTGAGTTATAGTGGCTAGCTTTTGTATCAAGATGAAAGTGACACAATGTCCCAAAAACCAGATCCTTATAAAAATAAACAACACCACACAATTTAAGAGTGGACTATATAAAAGCGTCCCATATAAGCATTTCTATCCTATACGCGAAGGATCAAACCCAACAAAAAAAAAAGCGAGTCTAACTCTAAATTTATTTACTCATTATTATTTCTTTTAAAAAAATACAATATTTATTAAGAGAAGAGTTCACTTACCTGCTGTAACTGGAAGGAGCCAGACCTGTCGTCCGTACGGACTTGTATTTACGAATACGTGCAACTAGTCAACTACAAGGTTGACTGTTTCTCTGACCAGGGGATGGCGTAGCGGCGGGTTCATGCTTTGTTACATTTGTTCTCCTCTGATGCTTCTTAATCATGCGGCTAGAATTGGACGATATCAAACTCCTTCTATTTTTTCATCCAAAATTCATAGTGTGATATAATGATATCTCAAAATCTTTTTCTAATTTGGTTCATTTGTCTGACCTTGTCACTAGTAATTGCACGCACCATCTCCCATGATCATCATTATGCTGGTCTTCTTATTATAATTAAGATTTGTTCAAGCAAATTAAACACGTCAGAATCCAATCCAATCCAATCCAAGGCGAGCGTTGCTTTATATAACCCGTTAAATAAAACATCAATACAAAAATGTTTATTAATAATTACCACCCTTTAAGTATAACAACTAGGAGCTTTAAAAAACCTAATTAATTAATGCACGAGATAATTTTGATTTGGGTGAAAGATAATGTTACTTTACAGATCTAGAATGAATTTTTTAAATAGAAAAGTGGAAAATAAAGATCAAAACCACAGGTAGCTAGTTCGCCCAAACGTTGCGAAGAGATATGGCAGTCCCAATAATTAAAAAGCGCGGAAAAAAGATGGCATGAGTGTTGAGTATAGTGGTGTATTTACGATGTACAAATGAAGCCGGTGCTTGTCAGTGTCACCACTTGGTTCTTAATTACTCTGTTGGTGGGTGGTGGTAGGCCTGTACTATATACAGCGTCTTTGCCGCGACCTGATACCGTGTAGCGTGAGCCCCATCATTTTCGTCTTCGAAATTCACCATTACCTAATTGCGCTCGATCAAATTATAATTAATTTCAAGTAAACTAATCTCATTCTTAGAAAATCTTCCCTTCCCAGCGTCGAGGGCCGTTTGATTTGCTTAGCCTTTTGTTTGGCTTTCGACTGTATCTAAAACATATAATTAATTAATTAATTAACAAAGATAGGGACACTGATATTTTTAAAAAATATAAATTATCTACGGCTTTTAACTGAGAGCTGTTGAGGATTTTTTTTAAAATAAAACTAAATATCTAACATCCCGCCGGTCGAAATCCGAATCCGCATCCTACCTACTGGCAGGTTCAAAACGAAGTCATATCTCCGTACTGTATGTTGACCGGAGGCAATTAAGGAGGGCGGTGTAATGGGGTTTCGAGCCTAAACATGGATTAATTAATGGACAAAATTACGTTAATAAATGTTGAAGTTTGAGTTTGTATAAAAATTATTATTACAAAAGACAATTTTAATATTTTAAAAATAAAATTAATTCTATACTAAAAAAATATAAAAATAATATAGTATAATTAAATAAAAATAAAATATTAATCTGAATATTATTATTAATAGACAAAAAAGATCAAATTATTTTCGAAGAGTAAATACTACAGAAACGCCTTGGGAGAGGGGAGGCCCGTTACGGGTAAATTATAAGAGGAAAAGAAACGTGGTTTCCGTTCAAAGTATCCAAGAGGTGTTACCCTCCGAAACAAAGGGGTCGGCAGGGGCAACCAATGAAAGGGTCATTCCCTATTAAAAAAAAGTAAAAGTTAACATCCAACCCCACTATTCCACCATACCGCCTTCTGATTCCGTATTACGTACCACCAACACTCCCACACTTTTTTTTTATTCTTTTTTTTTTTTGGGTGAATTTTCACAAATTCCTTTTAATCATTCTCTTCCTATATATATATATATATATATATATATATATATATATATATATATTCCCCTGCTTTCCTCACTTGACCAACAAACTTGGAGCCTGGCTTACCCACCCTTGCCTGCGCTTATTCTTTCTTCTTCTACTTTGGCAAGATAGGAAAGACGAGCATGCAGGAGGAGAATAAGAAGATGAAGGTGAAGAAAGGATGGCTTGCTGTTCAAGTGGGTTTGGAGGAGGAAGACGGTCCTTCTCAGAGATTTGTGATCCCAATCTCCTATCTTTACCATCCTCTCTTCAGAAGCCTTCTGGACAAAGCTTACGAGGTATATGGCTACCACAGCGATGGTCCTCTTAAGCTTCCCTGTTCTGTCGATGATTTTCTTCATCTCCGGTGGCGAATTGAGAAGGAGTCTAATCACAATCAACATCACCACCACCACCACCACCACCACAACCACAACCACAACCACCATCATCATCACCTTCCTCACGCTTTGTATAATTTCCACGCTTGTTAAATTACACAGACCCTTTTTGTTGGAAAAAAAAAAGGACTTTTTTTAGGGAAGGAAGATGCTCTGTATCCAGAACGAAACTTGTCAGAAAGAAAGAACGACATACTCCGCAGTTAGCTAAGTTTTCGAAGCAGGAAGATCGATCGTGTGTGTGGTGTGTTTCAGTGGTCGATTATGGTGTGAGAGAGAGCGAAGTTTTGATTAGGCATTTTGGCTATTGTCTTGTCCCTCTTGAAAATCGAGAGATAAGATGGTCAATGTACTGTGCATAAAATTACCGTTTCTTCAATTATCGTGTCCCTTCTCTCTTTCTCTCTCTCTCTCTCTCTTTTTGAAGTGACGGATGGAAAATGAACAGTTAACAGTTAACGTTGCAGCCTTAACGTTAGCAAATAAAAAGTAAATAAATGAGAGACAGCGCATGCAAGTGCCAAGTAGGCAAGTACTAGTGTTTGTTTCAAAACTGAATTCCATGTTTCTGTCTGTCTAGCTTTACAGCACCCTACTCCAACGATATTTGGTTGTCGTGCTCGGGAAATGGGTCTGCCAGGTTATCTCTTCTTCCCGATCTGTGCTTTTGGATGAGTTTTGATTTGACTCAAACCTGCACAACTTGGAAATCAGACCTCGTCTTCCTTCCTATCAAAAAAAAAAAAAAAAACTTGTCTTTCTTTTTCTTTTCTTTTTTTAAATTATTTTTATATATTAAATAAATGTTTTCATACAAATGTTTGTTTTAAAAGTCAAACTCATGTACATTTATCAGTAAAATCAACCATCTCAAATGCACAGTTGACTATCTTTTTGTTGTTTTTTAATTGATTTAATTTCAATTAAAAATTGAATTCAATTCTTCTTTATTACTTTTTATATAACCCTCCCTTAATTTCAATCACTCGTTTATAAAATTAAAATTCGTAATTATACATCTATTTAAGTCATCAAAATCGGTCAAATAAAAAATGATTTGGGTGAACAATATGTCATGTTATTTAGAAACGGGTCATTTTGCTCCGGCTTTGGATCACTTTTTTTTTTAAAAAAAAAAAACAGGGATGCTTCATCTATTTCAATTCAAATATTTTATCTTAATTTACTTATGAATTATCCCTAATTTTTATTAAAATTGTAATTTTAAAAAAGTATACAAATTATAAAATTTACATATTGCTTAGTATTATATATATTATGATAATTTATCTTATACAATGTGTTAAATAGTTTCTAAAATTTAGATATCTCTTACTATCAATAAATTTAATTAAATTATTTAATAAAAATAAATTCAATTAAAATAATAACAGAAACATATAATTCACTTTCCATTTTACTTTCTAGATAAATATTCATCCATTCTTTTTATTTTAAAATTTTTTATAAATATTAATTTTAATAATTTTATAATTATACAAAGTGACACGTGTTTTTAATTTTAAATTATAAATTTTATCATAATTTTAAGTATTCCAAAATAATTAAAAAAATATCATTAAAATAATTATTTTTCACTAATTAGTTGAAATATTATTCTTTATAATAATTTTAAATTTTTTAAATTATTTTTGATAAGTTAAAAACTATTAACGCACTTAAGTGGACCAAGTTTTAATGTACAAGGAAATGAAAAATTTCCACATAATATAAGTCTTAAAAATTTAGATTAAGTTTTAAGAGGTTAATTGAATGATAAATTTAAATATATGATACTTTTGTTAATTTTTTAAGCGATGATAATTTAGTTTAGGTGTGTAAATTAATTGATACATCACATTGATTTGCAACAACAAAAAAATGCTAATACAGTAATATTAAAACAATTGAAATTAATGTGAACCTAAACTTAATGTGTAATAGCAATATGTTTCTATTTATTTTTCAAAGGGTTATATAAATATAATTAATATCACTTGTTATGTATTTAATAATTATAATATTTACCAGCGTATCAATATGTACTTGTGTTTTTAAAAGTGTGTAAATTTTTTTATATAAAATATAATAATTATGAAACTGTGATTATTTTATTCTAAATTAGTATTGATAATCGTATTTATTCAAATTTTAAAGTAAAAAAATTTTGTGTTGATTATTTTATTTTAAGTGCTGATTATTATATTGTTGGTAATTATTTACGATTTAAAATAGAAAATTTTGTGCTAACAATTATAAAAGAGTAAAGTAAATAGAAAAAATTGTAATTTTTACATTATGATATAAAGCATTTTTATAACAATTTAAAAGAAAAAAAATATTTATAATAAATGTTTGAATGTAGATTCATTAACTCATAGGGTGCGTTTAGTAAACGGCAAAATTTTTTGTTCTCAGGAATCATGTTTTCTGAAAACATAATTGATGGAAATTATAATTTCCAAGAATGTATAAAATGTGTTTGATTGACCTTTAAGATTACTGAAAATCTTTAAATAATGTTATATGTAAATCTTCTATTTGGTTATACTTAATTTTTTGAAAATCTTCGTATATTTTTAAAAAAAAAACTCTTTATTCTTATGAGAGAGAAAGTAAGAGTGAAGAGAAGGAATGAGAGAGAAGATGAGAGAGAAAGTGAGAGAGATGAGAGAGAGCAATTTTTTCTTATTATTACAATTATTCTATTAATAAAGAGTATAATTATTATTTAATATCATAAGAGAATTATCATTCTCATAGAAAACTAAAATTCTCATCCCTTTTATTGGAATATTTTTGTGGGAATTTTATTAAAAAATAATTTCTGGGAATTTTAATTTGGGGAAAATGCATTTTCCCACCTTGATGTATTGGTATAATTGTAAGTTCCCCCCTTTTCTTTTAATTGTTGCAATGTCCCCCCTGTTGTTTGTTTTAATTGCAATTATCCCTCTACCGTCTAATTTAATAATTAAATTTAACTTTTGTGCGTGTAAAATGACTAAACCACCCTTATAAATATTTTTATAAAAAAATACATTCCATTCTTTTAATTTATCAACAGCACGGCATCTCTTCCCCCAAATACGCGAGCCCTTCCCTGCGAGAACCCATCCCCTTTATGCAACCCAGCCACCGGCACGGCATTCTCTGTTTTAGACATAGAGATGGATGCTAAGAATAATAATAATAATAAATAAGAAAGAGACCATAAATAACAGTGTGTACAAAAATGGAAGCAACTGTAGTCTTCATGCTCATAAACTCCAAGGGGCGATTTTTTCCCAGCATTTGAAAAAGCATTCCTGGTGACAAAACTGCAAACAGGGCAGTGACTATTAGAGGAACAGCCCAGTCGTGTACAGTGTGGCCTCACACCAAGATGATGATGATAAAGAAGAAGATATGGAGGTGGTTTTAAAATAATCAATCATGCACTTTAGTTTTTATTATCTCCTCTTTTCTGGGACCTGTTCATGGCTTTTTCTGGATAAGAAAGGAACCATTTTCTTTTCAAGTCCATTCTATGAAGTTTCCAACAGTGAGTGGCTGCAATATGATGCTCTCTGCAATTCAACTTCAATAAACTATTGGAAACACAGTGAACTCATAATGTTTTCATCATTGTCCTCCTCAAGAAAGTCAAATATGCAAGATTCAACTAGTTGCGTTGCTTTCTTTCTACTGAATGCTATCTCACGCTTGTTGCTAATTGCAATGAATGCACACCTTCTAGCAGACGGGTTGCTTGAGGGGGATGGGTTCTTGCAGGAAAGGGCTCGCGTATTTGGGGGAAGAGATGCCGTGTTGATAAATTAAAAAAATGGAATTAATTTTTTTATAAAAATATTTATAAGGGTGGTTTAGTCATTTTAAACTCACAAAAATTAAATTTAACTATTAAATTAGACGGTAGAGGGATAATTGCAATTAAAACAAACAACAGGGGGGACATTACAACAATTAAAAGAAAAGAGGGAACTTGCAATTGTATCAATACATTAGGGTGAGAAAATATATTTTTCCCTTTTAATTTTTCAGAAATAAATTTTAAAAAACTTATACCAAATATAAAAATTCTAATTTCTCGTATTCAAATTTCTAAAAAACAAAAAAAATTCTTGTATCAAACATTTTTATAGTTCAAAATAATTAAAACAAACAACAGGGGAGACATTACAACAATTAAAAGAAAAGGGGGAACTTACAATTATATCAATACATTAAGGTAGAAAAATGCATTTTTTTCTTTTAATTTTTCAGAAATAAATTTTAAAAAACTTATACCAAATATAAAAATTTTAATTCCTCGTATTCAAATTTCTAAAAAACAAAAAAAATTCTCGTATCAAACACCTTTATAGTTCAAAATATATATTTTTAGTATATTTTTATTATTTAGTTTTTATATTGTGAGACAGATAGACTGATAGACGAGGAGGGGTAGACCGGACGTGTGGGGTGCTCTATTTTGACAGGGCAACGTGGCACGCAGTATGTTTTTTTTTTTTTGGGAGAACCAGGGGTAGGGTGGGGGGAGAAGTCGGGGAACACGAAAAGACGGCAAATCTAACAGTTAAGAGTAAACGTTATCTTACCCCTTCTTGGAACTGGGAACTCGGAATCCATCGCCGCTTGCGGTTCCTCCGTCGGTACGTATCTTATCTAGATATTTCATTTCGTAATTTTGTCTCTTTTAAAACCTAATTTTTCTGAAGAACTTGCATATGGTGAGATAGCGCCTTGATTTTCATCCCTTTTGTTCTTCTTCTATGTGTTTCCGGCTAAATTAACTCTTTCTTTAAAAAAAAAACTTTGATGAATTATCAGATTTTAAGGCGATGGCATCCGGCAATACAGGTTAGCAATTTTACTGAACCTTGACAAAATTTAGGATTCAGCGACGTAATTTTTTTGTTCTTATGTCTTAGCAACTAAACTTAAATTGGTAGGTAACAATACCACTTTAAATTCCAATGGTATGTTTGAACCAACCTAAATCTATGTTGCTTTAATCTATCTCATCGTCAAGGCTCTTAAACGTCTACAGGTTTCCCATTAGATTTCCCTTGGTCCATCTGTCTGACTATGTTCTTCCAGGAACAGTGGTTTTCAAAAACTAGATATACACCCTCAATTGGAAAGTCCTCCCCCCCCCCGCTCCCCTAGCAATAGGAAGATAATGATGGTGCTAGACCCCCCTAGCGCCTTGAGTGGAGTGGCACCTAAATTAACTGTTCAAGCATATTGTTCATATAAAATAGTAAATGTTGGAGATGAAGTATGATAATAAAGTACAAAGATTTAAGTTCACAACCAAAAAGATGTGGCGGCCCTGAAATTCTTGTAAGAAACATATTATACAAATATATAGTTTTTTTTTAATTGGACAAGTGTCAATTTCTAGAAATTAATTAGATTATAATTCAAGCATGCATATCATCTAGTTATTAAATTGAAATTTAGAATATGCTATATCAACTTGTATCCACCAGTCATTGCCTAGACTTCCTTCCAATCCTCGCTCTATTTGTTTCACTTTCATTCTGACTCAAAATAATGAAGGACATCATAGATAGTGTACCTTAACTCTTTTCTAGTTTGCTTGAACAAATGTTAAAATCTTAACTTCTTACTAGTAAGATAGCAAGAAAATGGGAGTGGATCAGCTTAAAATAAATTCAGGACCTTGTTATCACCATTTTCAAAAGCATTAATTGAAAAAAATTCAATAAGAATGAAAATAACCAAGATTTTGCTCAAGCGGCAAAGAAAGCAACTTGCTTCCCTTAGAAAGGTACTAAAAGGCGTGTACCTGGCTGAAGGGACCTTGAATCAATCATCAAGAGGCAGGACTCCTTTTGGTGCCTTGTCTCAATTGCACCATTAGCTTCACCGTGTCCAGAAAGTTGGAGAATGGAAACGATTTTAGAAATTTTTTGGGAAATTGACCACAGGAAGCGAAGTAAAACTTTGTTTAAACCAGAGGATGGCAAATTGAATGGGATATGTGGTTTTTTCCCTTTCTCTTTTCTCTTTGTTTACTAAACTGTCATATATTTAGAAACTATTTCCAATACTATACTTTTCCATGAAAACAAAACTGTCATAAACGTTTTTGAGATCTTTCATCTTTTAATCTTCTTGATGTTCTAAATATTGGCAGTCCCTGTATTGATATGTGAAGCAGTGACTTAAATCTTTTTATTGTTATGTCAGACCTGCTAAGGAAGGCAAAGAAACTTGAGGAAGTCACTAAGGTCAAGTTTAATCCTGCACGTATATCCAGTCTTGATGCACTCCTTCAGGATGCTTATGCTATACAATGCCCAAAACCTATTGATTATTACAATAGGAGAGATCTGGTTCGCATCTTCAATGTGATAGCGAAGGAAATATATGGTGACTCTCTGTTCCAAGATTCCTTAAAACCCATTCTTTTGAAAAATTTGTATTTTATTACCCCCAAACTGAATTAATTTAAAAAGTTTATAGGGTTATATTGGAATTTTGAATTATTTTCCCCTTTCTTCCCTCATTAATCATCCAAACAAGGGAAGGTAGCATCTTTTCATTGATGCCTCCTCTTTGAACCCTTCCAAACATAGCCTAAATGTCTTTCTACTTTGTTTTCTAATAAAAATAAGATTGCAAACTTGCATTTCATGGTGAAGAGAAGTTGTTATTATGTCTGGTGGCTATTTACCATATGAGCAGCCTAATGAGAAACTACATGTTTCTCCTATGGGTCATCTCATGGATTATTGAATCAACTTTACATATTATTTCTATCATCTTGATTGATATATTCCTTTCAAGAAAGTACTTTTCATGAGGAAAGCATCTTTGTGGTGATATTTAATATCAAAGAATGGTAGAAATAATTGCAATGTGGGGGGTTTTTGTGCAGTGATTCATTGAGACATCACAGATTTCATCTGAAACATATCTAATTATGATAGTTGCATGTTAAGAACAAACTTACTTTGTCTTTTTGCCGCTTCCGATGTAATGTCTCCTACTTCTGTTTTTTGTCCCTTTACCTTAATTTCAGCTTATGCCTGGAGACTTTGGATTACTTCCCTTGTAGAGTTTTCTCTGCTTTAAACACTTCTTATCTGTTTCCTTTCAGGCAATAATGATAGATCACCAGTTGTGAAAGGATATGGCTCCTTTATAATGGATATGTTCAATGAAGGAAGTGATCTGGACTTGTCTATAAATTTCAGCAACAATTCAGTTGAAGTTCCTCGGCAGAAGAAAATTGAAATCCTTCGAAAGTTTGCAAAAAAGTTATACTCAATTCAAAGTAATCTTTTTAATATTAGTAAATTAGTATACTCATTGCTTTGATTGCTGGGTTTAGTACACTATATTTTAGTATTGTGCTTTAATGCATTGGGTGTAAAACCGTGTATATAGACAAAAACTGAATACATTGATTTAACCATTATCATTATTCAGGAACCTGGCCTAAGGGCTTTATATATTAGGTTGTTGCATGGATTGAGTTTTTTCAGACAACAATACATGTCAAATTCTATTGTCTTTGTGCACTAATTCCAATCCTTGTGGATGTTGAATTAGTTGGCATGTATTGTATCCAGAACCATTATCAGACTGAGGCAAGAAAAGTATGGTTGATTGATTGTTAGTTGAGATTTGAGAATGTGTAGATGCATCTAGGATTTTCAATCTAAACTGGAGCTTTGACACATTTAGTCTCAATCTTGCCTTGTTCTTTACTACAATCTCATTAAAAATGATTGTTGCAGAGCGAAACTTATTTCCTTTCTTTGTGACATGTTGGTAAGTTAAGAATCTACCAGCTTTGATGATGTAGTTGGGTCTATTAACGCAGATGACATCTGTACTGTAGGAAAAGGACACGTTAGAGGTGTACAGACTATCATGACTGCCAGGGTGCCGATTATAAAAGTGACTGACTGTGGTACAGGCATTGAATGTGATTTATCAGTAGATAACAGGGATGGCATTGCAAAATCCCATATTATTTATGCAATTTCTACCATAGATGAAAGATTTCGGAAGCTAAGTTTTCTGGTAATTGACTAGCTTCATGATGTGTATTTTACTAAAAAATTCAAGCATGTGATGTATGTTGCTGCTCGTATTTGCAATGTTTTTGAGTTAATGATACTTAAAGAATAAAATTGAAATGAGAACAAAACAGTTGGAATATGATTAGTGAATTTGTGATTGGTGATATATGATCAAATCCTCTTGATAAATACAAGAATTGTTTTTAAGAATTGATTCTGGTGTTAGGTTCAGGAAGAATGTGCTGTAGGACAATGCAGAAGGAAAGCCAATATCTAAGGTTTAACTTGTTAACCAGATCTTTTAGAATGAAAGACTAGTACAATCGGCAATAAATAAGTTTGTGTGGGCTTCATTCCTTAAAATCTGAGTTTCATGAACTTATTTTCCCTCATGGGCTGGTTAGCATTGCACTAGACTTTCTCTGTTTTGAGTGTCAAGTCTGTTGATTATGATGGCATGATTCTTGTTTTTGTATAATTGTTAACACTGGTTATTGTGCTAATATATATATTTTTTTCTGCGGCAGATGAAATCCTGGGCAAAAGCACATAACATTAACAGTTCTAAAGATCGGACGCTGAATTCTTTGTCTATTGTTTCATTGGTTGCTTTTCATTTGCAGGTATTATGGACATTTTTAATCTTTTTCTGGTACACCAACATACTGTCTTGTTGAAACATGTAGTCATTTTGGAATTATACGGTTTCTTATATACTAGAACTGGGATTTTAGTCAGTTTTGATTCTAACTCCAATAAGAGTATATTTGGGTTTGGATTTGATATATATTGAGCTGTGAAAGAAATATGGACATTGAATAGACTTTCCTTTGTAGGGAAAATGGTATAGTGATTTCCATTCATGGTAACGAGACATTTCACTTGAAAGTAACATTAGCTACCTGACTGTTGATGTCAGCTTGAAAGAGATGCTCAAATTCCCCTTCCTGTTGATATACTTCGCTTCTTGGTTTTAGTTTAAAATAGTTGTATGGAAATGTAAGGTTAGGAGGTCAAGAAGGGAGTTGAGAGAAACTCAGAAGAAGCTGTATCATATTGAAACTTCATGGGGCCTTTCCATCTTAGAAAAGGTCATTAATCACAGGCTACGTATTTTCTGAAGGCCAACTTTCAGGTGTGATTATGTGGACCTACATAACCATGGGATTCGGTATCATAGCTGGTAATAGTACCATGTAGGATGGGAACATAATATGGCGTTGTCTATGCAGGGTTCTAGGCCCTTCTGTCAACATGGTCATGGATTTAGTAGCCTTCTTTAGAAACTAATTAATGCCCAACCTTAGGCTCTGTTCACAAGTACTGTGACTTCTAAATTTTAAGGCAAAATTTGTAACAATGTCAAGTAAATATGTTGATCTTATTTCAAGGATACCAAGATTGGTTAATGTGGGGTCTGCTAAACATTTTTTTAAAATTACGAATGCAAAAAAAAAAAATGATGACCTTATTCATGGAAGATTTTGTAAAAAAGATGTATAAGGAATTTAGCTATATTATTTATAGGACGGCTCAGTGTACGAAGCTCTCATCTGGTGAGGTTTGAAAAATACGCAGTCTTATTCCGGCAAATAGAAAGGCTGTTCCAGTAGCTATATTGTTTTATAATATTAAAATTTTTGCATAGTCAAAATAATGCCTGTCAAAATCTCTCTAGGTGATTTGGAAAAGCACCTTACAAAAATTTTACTTAATACTTAAAGTTGAAAGGACCCTTGATTCCCAAGAGGCCTCTTAGTGATGCCTGGTCAACTTATTCGTCATTCCTTTTTTTTTTTTTTAAATCTAATACTTTTGCTTTTCCTTATTCTTAATGCAGACTCGCAATCCTCCTATATTACCTCCATTCTCTTCTTTGCTTAAAGGTGAAATTTCTGCTCGTAGTATATCATCAAAGACGTTCTCTTCTTACTTAAGTCTCAGATTTAAATTGTCTATTTAAAATTATATAATAGCTGTTTAACTTTTATTATCTCTTCAACGTACTGTTTAGCAATTGGACATGACATAAGAATTTCACTACTGGAATGTCTCTTGTCCTGTTTTGTAATTACATAGCTGGACTTGTCTATTTGGGTATTCCTGATAAGTTGCTTAAATTGGCTGATTAATTGGATATTGAGTCTCAGACTACATGATGTAGCAGTGATTAGGTCTGTTGCTATGTGAAATTATCTGGAAACACGTAAAATCTGAGTCATTTTGACCACTGTACGCTAAAGGGGCAAAATATGGATCAGAATATGCTGGGGGGAAAAAATATTTTCCGTGATTATCTATTTGAACAGTAACTTCTATTTTATTTTGTATAAAAAATGACTGTGACTCGAGCTACAGCCAGTTTTTAAAAATTAAATAATAAATTTGTTATAGAGTGAAGTTAGAAAATAAAAGAAGTAAATCTTAAAATTCTAAAATCTTAACCCTTAATCCCTTAAATTTTAAAATCTTAAAAATTCTAACACCCTAAAGTCATAAACTATAAATTTCTAAACTCTAATCCTTAATAAACCCTAAACATTAAACACTAAATTTTATTTCTTAAATTCTAAATCTTAAACCCTGACATAAGTTAATTTAGTTATAACTTTACCGTAATTTTATCTTTTATTAGTGCAGATGGGTAGGATAGACGAGGAAGGAAGGTTGCTATTAGTGCTATGCTTTGTCGCACTTTTTTTCATTGAAAAGAAAGTTTTAGTACTGACTTGGGTTGTGTACCTTTGTGACCTTCCTTGCTGACACAGAGATAGCATTGTAGACTTAGGGTTTGACGGTTATGATTTATTTTTTTAGAGGCTAGGATTTATGGTTTAGGGATTAGGAGTTAAGCTTTAGGGTTTTAAAGTTTTAGGGGTTAGGGTTTAGCCATTTAGAGTTGAGGGTGTTAGAGTTTTAGGGTTTTATCTTTAAATTTTTAATATTTCACTCTCCACAGCAAGTTTTTCTTTTAAGAAAAACACTGGCTTTGACTTGTCATCCCTGATGATGAGTCAAGTGCTGTTAGACAGGATGACGAGTCAGAGCAAATTTTTAAAAATAAGAAGAAAAAACAGTACTATTCAAAGGGATATGCTGGAGAAATTTTATTTCCCCAACGTATTTTGATCCATGTTTTATACTATTACAAATGAATAGAAGTGATACTCCAATAAGTTTATTATACTACATCAAGTGTTCTGAAATTTTAAATACCTTCTTGGCTATGTGTGAGTTTCTAAGGTGTTTTTTTTGTTTTGTAATTTTACCTTGGCATTTGTGTCTTTATTGCATGTTCCAGAGGGAGCTGATCCCGCATCTGTGACAAAGGTTCTTTACAATTATTTGAATTATGGGAAGAAAAACAGTGAGTCATTGGCTGAACTTTTCATTACTCTTTTTGTCAAGGTAATTCCTGTGCTTTTTTGTACGTGGTATTCAAATCCTAACACATGATCGAATTAATTCTAATTCCTAATGTATACCTTGACATAAGATTTTTTATTTTTCAATTACACGGAAATGATCATTTGGTAACTTTATTCCTATTGCAGCTGGCATCAGTTGAAAAACTTTGGCAAAAAGGTCTCTGTGCAAGCTTGTATGAAGGTTCATGGATTTCCAAATCGTGGGATTCTCATTCTTACTCATTATGTGTAATTGAATTCTCCTTCTCTCTCTGGCTATTGAGATTCCTGCATTGGTTTACATGTCAAGTTTATACTGATTATCTTTGTCTAATAGGTTGAGGATTTCACAGATCGGTCTCAGAATGTTGCTAGAGCAGTTGGAACTGAAGAGGTAATAACGATCTACAGATGTATCCGTGAATCTCTCAACCACCTGTTGGATTTTCATAAAGGCCGGATGCAGGGAACTGAGCTGATGGATCTTTTGTTTGGAAAACATACTATTTCTCCTCTAGGACTCCGGGGTACTGGGCACATAGATGAAAATATGAATAATCTTCCTAATTTGCAAAGTCATCATCCGCCTAAAAGGATAAAGTTAATGGAAGGCTCAGAAGAAAACCAGGTGCAGAAACCTAGTGAAACAAACTATCTTGTCCAAGGTTGGCAAAGAGCAGAGCCATGGAAGGGTTCTGTAGAAGCCCATCGGGGTGGGACCTACCAATCTCTTGCTATTTCTAGTTCAGACAATAAGGTGCATCATGGTTACGCTCCAGGGACAGTTCATTCTGCTTTTGCTCTAAATTCACTAGGTTTTGAAGGGTCTTATGATCCTTGCAGACAATCTCCTCTTGTTTTCCCGCAAAATTCCATGGGTTTTGTTGGGGCATTTCATCAAAAAGCAGTAGCTCCAAATTCTTATGTTGGATCAATTTATTCACACCTTCCTGAAGTAAGCCACAATCTACAAGGAGGAGACCATACTTTTCACATGCACAGAAGTGCTTAGTTTCCTGCTTTCTCTTTTGTTGTTTCTTGTGTATATATTTTTCCTGTCAAATTAGGATTAGTCACAAAGAATTCACATGTAGACCACCAATCCTCCATCCTCTACCTTGATTGCCTTAAACTAAAACCTTCCAGAATAGATCTTTCTCTGGTTGTTCTAGTTGAAAATCTTATTTCAAATTGGAATTGATAGAGAAACAAGAAAGAAATGCCTATCTTTTATGCCATAGGTTTCTTTTTTGCTTGACTGATTAAAGGCAGGAGAGCAAGGTGATGAAGATTTCGACTAGCATCAAATTTTTGGAAGCTGAAATAGTGGAATATTGTTTTGACATGAAAGATTGAGGACTAGAGAGCCGCCAATTGTTTATTAGGAAATTTTCTTGATCTCTAGCATATCTAGATCATAGAATCTACCTAGTTAAGAGGGTAGAGCTAGAGACAGAAGGGCTAGTTATATTGCGATTGCAGTCAATGTAAAGATGGTTTATGATGGATGAGTTCTAAAATATTTATTGGGGGAAACATGAGCTGTTTCATGTTCTGAATGATAGCCTTGGCATTTCTATTTTCTCTGTGCAGTAATCTCCTCATTTGCTTCTTAAAATCATACGGATAAATATGCTAGCCCTTGTTAATTAGCCACGCACTGCAGTTTTTTTTTTTTTTTTTTTTTTAATAATGCCGTTTAACTTAACATGACATGGAAATCTTAATTTTCAAAATATTTGAAACAAAATTAATGTTATTGTATTATTTATGATAAATTTGATATATAAAATTTAAATTTTAAAATTTTTTATACTAAAATGTTTTATAAATAAGTTTCTAAATGCTCCTCAGCGTACACTAATAATTGAAATATTTGTTATTTTCATCTTACCAAAGAGAAGTTACTTGGAATAGTTTAATATGTAATGGGAACAACACTAACCGATATTTAATGTGCAATTAGTATAATATTTATTTTTTCAGGTAAAGAGTATATACTATTTATTTGAATATATGATAATAAGCATACTTAGTAGTTAGTACCATCGAGATGTATTATGATAATATAATTAACAAAAAGACTCGTGACAAAATGTAAACGGAAAGAAGGATACAGAAGGAGGAATCTCGTTGTGCTATATTCAAGTTACGAGAAGGGTTAAAATTGTAAAAACGGAAGTAGCTCTACCATCTTCTACACTTAACCGCCATTACCAGAAGACGTTGCACTAGTATGAGCCATCAATTTCAATTGCTTCTCTTACTATCTCTTCAAATTCATTCGCTTGCTTTTTATTTCAACCAATTCTTAATAATTTGAGATCGACTACTCGCTTTGTGATCCTTCTCGGAACTAAGAAAAATTCTACCACTGTTGGATCATCATCATCTTCTTAATTCTCCATGAATCGCTTCTAAATTACGAGCCAACAAAGAGATGTGGCGTCGAAGTGGATTCCGTTTTTCGAAGTTCGAATTTACAAATGGACTGCGTTTAGGTTTAGGGCTTCTCAGAAGATCGTTTTCCAGTGAGCCAGGAAAGAGGTTTGCCGTGTTGTGGGGCAATGGCGATTACGGGAGATTGGGTCTTGGCAGCTTAGATTCTCAGTGGACACCTGCGATTTGCTCTGCGTTTCATAATCAAACACTTAAAGCCATTGCTTGTGGTGGTGCTCATACTCTTTTCTTAATAGGTTCCCCTTTCACTGCCCTCTCGCTAATAATTTACTTCGTTCTCTGAATTAGAGGAATAATTTGCAAATTTTTTTACTTCAACTATTTTTTTGGTTATTGGATGTTATAATTGAGAAAGCAGTCAAAAAACAGAATTATATTATGGTTGATCACCAATGTAATAGACAGATATTTAGCTCCAGAAAGCTGCTTCTTGAGAAATACTATATAGTACTAAATTTTCTTGATCGTCACATAATCATTAGACGTTCTACTATAACATTCTATTTGCAAATAACAGACCGTCGATCATAGCAATTTCTGCAGAAGTCCCTGTTAGGTTAATGTTACAACGAATGGATTTTCTTTAAGTTCATTGTACTGTCTATAATATCCAAATTACTAGTTTATCTTGATAACAGTTTTCTTTATGATATTGAATGGCTAAAATGTAGCAGTCTTTAAATTGGCCGATGACCTGTGAAGATTCTCCGTAATGTTCGGGTAGAGGCTTACAAATTATCCTCCTGTCACAGACAATGGACGCGTTTATGCTACTGGTCTCAACGATTTCGGACAGCTTGGCATATCAGAGAATAAGCATTACTCAATGGTAGGATCTATCCAAGTTATCGCATGTATAATTTTTCAGTGAACTTGTCACATTTACAATAGGTTGTTCTGTTGTCCCCCTCCCCCCCCCTTTTTTTAGTATATTCCCTCTTAATCATTCCCTCATTCAGAAATGTCAAATAAAAATTTAAGGTAATGAGAATGCTATGAACTTTCTATATATGATACTCTCACTCCTAGAACTACTACTCTTAACAATTTCTATGATTGAATGCATAGTAAATTGATATATTACCGGAGTAGGTTTTCCATAGATAAGTTACTTGGCCTATTTTGACTTGCTGGGGATAAATCCCTTACCTGTTCATGTTGATGCAGGAGCCACTTGAGGTTCTTGGACTTAAGAAGGAAATTGTGCAAATCTCTGCTGGTTATAGTCATTCTTGTGCAATTACAGGTCTGTGCTAATGACTGGTCAGAGTTGCTATTGTAAACAACACCAACAACAACAAGCCTCAATCACTAATATTTGAAGTTGCCTAACTGTTTTTTTTTTCCTTTTAAATCACATTTAAATAGTTTAATTATTCTGTAAAAAGGTAATGAAAGAAAGAAAAATGTAATAGCATAAGAAATTAGTTATTTGAACACACTGCAATTAATGATAATAAACTTGTAATAGATGGATAACTAAGAAATAATTATTTAAAACCCTTCATCAATTTTAAGATTTATTTTGGTTCCTTATACACTCTCTTTATTCTTCAAAGCTTTTCTTGGCAAGGAGGTTCTGGAAAGAATTCCGTACACAATTTCAGTTTCCAAATATACTGAGTACTGACCTAAGAAACTGGATTTGGTATTTGATGCCTGCTGCTCTGGAGTATAGATTAAATATTATAGGATACTTGTGTCTTTTCCGTGATTTCTGTTTATTCTTTCTGAAAAAAATTATTTGCTTTTTTCCTAGTGAATGTCTGCAGATTCTATGCCCTTCCTTTTGTTAAAAGAATATACCTTCTCTCTCTCTCTCTCTCTCTCTCTCTTTTTTGTAGCGGATGGAGAACTATACATGTGGGGAAGGAACACAAGTGGGCAGCTTGGACTTGGAAAAAGTAAGACCTAAACTTTATGTTAATTATGGTGATATGTGGTTTGGAAGAACCAGGTCACTTAATGTAATCTTTTAAAACTTGAAATTCTTGGTAGTTAGCAGTAGTATAAAAGAAGGTTGGAAGATAGCAACTAGCTTTGAATATAATGCCTTTTTTCTGTAAAGCAGGGGCTGCAAAGGTAGTTCCTCTGCCAACTAAAGTGGAATGCTTGCATGGAATCACCATTAAAATGGCAGCTCTAGGTTCAGAGCACTCATTGGCTATAAGTGGTATGCAATAGAAAACTTCATAAATTCACATTTTGGGAGTCGTTGAGGCTAATTTATCTATTCATTTGTTGATTTACTAATGTTGTTACATAAGATGGATGGTTAAATGAGATTGCACAGTAAATCATTATAAGTTTCAATTTATGTATCAGAGTTTTGCAGTTTGCCTAAGAAATCTGAGTGGAATTTTAGTTATATAGGCTTCACATTCAAATTGTTTGATGGGTGCCTTTTCATGTATTCTTATTCACTTCACATAATGAGCATGACTCTATATTTCTTGCTAAATGTCCTTGATATCTTGTAAATTGTTTATATCTTCACCAGATGGAGGAGAGACTCTAAGTTGGGGAATGGGAGGGTCTGGTAGGCTTGGTCATGGCCATGAGTCCAGCATTTTAGGATTCTTCAAAAGTAACAGGTTCTGTCCATTTTTTTATATACACAATCTTTAGTTGCATTAATCAATATTCATTTTTTGCTTTATTTTATAATTTATACAACAACAACAACAACCAAGTTTTTTCTTATTAGGTAGAGTTGACTACATAGATCAAATGGCGCTATACTGACTTATTATAAATGAGATCAACAAATAAATTTTTAACCGTTAAATCTTTCTTAATAATATGTTCAATTATTTTCTTTGACCTCCCTCTATCTCTAATTATAAATTATTTTATAATTTATACAATTAACAAAAAGGATGAGACTCAATAATGATATAATTAGAATGATTTCCACTAAAATGGTTATATCAACATCAATTTTTATTTATGAATTTTGATGTCTCTTTTTATTTTCTTTGTTGATAATGCAGTGAATATACCCCAAGGCTTATAAAGGATCTCGAAGGAATCAAAGTTTGTAGTTTTATTAAGTGCCTAAATGTTGCTTCTGTTTCCAAGATGGATATATTGGCTTCAAGATATTAATTGTTATCTCTGTTGTTTTGGCTTCATTCTTTATATATGCCTAGGTTAAATATGTTGCTGCTGGGTTGCTAACTTCAGCTTGTACTGATGGTACTTATATATAATTTATTTTTTCTTTAATTGTAAAATATTATTTTCTATTCTCTCTGCACACCTATTGGTTGCATACTCTAATTACCTTTGGTTTTATTCTTGACCCATGTAAATTTTGCAGAGAATGGTTCTCTTTTCATATTTGGTGAAAGAGGGATTGACAAATTGGTATGTTCAACCAGTAGTAATTGATTCTATTTTTTTTAGTATTTAATCACTTCACCTCTTTTGTCCCTTATTTTATCATATACAAGCTGTAATGACTGATGCTTTCTTCATGCATCCAGTGGTTGGGGGAGATGAACAATGCCACAAAACCATCATTGATGAGTGAACTTCCGCACTCAGAAGAAGTTGCATGTGGTGGCTATCACACTTGTGTTCTGACAAGTAATTCTTCAGTTTCTCAACTTAATCATGTGCTGATAAAGTGACCATCATTTGTTTACGGTTTCATTTTATTTTTTGTTTTCCTATAGAATCTGGTGAGCTTTACACCTGGGGTTCAAATGAAAATGGCTGTCTTGGTATTGGGTATTCTTCTATGCTTAAAACTGATTGCTTGGACTTTTTTGTTTTCTACATAAGCATTCTTCTTCTTTTTTGGTCTGCACGCTTGTTTTGATTTAGAAATTATTTTATTCTTAGTTCCTCAGATGTCATTCATCTACCTGAAAGGATTCAAGGTCCATTCTTGAAGTCTTCTGTTACCCAGGTTTGTAATGTTATTCATCCTCACAGTTGATTTCTTAGAGATTTAGTTGTGAAGAGCAAGAATGAGCTTACAGAAGGTTACAAAGATAATATTTGCATGATTGAGCAAAACAGGTCTTGAGTACTAGGCTTTGATATTAATATTGGATTTTATATTTTATCCAAGCTAACTTTCATAAGTTGATAGAATTTGGTATTTGTTACCAATGGTTTTGCACTAAATGTGAAGGGAAGTACAGTTTTGGATATTCTTGGGTTACTTCCCGATATTCTTACACTGTATTGAACAATTGATTATATAGGGTAGCTTAAGTGGTTACTTGCCATTAGAATTTGCGCGACGTTTTCATTCCCCTATCTTCTATGTACTTTGGTATTATTCTTGCAATTCTTTTTGTGATCTAGATGCCATTTATTTTTAGTTAATTTGTTAGTGTGTGCCTGAACGATGTACATGCTCCATATACATAATTAATTACTAAGATCTTGGACTCTTAGCACCATAGATTTACTTTAGTTTATTTGCAATACAAAAGAACGTATAGGATAGGCATTGGTTTAGCTTTCTGGTTCTATTCAAAATTCTTGTGAGTTTTATAATTAAAGCGGATAGTGGATACTGAGTGAAAATTCTGTTTAAACAGTAGATAGCAACATTCAATAAGAGTAAGGGTTAACCAAATCATTATCGAACTCAGATTTTCTTGTCCCATATTTTAGCTTTCTGACTCTATTAGTCCATTTTGCATTTCAGGTATCATGTGGTTGGAAGCATACAGCAGCTATTTCTGGTAAGAACCCCCCCCCCCCACCTCATGAATCACGAGATAAGAAAGACAGAATATGAACCAAATTGTTATTTACAGGTTTAGATGTACCTTTTTGTAGAACTATTGTGAAGGCAGACATTTTTTGTAAAGTTAAATTTACAAGAACCAAAAAAGAAAGGAATTTTGGAGATACAGTGGGAAATAGTTAAACAAACATGTCATTTGTGTTTAATTATATCTGAATTAGCAGCTTAATGTAAGGGATTTGATGTGTTTGAAAGAACTTTTGAGGCAAATAAGTGTAAGGTTAATTGAATGTTTTACAAGAAAATGCTGACAGATTTGGAGGTCAAGAGTCTGGAGCCATTTCTTTTTAATGTATGAATGTTGGAATACAGAGAAGAAAACTATGGAGGCATCAAAACCTAGGATTTGCTAAATCACAGGAGATGTAGCGTATATATGTTGGAGAATATAGACTCTCTGAAACTCAAGGTAATTGAAAACGTTAGATCAAAATCACATTAACTGACCCAAAGTACCTCACTAGTCCAAGTGTCCAAAAACAGTACATGTCTAGAGAACTTAGGATTCCTGAAGTGCCCCTGAAATTTGAAAATTTCAGGAACACAAGTAGCTTAAGAGTTAAGTCTCTACAATAAAATTGATCATGATTTCATATTTCTTGGGCTTTAATCATCTTATTTTTCCACCGTAGACATGAGTAATTACTCAAAAAGCCCCACCTGCTAGGAAATTACTTGCTCTATCTTTTGAGTTATACTGCCTCTTAGACTTGTCAAATAGACAGTTAGGTTGTTGAATTTACTTTAGCAATGAATTGTTGTAGACTTGAAGTTAATCAACAGTGTCTTTCCTCTTGGAGAACCTCAATCCAGTTTATGTTGGGGAAGTACTTAATTTTCATTTAGAAGGTTAAAAAATTACTAAACCCTGGGTTTAGTCAAGCGTGATCTTTATATATTTCTGCATAGAGGAGCAGGCTTTCGTTAGCCCTCATGTTATATGTAGCCAGATGTTTGGATTGCATAAAAAGCTTGCTTTTGAGTTTTTATTTGTTTCAATTAAACTATAATATTTTATTCCTCTTACTCCCTTGACATGCTTGATGTTTATGTTGTAGGGCTGCTTAAGATTTTTTTTTTTAATCCTGAATTAATTTGTTGTTGACTTTCAGAAGGCAATATCTTCACATGGGGCTGGGGAGGTTCTCATGGGACTTTCTCCGAAATTGGACAGTCTTCGGGAGGACAATTGGTTTGCTTCTGCATTCCATACTTTTCTAATGCCTTGTCTAATTGGATATTATTTACAATAGATATCGCGCACACACTTATAATGGGAAGAATGTTACATATTAAGACTTGGATCGCAAAATAGATCCAAGAATTTACTGAATACATACTTCAAACAATCATGATTTCTAAAAATATATAAACACATACCAGAGCTTTCTGCATATTAATTGTTTGACTTTCACATGACCTTGGGACCCTTTTATTTAATCATTGTATAACGTAATACTATAGTCTAAGGAAGAGAAATGTGCAGTCTGATTACAGTGAGGCTCACGCATTTCTTTCATCAATTAATTAATAGTTTGTCGTTTAATGTAAGTATACTACTGTCTGCCATTAATGATATTGACCATTTATGCTTTCCACCATCAGGGTCACGGAAGTGATGTGGACTACATAAATCCAACGAAAGTTTCTATCGGAGAAAATGTGAAAGCAGTGCAAATTTCATGTGGCTTCAACCATACCGGTGCTATAATTGAATATACGTAGGTTTTGCTGCTCCAATTATTCGTAGTTATATGTCAATACTCAATCGTCAACAAAATTCAGAAATATGAACACTGCAGCAATGTCATGCATTCTTTCATTTTATTTGTATCACCATGTATCTTTTATACATCTCACCAGATCAGAAAAAAAAAAACATCTCACTCATCCAGAAGGCTGTAGGAAGTTGCGGCATATATTGAATGAAGCATACCCATATATTGTATACTTTTTTTCCACAGGAAGACAGGAACATGTATTTACAATTAAAAGTTCAACGATGCTAAAAATATTTGTTGAGGTCACTCCTTCAAATAAAATAGATTGAGGTGATAGCATTCTTCCAGTGAGAAAAAAATTTATTTTCAGTTTTTGGGTTACCCGCCTTTTTTATTTTTGACTGAGTCGCATGTTTGGGATTGATTTCGGGGGCTCGAAAATCACTTTTGTCCCCCCAAGGTAGATTGACACGAGAGAAGCCTATGGACCAGTTGATTGAACGCGGTTCTAATAAATCACGGCGATGCAATTATAGGAACCTATACGTTGTTAATTGTCACCCTACCTGCAGATCGTTCCTAGTATGCATAACGATTGAAAATTAAGGTATCCTCTTTTCTATTCGTATGTTCTGGGCGGATCTTTTTAATGATGTTACGTTTTGCAACCCATAACTGAAGCGAAGAGCATATTTTATGGAGAAATTAACTGGATAACTCTACTGGTAGAGTGGGATGATCTTCAATGATGAATTTCAGTTTATTTTATGATTTGGCTATGAAGAAGATAGAGGGAATTACAGCATAGCAAGGCGCCTAGGCAGTAGTCCGAATATTTTATGATTTGGTTATTTTTGCATAATAAATAATATCCTTTTCTGGTTTTGGTTAGCATAATAGCATAGCAGGTAGTCCTATAACTTAATAATAGTGAATCTAGCGATTATGCAATCACAAATGTCCTTTTAAAGCATAAAGCTTGAGGCATGAATGTTGAGTCTCAGATGCATTAAAGTTGTCTAAAACAAAACGTCTTTGGATTCCATGGATTGAGACATGCACACATCTTCATAGATAAAGTAAAGATAATAAATGCCTTGCAGTGATAAGTCAAAACATTGGGACATGGCTTTCCTGTTAAGCTTATGCCTCGAGAATTGAGAGTCGAGACCATCTCACACCGTTTTGTAAGACCACTCGTTCGTTTGGTTATTGACTTAATCATTGTGCCGTATAAGTTTCATCGTGTTAATAAAAACATTTCTTTCTCGAATGATAATAATAATAATAATAATAATCTGCGTTTGCAATTATCTGCGCTCCTAATAAACCTGAATATGAAATGAATGAAGATCGAAGGGAGGCGATACGAGCCCCGAGATATGTGCAATATATCGCGGTAGATTCGCACGGTGATGATGGGCATTATGATTAAACCATAATTACAATGAACATCTGGGTAACCAATGGTGGTCCCCCACGTACCCCACCTGCGAAGACAGCCCCGGTGTCCACGTGCTCTTGTCCCCTGGGGGCATTTAATGGGATCACGTGGCAATGTCTGCAGCGTACGATGCGCTGAGAATCTGAGCCGTCGATTCTTCGGCGGGGGGTTTGACTCGCAAATTATCAATAAATATAAGATCGTGATATATGTGTGGGGGTTGGTTGGGAGGGGAGTAATTGACTG
The DNA here is from genome assembly GCA_037074535.1 of Gleditsia sinensis. Taxonomy (NCBI): domain Eukaryota; kingdom Viridiplantae; phylum Streptophyta; class Magnoliopsida; order Fabales; family Fabaceae; genus Gleditsia; species Gleditsia sinensis. The sequence continues at coordinate 2,663,354 of CM073464.1, read as the reverse complement.
ACGGTGTGTATTGTATTGGTAATTTGTGCTCCTCGTTAGTCGGGCTGTGTTCCTCGGTTCCCGATCCTACGCTCCCGCTGACACCGACATGTCCGGGGTCTACATCGACGGAGCGTCGGATGATGGCAGTGGACGGCTGTGATCTGATGATTCCCTATTCGCCGTCTTTCGAATGACGTGTTTTACGGAAGACACTGTTGATAGTCACAGCTATACCATGTATAGGAAGGATAGTATAGTGGGGACGAGGAGCACTGCATTTTCCTTCAAATTATTGAATCTGCCAACACCCAGCAATTTGGATTAATTAGCATCATCAGACTCTACAAAATTTGCATTACTAATAATACTATTATTTCCTTCCATTTTATTTATTAATTAATCTCATGACCATATATTCAGCCAAAAATAAATTAAAAATGATCATACAAAACTAATAAATAAACTCTCTGATTTTGCAAGTAATTAAAGTTAACCCACCCCCAGCTAGCGTAATTTTTGCTTGTAGCTTGAAGATTTTTATCCAAATATATATAGATATGGTCGTTTGGTTTGTTTGAGCTTAATTAGAAAAATCAGAAGAGGCCACCGTAGTTCATTAATTGCAGTTATAAATGATTGAGAATGAAAAATGAATGTTTCTAATTAATTAAAGCATTTCACGAATCACGAGTGGTTAATTCTAAACAGATAGTGTTTACATGAACAATGTGATCACAGTATATATATGGACAAAGAAGGAATTAAAGAAAAACACATAAATTATATATAGACGAATTAATTAAAATGAAACTGAAGCACTAATTGTGAAAGAGAAAGATATTAGACTCTTAATTAGAAAGCTCTCTCTCTCTCTCTCTCAAAAGAAGATAAAGAAAATAAAAAAGTCAACAGAGATCGATATCGAAGACGAGTGAGTGAGTGAGTGTGGCCGTGCGGGTATGCGATTGTACAGGGGAGTTAGAAAGTAGGGATAGCAAAAAGCTAAAAATAATAAGGCAATGATGAAAGAATCGCATTCAAGCCAGACTTTTTCTTTTTTTAAAAAAATAAAATAAAAAAATAAAAAAAAAATAACCATTTTGTCTTCTGCGTGCTGACTGGTAAGACGAAAGAGTACTGAGGTTGGTTCACCGGCACCACCAGGTCACCAGCTTGGGATACCAAACTTTTCAACTCTCACCTCTTTCCCAGGTGCCGTGTGGGGGTAAGTACGATGCTTTGGGCTTATCTTACAACTTAAATGCCGTTTTGCATAAGCTAATTTGGGAACATCTGACTCGGAAAAAGCCTAACGCTACAAGGGCACCATTAGTCCTAGTGACTCAGTCCCTGCTATATATAAGAAGCTATATGTGGGTTAGGGTTTCAGATCGATGGGGTTGTGGTTGAGGGGAATGTTGGCTGGCTCGAGGCTTTTCCACGAAGTAGGTTCTCCGTTTGAAGAACTATTAAGGCTTCGGACCAGGCTTCATTCCCCTCAAAATTTGGTCATTTCAACCATCCAACCTACTCCCGATCACTCGGAGGCAGCCTATATATATATACCTGCGAGCGCGCAAAGGTTAGGTTGAGAGGAATGTTGTCTGGCTCGAGGTCATGTTCGTGAAGTTGTAGGGTGATATTTTCTAGGGTTATGGTAATTAATTATTTAATTAATTTACTCTCCAACCCTAGCTAAATGATTCTCGGACCAGGCTTCATTCCCCCCAGCCAACATTTGCTATTTTTTTCTCTACAACATGATCTTCCCCGTGTTGGTAAATGGTAAGGCTTTTCCCTCCATTTCTCTTTGCTGATTATATATATATATATATATGCTAGCTAATTATACTGCTACGAGTTCTGCATATTTCTTATACTCCAGATACCAAAGAAAAATGCTCTTTTACGGATTGCAAGGTCAGAATTCTCATCTCAAATCACTTCTGCGTCTTGGTGGGATTAGATTCTTATGTGACAAATATTTTGTTAGGTTATTACTTCACTATTTTTCCATCTGTGCCTTTTCCAGAGTTTAATTTGTTTAGATGATGCAAGCTGTGCTGAACTCTCCCACCTTGTGTTTTCGTCTAAAGCACTTGTATTACAAATTAAACAGATCTTCTTCTCCCCCATCCCTTACCTTTCTTCTCTCTTTATCTCACACATACACACAGAGAGTCAGATAGAGACACGCATGCACCGGCCACAAGTCTTTCTGGTTTTCTGCAGTCAAGATTAATGTTTTTCCAGATTTATTATTAATTAATTGGCTAATCACCCTCGAATGTTCATTTCACGTGGACAAGAAAGCTGAACTGAAAGCATGTACTGTGAAAACCTATCTGATGTGAACTTATTTACTTAATATATAGTTGCTAGCTACTTAGCTGGCTTCTAGGGTTTCAAAATAAATATCATTCTTTCTACTGAATCACTTTCAGCTTTTTGGAAGTAACCCATTCTCACCCAGCTAAAAATCACGGGGAACCTCGCAAATCACCCTGAAGAGAATAATTATAATAAAAAAAAAGCATCAATTTCATGAATCTAAATATACTTCAGGTAAATCAACAGTTACCCAGTAAAGGCAGTAAGAACCTTAACGGGTAACTTTCGCTCTCCTATGGGCTTTTAATATCCCATAATTTTCTGTGGAAGGCTTCATTTTTTTATTATAATTATTATTATGTTATACCTCAAGTGTGATGTGAGCTAGTTGCTAGTTAACTTTGTAACGTAACTATTGAATTTATTATACTTTTGTTGTGTAGGGAAATGGCAGTCAGTATTGAAGGCACTAGTTGGTGAAGCTGCTGCTGAGGCATCTGAATCTGAAAGAGTGAATGAAAAAAGTGTTGGAGATATCATAGATAGAGATGTGCTGGAACAGTTAGCGAGAAAGCTAGCTAGCTAGGGATTCTCTGTCTGCCAATCCTCCATCACTAGCAGCTTCCATTACATTACCACCGGCACCCAGATATCTGCAAACTCAACCTGGAAAACAGAGAAACAAATAAAAAATAAAAGTTATTTGGGCTTGCTATTCTATTTTCGGGTGTGAGATGTGAGTTTTAGTGTAATGTATTTATGGGGCTTTTGAAGTTGTTGAAAATTCAGAAACTATGTTTGGAAAAGCTGGGATCAGCAATAGCAGCTTCTTCCTCCTTTTCGTGGAATCATAGTAGAGATCTTTTAGGTTTTGAAAAGCCAACATCAACATCTGAATTAGAGAGAGAAAGAGAGAGAGAGGGACAGAGTAAATGACGACTATCTGACGTTTCTTGGGAAATGAAACGGAGAGAAAGAGAAAGAGCAAACAGGTACCAGGGCCTCGTTTCATGACAAACTTGGTGTCTTAAAGAAGGGAAACAATCACCTTTATCTGTAGACGCCTTCATCATCAATTTATTATCATTTCTTCACTGCCACCTCAAGCAACAATTGACAAAAGAAATTTTCAAATTCTACTACCTACACCCACTTTTTCTGCTCTCTCACATTATCATATTATATAGAATCAAACCCATAATTTTCCAATAGTCAGCTTAATTAACTGCTTATTATTTCTTGAAATGTGAGTGATGAGTGTAGCTGGCATGTAATTTGTTAGACTTCCTCTATTTTCTAATTAAGAACATGAAAAGCAAATGATCAGGAAAGTTTAAATTTTTGTATATTAAATCTGATGGTACATTCAGTCAAAATTGATCGATGATATAGTCAAATTTATAAACACAACGTGGAAAGAAAAAGTAGTGTCAGGTAAGGAAGCAGCATGTAACTGCTATATGATTTAATGGTGATGTTGCTGCTGTATAGGTTATAATAATAAATACTCACTGAAATTGAAAAAAAGTTGAAACGCATGCGGCATGCCCAGACTTTTGTTGCTCTTTCAAAGAACCTTTCCTTTAAAGTTTAAACCCAAAAAGTAGAGCGAAAAAGAAAACGCAAGCTGTATCATCCTTAGTGGAAAATTGGTCATACTAAATTGCAAATTTGGATTGAACTGCTTTGCTGCTGCACTGGTTTTGGATAAAAGCTAAATCGTTAAATTTGAGATGTACTTGTATGTATTTTGATTTCGAGTGCTCAAGGGATACATACAGACACAGATTCACAGATAAAGAATCAGAGAGAGAGAGAGCTTAGCAGGGAGATTACTTAAGTTGCAAGCAGAAGCGTTGTCTCATGTGTGTGAGTTCTTGAGTGAATGCATTATAGAGTTGATCTGGAAGTGATGGGTCCCGTTTGTATGCATCCTTTCTTATCAATCCCATCTGTATTTTTCTATATACTGTTACTTCCACTTTTTGTCTAGCGTTCGGCATTCTCTCTCTTCCTCATACGTTCTTTTCCTTCGCCAAGCAATCTCTCTCTCACTCTCTCTCTGCAATTGACAGCACTGTATATGTGTACCATGATCTATGATCACCTAAACACATGGAGCCACACACATATTTACGTCACATACAAAGATGTATTGGTTGGTACAAGGTCAGTTGATCATCTATGGTCTGCAAGATATATCTTAGTGGTTTCAGATCAAAAGTCGAAAGGTGGAAAATAGAAACCATTTTCGAAATCATGTGCTTCTAGGGAATGACAAGGTAAGAAATAGTATCCCCTTTTATATACCATACATTTTAATTGGAAAAAAAATAGATTAAAAGGTTAACAGAAGCACTTGCAAATTACTATTAAAAAACCTATACTATAATAATTGTTCTTTATATATATATATATATATATATATATATATATATATATATATATATATATATATATATCCAGTGCGAGATGGAGGTCAGCCAAATTAGGAGAGCTAATTAAGGAGAACAAGGTTGCTGGGTTTCATTTTATACACGGATCAACTTAATCCCCAGAACAGTGAAGAAAATCGCCTTTCTTCAAAACGAGTGTATTCATTCTGTCAAACTCAGGTGGTTGGGGAAAGGGGGGGGGGGGGAGTGGGGGTTTGGATATAGAATTGAGTGTTCGACTCTCCTTAATGTACCAAAAAAAAAAAAAGGAAGAAAGAAAGAAACCAGATCAACACAAACTTGATCCACAAACCGAGTCAGAATAATTCCTAAGGAAAAACAAAATAAATACCTTTAATAAATTATTCACCACAAAACTCTTTACGCGAAAAGATGTGCTTAACCGTATAATCAAATGCATTATATATATTGAAAGGAGGTATGGTTACTCAAGCATATCAGATGATTTTGATCGAGGAAAAAGGGTACCAATTCCGAGAATAAACGAGTGGGTCTTGATTCGCGAACCACACTGCCGCGAGTGTTTTTTTTTTTTTTTTTGGGACAAGCACTACCGAGAGTTCAGCAGCAAGTAGGGGTTTAGGTCAAGAATAAATGGGACAATTATGCTATTGCAAACAGTTGAGAAGTGTATAGGTTGTCAGCTCTAAAGCTTTCAGGCCCCAAACAGGGTCATGAACTGGGAAATGAATAACACATGGATCCTTCTATGTTTCAAGAAAATGGGTTGCATTGGGTTACAATATACAATTCTTGTGGTTGTGGGTATTTGACGCTAGTAATTGAGAAACAAAGGCAAACTCATTGCCGCAACATATTTTATACAATCGCTCGTGTTAGCAGCTACGTTGATTGTTGAACACACACACACTCTCTCTCTGGGTAAATTATAATTAACCAAAAATGATCCTATAAAAAAGATTAGAGGGGACAAAAACCCATAGTATGGGCAACTTCATAAGCGGGCTGAACGGGAGAATTACTTTACTCGGCTCTCATTAGGGTGGTGAGACCTATCTTAAGAAAGATGGATGGCCATCTCCTGGAGGAGAACTTTCTTCTGAGATGCATTAATAATGCCTTTGCACTCGGCATCCAGTATGACGTCTGTCATAATTGAAGCTGCATGCCCTCTAGGCTCGTCATCTGAAGCCCTCCTCAACATGAACACCTGAGTATGGCAAATCAAAACACCACAAAATCAACCAATGCATATTCTCGAGAACTAGGCCGTTTCGGTGATAGCTTTTTTGTTTCCCCTTTATTTCAGTTTATAGAATTAGGCAACAGCCTGTCAAGTCAAGCCTCTAACCTGCTAATGCCTACAATGATATGCATATTTTCTATGAGGGATTGGGAGGAGATGAGGGTCTGCTGGATTATAAAGGTATTGAAGAATGCATGATTCCCAGTTATATCTCATTAGTAAAGCAGACATTCAACCCAATCATGCATAAGCCTGTATAATCTGCATGTTTTTTTTATTTTATCTTTGACATCAAATAAAAAGTGTTTAGAACATCTCCCTCACCAAACATCTAAGCATTAAACCATCATCGCAGGGACAAAAATAACCCCTCCCCCCTCTTGTGAATCAGATCACTGGGACAACATTCAAGTGATGATTCTAAATTTGATTAATTTTTTAAAAACAAAGGTGGAGGGGAGTTCGCTGTTCCCAAACACAGGAAATGCATGTGCACTAATTAACAGCAGAAAGGAGTCAACTAACGTTAATCAGTAGTAGAAGTTAGCAAACTTTAAAGCACAAAAATGTGTTTAAATCCAACTACATACTGAATATATGCACCATAAAAGAATATGAGAATCAAATTACTACTATAATCTGAAAGCATGTCATACCTGCCCACGATGAGTTATCTCTAAGCAGCCAGGTTGTAGGATAAATGGCTCCCCATCAATTTGAACTGGGAAAGGACTGGAAGAGTGTATTTTAATGACTTTACCTTGGGCTAGCCTTCTTGCTTGTGAAAGTCCCACCTATACAGAAATCAAGTATTAATATGAATTTGAAAAGTCACCTTTTATTAGTTTTTTAAGCATGTCAGGAAATGTAAAAAATATTACTGTGTGCCCAGAAAAATCAACTCTCACAATAGTTCTTCTGCAATATTTTAAAAGTAAAGATGCAAAACTTTAATCAACATAAATCCAAAATTCTTAATCCAATATAGTGCCAGTATAAAAATTTTCACCATTTCTCATCTTTATTTTTTATTTTCATTTAATATACTCAGTTCGATAAACTGTCAGCATTTAGTTTACTTTTATACGGCTAGTCTATTTACATAAATGATCCTTAAAGAATATATAAAACTTTCACATTTCATACCACAACATTTCACCTAGATGTATTCACACCATTAGTTTCATATAGATGTATCAAAATATAATGTTGTAAATTCCATTTTTATCCAATATAATATTCTAAAGTAAATGGTTTTGATATCAATATAAAGAGCTATTATTTCTTAAGCGTAAAATTGAAAAAAAGAAAAGAAAAGGGATCTCATACCTGAAGTTTACCTAGGTGCCATGCTCCACAAACACATACCACCTCAAGCATTTTATCATGCATAGATTGAAGACTAAATTCATCATCATGCTCATAGTCATTTTGCCAAAGATCTACTCCACCCATATAGCTCCCAATATTGAGCACAATTAAGCCCTCCGTGTCCTAGGTTAAAGGAGAATTAAGAAATGATGCTTTAAAGATAACTGTAGGAAATGTAATATTAATCAAGACACAAATTACTCTTTAAACGAAAAATTATTTGTATTGGTAGTGTACCTTAGGAATCTCAATGTCTCTCCCATCAACTTCAAGCCATACTTGCCATGGCAACTCAGCACATGTTCTGTCCATGATATCTCTGGCTCCTTCTTTGGCATATCGTAATTTATTGAAGAACTGTTAATAAAATTTTCATCAGAAAACACTAAACCAACAAAATATAAAAAACAAAAAAGGCTGGCCTGGATTGCATAACTTAAATACTCAAAATAAGAGAGAAAACAAATAATCAAGGAGACTTTCAATAAAGAATGGCCAAACAAGGTGTAAACATGTCACATTGTTGAAATATCAAAAATAAAAATCATATAGCCAACCACCCAGTCATCTTTCATCATGGTCTCTCTTGATTGTAGCTAAGATGCATGATAAACAACTTCAGAAAAAAAGAAGCCTAAGTAGGCCCTTTTTTCAGTCAGTTCCATCTAGCACCATAATGTCTAAAAGGGGGGCTATTTAAAATAATCATTGCCTTATAACATGTACTAGCAGTAGCAGTGTTATCATATATTGTCTAGTTCCAGCCTTAAGGATTCTTATTTAAACCATGCGCATTAAAATTAAGCTACCTACACAATCAACGGGGTCTAGAATAAATAAATATCTTACAAGGATAAAAATAGCAAGAAAGAAGAACTTCAACCTGACTGGAAAACTTCTCAGGATTTATTTCTCGAGTAACATGAAATTCATATGCAACCTTTGCATCACATCCAATTCCTATAAAAGCAATTTGAAGATGTCAGTAATTCTCCAGAAACATTATTTGACAAATATTGCTTCAGAAAAGTACCTAGATAGTTCATCATGGATTTAGATTTCACATTTATTTCTTTGCCTTCAGAGTTTTCTTCTGTAATATTTACTGCCCAGCGATCCAACATTGTAATTGCAGCATTGCTAGTGTCATGCAAAAGCATGGTCAAGCCACCTTGTCCATCTAGTGTAGAGAAGCCTCTTCCCCAATGCAGTACCCTTGATAAATCATTTCCAGTACCTAGGGGAAGAATTGCAACAGGTGGGGGTGACTCAAAATTGTGTCTTTCTATTGCATCAAGGACCCATGCAACAGTGCCATCTCCACCGCATACCAGTACTCGAAAATATTGTACACTTTTAAAAAATTCCAACCCCACCTCAGGACCTTGGGAAGCACTCAACTCAAAGATCTACAGTCAAGTAGCAAAAATCAGCTTACACCCATTGACACCATGGTATGAAATGATTACACCCTCCACATATAATACAAGGATTACTAATTAATCATTTTCATAGATACTTGCTCGAATTTAGAGAAACGTTAAGCTGTAAACTCATATAGAGATCTGCCTCAACAAAAGAAGAGAATGTTAGAATGACAGCAAGCCCCATTTTAAGACAAATTTTAAAGATGAAAGTAACAAAAAACACAGTGTAAGGTGTTTCCCAGGTAGCACTCACTGTTTTAGGAGTAGAGCAAATCTATCATATATGCTTACAGTTTAGATCACAACAAAACTTTGTAACTCTAAATTGTTAGCAGTCAGAGAAGATTATTACTTAATACAACACCACTAATAACCTTCATGAATAATGAGAAGGCTGTTCAGAACTTAAGATAAAATACAAGTCTATCTAATACTAATCAAGAATTAAATGAATGGGGGAAAAACCACTAAGTTATGAGGAGCTAATTTCAAATTAGGTTATTTTCACACTATATCTCTGCTTAATAAGGAACAGTTTTAGTTTTTTTTCCTCTCTTGACAAAGAAAAGAACATTTCAATATTATTGAGTTACACCTCACTAAACTATTTACATTACGAGAATGATGGGCCCAAATCACATAATGTTACGGCAATGGTTCACACACTATGGTAATAATTAAATCTTGTATTAGAAGAAAATATATAAAAAGTTAAAAACAGTATGCCTTTTTTAAAAAGTTGTAATAGGTAAACAAATGTCATCATGCAGGTCAACAACAACTCTCCTTGTCTAGAATATTCAAAAAAATTTGAATTGCACTAAAGTCTTCCAACAAATCACTCTGCAGTCCTATCAGAGGCTGTCTACAAGTTAAACTATAGTTTTCTCATTTGTTAAACCATGATATATTCATGACAGTATAAAGAAAAGGGAAAGGATAGAATATTGAGATTCTTTATCTAAGACTTCAGATTAAAGGCAACAACTAATCAAACAAACTTACAAATCATATTATCCAATCCGACTCTGACAAAGATAAAAAAGATATATCAAAACATGCTTAATTGCATATAAAAAAAGGCCCAAGCCTGCTAAAGTAATCACCTGAACAGGATTTAGTAACATATTCAATCTCCTTCGGAGAGAAGGCCCAAGCTGTCCACCACTCCGGGAATTGATGAAAACCAAGAGTGGTCTTGCATCAGGGGGCAACTCAAACAATGTGTGCTTCTTCATTTGACTATAGGTTGCAGTTTCACCCTTTCCTTGCATGAAAATAGGAGCGCCCTTCATATCCAGTACTCTATGATTGCTCATGTGATCAAAGTTCCTCTCTCCACTGGACTTCTTCAAATTTTCCAACCCAGTCAACACAAATTCCAAAGCAGCATCAGTAACAGAAGAATTCCGTGACAAACCTTTGGCAGAGCAACCACCTCCATGCTTATTACGATTGTGCCGCTTTCGAATCTGACCACGAACAGAAGAGGTTATAATTTCTTGTGTAAAAGAACTTAATCGCCCTCCATTTTGATCTTCATCAACTTCTTTAACACAGAGAGGAGAGAGGATAACTCGTCTCAAAGGACCCAAATCACAAACATCGCCAAAATCTCTAGCCAATTTGGCATGACATTTTACATGAATAAGGCGCTGACACCAGCGACAATGCCATGTAGGAGAAGCATTGACAAATGGAACACCACATGGTTCGTCACAGTAAAAACAGAAAGCAGACATCTCATGATTATCATCCACATTAACCCATCTCTCTGACCAGTGGTGTCGCACATGGCTAAAAGCAGCCTGTGCCATACATTTGCAATCCTTTGCTGCAAACTGAGAACAATAGAAATGAGCTGCTACCCCACAAACAGAGCAACGATGGAGAGGAGTACGTAGTGAGGCTGTTGCACTTGCACCTAGGTTATGAGAGGGCCAAAGGGAAGTCAAGCAGACACAGCAAGTGGACGGCTGTTCCCCATAGGTAAAATCTTCAAACCATATATGATGTGATAAAGGGACTTTCAACTTTTTCCAAACTTTCTGCTTAGCTCTGGCAGCAGCTTTAACCCAATTCAGAGACGTTCTTTTCTGCCACTTCAGAATAGCATATACGATGGCTATAAGTCCAAATGATCCAGTGATCAGCCATCCAAATATAGATGGACCTGAAGCATTTTGGCTTGTAAACAACCTCGTAAATGAAATACCCAAATCCATCACGGTAAAACTCATGGCTATTTGATTGAACTCAGCTCCCAAAAAAGATGTACATAGGACCTTATTATGTAAAGACCAAAAGGGCAAACATTTGAATGTCAATCATCGTTAGAGATTTATGTGCAAAGAAGTTAGCTGGCAACAATAACTAGGAAGAAAAAAGAAATATACGGCCCCAAAACCGACGCCTTCTTTACAGTTGTCCAAAGATGATGGGCTAGATACAGGATAGAATAACACAAAAGAGAAAATCAAATTTTTTTTTTCTTCCAGAAATCTGATGCCAAAAGGAGATAAGGTATAGTATATGTGAGAAATTTATTATCAGGTTAGTCTCTTCTATTCACCTACATGAAATTTACTAGGCTGAAATGTTACCTAACTCTACTGAATAAGAACCAAAATACGATTATTTAGATGACTGCCTACTCGTGGTTTCATGTATCTGATCCCGTAAAAGCAGAAGAAAGAGGACACGAATTCAAACATAAGCTATCAACTGCCACCACGAGAAACAAAAGTTGAAAGACAATATAAGAAGAAACTAAGCCCGATAACGGTATCACGTCGACGTTAAAATCCTACGACTCGCAGAAAAATAACATTGTGTGCTTCTGAACTCAATTGAGAATTGTGCCACCCAACCACAGATTCGGAGTACAAAACGAAACTGAAATTTGAGACAAACAACCTTAGGATCAAATACCCGAATCCAAGAGAGAGAATTTAGGTAAGACGAGAGATATTGGATCTACGGAACTCAATCTAATTATAAAAAAGAAAAAAAAAGAAAAGAAGAATAAAGTTTGGTGGAATTCAATCGGAAAGGAAGAATCATAGAACAAATACCTGAACGAAGGTTGCAGAAAAGGATTGGAGAGTGGAGTTTAGAGCGCGACAGAGAATATGGAGTTCCCCAAATTCCTATTGGAATGAACGAGAAGACTCCGACGTCGATGCAGGAATGCGAATGCGAATTGATTATATTATATTATATTTATTACGAGAACAACAGATATGGAGTGGAGAGAAGAGGATTTCGAATATTTTCCACGAAAACTTAATTAAAAAGTAACAAAGAGCGAAGAAATAATAAAAAGGCGGGATTTCCCTTGCGCAACAAACACGGCCGGGCTGCCCTTTTTGGAACGACCCGCGCAATCCAACGCGTCTAATCTCCTATTTACCGACATATCCTTTGCTTTCTAGTCATATTTATATATTTCGGCGATAAAAATAATAAAATGATTTAATTAGGTGAAATAAATTTTAATAAAATTAATATTAATTCGAGATAAAATTTTAAATTCTATTTATTACGGAAAGGAATTATTTTTTGATTATACGATAAAATAGAGTATTTTATTAAATTAAATAATAAAATCTTATTTTTTATTTTTTTATTTCATCAAATCAAACGCATCCATAATTATTCATAAACTGTTATTCTTTTGTATTGGATTTACTCTAAAGCCCAAATCATCTCTCTGGCTCGCCGTTTTTGGCATCCAAGAAAGATGACAGAACACGAACTCCAATCTAAATTTAAATGATATCGTTTGGTTACAGTTCTAACTGAGGTTGTGCGATTAGTTTTTACTAAATTTTTTTTATTTAAAAAAATGTTTATTGTAAATATAATCTAATATTCAAATTTACTCCAATCTAAATTTAAATGATATTGTTTGATTATGGTTGTAACAAGCTTATAAGTTAGGTTGCAGAACCATCATAATAGTTTTAAATCTGGGTGTGCTATTCATTCCTTTACTCATTGGCATTTAGCTTGCAACGACAAATATTTCTTCCTTCAAATACTCATTGATCGTGCTTCATATTTATTGTTAGATGATAAATAAATTATAGTAGAAGTTGGTATTAATTTTTTTTTTTTAGTATGATAAGAATATTTTTAAGTCGGTTTATGAGCGTTTATTGAAGTTATGTTCTTCTTTAATTTTTGGATAATCTTAACAACACATTTTTTTATATTATCTTTGTGTATTTAATATAATAAATTTTTTAAAACATTAGTCTCAAAATTTTGAACATGAATAATAAAATAAAGATAAAAAAGTGCACTTTTTGTTTTTTAACGACGAGAAGCTAATGTTTCGTTTACAATATTAATTTAGAGGGGATAAAAAGCGAATGACGGGCAAAAATTACGTTAAATAAAGAACGATATTTCTCTTGCTATCTGTCTGCGACTTTAAAGATATAATTATTAATGGCGAAACATTAATTCATACGGTAAAGTATAAAATTTAGTGATAATACGAATGGCTTCCATGATGAGTCAAAACACCCACGTCTTCAAGTACCAGACACCGCACATCTTTTAGTATCATTATTGGTTATGGAGGATAAATTACTATCTGTCACCTGACTTATCCCATTCAATTCATTAATGGCTGTCGACCATGCCCACATCTTTAATTGTTTATTAATTTCTTCATTTTACCCTGAGATTAAAAAAAAAAAAAGACACGAAGCTTCTTGTTATATTTTCTTTCGAAATGCAGCGTTCAAGGATTGTAGTTTTTCTTCGGATCATCTCCAACAAAAGTTCTTAAATAGTATTTTCGTAATAATTTTTGATAAACAACACATTTTATTATTAAATATAAACACTATTCTTTTTATAAATAATAATTATATAATATTAAAAATAATAAAAAAATTATATTATGACACTTTAAAGATTGAATTACCATATTAAAAATTGATCGCAACATCAACTAATATAATGTTTAGTGTCGCATTGTCAAATATATTTATTATATTATTTTTAATATATTTTAAAATTTGTATATATTTATAAAAAAAAATACATTCGTATTATATTGAATAACTATGTATCAAGTGTACAAGTAGAGAGAAAATTTTCTTTGATCAAAATGATAAGCGTTTAATTTATGGTTTATGGCTGCTTCTTATATATTAATTTACATTAGGGATACGCCCAATTCCAAAGTTAAAGGAGGGAATCTGACATTTTTGTACCCATGTGTACTTAATGCAGCGAATCTGAGACGGACGGTGGGCCCCAATCGTATGGGGCCCGCGGTTGTATTAGGATTGGGCCAGGAGCGCTTTCGGCGGATGCTTTCAAATTCAGTTAGCCCTTTGATACCGGATTTCCGAATTTGGCGGGAGTAAACCTCTTGTATTCTCTGGGCAATTTTTTTAATTTCTGGTTAAATCTGTGTACGAGCAATCTGATACTCTAATTATACGAAAAATAATAATTAAAAGAAAAAGTTCAAAAAGAGAAGAATTTAGGTTTAACACTTAAAAGAGCAGGGAAAAAGGCTATCGGAATCCATGGAAACCTTGAGGCGAATGAGCGAGGAAGAAGAGATAGGAAAAGCGGCAATGATGCAATCGAGCGCTCAAGCACAGGCTCGGCGAAAGGGTATCGGAGTGAAGGTGTGGCTGGTGGTGTCGGAGACGGGGTACTCGCACGTCGAGGAAGTCGAAAAGCATTCCATCATGAGGCGGACCGGCCTCCCCGCTCGTGACCTTCGTGCTCTCGATCCCATGTTGTCGTACCCGTCCTCCATTCTTGGACGAGAGAGAGCCATCGTTATCAATTTGGAGCATATCAAAGCCGTTATCACTGCCAAGGAGGTCCTCATGATCAATTCCTCCAATCCCCTGTTTGTTCAGTTCGTTCAAGATCTTCAGAACCGTGTTTCTTCAAATGGAGGGCCCCCACTAGTAATTATAATTTCTTCTTCCTTTCGATGCTTCCATAAAATAAATTAATTAATTAATGTTATATATATATATATGACAGAGGTGTTTTCAGTGATTATAGCGTTTCTTTCAATAGAATTACATGTCATTAGAGCAATGCTGAATACCAAAAACCTCTTCTATAAGTTGAAACTATTCTGGTATAGAATCTGTGTCCTCGTTTGGATAAGAATTTTATATAAACAATATTCATTAAAATTTTCAGAAAAAAAGAAATATTTAATTCAAAAACAACTTTAAGTCATTGTTTAAAAAAAAAAAATCATGGAAACCATGCAAACTTTATAACTTGAAAGTTTCAAACTCTGTTTTCATAGTTTAAAGTTTAATCTCAAATGCCCAGCCATGCCAAATTTCATAAAATTGCACAAACCATCTTCCAATATAGCTGATTAATTTATAGTACTAATAAATGTTCATTGAACTCTCAACTGCATTGTCCAGATGAGCAATGACATGGATACTGAGGATGAAGCCCATCATCTGTCCCCATCATTGCGCAGTCGCCATCATTCCCAAAAGAATCCAATCACACGAACATCTCAGAATTGTAATGCTAGTTCAGACACGTCAAACATGGATGTGAAAGAGGATAAATTTAAGAGTACAGATGATGTACCAGTGGCTGCAGCTCCGAAGTTGTTACCTTTTGAGTTTAGAGCACTTGAAGCTTGTCTTGAATCTGCTTGCAGGTGCCTTGAATCTGAGGTCTGTATATAATTATTTGTTCATTTAGCATTGCTCTGTCTCTAAACATGTTGTTCATAGGATTTTGGACGGCTAAGTCACCAAATAGATGTATAATTTCTGCTCAAGAGCATAGGCGTCATCTCCCTTTGCCCCAAAAGAAACTTCATTTTGAATTTCAGTGGCAACTTTTGGTGATAGTCCATTACAAAATTTCCATTGTGTGACTTATTGTTTTTCTCTCAATTTAAAATTTTAGTTCTCTGGCATTGTTCTGTGCCTTCTTTTATGTTTATATATTAGCCCAGAACCTGGCCAACTCTATGTACTTACGAGTGCTATGACCTATATCTATCTCAGACTCAAACATTGGAAGAAGAGGCCTACCCAGCTCTTGATGAATTGACTTCTCAAATTAGCACGCTCAATCTTGAACGTGTTAGACAGATCAAGAGTCGTCTGGTTGCACTTTCTGGTCGTGTGCAGAAGGTAAATAATCATGCACTGTCAGACAACTGTTATCAGTGGTAGATATTAACGCTGTGAGAAATGCTAGCCAAGTATTGAAACATCGTGAATTTTTCAGAAGAAATTGTGGTAAATGAATTCACTCAAAATGACAGGTGTCTTATGAACCTTGCTGTATGGATTATGGAATTTTAATTGGATGTTCCTGACAAAAATAATAGGAAAAAAATTAGGATTTTCATGAAGATACGTCGTGCTGCTGCTGCAGGCCAAGCCAGTATAAAGTTGCATAATTCAAAATAGTTGATATATGCAAAAGATTTAAGGATATATCCAGTTTTGTCTTTTTATCCTCCCTGGGACTTCTGCTGGTTATTGTCTTACTGTAGCTTCTCTTACTGGTACACATGTCAATTTATTCTCTCATCTTGGATTTTGCAGGTAAGAGATGAACTCGAGCATTTGTTGGATGATGACAATGACATGGCTGAAATGTACCTGACCCAAAAGCTTGTTGCTCGCTCATTGGATCAAGCATCGTTAAGAGAAGTTTTTTCAGTTGAAGAAGATGACCAGAGGTGAGTGCAAACCAATAACTAGACAGATTTTTTTTAACAGCCCTATTGTGTCAAAAAAGATTCAAGTATTATGCCACAGGAAAATGCGCTGTATCTCTGCTTAGTAATAGCAATACTCAAAATTGTTGCTTTGCCTGTAGAGCTGAAGATTCAAATTCAGAAAACTCTAATATTTCTACTATTCTTAAGCCTGACGTTGAGGAATTAGAGATGCTTATAGAAGCATATTTTGCACAGATAGACGGCATATTGCAAAAATTGTCCGATGTATGTATCTCTGCAACTTTTCTGTCCTTATCTCACTTGCATTTGTCAAGATTCTATACAAACGAAAAAATAAATTCACTCATATATCTGCCAC
Source organism: Gleditsia sinensis (assembly GCA_037074535.1). NCBI lineage: Eukaryota > Viridiplantae > Streptophyta > Magnoliopsida > Fabales > Fabaceae > Gleditsia > Gleditsia sinensis. The sequence goes on along the minus strand of CM073464.1, from coordinate 2,646,499 downwards.
TTGGTAAAGATGAGTGAGTACGTGGATGACACAGAAGACTGCATCAACATAATGTTGGATGATAAGCAGAATCAGCTACTGCAGGTGGGAGTAATACTCAACCTAGCAAACATGATACTTAATGCCGGCATCGTGGTTGTGGGTGTGTTCGGCATGAATATTCATATCAATCTCTTTGATAGTACACCTGTAGAATTCTGGGAAACAGCGTTGGGCACAGTAGGAGGCTGTGTCACACTATATCTTATTGCAGTTGGATGGGGTAAGAAAAGATATTTGTTACCTTCATAGAGGAAATCATTAGATGTGATATTGTGACAAGGCGTTTGAGAATTTGCAATAGTTCTTTAGTTTGATCTTTCCATGTATCAAGAAAAAAAGAGATAAGCATGTTACTTATATGCTTCATTATCATTTAACATGCAATCATATCAAATTATTTTGTTTTCCAAATAAACTTTTGCTCAATGTACATAATGTAAATGCCATAAAAATAAGTGGCCGCTACTTGTTGCAACTTTTCATTTGGGGGATGTGAATATATTTCGTTAATAAGCTTGTCTGGTTCAACCCCAAATTCATTTCTCCCCTTTACAACTACGATCTGGGAATGGGATGACACTAGAAGTACACCTAGAGCAAAAACGAAGAAACAACTGTTTATCAAACTCGAAGAAGAAGAAATGAAGAAACCTAAACTTACACAGTTGCATATCAAACTTGGTCCTAGAGAAATCACGAGATCGAGCTGACATCTCATGGTTGTCGTCTATTTATATAGTTTGTACCTTCAACTTGTGAAGGAGGATCAGAAATTTGATCACAATTTACTGGAGTTGTCTCGTTGAGTAATTCCAAACATTTCGCTGTACCATATAATTTATATCGTAAAATGTGAGTCTGAACCATTGACGACTTTTTTTTTCACTGTTAAGCATGCTAATTAGATATTCAATCGTGACAATATCTATATACTTAATTTTTTTTATACGCCTTTTAAACCAACGTGTTTAAATGTTTGGACAGTTTTAAATGGTTTGACATGCAACCATGAGAATCTAGCTTTTTGAACTGTAACAATAAAAAGAGAAAGAAAGGATCCCATGGATGTGTAAATATGGAGAAAATCAACGGTTCATATTGATTATAGCTTTCACTTTTGCAGAAGAAATAGTGGTTCAAAGTCATTTTTCCCAGGTTTATCTCTTCACCCATACATCCTTAAATTCTATATAAATACAGGCTCCATCGTGTTTAATAGTTCGTCAGCAATTTTTTGAAACAGAGGGGACCATCTTCTTAAAAACTATAGATTTCAAATCTCCCCTGCACATTCTTCCACTTCATGGAGCACTAAAACATAGTACCCAAAAAAAATTGTCTTGGAAGGACCATTCTTGGTATTGTACACTGGCAAGGTCATGCACCTCAAGGTCATCGTTTGCTGATCGGAATGGACTTGGTGGTTAATCCCATCACCCAAATCGTTTCGACCAATACGGTTACCATTGCCCAGTTACCTTGTTGTCACTCCACAGAAACCATGAGCATATCTGCTGCCACAATCACCAACACAGCACCTGCAGCCAAGTACCTCAACATGTTGTTTCTCTTTTCAACCTATTCTTTTGAGAGAGAAAGGGTTATAATCTTATTCTTTGTGCCTAAAATCACTGCTATGACCCTATAAAGCTGATGAAGACGATGCTATTTAAGGTGCAGATTTCGTATTTACAAAGAAAACAGGTAGCTTCTATGATGCTAACTTGATATTATATTAATGAATGGATAATTAATTATTGAGGACAACAATATTACTGTGAATCGTCTCGTGGAAGAGACATGTTAAATGAAGTGTTTTTCTTTTTGATATTTGGTACAATTCTTCAAGCTACACTTAGTTTCGATCCAATCGTAAAGTTGGTGTTTTGTGATTTGAAACTCACGGATTCAAATCCTACACTTAGTCACTCATTTTTTACATTAGGCTAAGCTTTAATTATGTCTTTTTTATTCGTGGTATATTGATGTTAGCGTTTTAAATTTTTTTACAATGTTAAAAATTTGATTGTCAAAAAATATTTATAAAAAAAATGATTTTAATATGTTAACAAAACATTTTAAATCCAAACAGTTTAAAAATTTTGTGACAGGACAAAAAGATTTATATATTTTGTAAATTTTTTATTAATATGTAATCTGCCCAAGCAAGCTCCGTACCCATTACCCGCGCATGGTACCTGATACGTCGTCCGCCACACCAGTGGATGAAATGACCAAAACAGCCCAAGTAGCTGTAGGCGAAATGGCCAATGAGCACTTAGAACCACCAATTTATCCGCACTAAACGACGGAAAGAAAATTCGTGGCTACGAGTAACTGTCAGTGCAGCCATAGAGAACCCCTTCTCAACAGTTCCACTCACTCTGCACCCAGAATCCCACGTGAGCTAATGATCACTTGCAGAGCTTCAAGCACCAATCTTGGAGCTCATCCTCTATGGTTACTGTCCAAAGCAAACCCAAGAGTTTTGAGCCTCCACCTAGGCAACTCTTCTCAGCTTCACACGAGTATTGTTGCGTTTTCCTCTTTTAGAAGGACCCAAGGGAAACCCAGAGGCCACTTCTCTGTCAACAACAATCACTGTAACAGAAACCACGGCAAAGAAGGTTATTTTGGCGAAAAAGAGGAGGGTGAGCCTGAGGTGCATTGTGAGGTCGAAGTGATATCATGGAGGGAACGGAGAATCAAGGCAGAAATTTCAGTCGATGCCGACATTGAATCGCTTTGGAATGCTCTCACTGATTATGAGCATCTCGCCGATTTCATTCCCAATCTTGTCTGGAGGTATTGAAATGAAGTTACTATTTTTATGTATATTAACGGGTTATTCATTGATGATATTATACATACGAGTTATTTGATGGACATTGTTTTTTGTTAGTGGCCGAATTCCTTGCCCTCATCCAGGACGGATATGGTTAGAGCAAAGGGGCTTCCAAAGGGCAATGTATTGGCATATAGAAGCTCGGGTTGTATTGGATCTTCAAGAATTCCTCAATTCAGTAAGCATCAGCGAAAACAATTATTATTTGTTTCTTTGCTTGAACTATGGCCTAGTCATTACTAATGAAGCCCAAAACAGCAGTAGGCCTGTGGTCTCTGAACCACTGGCTATACTTAATTGGAAGGAAACTTAAAAAAATTTCACTGGAAGCCACATTCTCTTATTTGCATTACAGAATAGTTTCCTTTATCACTGCTAAGGATTCGTGGTTAGACAGAATATAGAATAGTCCGCTGGAAAGAACTTTCTAATACTACATTCTCTTTTAAATGCTTCAGGCATGTGATCGAGAACTTCACTTTTCCATGGTTGATGGGGACTTTAAGAAGTTTGATGGAAAATGGTCCTTAAAATCTGGAACAAGGTAGAATCTACATCTAAAATCCAATACTTATAAAGCATCCATGCATCAAACTTACGATACTATATTCTAGATTTTATTTCTGAAGTCATCACACGCCAAGGTTGCATCAATCTAAAGGAATTTGTGCATGTAGCATGTTACTCTAATGAAACCAGCAATGAAAATTTTAATGGAGTTTTGATGATTGATGAGGCTTTGCTTTAGGGTTTTACCTGGAGACCTTTCTGTTAGATACTGAAAAATGGAATCTGCAGGACTTCCTTTGTCATTCAAGGAAGTTTCAGCTTTAATCAATTCGAATATTATCATAGCAAAATGTTATGATTGGTATGTTTGCTTTCATATGGCCCAAAGTTCAGCCAAGGATAATTTGTCTTACCTTGAAGCAATTGTATTCTATAAAAGGAGAACATTTATATAATGAGGTGCGGGGGCAGAAGGTGAATAAGAAAAAAAAAAAAAACTTACTTAGTTACCATAGGTAATAATGCACCTAATAAAATAATGAAGCCTTGCCTTCCTTGCTAATTTCACCCATGTGTTTAGTATCTTAGATCAGACTTCTTAAATTAACATTATGGCTTTACTTTTCTATTTTTCTTTTACTCTAATTCTGTTTCTTGTAGGTCATCAACAACTATCTTATCTTATGAAGTTAACGTGATTCCAAGATTCAATTTCCCAGCTATTTTCTTGGAAAGGATTATTAGGTCGGATCTTCCTGTGAACCTTCGAGCTTTGGCTTATAGAGTCAAAAAGAATTTTGTTGGTAACCAGAAGCTTCCAGTGCCAGAAAATGACTCACATAAAACTTCTGTGGCTATTAATGGACCCACTGGCAAAAAGATAAATGGTGTTTTGTGTGAAAGTGATAAATTGCCATCTGGAGAGAACAAAGAAAGTTTTGCCAGCTCAATTGCTGGTTCCTTGCCTGCATCTTCCAGTGAGGTGAACAGCAACTGGGGCGTGTTTGGAAAAGTTTGCCGACTTGACAAGCCTTGTGTAGTCGATGAAGTTCATCTCCGCAGATTTGATGAACTTTTGGTAACTAAGTGGTCCTAAATTGTTATGAGTGACCTTAATTCTGAGAATGAGCTTTCCTTTTTGTCTAAGTTACTAATAAAACAATTTTAATCTGAAGGAAAATGGAGGTGTTCATCGCTGCGTTGTTGCAAGTATCACAATAAAAGCTCCTGTTCGTGAAGTATGGAATGTTCTGACTGCCTATGAGAGTCTTCCTGAGTAAGAATTTACGCTTTTTCTTTATACTAGAACTAACCAAATTCTATTGAAATGCTTGCAGTAAAAGATTTTCAGATCTGATGTTTCATGTTCCTGACTTGAATCCACTTGAAATAATTGTGTAGGATAGTTCCAAATTTAGCAATCAGCAGGATATTATCACGAGATAACAATAAAGTCCGCATTCTTCAGGTATGGGGCAATGTTAATGAAGTACAGTCTCAGAAGTGAGAATCATAGCTGTACGTGTCTTAGTTTGTTTGCCAGCACTTTATCAACCTTACCAGCGAGTCTTTTACCCTTACTATCCATTGTCAATAGAATACATCATGTATCTATCCCCTTGGCACAATTGGTACAAGCATGATATTGAAATAGAGTTTTAATTATAAATTGTGCAATTGATGTAACTTCCTGATTTAATCAACATGCAGGAAGGGTGTAAGGGCCTTCTTTATATGGTACTTCACGCTCGTGTTGTGCTAGACTTGTGTGAACATCTTGAACAGGAGATCAGTTTTGAACAGGTTGAAGGGGACTTTGACTCATTCCAGGGAAAATGGATTTTTGAGCAACTAGGAAATCATCACACGTTGCTGAAGTACTCTGTGGAGTCAAAAATGCGCAAGGATACCTTCCTTTCTGAGGCTATAATGGAAGAGGTTTTGTCAATTAGTTGGTGTATCATTATCAATTTCAGATATATATATATTTCTTAAATCTGCCTGAGTTATTTCCGAGAGTGTAACAACCTTATCATAACTTAGCTTCTGCATAATGCAGTCCACCTGAAAATGTTATTGATACATTCTTTGCATATCATGTCAGGTCATTTATGAAGATCTTCCATCCAACTTATGTGCAATAAGAGATTATGTTGAGAAAAGTGAAGCTTCTAATTCCTCTGAAGAGTCTGAGCAGAAAGGAAATTCAGAACATCAAATTGTTTCATCTTGCTTTGAAACAGATGATGGATATAGTTCAGCTGAGGAGATTTCTAATGCCGATGCTGAAAGTTCATATCAACAAAGGCCTAGGGTTCCAGGCTTACAGAGGGACATTGAAGTTCTAAAAACTGAAGTCTTGAAATTTATTGCTGAACATGGGCAGGAAGGATTTATGCCAATGAGGAAGCAACTTCGTTTGCATGGAAGGGTGGATATTGAGAAGGCTATAACTCGCATGGGTGGATTCAGAAAGATTGCAACAATAATGAACCTGTCTCTAGCTTACAAACACCGCAAACCCAAGGGTTACTGGGATAATTTTGAAAATTTGCAGGAGGAGGTAGGCTGCAAACTTTCCAACCTAGTTACCTGAATGGCCTAGACTTTTTCTGATCTCAATCATTCATTCATGCTCAATTTATTCTTTACCTCTAGTCAGTTATATAGGCTAAAAGTTAAAGCTTAAACAACATAATGAAGTATCAATCAATGTATTGCATTCATGAAATACCATTATCATAATTTTAGTATATTCAATACTTGTAATCAAGTTGTCATATTCTTGTAGTTATAATTTACAATACATCTCTGATCAGAATGCAATTCATTTCTTCATACAGATAAGTCGATTTCAAAGGAGCTGGGGAATGGATCCTTCTTTCATGCCCAGCAGAAAGACATTTGAGCGTGCAGGTAGGTTCAGATATTCCTGATCTCAAATTTTTTATTTCATTGCTTGCCATAAACTAATACCACTGGCTCTATATTGTTTTCCGACGTTCTTTGTCAACTGAAAACACGGGAAATTTCCCACAGGGCGCTATGATATTGCTCGTGCACTTGAAAAGTGGGGTGGACTTCAGGAGGTTTCTCGCCTTTTGTCCCTTAAGGTGAGACACCGAAGCAGACAAGAAACCCCTGCCAAAGATAAGAGAATTGATCATGTAGCATCACCTGATGGAGATAGTGAGAACAAGACACCATCTAAACCTTGTATTTCTCAAAATACACAGAAGTGGCTTACAAAGCTAAAACACTTGGACATAAATTGGGTTGAATAATATTGGTTAACTACCTCTATGTTCATATTCCCATTATTCAACATGTAACTTCTCTTCTGTTTCTTTTTGGTTTTCCATCTCTTTTTATCAGTTTCGGCTTGAGGGAAGTAATTGTAAATGGTAGCATTGCATTTCACAGCTTTGGCTTCAGCTCCTCAAATGGGTCTCTAGTGATGTGGTATTTGTATGAATTGATTCCAACATGTAACTGACCTTTGCAATGTAGTTTTAAGTTAGAAAGTGTAGGAATAAGGTGAGATTATAAAAATATTAAAATAAATATCTAAAAAAAAAAGTTGATATTAAATTATGTTTTACTTTTAATTTTTGATGAAGCAACTTATATATAAAAGATAAAAGAGTACTTTTGTTATTATCTTTTGGATAAAATCTTAAAAAGCTGATAGCGACAAGAAGTCATCAACTTTTAAAAGCTTTCCTTTCCCTGCAAGTTCTAACTTATTTTATTCTTTTTGCTTTGTTCTTAAGCTGTTGTCACATTCTTCAAAATGTGCTAATTGTCCTATCACAGTCAAAAAGAGAGGGAACCAAAAATAGATAGAGATTTGGATTTGAGCAAGAGCCTCCTCAGAGAAGGTTGGAATATTAAACAAGAAATATATATATATATATATATATATATATATATATATATATATATATATATATAAGTTGTCCGGTATTAGACTGTAAAAACTGATCTTACTCTCCTTTATTTAAGTTTTGTTGGATTCTTATGGATGAAAAATTCAATGATGTTTTAAGTTATCCTTGGTTTGAAGCTGTAAAGATTTTTTTGTCTCCGTGTACTATAATTACCCTTAAATTTATAAAAATTATTTTACTTTATGCTTAAGAAGAGGGTGTAGAATTACTTTGATCTAAACTTCTATATATAGTTGGGTCCTTTTCTGGTTTTCTTATATTAGCTTGCTTCAAAATCTGATTTGCCTTTTTTTTTAAACCTATTGGCTTGAAAACTTGTTCTTTAGAAAAGGATTATAGTTCAGATTTTCTGACTTGAACTTTTTCTATTTTGAATCACAAGTTTTTAGATTAAAATCTTACTTTCAATTTTTCTTTCAAAGGAGGACTCATAACAGTTTGTTTATGAAAGTGTTCGTTATGAAATTTCATATTAGAACTATGATCGGTAAGTCTTTTTTTTCTCTATACTAAAATTATTATTTTTTATTTGGTCAGTCCAATTGCACATGATATACGTTGTTGTGATCATCATATTGATTCCATAATGATCAAAGAAAGAAGACAACGTGGGCTTTGACCATCTTTTAGATTTCGTAAACAAAAATAAATATGAATAGATTACTTATCACTTTCCATAAATTATGTAATAGAGTTTAGAAGAAGTTTCGCCAGCGGGGTGAATAATTTAACTCTAAATCCTACATGTTCATCAGAACTTTGTTAGGAAAGGTCCACCATGCTAGGCCAAAAAAATAAACAGAAAAACAGGAAGGTCCACATTGTATTCCTAAATTTTTCCGCAAGCGAATGACAAAATCGAAAGAGATACCGGCCAAATTTTGTCAAGCTCCAATACTTTTTGTCAGTAAGTTGAAGATATTTTTTAACGAGGTACTAAATTTTATTTTGAGATATTATTTTGGTGATTTTAAAAATAAAAATATTTTAAAATATTTTAAAAAAATAAAATTTTTTTTAAGAAACGTTTTAAATAATTTTAAATAATATTTTTAAAAATTTTAACATAATATTAATAATATATATATATATAAAATTATATTAAAATCAATTAGAATTAATGTCTATAATTGAATAGTAAGTAAACATACTATTATAGTAGAGACTCCGACTCAAATCTTAACAGTATTCAACAACAATATCTCTTTTACATCCATCTTTCTATCTTCTTCTTAACTATTTCGGAGTATCTATATTTAAGTCTCTCTCTGTCGACTATGATTCTGTCCCTATTTTTAGGTATCTTTCTCTCTTTTTATCTTTCAATATCTCTTTTCATCATTTTTATAATTTCTTCTTTAAAATAAAGATAACGAAAGAAAACAATGTCAAGAGAACAAAAGGAGAGAGTAGGAAGTTAATAAAGATGTTGTGACTTGTGAAAAAAAATAACTTGGTATTGAATGTGATTGATGTTATTTTCATCTACTTTTAGATTGTAAATTTTTTCATTTTTCAAATTAATTTAATACTTTTCCATCGAAACAACTCGAAACAAATATTTTCATCGAAATAACTCGAAATAAGAGTATTTCCATCAAAATAACTCGAAACAAGAGTATAAGAGTAATTCCATTAAAATAATTCAAAACAAGAATATTTCTATCAAAACAACTTAAAACAAGAATATTTTGACTGAAATAAAAATATTTTCACCGAAATTTTCACTGAAACAAGAGTATTTCTATCAAAATATTTCGAAATATAATAATTTCTATCGAAATAACATAATTTTTTAACAAACACTTCGTTTCGTTTCGATAACTCCGTTTCGTGTCGGTGACTCAAAAAACGGAAACGTTTCGATCGTTTCGATGGAAAAGAAAGGAAATTTAGTTCCTTACTTTTTAACTTTCAAAATTGAAAGATGTATTTGCAAATGATAATAAAAAAAGTATTTGTATTTTTCCCTTCAAATTTTATCTGAATAGTTCTTTTCTTAAATATTTAATGAGAGCAAAACAAACGGATTATTTGATTCCTTTTACCCATAAAAAACGACATTTCTTTCCTATCTTAGCCATGGGTTACTAATGGTATGTCCTCTACTATATAACAAAGCAAAATATTATCTTTACGCATTTATTTTTTTAAATGCTTCACTGCTTAAGAAAATAAGAGATCACTACCTGAGAAAACAGTTACCTACTTGCCTTTATAATAACCAAATATCAAGGACTTGCAACAATTTACATAAATGGAAATCATGCTGCCTTCTTTCCAAGCAGCAGGCTCAAAGAATAAGTGTTTCCTTTCTGTGCAGCAACTTCTACCCGATTTTTGCCAACCTACAAGTCATTTTTATGAGCTACCGTGAGTATGTACCAAACAGGTATTGTGTCTAACGTATAATGGGAGTAAAGAATAAACCTTAAATGCCATACACAAAATAAAATGCATTTTGTGGAGGTGATTAATACCTTGTCCATGAGCCAATAACCAATAGTTGGCATGTACTGAACAAGATACATTACAGCAAGCACAGGCTGCAAAAGAGTTCAGCACAACCAAAGTTTCAAACTGGAAGTCATAATTGATGTGGTTTGGAAGAATCAACAATAGTATGCTAACCATAGAGAGTGCCAATACATGCAAACATGCATATTTATCCTGAGAAGACGAGAAGTTTAAGCAAGAGGCAACATATTTTTAGATTGGTCAAATTAGCCAATTTTCAGGATCCAGTCAAAACAAACAGGCACAGCTCGCCTGCAGTGCAATTTTCATCCAGTTGTCTACAGTGCCTAGATAGATAGAAGACAGGTGTTCAAATAATTATCTAATAGTTACTGTTGTTATCTGCTAATGTTAAAGATTAATGGTTGAGTTTCACAAGCAGAATTTTGTCTAAATCACAATCATGCTTGTAGCAAACTAAATTAGGCTTTAATTTGTGGTATTATTTGAAAGAATTCTATAACTGATAATTAATTACATGGTAAGTATAGCAACATCCATAGCTGAGATCAGTAAAAACAGGGCAATAATAGTACTGAGACCAAGAGGTGAGAGAAAATTAAGTGTGCAGGAGCACACAGCTTTGGAAGGAAGAAATGTTGAAAAGGGAGGTGTATTCCATAAGAAATAAATTTCTAAGACCAATGCATGTACCTGAGATGATATCCAAACTTCTTTTAAGCCATGGGTCGCAGCAATGATAGTCAGCTCTGCACACCTTTCTGATGACACACGCTTCTGTCTCAAATAAATTGATCATAGTAACAAGCAAACCAAAAGACAAAAAGAAAAATATAGTTCAGGAACTAACTCTCTGATTCTTCTCCTCAATCTATATTTCATTTAGTTCTCCATTTTTTTCATAATTAAAGAACATAAATTTGTGCAAATTTTTAGTTTTATTTTCATTTAGCTACCATGTGATTAGCATGCCATGCTTAGCAAAGAATACATACGTACCTACCATGACAAAAGGGAAAAAATGGAGTAGATTTTATTCATTTAGTACTTAAAAGTGCACATGAACGAAACTTTCTTCATTTTTTGCAGAGCTTGTGCCTATAACCTAGAAGATAGTAAATTAGACAAGGAGCACACCTCAGATGAGCCCTTCTCCAAAGGTTTTGCTATAGAATTATTTGACGTTTCTATTGGCCCAGGACAGACAACAGTTACCTTGATTCCCTTCTGACACAGCTGCAATCATAAAAGCTTAGTAAGCATGATCATGTATATGATAAGATTACTAACAACCTTTACTGTTACTTGCTGGCCTTTCTTTTCCAAGACAACAAAACTATGTACATACCTCAGAACGCAAGGTATGAAAGTACCCATTTAGAGCATATTTGGAAGCAGAGTACACAGCTTGACCTGGGGCAGGGGTCTTCCCTGCAGCACTGCTCATCTGCATGCAAACAAGAACACGAGAGATTGTCAACTAAAAAATAGGAAAAGGAAAGAAAACAAAAATCTCTCCAAAATTAGGAATGTGTGAGTTATAAGCATAATTAAAAATTAATACACCCATCATATAAAACATATATCAATGTATTTTAAACCAAACAGTTGAAGTCATAATTTTTATATAAATTGTAAGTGAAAAGCTGACCACTCTTTTCTTTTTCCTGCCATTGTTTTTCTCAGTAGATAACAAGATATAGTTGCAAACTTCTTCTTGCAAGCTCAACAGATATAATTTCTAACCCTCTTAATACACTATCGTCATCCAGATTCCAAAACTAGCATTAGACATTTTCATTAAAGAATTCTCACATACCACCACAAAATGACCTTGCCCCCGCCTCAACATGAAAGGTACCAAGAGCTGTGTGAGAGTTATTGTTCCCAGAACATTGACATCAAATGTTGCCTACTTAGGAGAAAGAAGTAATGCAAAAAATCTTAGAGGAATACTTTCAATGGTTTAAAAGAGAAGAAAAGAAAAGCAATCTTTTAAGTGAAGACTGGGTAAATAAGTAGCAGGGACAAGAGTCTCCTTTATGAGATACCTTAAGACTTTCCTCAGTTACATCTAAAGCTGATGTTTTCTGCAAAACAGATCAACTAAGTTTATAATACCTTTAATTTAAGAAGCATATGTTAAATAAATAATAAATAAACTAGATAAGTGAAGGTGATGTAGATCAGGAATCCAGGAAGTGAGAATAATAACAAAACAACAATTTTATTCAAATTCAACTATAAGGGGTAAAATTACTAAGCAATGAAGCATGGATACTTATAAAAAAGGGTTGTGTCCATGTTTAATACATGTTGAACATTCATATAAAACAAGATGAAAGGCTTCAAATTATATATGGACATTTTAAATTTTGCTGTGTTACAATGTCTGTATCCATGTTGTGTCAATGTCCATGCTTCTTAGTTCTTGATGCTCTCACAGTATGCCTTTATATAGGCAACTCAAACAAATCCATTTAAACTAAAACACTACTAAGGGATTATTGAATCCAACTTGAACACTCATATGAGATAGATAATCCCGAGACTCTATTAGAGATATTAATAAAATCAACCCTAGCCATTACCTACCAACTTAAGTTTTTGAGATGAAATGATCCTTGACGTGACATCATAGCCATTATCTTCTGTACATAGCCCTAATGATGCAAAATGAAAATGAAGAAAAATATTTATTTATTTTTATTCAATGATGTAATTATTATTTGGGAATTTAGAGATTAGTAAATAGATAATTGAGGTAATTTATGATTATAATTAGGAATTATCAATAAAGAAATTTGAGCTTAGGGACATGTAATCCCATCCTATTTGGATTAGGATACATGCCTTCGTATTTTAATATCATCATAGTAATTTATGATAGAGCTACTTAGTTTACTGTTCATTGATCTTGTTAGCAGTTATGGACCCTGTCAAGTTTCAAGTTGTGATTCTTTGCTTTTTGTTTTTTAAGTTTTTATTTGTTAAGTGCAGTAAATTGTAAGCTTCATCTTTAAGTCAAGTGTTGAAAAACTTATCAATTATTGTAGGACAAGTAATGTTAAAGGATAACAGATAATATAAGAAAATTACCTCTTATCCTTAATTTAAAGGATAGGAGTTTATCATTGTCTAGAAGTCTTGTAGTTATCTTTTATCACTATCTTCAGGAGTTGTGGTCCTCTAAATTTAGATTAAATATAGAGAAGACGAAGCTGCCACTGTGTGTGTAAGAATACAAGTGTGCAAGCCTACCCATTCGATATAACTATGTAACCACGAATTTCACCAATGTATCAAAGCCTCTATGACCAGATTGTCAAGAGTTCAATCCTTGCAGCACAAATTCTCCAAATTACATTAAATTTCAAAACAAGATATGATGGGCTTACACTTTCTCCACACTTCAAATCCAATGCCTTTCGCATGTTAGGAATATATATATAAAAGTATAAAACCAATTCTGCACCTTTGTGTAAAACTCTAATACCATGTCAAGGACCACTTCATCTTAAAGTTTAGGATTAGTTTTATTAATATCTCTAACAAACTTAAACACCCAAACATAAAATCCCAAATTACAAATAAATAACACTAAGTCCCCAACAATAAACCATAGTTCCCAAAGTACAAATACAACATAAATGAAACAACGTATGTTCATACTGCACCAGTAAGGAAATTAAATCAATTTTTTTATAAAGCATCATTATATCATAATGGAATGTGATGATATGCATGCATCACAAAGAATTCTCAATTCTGGTGTTTAGTTGATGATGCAAAACAACATTTAGTTACTGCATTGATGGGGGTAGAGTTAATGTTAAGTGAAAAAGTTTTACTAAGACGTCAATTTTGCATTGCCAAAGTAATTTTATTATTTGCTGATAATTAATTGCCTGAAAGTGAATCAAGAGTAGCAAATAATGTGTAAGAGTCTTTGCATGGAAATTGCCATCAAGAATGCAGAAGAAATAGACCTAAAGGTGCCATCATTAGGGACTAGAGGATATCAAAGTTCTGAGAAAGCCGTTAGTAGCATCACTTATTCTTATATAACAATAGAACTGCACCATCAAATTGGATTGCATGTTACTGTTACGGACTAGTTATGGACAAAGTTCAATAATGTGGTCAATTGGGGTTATATCAAGTAAATACACAAAGAATCTATCTATTCACAGTGAATCTACACAAGCAAATTCTTTATAAATCAGATAAGAAATGATATAATATTATCAAAGAAAAGAAAAAAAGAGATGACATAATAAACACTAGAGGCCAAGTTAAATAAGAATGCCTCCATAATTCCACTTTTAATTTTTGTCTCCTTTTACATTTATAAGTCAATCTTCCAGTTTAACAATAATGTATAATATAAGTACTCTTTTCTGATGCAATTTTTTATTTGTGATCTCTAACCATTAGATGAAGCAACAGTCACTTACAGGACGCTCAAAAGCTGCATTATGTATCATATAATCAACACCAGAACTCGGAAAAAATGATTCTGCTTTCTCAACAGCCTTCTTAAGAGAATCCTCTCCAGATGTTAAATCCAGCGGTAAAATCTTGACCTCACTAGGTGCATGTTTTCCTGGAAGTATGCGGACAACATGCAGCTATGAGGTGTACTTCAATATAAAATAAGTGCATTAGACACTTTTACATTCAGCTGTGCTAGTCCATACCTTTCAGCTGTCTCCTTACTCGCTCCAGTTCAGCTTCATTCCTGGCAGATATTATTAGCTTGGCCCCTAAATGTGCAAATTGTTTAGCCAGAACCTCCCCTTCACATGCATCATTAAGAGAAGGAAAAAAGGAAATTAGTTATGAAAACAAAATAATTACAAATAAGATCCCAAACAGTTATAGTCTGAAACCTAAGAAATTACTAAGAGGATAGCATATCAACTGGATATAGAACATACAAGAAAGAGTTTCAAACAATCATATAACAATACCGTACAAAGAAAATTTGTATCAAAATAAAATAAAATAATAATTAGAGCATAATCCTAATATTGTATAGTAATCACATCATAAATTAGATAATCAAATTTGTTCAAAGATGACCATTAAATAAAATAAGTGATGAATAGAAGGGAACAATATCAAGAATTTGATGCACTGCCCACACCTTGTGTTTATCATATAAAATTACTAATTTATGGTCAAATCAAAAGACTTACTCTGAAAAAAAAAAGGAAATGGAAGAGAAAATTTGGATTTGAGATTATTAAAGTTAGTTCAAATTCCCTAAATCTGGCAAAAGAGATCAGTTGCCTCTTGGGTCGTACACATGATGAAGATATAAGTGAGATAGTTAACACAATGAAGTAGCATGACAAATTGACAATGCTGGCCTTAGCCATCATCATTATGATAATAACAATAAAAACAATGATGGATTGACCTTTACAGACTTTAAGGCTTTAGGAAGTAAGAGAGAAATGACAAAGCGCAATACAAGAAGACATATTGACGGGTCATGATCACAAGAGAACAATGGTTTTAAAAGAAAATTGGAGGAAAAAGTGGCTGTGAATTCCCAATTTCCATGAAAAAGGACACTAAGAATGTATACCAATTCCACGGCTAGCACCAGTAATCCAAACGACCTGAAATATATTGTAAAAATAGAAGTCAAAGTCATTAGAAATCATAAAAGAGTTTGGCAACTCCTTTTTTCATCAGAAAGAATTTACTTGCCTTATCTTCAATTTCTTCTCGTTTTGGTTGCTTCTTGGACATCAAAGTGAAATCACCTTAATGGAAAAACAAAAAGAAGAAGCCCAAAGTTAAAACGATATAGAAAAGTAGAAAAAGCCATAAAGCGTCGTATAAGCTACCATAAGCGGTGGCGAATTTGAATAACAGGAAGAGGAAGAGGAAGAGAGTTAGGAAGAAGAGTAACAGTAGCGGCATCATATTCTACTCCGGAAGTGCTACAGAGAGGCTTGAGGCTAGAGCTATTTATTTGCTCGAAGATCCAAGACCGAGGCTACCGGGCCAATGCTTGGGAATTTTCTAATTAAATTATTCATATTATTTTTAACTTAAATGATGCCTAAATAAATAAGATATATTAATTATTTTCTTAATTATCTACATTCGTAACAAAAATAAGTTATTTTTTACTTTTGATTTTTTTTTTATAAAAAATATTCAATAAAAATTTGATGAATATAATGTAATTATAGGTTATAAATAAAATTTTTTTTACTTTATATATTTTACATATCAGCAAAATTATCTCTTTAAATATATATCGAATTCATAATTTAAGAAAAAATTACCACTAAGCGTATTTCTTTTTCCAATTTTTTTAAAATGCCAATATTAACTCTTCCTTCAACCTCAATTTACACTTCCCCAAGCAAAATTGATTCAACACTCACCTCCGGTCCAATCTTTGCTGGCTACTCCCATCGGCGACCATACCCCTACCCACTTTCAACTTCGAGCATTCCTTTTCTTTTTTACTCTCACCAGTCACACCACCCTCTTCCTCGGCTGCCATCGCCCACCCCGACGGTAGCGTCTGGTTCTAGAGCTCCCGCTCCCTCAGGTTCTCTTCTCCTTTAAATTATTTTGATTTGGCTTGTGTGAGATATGATTTTCGTTCTTGGTTGATGATCATTAGCGTTTATGAAAGTTTTCATCTAATTTCATCTTGATTCTGAGTACATGTTAAATGACACGCCTTGAAAGAGATCGGCTTTTAGAAGGCAATGAATTCTCGATATCATTGAAAGGGAATGTACTTGAAAATAAATTATGTAAAGATTGTGATTTTCAAATTCCCTATGCATATACAATTTCGTAACTCCCAGCCAAGGAGAAGGGGACGCAGTTGTGCGATTTCCGGCTGTTTTAGCAATTGCCATACTTGGTCTAGGTTAGATTTGGACCTTGCCTGCCCTAGAATGTTGATATCCCCCTCTTTCTGCTTCGTTCCTCTCCATTATTTTAATCTAAGACCTTGGTAGGTTGAGATCTGTTGCCTCCATTCATGATTAGGCCTAATATCTTCCTTTTCTTGGTTTTGATGTCCCCGACTTATCATTCTCTTCAAGCTTTATGTTCTTATTTCCAGTGTGTGATATTGCCAAGACTTCAGATTTCTTCGTAATATTTGTTTTTCCTTATGACTTCGGTTGTTTTAATGCTATGCCAGCTTTATCTCCTACTGTCACTGATATATCTGTGTATCTCAGGGTATTAGTAATGGCTACCACTGCTTGTTTCATCATTGTTAGCAGAAACGATATCCCTATATACGAATCTGAAGTTGGGACAGCTACTAAAGTATGACTCTTTGTTTTACAGTTTAAGCTTTTATAATTTATTTTTTCCTTTAAATTTTATTTCCTTCTAATCATTGATTTTTTCTGATTATTGAGGTCGATTGATCACTTACGCATCAATAAAGTTATACACCTTTAAAAGTTAACCACTGCATGAAAAAGTAATGAGGGATTCTGTTTACACTGTAATTTGTTTGTTTGCATCGCCTTAATATATTTGTTTTTGAAAACAAGGGACAGGGTGGCTCTTTATGCTCAGAACTTAATTGCTGAATTTCCGTCAATTACTTTTCTTAGACTCTTTCTCTTCTGGGAGTGTGTGTGTGTATCTGACTGTTTGGACTCTGACATTACAATGATTGCCATTGTCCTAATGTGCGAATGTATTCCCATGTCTATTTTAACAGAGAGAAGATGCTGCTCAGCTGCATCAGTTTATCCTGCACGCTGCTCTTGATATTGTTCAGGACCTTGCATGGACTACTAGTGCTATGTGAGTCAAATTTTCTGTTACTACATAATCCAATTAAGAAACTGGCCGTATGATTTGTGCTTGAAGTTTTAAATTTTATTTTTTTATATTCTTCATCTAAGTAACTTGTTCCTTAACATTTTTGATGCAGGTACTTGAAATCAATAGACAGGTTTAATGATCTGGTGGTATCGGTGTATGTCACAGCTGGTCATATCCTCTATATTAGAAGTATAATTCATATTTGACATAAAAATGAGGTGCTAAATCCTGAACTTTGGGGGCCATGTGATGTTTTTTCATATGGTTTACCAATATCTCTTCCCCAACCCCCTCCCAACCTAAAAACAAAATGAAAGAGTCATGAGTGAAAGACCCTTCAATCTAGCATGCATGTTTCTCTTCATGTATTTTAGTTTACTGTAATATTTTCCTTGACTTATCTTACATACCCGGTTTATGTTGCTTCATGACTCTCGTAATGATGATGGTATTAAGAGCTTTTTCCAAGAGGTACATGAGCTTTACATAAAGGTAATTCCTTCCAGCACTCTTACATATATGTAACCTTTCCTTACTTCATTTGTTAATTGGCTTCAGAATTTCAAAACCTTTTCTTGTGTGTTTTACAATAGAATGCTTCTCTTGACATAGGATTGTGGGAAATTCCTGTGTTGCGATTTGTTTGATGTAGAATAAAAATAGCTCTTGGACTATTTTTTATGGGTTTATTGACATGCCGTTAACCATATTCTACTTTTCTTTCCAAGGGAATTCTCAAAACACATCCTGTACGTTATTTTTTATGGGTTTATTGACGTTACTTTGCTTTCCAACTGATATTTCAGCTTTTATTATGAGGCATGCACAGTACATATCTTGTACATATTCATTCTACTTGTTTATTAGTACAGGAGTGTACTGTCTACCTGTGGGAAGGGACCAATCCTGTTCATTAGTTGTACTTCTGTTTGTTCTCTCATGTGATTGGCCATATTTTCATTAGTAAAAGAAGTTGAAATTGCTAACTGTTCTCCTGGTTTTGGTAATGAAGATTGACATGCACATACCCGGTTAAATCTCTTTGTTAAATTCTTTTATTTTATGATTTAGGAGACTAGTAAATTTATTTGTATGCTTGGAAATTTGCAGATTCTTCTTAATCCCCTGTACTTGCCTGGCTCTCGAATCGCATCATCACATTTTGACACAAAAGTTCGTGCCCTTGCCCGAAAGTATTTGTAGAAACCACCAATTAGCTGCTGATGGTCCGGGAAGTTGCAAATTCATCTAGCTTTGAGGATAGAATTCTACCATGTTCAGTCTTCATTTGCTTGGAAAAACTATTTTACCTTATTTTATCATGATTTGGCTGTAAGGGTAGGTTTTCTGTTCGCTATCCAGTTGTATGCATGGTTGATTAGCAGAAGATGGCAGTGTATACCATGAAGCCAATGCATTGAGGAAAGCTGCTTTACTGATAGTGCCTACCACTTGCAATATAGACTAATGGCATGTACTTGATCAACTTTTTCGAATGGGGCACTAAATTTTCAGTGGCAAAGAATTAAACCTTTTCTTTTAGGTTTAATTACTTAGCTAGTACACTATAATTTGGGCCAACTCTTAAATATGTAGCATTAGATATGTTTATTGGTAAGACTTGATTAAAAAAAAATTAAAACAATAGAAATTCAATTTTGAACTTTTAAATTAGGGAGATTTATTTAAAAATTGACTGAAAATAGGATCAAATGAGTAACTAATTATTCTTTTTAAAACAGGTAAAATCACATAAATCGATTAATGGAAACAGCGATCTAGCGTTGGTCAGAGTAAAAGAATAGAGAAAAGATGAATGCCTTTTGGAATCTGAAGAGTTTGCTTAATTGCTCATTGAGTTTGCTTTCAATCACCGTTGTGTAGTAGAGGTGTTCACAAGTAGATAGAAAGCGACCTCAATAGTGCAATCCGCCGGCAAAAGCCAAATTATGAACATTTTAGTCGCAAGGCTAGTAAGATGTCTCTCTTCCCAGCCTTTCTAAAAATAATTGATTAAACAGAAACGAGTTAAACAATAAATGTTTCTAGGACAGGTTGGTTACAATATTCAAAATTACATATAATTAGATATTACAACAGTAAACAGAATACATCAGGAGCCGTATGATCCGTTCAAAGAGCACAAAATTTATTGAGTTATTGAGAAAACTTCAGTACACTGAATTCTTTAATTCACTCGATCCATCCTAACTCCTAATAAATTTAAGAAAACAGAACAATGATACACGCGATTCTACGCATAATAAACAGGTCAAGCAAAATTTGTTGATTATGAGTGCTCATACTAAAACCCAGCAGCTCTTAATTCCAGTCTATCTTCATTTGAACATTTCTTATTTATGTATCAACACAATACCAGAGCAGAAGATGCTGGGCATTTAGAATCAAAGGAAGATACCTTGATGTTGGTAGAAAGAAGGTTGTAGTGTGCTTAATTTGATATCATAGATTCTAGAATCAGAAATCCCATCCCAGGAGTCAGTGGGCAAACTGTAAGCATAACCAATGTGGCTACCACAGTTACGGCAGAGAAGCTTGGTTCTTCGTTGAAACAAACCCCAGGAGCGCTTGGAATTAAAAAAAGGTATCCATCGAAGTTGTTCGACCATGGTGAATCTGCTCTCATCGACGGAGAAGAAGGAGATAATACCTCTCTTGATTGATTTTTCATATCTAGAATCAATGGCGGAGGTGTTGCGGTTGCTGGAGCTCAAATTCAACTGATATCCACACGAACCACAGCTGCATCCAACAGAAAAAAGCTAACGTCACAATTTCCTAGTTTGCAATTTACAGTAATGGCAGCAAAACAGCTACTTCCCTAAACTAGAAAAATTCTCGAGAGAGAGAGAGAGAGGACCTGTAATTGACATCTCTGAGAATCGAGGACAAGTGAAGTTGTTGACATCCGTTAAGCATATCAGTGTAGGCGATCAGCGTTTCTGTGTGTGCGCGTGTGTGTGTTGGGGCAGTCCGGTGCTGAGACAGGGACACAGTTTTATTTATTATAGAAAGAAAGAGACAGAGCTTCATGCGGCCCCTTTGTCAGCCAGTAACGGTAACAAAAGAAGGCAACAAAGACTACTACCGAAAGCACGCTCTCTCTTTTGTTTTTTAATTTAATTATATTCAAGCTTATCGTGGGCCTCTCCTAGCCCAAACAGAGAGGAAGAGCCAACCAGGAAGGCTATTATGTTACATAATTTATGCTTTTACCCAAAAATCCAAAGGAAATGATATATATAAAAAAAGAAAGAAGAGGGAGTAAATAAATAGCATTGCTTTAAGATAAAATGAAATTGCATCATGACCATAGCTCCAAGATTTGGATCTTCTACATTTTTTTATCGTAAAGAGAAAGATATAGGTCTTATTTGATTCTGTTTTTATTTTTGTGTTTTTAAAATTGTTTTTGAAAATTATGTTTAAAAGTTGTTTTGTAGAACAAAAATAAAAAAAAATATGTTTGATAAATTGTTTTGAAAATATGTTGTTTTTTTACTCTTTTTTTTCTTTTGAAAACAAAAACTGAAAACAAAAACAACTTTTCATTGTTTCTATTTTTCTGTTTTAAAAATAACTTATTTTCAAAACTTGTTTCCGAAACAACAATAGAAAACAGTTACCAAACGAGTTTTTTTGTTCTGAAAATAACTGAGAACAAAAAACAGTTTTTAAAACAGGAAAACAAACAGACCCATAATTTTTATTGAGCTTATTTTAATGAATAATGGAGTTTACTAATTCAGTTATAAATTTTGCAAGGTGGTATATATCTTTTTCTATTCAAAATTTATAATCTCAATATCCTTCTCTCCCTTTAGAAAATGAAGCAGACTCCCTCTGAAAGCTTTCGCCTGCTTATAACTGTATTTGCTACTTTTACTCACCAAACGTTGTTCATGATCAAACGGGTATTATTGCCCCTATATATGTATATATATAATGTGAACACTACTTTTCAATTATTCTCAGCTGCCCAATCCTGTCCAATTCATTCAAATAACCTCCGCAAAACTGCTTTCTATGAGTAGATTTACCTCTCAAATATACTGACAACTAGATAGTTACAAACATCTCCAACCTGTTAGTTATTTAGCAATCTGTAATTTAGATTTATCATCGTACAGAGGATTCATGTTGGAAATGGTCTGTTTTGAGATGCTTATCAATCTTGCCACTTGAAATTAATGTGAAACCTTGTACGTGCATCATAGTGGTCATTTAATGGAAGGCAAGGAATAAAATGTCGTGCCGTTTCCACGAAAACAACTGAAATTTTTTGGTTTCCACGCTCTCCAAAACGAAACATGAAATATGAAAACGAAACCACCTTTATTCATTTTTTTCCACTTTATTTATTTATTATCTACATTTTTAGAAAAAAAAGGTTGCAACTTTTTACAAAGAAATCTGCGCCTAGGACCACCATGCCACTTTTATATGTTAATAATTATTTAAAAAAATTATTTTAATTAAAATTATTTATACCTTTTCAACAAAAATATTAATATAATTTTAATACAGTTATTATTTTTTATTTTTAAAGATAAAAATTTTAAAAATAATAAAATATAAAATATTTTTAACCTCTTAATAAAGTTTATATTATTTTTTTAATTATATAATTATTGTAAAACATAAATTATAAAAAAAAATTGGTAAATCACTCTCAACTTATTCATTTAAAATTTTATTAACAACATTTATAATAAATTTTAGATAATTACATTTAAATTTAATAAAAATTAAAATATAATTTTAATAACAATTGTTGTCAAATTTTATGAACATTAATTATATCAATGTTATTTAAATAAAAATATCATTATTTAATATTATGTTATCTAATTTTATATATGTATATTATTAATATTATATTATAATTCTTTAAAATTAAAAAAAAATTATTTTAAATTATTTGAAAAGTTTCTTCAAAAATCTTTTATTTTTATGAAATTTCAAAATGTTTATATTTATGAAATTATTGAAACGACACTTCGAAATAAAATTTAGTGCCTTACTCATAAGTTATAACATCTTTGATAACTCCCTTCATACTCATGACATTATTTTTTTTTATTGTCTTTATTTTAAAGAGAAAACTACAAAATCAATTAAAAAAAAGATTGAGAGACAAAGAAAGAAGAATGTATTTAAAAGATATACCTGAAGAGATAGATAAAATCATAGTTGTATGAAAAGAGAGAAACTCAAAAATAGATGTTACAAAAGAGTTAAGAAAATAAAGAGATAAATACAAAAGAGAAATTATTGCTAAATGTTGCTGAAATTTGAACTAGAATTTTCATTGTAGTAGTGTACTTTACTTATTATTCAATTGTAAATACAAATTTAAATTAATTTTAATATAACTTTATATATTTAATCATTAATATTATGTTAAAATTTTTTAAAATTAAAAAAAATATTATTTAAAATCTTTTGAAACATTTTTTCAAAAATCTTTTGTTTTTACAAAAATTTTGAAATATTTTAAAATATTTCTGTTTTTAGAATCATTGAAACGATATTTCAAAACAAAATTTAGTACGTTAATGGAAGGTAACTTAAAAGGCCGTCCAAGTTCCAAGGCCGAAACGTTATCCACTTTTAGCTTCAGTATCATACACAATGGTTCATTCTCTATGAGTCACAACTTCAGCTCCGTAAAATGCTGACAAACAATAAAACCCTAGAGTTGTATTACTGTGCACTCTGCCTCCCAATCCAAATGAGCAACATCTTGAAAAATAGTTTAAAATATATATAAAATTGAAAGCAATTTATGATTTTAAACTAAATCATGGCGCTACAAACAGAATGGAAACGATCGGGTTGTACATCATACCGAAAGAGATGCCACTATGCAGCCTTATCAAGCATCCATATATTTACAGAATGACCACATCAGAGAACTTAGTTATTAATTTCTATAGTAAGTCCTGCCAGTTTAACCATTTCCTGTGTAGATAAGAATATTGATCTTGGACTGAACACATGCCATCATGGAAGGGTAAACTTGTTAGCCCAACATACCTTCAACAAGGTACCAAAGTGCAATAAATTGATAAATAAGAGTATAATGAGGTCATTTTAAAGAAAAATAGACACAAAATGTTAGATTTACACATTGAATTACCCATGCTCCATTATTGGCAATATTAAACTACCGTCAACTGTTGGTCTACCGCATGCCTGATTGGTGCACCTCCACGGAAGGCCAGCATGGGCCCTCAGGCCTCAACCCCAGTTGGTCGGTGAGATGCATGAGTATTGGGGAAAGGGCCCCTTCCCTGATCAACTCCTGGGCTTTGTTCCAATTCACTATCAGATGAAGTATCCGAGGTGTCATGCACAACTACGGGATTACTGTCAACCACGCTAATGGTAGCGTTGACGAGGTTAGGACACCCATGTTGGATATGTTCCATATTTCTAGATTGCCGTTCTCTTTGGGTTTTTCTTCGCTTGTCTCCATTACAAAGCTGGCTACTTCTGGATCTTGCAATTTTTGAAACAGGATTAACATCTTTCTCAATGGTAGGCGTACTCAATGCCCCACTATTGCTTGCATTGCCAATAGCAGAGTGTTCCACTATTTTATGCTTTATCTTACGTAATTCACAGCACAAAATGTTATATGCCAGGTCCGATTTTGACCCCAAGTAACATAGGGAGGAAAAAGAGGACAGCAAAGCACCATGGCGAACCATTCTCATGATAACATCACCAGATACCGCAGGCAAGGCATGCTGCCTAAATTGTGCTCTTGACTTGGCTGATTTTGTCCATCTCGGGTGTATGAGATTTTGGGGAATTTCTTCCAGCCGCTCAGATTTTATTATATGAATGGCATGGCCGCAAGGAAACCCTGATGTCTCAAAGTTCAAGCATGAGCATCTAAGACTTGGACCACTAGGCTCAAACATAACTTCATACACCAAATTGCGATGCTCATAGTTTCCCAATGTGTATATGCGATAGTCAGAACCTTCAACTTTATTTAACACAAACACAAGTGTCTCCAACCGCATCTCTGAAAGAAACCTTTTATAGGACTCCCGTGTAAATACATCAGCAGCATGTTTCTCAATTTTCACTAGAGGAGTTGAAAGAGCAAACTGCACATAGGTGGCATCATATTCAGCCTTTGCCTCATTGCATCGAATGACATCAACTGCCCTATAATACTGACTAATAAATTGATAAAGTTTCAGTTTATGTGGTGAAAATCTACAAAGATGTTCATCAATACCTTCACATACCCTGGTGCTTCGCAGCCCAGCCCAGAAATGTCCCCTCAAGTAAGCCTCTGCCCACCTATGACGTTTTTTATACATCTTACATATCCATTGGTTTCCAGAAAGTTTATATTTGTCAACCATTTCCTTCCATTTCAGCTCAAAATCATCCTGTGAAAGAATCTCCAGCATGCACACTTTAAAGTAAGAGACGAAGGATGCATCATTAACATTGAAATGGGCATTCCTCTCAAGATGCCATGTGCATAGCCGATGTCGTGATTGTGGCAACACATGCTGAATAGCTTTAGATACAGCTTTATGATCATCGGTGACAACTGATGTGGGCATATTACCCTGCATCACATGAAGAAATGTCTGGAACAGCCATGTGTATGCTTCAACAGTCTCATCATCAAGTAAGGCACATCCAAATACACTTGTTTGATTATGATGATTGAGACCACCCAATATGACAAAGTGCATCTTGTATGCGTTTGTCCTATAGACTGCCATCACATCTCCAAAGCATCCATAATCCAACTGTGATACAGAGTCTGCCAAAAAGAAAGATGCTAAACGACCTTCAACAATTTTTGTTTCATAGAATAAACCAGGGTCTGCATCCTTCTTGGCACTTAAATATGCAAGGGCAGTTTCCACATCACTAATAGTAATTTCAGCTCTACAATGGGCATCAAGGGAATTTTGCAAATCCTGTCTTCCCATACCAACTCGATCACAATCACCAACTTGCTTTGCCAAATAATCCATCACTTGGCTAGGTTGTGCCTCAACATTAATCACTGCTTTCTCTTTCACTTTATCTACTTCAATCATAGGCACGGCAGGATTAATTTGGAGATGTGATTTGCATGTTGGTGCCAGTTCATGTGTATGCTCTGCCACAAACTCTTTCACTAACCACTTATGGGTTACACGGTCTAGACTTATGCGAAATGCAGCAGGACAATTAACTCTAGTTGATGGCCTAGGATCCCGCCGGCGGTTAACATTTTCTAGATATTTCCTTTGCCGAAAGCCTTCTCTATTACAGACCCATCTTCTCATCACAATCTCACCCTTCTTGTTTCTACTTATGTCATCCTTTCTAACAATAAACCCAACAGCTGAAGCATATTTATGGTAAAATGACTCCCCCACTTCAAATGAATCAAATTGCATGGCCAGTACATCATCATTTGTTAACATTTGAAAGGCTCTTGAATTTTCAGGATTTATACTCAAAAAACAACTACTGCTTCTGATTTGGACAACCTGTGCAAACCCCTTCTGATTGTCCTGACTGTTACTTTTGATGCCAGTGTCCCCAGTGTCGTCATTAAGGCTCACATTCGGATCATTTTCTATTCTTTCTCTCTCTTCCTCCATGATTGCAGATTAGTAACTGCAAGAAGAGAGTGCAAGAAAGCAAAGTAAGATGAGGAATCATATTCTTGGTTCTCGTCTATTCGCCTCCCTCTCTCCTTCCCCTAACCGCGAATCCACGCACCTTAGAATTTTGCTATATCTGGAGAGAAGATGATAATCCCCTAGACATGAAAATATATATATATATACACACACACAAACTTCCACTGATACACCCCCTCTCTCCCCTTACTTCAAGTTCCCAATTTTTTCTTGCAGAAGTTACTACTTTTCTAAATTTCAAACAGAGCCAGAACAAATTTCGTCCACAATTACAAATTAACTACAAACCAAACGATACAAAACTGCTTTGTGTAAGACACAAGCACATACCTTGGAAGTACAGGGAGCCTTGGGGACAGCAAATGGGAAAAGCTCAGCACTCTAGACAAGAGGCATCAGGCTTTAAAATGTGAGACAAATTGTGCAAATTTGAAGAAAAAAATCGTCTTAAGAGAACAAAACTAGGAGCATCAGAGAATGCAGTGAAAGCGTACCACGCAATCAGTTGCACCCGGAATAATGAAACCAAATATATGGACGATTTTGAGAAATTCCACTTATCAATTAGCTCAGCTAGCCAGAAATAACTTCTCTTTGCTTTCATTTTACATCTCCGTCTAGAATCAGGCAATGCGCTGCAACACAGTTGGGAGGAGGAGCCTCATGAAACGACAAATCAAGGTACCCAAACAGAAAATGGTAAAACCATCCGAACCAGCGCCAAGCCGTTATTTCAACAAGTGTCTAATGTATCAAACCGGACCGACCCCACAAAAAGAAACCGGTAAAAGGGTGGTGGATTATTGGCTCTTCATTGACACATCCAAATTTTGATAGGCATGCCTACTGCCTAGCCTAGCAGTCTAGCGCATATCCTCTGTAATTACCCTTGCCTTTTGCCGACATAATTTTATGAAGAGTTTAATCTTTGATTTTTCATTCTCAATTTTCATTTTGATAATTATTGTCTAATTTAATAAAAATCTTGATATACTTTTGACAGTAAAAATTTTAACTCGGAGTACTCTGTACGATTACCCGTAGGCTTAACAACTGTATTGAAGACAACCCAAACATCTTGTTCCAATTGAAAAGGCATTTTACATTTTAATCATTGATCTCGCAGGATGGTAGGTTTGCTATTGGCTACTTTTCTACTACTGTCTTAATACTGCTTGCAGGGTGTTGCTTCCATGTTTTAAGACGAAGTATACAGAATTCAGCCTTTGTGGAAAATAAAGAGAAATGAAGATAAATGATATCACAGTTACGAGTGGATAAAGGGCAAGGGATAGTAAAATAAAGAAGAATGACTTATCTCAGAAGAGCATAAGACATTGAAATAACTAAGTTGGAACTTTAGCAACCCATCTCAAACTGCAAATTTTAAATATTAAATCGGGAAATCTCATTGCATGCTTTTCAATAGCTTTTGTTTAGTTCTTCAGCGATTTTTGGCTTCTAAACCCCACTTTAAGGCGGCCTCTATTGTTCAGCCTCACTCCCTGATGACGTCGAAGCATCTGCCACCAATGCAAATTCCTACGATTTCCACGTGGGGGATTCCTTGACCCTTTGACCCTAACAAGCTTGGAAGGCTTTCGTTTCTTTGAATGTCGGATGTGTCTCAAAAGCCCCTCCACAAGTCCGCGAAACTGCCCAACCTGTTTTCTGTGTGGCATTCTTGCAACGGTAGCTCCTCTTGTCTTCTCAACTTCTCGTTTTGTTATCACCTTATGCCTGTTTTTGCGATGGAAGATCTTCGGCAAATGATTCCACATAGAATGTCTATGACCTATCTCAGTATGTTTATTACCATCGTCATCGTCATCGTGATGGTGGTGGTGGTGGTGATGATGGTGATGGTGGTGAAAGATAAGTCCTAACTTATTTTTCAGCCTCCTTAAGTGTCCCATTGTTTTCTCAGGGTCTCTTCTGCGGCGGGATCTGTCAGATTTGAGACTTCCCACTCCATGTGAAAAGTCCGCATCCTTATGAGAATATGAATCGCCACCCCCTTCTGAGCTATCGTCATATGCCAAGCCAACCATCCTCCTTGGTGAAGGACTGATGTGTGTCCCACCTGGCAAGTAGTCCTCAGAGTCACTACTACTGGTGGCACTGCTTTGCTGAGATGACCAGCTTGCAGAAGAGCGAGAGCCTGAACTGGACTCCTCTGATTCATGATGTCGTGGTAAAACCTTCATCTTATGGGCCCCTCTCTTCTCCACAACTGTCCTGTCTCTGCGAAGATGGGGGGATACCTTAATTTCACTGGATTTCTGGTCCATTAGAGTTGGTCTCAATACCATCTGATGAGGCAGCTGCTTCTCTCTCCTGTTAGTCTCTGATTGAGCCACTGGATTTCTTCTGACCGGATTGTCCCTAGTTTTTTGACCCGCTAGCACGGATGACCTCTTGGTAAGGTCATCTTGATTCAAAGGGACCCTCAAACCCTGGATACATTCACTGGCCTGGCTCACCAAATTGTCATTCACTGACCGATTCAATGACTGAACTCCATCTATCGTGGCCATGCTTTGTGCTGGAGATCGAACTCCCTTTCGACTTAGCAACTTCTCTCCTCTTGATGTCAACCGGGGGGCCCTGCCAACCTTACCCTTTAGGCTACCATCCTGAATTTTTATGCCATTGCTCTTTGCAGGCTCCACGAGAGTCTCAGGCCTGTGAATCTGATTTGCCACCTGACTTAAGGATTCAATTCCGGTTGAGATGGGCCCCTCAAATGCATTCGCTGAGGTCAAATTTTCACCCTTGCCTGCAACTCCTACATTTGTCCGTAATACGGGACTATCTAAATTTGCTACCTTATGCATAATTTGGTCACCTGCACTATTCTTTTTGGAATCTACAAAATTTGAGCAAAGCTGCAAAGCCAAAATGCGGGATTCAATTCTTTTAATCGAATTAACCAATTCATTGGAGAAATCACTCTCCTCGTCCTGAGGTTCAACCCAGCCAGAAGGACTTGCATTGCGTTGAATTTCATAAATTCTATTGAGTAATGGTGTTTCATTGACTTCTTTAAACCCAACAGCTTTTGCAGCAGACATTTCCGGTGGTTCTTTTGAATGCCCGCCAACATGGAAAGAGCTCACAATATTATGCTGCTGTTCATGATGACTACTCTCTTGAACGGGTAGAATGGCCTTGTCATTAAATAAATTTGTTGCCTTGACTACGTTCTGCTGCATCATACTGCTTTCTTCACCTACACTGTACGTTGTTATTCTTTTTCTTTTTCCTTTATCAGAGATGCTAGACTTATACCGCCCTGGAACTGCTTTGTTAACTGGTAATTTCAATTGGGGTTGTTCTTCATTCCGTGGTGTAATTCTACTGCACGCTGAATATTTTACAGAGCTTTGAGAACTGTTAGCTGCCATCGGAGGCTTTAACTGCAGACTGGCCACCAGTTTTTCACGTTGAGAAGTGCAGGATGTCTTAGAGATACCTACTTGTGTTGCTATGATCTGTTAAATCAGCACAAAGGAATCAAAAATTACAAAATAGACCTCATATTCTTCTTCCTGCCCGTAGGTCCAGGGTCGCGCAAGCAAAATTACTATAAATATTTTTGTTTCCTTCGATAAAAGAAATAGAAGAAAAGATGAAAAGATCTATGATCTTTCATGCAAATAAAAGGAGATCGCAGCATAGAATGTT
Source organism: Gleditsia sinensis (assembly GCA_037074535.1). Classification (NCBI taxonomy): domain Eukaryota; kingdom Viridiplantae; phylum Streptophyta; class Magnoliopsida; order Fabales; family Fabaceae; genus Gleditsia; species Gleditsia sinensis. The sequence goes on along the minus strand of CM073464.1, from coordinate 2,616,455 downwards.
GAACCATATGCACCTTTAAGATACTCTCAAAAACCCTTTCAGCCGTTACATCCAGCATATTTTTCAGGAAAACTCGAGCTCTCTCAACCAACTGTTCAAAGATAAAAGAAAAATATATTAAAAGAGTTGCTCCTCAGATTGCTCTAATTAGCTATTTATATTATTAAAGAATCCAGCAGTTCCAATGTTATAGAATAGCAAAACTGGCTTTCAGCTTTTACAGACTGTCATAGATTTTAGGTTCAGAACACTCACAACCAGAATTGAAAAAAATAGAGAGAAAACCAACTCAAAACATGAAAAAACGCAGTGCTTTAGAGCCGGGTTTATGGGAGGGTGATCCCAAAGGATTTAACAGAAGAAGATAAAGTTAGGCAACACATCACTTTGATAGGGTTGTCCAATCAAATCTCTCACCTACCACTGCCTGTCTGCCTGAGGTGGAAAAATGAAGGATATTATGAAAGAATTAACAGTCAATGAGCATTCTGTCAAAAAAAAAAAAAAAATTCCGCTGAGTAATTAGAATATTATGTCAAAATATCAATAATTTAATTGACTCAACAGTACTTGAGTTGTTGGACTGATGGTTTCGAGTTGCAGTCAAATGAACTAAAAAAAAACAGAGAGAATAATATGTCAAAATTTTATTCCTCTAAAATGTCTGAAAACCCATGAAACGTCAAGATAATTTATCAGAAAAGGGAGGAGTTAACAAAAGAAAGGAAATTCCATTTAAAAGAGAGGCATCTCCTCTAATAACCCAATACAAGGAGAAGAGAAACATCAAAATAAGAACACTTACATCCTCTGAATTTGCATTTTGCAGGCCAAGGGATTTATCTTCGAGTAGCCTATATAACAGTCTCAAAGCACAGAGATTATTATGTGCTTCCTCAAGCTCCATCTTTCTTCATTAAGACATCTAGAAATTGTTATCAGTAAAACAAGCTTTAGAATCAGAGATGATATAGAATTATGTGGGTTATAGACTAAGCCAAATATTCTACGAGGCTTGTCTTTTACAAAATTAAAGCAATACCTACTCATACACAAACATTAAGACTGATAGTTTTGGCAAAGAAAGCTCTAAAAAAACAAAAAGCTATCTTTGACACCATCATGAAACATAATGAAAATTTCAGAACCTATGAGAAATGGTATCGTATCCCTTCCCCCCCCCCCCCCCCCCCAAAAAAAAAAGAAGAAGAAGAAGAAGTAGTAGATAATAAGATCAATGTTCTTGTATGGGACTAGAACACAACCAAGACCAAATTTGGCTAAGCTGAATGAAATAACTCAGCCACATGATTAAATGACTGCTGTGAAAATGGCCCATGCATATCAAACCTTTGAATAATACACGTGTCAGGTTGGCTAAGAAGTAACCTTTCCAAATTATTAACAGCATAAATCAACCCTGCAATTTCTCTAGATTAATAGGTGACTACCCAAATATCCATGTGCATAAGAGCTAAGAAATCACCTGGTGCAAACAGGAGTCTTTGTACTTCGAAACAACATCAGAGAACCATCAGTCTCTTTCGCTATTATTCCCATTATTTCTTTATTTAAATAATCCCAGAAACCAAAGATATGACACAAAATGCAATAAATCTTTCAACAACTAACACTTCGTAAAAAACCTCAACTGACATTAAACGTGGCCTTCCCTTCCCGTCATATAAGCTTCAAAAGGAAATGTATTGGCCCTCATTTCACATCCTCAAGCCACCAGTGAGAAATACCAAACCGAAAGCATCTCCCCAACTACGCCCAGAAAAGATGACAGAAGATAGAAATGTCTCCATCCGTATCCTTCTGGCCTAATTTGGCATAAATTCACACAGCATTCACCATATCACAGTCACACAACTTTTCCGAAAGCGCTTAAAACACCGTCCCAGTCCTTTCCACTTGAAATTAATCTCAAAAACCTCAAGCTCTAATAATAAGATCACAGGAAAAAAAAAAGTCCCTATTAGTGGCCATCGACGAGGATATCCCCTTCTTTTAGCATTACAAAAGTTGCATCAATGATAACTCACTTCTCTGATTTGCGAACCTAGCATATCCCGGTTGACTCCAAATAGTTCGTCTCACAAATTAAATATTCAGACGTTTGAGATTATCTAATTAAGAACCGTCCATTAACAACAGTTGTTCAACAGGCAATATCGAGTTAACAATTATACTAAATTGTTCTGATTCCTTTCTACTATTACTAATTTGACATTGACAGGAAGGAACAGAATATCATACCGTTCTGCTAGATACGATCGATGCTTTTCGATTTCGCTAGTAAACGTGACGAAACTAAGGATGAATTGCAATATTTTATAGTATAGTTGGATACAATCAAACACTGATCGGAAAATCGTATTCTTTTGACCTGGTATGCATGGCCACTGGAGTGAACGATGAATGTAAGGGAATGAAGGCGAACTGCAACTCTATAGAAAGAAGACGATATAGGGAAGCGTCATACTCTACTCTGAAGCGGTATCACTTTTTATGACAGTTATTTAGATTCAAATAGAGAAAAGAGGGAGGGAGAGTGTTTTCTGTTTCCCTAATTTGAAGTAATTTGATCATTTCTGTTATGCTAACCTCGTAATTCCCATGCGACTTGCCGGAGACCCCAACGAACTAGTGAGGCCATTTCCGTAATTACCTTTGGCTCAGTGAACAGTTCTTTTTAAAAAAAAGAAATATTTAAAGTTCACTTCTTGTCATTAATTTAATGTAATTTTACTTGTTAATATTTTTTACTTCTCACCAGAAATATATATATATATATATATATGCGTATGCTTGTGCGTGTGAGTGTGTGAGAGAGAGATAGTTTAAAGTAAAAGGGTACTGCTTCTTTTTAAAATTAAGATATGTTATAAATTTTAACAAAAATTTGAAATAATACTTACAAATAATTTATTAAAAAAGAAGAGTTAAAAATAAAAATTAACTATATATATAAAATATTTCAACATTTACCAATTTAAACTAATTGTTAGTTTCTCTTCTTTTTATTTAAATGTTAAAAATAAATGAAGAGAAATGTTTTTCCATTCAAAGCTCTTTTACCACGACAGTAAACTTGTACGCATATTTTATCAAGGCATCAATGTATCTGGACTATTTTTAGACTGGAGACGTTGACAGCATAAATTAGAGATTTCCAGGCAACAGAAGTACATATATTTGGGGACAGACACCATTGCAAGTGCCCTTGAGCTCAGGTCAATTACGCAGAAAGCCTTGACAATTTTTTAGTATCCTATATGCCAAGATTTTAACTTTACATAGAGATGATATGCTGATTGCAGTTACATCAAAAACAAAAAGCTAAGTAGATATCTTTACTAATCACCCCCGGCTTAACCATGGTATTGAAAAAACGAGACTATTTCAGTGTCCAACATTTCTGTTGCCGCAATGACAACTTAATCAAATTCCCATAGATATCTAGAAATTATACCACATGTTTATTGGACGTTTTGCTTTCAAAACTGGCAAGACATTACTGTTTGGAACGCTTTAAGTAGACCAACACACCAATGCTTGTCAGAACAACTGCACCCGCAAAAATACCGCTGTGTAAAGACAACACACTGCTTTTCTCTCTAGTTGCTGTATCAGATTCTGGTGTCTTCGGTTTGTCTGAATTGGCAAACTCTAAATGCAACCTTAGAACCTGAAGTACTAAGATGTTTTTTATTAGAATGTATCCAACGAAACCAAAGGAATAAACCTATAGAAGCCAACATCACGAAATGAAAGAGCTAGTAGATGCAGATATCTTTACCTTCACTCCAGCAGATCTGGCATAGTTCACAGCAGCAACAAAATCGCTATCAGTTGCAAGAAGAATTTTATCACCTTCATCATCCTCATACTATAATTAGAAGGGAGAAGATAGTCAGCATGATAGCAAATGCATATACCAGACCAAAAACAGAAGGCATTGAATTTGCATTAAACACACCATGATGAGAGTATGATCTCCATCATTAAGGGGACCAATTCTTTGCATGACAGCAGAAACAAGCTCATCTAGATGTTCAGCACCTGAAAATAAATAAAAGCAAGACAGCCTCTCGTTTATTAGATAATTTAAAGAGAGATTTCTCATTACAAAAATCAAAGGGCCACCCCAGGAGGTTAGAGAATTACATGACCTAAGTCTAGATATCAATGCACAAGATTGTTGATGGCTAATATGCAAGAAATCAACAGTAAAAACTTGTTTAGATCCTAAGTTCCTGCAATGCATTCTTTCCCTGACATAATCACTCACCACAGTTGAATCGATGTACACGCCCCTTGGGATCTTCAAATTTAAAGGCAAAAGAATTCCCAAAACCAACAGATGGATATGTAGACTTTGCAGTATCTGCCCCCTCAAAAGTCATGAGCCCAGAAGTTTCACTGCATTCAAGCATCTTTTATGTTGATTTAAGGAACAAACCAGATCTTATATTAGAGCAGCATCTGTAGCATAGAGTACCTGTGAGTGTCATAATCATCCGGTGGATCTAAAGCAAGTGCTGAGTCCCAAAATTTCTGCATAATTGTGTTTGCCACATCATTAACAGCTCCAGAGCTACTTTCAACCTACAAAGCACATAGCTTAGTAATAATACAATAGCATCTGTATAATTGTACCAAACGTTAATACAAAATATAACAAATATTCACTTGTGATTCTCAATACACAATATAATGTATACTTCATTGCTGTTATACATAGCGAAGCCATGATACATGTATCAAGGAATTTGGACACTCCAAACAGTTATAAAAATATTATCATAATGAAGTGAAAAGGGGGAATGGAAGATTCAGATATAGGAACAAACATGGTCCAATAGATCTAAGACCAGGAAGACCCACGGCACACAAAGTATTTTGATAATTTAAGAAGATAACTCGAGATCAAATATGCGTGCCAAGCCTCCAAATAAAGATGGAAATATCAGTACTGCTAGAACTAAGATTAAAAAGCAAGTTACTTTCCAAAAATCTGATACCTTCGACCAAAAATTTCAGTTGAATCACGAATGTGAACCCAGACAGCATACCAGGACATAGAAATAGACATTCACCATTTAAGAAAAACAGAAATAAAAATGAAGTCAGGAACTACAATATTCTCCAGCTACACAATGATATAAGGTATTGTATGGATGCCATTGCCCACCAAAAGAAAATCGAACAAAGTCTTTGAACGTACATGCCAGAGAACTAATATATATTCTTGATGATGATTGATGAGTATTCTTCCTCTTGCAATACCCAGGTATCAAAAAAAGACATGCATGCAAACCCACAGACACACCTCATACTAGAAAACCGATAACCTTACATTTCGATCTTCATTGAGACTGTAAAATAAAAAGGATCCCTCTACTCTATATTTTATTATTGATACATATCTAAAACAAAATTTACCATTGAAATCGCTGCATGAGTTATCTGCAAAACATCCACACAAGCAGCAATATATCCATCTGCAAAACAGATGTTAATCAGTATCTACAACATAAGAAACTACCTATGAAATTGAGAAAGCAAAGTTCACCTCTGTCTACCACAGGAAGATGTAAGAACTTTCCATCATGCATCATATGCAGTGCATCAAGAATTGTAGTCTCAAATGATGCACATTCCGGGTTTGGAGTCATTACCTAATGAAAAAAAAAAGGAAAGAAAGAAAAACATCAAATAAAAAATAAGAGCTAATAAGGAAAAATGGAATCTCCCAATAAACCTTTTTCTCACTAAACTAAAGTTACTTCAAAAAAAAGAAAGTAAAATAAAATGAGAACAACCTTTTCCACTAGAGTCAACTCAGGAGATAGATTTTGAGCCACAACCCGCATAAGGATGTCCTTTGAACTGCAGGAGAGATTTACATAACAAGAAATCATACAAAAAGTCCAATTCATATACCATTAAAGAGATTTCTTGTCCCAAAAAAAAATGCAATCAGGTATTTATTCCATATTATGAACTTCTAAAAGAAAAGGCCTGTGATTACGTGAGTATCCCCTGAATCTTATTTCCTGTCACAATAACAACTGAATTAACACGCAACTCCCGCATTTTTTTTGCAGCAACATAGACAGGATCTGCTGCTGATGCAATAGCGACCCTGGAAAAACATAAAGCTACAAAACTTGGTAAACCTATAAAATCTGTTTACATAGGCATAGGTTCACAAAACATACAAACAGGCATAATTATGATGTGGAAATTACTTTGTATTGTCACCAATTATAGTTGACAGGGAAGGTTTGAACATGCGCTCCCTCAATGTTTCTATAAAAGCATTTGAAGCTGATAAAGATGACAACATGAAAACAGAACATTAGCATCATTATGATATGAAGGATACATACGGCAACAGATATAAACTGCATCACAATCTCATCCTCTTGTATCAATAAAGTATGGTTGGCAATTTTCAACCCTTTTAAATATTAACAAAGCGGGTAAAATATGAGAAGCCAACAATTTATGGAAACTCACCTGGAAAAAGAAAAGTCAGAGACTCAGAATATATAGCTACCGTTCAAATCCATTTCAAGGATTAGAAACACAACAAAGTACAAGTTAAAAGGCACACAAATAATGTCTAAACTTTCAGCATGATTCTGCACTTCCTTCTCCTGAAAGCATCCAGTCCTCTATTAATCTACTTTGCTTAATATCCACATTCCACACAAAAAACCTTACACGTTAACCTATGAATATGCCATTCAAGTTAGAGGTGTACTGTAGGTAGATACAAGTGAAATTTTACACCACCTAAACCCAAATCTGGATAACAACAATATACCACTTGTACCTGCACCAGTATCCGAATTAACATTCCTATACTTGCCCTGACCCATGCCCCAAAGACAGCAAGACACCCATACTCCATACAAACCACGTTGAAATAGCTTCTTCTTTTTTTAATTCTTATATTATAAAATAGAAATATTTAATATCAAATGAAGAAAAAAGCTTTTAAATAAATTATGTGGGTATTCAAGTAAGCAGTTGGAATTTTACATTAAAAGTATAATATATTAAAAATACACCACCCAGTCCATTAATTTATTTTGAATAGAATTAATTACACAGAACAAGACTGTTGTAAGACAAGGGAAATAAAAAGACAATAACGAAAAAAATACTCAAATCAATATCAATTTAAATGCATCAATAGAATAAATAACATTCACCTCCCCTTAGGAACCTCTCCTCTATTAACATAATTGTTAAAAGAGCTTACTCCCTATGTACTTTTACTGCCAATAATTTGAATCAATGCAGAATAAATTACGAAAATGGCAAATTAATACTGATGAAACTTAAAATAAGGGAGGTTAGGGTAATAGTTTTAAGACTAGAGTTGTGAGTGCAGGTTTTGTAAACTTAAAAAGAGGTTATAGTATAAATTGAAACTAGAGGGAGTGAGTGTAGGTTTTAAAAACCTCAAGGCAGGTGAATGTAATTTACTGTTACAATAATAAGGAATAACTATTTTATTTCACTATAGGCCTATTTATAGGCAACTACATAAAAATTCTAGTCTTACTATAATATTACAGGGGATAACATCTTCCTGGGCTCAAAATAACAATAACATCATTAAACATCAAAGACACTAGGTAAAATTAGAGACCCCCTACCCCTCTTTGCAAACTAAATTGAAACTATCACTTCCTCTATGCCTTATGTTCTGCCACAAAGATAAACAATGCATCAACTTTTGTTTGTAAAACTGCGGAAAAATACAGTATACATTTCAATTCAGGTGTGACAGTTATAAACATTCAATAGACACATAGATACAGATAGATGCAGTTCACAAATTACATACAATCAGTACCATGAGATGCACATATAAGGACAATGATAAACCAACCAGATAACATGCTTCCCCGCTGTCGTTCCACCCCTTCAACTGCAGCAGCAATGGCACTTCCCTGCTCAGCAGCCTTCTCCATCCTAGATATGGCATCATAAAGGCATTTGGTAATATCCAGCAACGCAATGACTTCACCATTTTCCACAACAGGTAGATGCCTGAATTTACCTGTTAGTTGAAAAAAAAAATTAAATTATATCTCATTTAAGGGATTATTTACAGACTATAGTTTCAATGATACAGGATGTAAACTTAAAGAGAATTTAATATAAAAATTGATTCAATTCTTGCAATATTAACAAACTAAGAAATAGAATGAGTAAATAGAAAAAGGAATCCTTTTATAGACAATATCATGACGTCATAATTGAAAATTGCAAAATAACAGTGCCAGTAGATATCAGATTGAGTAAAAATTTTGGTGCAAAATAAAGATAAGTTCACTGGACATCATTGGGGGGTGATGGGAAGATGAAAAAGAGCACAAACGGAGAGGAGAACAAGCCAAGAACTTCATAATGAAATAAAATTTTACAATTTTCAAGACTGCACAAGTGCACATCTAGTGAGCCCTAAAGTAAACAAACAGGAATGAACAATTACAAGCCACAACATGCACCAAGAAAATCACCCACAAAGTTGAAGCCACTAATTAAGAAACATGAAAATGTAGGAAAAATGGTGAACGGGGGAGCAGAAAAACAGAAAATGGACAAATAACTGCCTTTTAATCCATCTAGTACAATAACATAATTAGTCAATAGTTCAAGGTGATATCATTAACGCCCAATTCTAAGGCCCAAGAGGTTTGTCGGTCTCAAGATAAAAGAAAAAAAGAAGATTACTAGGACCAGTGAATCTAGCTCAAGTTGTCAATGATTCAATGGCATTTAAAGCATCAGACGACCTCACTTATACATAACCCTAAAAACTATTAAAAAATATTGGACCTACCTCCACTTCTAAAACTCGAGTCAAGAGAGGGAGGATTGCCCAATATTTCTAATAAAAACAAATATCTTGATGTTGAGATGTTCGTAAATTATAATGTTCATTTTAGCTTCCACAATGCTTTTCTCCATCACACAATGTTGATAGACCCACTCAAGACATGTATTATACAAGAAGTAACATTAAAGACAGTTATTTCCTCGCTGCAAATAGTCTCTTTTGCTGGATAGATACTGTTCTATAGGAAGGAAGATGAACACAGAACAAAAAAGAATGTAAATATTTTCTTAACCGTCCAAATTAACAAACTAAGTCCTTCTGAAGTTGACTCCCTATTGCAATAACAATAACTACCGTGAGAAACATGTGAAAACACTTCACTGCTAAGAGTTGGGACATAACTGACCTTGAAATTTGCTAATAACAAATTCTTCATTTCAAATTATCAATCATTACTGTCACAAGCCTTTAATTATGCATGATTCTCATGCAGTTAACCCTGACCTTTAATAAAAATAAAGATGACAGCAAGAATGAAGCTAACCTTGAACCATCTTCTGAAGAGCTTCTAGGGCAAGTGAATCTGACGTTACAAATATAGGATTTCGTGTCATTATTTTTGACACTGGTGTCTGCTCCGGTCGCAAACCCTCAGCTATGACTCTGGCGGCAATGTCCTGACCACAAGATATACAAGCTTCAAACATTTCATAAAGAAAATACATACGCACACTCTGTCAAAGGGCAGAGTAGAAGAACTAGACATTACTATGTCCTTCAAACCTTGTCAGTAACAATTCCTGAAAGCAAAGCACTGGAATCAGTTAATAAAACAGCATCAACCCGGCGAGCTGCCATTCGTCGACATGCTTCGGAAACTGTCGTCCCTTCAGGAATTGTGAGGGCTTTTGACAACCGAAGCTTCTTCACCGTCCTTTCTCCTCCAACAGTCCTAGAGAATTTCATCAACGAACCCAATTAAACAAAACATACAACGAGAGACCTATCCATGAAAAGCTTTCATATTTAAATAAAAACAAGTTAAATTTTTCATAGTGACAGCGTCTCTCTAACCACATGTAGGAGAACCCAAAAAAACCAAAAACAAAACAAGAACAATGTCAGCATGCCACTCAGCACAGTGCAAGGGCATCCCTTGTGAACTCCACCGGTCACTTGAGAAACTCACCATTTCTATGTAAGCAATATGCGTATGTTAAACCAAATGAAGTCTCAAAAGATACATTAATCACACTGATAACAGAAAAAGAACATTAGTGAATAACCGTAGAAGCTCAGAAACCTACGGTTGCGCAGGCGGAGAAGAAGGTTTGCTGGCAGTGCCATTGCTTCCATTTTCGACCGGCACGGACTTCTTGGACGTATAGGATGGTCGCTTGAGGCTCGCACTGTTCCTCCTGGTCCCAGGAGGAGGCACTTGACCACTCATCTTCTAACAGATTGGCGCTTCTATTCTGAGTCTACTCTGCGAAAATTTATCAGCCTATGAGATAGAGGGGTTAGGGTTCTGCCCCCTCCACGACCAGGTGTGGTTGTGGCTTTGGCTCCAAACCTCCAACCCTCTGTTCCTTCCACCAGGTAAAAATATATATTTGTTTTATAGATATTTTGTCCCCAACCCTGAAAGGTTCCAAATAAAAAATATTAAATTAGAGAATTGCCACGCACGAATGCTTTGGAGCCACCTATAAGCCCATGGCATCATGGTGGTGTGACTCGTGGGTGCTTCGCACCCTCCACTTTCAGTTGTGGTTTCTGTGAGTCCATTTGGTTCATGCATAATCTTAAAAGCGCGATGTTTGAGTTTATTGTGATGGGGGTAATTCGTTACTTTAAGTTTCGTTTGGTAATAACAATTTAAGTGACAAAATAAAAATAAAAAATTTATTTTTTCATTTAATTGATAAAATTAATAAAAAAAATATGAATATTATATAATGTTAATTATTTCCTATAAAAAATTAATATTACTTCTAAAAACAAGTAAAAAATAAATAGTGCAATGAAATAAAATAAAAATATGCTTTATTATTTTATTTATTTATAATTTTTTTATAATTAAATATATATACATATATATGTTTAAATTAAAATTTTAGTATTTTTTAATAAAATTTAATTCAAAATTTTATATTAATAAAATTTTATTTATAATATTTAAAATACTTTTAAGTTAAAATAATTTTATTTTTTAATAATATTTTTTTATATTTTTATATTATATTAAATATAATTTTAATCACAATATTTTATTTTATTTTATTACATTTTAAATTTTTATTTACATTCATTTTTAAACATTGAAGTAAAGAGACTTTGGATCATATTTTTTTCTTATTAATAGGTAGAAATTTTTAAAAAGTTATCATTTATACCAATTTTAAAAAAAATGTATAAAAATTAAGAAGTTTTGCATGTCTTATAATTATTAAATATTGTTTAATATTTTAAATTAAAATATCTACACCTAACACTTTCTTAAAGGGATTATACTATTAAATTGGTTAAAGTTGAAGCAAAGTATACAATGTCAGTTTTTTCTTTCTTTTTCTTTTTCTTTTTTTATTCTAAATAACATCCATCGCGAGTGTTTTAAAATTGTCACAATTAGTCATAGACGATGACGGACTTTGGGATTGTTTGTCTCGGCTTTTAAAAATAATTTTTTATTTTCAATTATTTTTAAAATAAAAAAAATTCGTTTTGCAATTATTTTTGAAATTAAAAAAAATATTCATTGTTAGTTATGCCTGCCTGGCCGTTAAAATCTATAATAAAGAATAATACTTTCTTAATTTACATATAATAGAGATGTTCGGCCCAAAATGAAGATTTCTTTGAAAATCGTTTGGCATAGCGTCCAAATTTTCCTTACTATAAGGTCTTGTTAGAAAAAACAAAATTTAAAGTACAACATGCTCAAATTAAAAAGAGAAAGCACTGACGGTGCAATTATAAATTAATTGCTGCCACTATTATGAATAGGGAGGAGACAGCTTTTGTCAATATTGATTCTGGAAAACAGGTTTACAATTATTGGGGCAGGCTTGAATTTTGGTTTTAATATAATGGGATAGCAATTAAAAGTTTTCAAACAAGATAAGTTAATTGCTGTAGGTGTATTATTGGATTAATTATAAATTTTGTCGATGTGAGAAAAATGTCAAAGTTTGCAGCACATTTTCTTCTTGGAATTATTACATAAAGAGGGCCACATTATTATTCTCGGCATAATCGTCGTTTTTTTTTTTATAGGAAATGGAATATTTCCATGTGATCCATAGTTGTATATATTTGACTAGTCACAATGAAAATAACAACAATTTTTAAAATTAAATAGAAGAATCAAAGAAAATAATCCATTTGGGGGTTAAATCTTAAAACTCTTTTTCTAATTTCTATACTTCGATTATGCGGAATACTTTTTGTGGTGTGGTGCTAATAATTATTATTTTTTAAACCTAATTTGAGTTCATTTATGAAAATGACGAAAGAAATGCGGTTCTTACAAAATACAAGGGACATAGGATTTTTTTTAATTATTCTAAATATATATACAATTTAAATAAAAAAGTAAAACATATTTCTTAGAGAAAAATTATTTCAATTTTTATTAGCTAAAGTAATCCCTTAATGATATTATTAGAATTTTATTAATACCTTAGATAACATAAAAAAAATATTAAATTTTAGGGACATTTTTTTTTATCATAAATTATTGGGACAATCTTTCTTGAAAAACAAGATTTATTCTACGCGTGCTTCTCTACCAAATTGGTCGCCTTTCCACAATCAAAGTGCTGAAGTTGAAATGGAGTTTCACACTCAGCAGTCGCAATCACGGTGTGTTTTCTAAAGTGAATGTGATTGTGAGAGTGGGTGGGATGCATATCGTGCTGTTACAGAGCCGGGGGAAAAGAAAAAGTAGAATCCTTTCTCTTTCGCGATTCCAGTTTGCAGGAAACAGCATAATAGCAACCAAAAAAAAAAAAAAATTGTAACGTTTTGCAAATGTTGTAGTGAAATTGATCGACCAACGGGCGGGAATAACGCGAACACCCTTTGAAAAAATGGGAATAAAATTACCAGCAAATCTCCGCGAACACGATTCAAGAAAAGGATAAAACTAGCAGTGGACTTTTTTATACGCTCTCTACCTCAAAACAACCATATGGTCCTACCGCTCCTCTGTCCCTATTCTGAATTTCTTTTTCCATCCCTAAGAAACCTGTTGATAATATTTCTATAATCATCCCAAGTTGTTCCTTCAATCCTTACAATCCTCCTGACATTCCTCTCAGATCTCCGGGACCTGTCTCTTTTCTGCATTATATTCTATGTCTTCTTCAACATCCTTGATTTTCCTCTCCGGGAAGGTATTCCAATTCTACAACAATAACTTAATTCAAATGCTGTTCGTGTTGATTGTTTCTGCTGGATCGTTGGTTTCTGGGGTTTTCAGATATTTTGAAATGGACACTACAATATATATTTTTTTCTTTTTTCTGGATTGCATGCGATATTTGAAGTGGGTCTTTGGATTCAGAGTTCCCTGATATTTGGGTATTGCCAAATGTTTGTTTCAGTCTTCTGTCGCCCTCTTCCGTCCCCCAATTCTTCCTCTCCCGTATACCAAATGGCGTGAAATTGGGGAGACTCGGTAGGTACCTGTCAGATGAGTTGTTGGAATTTTAAGTCTCAAGCAATACCCATTAAACATTAGTTTTCAAAGGGTCTTGCAATCGTCTATCTTCTCAGAATTACGTGTGTAGTGACCATTGATATCTTACTCTCCCTTTCAAAGAATTCCTCCTTTGGGCAGTTTTTCTAGAAGTTAAAATCGAGTTAGATGGATTGGGAAGTGAATTCTAAGCAAAGCTGATAATTACCTTTTATTTTATTTTCAATATGCTTCTGGTTAAACAGTTCAAGCTGATTTTTTTGGGTCCTTTTTCGTGTGTTCTGCTTACAGATTTTGCCAACTCTCAGTTTCGTATACCGATCGAATCCATTGATTGCAATATTTCTTTTCTAGATCAAGTTCCCAGTTTCTGCTTAGTTCAAGATAAGCGTTTGAGATATCGTTAGCAATGGCCTTTCTTTATGAAGGATTGGGGTTTGTGTAAAGAAGTACTAGATAAAGTCACTTGAGAGGGAATATAGAGGGGCTGCTTTGTGTAAATTGTAGATGGACCGACGAAGTTGGCTATGGCGCAGGAAGTCATCTGAGAAGAGTCCAGCTGAAACTGAGAGTTCGGGTTCAATATCATCTCATTCAGAAAGATTCTCTGATGATCAGGTAGGGCACTGGTATATCTTTTGCCATTGACTCCGTTAGATAGATTGCTTAATTCTAATTCACATGCTGTCGCGGTTCCTTCCGTACTGTTCACCTCTCTCCATAGTTTTTCTCCATCTTTTATTTTGTGCAATTCAGTGAATATTCCCAGTTAGCTCTCTGTAGTCGGTGTCATAAATTTTCAGGGTTGTGGTCATTTTCTGAAGTGAAAATAGTAGTCTTTGTTGAAGGAGATAGAGAGGATAGAGGGAGGCTAAAATGACATGGGACTAATAATTAAACTTTGAATTATTTTGGCAGAGGATTAGGCCTTAGTGAAGGTCTGAATGAAAGAAAAAGGAAAAAAAAAAAAAAGAGAGGAAAAATCATATTGCTGACAGTTGGCGGGTATATCAACCATATTCCTTTCTTTGAATATTTTGGGTGAAATGTTAATACCTGAATTGTTACTCATAGCTTGCAGTGTCTAGGCCTGATGAAAACAGTGTTTATTGCTTGTCTGCAGGTTTTATACGTGTAATCCTTTTCTAAAGCATAGCTTTTATCATTACTTAATCCTACTTAAGTATAATATCTGTGGTTGTTGAAGTTATTGTGAAGTTGGAAAAAATATTATGAATGTGATGTTTGCAATGTTGTTAAAGGTATGTCCTACCCAAACTACTCCATCACCAGAAGTCACATCTAAAGCCGAACCCAATGAAGACGAAGATAATGATGTGAAGATTCTAACAGAAAAATTATCTGCTGCTCTGCGAAACATTAGTGCCAAAGAAGACTTGGTAAAGCAGCATGCAAAAGTTGCTGAAGAAGCTGTCTCAGGTACTTACTTTTTTACCCTTTCCGTGCATTCTCCTGAAAGTAGTGCTGCCTCATTATGTTTGTTATCAATTTATCACTAAGAAATTTGAGATTCATCCAAATCATAACTCAAAAAACTCCAAAAGATGATTTTTTAAGGAGAATAGGAAGAAACCTTACATGGGGAAGAGATTCTGAAAGTCATAATTAACTTTTGCAAAACTTTTGGTTCATGTTAGTATCATTAATTCTTCATGTTGTACACTTAATATGTTTATTTCTCCTTGAATGTATTATATGCATCAATGATGTGCATATGCCCAATACTGAAGCCAACTCAAGGGTTCATTAAAGTCAAAGAAGATATTCACTCATATTATAACATATTTTCCCTAATTTGGTGGTCTGATTTTTATTAAATGAGAAAGCTATTGATCTGTTGCAGCTGTTATTTGCATTTCTGCAAGTGCTGACTTTGTTGAGGTTTTAGGTGGATGAAAATATTAAATGAAAGCTAAAATGGTCTATAAGTGGTCCATGGATTATGTTTATATCATGAAAGTCTAGTAAAATTTGCTTTATCTGCTTGTTCATGGAACAGTTTTTCTTACCTTGGGAAGCCATGATTATCAAACATTTCTACTCCAGGGAATCTTTTTAGAAAATTGAACTGGAATTCTTTGATAGACTTACAATCTTCTTCTTAATCTTCTCTCTCTCTCTCTCTGTGTCTCTCTTTTTTTTTTTTGTAAAGTAAAGCATTATATTTACTAATGGATTAAAAGATTCTTATATTGGCTTTTGGTTGTTTTTAGGCTGGGAGAAGGCTGAAGATGAAGTGTTGTCTTTGAAACAGCAACTCGATGCTGCAAAGCAGAAGAACTCAGCTCTTGAAGACCGAATCAGTCATCTTGACGGAGCACTCAAGGAGTGTATGAGGCAACTTCGACAAGCTAGAGAAGAGCAAGATCGAAAGATCCGTGAAGCTCTTGCAAATAACTATCACGACTGGGAATTCAAAATATCTGAGCTCGAGGCTCAACTTAAAACAGCTAAAGCAGAAGCTGCTGCATCAGTTCATTCTGATCTACATCAGAGACTTGAAGCTGTGGTGAAAGAAAATTCAAGCCTTAAACTTGAATTACAGTCTCAACTTGAGGAACTTGAATTCAGGATCATTGAGAGGGATTTGAGTACACAAGCTGCTGAAACAGCAAGCAAGCAACATCTTGAGAGCAAAAGGAAGGTGGCTAGGCTTGAAGCTGAGTGCCATAGACTAAAATCCATAGTTCGTAAATCAATCTCTGCTAATGATCACAGATCTTTGACAGCATCTTCAGTTTATGTAGAGTCCTTCACAGATAGCTTGTCAGATAGTGGAGAGAAGCTACTGGCAGTTGAAAGTGATGTGCGCAAATTAGGTGGCTGGGAGATGAATGAATGTGAACCAAGCCGTTCTGACTCATGGGCATCTGCTTTAATTACAGAACTCGATCACTTTAAGAATGAAAAGGCTTTTACAAAAAACCATATGGCCCCTTCCATTGAGATCAATCTCATGGATGATTTCCTTGAGATGGAAAGACTTGCTGCATTGCCAAATACAGACAGTGGAAGCATTTTTGTTGAGGCAGGACAGGGATCAGATCAACCTGATGGTGGCCAAAGCACAGTGAGAGACAAAATGGAAGCTATAATTCAAAAGAATGCTGAATTGGAGGAAAATCTTGGGAAGATGGAAGCAGATAGACTTGAGCTAGAGAAGGCTTTTGCTAAGTGCCAAAAGCAGCTTGAGGCATCACAGAGTCGAATAAAGGAAGCAGAGTTAAAGGTAGCAGAGCTCCAAACTCAGTTATCTCTTGCAAACAAGTCTAATCAAGAAGCGTATGAAGCACTGAAGTCAACCAAAACAAAGAATGAGGAAGCTGAATCAAAACTCAGAGTTGTTCAAAGTGAGGTAGAGGAATTGGTTTCAAAAATTGGTTCCTTGGAGAAGGAGATTGAGAAGGAGCGGGCTTTGTCTGCTGAGAATGTTGCCAAGTGTGGGAGGTTGGAAGATGAACTTTCGAAAATGAAGCATGAAGCTCACCTCCAGCGAGAGGCTGAGATATTGCATAGCGAAGGTGTTGATAGTGAGTTGAAGTTAAAGCAGGTCAGTTTGCTAATACTTATTAGGAGCTCCATAATTAAAGAATTCTCTTAATGTACCATTCTGCATAATAGAAACAGCCTAGCTAGCAACACACTTTTTCCTATGATGAAAACTATTTGTGATGTGTTCAGATAAGAGCCCTTTTTTTTTGTGGACAATTTATATCAGTTAATTGTTCATTTTTGGCATACAAGATATGTGCTTACCACTTGGAGGAACCTAATAATCGAGGTCTATTGACAAAAAGTTGTCTTTCAAAGATTCTTGACTTACTATTCAGTTTGTTATCTGCTTCAGAAGTCTAAAGTAGCATATGATAGCATGGCTTGTAAAATTATGCTTAGGCTATTGGAAGTGACACACTAATCTCTAGCATGGTCGCATTTGGCTTTGGAAGATTACACTTGCTGTCTCCAAGTTCATTTCTATTGCAGTTTAGATGTCAAATGAATGCCAAATAAGTACAATTATTTTTCATGATTTTTAAACTCATACTAGAGAAACATACTGGAAAAAAACCTACTATTGGATGTACGAAGGAAATTGCAAATCTCATTAGCCAGCTTCAAACCTGATTTTTATTGGAACTATTAATTCATGAAGTTCCAGAAGCTTAGTTCGAATTGCATTTGATGACTTGTCAGCTAAATAGCAGTTGTAGGTGTTGAGTTAATGTCTTGCATCAGCCATTTCATTATTATCTTTTCATCTGAAGGGCTTCACATCTTTAATGCAGGAGAAGGAACTTGCTTTGGCTGCTAGTAGATTTGCTGAGTGCCAGAAGACCATTGCATCTCTTGGTTATCAGTTAAAGTCCCTTGCAACACTGGAAGACTTCTTTCTTGATTCTCAGAACCCTATGGAGCTAACTTGTGAAGTTTTACAAAATCCCCAAAATGGTGTTGAGTCCATGAAAATGCATCTTAGTGATGTACCTGAAAGAGAGTCTGAGTCATCAATATCGTCAAATCCATCTATTACCCATGAGAAAAGTCGTAATGGTTTTGGTAAGTTCGTCCCCAGAAGTAGGAGTGTAAGCAGAACAGGAACTCACTGAAAGTTGTGTGAAAGCTGGAGAAGGGTTGAGCTTTTCCTCTGTAAATGTGGTTTATTCATTCTTATCTCCTGGATTCAACATTCATGAATCCGAAGTTACATATTTACATAAATAGCAGTGCTTGCAGAAGTAAAAATTATGCAAAGCATATAGTGAGATGTAAATTCCAATATTAGTCAAGTAAAATGGTTTTGATAAGTTATTACAGCTGTCTTAGCTTGAGCTTCTTTTAATTCCTTGCTCCATGCAACAATAAGACAACTGCTATCCCATATTCAAGGAGAAATTGTTGTGTCTAATTTAGCGCTAGGACCATTAAGAAAGTTACAGCAATTGATTTTTGTTTTCTAAAGTTTCTGAAAGAAGTTACAATGTCTGTGATCTTTACTTTCCTACTGCAAGAGAAGGAAAGAAAGAATGGGTGAAGCTTACTTGAGCGAGTCTTATCTGCATGAGTTGCAGTACTAGGGAAGATGCCAATTCAGATGTTTAACATTTTTTTATTGCTCCCAAGTCCCAAAGCCATTGGAAATAAAAATCTTTAGACATTTTCCAGCTTAGCATAATCCAGTTCTATTCGCGATAACTTAGGCGAGGTTCAAATCTTTTGCTCCTTGAAACTGAAGTTTGTTGAACTGTTCGGAATTTAATAAAATAAACTGAAAGCTTCCCGTTTCTGAGAGTATAAAGGGAAGGTAAATGGTGGACAAGGCAGTTCAATTGGAAAATAATTAGAATAATATAGATATGATGGTAATTCCTAATATCCATTTTGCCTTTTTTTATTTTATTTTAATTTTAATTTATCTTTCTTCCAAAATTGCATGTTCTTCAGCTGATCTGATCAAGCCCAGTACACTTGTAAAAGCCAATGGTTCTGAATGATACGGGGAAACAGAAACTTCTCATCAACAGCTTGAAGTTTTTCCTTATAAACAACAGAAGCGAAGAAAAAAAAAAAGGCAAGGAGAAGAGAAGAATCCCAAGAGAAAACAAGGCTCGGCCTGCGTTAGCTTGAAAGTACTTGCTTCTGATATGCAGAGACAACTAATCTTTGCTTAGCAGATTATAGAAAACCTCTGGCTTTCTGTAGTCTGACTCACAGATGCCCTGAGATCACAACATTACCAGATGTTAGCAATTAAAACTAAACTGTAAGTAAAACTGCATTTTCTTGAGTTTGGATCACTCCCAGAAGAGAAAGTTATCATAACATTTGCTATTGTTAACAAAAACTTAAGAGGGAAAAAGGCAAAAACAGAAGAAAACTAGTGGTAGCTAAACTATAAAGCAAGGGACTTTACCTGCATTGCAAATGCCAAGTGAATCACTGTTGCTTCAGACCAAGGCCTTCCAATAAACTGAAGACCAATAGGCAAACCCAATTTATCGTAACCAACCTGTGAAGAACATTATAGATAGCATCTGGAGTCTTATAAGATAAGTGTTGGGAAAGTATACGTAAAGAAAAAAACTAACGGGTGAAAAGTAAAGGAGAATGGTAATTTCCTACCGCAACAGTCACAGCAGGAAGTCCCAGAAAGTTTCCTGCTATAGAATATCGAACAAGTGCAGCTGAAATGGTGGGTTAAGATTAGATTTTAATAGGCATTTAGGTAGTGTTAATGCCACTGAAGATATGAATTTCATTTATACCTCCATTGACGTAGTCAAGTTCACCAGTCTTCAGGGCATCATCTTGAATCGGGTATGCGGTCACACTGTACATTAAATATCAGAAATATTAGCACAAGAACAAGTTTCTACCAATCAAATGAAAGACATCCTCTTAAGTTTGAGATTGAGAAAGTGGATTACAGACCCCGTTGTTGGTGAGACAATGACGTCTGCCTCAGCAAATATCTTGTGGTGAAATTGCAACTGGCGATTCCTGTGCACATTTAAACAAAGATGGTTTCAGGAAAGAAAAGAAAAAAGTTCTTTAAAATCCTGATATGAAGAAGCTTCATAGTTCAAGAAATCAATTAGACAGATGCAAAAATGTAATGGGATTTGGTAAAAGAGAACATTCAAGAAGAAAAAGACTTACCAGCTAGAACTTAATAATGGGTTTATTTTAAACAAGCTTTCTTACTGGGGAAAAAAAAGTAGCCACAGGCCTGAATTTAATAGGCATTACTTTAAGTGCCAAAGCCATTCATTAAGGCACATTCATATCCAATGTTAATATTAAGAAGCTTCTTAATTGGATACCTATCGATCAAGTATGATACAACCTAAAGATTTGGGTTTCTAATATCGTTTCGATAATTCATATGGCTAATGCCGACTAGTAAATATTGAAACTCAGCCTCCATGACTTTCTTTTGATACTACATGCCACCCTTGTCATGCAAAACGAGAGATCCTTAGATCAATGAGACATGGACATTTAGGGGAGTTCCTCTAACATATCTACGTGTCCATTTGTCATTAGCTCAGTGTACATACTGGGTCTGGAGAAGAATGCGAATCGTCAAGTAGGTTATCTTGTCTTTGGTTTCATACACTGGCTTAACTTCATTATGAGAGGACATTTATGATCTAAACTTCTCAGCCTAAATTTTCATATCACTTGGATGAAGAAAACTTGGTGAGAACCGACCTTATTTTCTGAGCTTTTATATACTCCATGCCGCTGAAAGCACCGTAGATGTTGAGAGCCACCCTTGCATCCCATCCTAGTTCTGCAAAATTCCTTGAGTAATAATTTTCTAGTGTCAGCAATCATACTTCTCAGCAGGAAACTCGGAGGTTATGAAGATAACATACTTTTCTCGAAATGAATCAAGCGCAGTGGAACACTCGGATCCAATTGTCAAATAATGTGCCAGCCGCATCACTTCTATCTCTGGTATGGTCACATCTACAGTCTTACATGTTTACAACAATGGCAGGTTAGCAAGTCATTGCCATGCTATTTTCCAACAATTGCAGTAATTTTATTAGAAGCTTGTTTTGGGCATTTTCCAACTTCAAAAAATTAAAAAGATTGCCTTTGTTTTTTTTAAGTAAAGATAGATAACTCCAAAACTAGAGGTAATAGCAACCATAATATATAATATATTCACAAGTTAGGATTTTTTTTTCAGTACCTGCCAACCATAATGATCTTGAAGCTTGTTCAAAGCTTGGGAGCAGCATAATCTGACTTCATCACTGCAATCATTAAACCACTAATTGACCAAATTAGTGGTTAGCCAACAAATGAAGTTAGAACAATCGACTTCTTTGATAATTAATTTAAAGAAAATTGGGGAACAGGTTAATAACCTTCTCATATTTCGCCAACTTAATGTTAGATACGGACTTTGTCAAGCTCAGCCGTGGAAGATGTATCTAAGGTGCCACACAAAACGTTTTGAAAGTTAAAAAAACAAGGAGCTTACATTCAGATCATTTTATTGAGCTTGAAGTGTAGTGGTGATCAGAATCACTAAAAATTGGATAGCAAGTTCTTACTGGAATACCAGAGGGCTGATGGGATGGAATTTCGCCACTGATAGCTGCAAAACTGTTAACAGAAGAAAAAGGTAAAAGCCGTGAAACCAATTAATGTTGGAACTTGCTTGAAGAAAGAATATAATATAAAGGACTACTAACACGATCAGTGCATCCTCCACAGTGCCAGCCAGTATTCCCACCATTCCAACTGTCCAGTTCAGAGGAAGAACTCTGAATGTTGCACAAGATCATTCTTCTAAATCAGTACAATCCTTTCAGTACATAAACATGCTACAACAAAATAGGAATACCCACCCAGAATGAGGTACACGCCCAAAGGTTGGTTTTAGACCAACAACTCCACAAAGAGCTGCAGGCATCCTCACAGATCCTGAACAGGTTTCACAAATAAAATAGTCATTCACCAGATTCTATCTAAAATAAGATGGTATACTAAAACGGAGCTGTGTTCATGTCTCATACGTGTCGGATACTTGGACACAATGTGAAAATTTAAATAACACATGATACTTCAGATTTTGTCCTGTCTGTGTCCATTTTGTATCCATGCTTCGTTAGATTTGTTTATTTAATTAATATCACTGCTGATTTTGCAGGTCTAAATGGATAAATGAATAAAATACCTCCCCCGTCAACACCAAGGGCAACAGGGCAAAGTCCTGCGGACACCACTGCAGCAGATCCACTAGAAGAACCTCCTGCAATCCTGGAGGCATCATATGGATTTCTAGTAGCCCTACAGAAGTAGTCAAACAGACACTCTTGTCATGAACTAATTCAGTGCAAATTCCTAACGGATATGTAGCACAGTGTGTTTATGGTTAAGAAAATATAACACATGGTTCTCTTACCCGTAATGTGGATTGATCCCACTGGTTCCAGACCCAAGTTCATGCATATTGGTTTTGCCAACAATTATGGCGCCGCATAGTCTTAAACGCTTAACACAGCAGGCATCATCTGTACAAGGCCTTTGTTTGTGCAGCCATATTGTACCTCCTACAAGAGACCAGTTTTATGTGTTTTTAAGTGAATAATGAAATCACCAGCTTAATCATTTGAATGCACGAGACACTAGTAAAAAAAAAAGACTCCTAACGCTACCTGTGGTTGGATATGGCAAGCAATCTATTTCATCCTTGATAGCTACAGGAACTCCGTCTAGCACAGAAATAGGTTCTCCTACAAAAATAGTATGCATCACGTGAATATCTGAAGAGGGTTAAGTAGACATCAACATATAAACATATGAGGAGAAAGCATGAACCAGCATTAAGAACCAATGTCACTGTTATGATCCCAATTGCGGGTATGGAAAGGACTCTGTGTGGGCTTTATATCAACCTTGAGTTCTTTAGGATATGAATTTCCTGAAAGTTTATATCAGTTTATCAGTTGGGTACCTCTTTGATATCGAAGAGTTGATTCCTCTGCTTGTTTTAGTATATCTTCAGCATTGTAATCAATAAAGAATGCCATCTGGAATGGAGGTTTTGAAGATATACGAACAGCAGCTATAAATCGTTCTGCAACCTGTGCAAATGAAAAATAAAGACAACAAATGGCAAAGTAAATCAGAAAGCTCGAAATATGAAATGTTTTGTAGTTGTAACCATCACAGAGACTTCGAACGTTATATGACCATGCGAGAGCTGATTATTCAATGTTAGATTTTAAAGAATAGAACTTCATGCTATACCATGAGTGGAGTTATATCCCCTGAGCTGTAGGCTCTGTGATATTCCATTATTGTCCTGCGACAGAATGAAGGCTTTTTTTCTGAAGACGTGGGCAAGCATTCTATAGCAAGTTGAACTTGCTCTGGGGGAGATAAAGCCGATTCTAGGCATTTGACTTCTTGTTCTTTAGGGTCTACAAAAAATAAACTGATATTAGTACTCTGCTGTATTTGAACCAGTGACCAATCTTATATACAATTTTGCATAACATCTTCCGATAAACAAAAAATAACCTTCTTCCAATTAACAAACCTTCAAAAGGATGTAAGGGAACAAAGAGAGGAGATTCTTCCAACTCAGCATTTGTAACTAGCTGCAGAAGAAATGAAAACATAGCTTAAGAACTGGGAAAATAAAATTCTGTTTTTAAGTAGTATAGATATGGCTAGTTTCTCGCAATACAGACTTATCTCGACATTCATATCATCATATAGAAAATCAAGTTCCAAAGAGCATACCTTGTGAATGAGATTGTTTCCCTTCAGTATGTACAATAACAGGGTTCCAAATATTCGAGACTCCAAAAACCAAGTGAATATTTTGACCAAAATTCCAGTCATGCGGGGAGCTGAGGATGAAAGGTAATTAGCATTTTGTAGGTCTCAGCGATACAAAATAAGACTTACTTACGACCTATGATTCTAATATAGGCATCAAATCCTAGCACAGAGTATATTCAGAATCATAGGTAATTCTCAACCTCCTCTGCTCCTACCCAGAGAATTGTAAAGATTACAATTCAGAAAGCGCATTACAAATAAACTTTCCGCGAAAAAAAGCAAACCAAGAAAACAGGAAGAGTTTCATGTCATACAAAACTGCAAATCAAAACAAGAAGAAGTAGCAAGAAGGGGGGGGGGAAGAAAGCAATGAAGTATGAACCTTTGACATTGGCTTGAAGATAGAATTCATCACTGTGGGGACCTAAATCAACATCTTTCACGGGCCTGTAAACCACACCTTTACTTTTGAAGAAACCCATTGGCCAAGGTTGCTCCTAGTCTTTGGAAATGACAGAGAAGAACAGAGAGCAATATGTCTCACTTTTCAAGGGAAAGAGGGGGAGAGTAGAGGAACAATAGGCGGAAGTTGCGAGAGATAGATACAAGAAGACAAAACATGGTATATAATCTACTCAACTCCTAGCCGTATTCTTAACTGTCATCTGGATGGATGGGGTCTGGTATATGATGACAACAAGAAAACATGTCGTTTTCATGAACAGGGTGGAGTTTCTGATTGTTCGAGTAAGACTGACAGATCCACGTTATACTTCCTCGGCATTCCATGTCAGCTTACTCTGGCCTACTTCTTAACTGCTTTCTTATTTCTAGGCGGAGCATAGCAGGTTGAAAAAGTTGCAAAAGTAGCTACAAGGTTCTGTGTTGTTTCGTTAAGAAGTTTATCTCAGGGTTCAATTTGTCTGGTTTTTACATTTTTTGTTTTGTAATCTATGTTTTATTGTTCTTGTGATACCACGTTGGAATAAGTTTATGCATACGGTGGTACAGTGTAGATCCAAAATGTGCGGGTGTGACCCTTAATTTATTTGTTTGACAAGTAGGTGTAACTGCAATTTGCTTGGCTAGCTCTAACGAAGAAGCAGCATTTGCTTTGGCGTGACTTGTGAAGGAATCTTTTTCCATCTTTTTCCTTGGTGGTGGTAAGTGGTTACTACTTAGTCTTTCCATGAGAACTAGGAAAGATGTTTGAGTGTTTAAGTGGGATCAAAATGATGATGACCTCCCCAATTGAATGGTGGTCCTGTTTAGGTGAAATTTATATTCATCCCACCTTGTGATGTATTTAGAGAGTTTATATCGCAGAGGGAAAGTAGAGGAATCCATAGGGCAATGGCCCTTAGGAGGGCCACTGCGCATCATTCGCCATAAGAAAGTCGACATGTCGCCCGTACAATTCGGGCAATTAATGGGACACCATTAAGTGTACGTGGGTGGGGTTTGAGGGGAAAATGACCTTGAACTGTTTCAATTGGAACTTTCTCACTTTCCCCGTCTAATCTCAAGACGTGCTACTAAGGTAATTGAAGCTAAACACATGAAATATGCTCATTTGTCAACTTAGCTACAATTCTTTATGGAGACCATGACAGTAGCGATGATACCATGTAGGGACCATTGGTGATATAATTGTTACGTACTGTGACAAAATGGAATCCACCCTCCTCACTGTGATTTACCACCTAATGGGATAATATAAATTAGATATTGACATTTGAACATTCTCAATTTTGAAGTATAATCTGACCCACAAGCAAATGGGTTTTGGTGAGATTTACCATGCAAGCCTCCTGATCATGGGAGAATTTAATGCAGGCCGGGACAAATATTTCGTATAGAAAATTCCCATTTTTTTTTCTGAAGTAGGTACACTGAACCACTCAAGTCCAATTAACTCGCTCCATATTATTGGCTTTTCTGCATAAACAAAAAGAAAAAAAATGAAAATTCAGGTCTCCTACCCATGACAAACACCATTTAGTTTAACTTACTCGCATTTTAGTATTCATAATAAAGAAACTTCACCGTGACGAGGCCACATTAGAGATTAGATTTAATTAACTTGCTCTCCCATTTCAAACTTGAATATTTGAGAACTATGACCAAGTCGTAATTAAAAATAAAAAAAGAAAATATGGTGTTCAATTAATTGTACCACCTGTCAAGTCCGAAACTTCAATTTTTTTGGGGACAAAAAATAGAATACGTACTCAATGCTTGAATTGAATTATCTATGAGGAATAATGTAGACGAAATAACCTTACCTAAATAGGCAAGAAATCTCAGAATCTGGTGTGAAATCGATTAGTACATGCACCCCACATATATATATATGCATGATAAAACTATGCAATTAATTATTGTACTTCTCTGTTTGCTAATAATTCATATCAATTACTGCTTGATTTAGTCTTAGAAGATTATTTCTCTCAAAGTTAATATCATAGAGGTAAAGGGAATGTTACGTTATTAACTTTGATTTTTATTTTTCAATGAGTTTTAGTTTTAGCTTTTTTGATATATAAAAGAAAGAGAATTTAAACTGAAGAATTTTTTTTATTTTTTTTACTAATTTTACATTCTTCATAATTCACTGCTAAATCACACTTGGTAAGTTGAAAAAATTTATCCACTTGTACGCAGAACAATTTATTATGAAGCGAAGTGAACGAGGGTTTGCTTCCTCGCGTTTCGTAGTGGGGGAGGTTGGCCATTAATGTTGGTTCCCTGAGAGGGTGGTGGCTGGGTGGGCATATCGGTGTTTCAGTTGGCTTGCAAGCTGGATAATGCTATTTATACGAAAGATTCTGAGAGGATTTGCTAATTAGGTGTCAAAATAAATCACATTATTGAAGCGAAAGAGACCAAAAGATGGTTACATCACGGTGCCTGAAAACCCCTAGTTATGGATGCATGCATGCAAAGTCCATGAAATTGGAGTTGTCACAATCTGATGTAATGTATAACTAACCCTACGACACCCACTGTTCCAAAAAAAAAAAGAGAGAGAGAGAGAGAGGAAATTATCGCTGAAATTAGTTGGTTGTGAGCATCGCAGTTAATCAAATAATTTTTTAATTGAAATTTGGTATAAAAAAAAAGTAAATTAAACTAATTATGAATTGATAAATATATTAGATATTTTTTTTAAATAGCGTTCATTCTGGGCATATTTTTTTATAATTAATTTATCTTTTATAAAATTAGTCTATTTGTACAATTAAAAGCAAATGTGAGGACTAATAAATTAGTACATGACATGTGACTTTTTCCTTTTATTTTTTTCAGCATTTATAAGCCGCATATCTTGGCTTCTGAGAGAGACATCGCCTTTGGCTTTTAGTGCAATTGTTGTAAAAAAAACAATCTGTCTTTTTCCTTTCTATGTATGTGCGTGTGTATTTTTATTTTTATTTTTGGTGCTGAAATTGGAAAAAGAGTGTATGTTAGTCTTTCTAGATTGATGAGATTTGATGTGTGAAAAGCATACTTGGCTGTTGATAAAAATTTAAGGAAAGTATTAGTTGGCTGTGGATAATTTCTCTTATCTAAATCTTGGAAAATAATCAAAATTGCATTTATTTCTTTACAAATCCTACTAAACTCATTTAATTCAGAGGAGATTTCGGATATCTGAAGACCCTACATATATGAGGAATTCCTTGATTGCCTATGTAACCAAGACCTTTTTTAACCTCTTAAAAAAATAACAATTTTTGACAAAACTAGCTCAAAGATGGGGTAAAACATCAATTTAAGGGAGCTATGAGCCCGAAAGAACCTTGGTTAGGGTACTTTGCAGTGAAGCTACTGAATCAATAGCAGACTTTGTGAACCAGCTGATCCCCACTTTAAGTCTATGTTCATCTGTTGGTAACCTGATCAAATATGCTATCTTCCTTGCTGTAAAAATAGAAAAGCTCACAGTCATACCCTTTTGGTTTAAATAAGGAAAAAGGACAAAGAAGAGTGCAAGAATAAATAGAGGACGGGACAAACTTACCAGTATGACCAATAGGACCTTCTAAGGTTAGCCCCTCAACAAAACTTGGAGAAATGGCAGCATCATTTCTTCCCAGTGTCATCATCTCACCTAAATTTTGAAACCTGAAAGCCAATACAGAAAGGGTTACATCATGTTAGAAATTTGTATACTACAGAAAAGTTGAACAATTTTGTTAGCAAATAAGAAATAACAGAGCAAACTCAACCAATGTAATAATACCTAAATGGCAAAAGTGGACGGCCATTGATTGCAGCCCACAGATTCCAACCAGCAAAATCTGCCTGCTGAAATGCAACCTGCAAGGTTGAGGAAAAAAAATCAGCAAACCATATGCCCTCAAAATTTATAGGTATGTCACTATATCATCACATAGGATGTTTAGTAAACCTGTGCAGTAGCTGGAAGGATCCTTCCCTTTGAATCCCTTAATGCAGAAGAGTCACCAAGAGCAAATATCCGTGGGTGACCCTTAACACGAAGAGTTTCATCTGTTTCTGCTTGTCCACGGCCATTAAGTGGAAGTAAAAACGATCCATCTGAGGGTTCCATCTGAGGAAGAGAAGGTTTAGATCCAACAGTCCACAATACCAGATCTGCTTCAAGGATTTTACTTTGTAATCCCCTTTCAGTAGGTTGCAGCTCCAATATATATTTCTCAGAATCATGTACTGCTTCAATTCCTTGATTTTCAACTACCTCTGTCAGCAAATCTGAAGACTCCAGGTTACTTACTCTCCGAATGCAGCGGACAAGAAAACCCAATAGAAGTTCGACCTTTCTGGATGTGAGAACCTAGTATCCAATGTATTATTGCTTCCTTTTAGAAATAAAAAAAATTAATTGCAATAACATAACATTGGTAAAGGAAGTACAGGACTTTGAACTGAATGGCAAATCAAAACTACTACCACCATGGCTGAAGAAATGGGATAACTACATTCT
Organism: Gleditsia sinensis; assembly: GCA_037074535.1. Lineage (NCBI taxonomy): Eukaryota > Viridiplantae > Streptophyta > Magnoliopsida > Fabales > Fabaceae > Gleditsia > Gleditsia sinensis. The sequence goes on along the minus strand of CM073464.1, from coordinate 2,587,580 downwards.
GAAGAAGCTTCAATGTAGAAAACAGACGAGCTTCAAGTTGATGGATTCGAAGGTTTAGGAATCTATTCAAACTGAGTCATTACCTAGAAAATTTGAGTTATTTTACATGGAAGTAAGGTTTGTAATTTCGAACTGCATAGAAATAAGAATATTCTAGAAAAGTGCTATTAGGTCTTTCTAAGCGTTCTAGACAAGTTTTCTCAGGCATCACCTAGTTATTCAGAAAGTATTTTCAATCTTAAAATTCATTGTCCAACTCACCAAAGTCCTAGTCCTCCTTTCGTCAGAAGGGAAGGGCTTTAAAATTCTATAGCCCAATGAAACAAATTTTAAAGACAAAAGACTTGAGACTTGAGGTAATGAGATTGAAGTATTCAATTTGCCCATTATTACAATCAATACCCACATGATGCAGGGCAGCATATTTCTGTATCTTATTCTTTTGCATCATATGAAATTTAAAGGACTCTCAGTTGTACAAATTACTCTTCTGCCTAACCATCTTTTATTATATATAACCAGAGATACATCTTCAATGATGCTTTTACATAAAACAGTTAACATCTGACTCCACTTCATTAAAACATAAATATAAATATATAGAAAAAAATTTGTGAGAGGTTAATATGTCACTGCACTTGTCAAGTAGGGTAATACGAATTACAAAACATCCTTGGGAAAGGTGGACCATCAAATCCCAATTGCCTATAGATTTGTGTTACACAAAAATAGACTTCCAACAAACATAAAATTTGAACTCCAATTGACTTACTTTCAGTGCGGCTTCCCTATTGCCAGGGGGGGCACTCGGGCAGATCATTGTTTCAGCATTAATTGCTCTAACAACCCCTCTATCCTGCAATCTCTCTGCTATTGTAGCAGCTAATTCAACTCCAGAGTAACCACAACCAACTACGGCCACACTAATTTGGGAATTCTTACCAAAGTTCTTTCTCTCCAATGTTCTTAACTTATTGTTAACTTTCTGCACCACAAGAAAACCAACAGGTAAAATCAGAAAGATATATAGATTTCAAGATACAGATGAATACAATGATCCCATGATATTAAAGAATTGGTCCACTATTTTCTGCCATGCACTCACATATGCATCCTCTAGCGTGGAGAATGGCAATGCAAACTCAGTTGCTCCTGGTACAAGATCTAATTTAGGTTCAGCTCCCAATGCAAGAACCAGCCTGGCTGTCCAACATGAAATAATAAGTTCAAACCAACATATATGATTAAACAGTGTATACATACCAAACCAATGTTCTTTATTTAAATGGTAATGGATTTATTTATCCTTTTACACACTATTTTGCATCATAGGATCCTGCCTCTATATCCTAGCAGGTTGCTGGTCTTTTACAAATTTAAGTAAGTCAAATATGCATGGCACAAGGGCAGAGCAAAACCTATCATTTTGTGTTGTTTACATGCATTGCTGCCAGGAATCAATAAAATGCATTGCTAAAATTAAGCGAATTGTACCAGTCATATTCTATAAGAAGGCCACTTTCAAGATGCACGGTTCCTCCACGGCTAGATGCTATTGGTCCATCCATTCCCCAATGATCAGAGGGATGCAAAAGTCTTACTCTGTCTTGGAAAAACTGCACACCAGTGTTCGCCAGCAAATCTGAGAAACGAGGAGCTATTTCCCATTCATCGACTTCTGCATATCATGATGTAATTAGATAAATCATCATTGAAATAAATAACAATTAACAAGACTGTAACTGTTCCTTAGCCATAATACTGCATACCTCCAGATACAAGCTCATACAACATAGGCTTAAAAACAAAACGTTCAGACTGGTCAACAAGAACAACCTGTTCCATGTCCAAAGTAAACTCGTTACCCAGTTTTGTTATGGCATACTCCTTGAGTCCTTGAAAGTTAAAACACATAAAAAAATGCTGCTTTCTAGTGTAATATTTGAGGGGAAAAGAGGCTCCATTATAATTTATCAATGTCCTAAAGTATCATTCCAAATTGGATTATATATGTGGGGAATGCACTTCATTCAAGCATTTGATAACTTACTTCTCTTATCAGGTATAAAAAGATCTATTCAAAAATATACTTGGATACAGAAACTGAGATACAAAATAAATAAATAAATTGGGGAAATATGAGTATAGGAGGAAAACAATTTGAATAGTTTATTGCATTAACAATATGAAGAGACTGTGGAGACAGTATGACTAAAAGCAATTCCCAAGAGCTATGAATGACTATCCAACCAAGACATTAGGAGTCTAGGAAACTTGCCAAGTCAGATGAAATGGAATATTACAAGAGAGTATGAACCGCAACCAAACTTACCTGCGGTTTTTTATCACCGGGCCACTCAAGTGACTCCAACCTTAAAGCAGTATATAAACCACCAAATCCACCACCCAATATGCACACCCTAGGCTTCTGTGAACGAAGAGTTCTTGTTAATTAATATATATGAATTTCAAAGTATTTAACCGATGTAGCTGTATAGAAGGCATACATATAGAAATCTGAAATGCAGATTAAGTAAATAATAGTGCATAAGGAGACAAAAAAAGGAAGATAAGTAGTCTCCAGATTTAATGGATCTTTTTGTTGTTGCCCATTTATTGAATGGTTCTTGGTTCAGCTAGTAATATCCCATCCAGCACCCACTACCAATTTTCAGAAGCATGCAAAATTAAGAATGTTGCTAGATTTATGGTTGTTTCTTATATCATTAACAGACTAGAGGTGCGTAACGATGCTAACAAACACCAAGTTCTTAAACAGAAGGTCAATAATTTTTTTCTTTTTGCTGCAAAATCTATGAAATAATATGAAAAAAATTGACCTTCTTATCTGGCCAAGCGTAGTTCCTCGGCTCTTTTTCGCTTTCAGAGATCTGCACATCATCTCCATTGCTCCCAGCTGCCCCCGAAGAAAAGTATCGTACTTGCAACCGTTTCCTCGGAGAATTTGTGAATAAGAATGACTTAGTTCCCTTGCTTCTCGAATAACTCGGAAATAGTTTACTCCTTTGCTTTGCCCCGCCTGAAACCGCCAAACAAAGAAAACGTAGTATTTGAGATTTTTCTTATTTTCAATTGTTTAAGGGGAAACCACCAATAAATTAAAAGGGTTTGACATGTTCAATTTCTTTCACTTTTCTCAACTACCAAACGGAGTCCATTGGTAATGCGTGTAAACAGCAGAATATGTAGGCAGAGAAGGAAAAGAGCATACGGTGAAAAGCCAAAAATGAGGCCGAAGCAGTTGGTGCAATGTGTGCCATTGAGAGAACAATCGCAGAATGGAATTCAGGTTCAATTACACTATCTGAAATTGGTGTTTATGACGGAAGCAAAAAGCAAGACCAGCACAAGAGATTATGGTTGTTCTTCTACCACACTGCCAGTTTGCGTTGCATCATCATAATCTGGAATACGCTTGATCCATTGTAATTCGTACGCGACTTCCGTTAAAAATAAAAATGAAAAAAGAAAGTTTAGAATTGTTTACTTTTGTAATTTAAATTTATAATAAATTCATAATCTTTATGAAAAATCGGAAACTTCTTATACTCAGTCACTGCATAGTTATTTCACATTTCACATAAACTAGCAATTGTTTTTAAAAATAATTTTTTATTTTTAACTGTTTTCATAATAATAAAAAATTATTTAAAAATTGTTTTATATTTTTGTTTTGAAAATAAATTATTTTTAAAATAAAAAATTTCAATTAAAGAAGACTTATTTTTATTTTCAAAATACTCAAAATAAAAACTAATATATTTTTAAAATAGTTTATTAAACAAATTATTTTTATTTTTATTTTATAAAATAATTTTTAAACATAATCTTTAAAAACAAATTAAAAAAAAAAGAATAAACTAAAAAGAATAAAATAGATTGTGAAAGCTGGCAAAACATTGACAGATCACTGATTTTGAGTCTACCGATTCTCTAATAATCACCAGTAACTTGCCTTCTTCATTTCTTTACCGTTCATCAGTCATCACTGATTGTGCTTTTGGGATTTGGAAACATTTCATACATGTTATTGCTTAACTCCTTTATACTACTCAACGATCATCTCTTAAGCATCCTTGTGCCTTGTTTACCAGGCATTTTAAAATTGAACCACTGCCTGGGCAAAAGTATGGCCTTTTTTTTTTTTCCTTCTCTCCTTTGCTATTTTCAGTCTTTTCCCTTAGTTATTGGATAAAAGCTTTTCCAGTTGTTGTTGGCTACTTTTCATTGCATATAATTTACTTGAAGGATTATAAATTAACAATATTCAAATAGCTTGTATCTTAAAGCATCTATTCCACCAATGTTTATTTGCTTTAACTAGACATGTATGTAAAATCAATGCTCAGTGCACTTGTACCCTGCCAACCTGGAGACAAGATTGTGAACTATCCCACTCGTCCATTGGACACAACAACATATTTTGAAGGGACAACCAACCTGCAACCTTCACATCCGGTATGCAATGGTGATTGAAAAGTTTGTTTATACTAATCAAAATAAACTGCAAGTGTACAGGTTACAGACTTAAATATGTCGTTGAACCATCTCTAGTAAACTTTAAATATGGATTCAAAATTTTGTGGCAACTTTTCTATGTATAAAGTGGTACTTTGAATGGTGATATACATACGGTTCATCTCAGGACTTTTATAGGGTATGGTCCCTTCAAATGGTGGGTGGGTTAGTGAACTGCTTCCTCTCTGTTAATCATTATTGCCATGTCCATCTTAGACAAAATGGTGCTCCGACTGAATATTAACAGGAATTTCACTTTTGAACTTCAACTCTCCTGCTGTGAACTCCCTTCAATGACCTTTCTTTTGCCAGACAACAAAATACACCAAATGAAGCTTTAGTACAAGCTGTTTTCTAAATGATACAACCTAGTATCTTTGTGCTTCCAAGTTCCTACTCCATGGAAAATAAAAAAACCCTAGTTGACATAACTCTGGCATTCAAAGCGAGGATAGACAAAATAAACTAGCCTGACCCACATATATTACCCGTTCATTTTATAGAACAACCTTAAGATAAAGGGACCCCATTGCGCAAATCTAGGTGATATCAATAAACTTTATATACATCGTGCAGTGAGTCATAAGAACAGCTTAAATGATTTTGCCATGTCTAGGTACTAAGTTACCTGAACTATGTATACATATGCTTGTTGAATTTTGTGCATTTGATCTTATGGTTCCTTTTTTAAAATTTGGGTTGCCTTCCCTTCTCAATTTTTTTTTCCACAGTAAATAATGTTTTTTTATGTGCATACTACTGACACTTGCGCAAGCATATACATATATAAGCAATCTCTGCTTCACACTATAAGATTTATATACCAAGGTTTTATTCTTTGAGTCAGGTTTCATCCGGAACTGCAGTTTCTGGCGGCATGCCAGGTGCTTATGTGTCAAATAGATCTGTCCCTCAGGCAATGAATGTTGTTGTGCAAAGGAGGCAACCTCAGGCATTGCAACCTTATAATCTCGCATCCCAGGCAGGGATGGGTTGGGGTGGTGGAATAAATCCTGGTGGCATCCCAATGCAACGCGGTGCTGCACAGGTCCATCAGCAGAAGAAGTGTTTCAAAATCCTATCATTTTCTTGGGGAAGGGGCCTCTTTTTTTTACCTGTGGGTGTGATATTCTTGTTTACTTTGTCGAACAGTTGAGAAGAAAAGAGCCAGGAATGGGGATGTACCCTCAGCAGAAGTGAAGACGTTTATATAAGATAATCTAGTTTCTCAACCACTTAATAATGGTGATGGTGGTTGTCATGGAGATAAACTTTGCTTCTCTACTACAGGAAGGATATCTTAGTTATGGGCATCTCAAATATCTGTTTATATAAGTGTTACCAATTTTCTGATATTCTGTGTGTAACTGATTTTAATGGGCATTTAGGGTTCATGAGAATTCAATGTGAAATTTTGAATTAAACATGGCTTTCTTAGATACTCATACTAGAATTTCTGAAAGTCTCCAGGAGACTGCAAATCAAGCATCCCTCATTCACCTTTCTGATAGTCACCGCTGTCTTGTGCTAAACATATATTGTTCTTCATCTTCAGTAAATGCCCATTAGCATTATTGATCCTGTTGGCATAATTTAACTACTAGTTGGGAGGCCCAGCTGAAATATCATGTGTTATGGTTAATCTTTTCCGACAGAAATCGAGGGAAGATAGATCGGGCTCAACATTTGACGGTACCTGAACTGATGACATTTCGGGATGGTTTGCCGTCATTGCTTGCAGACCTCACTTCTTCCTCGTTGCAGTCAAATGTTTCTTGCCCTGGGTACAAAAATGTGGATGCTAAAATGTCAACTGCAAATGTGGAAACGCCAATGTAGCCCATGGGAGGTAATAAACATGGGAAAATTGGTTGAGCCACTGAAAAGTGCATGTAAATTATGGCTTTCAGCTACAATTTTGCATCTTCTCAGCTGTTAGGCAAGACCCAACAAAGCATGCAATATATTCCCCCCAAGGTAGCTTTTTCATTGATTTAATTTATAATGGTAACGTGTTTGTATACGTGTTGATCTTTTTGTCATCTGTCGAATCAGATTACTTTTGACTAAATTTTTCGTTGACACGTACACTATTCTTAATTCTTATGTGAACATTTTTCTCTCGCTGTAATCACTAAAGCCTTGTCTCTGGGAAAAGATGCTAAATCCGAGTTGGGAGGCGAAGTAGGAGGATACAGATAGGGAAAGCAACAACTGAAGAATTTGAAATCTTGTGAAAGTCGGAATCCTCAAATTTAAGTATTGAAATGCCTCTCTATTGGCACTCAGTCTTTTCTTACTTTTTTTCCTTGTGAGTCTTGTGGGGCGGGAGAAATCTAGAATATAAAGCATTCTCCATCTGAGACAAACTGGTTTGTCATGTTACAGATACGCTTTTGGTTCAGGATCACATCAGACCAATTAAAGCCTGCTTTGTCATTCACACTTTTCTACTCTGCCAATCTTTATATTTTACAATCATCCATGCAAGAATGCCTGACCAAATTCATCAGTTTCAGAAAGAAAAGAATATAATCAACATTCACCAAGTGTTTGAAAAGGAAGGTTCTGCCAAAAAACGACCTATGACCTTCTAATATAATGGTCCAACTCAAAATGAAGTTCTAAAATTCATTATACTCTCCTTCTAACTGAACGAAAATTTCTTTTCTCCACTCGGATAAATCCCATTAAATTTCGCACTTCAAAATGATACACATATTTTATCAAAATCCAATCATGTTCTATAGGTTCTAGAACAAGAGTACTTAATTGTGGAATCCAGCATTTGGTAGTCTAAGCAGCTCATAAACCTTCAGATTTTCAAAACAATAGCTCCCTAAAACCTCAAAAATGGGAGATAGACCCACTTGTAAGCAACTTGAAGCAGCATCATTGACCTGTCTTATAACTTCTTGGTGTCTCACTCTCTGTTCAACCAGTCTTTTCCTTGAAGTTGCTAAACTGTCATCAAATCCGGGTAGAAGAACTTCAGCTTCAACGACACCGCCTGAGGGTGCCACATCAACAGAAGAGGAGCTATGGTGCCAGCTCATACGATTCTTCTTGTGAAAGGATAGAAGCCTGCGCTCATAATCCTTCAAAAGGTAATCCACTCTAGCTTTCTGCGCCTGTTCCTCTTTCTGCTTATTATATAAATAGTGCAAGCTTGAGGCAAAATCAATTATAGCTTTAGAAACTCCAATTTCTGAAATCGTGTCAATTGCATGGTACCAATCATTGCATAAGGCGAAAATTGGGGGAGATCCCATCCTGCTTGGCGAGAAAGGATCAATCCCATCTGCAGTTTCTTCTGGTTCCCGGAGAATGCACCTTTGAAGCCACTCGTTCAAGTACTTCACAAAGGTCTTCTGTGTGTTAACGAAGTTACAAAAGCATATGCCCCAATTCAGTATCATCCTTTCCAGTCTCAGAGTAGCCCGTGAGCTTGAATGTTTCCTAGTCTCAGGATCTAAAATATGTATATGACTTTTGGCCTCTTTGATAGCTTGGAATTGTTTCTGGTGGCACGTACCCATGAACTTCCACAATCTGATTAATCTACGAAAAGTCATTGAGTAAGTATAACTATAAATTATCATGAAAAAAAATAAAACCATGCAAAATGGAAGCACAAATCTTCCTTTATTCTTATAACTTTAAGATATTAAGTTCTCTTAACATCAATCTGGTTTTGCAATCATCAAATTGACATATCCTGAAAACACTAGAATTCAAACTATATTAGTTACCTGCCTTGTTTTATTTTAAACTCAGTGTGTTTTTAGAGTCTATTATAATTTAGGATAAAATATTACTTAGACCAGTTGAGGTCTTAAAGACATCAATAACTCTGATGAATTCCCCACAAACAAGAGGCAGCTACACCAAAGTAATATGCACCATTGGTATGCTAAAAGTAAAAGAACAGCAGATGCATTGCAATGCAAGAACTGCCGAACATATTGCTTCAGAAAAGCACTGCAGAGGCAAATCACGGAAAGGAAGAACAACCGATCCCTAATATATCATAGAAGTGAAAAGAGAAAAAATTAATAAATTTTTTTGGCCTAGAAATAAGGCAATGACCTTAAATCTTTCGATGAATTCATAGAAGCATCAATTATCAGAAACATATATCCATATAAGTAATAAAAAGAAGAGAGCAAAAGTAGCATACCCTTCAATCAATTTATGGAGTTCAGGAAGCAACTTGTCATCTCTTAACTTGTGTATCTCTCTCGATATCACACCAATAGATGCAACAGCTACATTAATTTCTGATTGCAGTCGTCTGACAGAAGCCAAAGTATCATTGATCTTATCTGATTCAGCACCTCGAGCATCCAAATCTTTAAGTCTCTTGCACCGCTTATCATAGAGAATTCGAAGCTTTTCTTCCCCCTGTCATTAAAATTAATTAAAGAAAAAAAAATCCTAATTCAGGTTTTTACACTATCAGAAAAGGCATAAGTTAAGTGACTGCTTACCATAACTCCCCCATAGAGTTTTTTCTCCCACACATAAAGCTGCTCCAAAGTGCATGAGAGGTCACCAAACCTAGAATGAACATGTCCTTGATTGTTTCTCTTGTCAGCATTGGATAACAGCCTTCCTCTGGAAGCTGACTGCTTTAACAGCGTAGATGGACGGTGTGAATATGTCACTAATGAAGGAATTATCAATCCCAGAACAGAAGAAGCAAAGCCTGCAAGGCAGCATATAATTTGATAAATTAAATGTTGGATAAATTTTAGTTCTTACGTCAAGCTACACAAATTATTTAATTGCCACTGCAGCCACCAAAAAAGAATTAAAAGTATTCTGCAATTCAACATCAATGTTAAGAGAAAAAAATCCATGAAGAATACCCTATTAACTCAACACATTTCACATCAGACAGGCAGTGGGCATGAAGTTCTAACTCTTACATTATGATAACCTCTATAATTTGTCTTGTGCATCATAAGAGACAACATTTGTGCTGGTTCTCCTGGATTAATACTCAAGGTGACAAGTGTGACATACTGCTAAAAATATCCTACTACCTATTATCTAGTCCCATGCCAGCTATTTATTTAGATAGACACGAGCTAAAGTCATAAGTCCGAACCAATCCTAACAGCTTTCCAAGTTTTTTATGGACATTTTCCCATTCTTTCTGTGAAGGAGTTACTACTACTAAAAAAAAAAGAAGAGAAAAGAAACGAATCAACTATTATAGACTTAATTTTAGATATTTTGATCGAAAGGGACAGGAAGACAAAATAAAAATCAACCATAAATATATGTGACCAAAACTGAATAAATTAACTTGACCGCACCCAGAGATCCTACCCCTTAATTTGGTGGTTATAGGGTGGTGCGGTAGCTTGCCCACCTCAATAGCTGCTGAGAATTCTTTTCCAAAATCAAATAAATTTTCAAATTCATCCTTTATGTCTTGTACTGCTTCCTTCAGACCCATTCTGCGAGTAGCGTCCGGTGTGGAAGCACTACTTGTTCCAAGAGATTCACTGAGGTTTACCATCATTTCTTCTTCCTCCAAACTCACACATTCCCTAATCCCAAGTTCCAAGTTCTTTGTCACAAAGACTTTAGTGTTATCCTTGATCTCTGTCTCAGTAGCATTGTCCCCATCCTTAAGTTTTCTTTCTTCATCTGACAATGCATCTTCTTTTAAATTTAATTGTGCAGGATTGAAAGTGTCACAACCTGAGTTGAGATTAGTCCTTCTTTTCAATTCCTTCTCATCAAATATTGTCTCAATTGAACTTCGTTCAGTTTCATCTTCTAAATCAGGAATCCCTTCGCTTTCCCTTACTTCTCTCACATCAGAGTCACTAATATTGGACCCAGTGTTATAACTATAGTTAATATGATTTTCATAATGAACATCGTTATTTAAGTTGAATAGATGTAAGAAATCCCATGGAGAGACTTGCGGTGGGGGAGGAGTAGGTAAAGCAGTCGCAAGAGTATTTTGCTTAGCTCCATGGTTCTGAAACTTTGGATCACTGGAGGGTATATCCATTGAGGTTGCCTCATCAGGATAATGGGAAAACCTATCATCATAAAAAAAAGAACCCATTGAAGATCCAGGTAAATCCTGATTCACATGCCGGGGATACCTATGATGACTTTGTGGATTTTCCCATCCACTGCTAAATGAAACCCTCTGATTACATTTATGGTGCACAAGAGTTTCATGCAACACATCCACAGGAATGCGAGTATTCTCTCTATTGCTATGATGAGGATGAATGGAGGACAAATTCGATGACTCTTCTCCATACCTTGTACTCTTAACTCTTGACTGCCCACAAATTACCGTCGGCATCTCATTAGATATGTGTTCCATGCATTTTGTATCCAGATTTGCTGCTAATTGGTCCTGATTCTCTGTAGTAGGGTCTCTTGGTTTACCCAACACTTCCAAATTATTATAAGGGTCTCTTGGTATTTCCATGTCACCGTGAACATGATCAGTTAATGAATCCAAATCCGATTCAGAGTGAGAGGAGGGAAATTTCAAGTGAGAATGTTCTTCAGATGAATCATCATCAGACACAGAAACCTGAGGAGAATCACCAAAAATTACCAACTCTTCTTCCACATATTTATTAAGGACATAGCCTACGTCTAAAAGGGACTGTAAATACATGACAAAGGCTGAAACCAAGTCATACTGACAATGTTTAGCAGCTTTAATTAACTCCTTCCTCTCTTTACACATACTCACGAGTGGTGAAGTTTCTAACTTTGACACCCCTTCCCCCATATCACCAAAAACAACTAATAACATAAGGGGAAAAAACCCTAATCTGAATCCTAAAATAAACTCAGATTCAAATCCCCCAAAACAAAACTAGAATGTCCAACTACAACCTCCGAATCTAGTGTGCCCCTCAGACCACTGTAACTGCAAGAAGTGCAGACAAGAAGACAGTACGACCAGTTATAAAATTCTAAAGGGCCGGTTCAGGACTCGCTCCCATTAGAGAACAAAGAGAAAGACTACAAACAGAGAAAAAAAAAATCAGAAACGAAGTATATATACACTTATCATATACCCATTAATTGCAGTGTAATTGTTTAGGAAACTCGGGGATACGCACTTTATGAGAAAGATGGATCGAAATTTATTAAAGGCAATAGCTAACCAAAAGGGAAACATACAAGAAGATACGTGACACGCAAAGATTCATCAAATCTGACCGTTTAAGTGGGTGATGATGATACAGCTCCGAATCAGGTTCGTGCGGGAAAGTTAGGAAACCGGTGAATTTGGGAAATCTACGATTCAGAGCAAGAGATTCGATTCTGTTTTTATAGTTGTTTCTTTCCATTATTCTGGCGTTCAATTTTCTATCTTGAAGACGTTTTCGGAATTTTCGGGCGTGGAAAGGGCTCTGCTAGGTTATGTCTGTCACTGATGCAAAGAGCTTGCCATTCTCGCATCGGAGCGAACAACTTATAGCTTTGCATCCGCAAGCAAAATTCACGACGATAACGCGCCGCTTTTGCGTGAACGGTACGCGATGCACACGTACTAACCAAATGCCATTTCTTCTTTTTCTCCTTTGATTTTTTTTTTCCAGAAGAAATGTGTCGTATCAATATCTTGTCACCGTATTTTTTTTTAAAGTATAGATTATTTTTTTAATGTCCTGTGTATGTATATCGTAAACTATACTTGAAAAATAAAATTTTAAGTGCATTATTTATATCTAAATAAGTGTGAAGAGTTACAAAAATGTATTAAAATTTTAAAATTAATGAATTTACCGCATGAAACATTCGTTTTTATTAAACACAAAAAAATTTCTCTTAAATGAAATTATATATTCACTTTTATGTTAAGTGATATTTTTTTTATATAAAAATTTAAGTTAAAATAAAGGTATTTCAATTCAAAGTCTTAAATTCATAATTAAAAAAATAAATAGTAAAGTTTAAAATGGAATTTATAATTGTCAAATTACGAATTGGTTCACATATCCTTCAACTTATCTTTTGATGGCAACATTGATTTGTAATAAATTTTTTATATAAATTTTGAGCTATTGATAAAGAGACTAAAATTTTTTTTTTTGGTTTCGTTTCTTTTTTTTTATATTAAAAATAAGAAATATAATTGAAAATGTGTTTAGCAAAGTCGCAAAAAAATAATTTTTGAAAATATTTTTTAAAATTAAGTAAAAATAGAATATGTTTAAAATATATTTTCAGTATTTTAAAAAATAATTAGAAATATTTTTATAATTTTTTTTAAAAATATTATAATTATTAAAGAAAATAAAAAAAATATCATAATTATAAAATATCAAACAAAAAAATTAAATAATATTTATAACTATATATGTAAATTAAATTTAAAAATAAATATAAACAAATTTTTAATTTCATAAAATGAACATACTTTTAAAATAATAAAAATTAAAAGTACTTTTACAAATCAAACACATCTTAAAATTGATATTCATTTATTATGGCAGGGGATTAAAAAAATTGACTTGCATTCTTATTAATAAACATATTAATCCATTAATGGCCTATTTTACTATTTTTTAAACTTTTTTCTATTAAAAATATGCACGATTTAACGGAGTCGTAGTTACCATTCTTTTTAGCTGAAGTTTGTTTTTAACTTTTTTTTAAAAAAAAACAAATCTAATTTTATAAATCTAACTCCACTTAATATAATATGATTTAAACTGCTTGTGTTCTTCAGTCTCCAACTATTAGCAGACAATTTTACAATATGCTTCCCAACAAGAATGCAAAGACGAAAAAGAAAGACCACGTGATGTCCATATGTGACGCAAACATACTGGCGATTCTAATTAAAAAAAAAATGAAAATGAACACATGGCTTTGTTTTTAGGTCGATTTTTTTTTTTTTAAAGTGTTAGGCCATAAGAAATTTTTATATTAGATATTTGATATTTATTTGTGAGCTGCCACGATTTGAATAATGTGGTAACTGAAATGTGTGATTGATATGTGATATCTCTTTCTTGCTTCTTTTCTCATTCATTATGCTATAAATCAATATGGCCAAACTTCACATTGAGAAAAAATAAAAATAAAAAATGGCCAAGGTGACTGGAAGAGGAATACTGCAGTGATCACTTATTTTGGATCAGTTTCTAGTTGCTGTCTTGCTGACGACTAAGATGCATATCAAAGAAACCGAGTGTCTCAGAATCAGACTCAAAAGCGTCGGATTCGTGTTTATGAAACAAACCAATTCAATCGGGCTCCCTCAATTTTGCTTGTCGATCCTCCACCCTTCTCCTTATGCATCCGGGAATTCCAAGTAAGACCAAAGCTTTCTCCTTTCCCCTTGTAATTTTTGCTGCGACTCATTTTGGGTATATATTACTTCTCTTTTCTGATAGATTTAGACACTGAATGAGAACTAATTTGTGTCATAGATTCTGGGTTTAGTGCTTGCTTGTATTTAAAGACGGAACTTGGGGAGGGCAATTTCCTTTCGCCATTGTAAGTTATTGAAACATGGAGATCGGGTTGTTTACGTTTCGCTTCCGATTGCTTCTTTACCTTTTCATCATATAATTGTAACTACCACTCCGTTAAATCGTGCATATTTGACCCCAAAGAATTGTAGCTGTCAAAGCGACAGGTACATTTTGTTGGGCATAATCTGCAAGTATTTCTGTGCAAGCTCTAATTTTTTCGGAGTAGGCATTCTTTTTTTTTTTTTTTGGTACAACAAGGGAGTCGAACTCTTGACTCATTCCCGAAACCCACCCCTCCCAACCACCTGAGCTAGCCTCAGGTGGCCGGAGTAGGCATTCTGTGTTGAGAGTAATTGTGATTCTTTAGCTGGTTGGGGAGATAAGACAATTTGGAGAATTGAGATCGGCTGTGGGCTGTAATATGAACTTTAAAGAAGCTGGCATTCATACAAGTCAGCCTTAGTTTGGATTAGAATTCCCACATCTGTGTTCCCCACAAAATGCTTCTGCCTTGTGGTAAAAAGTTAAAAGACAGTGACAAACAACTGTCCCTTTCATTTTCTTGATTGATGCCAATATTTTCAAACAAACTGTATGAAGGAAATGAATTAAGTAGACAAAGAAAATCATTTAGACTTAATGTATGTATAGATAAGGCTCTCAGAAATTACTTGGTCCTTCTGCTGAATGTATCAGATATACTATTCAGTTAATGGTCTATGGGCCAGAGAAATATATATACACACATATATATATATATATGCTAGATACATACACTTTTTAAGATGAAGTACATCTATATTTTATTGCCATTTGATGCGAAATGCACCTAATAGTGTGATTTTAGCATTTGAACTTTTAGATACCTTAATCATTATTATTATTTTTTTGGTTATTTAATGTGGGGTTTCAGTAATGTGTGGTGCAATTGATGTAAATCTGCCTCAGGTAATAGAAGAATTGGATCAGCAGGATTGAGGATTTTGTGTTCTCCTACATTGTATATATGTCCATGTCCCAGAGCCTGGTGTACACTAAAAGCATTTAGTTCCTTTTACAATTGGAACAGGCTTCTTCTGTGCTTGTGTTGGAATGCCAGTGCCTTTCCTTAATGGTAATTCCAATGCAGATGCTGGCCTTGTGAACTTGATTAAGTGAATCCTATTGAAGCAGAATGGTCCAATAATCTGTAAGTACAAATTGTATATTTGAATTTAAAGGCACGTCTAATCAAATGGGCAAGGAAAATTTTTCAGAAACAGAAAAGAAAGAAGCCAGCGATGATGGATCCTCAACTTTTGAGACCAAGGGTTTAGAATCTAACTCTCGAGATAGTCTGGAGAAGGAGGCAGGCTGGGCAAATTGTCGAGTGTGCCAATGTGCTGAATCTGATAAAAGGGGAGATGCGGCACTAGAATTTTTGGGCATCACTCCAGTAAAAGAAGTGTGTAAAAGTAACAAGGAAGTAAGGCCAGATGGCGAGGAAATTGCAAAGGACATGTCTCTTACAGGAAATGTTGGAAGCAAATCTGGGATAGTGGAGTTTGTAAGCCCTGATGGGGAGGTTTTCATTTGTAAAACTGATTTCGAAATGGCTCTGTCTTGTCATGGGACATTAATTGAACTTGGTTGTTGCTGTAAAAATGACCTTGCTTTAGTACACTATGCTTGTGCGCTCAAATGGTTTGTCAACCATGGATCTACCATTTGTGAAATATGTGGACATTTGGCAAACAACATCAAAATTTCTGACTTCAACAAGGTTATTGATTCTTTGAAGGAGTATGAAGCATTGAGGGAAAGAACTGCCAATTGGGAGCCCTACCCTGCTCAAGTTCATGCAAATACTGGTGTGGATCCTGATGCTGTTGTTGCTATCCGAAGGCAACGGCTAAGTGAGATTGCACTATGGTTTTTTCCACTTAATAGCAGTAACAATAACAATGTGGACACAGTTTTACCGGTTTTTTCTGAACAACCTTTAAATACTGTTACTGAAGATCCCACCCCTGCTCAAAATCCTGCAACTAGGTGGGCCATAGAAGGTACTGGGATCCTGCTTGCTACTGGGCTACTTACTATAACCCTTGCATGGCTAATTGCTCCTCGTGTTGGAAAGGTATGTGAAGTTCAATTTATCTATGTAAATGGAGAAGGAACTCAAACTTACTATTAATGTTTTGATATGGAAAATTCTTGTCTAGTCTAGATTTTTTCTGTCTTTGCATGGATGTGTATGCAGATCTATCCTTAATGTACCCAGAATTTATGCATGTACAAAATAATTCTGAGCTTAAATTCTTCAGAAGGCTATGATAGTAATGCGCACATTTAGTCATGCATAGTATGCTATTCATATATGGTGCAAAGATTCTATTTTGACAGTATCACTGGCTCAACGTAATTTGCAGAGCCAGTCATTTACTTATGTGTCTCTTGATTTGCTAGACCTAAAATTCATTAATTAATTGTTACTATCAATTTGATTCATAGAAATTGCTTTCATCCATGTTGATTATTGTGCCAATCTATATCAAGTAAAAAATAGATAATATAGATTCAATAACTGAATTATAAGTGGGAGACGGGATGGATATGTACAGGACATGAAATTAATTATGTGCTCACATCACAAGGCTGAAAAAAAATACTGGAATACTGTATACCGATAACCTAGGGCTATGGGGGCCTAATGGCTTCTTCTTGTCCTATTCAAATGGGGGTGGACGGAGAGGTCACAGTCTCAAAAGTCAATCTCCACTATTTATACGAGTCACTTGATTTTTTTTTCTGAGATTTCTAGAAGCTGAGACCTGTAAATGATGGCAACCTTAGCGGTCTGCAATATTTAGCCAACTCTTCTTGGTCTTTTGCCACATCACATTTGAAGATCCTGATATTCATCATTAAGAATCTCATTTATGTGCACAAACAGTGGTAAGAGTTAAAACTACAATTTAAAGTAATAGAAGAAGTGGTTTTCAATTATATTAACTTGAATGGTCAAAATGCATATATGGTGCATATTCTGAAATCCAAAGTATGTTCATGTTTCTGCTTGCTACTTCCAAGGGATTCACGTACATACAATCCTTATGACATCTAGTACATTGCGTCTTGATTTCTATTTTTGAATGTAATTTTTGCGAGGTTTCACCTGTTCAGGGATGAACTATGAGTGCTAATTAGTTTAGTCACCCGCATTAGTCATACCACTCCCACTGCCACCCCTGCATCAAAGGCTTTCCTTCATCAGCTCACCCTTAGAAGTATCTGTATCACTTCATCGGCATATTTGTGGACTTTGAACCAGATAAACCCATTAAATGATTCTTGGCGTTTCTTTGGTCAAGCATTGAACCTTAAATTTCTTTAGTTGGTCTTTGTTGATTTTTACTCGATGAATTTAAAGATTATTCATAGAGGGAAATGTTTGATTGGATTCATCCACTTCCATTTTTTTTTTCCAAAAAGGGAAATCTTTGATAAGGAGTTTGTGATGGATGAACTAGGCTAGAAAATAAAGTTGCTGCAATGTTTTTCATGCAAACAAATTGCTGGCAGACTTTCTTCTCTTTTTCTTTGACTCTCATTCCTGGTGGACAAGGGTGGAGGTTGGGTTCAGGAATTGTAGTATACATCCGCTTCCCAATTTTAAAAATGTTAGAAGTGTTGAGAAAACAGTGGGATCAAAAGTTAGGGAGAAAAGGAGGGGATCAAACAAATTGTATTTATTGAAAGACTCAAATATGGTCTCTATAACATTTACCCCTCAACTTCTATTTATACTAATACTATAATGAGACATTTATATCCTTTACTTTGGATGCATTACAAGTAACTATCTTCTTAACCTAGGAGACTTTTCTAAATTCTTAATACCTTCTAACAAGAAGCATTTGTGTGATACAACCTACCTTTATTGTGCAGAAAACTGCAAGAAATGGTCTTCATATCCTACTTGGAGGCATTTGTGCTTTGACAGTTGTGGTCTTCTTCCGCTTCGTAAGTACATCATTTATCTTTTCCCTCAGTCTTCATGGTTGTATTTTGTTTTAAGAATATTGATTCAGTTTTGATCCTTTTGAATGCTTGGCTTGATTAAGACTTGATTATGCTTTAAAAAATTTGAAGAGAAAATAGGACTCTGACTGTATGTGATGTTATAAATTTAATAATTACTGGACTGCGAACAAGTGAATTAATTATTCGGGTGATAATGATACTAGGCACATTAAAAAGAAGAAGAAGGTGTTTGTTTGAAGTTGTATAATTATAGTTTGTTCTGTAGATATGTCATATGTGTTCTATCAAAATGGGCTTATAAGTAATTGCCAGGATTCATAAAGAAAATAGCTAAGAAGAATTATCTTTTACATATGCATAACAATTGAATTTGTTATTCTTGTCCCCCCCCCCCCCCCCCAAAAGAAAAGAAAGAAAAAAATTGAACCTGTTATATTGTGTCAGACCCAAAAATTTATTGACTCTTATCCAAGGTTCATTGTGCAATTGTCTTAGTCTTCAATACTTTTCTGCCATCTCAAAGTGGAGTTGTTACTTTCCTTATCAGAATCTAATTATTTGTTTTGGGTTATTGCAGTTCGTGCTCACCAGAATTAAGTATGGACCTGCACGTTATTGGGCAATCTTGTTCGTTTTCTGGTTTCTTGTCTTTGGAATATGGGCTTCACGGACACACAATGATCATCCCACGTAACCCAAAAGTACAGCAGCACTTCAGCTTCTTTCAAGACCTCTCTTCTTGTAAAAAACAAAAAAAAAACAAAAACAAAAAAGACCTCTCTTGTTTTCCCCCTCTTTATTTCCTTTCTTTCCCATCTTGAATTTTAAGATTTTTTTTTTATTATAGAATTTCATTGTGACACAGAGTAGTGAGTCTCCTTGGTAGATTCTCATAATTGTACCATGTAAAATAAGTATGTTGTTTGTCTAATAGATTTCTGAGTGCTAGCTCTTACTTTTCTGTCTATGATTCTATCATTTATTTATGGTTATGTTGGTGAAGTATTTGTATATGAAAAGCATCATATTTTAAGCATCTAAGCTCTAGATTGTGATCTTAATATTTTTGCATTCAATTCTTTGCACTCTCACGTAACGAAAGAATATTGTATACCTTTAGACATAGAAAGCCACGATATGGGCACCTTTTAAGGTATGAAAAATTCTTAAAGAAATCTAGTTTATTAAAACTAAATAAACTAAATTAATTATGAGTAAATTTGTTAAACATATTTTCAATAAAATTCATATGTTTATATTTTGGTTTATAATTGAATTCTCGTTAACCAAAACTGTAATCCTAATCTTTGAGAAGATATTGTCGAACCTAATTGGGCAACCTTCAGTCAACTGTATTCATACCAGATTACTCAGGTTATGGGCTCTGCAAATAATAAGGCTTTCGGCTCCATTAAAGGAACAGAGCTTTTGGCAACCAAAGAGTGTTTGCCCCTTACTGATATCCTGAAAGTTAGTTTTTGCCAATTGTACTTTTAGATAACTTAAAATCATCTTCTCAGGTTATGCTGTGTAAATCTACACTTAATCTTTATTAATTATATTCCCCATTTTACCCAAATTAAGTTGAACTAGTGGAAATATCAATCATGCATTTTTTTTCTCTCTCCTTATTTTTGCTTATTGGGTAAATATCTTTGGAATAACACGCAAACTTACGTTAAATTTAATGGTGGGCTCCACCCAATTGCTGTGTCCCTTGTCTAGATTCAAAGACAGGTCATTTTTTACATTTTGGTTTTGTCACCTTCGTCTTAGTCTGAGACGGTACACAAATAATTGTATTTTCTGGGCTAGGCGAGATCCCTGATCTTTACTCCTCGATGCCTTTGGCCATAACAGAGAGTCAAAAGTGACAACGAATTCTTAAACGTTTTTCTCATTGGTGATGTGCCTTTTTAACTTGGGGTCAATACGGAGTCACCAAATGTGTACCACGTTATCCTTCTATATTTTCATGGCCAAGAACTCATACCAGCTCTTTCGTTCTGTATGCAACTTCATGGTCATCGAGGTATCTATTTAATGGTCCATTGGCCTACGAACCTCCCGAAGTTCTTTCTCCTTCTACCATGAAAAGCCTCTGTGTTCGGTCAATCTTGGCTCCCAGGTACGTTTTCCTACTTATTTGTTTATTTACTTCTAATTTTTCCAAGTTGGAAACATAAAACTGTATGTCGTCTATATCGCTGTGATTTACCCAAGAGAAGATTAGAACTGCTTAAATGTGGTGAAATAACTCCAAATTTCACAGCTGCTACGTCTCTTACTGAAATTTTTTTATTATGAGTAACAGTGTCAGTGCCCCAGTTGATGGCAGAGCCTTCTCCCACCGTTTAAATAGAAAGATCTTTCAGAAGCAACTTTCCTTCCACCACCGCTGCGTCGGTTTGTCTTCATTCACGTAAAGCCTCTCTCCTTTTGCATTTTCATGGAGCTCCAAGTTTGCTCAACTTTGACCTTGTTTGAAGTAGTTTTTTTAACTTGCATATACTTCATTTTGTGAAGATGTTCTGCAACTCTATCAGCAATGCCAGAAGTAGAAGAGAAGCAAGTATTTGATGGAGAGGACGCTGCTTTGCTTGTTAAAGAGCTTAGAAAGAGCTTTAATTCGGGCAAGACAAAAAGCTACGAATGGCGGATTTCGCAGTTGAAGAGCATAGCCAAGATGCTAGAAGAGAAGGAGAAGGACATTACTGAAGCACTTGATAAGGACCTTGCCAAACCTGGATATGAAGCATATCTATCTGAGGTCCCCAATTTCCTAATTTTTTTTTTTTATGCTATATAGATTATTTATGCTTCTTAAGTTTGCTTTTTCTCTATTACTTTCGCATTTGTCACGATGACATAAAAATTTTCCAGTTGTGTGCTAATTACCTCAATTTTTATGCATGTGCTTCTTAATCCAGGTTTCCCAGGCAAAATCCTCATGTAGTGAGGCACTTAAAGAATTAAATCACTGGATGAAGCCTGAAAAGGTAATTACCATTGATTCTAGTCAGGGGTTACTCATAAATTTCAAAATGACCTTACATTAATCAGCTTCAATTGAGCCTTTTTTTTTTTTTGGGTATCCCTTTTAGGTAAAGACTTCAATTACAACATATCCATCATCAGCAGAGATTGTGTCTGAACCACTGGGAGTTGTGTTGGTCATCTCAACCTGGAACTTTCCTTTCTGTATGTAAAAGAGTAAAGATGTTACACATATCGCATGTCAAAACTGCATATTCAGTTTCCATGCTGGCTCAATTTAACTTTCACTAATTAATTTGACCCTGCCCTCAAATAGCATCAATCTGTATATCCCCTTTGTTAATCATGACTCCTAAAATTGTGTCTCTTCTTTGTATATATATAGGAAGCTGACCAGAGGTATCTGATCACTTGCTTACAATTTCACATAAACTAGAGCAAAGTCTAGTATATGTTTGCATCTTCTTCATAACCTTTTTTTTTCTTGTATTTCAATTTGATTTTCATGACTTTACACTGTCTATTGAGTTTCCAGCATCCATATCGTTTTTTAGGATGCTTATAAAAATAAGTTTTCCTGTTTGTTGACAAGATCATTTCATTTCCTATATTCAGTGTTATCAATGGATCCTGTCATTGGAGCTATTTCAGCCGGTAATGCAGTGGTCCTGAAACCATCAGAAATTGCTCCAGCAACATCATCACTGCTAGCAAATTTGCTCAAAGATTATCTAGACAACTCTGCCATAAGAGTTGTCGAAGGGGCTATTCCTGAAACGACTGCATTATTGGACCAGAAGTGGGATAAGATACTTTACACTGGTAACTTGTCTTCAATATGGCATAGCATTATCCTACAAGAACTTAGAATATAAAAAACATTCATCAGTCTGTATATAAAATATGTCTGTTATGGTTCGGTGGTGTATATCCTATCTGAAATTTTTTCAATTAGAATGTGTTTCATTGTGCCTTACTTTCCCTTGATGCGGCTAATTTACATCATTAACAAGGAAGTAATCGCTATCCAATACCATTCGAAGCATCAGTTTCATTATCTGCAATGGGATTTGCCTTCATTTAGAGAGGTTCTTCCATGCAAATGTCAAAATCTAAAAATTATTGTAATTTCCAGTCTTCCAAAAAAGAGAGAATTGATGTGAGAGACTTTTTCGTACCATTTGTAATGATAAATGGCAAGTATTCCCCTCGGTCAGTTCTTCTTTAGCACGCCTAGCTCGGCTATGAGGGTGCATGCGTAATAGACCAATTTTATGCAGGTAGTGCTAAAGTAGGCCGCATTGTCATGGCTGCTGCTGCAAAACACCTTACTCCAGTGATTCTGGAACTTGGAGGGAAGTGCCCAGCTGTTGTCGATTCAAATGTCAACTTACAAGTGACATTATTTCCTAAACTCCTTATTATCCTTCCAAATGGCATATATCCAGGGGTACTAATTATTGGAAATTTCAGGTCACTGCTAGGAGGATACTAGCAGGCAAGTGGGCATGCAATGGTGGACAAGCATGCATTTCTGTCGATTACATCATCACAAAAAGGGAATTTGCTCCAAAACTGGTAAGATTATCTCAATAATTTAAAATGAAGGTTGGTACTCAAATATACCATTCTTGATAAATTTCCACTCAACAGATAGATGCTCTAAAAGAGGAACTGGAGCAGTTTTTCGGGAAAGATCCGATCAAGTCAAAAGACATTTCGCGCATTGTGAGTCCATCCCAGTTTGTGCGGCTGGTGAAGCTCTTGGAAGACGATAAGGTATCTGATAAGATTGTTTTAGGAGGTCAGAAGGATGAGAATCAATTGTGAGTTTACTCGTGCATTTTCCATCTTGTTTAAGACTGGCAATAATTATTTACAATAATACCATAACATTTAACCTCCCTTTATATTGCAGAAGGATTGCCCCAACCATCTTATTGGATGTTCCAGAAGACTCTATGGTAATGCAAGAAGAGATATTTGGACCAATATTGCCAATCCTCACTGTGAGTACTAGATCATAATGGAAAGCTACATTTAGGACTTTTCCGCTAGGGGTATAGTCAAGGGCATAACTCCGTTGTTGATGCAAAGAAAACATGTCCTTATTTTTTTGGTACATGATGGCACGAAGATTTAAACCTTAAACCTTCTACAAACTCCCTAAACCCCTCCCCACACCAGCTTCATGTCTACATTAATAATGTTCTTTTCCAACTTTAAGTTGGCGTTGCTTGATTCTAGTTCCCCTGCAAAATTATGTTTCTCCAGAAAGTTATTTTTACTCTAAATGTCAAAACCAGTTTGTTAACACTACTATTTATATTCATGCCTAGCTCCCTTTGGCAGGCCGCATTTTTTGGCCCACTAAGTTGGAACTTGAAAAATTATCTTGGAAGGACTTGATAACTTTTTTTTTTTTTCATATTTTACATGTTGCTTTATGTTCGGACTCCTTTTTTGCAGGTAGACAACTTAGAAGATAGCTATAATATAATTAAATCTAAGCCAAAACCTCTTGCTGCATATCTCTTCACAAACGATGAGCAACTGAAGAAGGATTACGTGCAAAACATATCTTCTGGAGGGATGCTCATCAATGACACCGTCGTGCATGTAAATATTCTCTACCTATAATTTTTACACAGAAATATTAATGTCTCATATTATTTCCTTCATTGCATACATAAAATGATTCAACTTTGCTAGAGTGATGTCTGGCGGAATCTGTAACTGAGGAAAGCCGTTGGTTTGCTTATTCTTGCACTAATAATCCCTTTATTTTATTAAAACTAGAAACAAATTCAAGTGCTTTATGGCATAATGTTGATGCAGGTTGCAACTCCTGGTCTACCATTTGGAGGAGTCGAAGAGAGTGGAATGGGTTCTTACCATGGGAAATTCTCCTTTGATGGTTTCAGCCATAAGAAGGCAGTGCTCTATAGAAGTTTTGATGTAGATTCATCCGTAAGGTACCCTCCATATAGTCCCGAAAAGCTAAGATTGTTCAAGGCCCTTACCAGTGGCAACATTGTTCGCATTATTCTTACTTTGATTGGGTGGTCTAAAGAATGAAGTACAAGCCACGTGCAACTTCTATTATGTAATTTAAGTAAAGTAAATTATGTTAACCTGCTCATAGCTTCATATTTCTAGAGGAAACTGCCAAGAGATGTTTCGGTACTTGCGTCTTGGTCATTTTTCTTGCCGCCCTAACAAGATGAGGAACATCATAGTGCACATCCTGAATTTGTAGTCTTTTTTCACCTTAAATTTTCTTTCACCGAAAAGAAAATATTTGTTACAATAGTAATGATAATAATAACCATTATAATAGTGATAATAAAAATTATAACGACAATAATATTCGCAATAATTGTAATAATAAAACATAAGAGTTATAAATCCAAAGAGTTGGTTCAGTAAGGTAGACAAACAAGTAATAGGTGATACTCATTTTCATTATCAAATGCCAGTATATTTGAAAAGTAATTGTATTTTAACCAGAGGGCCAAGATAAGCATAAAAGATTGTATATGATGCGTAACGAAACCCCAAAAAAAAAGAAACTTGATATTCCATCAAATATATTTCTCCAAACCCAAAAAAAAAAAACATTCTTTCTATCGAGGTCTCAGACTTCTTTCATTAGTTTTAGTTTTTCTCTATACTTCATTTAAATTAAATACTATTTTTAAAATTAAATTTAGTACTAACTTTGAATCAACCTTATATCAACCAAACATTGAAACTTTTACTTTATGAGGGTAGGAAGGGAAGAAGTTTCCACGAAATTACCAACCACTGTCGTCTATTGTTCCTTTGGAGCTTGCATACTCCCTCAAAAATCCAAATAGAATAATAAGTCGTGGAGAACGTTTCATGCGAGAGGCAAAGTATAAGAGCAAATGACATTACATGCAATCGAAGAAATCCCAATTCTAACGATGAGGTTGTCCTTCCTAAAACCCAAACCCAAATGAAGGGAAAGGTTATCACCACAAACTTAACAACAAGAAGCAATACCCATGAATCGTTTATTGTCACCTCTCTGAAGAAACCACGACACCCATGATCAGAATTTATAGTGAACCCGGTCTTCCATTTTCTTTCATGCATTTTATCAAACACGTACTGACAATCTTCGCTTTCACCGTCCCAAGTTATTTACTGAAATTTAAAACAAGGAAGAAGAGTGGCTGGAGTAATGAAGATTGGGAAGGTGGGGTTGTTGGTGCTCACAGTGCTGATGCTGAACTGGTCCGCTTCTTCAGCTTGGTTTGGTAATAAACACAAAAATAGGAAACCCGTTCTGCCAGTTGAAGCGACGTCGTCGTCATCGTTCCTCAGTCGTGCTGCGTCCTCCATTGTGTTCCCGGTTTACGGCAACGTTTATCCTGTTGGGTATGTACGACATCGCTTTTCTGTTTCTTTTTGCCTAAAGTATCTGCTGGGTTGCTTCTTGCTTGGGCCATATGATAACTTTTGCTGCTTTTGGACGATTAATTATTAAAAAATTAGAATTTTTGATGATTAGATGCCTACAAGTTCTGTTGATTTTTTGAAAGTTTTTGTTTAATAAGCTCTGAGTCCTTAATCTTTATGAATGCCGTTTATGTGGTGGAATATGGTGGCCAAATATAACTAGTGAGCATGGAATACAATACATCATATTGTTTTTGCTGTTTATTCAAGGAAAGAAAGAAAATTGTAATGATGAAAGACTTCAAAATTAAAGCATCTTTCTGGGTTTCTTCCCATCTTTTTAGTTTTCCATCCATCGTTTTTGACAAACAGTAATATATACCTTATGTAATCTGGCAATCAGCAAATCATGTACGTCTAATTAGTTACTTTCACCTTTTGCAGGTTCTATAATGTTACTCTCAACATCGGCCAGCCACCGAGGCCCTATTTTCTTGATCTTGACACGGGCAGTGACCTCACATGGCTCCAATGTGATGCCCCTTGTTCCCATTGCTCTGAGGTATTGACTAACGACATTGAAAAGCTCCTCGTTATTTCCCAACCGATACTACAAAAAATTTCTTATCTTTGATATGGTGCCAACTGAGACTGAAAGCTCATCTTTGTAGATACATCATACATGTAATCCGTTTGAGAAATAGTCCAATTAAGTTTTTTTGGTTATTTTTCAGACACCCCATCCGCTTTACCGGCCCAGCAAGGACTTAGTGCCTTGCAATGATCCCCTCTGTGCATCCTTGCAGCCCAATAATAACTACAACTGTGAAGACCCAGATCAATGTCACTACGAAATTGAGTATGCAGATCAATATTCATCCCTTGGTGTACTTGTCAAGGATGTCTACCTTCTCAACTTTACAAATGGAATCCAACTTAAAGTTCGTATGGCACTTGGGTTAGTAACTCTACAAGCTTACTCTAATTCAATCACTTTCAGCTCCTTTTCAAAATACTGGTGTTTCTGTTTTGCAAGCAATCTTTTATGAATATATCAAGATTAAATAATCTCAGGAAGATTAGATTTTGAATTCCTTACACTAGTTTATGTATTTATTGCATTCCAAGTATCAATAAAGACTAGAATTGTTTACGGGACAAAAAGGAAAAATAGATAATTTAGGTCAAAATGCATGGCCGTAATAGTCTAGTTATGTCCAAGATGCTGGTATATACACATTTTATGTCAAGAAGAAAAAATTCATCGCAATCTTAGAAGTTATCTAATGCACCTCTTTTCTGATTTTTCTTTTCCAGATGTGGATATGATCAGATATTTCCAGCTTCTTCTTACCACCCCGTAGATGGAGTACTTGGCCTTGGCAGGGGAAGATCGAGCTTGATATCACAGCTTAGTAGCCAGGGCTTAGTACGAAATGTAGTTGGACACTGTTTAAGTACACAAGGAGGAGGATATATGTTCTTTGGAGATGTTTATGATTCTTCTCGAGTGACTTGGACTCCTATGTCATCTAGAGATTTGTAAGTAGGCATGCCTCATTTTACATCTTCCTCATGTATTGTCTTGATACATAATCCTTTATCCTAATTCCTGTCCATGTGTTTGTAATTTGTGTCAGTAAGCATTACTCGGCAGGGGCAGCTGAACTCATTTTTGGAGGGAAGGCGACTGGGGTTGGAAATCTTCTTGCTATATTTGACACTGGGAGCTCTTATACTTACTTCAACTTCAAGGCTTACGAAGCATTAATTTCTTTGGTAAATTAATGTGACTTTTTCTCATTCTTCAATTAGAAATATTACAAGAAGCATGAGGCATTTGATCTAAGATCATGCAAAATTTAACTTGCTTGAAGAAGAAATAAATAAATTAAGCACTTTCTTCAGTAATACCAGAAAATGTTGATGGTTTACTAATAGATAGATCTTTGTTCAATTTTCAACTGTAGTTAAAGAAGGAATTAACCGGAAAACCCTTAAGAGAAGCACCCGATGACCTGACTGTCCCTATCTGTTGGCATGGTAGAAGACCTTTCAGAAGCATACATGAAGTCACTAAGTACTTCAAGCCTTTGGCTCTGAGTTTCAATGGCGGTAGGAAAGCTAAAGCTCAGTTTGAAATCCCTCCTGAAGCTTATCTGATAATATCAGTGAGTCCTGACTTACCAATATCTTCTAGGATATTTTTTATAGCTATCATTCCCCATGATAAGTAACTGTTGCTTTTTACTTTTGAATGCTAATAACTAATTCTGTCAGAGCAAGGGAAATGTTTGCTTGGGCATTCTAAACGGCTCTGAAGTAGGGATGGGGGATCTGAACCTAATCGGAGGTAGAGATATTATTATAATCTTTCTTCTTGTGTTTCTCTTGGAAAATTGAT
The DNA here is from genome assembly GCA_037074535.1 of Gleditsia sinensis. Classification (NCBI taxonomy): domain Eukaryota; kingdom Viridiplantae; phylum Streptophyta; class Magnoliopsida; order Fabales; family Fabaceae; genus Gleditsia; species Gleditsia sinensis. The sequence continues at coordinate 2,559,701 of CM073464.1, read as the reverse complement.
ATTATCATCTGAACATTGTTAGCAGCCTTTTTTATGAACTCTCCTTATAAAGTCGTCTTGTTTATGCAGACATATCCATGCTAGGAAAAATGATGGTGTACGACAATGAGAAGCAGTTGATTGGTTGGTCACCAGCAAACTGTGACCGTGTTCCAAAATCCAGAGATTTCAGCATTTGAGCACAAGAGATACCTCCTCCAATCATATTTATCTCTGGTATCATCAGCGAGTAGAATCCCGCAGCTGGCAGCAGGATAATTGTATTATCTTCAGTATGTGTATGTATATTTGCTTGTGAAGATGGTATTGTGATTTGTGTATATGACATTTGTACAAAGTAATTGATCATATTACATTAGTTTGGCTTCGTCTCAGAGGATATATTTTAAATCTAGAAGGGCAAATGCTATGCCAGTTGATGGGAAAATTATATTTCTCACTTCTATAATGAATTGGCAGATGACAAAACAGTCAGAGTGCTTAAACTGTTCAAGTTGTGTTTTTGAAGACTTGATATTTTTCTTGCAAGAAGCTGCTGTATTTCTAAGTGTTTGAGTATTATAATGGAAGTTCCTTTGACATTGTTTCCATTCTGCCCATAATGTTATCTGCTTCAGAGAAAAATCAATTATTTTTTAGATTGTCAAACATGGACAGCTGAACAATCTGTGCTTCGGCTGCATCATCCCAAAACAGAGGTCGAATGCAAAACTAGCCTATCCCCAATTTGGGATCTTTCTCCATGTGCCAACTTTGATGTTTGAAGTTTTAAGATTGAACCTACCCCATTGATAATGTTCTAAAGACTTTAAAGTGGAAAACAACATTAATTGTTTCCTTTCAATTGAAAAATAAAGTTATATGTCACAAATATATGAAAAAAATTCTGCTATAATTCCAATGGAACAAGAATTTCCTACGGAATCCTTACATATTAACACTATAATCCTGACATGACCGCTTCATCCAGTTGTTACCCCCCTGCTTCTAGTTGTAGACACTACTGCACCTGAATCCCCTCCTCCCCTTTTTTTCTCTCCTCCCTCTTCTTCCCGCACGAGCACCATTATTTACAGCCCAAATTCCCTTGCACTGCTGATTCGTTTGAATTGCAGCAGTTAGGTGCCATGCCACAATGTTACATTGAATTAAAAATGTGGACCCCCACCCTTTGTTCATAATGGCTTCTGCAGAAACATGAACATGTCCTGCAATGGCGAGAGATGGTTCATTTGGTACTGGTCCGGAGGGGCAAAAGGGTCCACACCCGTGAGGCCATCCATGTAATTGAACTCAAAATTAAAGGCATCGCCTAACCCTCCTCCTCCTAGCTCATTCCACTTTGGCTCACTCTGCACCTCCTTGTCGCACGTGATATCGGGTGAAACCACGTGCTCCGAGCAGCTCGAGTCCGTGTGCAACCTTGGCCCCGAATCCGACGTGTCCATATACAATTGGTCATTAGTGAAAGGTGACGACGGTGGTAGTACCGGCACGCTATTTTGGTTGTACACGTTGATTTGTGGTTTGGTCTCATAGTCATGGAATTCAGATAACTTCAAATTTGATGCCTTCTCATCCACCGCATTGTATTTCTCGATCTTGCCTTTCTTGTTGTATATTCGGCATAATACCCAATCATCAAGCTGCCACAAAATCAAAAGCAAATAATCTCAGTTTATATATTTTTTACACCAAATTAAAATATTTTTTAAAAAAATTGAATTTAGGTAACATACCCTTGAGTTGTTTTTCTTGCCGGCAGATCTGTCAACGTTGGCAAGGCGATATTCATGCATGATCCAGTTGGTTTTGACTCCTTTAGGGGCTTTACCCGCGTAAAATACCAGTGCCTTCTTTATACCGAGTGGATTCGGCTTCCCAATCGGCTTATCTGCTCCGGTTGCCTTCCAATACCCGCTTCCAGCCGCCCGGTTCGGTCGCGAACCATTTGGATATTTTCGGTCCCTCGGAGAAAAGAAGTACCATTCTTTCTCACCGTACAGTGCCATTTCTGTAGATATAAACAGGTTACGAATTTCTAAAAAATTTAACTCTTTTAGATGTCATGCAAGAGAAATATCCCAACTATTATAAAAAATAAAAAACGTTTTTCATGAATCCCATGTTTAAAACAAGGAACGCCTTGAAAATTGAAAATTATCTCTTCGAATTCTGACATCCATGAAATTTAAATTATCAAATGCTTTGGAAAAATAAAATAAAACCATTTTTAACCATTGAAAAGTCGCTATGTTTTGTGAAAAACCCAGAACCGTAAAGCCTTAAGCTTTTCAAAGAAATTTAAAAGAAATCCAGAAGAACCCACGATCAAAGGTTGAAGAGAAAAATTCGAAACCAGAAAATTTTTTGGATAAGACAGGAAGAAAATAAAGTGGAAAAGAAAAAAGCAGAGAAGGAAATAAGAAGTACCTGGAAGCTGCCATGGATCAAACTTATACAAATCAATCTCTTTGATAATGGGAACAGCAATTGACTGGGAGGCACATTTCCTACACAAGTAGTGATTCACGAGCTCCTCGTCTGTGGGGTGAAATCTGAACCCAGGTGGTAACTCTAATTCACCCTTCATTTGATGTTCTCTCTTGACTTTCCAAGGACTGTTTGGTTTCACTCGATCGAGTGGAAGCTTTAAGCTTGCCTCCGTTCCGAACTGGCTCTCTATTTCTCTCCCCTTCAACTTTTTCTTCTTCCTTCGTCCGCTCGGTTGATTTGAAACATGGAACTTATGCGAGAGCTGGGGCTTTATAGCGTGAACCGAAAAAGAAAGGGGCGGTTTAATTTGACACGTGCGTTAGTGAAGGGGGGCGTATCTAGAACTAAATCGTGGTGTGTAGCAGTGTAGGGTACCAGCGAAGGAGAAGCGCTTGGAACCTGGACTAGTGGCCTCCCTTTTCTACCTTCCAGAGCTGACCGCAGCCACACGTGGCAGTGCATGAATGGGTGTTAAACCACGTGTGGGTGTCCCACTTTTAGTGATCCTGTCACTGCTTCCGTCATCTTCGCCTAGGCCCAATGTTTTTTCAAGATGTCGGTTCAACAGTTATTGCAGATCGTTGACTGTTATTCTACCGGCTCTGTCCCAAGAGATTCCCACGTTATTTCAATTTTCAACTGGCCAATCAAGTTTAGGGAGAGATTCCATTTTAAACTCATAGTAATCCTATTAAAATGAGTAACTATAGTAATATCAACTCTATTATTAAATTCATGTATTTTCAAGTGAATTATTTTGCTTTTTATTAATTGAATCAAATATTTCTGAATTTTTTTGAATATTTAGAGTACAATAAAAATAATGTAAAATATCATATTATTAAAAATTTATATATTTAATGTGTCAATTAAAAATTATTATAGATAAAAATATATTAGTATTAAATAAGATCTATAAAATTAAAATTATTAAACCAATAGGGTCTAGTGATAAAGAATAATTGGACGGTTAATTAAGTGATCTTATATTAATATTTATATTTTGATAATATTAGATGTTATACAAAATTGCAGGATTATATGTTGATTTCTTGATATCTTACTTCTTAGTAAATAAACGTGATATCATAATTAAAAAGACAGGGTATATTTGTTTTGGGCTAAATCATTAACTTCAATTTAACAATGCGTTTAAGTGACACGCCAAGTGAGCAGTTACGTAAGCAAATAAGCGTAATCTTTTTTATTTTATTTATATTTTTCATAAATCTGAAGAATTATTTAATTGATTTTTGCAGTTTTAACAGTAAATAGCACTGCATTTTTAAAATTCATATGTTTTTCTCACGTTACTTTAAGATTAAGATGTATTTAGTTTGTCTGTTTTCAATTTTTATTTTCATTAAAAACTGAAAATAAATATAAAAACACATTTGTTTACTGTTTTTTGTTTTTATTTTTAATAAATATTTTTTAAATTTTTAAAAATTCTGAAAACACTAAAAAAATGTTTTCAAAATTTTTAATTTTGTATTGTATTGAAATAATAAAATTTTTACAATTATTTTAAATTATATACACAATATTTTATTATTTATATAATTATAAAATAATAAAAATAAAAATATAATAATATAATTAAAAAATAATAAAAATAAAAATATAAACCAAACGTATTTTAAAAAATATAAAAAATAAAAAATAAAAATTGTTTTTAAAAAATAAATATAAAAAATAAAAATAAAAAATATTTTACCAAACAAAATTTTCATTGCTAAGTTTCTTGTGCTCCGTAGAAGAAGAATGGTCTGCGAGACACCCACGTTTATCTTGTTTAATTAGCTTACCGTCATTTGCGTGCGTTCGTCAACTTGTTTGTGCATGCCCAGGTCTTATTATACGAAATCAACATATTGTGCCCATTTTTCCTCCTTTGAAAATGTGCCTTTCTGTTAAATTTAAATTATTTCTTCTGTCTTCTACTTCCATTCAATTAATTAAGAAGAATTTCCTTCACCTCAGAAATATTTCATATACATTTCCTCTGCTTTAAGGAAGTGTTAATTATATATAACACCTATCTACATCCAAAAAAGAAAATTATTTCGTGTATTTGTAATTAATTATAAACTATATATAAATATATACTCTTCTGAGGTGGAAAACAGGCAATCAAAACATGATACAACTAGCACACAAAATTAATATAAAATAAAATAATTTGGCTTTATCTTTTTTTGCAGTGTTATTAAGTAACAATTGATAAGAATAATGAAAGTTAGTTGAAGTGACAATTGTTTTATGCTTGAATATAGTCAAAAACATTGGATAAGCAAATAAAAAGATGTATCATTTCAAAATGTAGCATGTAGAATTGGGCGACTTCTTTATTGCTTTAGTCACTTCTCATTGCGTTCTCTTCATATACTTTATTCGTAAATGGCTTAATGAAGCCGCCTTTTGACCCAACATTCACAGTTCGCTTGAAAATGAAAAAGAAAAAAAAAATTGTTGAAACAATAAAATTGATATTTAATTTATTATTAATAAATAAATTTTTATTTATTAATAATATTTAAATTATAATACGTAATAAAAAAATATTTTTATTATATATTATAATATAAATATTGTTTATAAATAAAAAATTATTTATCGAATTAAATTATTTTTTTAAAATAATATTTTTATATATAGATTAGAAAATTGAAAAAAGATCGTTCACGAGTGGTGACCTACGTGGATAAGGATGTCAGTCTATATTTATATATAAATGGAAGCTACCTGGATGTTACCTCCCGAAGAATTTATCACCTCGACCTCGATGCCTTTGTCACTAGGATATGGGGGTTGGTTGAACTATTTTTTTAATGGGGTTCAAAGTTGGTGTCGTTGTCGGACAGCTCGGATGGCAAGCACTAATTTTGAAACTCCCTTGACTTTCTTATTTTAAAGTGCGGCGACAAAATCATAGGTTGATAAATGATTTTAAAAAGGCTGGTCCAAGTTTATGATCACATTGTGCTTCTTTTTCCTTCTCTGGGTCTTTGAAATTTTTGTCTTGTTATAATATTATAAGGCAATTAATCTTACTTGGACATGAAGCCTGATATATGGCTCGCCGCCGTTTTGTCGAGTCGTCCAGTAAATTCTGAAATATTTCATATAAGAATATACTTGGATATATGCCTGCGGCAACAGCCAACAGGTCTAGGTGAAATGAACTTAATGTCTCTGGCTAAATTACCACCTTCTGGGAAACTTCTTCGTTCTTTATTCTAGCTGCCAACCTTGACTTTGTTTTTCGAATCCTGACTCCAGCTAAATCTGCGGCTTTCCTTGGCAGCTTTCGGCTTGGGCTTAAATTACTCCTAATGACCCTGGGCCTTGTTGCCGGATTAATTAAATTGGGCTATTAGTTCTTCAAGGATGGTTAAGACTTCAGGCCTATCATCAGGTTGATGATGGGACGTAGGAGCAATTTCATTTTGTTTTTTTTTTGGTAGGGACATGTGAGCATCTTTGTCCATGGAAGCCTTGTTTGAGTAAAAAACATAGTCATTGTCCAAAAAAAAACCAAACACAGTGAATATAAATAAGTTGTTTTAAATAAGATAAAATTATCTCTATATATTTCACCAAAGTACACTCTTTTCAAATAATGTTTTAGAATAATACCACGAAACGTTGAAAGTAAATTAATGTTATTTGATCATAGACAAATTATGTATTAAGAAATTTTTTTAAAAAAACTGTAATTTTATTTCAAAAAATTGAGCCATTCTGAAATATTTCTTCTGTGATATTGATATTTGATAGAGAGAGAAGAATGTTTGTTTTGTCGACGCGTGAAGCTCACTGACAATTCACAAAATCACAATCGCAGAAGCCTTTCCTTTCCGAGAATGGGCAAGAAAAGGCGCTCAAGAATCCGAGAAATAGACACACAGCCAAATAGATTCAAAAAATGGTGGGGGTTCGGCGACCGAGCCTTGGAACTTCAGGCACGACACCATCATAACGTGGATAACAAAACTGGGATAAAGAGAGGACGCTAAACACACCTCCCGTTGCCACGGGGAGCGCCTGAAATCACCATAATGCCCCCTGTTCCTTCCAGCGAATATATTGCTTTCTGCAACTTTCCTTGGTGTCTTCCTTTTGTTGTTGAGTGGTAAGATATAGGAGGGGAACTCGGGGTACCACATGGAAAAGCAGGTAGCCTCACATTCTTTCTGATCACCCACTTCATTTGTGACTCTCACGTGTCTCTAAAGCCTTCTCTTTTTCTCATGCTATATATATAACATTCTTCTAGTTTGTGTAGCATATTTGTTAATTTGAGTTAATGCGTGACCGAGGGATTGAGTTAGGAAGATGATGGAGAAAAAGTTGTGGTGGAGTTGGGTGGCTTTGGTGGTGATAGTGGTAATGGAAGGTGTCGGCGTTGAAGCAGAGGACGTCACATACGATGGAAGATCTCTCATCATAGATGGCCAGAGGAAAATTCTCTTCTCGGGTTCCATTCATTATCCTCGCAGCACTCCTCAGGTAAATTAACTACCTTCGTATCATCGTGCTTTTAGTAATGTACCTTAATCAGCGTCTTTATATTCATCCAGCTTCGTTTCTTTTATTAACTTGGTTAATTACGGGTGAATGGTAATGAAAGCCTGCAAATTCAGAAATTATTGAACATAGCTTTTGGCATTAGAAGAGGCAGAGGCGAATTCAAATTAGGAAGTAGAGGAAGGGGCTCATACTTTGTTTGCTTGCATTATTCTATGGGTAGGTGAGGTCGACGTTAAAGCACGCGCCCACTTCAACCCTGGATTGGGTTTGCTTTTCATGAACAGGAAATTAAACAAATTCAATCTCAAACTTCAAATTTAAAATTAGGAATTATAACTTTTCACCCCCAGACAGCTTACCTTGGTCATGATGACATTATTAAATGGCCTTCTTTTTCAACTTACCGAGCTGTCCTCTAGCTAGAAAATATTTCCCTTTTAAACTAGAAGGTTAACCCTTTACGTACGGTTGCATTCTTTTTTTCCCTATTGAGTCACGGGCACTCACGATGGACGAAGTTATTCAAAAGTTTTGGCGCCTACTATATTTGTTCACAGAATAAGCAAATCATGGATGAGAATGAGCAAGGTTTGTCACGAGTGGACTTAACGGTTAGAGTTTAGAAGAGGAGAAAACAACAAAAATAATAAGAAGAAAGGAAAAAACAAGTTCGTAATAAATGGGTTAAATTGGGTGCAGATGTGGCCATCGTTGATAGCGAAAGCTAAAGAAGGAGGCTTGGACGTGATTCAGACCTATGTGTTTTGGAATGTACATGAGCCACAACCTGGACAGGTGAGTGCTATCTCTCGGCACTAAAAATAAAAATAGCATGTCTGTTTCTCAGTTACCACCCTGCCACAGTATGATTTCAGCGGCAGATACGACTTAGTGAGGTTCATCAAGCTTATACAAGCTCAAGGCCTTTATGTTACCCTTAGGATTGGACCCTTCATCGAGAGTGAATGGACATATGGGTACTTTTCCCTTCTTTTCTCTACCTCAAATATCAAAACACCATTTTTCTTACCGCAACTGATAGCGCTAAAATTGCAGGGGTTTCCCCTTTTGGTTACATGATGTCCCTGGCATTGTCTACAGAACGAACAATAAGCCATTCAAGGTAGGGATATAAGGCTACCATGGACATTTAAATTCATGTTTTTTTTTTTCGTCTAATTTATGCATTTTTATTATTTTCTATTTATGTATTCAAATGTTTAGTTTTACATGCAAAATTTCACGACGAAAATAGTGGACATGATGAAATCAGAGGGTTTATATGCTTCGCAAGGAGGCCCCATCATTCTGTCGCAGGTACAATAACTACCAAATGACTAATAGTCATCCATTAATTTTAATGTGATGAATAATTTCATTCGCTAAAATTATCAAACCCGAATACAGATTGAGAATGAGTATCAAAACATCCAAAAGTCATTTGGTAAAGCGGGATCTGGGTATGTTCGTTGGGCTGCAAAAATGGCAGTGAGCCTCCAGACCGGTGTACCGTGGGTTATGTGCAAGCAAACGGATGCTCCTGATCCAGTGGTCAGTCTATTTCGGCCCAACTTCCTCGATCATTTTTTTTAGCAAGGCCCAATTAATTAATTTAACTATTTACATGCCATTGGCTTAGGAAGTATTTTCAATAATATTTTGGTAAGCTTAAATATGTATATATTTTTTAAAAAATAAATATGTATGCAGATTAATACATGTAATGGAATGAGATGCGGAGAAACTTTTACAGGACCAAACTCACCCAATAAGCCCTCATTGTGGACAGAGAACTGGACATCTTTGTAAGTTTCATTTACAACCTTTTCCCACAAAAACTCTTCTCTACCATATTTTTTAATGCCCATCTAATCCCAATGTTTAAAACAAAGAGGCACATGTATTTTTCAAGACAATTTACTTCTTTTTTTCCCCCTCTTGAAGCTATCAAGTGTATGGTGGAGAACCATACATAAGGTCTGCTGAAGACATTGCATTCCACGTCACGCTTTTTATTGCAAGAAATGGAAGCTATGTGAACTATTATATGGTACAGATACTCCACTCCATCTTCAAACTATATATGTTTTTACTTTAACAGTGTCCTCACTCTATCTTCTGTTGCTTCAACTAAAGAATGTTTATTTGCTTGAAAGCGAGTTCTGTCCAAAGAAACCCTTCAACTGCCTCAACTAGGCTTACAATATACGCTCCTAACTTAATTTGTTTGCAAATTTAACGCAGTACCATGGTGGAACTAACTTGGGCAGAACGAGCTCTGCTTATGTCATAACAGCCTATTATGATCAAGCTCCCCTGGACGAATATGGTAGGTTGCGAACTTTTCCTACCTTACATTAATTATTTGGTTAGACTAATATAGCCGTTTTACTTTATTCTTTTTTTATCAGGTCTGCTAAGGCAACCCAAATGGGGACATCTTAAGGATTTACATGCTGCGATCAAGTCCTGCTCTTCAACCTTATTGCATGGAGCGCAGAAGAATTTCTCTTTAGGTCAACTGCAGCAAGTGAACTCTCATTCCCTTTCTCCAACAGAGTTTATTTTCACTAATTGAAATCGAATTATTCAATTTTTTTTTTCTTTTATTTCAATTCAGGGTTATTCTTTTGAAGAAGAAGAAGGAGGATGTGTTGCATTCCTTATAAACAATGATAGAGTGAATAAGGTTACAGTCCAGTTCCGCAACAGATCATACGAATTACTCCCAAAGTCCATAAGCATCTTACCAGATTGTGAAAATGTGACTTTCAATACTGCAAATGTGAGTCAGAACTTGGTCAAGATCAAAGGGTGTTAATATCGACTTTAATAGTCATATATTATCTATTTAGTTTAGTCTTCTATATTCTTGTATAGGTACATGCGGAGAGCAACAGAAGAATCATAGCTCCAACACAGAATTTCAGCTCAGCCGATCAATGGGAGCAATTTCAAGATGTCGTTCCAAACTTTGACGATACCCCTATAAAAGCTACCTCATTACTTGAGCATATGAATACAACCAAAGACAAATCTGATTATCTTTGGTATACTCTTAGGTATCTGGCTTCACTTCTTACATATAAAATATCAATCGTTTCTTACTATTTATGTCACATTATTAATGATAAAGTAATTTTTGTTATGAACAGGTTTGAGTATAACTTATCTTGCAGTGAACCAATACTTCATATTCAGTCTGCTGCTCATGTTGCCCATGCTTTTGTAAACGACATATACGTAGGTAAATAACATTTTTAAAATCAACAGGCACTGATGATCAGCTCAAGGGTTTTTTGTAAGCCGAAGCCCTTAATGTTTTAGAATTACCACATTTTTAAAATCATATTTTCTGAAGGAGTTAGTTTTTTATGGTCCATTCTAAACTCTGGTAGGAGGGGCACATGGAAGTCACGATGTCAAGTCCTTCACGTTAGAGCAACCAGTTACCCTAAATAAAGGAACAAACAACATTTCCATACTCAGTGTTATGGTGGGACTTCCGGTAATGTTTTCCAAAGAATAGATTTTATACAGGAATCAATTTTCTTTGCTCTAAGTCTCACAACTTGTTTTGTATGAAAAGGATTCAGGAGCATTTCTTGAAAGAAGATTTGCTGGCTTAACCAGGGTAGAAATTCAATGTAGCGAAGAGGAGTCTTGTGATTTTACCAATTCTACATGGGGATATCAGGTTTCGTCCTCTTCATTTCTGCTTTAGACCTATACTGTGCAGTGTGATTTTACTTTACTTTTCTGTGCGGACATGATTCCTCTCATTCAATATATAGGTTGGATTAGTGGGAGAGCAATTACAAGCATGCAAAGAACAACATAACAGTGAAATTGAATGGAGTCAGCTTGGAGATACTAGTAATCAAACGCTCACTTGGTACAAGGTATATGCTATGCATTTATGCAATTATATAGTACCAGTTTAAGTGCAATAGAATGAGCAAGATGTGGTTTAAAGTAAGAAATGAAATGTACTAAGCATTTCAGTAAAACTGAAGAAACAATTGCAAAGAAAACTCTTATTTATATCTAAAAGGGGTCAGCTCAATTGATCCTCTCAATCTCAAATGCATTAGATTAATTTGAAGTTTGATAGTTAGTGACATTTTTTGTAGACTACATTTGAAGCTCCCGAGGAAGATAAGCCTGTTGCCTTGAACCTTGGCTCGATGGGAAAAGGTGAAGCTTGGGTAAATGGACAAAGCATCGGTCGTTATTGGATCTTGTTCCATGATCCCAAAGGCAAGCCTTCGCAAACACTGTAAGTCAATTAAAACTTATGTCTATGGTTTCGTTTTAAGGGAAGAAAGAACAAGTTACAAACACGAGGTTCAGATATTCAATGGTATATATAATCTATGCATCATATAGGTATCATGTGCCTGGGTCGTTTTTGAAAGACTCTGGAAACGTTCTGGTTGTGTTGGAGGAAGGTGGTGGGAATCCTCTTGGCATCTCCTTGAACACTGTTTCAGTCACCAGTTTACAAGAAAACTTTTCTACACTGTCATTCCCCTCCGTTACTTGATGCAAGTAACAGAATAAAACACTTGCACAGGGCACACACAGAATCTTTACATTTAATTTGTCTTGTACCGAAGGATAATTTATTAATTGAATTCAAAATAAAATATATTCTAAATACAGATCCGATATTGTAATTTGAAAGTATCTAAAGTATCTGTATTTTAATATATCGATGTACGTATAATGTTGTTTTTAAAATAATAATAATAATAAAAAAGAACCAAGTTATGGATCACGGAATCCAATCCTATTTGTAGCCATGCAGATAAATGAATTTAATCATGTTTAGTTGACAGATGGAGAGAAAGAGTAGAGTAATTAATAGTTGTTGAAGAAGAGGAGAAATAATAAAAGAAGAACGTGGGGGCACGTGAGTGGGGGAAATCTCGGTCAGGTTGTTGAACAACAGAGATGTGCTGCATTACGAGGAAGTTAGGAAGTTCTGAGTAGTTTCGGGGTTTCATGGTATGAATCAATTAATGTCTAACGAGGCACACAGTGTGATCACTGATAACCCACACTATCCAAAATAGGGACACCTCCAGTTGTAGCACCGCTGTCTTTGTCGTTTACCACTGTTCCCTCGGTGTCGGTTCATACGCATTTGGGAAATACAATATGCTTGTATTTAGCATTCAGAATAGCTGACTGTTATTAGATATGGTATAACGATCGATAAAACAAGAAATGTGAATAGTTATTAAGAAATTTATATTTAAATTTTTTATTATATTATATATTAAAATATAATATCGAAAAGAAATATTAATTATATTAATTTTCATGGTAACCTTTTATTATTATATTAAATATAAAAATTTAATTATCGTAATATTTTATATCTTATTATAGTTCATATCATTCAAAATTTTAAGGAATATACAAGACAAAGTGCTACGTATAAATATCCATCTCGAAGGTTTCAAGATTGCTTTCTTAAGAAGGAAGTTAACAATATTTAATTAAGAAAAGACCGAAACAAGGTTTATCTGGTGGGATTCATCCCTTCAAATTGGCGGATTTGGGCTGATTATGCGGGACCTACCACGCCTTAAACTACCTTTTTTTTCTTTTAAGATACGGCTAATTAATTTATTAGATTAATACCCAAATGCCGATGTGCGCGGTGCGCAGTGTTCTTCAATTTATTTTTTAAAATATATATTGCACATTAAAAGAGCTTGAATTCCTAAATGTGTAATTCCCATGTCTTAATTTATTCGTATAAAAGGGAAATTTTGAAACATGCACGACATGAAGAAAGTTCATCCCATGTGATGCATTATTCATTCATTGTTCACATCACATGTTGGAGTACTTGACTCCTGGACAGTGGCAGGTCCTTGAACCTAGAATAAATTGATGCTTTGCTAATTTAAAATTCAAAATTTTTATTAGATTCTTTATTTTCAATTTTCTCTCTACTTTATTTATTAATTTTATCCTTACATTAATTCAAATGACCATTTTTAAAAAAATAATAATTATCATTAATCTACTACGTGCACGTAAAATACATTGTAAAATAATATATATACCAAATGACTTGCCATCATTGTTAAAGTTTTCATAATGATTTGTTAACAGGTCAATTGTCGGATGACGTGAAATGGTAAGGAAAATCCTCACATGAAACCAAACGTAAAGCTGGATTTCTACACTTTCACACCGGCAACGATTTCAGGCCTTCGCCCAAAATCACTTTTTTTTTTAAAAAAAAAAAACTTAATGTTCAATGGTCAGATATGTAGCAGGTAATGTGTTTAAATCCTTAACATTAATTAGGTAGAACTGTACGTAGCTTTAGATATCTTTTGACAATAAACCAAGCACCGTCTTTAGCCCACGGGGTTTCAAACTCCACGAACCTTAGGTCACGTCTAATTGTCTATCAATCATTGACCACTACCATAATATATTTTTTTTATTAAATTTAATAACAAAATTAAATTAATATTTATATATAATAAAATGTAGCAAAGTAAGTGATATGTGAGTAAATTTATAATTTGACAATCGTAATTTTTAGTTTAGACTTTGTTATTTATGTTTCGGTGAAAGATTAATTATAAGTATTTTGTAAAAATTTGCTGAGCTTCTGAATTTACTCTGATGTTAGAGAAATGTTTTTCTCAACTTAAAATTTTTAATTCAAAAAAAAAAATTGAATATCTGACCATAATATTTTTCTTGATTTCTTAGTATAAATTTTCAAAGTGTGAAATGCTGTGTGTCTGTGTGTGTGTGTATATATATATATATATATATATATATTCATTAATAAGAATTTAGGAAAAGATAAATTATTCCAATTTCAATGTAATTTGATATTATTAATTGAATAAAAAATTTGATATTGTAATTAAAAGTGTCTTCAAATTTTATTTAGCATTAAATTTTTTTTCTTTGACCGAAAAGTATATTTTCTGACATTTTCCAATTGCATTTATAAATTTATCTCAAAATAAATGCTTCTTAAAAGAATTGAGTCAACGCTTATGTACATCTATAAAACTTTCTTGCATAATGATAGAGGTTCGATGTTTTATAGTTGACAGATTATTATATAACTTCTAATAGATCTAAAGAATTCTAACATTTATTTGTTAGCGTAAAACGGTCCTGTGCCCCAAAAATAGTCAAACAAGACGACTGGTCATTGAACTAGTTACTTGGTCGCTTAACATGACCAGGCGACTGGTCTGATGACAAGTCGCTTGGTTTAACTGTGTAGTAAGACACAACACACGGTGCTGTGTCCCAGTGCACAATAAGGAATCCCAATTCGATCTACTACAAAATGAGATGAATTGTCTATTTCTGTTGGATCTGAATTTTCTACAGTGAGAGAGGGGCACAACACCGCGTGCTGTGCCTCAAAAATAGTCAGAACAGACGACTGGTCATTGGACCAGTCGCCTGATCATGTTGGACAGCCAGGCGACTCATTCAATGACCAGTCGCATGGTCTAGTTGTGCCTCACTATACAGCAGGAGATCCCAATCCATTTCTGTTCTGAAATCTTACCTCCAAAAATCACTACAATTCGAGAGAAATTTTTAGAGAGAAACTCATAGTTGAAAGTTAACATTTTTATTAGCTAAAAAAAAAAAAAAGGTTATTTTTAGACCAGTGTGAAAATGAAAGACACCGAACCACCAAAAAAAAAAAAATGACAGATTGTATAGTCTCTCACACAGCTAGCTTCCTCTATTAGAAGTTAACACTGCATAGTTAAGCGAAAAACCAGAGCTTTCCTAAAGCTCAAAGCTACTGCAAGCGCAATGAAGCTCTCCTTCCTAACCATTACGTCGTCGGTCTTGTTCTTTGTATCAACTTGGTTCGCATTGGCTTTGGCGGGCAATGTGACCTACGATCGTCGCTCTCTCATCATCAATGGCCAGCGGAAGCTCCTTATCTCTGCTTCCATTCATTACCCTCGAAGCGTTCCTGGGGTGAGAGAACTTTATTACAACTTCTAACTAGTATGCAACTCAACTTTTGATTGTTCAGAAAGGGGAGGAGAGAGAAGTGCTACAAATGGATAGCGTGTTTTTTTCTTTCTGTTTAATCAAAACCAAACTGGTAACTGATGTAAGCTTTTGTGGGGTTTTATCAATTTCCGAATTCTAATTTCCCAGAAAAAATTTCCGCGACCAAATGGAGTCTTTCTGTAATGGGCTTCTCAAAGTTACTTGGTTGGATAATTGCTAATTTAGTTGGTTTCCTCTCGTCCTGTTTGGTTGCTGCAAATTTGCTATATTGGATATTTACTCTGTATTTTCATTCAGATTATTATTTATCACTAATTAGGTTGAGCATTCTGTACTTTAATTCCTAAAAGCTGATGTCTTTCTGTGATGTACTTTGTGGTAGATGTGGCCGGGGCTTGTTCAAACAGCGAAGGAAGGAGGTGTCGATGTAATCGAGACCTATGTTTTCTGGAACGGTCATGAACTTTCTCCAGGCAATGTGAGTAGGAAGAAGTTATTATGATCAGTCCTACTAACTTTCCATTTCCACTGAAAATTGTGAACTTGTAGTATTACTTTGGAGGACGATACGATCTGGTGAAGTTCGTGAAGATTGTCCAGCAGGCTGGAATGTTCTTGATTCTTCGGATAGGTCCATTTGTTGCTGCAGAATGGAATTATGGGTATGTAGTTATTATGTTTGCTACAATATTTGGTTCAGGACACCAGCTAGGATTGGGTGGTAAGAAAAAGATATGTTAGGTGTTACCGTGTTAACACCAGCTATTATCGTATATCCCTTAGAGAAATGAATTGGTGTTTAGCACTGTTTCAAACTTAATTATAGCTTCAGAATTCTAAAGCATTGCTGTATGTTATACAGTGGGGTACCGGTATGGTTGCATTATATTCCAGGCACTGTATTCCGGACTAACAGTACGTCTTTTATGGTATGTCAGGGAGACTGTCGATTTTAACTATGCTAAGGTTCATATATTAGTTTCATCAATTTGACTGCACTATAATAACTACGATCACTCTAACTTAGTTTGCTTCCTCGTGGAGTTCAGTATCATATGCAGAAGTTTACAACATTCATAGTGGACCTTATGAAACAAGAGAAACTTTTTGCCTCACAAGGTGGTCCCATCATCTTAGCCCAGGCAAGTGTAACCTCAAAGCTTTCAATTTGTTCTCTGCCCCAGTATCTAGTAGTGGGCACTAAAAGTTGTAGTAGGTTTTAGTTTTCAGTGCCTTTCCTTCAATGTGCTTCTCTACTTTGTCCTATGGGCACATTTGATGACGACATCTAATGTTTCAGATAGAAAATGAATATGGATACTACGAAAAATTTTATGGAGAGGGAGGAAAGCAATATGCCATGTGGGCTGCTAGGATGGCTGTTTCTCAAAATATAGGCGTCCCTTGGATAATGTGCCAGCAATTTGATGCTCCAGATCCTGTGGTGAGGCTATGATTTTGTAGATTTGATATTACATTGTAAAATCAAATAAGGTTACTTGACATTCATCAAAAGAGCTTGCTACGAGTAGAAATTAAAAATTACCAACCAGTATTGGGAAGTTTTATATGAATTAGTACATTTGGCTTTTGAGATTCATTTCACCTTTTGTAAATATTGCTATGAAAAAAAAAACATTTTTTTTGGGGGTATTCTTTAATATATGTATGCAGCCAGTGACATTTTGGACCACTGCACACACTTAACATTCGGATGATAGCATGACTATTGATGATTCCTGTGCAGATTGATACTTGTAACTCCTTCTATTGTGACCAATTTACACCTACTTCTCCAAATAGGCCCAAAATTTGGACTGAGAATTGGCCAGGATGGTATGTTATATTTCACCTTATCTCTCTCTAGTCTGTTATTCCTATTTTGAACCTGTAACTTCAATTTACCATGTTATAGTATAACTACCATGAGGTGTTGTATGGTGACTGCCTGATAATATTATTTTATTTATTGGGCATGAATCCAGAAAGCTCTTATGCATTTTGCATTAACAGTTACGTATCATATAGAACTGAAAATCAATCCTCTGCTTCTGAAGGAGCGAAGATAAATAAAATGTATGAGTTAGACTCAGATATAGGCACATATTATATACCTGCAAGTTTAAAAATTATAGCCTTTTCAGTTGATATAGAGCCCAATTTGAGCGGATGCTTCTCTTTTCCTTTTCTGTTTGTTTGGCCAATATTAGAGCATTAAAAGATGAGCAAAAAGGTTATGGTTATATTTTATTTAGTGATTGGGGAATGTGGCTTACCTTTAATTTTCTTTTGTGGTGGGATTTTCTACTAATTTCAGGTTTAAAACATTTGGGGGCAGAGATCCTCACAGGCCCCCAGAAGATGTTGCTTTTGCAGTTGCTCGATTCTTCCAGAAAGGTGGAAGTGTGCAGAACTACTACATGGTACAGATGATGGCTCTTTTTTTCTTGGCCATTTATTATTTTGTTTTTTATTTTAAGTTGACCCCTTTTTCCCCTCTGTGTGGGTTAGTATCATGGTGGAACAAATTTTGGGCGAACAGCTGGGGGTCCATTCATTACCACAAGTTATGACTATGATGCCCCGATAGATGAGTATGGTAAGCTGTCACAAGTCTCTTTGTTAAGTTAAGGAAAAAAAAAGTTCTACTTCTACTTACAGTCAATGCTAAAATTTATAATAATTAATGAATTAATCACATAATTATAGGGTTACCTAGACTTCCAAAATGGGGACACCTAAAGGAACTTCACAAAGCTATCAAGTTATGTGAACATGCATTGCTTAATGGTGAATCTAAAAATATCTCCCTTGGTCCTTCCTTGGAGGTAACTTTCATCCTTTCTAACCTATGACTTTCATGGCTACTACTAATAGATTGGTTTTTGGTTTAGTTGTGATTGTGAACCAACACATCCAAATCATAATGCACATAATTTTATTGTTAGTTGTTTTTCAAGCATCTTATATGAATTTGAGTTGATGCTAACTCTTTATTTGGGACATCCTTCTTTTCCGCTAGAATCCTTGAATACTTCTTATGTTATGAATAAAAGTTTTGATATGATCATGTCACTTCATGGATTTCAGGAGACCAGAACTTCATTTTTTATTATTAAGTTATCCGTTCATATTCCATGCTGTCTAATATCAACATGTTGCATTTGAATGTACCTTATGATCTGTTTGTTTTTGGAAGCCATTATTAAGTAACCACTGCATTGCAGGCTGATATATATACTGACTCATCGGGAGCATGTGCTGCCTTTATTGCTAATATTGATGATAAAAATGATAAGACAGTGGAATTTCGGAATGCATCATATCACTTACCAGCATGGTCTGTCAGCATTCTGCCTGATTGCAAAAATGTAGTGTTCAACACAGCTAAGGTAAGATATTGATGTTCTGGCATTCCATTGACATCTTTTCTCAACAATGTAACCCTGTCTTGTCTAAGGATTAAAAATACTGACTTAACTATAAGGGGCTTAGTTCAGAATTTCAACATCTCACAAAAATTTAATAATGGTGAATACTATATAGAAACTCGGAGGTGAAGTGCCTTCAAAGTTATGAAAATTTTGAATGTCATGGACAAGTAAGAATTTCGCATAAACTAAACTTATCCAAATTCATATTAACCACATCTTTTTCACCCAAAAATTTTGGCTTTTGATGTATGTCAGTGGCAACCCCCAGGCACTGATATTGGCATCTTGCAGCTAAGCCAATGCAAGAATGATTATTTTATCATGAAATTCTACAATTACACTTGTCAACTGAGGTCTCCTTGTACTTAATATCTTAATTTCTTTTCTGTTCACGTAGTTTTAACTAATTTACTATGAAAGTACTGATATAAATACCAAGAGATACAAATTTTATTGATCTTTTTGTGTAATTCTTTTTTTGGAACCCTGCATTTAGACATGAAATCTTTAACAGGTCGCCTCCCAGACAAACACAATTAAAATGGTTCCAGAGAAGTTGCAACAGTCACATGAAGGTGTAAAAACTTTTAAATGGGATGTATTTAAGGAGAACGCTGGCATATGGGGGAATGCAGACTTCGTAAAAAATGGCTTTGTTGATCACATCAATACCACTAAAGATACCACTGACTACCTGTGGCATACAACAAGGTTTGGTTCAATATAGAAACAGTTAAGAGTATATATCAATCAATTGAGGTGTGATTTTTAGTTTTTACTGTTGCATGATATTCTCCATTAGTTGCTGTAAATAGGAAAGGATAAAGGATTGAAAGACATGTGTGCTTAGTATTACATTACTAACCATGCAAAGTAGAAGCATCACTTATTTTCTCTTGACTTTGATCAGTAATATCTATAAAATGTAAATGTAGATATAATTATGTATCATTTATTTTACTATTAATTGATTGACATTTTTCTTCAAAAAAATATTGGTAAACATTTGTAATAGGGTGTAACTGTGCTTAAGTCAGTTTGATAATTATATGATGTTATAGAGTAGTTCTTGACTTTTTGTTTTGTGTTTGGTGGGAATATTAAAGCATGGTTTAACATATGTTCAAATGTCTCTAAGATTGTCCTGTTGAGGAACTTGATAGTGTAAACTTCATCTGTTCATGCAAAACTCACAATTGATCTGAATTTTGATAATTTCTTTCCTTTTGGGTTGGGGAAAGAGGGGGAGAGGGTAAAGGAAAACGTACTATGAAATCAACACATGCTGCAGATTGCACTCGAAACATCTAGGCACGGCATGGAACTTGCATGGAATACTGCAATAATATAACTAGCGAGCTAAGAGACTCAAACTGTGGTTGCTTCAATTATTTTAGTGTTCCTAAGAGTAAGATTCTAGAAAAGTATCTGGTTGCTGTTGCTTCTCCATTCTCCCTTTTATTATAGTTTATATCCACTGACTGCAGTTGGCAACATAAACTTTGATGCCTATGACTTCACTTTATGATTTTCCGCCATTGGACATGAGTTTTCTATTTTTATTTTTTTCCTCCTTCTCTCTTTTATAAGATAAAGTAACACTGCCTACTATAACAAAGAAGCATTACTATAGTTTATGAACATCACAGCTGAGGTTTTCAGCATGCTAGAGGCTACAAGATTCTTATATATTGTATAAATGTTATTCAGTTTATTTCAAAGGGCCTTGGTGGGCCCCCATGCTTTTAGTTTGGGCATTTGCTATTGCCTGTTTGGCAACTTACGGTAGATTTCCTCTCTCCATGAGAAATCATAAGCTCCTTGAATGTCTAAGAAATTGAAGCATACATACATGTAATATAGATGTGCAGTTGAAGTACAGTTTGAAATTTTTTTTTTCCCTTGATGGCAGTGTATTTGTTGGTGAAAATGAAGAGTTCTTAAAAAATGGTAGCAAACCAATTCTTCTGATAGAATCCAAAGGTCATGCCCTCCATGCGTTTGTGAATCAGGAATACCAAGGTTATCATCTTTTCAATTGTGATCACATGCCTTTATTTTTTGTGACTGAATTATTATAATGTGATCTTTGATAATTTTAGATCATTATACAATCAGGCATATTCCAACAATTCCCCTTTTTTCTTTCTGCAATTGTATTATCCTTCATCTGCAGATCAGGTGATACAAATAAAATTTAATTCTTAGAGTAAATTATATAGACCTCCCCTGAAGTTTAATGAAATTACAGGGACTGATATTTTTTTTCCAAAATCACAAAAAATCTCCCTAATTTAAATTTTCATGGAACAGAAATCTCCTTTTATCTTGTGTTGAATTTTAAAATAAGGGAGATAATATTTGGATAAGTTCAGAAAAAAGGTCGGTCAGTTTGTCTTTGGACTGTCATAAGCTGATTCCCTGACTTTTATGTTGTTTATTACTATCGTCATCATCATTATTATAAACCTATGGGCAGACAAATGCCTAGGTTTACATGAATATAATTTCCACATTGTTGTTATATAGCATATCCTATCCAGTGATCAGAACTGTGCTAAAGTGAAAAGCATGAAGAATGATAAAATATGTAGAGTACTGGTGCAAACCTGTAAATAAAACAAAACATGCTTCGGCAACATTTTTTCCTTTTCATCAAGTCAGGATTAGTGACTTCTTGCTATGTTATTACATTACAAGCATTGTCAGTTCACCTTTGTACTTTAGGAACAATCTTGGCATGTCCTTTCATTCTCTGTCAATCTTATGAAACTTTAAATTATGTTTCTCATGAAACTGTACTGAATTGCCTCAAATTTCCTTCTGTTGTATTTTTTTAAACATAATGTATGGATTATGGAACACTCAGTTTTTAAGTGTTATGCTAGTTTCTTGATGATTTATATGAATATAGCCATAAATTATGTCTCAGTTATTAAACTGAATATAGTCATAAAATTAAGATTAATATATTATCTTATAACTGTTCTCTCTTTTTCTTTACTTTTAACTTCTTGTTTTATAGGTATTGCATCTGGAAATGGTACACATTCTCCATTCACTTTTAAGAATCCCATCTCTCTCAGGGCAGGGAAGAATGAAATTGCTTTATTGAGCTTGACTGTTGGCCTCCAAGTGAGTGTGTTACTCTGTTTAGAACATTCAGTTTTAATGAGAATCCAATAACTTGTTCTGACTTCTGACTGATAAGAGATAAATCAGTAAATCACCTATTACAAAATGGGCCAAACAAGGGGCAAAAGAGAGAGCTCTGCTATGGGAAATTGAGTTGAGATTGGTCTCTGTTGAGATAATAGAGTTTAATTTCCAATAATAAGATTACCACCATATGCTGATTGTTGTCAATTTATCTTTTGCCATATAAATGTATATCTTTGTCAACCAGACTTTTGAATGCGGAATTCAAATTGCTTTATATATTTCCCATTGTTTTTTATCTGGTTTTATCTGATGCATGTGTCTTTCTACCCTTTCATTGTGTGTATTTGTGTTTTCTATCATCTAAGGTCCACTAGTTGAGATGAGATCATACAGGCTTATAATTGACCTTTGTGCATGCAAGATTAGACTGAATTCTAAAAATCACTTGTATTGAATGCATGAACATGTTTACTTTGAATTCTCTACATCTGATTTAGCTCCCAATTCTTTCAAGCATCCTGAGTTATCTTATATGATTAATGAATAATGACTTAGTTGGAGTATAGAACTCCTCTTAAAATTGTGTCTCTTTCTCAAATCATATTTCAAATATCTTTCTTTCTGAGCTCCATGTCAAGTCATACGTATTTTTTTCACTAATGCATAGAACATCAAAGCTTGTCCAGAAAGGATTCATTTGGTACAATTTAAATTATTCTACATGATTTTAAAGTTCTTTAGATTGGCACATACAGATAACCACAAAACTGTGAGATAATAGTTATTAAGGTAAAGATTTTTGAATGGTTTGTCTTGAGGTGCTTGTGTTTGGTCCCCTTTAAATGCTGACTTTCATTACTATTTTCTTGTTACATTCAGACAGCTGGCCCGTTTTATGACTTTATAGGAGCAGGAGTAACAAGCGTAAAGATTAAGGGATTCAGAAATGGTACAATAGACTTGTCATCTTATGCCTGGACTTACAAGGTATAATTTTCTTTCTGCATTATCATAAAATTTATAACCTTCTAATGTTATATTTGCTAAAAAAAAGTAAAACATTGGCAGCTCCCAGAACCTTAAATACACGTACAATCTTTTGAAACATGTGAGAGTGAAACTAGTACCATCCATAAAAAATTTTATTGGCCTCTGATGTCTTTCATTTCCTGCTTTCCCAGATTGGGTTGTATGGAGAACAACTGAAGCTGTACCAGGAAGATGGTTTGAACAAAGTGAGCTGGACATCTACTACAGAACCACCACAAGGGCAGGCATTGACATGGTACAAGGTAATGACCTTTTTTGGCATCACGTAGTGGAAATGATCAACAATTCTTCAATTTTGCTATTGTTATGTGGTGAAAAATCTTGAAAGAAAGTTCTTGGCCGTGCAGGTTATTGTGGATGCTCCACCTGGGGACGAACCAGTCGGACTGGATATGTTACATATGGGAAAAGGTCTAGCCTGGTTAAATGGAGAAGAAATTGGAAGATATTGGCCTAGGAAAAATATGCATGGAGAGTGTGTTCAAGAATGTGACTATAGAGGCAAATTCAATCCTGATAAATGTGACACTGGTTGTGGAGAACCTACACAGAAATGGTAAAATCTGACAAGTAATTTAGAACAGAAATCATTCATCATATCTATAAAGTACTAATAATTATGGGTATTTTTCCTATGAATCAGGTATCATGTTCCACGATCATGGTTCAAGCCATCTGGAAATATTCTCGTTATTTTTGAGGAGAAAGGTGGAGATCCATCAAAAATTAGCTTCTTGAGACGTAAAGTTTCAGGTGTATGTGCCCTTGCTGCGGAGGATTACCCCTCCCTTGGACTTGATTCTCAGGGAGAAGATAAATTTGAGAACAACAAAAACACACCTATTGTCCGTTTAACGTGCCCCAAAGCTACTCATATATCTGCCGTAAAATTTGCTAGCTTTGGAACTCCTTCAGGAACATGTGGATCCTACCGCAAGGGAGATTGCCATGACCCCAATTCTAGTTCACTTGTTGAAAAGGTATGTACTGATTATTTTGTGGCTTTAATATTCAAATAACCAATTTAGCTTATGCAGATGCTATCCCTTCATGCTGTGAAAGGAAAACTATTGCTTATTTGTGGGGGTGGGAGGGGGGATGAATATATATTGATATATAATCTTTGCTTCTTCTTCTTTTTTATTTTTTCATAGTGAAGGATTATATTTATATAATTCGTTGCCGTTGCAGGCATGCCTAAAGAAAAACGAGTGTGCCATTAAACTGAGTGAAGAGAATTTCAAGAACAACTTGTGTGGTGGTTTATCAAGGAAACTTGCAGTGGAGGCGGTCTGTAGCTGATACTACCTTTTCTGAAGAGTTATTATACGCAATACTGCGTTACACCATTTATTTAGCAGCTTAGTTGCATTGGAGAAGCACAAGACAATTTTGCATAGATTGTTAGCAACTTCTACTCTTCTATCTTCCCCTAATTTATAATTCAAAGTAGGAAACTCCGCTGTTAGCGTCATTTATTCTTCAGGTGGATAACTCTGTAATCAACCAGAAATGATCTATTAAAGAGAAAAAAAAAATCTGAAATAATATTCATAATTTGATCAAATGAGTTAATATCTTGTTGTACACATACTAACCCTCTTTATATGTACGACACAACTTATTTGATAAGTAAAAAATTATTTTAAAATGTCTTAAAATTGCCTAAAATTAATTAATAAACCTAAAAAAAATGCATTTAAATCACATACAATAATGATTACATAATTATAGTTGATCCCTAATACTAGTTACACTTTTTCTTTTTATCACCACTCACATAACTTACGCAGGTAGCTATATTTGATTTAGTTGGTTTTACTTCATAATTTTTTTAGCTAAATGCAAATACCACCACGTTATCAGTTGTGAACATTATGATAAAAAAGTTATACTTCTGTTCTGACATTACTTGTGCACACGAAGGACGAAGGTTCAACGTCATAATGCTAGTTACACAAATTTTTTTATTACGACTGGCAACTAAAACGAGGGTGCATCTATATTCAAATAGACTCACCTAACAAAGAT
The DNA here is from genome assembly GCA_037074535.1 of Gleditsia sinensis. Taxonomy (NCBI): domain Eukaryota; kingdom Viridiplantae; phylum Streptophyta; class Magnoliopsida; order Fabales; family Fabaceae; genus Gleditsia; species Gleditsia sinensis. The sequence goes on along the minus strand of CM073464.1, from coordinate 2,534,955 downwards.
TGAAGAGGAGATACTCGAGCATAATTACAATCATATGTAATACTTGTGAAAGTCAGAAGAGATTTAGTTGTATAAATAACATATAATAAATGCTCATCCTCACGCCCAAATACTAGGTACCAAAATGGCGCAGCAGAAAGAAACTCTACCGTTCAATTGGCTCGGCAAATTTCTGATCTGGTGACCCTATCTGGTGTTATTGCAAATCTTCCCCACGATTGTGGTTTAACATCTGTATGATAGCTTTTTAACTCAAGCTATCAAATATTATTCAAGATATTCAATTTAACAAAACTAAAATTTAGATTATTCAGTTTTCATTTTTTCACAGAATTTTAGTTGATTAACCATATTTGATCCTTTGGATCCCTTTCACAGAGTATTTAGATATAAGAATGTATTCTCTTAAAATTAACACAACAAATGGTTACCATTCCAGATGACAAAAAATCATCCTTATCAAATTAATTGCCTTAGGCAACGGAGTTATAAGTTACAAGTACTGCTTTTCATAAAGTTCCAAAACCCTAGTGAGAAACAAACTACTCAAACCGCATCCGCGTCTTCTTACTGGTCTGTTTTCGTCTGAATTCAGTGGTTTGAACCTCACATCAACTCAACTACCAGTAGCTTTAAGACTAAATTTCCTCCTCAAGGAAGAAAATTTATTATGTTACAAAACTTTTATCGTCCAATCATCTACAATGCGGACATTAGGCTTACGGATGGTCATAACAACTGCCCCACGCAACCTTTGAACCCAAAGTGGGCTCAGCTCAATATCAACCCTTTGATTTGATGGCTCAATCAGTGCATTCTTTGAGCCAGAAGCATGGCCTAGCAGTATAATCCGCTCAATGACAGCATCTGAATGAAATTGAATATTGCTACGGGAAGCAGGCACGAGATCTATAGATGTAAGTTTCCCGTCTGTGAAAACAAAACGGCGATGGATATAGGCCCCTTGCAGAAAATTAAAGCTGCTGCCATCGTCAACATAGAGTTCGCCTTCAGCTTCTTGAGAACTATTCAGAGCAATAACCTGTCACAGTGACACTAATAATGTTATCATGATACAAACTAGTAGTCGACTTTCCATTACTGTCAGTAGTCCCCATAAAGGTACATCATTTCCTGCTGATGCCAAGCACATTGGGAATTAACTAGCATAAAGTATATAGCAACATACAAATGATGGCAAAGGGTTTGAATTGAAAACCAAAAGTACAAGACCTCCTAATAATGGAAACAAACAGAGAAAGGTAAAAAAAAAAAAAAAAAAATTTACAGACAAAATTAGACACACATCTTCCATTCATGCATATTCACAAGGTTTACAGCAAATCGGTGAGAATTCATACCAGAGTATAGGGATCATTCATCATCTGTGTTGAACTTCGTCTAAACCTGTCTTTCCTTGTTACAATAGTTCCAGCTCTCTGGAAAGCAGGAATGCTCTCCTCTGTAACCTTCAACTTGTGGGTCACCCCTCCCTTGTATGCAGTTCCAGTTCTCAGATCATACCATGATTGCTTTCCAGGCAGATAGACTGATACATGTTTAGCTTCCTGGAAACAACAAATCATTATAAAAATTCATTTAAGAAACACAAAAAAAAAAGAATAAATAAAATAAAGAGGACAAAGGGAAACAAAATACTGGAAAAAAAATGCATTTGGCAAAGCACTAATGCACCTCATCATAAATCCCTTGCACTAAAAGGCTGTTTCCAACCATGAAAGCTTCATCGTTGCTAAAAGTGGCCTCATCAGATGGGAACTCCATCCACAATGGACGTATGATGGGAACACCAGTAATGTTAGCCTCTCTGGATAACGTGTAGAAATATGGGAGCAATGCATAACGAACATGTATTGCATCCCTAATAAGTTCCGTATTTTGTTCTCTGCAATAACATAAGGTTAGTTTACAAACTTCACAAACAGATTCCAACATAGTTCTTGCTGAATTAATAATCAACGCTTGAAAAGGTAACTTTAGTACATTGATATAAAACTAAACTACCATGAACTACCTTAATATTGCCGGTTATTGGGGTAGCAGGGGTGGCTACTGATGGAATTCAGTCATCAAATCATGTGTGATGGTAAGTAGCATTTTTATGGTTTAGAACAAAATAGCTCTAATGAAGGAGACCAAAACAAATCATTTACATCTAAAATGCAATTTGGGTTGGGTACAGAGGCAGAAATCTTAAAGTAATGCAAATCCTACCCAAACAACCACGGCTCTCGTCTTTTTGTGTCATGATGAGCATGGGCCCTGAAAAAAGGGTAGTAAGCTCCAATCTGATACCAGCGAACCAATAACTGTGGTTCAGGATTTCCAAAAAAGCCACCAACATCAGCACCTGCAAAACGTAGATGAGTTATGAGCATCCAGAAAAAAAAAGGAATAACTTCCAAGAGCATATTGACTATGAATATCATGATAAGGAGGAACCAACCTGAGAATGACAGTCCAGTAAGGCCAAGGGTCAAAACCATTGGAACAGAAACTCTTAGTTGATCCCAGTCAGCTGAGTTATCCCCAGTCCACACTGCTCCATACCTTTGACTTCCAGCAAAGAATGCTCTTGACAAAACAAATGGCCTGTCTTTCCCATCACCACGCTTCACTAGCCCATTGGCTGTTGCCATGTGGAAGTAGTATCCATAGGCATTATGCAGCTCCCGATGTTCCACACCTCCATAGTGTAAAGCATCTCTAGGCATTGTCAACTGGATACAATTCAAACAACCATATCTTCAGTCTCCCTATCTCCAGGTGGCATCACATAACATTAAACACATAAATCAGAAGGATATACTGACTGAAGATCACTAATTAAAAATAATAGATATCAAAATAAAAAAACTAATGGCACCAATGGATGGGTTCAGCGGGTGGATTTGCAGCTTGACAATCGCAAGTTTGAGTCCGGATGCTGCCACTTGTCTCTTGGTGATGGATTATTTATAAGTTTCCTATAAGTGCTCGCTGAACCCGAAGGTCTATCCTAACCCTGAATTGGGATACTCTCCCCTCAACCTATATTCTTGGCGTATAAAAAAAAAAAACAGAATTACATGAAGAAATTGCCAGAAATGTTGCTGTTTGAGACCAGAAATTTGAGAAACAAAGCTTGCACTAGCTTAGTACATGGCATTTTTAAAGTTAATGGTCAAGAATTAACTAGAAGTTGGATCACCAAAGAATTATGGTAGTTTGCTTGCATCAGTCGGAATCATAGGATCTATGAAAATTTTAGCCAAAAAGCCCTCAATCATCCAACCTCTCTTTTCTTTTAGATCTATCAATCAATAAGGGGTTGGCTAGGCTAGGGCTTTGCAAAATTTCAGAAACTACCTCAGATGTTCTTATCCTGGTTGAATCCTTACTCAGTTAGGAAGCCTTATTTTGATTCGTTGTCCTCCCATCCTTCTTCCTTGCAATTTAGTACTGCAGCCCCCCTACCGCTGCTATGCCACAGACATGCATGATATGATGGATGATGGTGGAACCCATAAGTGGGATGATATTGACCTGTCTTGTATTTTGATATTTACATTTCATCTTTTTCTGGGCTTTAAGCTTTGGAGATAACATTTAATTGATAGGTGTCAAGTGATGCTCACTTAAGAGGATATTGATTGCTAATAGTCTATGTTGCGCATAAACTGTTTATTGATTTCCTGGAATATACAGGAAATATTAGTCTTTATCACTTTACAGTCATAAATCTTTCAATCCTTAATTTATTCCTGCATAATCCTTCATTGCCTAGATCCCGACCTGAAACTCATGACTATAATGCATTTCATTTATAATTATCATGTGCATGAATGTTGTATCGTTACATGTATCTGGTTTATCTTTTACTGTTTTCTAAATGTATAAAGACGAATGCCTCTATGCTAACCAAGAATGAAGTACATAACAATAACAATGAATGTGCCTTGGGTACACTGTAAAAGTAACTTACATACTATTATAAGTACGAAACTGAAAGAAAAATTCATCTTTGAAATAATTGACATACCTCTGGACCATTGAAGACTGAAGGTTCATTCATGTCATTCCATATGTAAAGTGAAGGAGTTGAACCAACATAATTTTGGAAAGAAAACTTATCAGCCCACCATGACCTTATTTCTGGATTTAACGTGTCGGGGTATGATGATGAACCAGGCCAGCACCAACCCTCGTAGTCATTGCCACTAGCATCCTTTACATAATACCCATTTTGAGTGGCCTCCGTGTGCAAGTGAAATGACTCATCTCGCTTAATGTGAGGATCCACTATTGTAACCATGCGTCTACCCTTTCCAGACAACTTTCTCTGCATCTCTTCAGGATGTGGGAAAAGAACCCTATCCCAGGTAAAATACTTCTTCCCATCTGTGTGCTCAATATCAAGCCACAAAACATCATATGGAATGTCGTGTTCATCAAACTTTGAATCAACATTCTCAACATCCTCTTCATCCCGATAGTTCCACCTACATTGGTGATATGCTGTTGAGAATAGCTGTGGCATTGCCGGAGTACCAGTTACACTTGTATACTGCCGTAACACATCCTTAGGCCCAGGACCCACAAAAAAGAATGCATCAACAACACCAGCCTCACTCATCCAAAAGGTATCAACCCTGCTTTGGGACGAAGGAAGTGAAATTCCAGACTCTGCATCCCACCCGGATCCTAGAACATCAATCTGCATTTCAGCTGCATTCAACCAAAAAAACCCCGACGTCCCCCGCGACTTCCCATGTGAAATCATAAAAGGTATCGATCCATAAAGTCCAAATGGCGAGTCGTGAATATACTCGAAAACATCCAAATTAAACAACCGATAGGGTTCTGATTCCTCGATTTGGGGACCTCTTGTGGGCTTTAAAGCAAGACTAGTAGCATGCTCAGGAATTCCATACACAAAATCAGCCCCATGAAAAGAGACATCAAAACTAATTGATTGAGGGCCATATGGCCTTGTATCTGTATTCCCTCGAAATCTCTCTTCCCAGTCTTCCCCTTCCTTTTTCTGCCTTAACTGTTCAAAATCAAATAATCCATGAGAATTCAAAGAGACTACACGATTACCTGCTCCGTCACGCACGTAAACCTCAAATGGATCATGACGAAGGACCGCTTCATAACCGTCCGATAAATATACTATAGAAGAGGGAGCAGAATCTCCGCCGATGGTCTCCGTCGAAAGTCTCTGCAGCCAAAGCTTCTTGTTGCTAAATTCTGACACAATCACATCGGGGACCTCGAAGCGCTTTTTAGGCATCCCTAGAGAAGGATCTTCGTCGATCTTGAGCCGCATAATCCCATCTTGGTACACAGACAGTGTGAGAATCAATGATTTGATTTCACTTTGATCTTCCTGAATTTCTGGGTTTTTCGAAATAAGCTTGGCAACGAGGTCGCCATCGGATATGGAGACGTCATGGGCGACAAGAGAGCAGGAACCAGGCTTGCGGGCTCGAGCTCTCTTGCAAAATGGGGCCTGGTTGCAGTTTCTGAACTCGTCCTTTTTCCAGGAGAGGACAGAGGTAAGATGCAAACAGAGAAGGTAGAGAAGGAGAAAACAAAGATTGAGATTTCTCATGGAGGTGTTTGTTAGTTGAAGATCATTGGAAGGAATCGGAGGAAAGAAGCTAAGAAATGGCGCTATGTTTGCTGGGATAGACTGATAGTGAAGCAGAGCTCAACTCGGTCTACGGCGACGGCGAGTGGTAGCTTCCCTTTTTTTTTTGGGCAATATAAATTGGGTCACATGAATTTGGGCTTGTATCTGGTTTTACAAGAATTGGACTCTCACCGTGTAAAATAGTTCATGATCCATGACTCCAAAAAAATAAGAAGAGGAAACTTATGAATTAGCTTCGGAGGAAGTAAAAAAAGCATTTGAAACTTGAAATATTCTCGTCCAAAAAAAAAACTTGAAATATTTTTTTTTTTGGGGTTGGGGGGGTGAGAAACTGTTATATGATTTAATATAATGAAAATTAAAAAAATAATCAATTTCGGTTGACATATAAAGTGATCCAAAAAATATCCCTATCCCATAAAAAGACATTTATTCTGTGTCACTTGGTTTGAAAATAATTCTCTCTCTCTCTTCTCAACATAATAAAAATAATCAGTCTTTGTCACTTGGATTGGGTTGATGTTAATTCACTGTCCCTCACACTTCAATTGAACATGTTTTGATTAAAATTAAGAAAAAACGACTAAAAAATATTAACTTGAAGTTAGATCATATTTCAAGACCAGAGACAGGTGTTTACTTCCCATTCGGAAAGTTCAAGGAATTTAAAGGTTCCTGGCTTTTGAATTTCATTCAAAAGGCATTTAGTACATTAGTATTTTAGAACTCATATAGAATATTATAGTATGAAATATTAAAATATAAGATGCTAGAGTAATAATATTTTCAATATTTGAAATAGTCATGTTTGGTTGTAACTTCTGAAATTTCAGACAAGGGAAAAATTATAATTTGCCAAAAAGGTTTATAACACCTATCATAGAATCATAGAATCTGAGATATCGAGATTTTATATATCGCTGCACACTAATAAATTTGCCATCATGCCTAACAAGCACGTACATCAAAATTAGAGTATTAGACATCCAAAAGATGAGAACGCCAAGAGCCTCCTCGTGCAAGTTTGTTAATCCATAATCAGATAACTAGAGGACCTCAAGAGACTAGTGCGGAGTGCAAGACAATTTACAAGAAATAAAGAGATTTGTTAATGTTTCACTCTCATAACTCATCTCAAATGTCTGCATATGAATTCAGATAGAACTAGTAAGATCAGATAAACTTAATTCAATTACCTCTAACGAGAGTTGCATGAATTTTTTTTTTTTTTTTTTTTGTATAGTTTAAATAACACTTTTGAGTGGGGAGGATCTAGACTTATGAACCTAAATCGATGCAGTCCTCAGCACAGTATAGCATACAAACAAAATTTATCATATACACAAAGGGGCCTTTCCGTCCCAGAAATTTTGCTGTCAGACCAAAACGTGGCTTTTCAGGAGGAAAACTACATCATAAGCATGGGGACAGATCGGCAGCCAAAGTCTATCCGGTTATCTCTTACCCATCAGCGAATCAAGAAGTGCAGCTTCTTCCTCCTGCTAGTACAACAACACAAACTAGAGAAATTACAAGGGTCCAACTCAACCACAGAAAATGTTGGTTTGGAAGAACGAAATCACATACCACCAAGGCATTAAATTCGGTTTCCTCATCTATAGCGCTAATGATGGCTGGGTCTTCAAGCAATTCCTGTTCTCAAAGATTGATATTAGCCACCTCTAATATTTATGAATATAAAACTAGTATTTCTCATACTTGGCACATACTGACACTAAACCCTAACGATGACATGAAGGAACATAACAAAACAACTTATTATGACTCCACCCTTTCAGCGTACTCAAGCAAAACAATTTGAAACAGAGAATAAGAATGAAACTGACATTATTAGAGTTGCTCCACAAGCAGAAAACATTAACACAGACAAGATCTTAAAACAATCCCTTGATGTCGTGGCATTCAAACCTAAGAAAATAACATTGCAGGAAAGGAAAAAAGATCCATGCAACATAGAAAATATCAAATTGATTCTCAGAAAGAAAATGACGACCAAATTCAATAGTTCAACAAATATGTCTACTTACATCATCGGCAATTTGCAACATCCCATTCTTATCCTGCACAAAGGAAGGCTAAATTTATTATTCTGTTTTGAAAAGGCCTGTTTCTCTTGCAATCAGATGGCTTCTGGGAATTAGCAGCACATTGACAATAGTTTTCTGGCAACTCTCCAATTAACTATAAATGTATTTTATAAAGAGAACAGTGTCGCAAATAAAATGGAGTGCTGCCCCTATTGAACCCAAGCAAAAGTTGCTCAAAAGCTTCCAAATACAAAAGCTTACCTTCACAGCAACAAAAAGAAGTGGATCAGATGGTGTATAAATCATGTAATGCGCACCTTCCTGCAATCAAAGGACTATAACTTAAGCCTAATTACCTTCCGCCTTAGTTCTACTAAAATTTAAATCAGCCAAAGGTTGCTTTAACAAATAATTAAGAATTAGATGAAAAATGTGCAATAAATGCTTCTTAAAAAATAAAGCATGATTCTTCTAGATATACACAATATGGATAAATCCTTGGTGATCAAGCAAATTCAGTACTCAAGCAAACACATAAAACAAGTCAAGACAAAGGGCTAGCAGACTGGAAAACAAGAGGGCCCCTGTATGGGCGACAACAAACAGTATCAATGAATCTTGTATAAACTACTGTGTTTGAATGTTCAACTTCATAAGTTTGATCACATTTATCCTTCCAGGGGATTCTAGTAACAGTAACACTCTTAGCAAAATGAAAAATGTTATAACTCAATGCAGAGTAATGATCTTTATCAAGTTTACAATAGCAATTGGACATTCAAAAAATGTTATCCAGTGTAGCTATAACAACTTAACATCATTCAGATTTCAGAAAGGCACGCAAGTGCAAGCCACCTTGGCTACCTTACTAATTTAATGAACATAAAAAGAAAGACTTCAAAATACAACAAAAATACAATAACATATTTAAGTAATTGAAAGCAGTCAATTCAAGTTACCAGATTGAACCATGTAATTTCTACCCCTTCTGTTGGCAACCCATCCACTTCTTTACCATCATCTGCAAAATGATTATCCTAAATTAAATTTTGGCCAGACAATTTTTTTAAAATAAATTAAGAGATATCCACTTCCCCTTAAATATAGTGCAATCTGGAATCTGAAATAGAAATGATAAAGGGGATAAGAGAAAAGAGGAAGCAACATCTTCACCAATAAGGGTGACTTTAAAACTAATGCCAAAAGAATATACAGCAAGTGTTGACATCCCAGCAGGACCAAGCTCTACTTAGCCATATATCCAAGTAATTTACAAGCCTTTGGAAATCATGCCCAAATTGCTTGATCTAAGTGGCTCCTAATCAAATATAGGGTAAGTTGACCCCATTTATGTAAATTCTTATTTTGATGATTACAAACATATCAGATGACTTTTCAGGAATCTAATCACAGTCATGGATTTCATTAAGTTTCAGTAGTTTTTAATTCTTTAGGTCATTAGACTTAGAATCTTTAGGTAAAAAGAGTTCTGTTAGTTTTTGAGGCTATAAAGTCTAAACTTTCAAAATCACTGGGAGCAAAAAAACTTTCAAAGATACAAGGTTGTTGGTCCTAGGGGTTAAATGCAACAGCCAACTGTTGATGGAATTTTGGGAGTTTTATAAACCCAGGACTAAGTTGTTTGTTTCCCTAATAAAGTTGATTGTTAGCGTCATCAAGTCTTGAAGTGAAAAATTTCAAGGACTATAAGGCAACAATTGACTGATAGGCTCAGTTATGTGATCTCTTTTTTTTTTCTTTGCTTAAGTTGCCACAGCAACAGTTGACTTCCTAGGAAGAAGTTGACTGTAGCTGTTATGAAATTTTTTTCTAAAAAGCAGAACAGTTATATTTGATTTGTCTTCTAAACTTTTTCTCATGATTATTTTGAGCAAAAACCTATATACTGGAGGTTCTATCAAAGGCAAAGTCACCAAGAACTAGCTCCAATCCTTCTGGTCATATTTCTTGAGATCCTAAGACTTTCTTATCTTTGCTAAGTGTGCGTTAATTGTAATACTATTCTTTGAGAGAGTTAAACCAGAATTTTTTTTTTCTCTTGAACTTTGCAAACCAAGGAAAGAGTTTCCCTGGAGTTGGAATTGAGTGAAATCTTATAGAGGGAGGTTTCCTATTGAACAACTCTAGTTTTGAGTTGGTCATTGTAGGGGCTCAAAAGTGCCTAAAATCTCAAGTTGAAGCTTGTGAACAAGATATAGGCTTGGTTTAAAGCTGAGCCGAGATAAACTTTTGTATTTGATTATCTCTTCTCTAACTTTTTATTTTACTGCACTTATATTTTTCTTCTGCACCCTTTAACTTTCTTCATAATTATTCTTATTGAATTCCCCTTTAAGTTTTTGTCTTTATATTGAATTATTTCATCTTACAAGTTTCCAAAACTTTCTACAAGGAAGCTTTTTTTAAATTCTTTCATTGAAAGAAAAAGCTATATTGATAAAAACACCAAATTCACCTGCTCTTGGATGATTAGCTGTTCCTCAAAGGAGTATACATTACATTAATAGCCACAGATGGAACAAGAAAATACTTTGTAATAAACTCGATATAACCTCTGTTTCTTTTACTCACAATGACACAAGTATTAGGCATTAGTAATTTAGTGAAAAGGGCATTGCCTGTATGAAAGTCAAATATGTCCTCTTCAGAGTAGCAAAATCCACCACGTGCCGTATAACAAAATCTGATTTGAAGACCCAAAGAAATATTTAATTATAAAAAATAATAATTTGTTTTATGACTTTCAAGATGATAATAAAGTACCCACATACCCGCTATAAACAAGGTACATGTTTATCTTGGCAAGCGCATAAGAAGCGGCAGGAAGAATAGATTCAACTTCCTCATCACTGACCTAAAACACAAAAGCACAATACAAATTGTTATGAAAAGATTCACCAAGAAAAACAAATAAAAGGAAATGTTTTTTTTTCCTATCAACAAAAAGACTTGAAATTTAATTAATGACGATAGGAGAGTTCACAATTAGTTAAGGACTTTAAAAGGAATGCCTTACTATATAAGGAATAATAGCAAACCAAAATATCACTGTCAAAACAAAGTATCCTGTAATTAAAAGCAATATTAAATATACCAACAAAAGTTAGTCCCCAATGAAAGACCTGTACCAGCACTCATTAATATCACAACCATTGAATATACAAACAAATTGAGACTCAAAACGTGGAACAAAAACTTACAGCTGACCATCCATCAATATTAGTGCTTTTTAATATTTGAACAGGCCTGCAGTAAAAGTTTGACAGCCAACTGTCAACAAATAATAGAATGAAATGCTAGATAAGTCATACTAGACCAGGGACATCAATGTGAAAATTTTTTACTTACGCGTCAACTGGACAGAGCAACATACATTCATCTCCTTGAGAACTTCTGAACACTCTTCTTATCACACACTCTAAAGGAAAGTTGTTCGCTGGATCAACCTGTTAATAATTTTTATATTTAAGAAGTGCAGCGAAACCCAAAAAAATATAACAATTTTCATCCGCTTGCACACAGTGCCAACTACTTTGACGAGTAATTTTAGTTTTGGCACTTCGTAATGATATGACACAAACTTAATGCTCCGTTAGGCCTCATTTCTGAAATTTAATGTATTCGCAAAATTGGAAGAATATTATCCTATTACATATCAATGATCAAAATTTTACTGTGATGGGAAATCCGGCCAGAATACAGCCAAGCTAAGAAGCATCAGCGACACGTAGCGTTCCAGTGCAATTCGAAGTGTTTTGTATAAGAGTGTGGTATACGCATCGGGCACGAAGTATCGGTGCACTGTAGCAGCCAAGTAAATTTTATTTGTTCGAATTACTTCTTCTCATAGACAAACATTGGTTAGCTAGGTTTTTTTTTTTTAAAAAAAAAACTCACTAGAGTGGCAAGTCGCTTTGTGGAAGCCAGGAGAACCTTCCCTTGATCATCTACGACAAAACCAGCTGGAGGTTTCGGCAGTGAGATAGGATGGTATGACAAGGAAGAATCGGAACTGGAAGGCCCATCTTCAACAATGCTAAAATCATCCACAATTTCAACATCACTGAAATTTAAAGCCTGGGAATCATCAGCACCTCCCTTCCCCTTCTTCTTCTTCTTCTTCTTATTGGCCGCCGATGAAGAACGCTTCTTTACTGGTTCAGTCTGCGAGTTCGAGGCACGGCATATAATAACCCGTGCTCCCCTCGAACTAAAATTAGGGGTTGAAAATGAGATTGACACGGGTGACGAAAGTAAAGGTTGATTTAGGTGGGGGCAGATTTGGGAAAAGCATTGGAATTTTATGGAGGAAATTTTCACAGTAGGTGGCACTGTGGATGAAATTGGTAGCGCCATTATCGTTCGCCCTATATAAGCTTTGCAGCTCCTCCCTCTTCCTCGCAGTTCTTAGTTCTTACTTCGCTTCTGTCTATGGTCTTAGCGTTGGCGGTAGAAAGATATCAGCGAAGCCATTATTCTATTAGGGCCTGTTTGGTTGGATAGAATAGTTTGAGTGGGAATGGAAGAGAGAATGGAAAGAAGAATGGAAAAAGGAATGAATAAAGGAATGAAATTTTTTTACCATGTTTGGTATACAATGGAAAAATGAAAGGAATGGAAAAAAATCTAACAAAATGACAAAATTAACCCTAAATATTAAATAATAAAATTATATGTTATTTAAAAAAAAAATCCCCTCGGCCTTCTCTTTTGGTTCAGCTTCAGTGTGCTCCAGCCTCTTCTTCGTTCGAGAAATACCCCCTCGGCCACTCCCAGCAGCGCGCAATTCCACCGTTAGCAAAGCCGTGCCGTTGCCGGCGTCACCGCGAGGAACCCAGAAACCCTTTCCACCATTTTCCCCCTGGTCTTGAACCCACCTCGAGGAACCCAGCAGCCCTTTCGACCCGAGGAACTCACGCTTTACCTGTCTTCCATATAATCCCAGGTAATCGTTATGGTTTATGGTTCTGGTAAATGTTTTCGAAATTTTCATATATGAGGACGGTATAAAGGGTGTTTGATGAAATGCCAGACTATAATTTATGCCCATTTCTATCTTTCACTTTTTGCCGTCTTCATGGTGTCTGGGAATCGCCCACTTTGATAAGAAGATTGCTTTCAATTCGATTCTGGGCTATCATCCCAATTCGATTCTCAGTATTTTCGTGCTCTTTTCTTGTTCATTTGGTCTCTGCTCTGTGAATGATCAAGTGGGTACTGATGATAGCTTTAACTGTTTCCAGCTTCAGCTTCCCCAAGACTACGCTCAGGCCCTTTGATTTGCGATATATCAGAGGTGGGTAAACCTATTGGTAGTGACCCCACTGTTCATAATATGCTTGCTTGATTTGTTCTGTTATTATTGTTCATGGACCATTATCTGGTGTGAAGTCTAATTGGTCACTGTTGAATTCTTAAAAAATAGATGAATTTATGGTCTTAAGGAGTCTTGGGTTATTTTCTCATCAAGTGTAATGAGTGGAAGATGATTGCGTAAATGTTTTGTTTGTCTCCATGACAGGGCATAGATTAGAAGAATACCTCATTTAGGGAAACTTAGGAGATTGGCAACTTGTTTTGTTGGTGTTGATAATCTCAATCTTCTGTTTTCTGTTATCGAGATTATAGCTTAATTCCCAATCCATGTATCACGCAATGGTTTGTATATCACTACAAGAAGCAAGACTTTCCATGATTACTACAGAGTTTGGTCACCAAAAACCTTAAATTTGCTAGTAAATGTCTTGTTTCTTGTAGTGTATGTAGATTAATTGTCATTCATTGCCATAGACATTTCAAAAAAGGGTAAATGGACAGCAGTATTTTATCATTGTAGCCTTCTTCAGTGGAAGAACCATTTTATCATTTGTTCAGAGGTAGGATACAATCTTAATTTTGTCATATGTTCTTTTATTGTGATGTACTTAATTATGTCTTGATGTCAAATTGCCATGGTTCAGTTCCTAATTTTATGGTAGGTGACGTGTGAATTACTCATATGTTCCTCTTTCTATCTATGCCAGTGATTGATAATTCAAATGTACTTTCTTGTTTGTTTCTGTGAAATCCCCATATGAGCTTGAATTGGATGATAGTCAATATTGCTCCATTTTCTTTTGCTAGTTTTCAATTGGATAGATGAGAAATAGATAGCTCAAGAAGCTGAACATTTTTTGGGTCCTGGAAATTTAATATGTTGATTAACAGATACAGCTTATGTTATTTGGGGGAAAAAAGGAAAAAGTTGCTATCAGCTATTGTGGACTTACACTTACACCACTATTTAAGATTGAGATAAACTTAATATCAAAAGTTCAATTCTTAATACTGTCAAAGTCTGGAGAACTCTTTTGTAAAGAAAAAATAAAGGGAGACTTAATATCAGTGATATCCATCTTCAAAATAACAGGCATTCTTTTTTCTTTTCTTTTTTTTTGTATTAACTAAATCTCAATCTCATGGAGATCAACGACATTCATTATTTGTTTCAATGCCTTTGTTGTTTTGAGTCTTTTGTTGAAGGGTCATATGAGTTTCTGCCACTATCTAAATGGAAAGGGTTGGTCTCTGCTTTCTTGTGCCATTGTTGCCACTATTTGAGGGATCTTGACGGTTCATCTCATTGCTGTCCTTTCGTGTGCATTACAGAAAATTGTGGCCTCATTCCTCAGAAGGGACTCTGCTTTAAATGGTATATATATTTTCTATTCAGTAGGTACGGATCATGGACTGTGTGACGTAACCTTTTGGGATTGGTCTTTACATCTTTTTCAATAGTCTCTTCCTCTGTAGTTAATATCTTGATTTACTATAAGTGATGTCTCCTCCTAATTAAGGGGAGACAAACAGATTGGGTTTTGATAATCATGCATCATGTAGTCTGAATATGAATCAATATATGCATAATTATTGTTGTACCAAAGAAATAACAACATTATTCTTTTCCAGGTTCAACTACTGAATTATGTCACAAGCTTCAAGTCACCAGAGTTCTGGGAACTTTCAGAGCATCCCCGTTGTGTGTTTTTGTGGGCAGCAAGCTTATCAACTTACGGCTTTCACAGATGACAACTTCGGAAGGAGATTTTTAACTTGTGCAAACTATCGGTCAATTGGGCGATGTAACTTCTTCAGATGGGTCGATCCTCCTATGTGTGAACATGGAAGACGTGTACTCGACAAACTGAGGCAGCTACGAAATTTACCGAGATCAAATCGAGAAAGGATAAATCGTAATGGTGGGAATGCAGAGAACTCATGGAGCTTCATTCGCCTTGCGTCATTGTGTGCTTTGTTGGTTATTGTAGTAGGATTTTGGATGAATGACATAATCAAATTTTGAGTTTAGTGATACAAAAATTTATCAATGTATCTTGTAAACACTTGTCTGACTATAAGTAAGATGTCTTTCTTTTTTGTTATCAATGTATCTTGTAAAAATTTGTCCTCCCATATGTAAAATATTTTCCTTAATTGTTATGGGTGTGGTTAATATATATACCATTTGTAGCCCCAAGAAAAAGTGCAAGTGCTTGTGGTTGAGGAATTATCATTAATATATATACCATATGTAAAATAGACTTGGGCATTTCCAGCTAGTTCAAATATACAACTATACTATCACAGAGATTAAATCAACAAAACATGCTAGCTGGAAAAGACATCCTTAGGCCAGCACATATATAACATATGAAGTAGATGTTTCAATGAAGTAGAGTCTTCAATGAAATAGAAGATCTCTGTTCAAGGAAAACAAGTAAAAACATGCAAGCCACATACCAAAAGAGATAGATTCTGCAATGGCACTTCGATAGAAGACAATCTGGCAGTATACCCTAATATTCAAATGTTAAAGTAAATAGCTTGCTTTTAAGGGGTAAACACTAAACAACTTTAATTAGGCCAGCACATATAACATGAGTCATAACAAAATAACATACACAGGAAATTCAAATCTTGAAGATTCAAATGCAAATTTACATAGTATGAGTGCAGAAACAAACTTGTGCAGGAATGCATCCACTCATAATGGACAACTTCTCAGCACATCCTTTTGTAAGCTAACCATAGGATTAGATGCTCAAATTGACATTGGTTACAAAGGCATCAATACAGACAAGGCAACAACAGTAGCTAAATTAGATGCCATGTATATCACAAACAAAACCATCAGATTATAACGGGAAACTCAAAAGAACAAAAATAGCATAACAAAAACAGAATTAGCATAACCTGAAGATGTTATAAATCTTAGGGTGGGAAAAGTAAATGGTGAAACATAGTAATCACCTCATCACAGCATGCAAAATTTGCAATAGAAAACTAAATTGACACCAATACCCTGTATTCAAAAGAAATTCTTAAAACTTACCCAGCAAACCCTTTATGTACCCTTATTGCAAGCAGGGAAGATAGAATGAAAGAGAAACCCAAACATAATATTCAAAAACATTATCCATAATATCCACTAAACAATAGATAAAACAAGGTTCAAAACCTGGGACCTACTTGATGCAAATGATTTACATACTATCCACTGAACAATAGAGAAAACAAGGTTCAAAACTCAAAATCCACTACAATTGACTCAATTTAATTCAATACAATCAACTGAACACATAACTACTTGAGGTAATCACGTATGATGATTTCCTTAACATTCGGTGGGAAGGTGGGGAACATTTCCAACATCGATTCATCTTTGCCTATCATCGTGGCCGCCTTCGCCATCTCGTGTATTGTGAAACCTGGGATCTTAGTCAACTCTTCCCACAATTTTCGTCTCATCTCAGCTATGTTTGCCTGGTGTGCAATACGACGAAGCTGGGTTGCAATCTCCATTGTGGATTCCTTGAATCCCTTGTCCAGCAAGTCAAAACCAATGGACATAGAATCCGCAATGACATCACTGTCGTTCCGACGTCTTTTGCGCGAGCTTGAAGTCACTTCAGTACCTGGCGTTGATGGTTGCTCAGACTGCTCACCATTATGCTCATCATCTTGATTTATATTCATTTCTCCAAGGCCATCAATCCCTTCATCAGCATTTGCACTCGTGTCGGTATTCAAAATATCAGCTATGGTCTGAGCATCCCTCCCAGAAGCCCTATCCTTCGCCCAGACAATGCAGAGATTTTCGAAATGAGGAAATGCCTTAAATCTGAAAGGAGCTGCTTTCTTGTGTGACTGCATGAAATAAATGAAAATTAATAAGAATGTAATATTTCCAAAACGAAAATAATAATTATATGATGAATCATTATAACCCAAACCTTTAGGTACTCATCCCACACTGCATTCGGAGCTGTCACAGTATTTGTATCAGGATTCCAACCAAATCCACTAGTATTTGGCCCATGGATCATGTCATAGACAATTTGCCAAGTTGTCTTCAGTGTTTTTAGCCTCGATTGTATGTGGGGCATTCCTTTTATCCCACACCCAGGAGCTTTCTCATTTATGTACCCTTCAATGTAGGTCAAGTAGCCTGGCCGAAATCCATTGTCCACCATATATTTTCCATCGGTCTTCATCTGTACAAGACACTGTACCAGAAAATTATCTTGCTCGGCAGTCCAAACGTGCTTGCTTCCCTGGCTACTGCTCACGTCCTCCATTAAAGCACTACAACAAATAAACTCAATAGCAGTGAAATAATATAAATATAAAGCAACAATAAATTACAAGATAAACATTATAAATAGCAGTTATATAGATTGCTTCAAAGTACAACCTCGCAAATAACATAATATCAAAGTACAATCTCAAATATAATGTAATGTCAGATTACATAAAAATAAAAAGTTCATAAAAACGTCCTATTGATTTAGACGACAAACGTCCTAAACTCTTCTAAAATCATTAAACATTTCATTAGCTAGATGATCACGCCAGTTGCTCCAAGCGTCAGATGTTTCCATAGTTAATATCTGGTTGTCCTCCTCAAATTGATTTTCATTCTCATTCTCAGCCTCCATATCATGTATGGGATCATTTCTATTGTATCTCTTACACAAATTATGTAGCATACAACATGCCATGATGACACGATTATGTGTTCTCACAGGATAGAACGATGGATGCCTAAGTATAGCCCAACGATTTTTCAGCATCCCAAAACACCGTTCAATGATATTTCTTGCTGATGAGTGTTTCATATTGAAATGCTCTTGTGCAGTGTTCGGTTGACGCCCTTCTCTCCACTCATTTAAATGATATCTTTGACCTCGATATGGTGCTAAAAATCCCTCACAATTTGTATAACCAGCATCTACCAAATAGTAAAACCCTACATTAAACAAGTGTGTAAATTCAAATAGTTAGCTAATATAGTTTAATGATACTTTCCATTTAAAAAAAATTTGTGTAAACATACGGACCATGTGGAACTTTTAGTCCACCATTTACTCGGCCAATTGCATCACGTAAAACTCTGCCATCCGCTGCAGATCCTTCCCATCCAGGGAAGACGTAAATAAACTCGCCATCTTGTGAGCAAACTCCTAGTACGTTCGTGGATATCACCCCTTTTCTATTACGATATTTTGCTTTTTGATCTATTGGTACTTTGATCGGTATGTGAGTTCCATCAAGGGCACCGAGACAATTCTAACATCCATATAAAAACTATTTGCGTTAGAAATAATAGTACAAATATAGGAGAATAACCTTTTAAGAAATTTGGTCAAATCAAGTATAGATTTTATACTAACCTTGAACCATTTCCATCTATTATCTGTTGAATTCTCACCAACTGGCTCTGCGATTTTAAACAACTCTCCATGCAACCGCATCATAGCTTTCAAAACTAAGTGAAAATACCTACTAATTGTCTCCCCAGACCTCCCAAACTCATACTGTATGACTCTATTTTTAACGTCATGAGCGAGAATGTGAAGAAACATCGCTACTTGCTCATCAACCAACATATTTTTTGAAGGTTTTAATCCCCCAATATTATCAAGCATGAAACAGAGGCGATCAAATGTTGACCTATACATCCTAATTTGATTATAACACATACTGTCAGTAGAGTGAACCATATTTCTAAGGTGGACCCTCTTTTGGTGAAAATCTATATTGTATCTGGCGGTGGGCCTACGCATTAACCTACGACGATGAAAAGCCATAAGCACACAAATTATAATGCGCATTTTACGTAATGTGTTAGCCATTTGTAACCACCAGTATAATACAATATACAAGACTTGTGCAGTTGTCTCGTCCATTCCAGAAAGGAGAAAATATACCTTTAAAAACATAAAGAGAGATGATTACAATGTGCGGTGAGAAATAAACAAAGAAAGACATTAATATGCTTTTTAAACAATGAGTTTCTGGAATATGATTATTATTTGACACACTTGATGATTGGAACTTACTATATGCTTTTTAAATAAACAAAGAAAGACATCAATATGCTTTTTGCTTTTTGTATTATAAATAGTTCCATAGTTACTACCTACGAATCAGTTGCTCTTCCTCCAAATCAGATTAGCTCCCACTGGCTAATGGCTATTGAAAAATAGATGAAACTCAAATGTAAAGACAAGAAATGACTAGGTACTGGAAAGCAAAAGACTTGAATCGTTATACTGGTGATTTGGTTGATTATGCTGGTGATTTGGTTGATTATGCTTCACTTATATCGTTAGACTGGTGATTTGGTTGATTATGCTTCAGTCATTACTGCACTAATTATTGGTGTGAATTAATAGGTTCTGATTTGGTTCGTGCATGTATGCCAAACGACAAGATCAAGCTCCATCATTACTATTTTAATTACAGTGATACACCTACAGGCAACTTTTCTTCTTTTTTTTTGGGCTTCAGGTAGAATCAACTTTCCAAGAATCTAATTGTTTGACCTTCAACTAGAGCAAAACTGCATAAAGCTACTTTGTTGATCATAAAAAAAATTTTCATCTATAACTTATGACTGAATGACTTTCATTGGTAGATGGCTCATCTTGATTCCTACTTACCTTCCCAGATTCATGACTTGTGCCATTTCATCTTCTATTCACATATACTTTGAAATTTTGAACTTTGGAAGAGTTGTAGCAAGTAACCATGAACTTTCAAGTCTGTTAATTAAACCCTTGAACTATGGGAAATCTTGAAATAGGGGATTGTCTTTTTGCAGAGAAATGAAACCCCGCAGATAAGGCCCATATCATTTGACTTGAATGTGAACGTTGATTAGAGTAACACTTAAGCAAGAAATTTAAGTAATTATTTCATATTTATTATATATACCATGATGTCATCCAAACACAACATTTTCTACTAGTTGAAAATCAGCTTGTTCAATCTCCTATCATATAGTGCTTTTATATTACTCTTATGGGCAGGAAACTTAAGCAGAGTTTGGGGTATTTAGTAAACTGCATGTGCTACTCTGAATCAAGCACTTTTAAAGTATTACTTTCTGTTGTAGAGCTGTCCTTCGTTTGGCAATTCCAAGCTCTATAGACTATACAATTGTCGAGCTCGAGCTAATACAAATTTTGTGAATGCAGAATTGTCACCACTTTTTCAACACAAGAGTTATACAAAGGAGGATGCACACAATCAACATGTTATCCAATCAGTGACAGATCAGATCTGTAAAACCAAAGAGAAAAGAATGATGAATTTACCTTGACGACGATTCTTGCAAGAAATTTTCACGGATGCTTGATGGAACCCACGAAGAATGAGGACCAGAAAAAGAAGAAGATCCTGAGATGGAACCCGCGAAGAAGGAGAATGAAGGCACCCGAGCTGCGCTGAGATGGAACCCACGATGAAATCAAGCTGAGCTGAGATGCAACCCACGAAGAAGGAGAGCAAAACAAACGCAGCTGAGATGAGATTGGAACCCACGAAGAAACCGAGCACGCTGAGATGGAACCCTGGAGAAGGAACACGCAGAAGGAACCAGGAAGAAGATGGGAAAGGACCACACAGGATATCGGGGGAGCACGCAGAAGGAACCAGAGAAAAAGAAGATGGGAAAAGAGCACACAGGATATCGGGGGGGAGGGCTGGGCTGTCTTTTGGGCGATGGAATGCCACATTCCTTTGTATTCACGGTGGATTGCTTATTCCATTAAAGAATGGAATCCTGGATTCCATGGAAGGCTTATTCCTTCAAACCAAACGTTGCAATTTTGCTTTCCGTCTACCTTTCCCTTTCCTTTCCACTGAACCAAACGTGCCCTTAATTATTTATTTATCCTACGGTGACCATCACATCTGCGTGGACGTTTATTTAAACTATTATTATTATTATTATGTTCATTCTTCGGCTTTTTATTTTGTCGTGAATATATATTTAAGTTCCGTTTAAATAATATAATTTATATTAATATAAATATTTTTATATTAAAAAATAATATTTAAATAAATTTAAATAAATAATTTATAAATTTTTAATAAATTTATTTTATTTTATTTTATAAATTAATTTTTTAAACTTATTAAAAAAATTTATACAAAAATTTAAATGTACAAAATATTATTTTATATTTTTATAAATTAAAATTTTATTAAAATTATATCATTCAACTCTTTTCTTTCATCAAAATTATATTTAAATATTTTTTAAAAAATTTATAAATTTTAAAAATATTTTTTAAAATATATATTCATACATTAAATAATTTATTGAACTTTATTTTTTAAATATATATATTCAAATATTAAAAAATTATATCCAAAATTTTTTATATAAAATTTTATTCTATAAATTTTTAAATAAATTATTTATTCAAATTGTACGATGTCTATTTTTTTTATTTTTACATTGTATATTCAGTATTTACGTTCTTCACTTCTCCCTTGTCCAAAAAAAAAATGTTTATTAATGTGTTAAATGATCCATATTGGGTGTCATTTTATATTTTATGAATTTTTATTATATTTCAAATCATTTTTCCTCGCTATTGACTATATTTTAAAATTCATACAATGTAGGCCAGATTTTTCTTAGTGGGTCTCTGTCAGTTTAATTTTTAACCAATAGATGGGCCTTTCACACAAAAAATCTCATAATGGGCTGATAATTCCACTGCCCCTGACTTAGCCCATTTCTTTTGGGCAAATCAAAACAATAAATCAAGCCAGTCCTATTGTCCAAAAACCAAAAAAAAGGCCAGTCGAAAAAATATCAAATCAATGAGATGACCAATGGGCCTATTTGTCCATTCGACTTTTCGTGGGCTTCGAGCCCACAGAGCCTCCTCTCTCAAGTCAAGCAACCTCACTTGCTAAAAAAAAAACCTCACTTGCTATTAAATTCAGTACCGAAATTTTTTTTATTAAATTTAAATTAAAATCTTATGCTTTACAAATGCTACTATAGATATTTTTTCTAGTTATTTTTAAAATAAAAATGGAAATTTTTTATTTAAAAGCAAAGCTTAGCAGCACTTATAACAGTAATAAAAATCTCAAAAATAATAATTAATAAATATTTATAAATTTTTCATTGAGCTATAAAACAAATAAAAATTTTATTGATCCTTTAAATTTTAGAATACAAAATTATAACTCTCATCATCGTGTTGTAAGAATATTTTTTTTTTATTTACTTGTTAAATCATATAATAAAGTACTTAGACTTAAAAAAAAAAATTACAAAATATCGGATCAAAAAATAAAATTAAAAATTCTCAAATTTGCCTTATAAAAGAAAATTTGAAAAAATTTCTTAAATTTCATATAAAAAATAAATATAAGAGACTTATTTGTACAAAAAAAAAAGAAAGAGAAAAAACTGGAAAAAGGGACTGCCATTATCTGTAGCTAATGGTGGCAGACAACTACTATAAAGGTAAAAATTACTTCAGAGAAAAATTTGCTGCGCTAAAACTCTAGCTGCTCTTCTCCTCTACTATTGTCTAAAATAAAAAAAGTAAAAGTTTGTTCGACGAACTTGTACCAGTTAGTTGATATCAATATTTTGCTCGAAAAGAAAAACAAACATGAACCTTTAACCCATATCTTAGTTACAATTTTCGTCCTTACCAAATTGATTAGCATCTCTTTCATTATAAATTATACATAAATTTTTTTTAGTACAAAATATAATTGTTTCAAATTTTCCATAATCATATTTCTTTCACTTAATTGTTAATTAGGAGCATATTGAGTAGCTTTTATTGGCCTGTCGTCATTTGATGTTTGAGTAACGTGGGAGATTAATGTAATAAAAACTTGCTTGAGTATGCTGAACTATCGAAATACTTGCCTGAAAATGATGTTTTAATTATATCTAATAACTGCAATGCCAACCCCGCCAACATGAATAAAGAAACAATATGCGAATAAAACAAAGCAGGAAAAAACATATATATATATATATATATATATATACGTGTAGGTCTATCAGAAAGCATGTGGGTTGGTGACTGATTGAACTGCTTGGGAATGCTATGGGAAGTTTGATGATGGAAAGAGATCGTGGTCACTTTCGTTGGCTCTTGATCTTCAGGTTCATTGAAACTTGAAAACATCAAGGCATGAGCAACAAGATAAGGGTTTGAAAAGGTTGTAAAATTAAAGGAAGCCATACATATAATATATTCAGATCTCTTGTAAGTGACAAACAGATACAACAAAACCGTAAGGCGTGAAGAAAAGAAGTGTCACACTTTTGGCGTACCTGAAAAGCATCCACTTTCTTCCCTTCAAATGCTACTTGAAGCTTGAAACATTTTGGGGAAGGACGTGTGGGGAAGTAGTACGCTGTCATCCCACACATGGCTTCGCGCAAATTAATTATTTTCAGAAGAGGGATCAAACATACCACTAAAGATGAGTGCTTTTCATTTGTTCTCATCCAAAGATCATACACTTACGCTGCCGTGAAGATCTTCTATCAATAGAAGATCCTCCAAAAGGGTTATGAATTATAATTGATTAATAATTAGCACAGTAGTAGTCCTTAGTTGAACGCGGAAAATATATTTTTTCTATAGTTAAACCCTTCGCAAGTGTATTAATTTGTTTATGGTTTCTGGAGGGGAAGAAAAGGAAGCTAATTATTTTCACTTTAAGGCTCACAAAAATGTCACTTTCAAGAAAGCCGAAACCCTTACCATGTAAATATTCTATTTTTCTTCTATGAATTGCACAATGAATTTCTTAAGTATGTAAAACAATTATTTGTTATACAAGATTCTCCGCCAATTGACCATTTGAAAGAGATTTGCTCAATAATGATTACCAGACAGCTTCAAGTTCAAGTTGGATATTATTTTTGTGTCCACAGAGTCGATTAGATAAAATAATAATGATAACATATTTGAACAGCTTAGTTATTGGTTAGAATTTTCTTGTTCAAAAGTAGCAAAACCAGAAATTTAGGTAATGCGAGAAAAGTAGCCAATCAATTGTCTGGTTGAGGTTACCACTTGAAGTTGAACTAGAGATTAGGATTTATAAACAGAAAACTAGTAGTTCGGCTGAAACATATCGCTCCAGTGGCATTTTCTTATGCAACCCATTTAATACGTACCATATTTAACTTTTCACTTTTTTATTACTTCAGTTTCTGATCAGATTAATGCTATACCTAAAGGGAAAAAAAAAATACAAAGAATAACTTAAAAGCAACAAATGAGACAAGAACTGAAAGTACGTAGCCATAGCAAGGGAGGACCATAACATACTGGCCATGCTCGCCACTTGAGATTATCTTATAAAGTTTAACGCACAATGTCCAGCTATAGAATCCCTCGTTTCATAACAAAATCTTCCATAATCTAGAATTCTAGATATCCTCTCATAAAGCCAGTTAATTATATATGTTTAATTTATACGCCATTTGTACAATAAGATGTTCTTAAAATTGATATACAATATCTCAAGCAGAATCATCCAACGGATTTATTAATACTGGATGGATGAGTATTTGTTTTCACTAGCTAGATTTTGGAAAACAAGCATATATGCAGGCAACTTCTTCTGAAGATGTAAAAGAATTGACAGCCTCCACTGTCCTGCGTGTCACCGAGCTTGTGGCCGCCAATCTCCTACTTTATAAAGTGGGGAAGGTCATAAACTCCAATTAAACCATTAATTCCATGGTGGGAAAGGCAGATTGCTGATAAAAGAGCCTTGGCCAGGGTCTAGAACACGTACAGCTAGCCTTAGTGTGTATATAGGACCCCTTTCCATGGGTAGGAATTGTGCAGCTGGCTAGCCAGAACTTGTTTCATATTATATGGTCCAGAATCTGAACTACCAAGTC
Source organism: Gleditsia sinensis (assembly GCA_037074535.1). Lineage (NCBI taxonomy): Eukaryota > Viridiplantae > Streptophyta > Magnoliopsida > Fabales > Fabaceae > Gleditsia > Gleditsia sinensis. The sequence continues at coordinate 2,509,988 of CM073464.1, read as the reverse complement.
AATACCCATTTAAGTAGTTTTCATGCTCAATCGTTGTTTAACTGATTGGATGTTTAGCATATCCAAGGACCCACCACCCTATTTGGTTGTAAAAAAAACTTCAAATCCCACTATCAGTGGTAGCTTTTCGGTGATCTATTTTACACATAATGATCAGTACCCAACGTGCAATCCATATAAAAGTACCATACGCAACTCTTGATCTGACTATTATTTCATAAAGATTCTCTTAAAAAGCTCCAATTTTTCCTAGCAAAAGATGAATTTTGTTAAGCATCACGAAGACATGGATTATCCACAGTTGTCTATAGGTAAAAGAGACTAACATTTTCCAATAGTCGTAGTGTAATATTGCTTTCAATTTCCTTGATTCTTGTCATCATCTATAAAGAAATTTATCTTTACGAAATTATTGGTAATATATTGGAGTTTGACTATAAATTTAATTTGATATTGCTAATGTGAGAGATAACCCTACCTAAGTTCTTTTTTTTTTTTTTTTTTTTTTGCCCTTTTCTTTCGAACCCCTTGTATGTTAGCATTATTTTTTATTTTTTATTTTTGGCTTTCGAGAGACTTGTGGGATAGGAATACGATGGACTACTTTTTTTTTTTTATAAACTAACAAAGATTCCATGTTCTAGTAATTTCTTAACAAGAGAAATATGGCAGCCACTGTTCTTCAATTCATCTCTTCTTTTATTTTTATAATTTATTTAATAAAGCGCCAGAGAGTTTTGGCACCTTAGTTCAAGGAAGAAGGGCTGCAAAATAATAAGCAGATATGAACACTTGTGCACGATAATTTTGCTATGGAGTTTTTAGCTACTGTAAGTCTGTAATCTATCTGTTCCCCCTTTCGATGGCTACCAGAAATTGGGAATTTTCATTGTGTGAGTGTCTGCATCAACCCAACCAAGTGAATAATATAAACTAGCTAGTAACTACGCAACTTGTTGACAAGTTGTTTCTTCATTTTGTTAGCAAGGAAAAAAAAATTGACAAGTTGTTTACTTTACATACAATTATCCATACGTTATAGCAAATATTGGGTTGTGGCGATTGGGCTGTGCTGGCAGTCTCACACACTCATTATCACACTAAGTTCATTTTACATACATACATACAAATTCATTTACGTAATGTTTTTGAATTTTCCACTTAATTGGTGATCGAGAAGGCGTGACTGAAAGTAGCATACCATTACGTTCTTTCTCTCATGCCCTTGATGAGCTGCTTGAAAACGAGATCGTGCCCCATTGGCCCGCATTCTCATAGAATCATGTAGTGGAGCCTTCAAATGACTCCAAAATTTAAAAATAAATAAATTATAAGTTTTTAATTTTTAATTTCCCTTTTCTTTTTACTGTCTTGGCGTTTCATTCAATCTCTTTCTTATAGATCCGTTTCTTATGACCCCTATAAATACCACATTTCCCTCCATAACTGATCAGTGTCAATCTTGCTTATAAGCAAACCACTCTCTTACACATACTTTCTCTGCTTTGGTTTCTGTTTCATAACAACATGGCTGAGAAAGTTGCCTCAAACAACCTTAGCCACCATCAAGCTTTTGACATGGAAGACTCCGTAGTCGACGTTGTGCCTTCACCCACTGCCTCCAAATGCTATGACGATGATGGCCGTCTTAAACGAACTGGTACAAATTAATATATATACCTTGGCTGTCTCCAAATTTCAACTAGGTTTGTTTTACAAATATAATGATATCTGGTATTTTAAAATGAGGCAGGAACTGTTTGGACTGCTAGCTCCCATATCATAACAGCTGTGATAGGATCTGGGGTGCTATCCTTAGCTTGGGCTATAGCTCAGCTGGGCTGGTTAGCCGGTCCTGCTGTGATGCTGTTGTTCTCTTTCGTCACTTTCTATACTTCATCTATGCTATCAGATTGTTATCGTGTCAGGGATCCTATTTCCGGCAAGAGAAACTATACTTACATGGACGCTGTTGGCTCCATTCTGGGTAATCATAATTTTTAACATAATTCTAGGACTACGTACGTGCACCTCTCAAGTTTTTTGGCATTGAAATCCCAATAGCTTACTCTATACTGGGATAATTGGTCTTCTACTAAGAGATGCATTTTGAGTTAACATGAATTTTTTATGTATATTTGCAGGTGGAGTTAATGTTACGTTGTGTGGGGTATTTCAGTATCTGAATCTTTTGGGAGTTGCTATAGGATATACAATTGCGGCTTCTATTAGTATGATGTGAGTTAATCACTACTACACTAAATTTACCAAATATTTATGCTAAAATGATATATATAGGCTTATGTGGTTTGATCATTGATTTTGATTACTAGGGCAATCAAAAGGTCTAATTGTTTCCATCAAACCGGAGGAAGAAACCCATGCGACATGTCAAGCAACCCATACATGATCATTTTTGGAGTAACGCAAATTTTCCTTTCTCAAATTCCAGACTTCGACCAAATATGGTGGCTCTCAATAGTTGCTGCAGTCATGTCTTTGACCTATTCCTCCATAGGTCTCGGTCTTGGAATTGCCAAAGTTGCAGGTTCAAAATGCTAATATATTATTATTATTTTAATCATATTCTATATGCATTCTACGACTTTCTTCTAACTTGATCGTGATTTTGGTCGGTTATTGAGTAGAAACGGGTACCTTTAAGGGTAGCCTCACTGGAATAACCATCGGAACTGTAACTCAAACCCAAAAAATATGGAGGAGTTCCCAAGCTCTTGGTGACATGGCCTTTGCCTACTCATTCGCAGTTGTTCTCATTGAAATTCAGGTACACTTTTTCTCTTTTCAAAAAAAAAAACTAAAATACATATATATATATATATATATATATATATATATATATATATATATATATATATATATATATATCAGATAATTAACTTGATGTTGTCTTATATTCCACAGGACACCATAAAGGCCCCCCCACCATCAGAAGCAAAGACAATGAAGAAGGCTTCGATGATAAGTGTTGCAGTAACGACAACATTTTATATACTTTGTGGGTGCATGGGCTATGCTGCTTTCGGAGACGAAGCACCTGGGAATCTGCTCACTGGTTTTGGTTTCTACAATCCATTTTGGCTTATAGACATAGCCAATGCTGCTATAGTGATTCACCTAGTGGGAGCATACCAAGTGTTTTGCCAACACATCTTTGCCTTCGTTGAGAAAGGTGCAGCACAAAGATGGCCCAACAATGACCTCTTAAATAGGGAATTTAAAATTCCAATCCCCGGTTTTGCCCCTTGCAATCTAAACCTATTCAGATTTGTTTGGAGAACAGTTTTTGTGATCCTAACCACTGTGATAGCAATGTTGCTTCCATTCTTCAATGATATTGTGGGATTCATTGGGGCATTGGGGTTTTGGCCTTTAACAGTTTACTTCCCAGTGGAGATGTATATATCACAGAAGAAGATACCAAGATGGAGTGGAAGATGGGTTTGTCTCCAAATGCTGAGTTTGGCATGCCTCATAGTATCAATTGTGGCAGCTGTTGGCTCATTAGCAGGTGCCTTGCTTGACTTGAAGAAATACAGACCATTCCAATCAAACTACTGATTTCGTTGGCCTTGAACTGAGATGTATTCTCCAGTTGTGGTCGGGTAGAAGTGTTTTGTGGATACCACTGTGATGTGGGTGAACTTGCTTCATTAGATAATTTTAAAGGATCTTTGGCGCAATTATTTATTTAAGAACGTTCACACGTTTAATATCTGCCACACGATAGTCTCGATAGGCATATGGTCTTTTAGGTATTTGTTACAGAATTCCACACGCCATTTTTCAAGGCAACGACTATATTTGTGACAGAAATAGACTCACTATACAACCATCAAGTAGAACGACTTACAAAAAGAGATAACGAGGTAGTCGAATTAATTGATAGTTGAAATGGCATTAACTTTGGTATTTTAAGGTTGCAGTGAGTGGGATATTTTTGGACGGGATTATGTGTTTTTTGAAAAATAGTTAAATATATAAATAATATCATCATAATGATATAGTAACCTATGACCGGGTATTGTTTTATTATTCTTTTTTTTTTTTGGTACTTAATGGGAGCCCACATACTATAGAACAACACAACGGTGAATAAGTTCGCCCTTTAAGTATTTGATAAAGAGTTGATATTTGGTACACTGGCGATAGATAATTTTTTATCCACCAACAGTATTCAGATCATGACACGTGACAAAAATAATTTTAAAAATCATTATTCTTACCACGGGTCGCGATCTGGATACCGCTGGTGGACAAAAAATTGTCCACCGCCGGTAGACCAAATATTTTTCCTTTGATAAATATATCACCCAGTCCTTTCAAAGGATTGGCCAACACGTGGATTTTCAGATCCAGCTTATGGGCTTCTCTGACGAGCCAGTGCGCTGCCATATTGCCTTCTCTAAATGTATAGATAAATCTAACCCTCCATTCCCTCGCCACTAGCTCCTTACTCTGACTTGTAATATTCGTGCCCATCTCTTTTCTACTATCCTTCTCATTACAAATCTTTATATCTTCCTTCAAGTCGGATTCAATGATTATATCCCTGCAATCCGTGTTCCATGCTACATACTTGAAATTTCCCAAAGCTCAACACAGGTTATACTACAGAAATTTAGTCTCCTGTAGAAGCCTATGATCCAATCATCCCGTGTTTTTTAGAATTCTTCTGCAGCTAACCAACCTGTATGGGATGACAGACCCGTCAACATTAAACTTCACTTGATGTTGTAGTGATGGGATCAAAGCAATTTTTTGAACCATTCTCGATCTACCATTGATTGTATCTATTACCTGATTCTACTCTATGCATGCTTTTGTCTGAGCCAAACATTAGAAGAACAGGTCCTTAGTAGAGTAATTGTCAAGTTAGAATATCATTTCGCATCTCCTAACCCAAGTGCTCCATGCTATAATGCCAAAAATTACATTCCAATTAAGGCCAGAGCAAGTATCATTACCGAGTTTATTGGTTAAGTTATGGAGTAACCAATTCATTAAATCCCACGAAAAGAATTTAGTCCAGTGTTTTCTATGAACCAATCTCATCATAAATTTCAAGGCCTCTCACAGTCTCTTAAGCAGTGGAAGACAGACTCTTGGGATAATTTACAGAGATTCCAAAGTCCAAATTCATCAAGGTGTCTCTTCTATCGGAGCTTATTCGTCAAAATTCTCTCATTACCTGACAGCGAGAGGAAAGTTCTAACTTTTTAGGGGCTGGGCCATCTCCAAATCTTCTTCCAAACCGCATGGGTGTTCTGTTGCCATTCTAGCCTATTTCTGTATGCTGATCTAACGGTAAAGTTTCCATTTGGGCTATGTTTCCAAGTAATCTGATCTTCCTCCATCTCATCGTTGGGGGGTCGAATTGCATTGAGACTGTTCACCACTCTTTCTGGTAGTCTTCCTCTCATCTTTGGCCAATCCCATTGACCATAGAGGTGTACAAAATCAATCAAATTAAATCGAACCATTAAAAAATTGAAAAAAATTGATTTTAGGCAGTTTAGTTCGATTTTTTTTAAGGTGAACCAACCAGTTTGGTTCGGTTGTCGGTTGAAAAAAAATTTTGACCTAACTAAACCGAACTGACAGTTATATTTTTTTAATTTCTTAAATTAATTATTTTTAATATTTTATTAACTAACTTTTTCCATTTGCTCCACCCCGGCCACTTCACCTATAAACTAATATTTTCAATCACCGGCCCCTCAGTCTTCAATTTAACCCACGCCCTAACATGCCTGCCCCTAAATGCAGTCTGCCTCTGACATTTTGCACTCCTCGGGACACTACTTGAGAAAGATTGATTGTGGAGCAGAGTTGAAGTCAATTTTAAATTGTGTTTCTTTTGTAAAAAAAAAAAATTAAAGTTATCATCATTATACCCAATTTTGTTTTTGAATAAAGCATCAGTGAAAGCGGCACATTGCAAGAGTTTCTTTTTAGAATGACAAACTGTAATAATTTTAATATTAAATATTATTATTGAACGTGTGAACATGAATTGTACAAGGGGCCGCATATTTGAAAGCAATTCATGCATTGTAAAACGTTATACAGCCTCGTAAGACATAATGAGCACCAGAAATATTACAGTAAACAAAATAAAAAAATTGAACCAAACTGAACTGTTTTTATTTTGTTTGGTTTGGTTCGATTTGACAGACTTTTATCAAACCAAACAAGTCCATTTTTTACTTAAATTTATATGGTCGGTTCGGTTTGGTTGAGTCTCTAAAACCAAATCAAATTGTGAACACCCCTAATTGACCATTGGCCATGACCATATCCTTGACGTTATAGCGTTGTCTATCCTCCTCTATAAGGCCATTCGCAATTTCTCTAAGGGAGCCATATCCTAAGAGTTAGTCATCCTTCCAAAACTTAGCTATTCTGCCATTCCCAACATTCCAAGCAATTAATTTACGGATGCTTTCCTAGACTTTTGCAACTCCTTTCCAAAGATTTGATAAATTAGAATTCTTTTCATAGAGATTCGGAATGGGATCATTACTGCATTTGTATTTAGCTCTCAGAGATTGTACCTAAAGGGCCTCTAGTTTTTGGATTCTTGCCCAAGCCACTTTCATGAGGAAGGCTTCATTCATCCCCTCAAGTTTTTTGAAGCCTAAGCCGTCCATCTCTTTTGGCATGCAAATCTTCTCCCAATTGAACAGGTGTAATTTATTTTCCTCCTCCTTATCTCCCCAAGTGAAATTCCTGCTTAGTCTCTCCAGATCATTACACAACCCTTTTGGGAGTAGGGTTGTCTACATTGAAAAGTAAAAAAGGTTGTTTAACACATTACTGTCAAGAGTGATTCTTTTTGCGAGGGATAGTGTTTTGGCCTTCCACCCACTCAATCTCTTCTTAACTCTTTTTAAAATGTGCCTAAAAGTACCTCTGGTTACTCTCTTGTGTATAATTGACATACCCAAGTAGACTCCTAAGTCACAGGTGACCTGAAATTCCAAAGCCTAACTATACAGAGAAATTCGGATGTGGTTTGTATTTGATGAAAAAAGGCATCTCGTCTTCCTCTCATTCACAAGCTGACTCGAGCTAGAGCAAAAGGATGCAAGCACTGATTTAATTAAATTATATTGGTCTTGGTCCGCTTCGGCAAATAGTATAAGATCATCAGCAAAAAAAAAGTGTGAAAAGGCAAGGCCATTTCTACACAGTCGTATGGGCTTCTAGAGTTTCTTCTCCACTACCCAATCGATGCACTGTGAAACCATTTCAATGTATAACATGAATAGATATAATGATAGCAGGTTTCCCTACCTAATGCCTCTAGACATCCCGAAGCAGTCAATCAATTCTCTGTTCCACAGAATGCTCATGGATCTATATGAGACATAAGGCATAATGATATTCACGAAATGTTCCTGAAACCCAATGTCTTTAAGAGTCTCCTGTAGGAACTCCCAGTTAATTCAGTCACAAGCCTTCTCTATATCTATTTTTATTGCCATTTCTCCTTTCTTACCTCTTTTCCTTCTTATGGAATGCATTACTTCTTGCACAATGACAATGTTATCAAAAATGTGTCTTCTTAGGATGAAGCTACATTAGCATGGGTTGATCCACTAACTTATACAAGTTTTCAATCCATTAGCAATGATCTTTATTAAGATTTTGAAGATAACATTATATAAAGATATGGGCCTAAACTCTTTTAGACATACAGGATTGTCGATTTTGGGAATCAAGACAAGAAGAGACTGGCTGAAGCTTTTGATCATTTCGGACTCAAAGTATACTTCCTGTATTAGTTTGTATATGGAGGGTCCAACCACTTCCCATTTACTTTGAATGAACAAAGCATGCAAGCCATCTGGTCCAGGTGCTTTAAGTGCTTCCATACTGAATGTAGCTTCCTTGATCTTTTCTTCAGTGAAAGGTCTTTGAATTTTCAACAATTTCTCATAAACTATTTTTGGGAACCGTCCAGATAAAGGAAGGAGATGTAAAAGAACTTCATCTTCCTCATACAGCTTTTGAAAGAAATTTCTAGTAATTTCTTTTAGCTTTTCCTTATCTTCTACCCAATCACTATTCTCATCTTTCAACGTGATAATGTTGTTCCTTTTCCTTTTTGTTCAAGGTGGATAGATAAAAGAATTTGGTGTTTCTATATCTAAATTTCAACTAGTTGCACCTTGATTTCTGGAATCAAAAGATCTCTTCTTTTATCAACATATTCTCATAATCCTTCCACAATCGTTCTTTAAGCTCAAGCAGATATGAATTCTTCTAAAACTAAAGTGTCTTATCTATTCCCTCAAGCTTCTTATTATCTCTTTCTTTTTCTTGAAAATGTTTCCAAAGATATTATGATTCCATGCTTCCACATTTTCCTTGAATCTATCAGCAGCTTTCATCCAATTATTATCCTCCCTCCAAGCATTTTTGACAACATCTTAGAATGAATTATCTATTAACCATACTGCTTGGAACCTGAACAGTTTATGAGCTCCAATTCGCTTATCCCTTTCCCATAGCTTGATGCATAGTGGTCTATGGTCTAACTTTAAAGTAGACAAATAGAAAACAGTTGTTTCAGGGAACGACTATTGCCATTCCATGTTACTCAACACTTGGTCAATCCTCTCTTTCACTCCTCTCTCCCAAGTGAAGCTATGTCCTTTGAACCCAAGATCCATCAAGGCATTTTCAAAAAGGAACTTGTTGAAATCTCTAATGGAGGCCCAATTGAGGTATTGGCTTCCTTTTTTCTCCTCCATACTCTTATAAGCATTGACGTCTCCCATAAAAATCCAAGGTATGTTTAAGTTATCATTAACCTCTTTTCACTTATGCCAAAGCTCTCTTCTATCCATGTAGTTAGAACTTCTATATATAGTAGTCACCAAGCACTTTTTGTTAACATTTTTCACATGCACTTCAGAATGGATAAACTATTTGTGTTTGGATATAACTTTCACCTCCACTTTACTCGAGTCTTAGAGTAACCAAATTCTCCCAGCAAATCCTTCTGCCTCCATTCTATAATTGTCAAGCCAACCCATTTTATTGATCACAGAATTCGTTTTCCTTCCATTAATCCTAGTTTCAAAAGGGGCCACGAAACTTAATTTGTGCATTCTGATAAGATCTTTAATGAGAAAGGGGAAGTATCTTGATCCCGCCCTCTGCAATTTCAAGCTAAGAGATTCATAAAACCACTAAGACAAAGGATATTGACACACGTCCTACAATCCATTGTCCATTGCTCTTGAGGCTCCACTGCCTTCCAGTATTTTTCATGCATCATCTTTATTACCTGGTCTCTATTGAGCATTTTCATTATGTTATATATCCAAGTCAGGAGGTTTGGCTTTATTGAACTCCTTTTCTTGGATTGATCCTGGGCCTGAGAATGCGTCTTTCATCGTTGAATCCGTCTTCCTGATTGGGTTTGAGTTTACCAGACTATATCCTTTATCCTGCTATTCTCCTATTACATTTGGGCTGGCCTCGGTACTTCTTGGATAGAGCTGATACTCCACTCCTTCTTGTGGAATGGATACTTCTAAAAAGGCCTCTCTGGTGGTAATCCCTTTGCCTCTGTCTACTTTGGTCACTGGTCTATTGGGCTTTCTTCCTATCACTTTAAACCCACCCCCTATTGGTTTATGCACCCCCCTTTAGTCTGATCCAATTATTTCTTCATTTTGGTTCCTTATGGGCCTAGGCCCATGTTTTCCTTCGTACATTTTTTCCTTCCTTTTTTTATTGTTTCTTTTATCTGCACCATCCTTAATCTTCGTGAAGCTACTACTGGCTTCATTGACTTTTGCTCCCACCTGAGCTGCTTCTTCCTTTTTCCCCTTAGAAACCCTATCATTGCTTATACCCTCCTCTGTCTTGTCTTCCAGAATGCTGGATCTAAAGCTTCTAATACTAACACTCAGTATGGCAAGTACTAATTTCTCCCATTTTTTGACTTTGTTGTGGATCTGTGATTTCTGTGTAAGGTTCATATCCCAAGGTTTGTTATCTCACTTCTTGTCAGTCCTCTTGACTAGCATCCAAGGTCTGAAATCTCCCTGATCGGCGATATATGTAATCTCTTCTTTGGTAGGTACTAAACAAGGAGGGACCTCTGCCTTCTCCCAAACCTCCAATCCTTGGTTTGTCATTAGGTTTTCATTATTTTCTTTCGGTGTATTTCACTGCTCTTTCTGAATAGCCGAGGGACATTGATTTTTTCTATGTCCGTATTTCCCGCAGCCGAAGTATACAAAGTGGAGACCCTCATATTTCACATTGAACATTCTTATTCTTAATTTAAATTTAGCTACAAGTTTCTTCCTTAAGTCAATCTCTACACATATTCGGAAAAATTTGCCTCTCTCAACCCCAAAATCCTTGCCAACATCTGAACTCATATTCCTCAGTGTATGAGTATCAATTTTAAGTGTCTTACCCACTTTATCTCCTAATCTCTATAGAAAGTAGTTGTTGTAGTATTCGATAGGCAACCAAAAAATTCTGACCCAGACTGTAACCTTGAAATTGTCCTCTAAGGATCTGAAATCAGGCCTCCAACTCTACACCACCGAGTAATGGTTTGCAATTAACCATGGCCCTTCGTGTACAGCGAAATTATAATCTCCTGAGTTTGCAAAATTTGCTAGGCAGAATTCGTTACTGATATCTATGAGGTTAAAAGCTTCTGAGGGGTGCCATAATTTCAGAAGTCTATCCTTCAAATACTTATATCTTATCTTTCTATCCATCAGTTTAATAATGAGAGATTTTCTCCATTTTTTACAGTAACTCCTCCTTTCTTCCATCGAAATATCCACTACAAGATATACTTCATCACCCTATAATTCATCCTTCTCTATTGGTTCCTCCTCTGGTTCATCCTTTGCGAAGTAGTCTTTTAAGTCAGATATAGGTCCTCCTAGAGCATTTGCTATACCATTGAAACCTAAGAGTTTATCTCTGTACAAGCCTCCTATGCTAGCTCTTTCTGGCGAGTTTTGGAGATTCAATTTGGTTGGTTCCTCTAATGGCTTATCTACTTTAACCATTGTGGCACTGTTGGTCTCCGAACTTGTATGTTGAGACTGTTCCTTCTATGGCCCCTTACTTGATGCTGAGTATTGCCATTTGGTACTATGATGATGTTCATCTTCTTTGGCCCCTTTATTATTCCATTATGCTATGATGATGCCCATCTTCAATGGTATTTTAAAATAAAATTAAAAAAAGAAAAAGATGATGGCCATCTAGAACGAACTGGCTCAGTAGCCAAAGCCATCAATCAGCACATAAAAGATGAACGGATTTAGATATACACTACTACATGTCCTTGTCGATGTAAATAACTGATAAGGGCATGGATTGGGTCTCTGCGTACACTCACCTAATAGGGGAATTGGAAAGAGAAGGAACATTTTCCATGTCATCTTTTTAATATTTGGGATTTAGGAATGTCCAAACAAATAAATGGTCAAATACTTTAGAATTCGTCCAAGCAACGAACAAATAGTTGAACATCTTTCATTGAACACCCCTGATAACATACAACTTAAGATGTATAAATTGAAGAAGCTTGTGCGATGATCTATATATAAATCTCAGCTCAACCGTACCCCGGAATGCATTCCCACATTTTGATATCAATCCACAATATGATATATATATTTAATAGATCGTACTATATCACAAGTAATAAATGGACAAACAAAATCAGACCACTCATGAGCCCTCACTCACAGAGATAATGAATAAAATGGACATAGAGGGATGCCCAAAATGATATTTTACATCTCAACAAAATATGCTCCATTCATAAACAACTGTGGAAACTCCTATATAACCCCCTCGAAGAACATCAATTACACCAAAGATTACTCCCTGGTGTAACCTTGGGCATCCTGATGATTACACTAGGAAGCAATATTTCACCACCGCAGCATTTGAACTTCAACCAAAACAAATATGCAATGGGGGAGGCAGTTAATACAGGGGTGTTGTCCCCTCTCAACAGAATCGCTGAACAAATTACTTTTAAGTCACGATCAGACATTAGAAAAGCTCCTCTGAATTGAACTTATTCCATGCTTCCTGTTACAAATTATCGAACTTTCAGGCAAGGATTTTAGGCATTATAGTACAGTACGCTTATAAAAACAATATACAAAACAGTGTTGAACAAGCCACTTCAAGATATGGACTGAAGCAGAATACTCAGTCAGTTATCTGCAGTTAAGGAAACAATAAGTTGACACTCGCTAACAGCAGGAAAACACCCCCTAGCTCACAGTTCAAGGTGAGAACAAGGAGCAAAGAAGAAAAAATCATTAAAACTCAAAACCAACAGCTTTAACTCTGCCAATGATAAACAATACTAAATCAGATATGCTGCAAAGACAGCACATCATGGAAGACCCCACCCAGCTACTCTTTCTTCCTGAGTGTGTCAGTGTGTGTATATAAGAATTTCCTGTATTGTGCGCACAGCATGGCCACAGAATGTTAGTTATGTCAAACCAATTTTTTAAAATTCAACAAAAGATAAGAATAGTATATCGTTCATTCTGATAACCCATTTATGCCACTGGCTACTAAATCATTTTATTCTTTCTACAAAAAGCATAGATTAGAGAACAAAAATCTAGAAGTTGAAAACTACACAATGGTTTGCAATACCTTGAGTAGATCAAACACCTTCTCTGCAATATATTTCTGTTGAAGATTGGCACCCTTCTGCTGCACCTTATCAGGATGTATGCACAATGTAGCTTTCCTATAAGCTTTTTTAACTGACGCAGCTGTAATCAAATCAGTCAAAGAAACTGGCTGCCAACCACACTCAGGCCATAGCACCTAACCATCATTCATGAAGGAGAAAAGTCAATGTAAGTCGCTCATTTTATAGAACAAAAGCCAATTGAAAAAAAACAACACCGCCTAAGAAACACTAGCTAAACATTTTCAAAAGTCAAATTCAGTACAATTTTCTGGGTGTAATAAAAAATTTAGAAAACAAGTTGATTTCACTCTTTGTTCAACTGAATTGAATCACAATCGATGATAAGTACATCATTATAATGCTCTCCTAAAGCAAGCTTGTTTCCTTCTGGAGTGTAGGATGTTGAACATAAAATCAAGAGGAAAAACAACAAAAACTGCTATGATTTTGCTAGCAAACACTTTATTTGAAATTACTATTGGAGGGAATTGAAATAGAGGGTGCAACTCTAGTGACCCCCTCAAACAAATAAACCCAGATTTACAAGGTTAGTGTTACATATGCACCTAATGTCAACATGAAAAAGGCAAATAGAAAACTAGACAAAGAAAATACACATGCCTATGTACTTCGTTGTAGTACATTGATGGTTAAATGAGAAGCCTGCGAGAATATCCAGACTAAAATACATATTCCAACATGCATATAATAAAATTTCAATCCCAAGCACGTAAAAGAAAAGAGAGAGAAGAGAATATAAGCCCACATATTTCCGGACCTCATATGGAATATAGAAAAGTCACACAAGTAATTCAAAATGTATAGGTTAAGTACATACATATTGTAAAGTGGAGAGCAAAGCACGCAAGTTCCCATCTTTTCCTGCAGCCCAACGCTTAATTTCAAAATCTAGAGTTTCAGCGAGCCTCTGAAATCAATTCATATATAAAATTAGATGATTAACATAAGACCCTGCAACAATCCCAAGAATTGACTAGAACAACCCAAATAAACCACAAAAATTAAAGTAGAGTGTATCCTATCATCATGAAATAGATACTGGTAAGCAAATAGTGGATGACAAGACCTGCCAGGCTACTCAAAGGGCCAAATGGATAGGGTGCCTTGATCCCCCCCCCCATGGCCGAGGGGGGGGGGGGAATTGCAAAACAGTTCATGAAAATAACACAGATATATCTCATCCAAAAAAAAATAACACAGATATATGGTAATCAAACAGATCCTCAGGCCTACAAACTTCTAGATTAATGTTAAAGTAACCTAAAGAAAGCAAACACAAGAAAATATAATTCAACAGGAAACCAGAAAAGTGGATGAAAGACCTGACTCCTGGAGCTTTAATGGAAAGGACACGATGAAGGATAAAAAATGAAGTATAGATGTAGCTGGTGCACCCTATAAATGAAAAACCACCCTCCCAAAAAAAATAGAAACTACTTACATGTCTCTCAGCTTGGTCTCTTTGAGTTTGTAAGTCCCGCTGATTCTTCTCGGCCAATGCTTTTGCCTAACATAAAATAGCAATGACCATAAAATCAACAAAATAGCCAAAAAGATTTTATAAACCTTACCTATTTTTTGTTTCAAAAAAAATGAAGAAATCAAATTAGATTTGTAGAAAAACAACAGTAACACATACTGCTCGCTCCTGAGTCCTCTGGTGGCGCTCCAATCTGGCTCTTCTTCTTTCTTCACTTTCCCCTTCAACATCTTGAAATTCTCCATATGATGGAGCAGCTTCATCCCATAAAAGAGAGGGGACACAGAAGGAGCCAAGTAAGAAATGAGACCAAAAAAAAATGCTGTCACGTCAATAAAAGTTACATTACAAATGCAAATCTACCTCCAAAAATTGAGGAAAGATCATCAACAATATTAACCGATGATGATGCTTTCTTCATGCTTGAAGATGCTCCAGTAGATTTCCTTGTAACATCTGCCTGAAATTGGGTATCAATTACAGAATCCTGAAATAATTCAAGTTCAAAAAATTAATACACAAATTTGCAGTATTATCAGATAATGTCTGACAAACACGGGTCCTCACTGAAGAATTAGCCCTAGGAGGCCTTGGAACACTGCTAGCTCTTGTACCCATGCTGAAGAAGGATTCAAGATCATTTTCATTCTTTTGTTGATTCATACGTGCAGCAGCTGCAGCTCTTTCTCGGGCCTCCACAGCAGCCCTTTCTCGAGCCTCAGCAGCAGCCCTTTCCACAGCAGCACGTTCTGCTCTAACTCGTGCTTCAGTTTCAGCCCTTGTAGCTCTCTCCCTTGCTTCTGCATTTGCTCTTTCCCTTGCCTCTGCAGCAGCCTTTTCAGCCCTTTCCTTAGCCTCAGCAGCAGCTCTTTCACGAGCTTCAGCTTGTGCTCTCTGCACTGCAGCCCTTTCAGCTCGCTCTCGAGCTTCAGCATTAGCTTTTTCAACAGCAACCCTCTCTGCTCTTAAACGAGCTTCATTAGCTGCTCTTTCGCGTGCTTCTCTAGTAGCTCTTTCCACAGCCTGCCTTGCCTTTCCTCTTTCCCTCTCAAGTCGCTGTTGTTCTCTTTCTTTCTCCTCCCTTTCCCTCTCAAGTCTTCTTTGCTCCTTTTCCTCCCTCTCCCTTTGCTGTTGTTCACGGTCTAGCCTTTCCTGTTTTTCTCTCTCTTCCTGCATAGCTCTCTCATCTTTTTCAAATAGCCCAGGTTCTTTGCTTCTAGCAACCTTTGTATACTCTCTCTCCCTAACTTCCTTTGCATGCCTGAATTTAGCTTCAGCTCTATCCATAGCCTCCTTCATAGCAGCAGCAGCTGAATTCATCTCTAATTCATCATTGGGAAGACCACTTCCATGTTCATCTTCATTACTACGACTCCTGTCCATGGCAAAATCCTCAAGTTCATCATACTGAGATGTGGGGGATACTCTTGCTACAGCAGGAGCAGACTTAGGAACCTGAGAGAATCGAGTGGAACTTGGGAAAGAAGAAAATTCATTAGCCTTCTTTCTAGCATCAGTAGAAGCATGTGAACCTGCTCCTGCCTTAGGAGCTTGTACTGGTCGTGGAGGAGGAGGTCTTGAAGGTGGTGGAGCAGCAGTTGGTTGTGTAAAAAGAGGAATCTCCGATACAGTCAACCACACATCATCATTTGATTCCAAGTTTTCTTCATATTTTGGAGACATATCCACCTGAATATTGGCTTCTTTAAAACCAGCATTATCATATGAAGGGGAAGAGGCCCTTTGGCCAACTGGTTTACTAGAATCAGATGAATATGTAGGCCTGTCAAATGGGGTCTGCGGAAATTCCCGATCATGGCCAACAGGAACCTTGTTTTGTGAGTGTCTCTCAGGACTCTTGACAGAAGATTTCTCAACTGGTTCTTTATCTCTAGTCCAATTTGTGCTTGTATTTGAACTTGGAGGACTGCTATCCTTTCTGTTATTTCTCTCTGATGAGAATGAGGGTACGGATTTTCCCAACCCATTGAAGGGATCAATATCATCATATACTCTGCCATTTGCATTTGATGAACTATCATTTTTTGTGCTTCTGGAACTACTAAATTTACTAATTTCTTCCAATGGGTCTGCAAAGTGGCCTGCCGATGAGTCCATTGAGGTTGAAGCTGATTCAAATACTTTGAAAGGGTCATCTGTCACACTGGAGGTTGTTTTAGATGCGCCAGCAGTTGGTTCTGAGGAGAAACCAGTATCAGGAGCAGACCTGTGAATAAGGCAACGCATAAAAATTACTATGATATATCCACCAATATGTGTAATTAAACAATACCATAGCAACTACAATAAATCAATCATCAGAGAGGAAATAAATGTATTAACTTATTCATTCAACTTATCTAAGAAATATAATGCTGTAGGATCAACTTCTATGTAAACTCAGCCTTCTCTCTCTAATTTATACATGACATTGCACTTAATAATGGTACTTAAACATATCATAGATACCCAAAGTTTTTGATATAGGCTAAATAGCACAAAATGAAGAGTTTTCTGATATGAGAAGTATCTTGGGATTATGGACTAAGAAGAAAAAAAATGCTCGATTTTCATTTCAAAAGATCACTAATAATCTGTGACTTTT
Organism: Gleditsia sinensis; assembly: GCA_037074535.1. Lineage (NCBI taxonomy): Eukaryota > Viridiplantae > Streptophyta > Magnoliopsida > Fabales > Fabaceae > Gleditsia > Gleditsia sinensis. Next base: position 2,493,134 of record CM073464.1, on the reverse strand, counting down.
AATGATATTTTAGTCTCATTCTTTTCCACTCTTAGCAGTCATAATTATAGTGTTTTGCACATCCAATTTACTAGCATTCGACCTCACCTCAGCTATTTAAAAACTTATTTTTTATTCAAATAATTATAAACAGTTAAACACAAAAATGATGAACTTAAATGTATTTATTCCAAAGGGCTCTTTAATTTTAAAATTAATTATACTATTTATTTCTTGCATACTAGCAATGTCTATAGTTTGGATCACGTTACATCTTTTAAATAAATTTTAAACTACAAACCATAAATAGAAACAATTAGGACTTTATCCTTGAAAGAGTGAAGTAAGGCAAGTTCCTGCACACATTTGCAATCTTTTCTCTATATTATTTCACATAAAAAGTTAACACCAATTGTTTGGAAGACTGAGGAGAAAGGATAATGAAAACAGAAAACTCATAAAAATAGAAGTATATTAGTACAGAAGAAAGAAAATAAATCATATTAAGAGTACATTACAGCTCATTCAGATGGATCAAAGGAAAGGGAATCAAAACGAATCTAGCAGTTATTAAAGAGTAAGTACAGTGGAAAGGACAATGGAGATCATTAAGTTCATAAAACAAAACTTAATTGTTTGGAAACATAGGAGAAAATTTTGTAAAGTAAAAATCATTACAGCTACTTTTCTTTTAGCAATTTAAGGGCCTGTTTGATTTGCTTGTTTACTATTTTCATTTTCAAAAGATCAAAGGAAATCATATTAAGAGTACATTACAGCTCATTCAGATGGATCAAAGGAAAGGGAATCAAAACGAATCTAGCAGTTATTAAAGAGTAAGTACAGTGGAAAGGACAATGGAGATCATTAAGTTCATAAAACAAAACTTAATTGTTTGGAAACATAGGAGAAAATTTTGTAAAGTAAAAGTCATTACAGCTACTTTTCTTTTAGCAATTTAAGGGCCTGTTTGATTTGCTTGTTTACTATTTTCATTTTCAGAAGATCTTTCCTGAATTTTTGAAAAATCTAAAAACACCAAAAAGACGTTTTTAGAATTTTCAGTACTGTAACATATTGTAATGGTAGTATTTTCACAATTATTTCGAACTATATACACAATTTTTTACTGTTTATATAGTTATAAAGTAATAAAAATAAAAATAAAGTAAAAATACAACTATATAACTAAAAACTAGTGAAAATGAAAACACAAACCAAACGTATTTTTAAAAATATGAAAACAGAAAATGTTTTCACAAACCAAACACACCCTTAATTTCATTAATGGCATTTACAATTTCAAGTTCTCATGATCTCATTAAATTTTTTCCATTCTATCCTCTATCAATTCTCTATTCCATTACTTCTAACCAAATCAGATGCCACGTAACAGCAGATTCACAAAACTCTCAATTTCTAGCTCTCACCAGACAAAGTAACCTCATGAAAACAATTACTTTCTATCTGCATAGACCTGATACACACCAGCAACTGGATAAAATGATCCAAATAATGCATCCACTTCCCAGCAATTAGAAACACACAGAAAATGAAACTTATTACCTCATAACCCAAAAGTTACTATAAATGGAAGAACCCTTGAGCTAGAAACAAAACTCTTTAACTTAATGTTCAAGAGGTGCAATCACACTCTCAAATACTTAGCATCTTATAATTTAAAATTGATTACGATTATCCACTGTATCCTGCATCACAAAGTCCTCATGTGACTAAAGGGTGTCAGCGACTTCTAAGGACACAATTCAAGAATGCCACAAAAATTATAACTTCAAAGAAAATCATCTGTTGTATCCAATTAACCTTTTCCGAACTCCTTTCAAGTTCAAATGCTATATCCAATCATAACAACAGCAAGAATAAATCAACCTTATTTTTCAAACTGTGCTACGTCCACTTAACTATCAACTGGATAGATAACTGCAAAGATTAATATCATGTAAATAAAAGTTTTCGACCATACTTAAAAAATGCAGCAACTGCTATAAATATCTTAAAGATATACCAAGAATTAATGCGTGATTTAAAATAGAGAACTCCTAGAAGAACTGAAATTAAATCTTCAGTCCCAAACAGACAGTTTGTACACCATATGGAAGAAGGTATTAAATAGCAAAAAGTAAGTCTCAAATAAGTCCTATGGGCCTATTCCAGTATAGCGCCCTTCAAGTCCCAAAGGCCAAACAACTAAGATTAATTCAGACTGGCAAAACAAAAATTATATGAATCAAAAGACAATTTGACAAGCCCTTGGTAACATTAGTAGATCAAATTTAGGGACTCTGATCCGACATCTAATTGCAGCAATAACTAGCAAACAAATAATTTTCAACTCGTTCAGGATATACAGTGGTGGATTTTCATATTCAAAGGGATAAGTATAGAAGATGTGATGAAACCTTCTGGAGATATACTATCAGTAGATAATCTTATAGAGATACATGGACATTCAAAATTTCAGGAAGGCTCTTGCAAATGATTTGTGTTGGCCAAGTGAATATGAACTCAATTATCAGGCACATGTTTACACTAGAAAGACTTCAATTCATTCTCTTAATGAGCTTAATAATTATCAATAGTTTGCCGAAAGCTTTACTCCTTTTATGAAACATTTTGTCATTATTATGTACAAGTTACATTCAAACATATCTATGGATAGAAAGAAATGTACACCATTTTCTACAATACATTGGAAGAATTTACGAATTCCCGAAAATTATTTGGACTTTTTCTTTTCGGCCATCATGGCCTAAGTTTATGGCATTTCAGGTCTCGCATATCACTAAATTTCAGGTCTCTGTGACACTAGATTGACTGGCTTATCCTAAAAAAAAATAATCATGCCATACTTGAGTACTAAGCAAAATTCATCTCATTATGTATGTAAACTAGCTTTATGTACACCTTTAACTGCGGCAGAAAGACAGTCGTAGCACAAATTATGGCACATTCAGGCCGCCATTTCAACATGCCAATAGCCAAAGAATCTCAGTGACTGAAAATCACATTGTTGACATACCTGTCACTGGGAAGGCCACTTCCTCCAAATCCAGGTATTAAATCATCGAAAGCTTGGATATCTTTATCATCCTTTTCTGATCTCTTCCCAGCCGAACTCTTTGGTTCACGCTCTGACTTACCAAATCCACCAAGAAGATCATCAAATGCGCCCCCGCTTACTTCTGGGGCCGAAGACACCGACGCAAAAACATCATCATATTTAACTTTAGATGAGCTCTTTAACCCCGGGATGCCATCGAAAATGTCATCGTCATAGACGGGTTTGTCATAGACCGGCGAATTCATAGACTTGGGACCAAATTCACTGGACCCATGAAACATGGAATCTAAATTGAACGATGCATCAGCTCCGCGACTCTCCGACTTGCTCGAGTATTTCGCGGAACCCCCAAACAGATCCCCGAAACCACCAGTATCTTGATTCTTCTGATTACCGGACGATTTAAACAGCGAATCACCATCATCCATGAAAGTCCCACCGAAGGAATTAGAGCTAACAGTGGATCGGGGTGCCCCGCGCGATCCCAAATCGAAGTTAAGACTACTATTGGTGGTAACGTTAGAAGATCCTTTGGACGCTGCCATTGGGGCGGCTTTGCCCTGCGGTTTGAACCCATAATCGGTAGCTAAGAGACCGTCGAAATCATTCATGATTAGCTTGTGTTTACGATGAAATTGGGGTCACCTATTCGCAAAAAAATTGGATATATTAGAAATCAAATGAGGATCCACAAGGGAGTATAGAATAGAATAGATTCAGGGATAAGGGAAAGTTAAGGCAGATTAATCATTCAGAAGAGAAGAAGCAGAGATCTGAGGTGGTACCCTCTTACGTTCGTGTCCGCTGGAGCATACGGTGAAGTGAGAGGGCACAGGAAAATGGTGAAATCTGAACCGTGCGAGTTGCGACCCTTTAATTTTTTTTTTCCCAATTTTTTTTTTTTTTCTCCTGGTTATGCCTTCCTTCTTTGTAGTTTGTCCTTGACCTTGGCTTATTGTCATTGAAGAATTTCGCCTTATAGAGTGAAAGTTGTTCTATTCTTGAGAAATGAATCATGCATTTTACAAAAACCAAAAAAAAAAAAAAATAATAATAACGTAAGTTTATATTTAATTATTTAGATGAGATTCAAAGGTAAAAAACATGCTTAGCCCTTTAAGCTTTCTTTTACTTTATTCTGTCTCAGCGGTTTTTAAGCAGTAAAAAAAGAAAGTTAAAGAAAGAAAGTAAATTATTTGGAATACAATAATTAAGCCTTACAAAACGTTTGACTAAAAGCAAATTACTAATTGTGCAGTTCTTCACTTGAACATTTTGAAGTATCAATTTATTATCCAGTCTGGTGGAGTGATTATATCCAACATTATTATTTTTCAGGTTTATATCATAAAAATGTGATAAATTAAATACTTCAACACTCAACGTAATTAAATTAAAATGAATTTTATTTTATTTAAATATTACTAATTTGCATAAACTTTATTATTAGAACATTCACATCAATATAAAATTAAATAATATAAACATTACCAGCACCCAAAGACAAAAGGGATTAGGAGTGTCCAAGTGATAATTGAGTCGATGTTTCCTTATAGCAAGATTTTCTTTGAGACAGGATCATAACCGAGTTACATGCCCCAAATTTGGGGAACGAACAAAATTCAAGCTTTTTCAACAAAAACCATTTAAAAGTGGATCAGGCTTGGGCCTCGCTGTAAGAGCCCGGGTTGAGAATATACAAAATACAAATTAATTTATTATTGATATGAAAACCTCTCATTTCACATAATTTTATCTATAAATTGCGTATTATTAATCTTTTTTTTTCTTTTATAGATTTAAAAAATTGTAAGCAGGAGACAAGCTTCCAAGTTGGAAACTGATCCAAACCTAAACACCCACAAAAGGCTGCAAAATAGCCGGTTAGTTCGACTATGGAAATCTTTGGTGAACCATCATTATTCATTACCAATGAAACCATAGTGCATCCTTATGCTGAGATGGAGTTGGAGGTATTTCACTCTCATTCAATCAATACTCTTCACTCTTAAGACTTTCTTATAAAACCCAAATTGTAAGTAACAAGAGAGTTGATGGTATTAGGATTGGGTTTTGTACCCAAAACCCTAGAATAGGTCCTTGCAATTTTAATCACGATGAGTAATCTTTCAGGTAAAAGATTTGTTTAATCACGATTCTCATACTTTACAAGATTCAATCATGGTAGCCAAACTTTATGACTTTTTCATATTTTTTTTAAATATTTATTATGAAAAATTGTTTAATAGACTTTGTTTAAGTGGACCGGTGTAAATATATCAAACAGTATTTTATTTTTATTTTTTTACAAAATTTACCTTTAAAATATTTCCAAATATTCGTGAATAGCTTGGTGTAGCAGAGTTTACCTAAAAAAAACATCAATGAATGGTTGACATTGTCGCTTTTCCCCGCTTTTGTCGGCAGAACATGCAACCCTGATGTCTATTCACTTGAGAAAAAGTCAAAAGATTGCCGATCAGTAATACAAGTTACTAATTAGGGTGATTAATAAAGTCAAAATCATTTTCCTTTGTGCTCGATCTTTAAATGGTAGTATTAATATTTGCTCTGCACCTGAGTTTCAAAAAAAAAAAATTGAACCTTAATTAAAGTTCATAATCTGTTACTTAATAACAACTGATCAAGAACTAACAATTATAATGTTTGAATTCATCCCAACAAATCAAAATAGACCTCCGCTTTCTCTTCATAATGTCTGCTTTGAGATTTCAACTTTAATTTTCTCCCCAACAATTCCCAAAAAGAAAAGGATTAATTAAAAGCCCAAAGAAAATCCTAATCAACCAAAAACAACTCATGAGAGATGCATCGATAAACTTCAATCTCATTTTTTGATGAGCCTAATAAAGTGTACGGCGAGTCATATTATATGGTCTAAATTTTTTCAATTTTTGCTTGATGTAAGGCTTCGTGATAGCTCTCCTACATCATTGAGTGACACCCTCTCATAGGTAGGGCTCACATCTCCTTACTACGAAGTATGAAGAAAAGAATTGGGAATGCTCTGATACAATTTAGACTGAGAATTTCCCAACCAAACCTCCATGGGCAATTTCAGCCATGCCCTGTTTGTATAGGAAGCCAACTCAGGTAAATGAAGAGGGTTACAGAAATTTACTACAGCCAACTGCTTATCTACAATGGATATCGTAGCTAATTGGCCACACCTTCAAAATAGAGTTGTGATTGTCCAAAAAGCATTCTATTGCAATGAAGAAGCAATACACAACCATGATAACAGCTTGAAACAAAAATTTTAAACTACGTTATGCTGAATATATTATTGCTACAAACTAGACACACGGAAGAGGGAGATCAAATGCAACATGCATCAAAATATGGTCTTCAATTTACAATCATCATGGTGAAAGCGTAGTATTAGTAGTGGTAGATGACTGGCTCTCATGGACTGATGTGGGAAAAGAGACCTGGAGAATGCATCATTCTAATGGAAATTTAAATTTGGCATTTAAAATCGGATCCGCTTGAGATCACTTTCAGGGACGCTTGCATCAAACCCGTCTCCCCTCCCTGAATTAGCAGTTTGTCCAGAGACCTGCCAAATCATACCAAGTCAGCAACCAGATATGCTATTCTAATCTCCTACCAAGTGAAAAACCTTAACTACTCTGTCTAAACTTCTCGTAATACAAACAGTCCTCTTAGACTCACACTATCATTTTCTTTCCAGGTTTCCTAAACTAAGCAAAATAAAAAATTCCATATCATCCACAACATAATCTGACTCACCCTTAACTAGTATTTTTTAATACTAAAATAAGACACTTACAGTTTCATCTGGAACAACTGCATATCTCTCCGATGGTGAGACCCAGGCTTTCCCTATGTGGAGGAAAAACAAAACAGCCACCATAATGCAAAATTGTCAAAAAAGAAAACGAATAGATAAATGGTATATATCAACAAGGACCAAAACGACAAAGGTATAAATCATTGATGTGCAGAACAGATCACCTGATATTGAATCAGCCTTTGAGGAAGCTATGTGCTGCCCACAAGATCCATCAACACTCAAGGCCTCAATAATCTTCGGAAAATTCCTACAAATTCCAAAGATCTCATTCTTAACTCGGGACTTATGATGAGATGCAACCATCATCTAAGACTAGGTTCCACTTTCTGATGTAGATAGGCAATATAACTCCTATGCTTCCAGGAGCATACGTACACACATTCATAGTTAAATCATTATGCCACAATAATCAAACTCTTTGCAGGGAAAAAAAACCACATTCGAAGCTATATTCTAATGTTCATGATTTAAACAGAAAAACCGCATACAGAGTAAAGTGTAACAGTTCTTTGTTTAACAAAATAATTTTTCCCTTGTCACATTATACATGTTATCCAGCCTTCCATTTCCACACACCTTATAAGCCCCCCCCCCCCCCCAACCTGGGCCAAGCATTCAGTTAGGGTCACCAACTTAACGAGTGGTATCACCACCAAACAGTCAAGAGCTTGATCATGAGTTCACAACCAAGACCCTTGTTATTAATAGCAGCAATGAACATTGAAGCATCTATGATGCTACTGGGCCAACTTTTGCAATGTATATCATCTTATTGATGACAGAAAATTCTCTCCCCAAGCAATTTCACAGAAAGAGTTCAAAAACCGAAATGTTCAGAGGAATAGTTGAAGTAATTAATTAACACTACCCATAAATTTATTGTTTCAAACAGTGCCTTCTAAAACTAAAGTAAAAGTCAACAGGGGTTGGGGCAACTAGTAAATATTGAAACACTTCGTTTATAAGGCGTGGGTTCAATTCTTGCTTGGTAGACAAACTGTAACTGTAAGTATTATTATAAACTCTTGCTGAGGCATGTGGCATACCCTACCTTGGAATGGGATAACCTTCTCATTCCAAGGAAACCTCCTAAGTGCCTATAATAGACTATTGAGAGAGACAGAATGAATATCAGCCAAATGATCGGAACAAAACTTATTCAGGAGTACATGCAATTACCGGTCAACAATTTCACCATGCCCAAGTTGTCCATTTGTGCCTCTTCCCCAAGAATATAAATTTTTTCTATCAGTAACAGCAATTGTGTGTCTCCACCCACATGAGATCTGAGCTACTGTCTACCAAGCCAAACAAAAAATGTACCCAAAAAAATTACATGGTCAATATTTGAAGAAAAACCAACCTTTATGAGATGAAAGGAAAAAAAGAGTTGAAATTTTCTAAAATAGAAAAAAGGGAGGAACATCTTTTATGATGCTTGACACAGACATCAAGGTTTCCTTAACCGTTTTCTTTCATTTATTATGGTTTTTTGTGGTTTTTTTTTTTTGAGGGGGGGGGGGGGGGGATCGCTAGTCTCAAGAAGGTACCTGATCATCGGGAAACTTCACTGGCACAGGTGAGCAATGATCAACATTATCACCAACTCCGACCTGTCCAAACTACAATTGAAAGAGAAACAGGTGAAAAGCAAAACATTTAATAATGAAAGATTTGTGTCAAAGTACACAAGGAATATATGATTTAGCATTATTTTTCTATTTTTTAAAAAGTAGCATATATCTTGTTCTCTGCACACGGTGCATCTATGCATTCCTTAACCAGTTACCAATTGTAAGATGTATTCCCGGTTGATATAACATAGCATACAAACAGGGGAAGAATAAGAATTTTTTTCCAACCTTATTCCAACCCCAGCCATAAAGTAGTCCACTAGATGTTATTGCCATACTGTGCCTCCAACCACCTGATATCTGAAAGAAATCCAAGAAAATTTCAGACACAAAAAACAACAAAAATAATCACTTGTCAAACACCAAAAATATTTCTCCCATGTTTGCAGAAGGTTCTGTTCGATCAATTTTTTGTTTATCTTCAACAACCAGAGGAGATTATTCCAATAAAAGGTGAGACATAATCAAAATTATTATTACACAAAATACGAAGGAACTCTCATATACTAGATGAGAATTAACTGCAGTCTAACCCATTCCAGAAAAAATCCAGTGTTCCAAATTGGGACTCAGGGAAGAGAGGATCAACAAAAGTAGAAGAACTTGGATCTTGAACCGCTTAAATTTCCATAAAGTTAAAAAAAAAAATACAAAAACAATAACACATCCAAGAATATGATCAAAGGACCACCTGAGTAATAAACTTGTCACCCAATTCCTGAAGCTTGTGAGGCACAAGATGGTCCTCAAAATCTCCATGTCCTAACTGGCCATATTTGCTCCATCCATATGTGTATAATCCACCAGAAGAAGAAACAGATATTGTATGCCGCCAGCCACAAGCAACCATGACCATCTTGTCACCCTGCAACTTTTGAATAAACAAGCAATGGGCAATTAAGGGGGAAATTAATACAACTGTGTAGAGTAGTATTTTCCATCCATCAGTGTGCAATTGCATGCATACTAAAACTAAATCAACATTCAAGACACTCACAAGTTATCAACCTGAAATGATGCTGCTTCTTTTTAAGTATATAGCAATGAACCTTTCTCAGGAATCAAGAAATGGATAAAATCATCCATCATTCAAGTTATGGCTAAGATCATCACAGTATAATCTGGAAAGATATGATACCAGTTTGAGAACATACATGAACAGAAGAAACTTTTTCGGGAGTCAAACGATCATTTCTGTCTCCCAATCCCAAGTTTCCATATCGGCCCCAACCCCATCCGTACAGTTCCCCATGTTCAGTAATGGCCACACTATGTTCAGCACCAGCAGCAACCATTTTGACAGGTACTCCCTACAAAAATGTAAATTTCACATTTGTGCACAGTAATGATTTTTCATTGCACAAATGATAGACAATACGATATTTTAATACATTTTGTTCTTGACAAAGTGTTATTGCCGCTGTTGCTTTTGTTGTTAGAATGGCTTGCAAATTGTAAAACTACAGGTGCTTTTACAGGAGACCAGCAGATGGGTTAGTCAAAATCCCTATCATTCAGTTTCCACGATTCCTTTTTTATAATATATATATATATATATTTATAATTTCATGGTTTCTAGCCAACAGGGAAAGAAGAAAAAGGTTTTTTTTTTGGGGGGGGGGGGGGGGAATGTTAACATCCAAACTGCTATTCCACCATATGATATTGAATGTGTACATTTTATTCATGAAGAACAGCAAGAAACAAACTTAAAACAAATAAATAGTAAATCTCCATTTCTCCTTTGTAATAATCCCCTGTGCTGGATATTGTTTTTCTGAGGGGAGAAAGGTTTTTTGTTCTGTTTCCATCATGTGTCTGAAATTTTAATCTGATGTGAGCCAACACAGTAAAACACCATTTGTAAAATGGTAATATTGTTTACAGGAATGATACCTTCAACTTCTATACTGCCCTTTATCATCTCAAAGCTATAAATCTGTATTCTCCCACTATACAGCATGAGGCATGCTAACCACCTAGAATGTTATTATCCAAATTCCAAACCTATGGGTACTACTCAACGTGCTATAGCTTTAAAGGAGAAACAAAATAACAAAATCACAATTATTTAAAAATCTAACTATTAAACTGTTGAATCCATCCCATGCTAACAATAAACAAGAAATAAGAACCATTCTTCACCAATCAAGTTCCTAAAAGGCATAAAATGATGATAAATATATGCATATAAATAATCTTTTTAGTTGATTTGGAAACGGGTTGATGAGAAGCAAATGAGTATATCAAGGCTATATAGCAAGAGTAACTTACCATTGTATGTTGATACTTGCTCACTACGTAGCATTTCTTATAGATGATCTAGATGAATACCTCAGTGAACAGTACCTGAAATGTTTGAATTTTTTGTGGCACAAGGGAGTCCTCTGTGGTGCCAAGTCCAAGTTGACCATTCTGATTCCGCCCCCAACTTCAATCAAGAGAGAAGGAAAAGAAAAGGATAAAAAAAAAGGAGTTCATTGATTGTAGGATAGAGAATGCGAAGATACTCCAAATAGTTGTAAATAGTACGTCAGTTGTAGAAATAGATGAGAACATCTTCTAGAGATACAAAAGAAAAATGTTCCAGATAGGTTATTGCAACACAGGTTCCAGTTTAAATAGTTCCTTTAGCAGTTCTCTTCAATATAAAGAAGACACATAAAGAATAATGAAATACAAGGGCTGGGGAAATGGGCATGAAACAGGCGTCTTATGCAGTTATGCTGAACCAGAAGAACTGTGGTTAGCACCTCCCCCTCATCTTTTAGTCACAATTTCCACTCAAATGAGGAGAAAAACAGAAGGGAAGGGAATTAACAATATGGAACCTAAGATTCAGCTAGCGTTGCAAAGCAACTCAGTAGGGCGGAACTGTCAGCTTCTATCTATACACTCAGTTAAGTAACTCAACCTTACTGACCAAGTTATAGTAATTAGAGATTGGAAAAAAAGGTTATGAAAAAATAAGAGTGACCATATTTTGGACAAGAACTACTGACCTCTGCACCTCGCCTTCCATGGTAACTGCCAAACAATGGCTGTCCCCACAAGCAATTTGCTTTATCCTTAGACCCTGTAATGCTTTAATCGGCAGAGGCGTGAATAAGTCACTAGAGTTACCGTGACCCAACCTTCCAAAGTCACCCCTGGAAAATTAGAAAAACAACTGCTGCTTATGATTGTTCACAAAACTAAAAATACCACTGTCACCAAACTGACAGATAAACCATGTAGCAAAGGAGTCCTCTTGATGACAAAAAAATGTTTCAGAAGTTGCAGGATGATAAAAAACAACACAAAACATAATAAGCCCACAAACAGTTTATCACTCAATCTTAGTTATGAGTTTCATATAATCTCGCAGAATTTGCCAAATTTTTCTGTCACACCTGTATCAAAACTTGGCTTTCAACTTTCATATGGAGAAATTACTGAATACATAGAGACCAAAATTTTCTATTAATCAGCTGACCAATAATATCATTTCGATCCATTGTGTTGAGAAATCAACTTACGATATTTCATTTTAAGATAAAATCCGTCGCTTCCAAAGTATAAAGTATAAAATTTGTAATATTTACATCTAGATAAATATTACTGACACTAAGCATGGCATAACACACTAGCCAAGGGGAGAAATTTGCATTTCGCGGGAGAGCAAGTTTTCTGTTTTCTCAGTAAGCTGCACTTTTACAAAATCAGTTAAAGATGGAGAGCAGACCATCCCCAACTATATACTTCCATGCGTGACTCTGAATATGCAGTGGTATGGTCAGCTCCACAAGTCACAGATACTATTTCTTGGTCATCCAATGCACTCAGTTGTGTAGGTAAAAGTCGATCTTCAGCATCACCATGGCCTAATTGTCCGTCCTCTCCTCGTCCCCATGAGCAAACAACATTTCCAGCTGTAAAGGATCAGCATTAAGCAAGCCAGGGGATTAACGAAGAGACAATTGAAAAAACATAAAGCAGCAATATGCAAGGATGCCACTTTTTGATACAAAAAAAAAAAGGGGCTGAAGGATGAGGCAAGCAGCTATCCATAAGAAATTATATGCATGAAATGTGAAGACCAAATGAAGGATTATATTATGGGTGTGATATAATAAATTGTTTTTTGGTTTTAGGTATGAATGCACTTCTTGCTGCTGCCCAACGAGAAGTTGAAGCATGAACTTGAAAATCTTGCCTTCGATTGATGAATTGCAGCACGGGAATCTTATAAGGGAAACCTAAAATAGACACAGATGCAAATCGTGTAGGTTATCCTATCCAAGCAGTGAAATTTTCAAAGAAGTGGCATCAATGAACTCCGTGTTTGGCCACCGTCAGTCTTTCTAGACTCTGGGAGTCCAAGACAATGCCAAAGGCAAAAGCTGGATCAAGACAATAACCCGTATTATGGAGCATAAGAGCAAGGTGTTTTTCATTGTTTGAGATCATAGCAAACATAATCCTAAGGCCAAAGATAAGATTATTTCCAATATGATACTATCTCCCTTTCTAGACCCCGAATGAAAAAATAACAAGAAAAGGAAAGTGGAAATTTGGTGCTTACAAAGAAGAGCAACGGAATGGCTGGCACCGGCCGATATGAGAATAACACGACGAGGTGGAGCAGTGACGTCCCTCATTACTTCCTCCTCCACCATCATTCTCTTGTTAAGGATAAAGTGAAGGTGGTTAACCCCAAATAAAGAGAGGAGAAAGAAAGATGCATAGAATAGAAGGATCTCAGTGCTTTAGGCTTTAGCAGAAGCTGCTAGTGCCGATATTAATAGTGTGCCAGATACACTCCAAGTCCACAGTGATTTGAAGAGGACATGTGAGTGCTTCTTCAGTACAAAAATAAACCCAATAAACAGAGAGAAGCAGCTTTGGCTGAGCGAAGCCGAAGAGACTAGACGAGAAGAGAGAGAAAGAGATTGGGGGCAGGTAACGCATCAACGATGGCATTGAATGAGGAGGGACCCATCTGTTCCGACATTTTTCTCCATCCAGTGAATTGGTTGAAATTCGGCGCACGGTGGAGTTTCGGTGCACGCTCAACCACCTTCTCTCCGCCACAAACTCCTCCTTACCGCGTTTTGTTTTAATCTCAAAGTTTTCTTCCCTCGTTTTTTAACTCGGACATTTTTGTATTGTTTAATCCACGTACCCATTATTCACTCCCATTTTAACCCTCAACATATTTTATTGACTCTTCAAGTTTTTTTAAAATTTGTATTCAAAATTTTCATAAATTTTGTAAACTTTTTACACTGAACTAGTTTTTAAAAGATTGAACTAAGCTAATAAAAAATTTAAAAAAAAAATACAATTGATATCAAACGGTTTGAATTTGGTTTATAATTTTACTCTAAAGTATATTAAAATTTTAAATTTATGAATTATATGTTTATATTTAATATATAAATTTCTAAATACTAAAGAAATATGATGTGTTTTATTTTATAAGCATTTATTTAAAGAAAAAAAAATATGAAGACCTTTCTATATAAATAATAAGATATAAATTTAAATTTAAAACTTCTTATTAACTATTAATAATTTTTAAAAAATTAACTATGCACATTTTTTTTACAAGTTTTGACATAAGTACAACTGCCTACATTTCGTTGAACTTTTTAGTAACAGAGCACGAATTAAAGTTTGCTACTGTGTGCTCAACTTTATTTTTCAAGATTTCCTAAAAGATTTATTTACCTTATTTTACTTTTATTATAATCAGTAGCCTACCTTAAAGAAAGATACATTGATCGTTTTGATTTAATTAGTTTTGAAAATTAAATTAAACCAAATCAATTATATATTTATAAAATAAAAATAGATTTGTTCGGTTTAAATTTAATCTGTGAAAACAAATTAAACCAAATCCATAGTTAGTGGATTCTACTTCTTCTTCTTTTTTCTCCTATTCTTTGCCTTCTTTTTGGAGCGAACGCATTGAAGTGCTTTGATATTAGGTGGAGGTAGAATCACGAGTCAGCTTTACTCATGGGGTGGTCTGATTGAGTTGATCGCTTTGAAGTGCTTTGATATTAGGTGGAGGGAGAGTCACGACGACGAGTCGGCTTTACTCACGGAGTGGTCTGATCGAGTTTCTGACTGGCTGCGTCTGCAGACTGCTATGATTAGAGGAGAAAATAACGACCACCAGGACTTTGGTCCGATCGCAATAACTCAATAATGGAAACCGTTGGTGAACCTAGTGACTCGGGTCACGATAGGACAAGGAGCATTTGACAGAGTGCACAGCTTATGAAATGTGGGGAGTAGAGGAAGAAGTTCGAGACTTAAACATGAGAAATAAATAAATAAATAAGGCATTGCATTACTCGAGGAAAGGAAAGCAATTGATGATTGAACAGATGTGTCATCTTTCGCGAGAGCAGTTAGTAAAGTTAAGATTTTATATTTTTACAAAAATATTTTAATAATTATTTAAAAAATTATTTTTAAAATATTAAAAAAAAAAAATATTCAATACGCCATGTTATGTAAAAGGTACATTTTTTTATCATGGTCCATCGTCCATTCATTTATTTTTTTATAAATATCATCAAATAGTTTGAGAGTCGAGATAGAAAAGTGGAGAGACAAAAATTATTTTTTACGTGCTACTGTGCTATTTCAATTCATACGTGTAAAATGTTGTATTGGTTTAGAGATGCCTAGATGAAAAAAAATTTTAATTTTGTATACTATTTTATCTTGTGTGCTACTATATGGTATAAAATATTGCATTTGACCCAACAATTAAACATTCAAATCAGACGAATTTTTTAACAATGAAGTTCAATTGTTCTAACTTTTTTTTAGTTTTAATTTATAGTCATTTAATTTAATTTTGTGAAACATATATTATTTTTTTTATTTTAATGTATAGAAATGTCAACTAAAAAATTTAAATCAAATTATTCGAAACTAAAAAAAAGTTAAAGTTTTAATTGAATCATAAAAGGGGGCTATCGAGAATTTTTTTAAAAACAAATAAGAAATTTAAAAATATAAGTGATTGCTCGTCGAATAAATAATTTAATAATGTAAACATGGATAAAAATAAAAATAGAGAATAAGTATTAGTTAATAAATTAGAAAGAGAAATTAATATATTAGAAGAATTCATTCCTAAAAATATATATGATTAAAGTCAATAAACAAATATTGATACAAGTTTGAGAGATTTATTAATAGAAAAATGTCCTATTAGAATTACTAATAAAAAAAATTTTAAAGATAAATTTTCAAAATACTTTTCTTCATCACTTTACATTCAAAAGTTGACAATGGTGAAAAATGTTAAAAAAATAGCTAATTTATTCTCAAGATTTGGATAAAGTATTTTATTTTTGTTACAAATTGTTTAAAGCTCTTTTTAGTGCAAATAGTTTAGCCAATGAAAGTAGTAGGGATTGAAGAAATATTAGTAAAAAGTTGAAGAGTCGTGAGATAAATAATGAACACATTGTTAACATGAGTTCATGGATTGATTTAGAAATGAGATTGTTAAAAAATAAAACAATTGATAAACATGTTTAAGAACAAATAAATAGAGATCGAGAAAATTGAAAAAATAAGTTATTTAGAATTATTGCAGTTGTTAAAATTTTTGAAAAAACAACTTAACCTTCCGTAGAACAAAGAAAAAGATTTATCAAGAAAATAATGAATTTTTTTTAAATCTATGATTGCAAAATTTGATCTTATAATGTAAAAACACATTCGTCGAATTAAAGATAATGAAATTCATAATCATTACCTTGGACATAGGATACAAAATGAATTGATAAATTTACTAACAAATGAAATTAAAACAAAAATTATCAACACAAAATATTTTCCAATCATACTTGATTGTACTTTTGATGTAAATCATTACGATGTTTAAATATTTTTACAATCACAATTCAAATATTTGAATATTTTTAAATTTTTTAAAAAATAGATAATATGACCAAAAAAAGTTTTTTTGATGCTATTATGAATAAAATAAATATTATTGGACTTGATATTAGTAATTTAATAGAACAAAGTTATGATAACAGGTCTAATATGAAAGAAAAACATTAAAGTGTGTAAACACGATTTTTAGATATTAATTCTACATCATTTCATACTCTATGTGGTTGTCATAGTTTAAATTTAATATTTTATGATATGACTAATTGTTGTCCTAAAACTACATCTTTTTTTGGATTGCTACAATGAATATATACTATATTTTCTTCATCTACTAAAAGATAAAAAATTATACAAAATCATATCTCTAGCCTTACTTTTAAATCATTGTCACAGATATGTTGAAAAAGTCATATTAAAAGTGTAAAAACTTTAAGATTTCAAACTTCACAAATAAGAGATGCTTGATTGAAATTAAGTGAAATTAATGACGAACTTAAAATAAAAAGTAAAACTGATTGTTTAGCAACTTATGAGTTATAAAATTTTAAATTTTTATTATGTATGATTATTTGGTATGAGATATTGTTTGCGATAAATTCGATTAGTAAAAATATGTAATTAAAAGATATGTGTATAGATATTGCTATACAACAATTGATAGGTCTTATTTTATTTTTTGAAAAATATAAGGAAGACGGATTTGAAAATGTTATAAATTTTGTAAAAGAAATTGCTATAGAAATGAATATAGAACCTAAATTTTGTGAAAAACGTACAATTCGTAAAAAAAAATAATTTGATGAAATTATTGATAATAAAGTTGTAAAATCTCTTGAAAAATCATTTAAAGTTAATTACTTTTTGTACATAATAGATAAAGTAATCATTTCATTTTAAAGTAGATTTGATCAATTTAAAATTTATTAAGATATTTTAATTATCTATTTAACATTGAGAAATTAAGATCATTAGATAATAAAAATTTAAAAGAAAATTATTTACAGCATTAAAACATAATAACAACTTTGATATTGATGGATTAGATTTATTTATAAAATTAAAAAATTTAAGAAAAATTATGCAAGTAAAAAATAATACATCAATTGACATACTTAATTATATAATAAAGTTTGATTCTTTTCCAAATGTATATATCATTTATAGAATAATGTTAACGATTATTGTCACTGTTGTTTTTTCAAAAAGAAATTTTTTAAAATTAAAATTAATAAAATTTTATTTAAAATCGACAATGTATAAGCAAAGATTAAGTGGATTAATTTTATTATCGATTGAAAAATAATTATTAAATAAAATCGATTATAATAATTTAATAAATAATTTTATATTTCAAAAAATATAAAAGATAAACTTTAAATAAAAATATAATAATTTTAATAAAAATTTATTATGTACTTTAAAAAAGTTTTACTTTAAAATTTTTTTTAGTTCTTTATAAGTGTTGGATTAGCCCTCACATCATGCATATGCATTTCACAATTTTGGAGAAATAGTAAAATTAAAAATAAATAGAGCAAAAAATAATATTAATATTATATATATATATATATATATATATATATATATATAATATTAATATATTAACGTTCGATTCAAATTTTATTTAAATTAAAAATTGAATCAAATCAATTAATTTTTTTATAAAAAATTAATTTAAACAATGTTTTGCAAAATCTTTTAGTTTTATTTTAATTTAAATTAATTTGATTGATTTTATTTAGTCATAATCAATTTTGTACACTCTCCCTTCGAGAAAACAAGACGCACATGTTCCAACAGTAACAGCTAACCCACCCGGTACTCTATATTCGGGAAATAATCTCATACGGTTAATGACTGCCTTATAATTTAGTTAACTGTATAGTTCATTTTTCCGGCCTTGTTGGGTTGTTGCCGGAAGAAAGGGGGACAGAAACGGGCCAACTGCAATAGCTAGCTTTGAAATTTCAACGGTAGTAATCGGTGCCTAATAGACCTGCACGCCCCTGTTCACCCCGATGCCTATACTGCTCTCAAAATCATCTCGGGACCCATAATTACGGCTAATAAATCGAACCATCACTCGCTATAGAATGAATCTTGTTTTTCGACCATAATTACAGTACGGGCCAACGTGAATCTTGTTTTTCGACCATAATTACGGGCCAGCGTGAATCTTGTTTTTCGACCAAAAAAACAAAACTTACATGAAATCTGTATGGCTCAAATTGATTTTTTTTTTTCACTTATTAAAGTGATTAAGAATTATGATTTAATAATTAAGAAATCAATACTTTTTTGACATATAAGACATATCTATATAAATTTTGAGTAATATTATATCATATATGTTTTGAATCCGAATAATTTACCTGCTTGCTTTGCTACGCATGTTGTCTAGGTATATGCCACTAGTTACTGTTTGAAAACTCCACTTCAAAATACATAATAGCACAAACAAAAAAATTGAATTCTGTTTTCAATTTATATTAGAATACTAGATAATCTAATTATTTTTTTCAACTTCTTCGATAATATAAATTCAAAATTTAATATTTTTTCATATAAAATAAATGTGGGAAGAAAGCATGTCAGTGTACACAAATTAAAAAAAAAAAACAAACAACAACAATGTCAACAAAAGCTATAATAAAAACATTTCTTCAAGAAAACTTCCCTTTTTACGAGATCTTGTAATATACTTGTTCAATAAATATTTTTTTAAGATTTATGAAACTTCAATCAATTTTAAAATAAAAGTTTTTATTAATTTTAAAAATTGACACTAAGTTATCAATTTTTGATTATGAATATTTTTGATAAATTAAATTTGACTAACTTATAAATTTATTTGATTAAATTAAAATGTTTGATAAAAAAATTATTTAAATAATTTAAATTAATTAAAAATTTATAAATTATGTATTATTTAAAATAATACATAATTTATAAATTTTTAATTAATTTTTAAATTATTTTTATTAATCATAACTTACATATTTTATCTTGAAAACATATTTAGCGTAAGAATTAAGTAAGCCAACTTGCATATGGACACATAACGTCTATTTTAGAAGCTCTTTGCTTATAATTTAGAGTCAATTTGGGTATACAGTTTATTTAAATATTTATAAAATAAGGCTTTATATAAAAAATACTTATAGAAGAAGTACTTTTAAATTAAGTTATTTAGCGTTTGGATACATATTTGAAAAAGTGCTTTTCAAATTTATAATTTTTTTAAAATATTTGGATATAATTTTGATGGAAGGAGAGAGGTGAATGTTATAATTTTGATGAAATTTTAACTTGTAAAAGTGTAAAATAACTTTATGATCATGTAAATTTGAGCTTTCATAGAGGTTTTTTTTAATAAATTTAAAAAATTAATTTATTGAAGATTGATAAATTATTTATTTAAATTTATCTAAATATTATTTTTTTAATATAAAAATACTTATACTGATAGATAAGTTCTAATAAACTATAAGTTCTGCTATCTAAACGGGTCCTTAATCTGTGTAAGGTTGCTTATATTTTAATAGCATCTTCTAGAAACATTGTAAACTATTACAACAAACAAGTTGCTATTATTAAAAGTATGAAGGCAACTAATAATTTTATTAAACGAGACGTCATCAAAATTATGAACCTTGTCTAATTTAAACAATATTTTAAAATATATTTTAAAAATAAAAAAATGAAAAACAAATAAAATAAATAAATAAATCAAATAAAAATATTGTGTGATGACTGTGTTCACACTTCAAAAGCATCTTTAAACAGAAAAACCTTTTAATACTTAATAGAGTGTTTATATTATAATTAAAATCACTTTCGAAATAATGGCATAATATATATCTTGTTGTAAAAAAAAATTAATTTAATTTAAAAATTAAAATATTAGTGGTGATCTAAATATTATTTTTAACATTAAATGATTCGGGTAGTTGTTTAGCCAGACATTGAAAGCAAGCGATAAAGTTGTTATATTAAGCGAATCAGTAAAAGCCACTGCGGATTCGTATGCTTTTAAATTCCGCTTATTTGGCAATCGTTTATGACATGCTTCTGTTCGGTTGGTGATGTATAAAGCGACTAATAAAAGCACTCACTCAATAAAAAGCAGGCAACATATAGTTTAAGATTTATTATATCAGAAAATTCGAATTTTCTTTAAATTTTATCAACACATGAATTTGTGGGTAAATTTTTAATTAATTGGCACCAATAAAAATACAGTGAATTTAATTGCATATTTATTAATTATATGGATAAAATATGTAATTAAGCCAAAATATTAAATATTATTATATTTATATTTTTTTTAAATTCAAAGTTGGGTAAATAATTTATATAGGAGCTAAAATTGACGTGAATTTCTGATATGAATCTCATAAAAAATAGTAAGACTCGAAATTAATATGAGATCCAATTAAAAAAAATTGTATTTTAATCAGATTTATAATAAAAATAAATTAAAAAAATAATCTTGATCTATTATTTATAAAAAAATAAGAATAAAAAATATAACTTTCAAAAAAAAGAAAATTGTGAATAATAAGTTTACGATAAATTCACTTAAAATTTTAAATAAGTCTATATTTTATTTTTATTCATTAGCCATGTTTATATAAAAAATGATTCAAATTAAATTTTTCGTTTAAATTTAACTGCAACTACTTATGGAAAGAACATTTATATATCATCATCCTCTTTATGTTCAATAAAGATTTCCGAAAGGACTCCCACGTGAACTTTGTCGTATTATATTAAGTAAGTGCTAAAAAGAAGATAGCAGTTTATTCATAAGACTGCAGAAGAGCCTTTATAGCAGCATTTAGCAAAAGTGGGCGAGATGGCTTTGTGAATCCTACCTCCTCGACCCATCTTCATTGATGTTTATACTTTTTTTTTTTCTTCACTAAAGTTATATTTGCCCCACAGTACTATGTTCCCCGAGCTTTTAACTGCTTTGCTTTGATGATGATAAAGTTCGTCCCAATTACGAATGTCAGGGTCCCTTATTGATATCAATCACATTCGCCGTACCCTTTATTTCGATTCAAAGAGGATCGAATTAGATGCCTACACGTCTGTTATTTAAAGTTTCTTTTAATAAAGTTCAAATATACGGATAATCATAACACAAAAGAAAAATTATCACGTAATTTCTAATCACCAGTTGGTCCATGGAGATAAAATTTGACAATTGTTCTTCATTTCTTATATAATTTTTACCAAAAAAAAATGTCCAATCTTTTTAAGGCTTTACCACAAAAATTGTATTAACTGTGCAAATATATATATATATATATATATATATATAAGAATTAATTACATTTTTTTATTCTAACAAATAATTCAATTCAATCTCTCTGTTTTAAAACACATTAATTTCATTCTCTGCTTTTTTGAAACAAAATAATTATATTATTTTATAACAAATTTGTATATTTATAAATAATTTGTAATGCTATAAATATAAAAAAAATCCAACATATATTACTTAATTATCAGATGTTTTGATTATTGCTAATAATGAATTACATTAAAAATAATTTATGTGAGATTTTAATGGCTATTTCATAAAAAATTATTTATATATAGACAATTTTTTTATAAAATGATTTAATTCTGATGCCAGTAAAAAACGAGAGATGAAATTAATATATTTTAAAATAGAATCACCGAATTAAATTATTTATTTAAATAAAAAAACAAAAACTATAATTAATGTCACGATAGGATTTCATTAATTAAATAAGAGATAGAAGAACACTACAATGGTTATTGTTGCTTTAATTTGTCAACAAAGTCAACATGCGGAGATGGGCATCCCAAACAAAACGCAAACGCGCTTTGTTGATTTCTTCTTCTCTCGTTGCTTGCTTATACGTGTGAAAAGATTTGTGAAATTTGACTAGACGATGACCGCACCGGGTGTTTTACTGACCCACACATTTTGTTCCACGCGGTAGATGGAGGTCGACATGATCGCAATCTGCCAAAAAATAATAATAATAACAATTACGACTTCAAGTATTAGTGCAAAATGACCACTACCGCTATCCCATTGACCCAGAGCCATCATAAAATATCATTTCTAGGCCTAATTAAATTGTCTTTACAGATTGAAAACAAAGTTAGGCACATAACAAAAAAAGGGTTTCAATTTGAATTCAAAGACTACTTAATCAGCTGTCTTCAAACTCCCGTTTCATTCAAAGGCTTTTTCTCCATCGAGAGAATCCAAGAAAGAAAAAAGCAACTGTTCCATGGACGTCGAAGCTTCACCGTAAGTACTCACTGTTCCTCACGACTCGTTCTCGGTGATCAATAACTAGGAAATTTCTTGGAAGAAGTTAATTAACCAAAGCTAATTTAGAATTGATTTTGTTAATTTCCATCCCCGCTAGATTTGACACCAGCGAGATGCTGGCCTCATTCTTGGCCTCCACGCCATTATTATCGGAGTCATGGAGGCTGTGCAGTCTGGCCAACGCTACCGCGCCGCGGAGTTTTCTCACGGAGCAAATTGGCAGCGTCGAGTACGTTGCTTTTTCCGGTATCCAACTGGCGGGTGGGTCGGATCCGAGTTGGGGAAACGTGGTGCCATTAATGGATAGCATCGGCGATGTGCATTTGTTTTCGTCGCATCGAAATAAGGAGGGGGAGGAGGCGGTGATGGTGCACGCTGGGATGCTAAATCTCTTTCGGTCCTTTTTCGCGTCATTCCAAAACCAGGTGCGTCAGTTTCTTCGTTAAATTCAATTCTCTCTTGCCCTCAATAAAAGTGTTGAGTTTTGCAATATAGGTTAATTATAGTTCTGGTGTGGGTATGCGTCCTGTGTCTTTTGCGTTGGGTTGCTTGCCTCTTGTTAATTCTTATCAACTTTGCTACTAATTAGTTTGAGTAGACATGCCCAACCCTTTTATGTTGCCAGTACGGCGATCATACTAAGAAGCTCAACGATGAATAGATAACATTGGCACTTTTGGTAGAAGGTTTTACTTATTTTTTAAAATGTTAATTTAGGGAAGTAAGATTTAGCATTTAATGTGAAAATTTAAAATATTACTTATAAAAAACTCCAATTCTTAAAAATATATTTTTTAATAGATTCCACACAAAACAACCTATGTAAGGGGGTGGGAGTTGAAAATTTTGATAACATAAAATGATAATTATACTCTACTTGTATTCAAAACAATTTCAATTTTGTCTCTCACTCTCCGTAGAAGTATATCTTCACAAAATATATGCTATTTCTTATTTTGCAAAGTTATAGATTAAATTGTCTATTTAGATATCACATGATGATTTTTTTTTAAACTTTGCGCATTTTTTTTAAATAGTTGTTTTTTTCTTTTTATCTAAAATAGAGTACATTTGATATTTTGGGAGGAAAGTTATTTTTTATTATTTTGTTAAAAAAACAAACAAACAACAATTTTTTAAAAAAATATAAGGAGTATTTTTAAAAAATACACAAATTTTTTTATATAAAATTTAAGAATAATTAAATATAAAAATAAAATATTTTCAAAAAATATTATTTAAAAATTCTCAAAAATATTACATATTAATTAAACATATTTTATACGTTATTAACAATTATTATTGTGATAAATTTACTCACTAAACGTCCTATAAGAGAAAAACAAGAAGAATAAATGTTAATTAGATAGATATGAATCATATAATGGGTCTAATATTTGGATATATTCATGAAATAATCATTCATGAATGTATAAGAATTTATTAATGAATATTTTAATATCAGCATTGCGTCATCATTATTATTGTTATTATTATTTTATTTTTATAATGGGATATTTTTGTTTTCTTCTGGGGAATGGGTGGTTGTTGATAGAGCAATTTTGGTATTTTCTTTATGGTTTGCTTACGTGATAAAGTTAGTGGGGCTGGGGTACTCTTGGTCATCCGGTGGTAATTGATGATAAAATAGAACCATATTAAACGATAAACTCATTATCAAGAAAAAATGAAAAAGTTCCAAGTGCCATTTGATAAGTGATTACTACTGTGCCGGCGTGCCTTCCCCTTTCACACAAATTTCTCAGTGTGCGTGTTTTGTGGGTTAGTGAAAGTGATACAGAGAATCAGAGAAAAAAAGAAGCCTAGAAGAAAGAGGACATTCCAATATGAAAATTTTATGACGTTTGATAAGAGGAATTTTTTTAAAATTTAAAAAATTTAAATTTTTATATTTAATTTTTAAATTAGAATTTTTAAAAAATATAAATTTTTAAAAATATTTTCACTAAAAATTTTTTATATAAAGAGGCAAAAATTTAAAATTTTTATATCATGAAATTTTTTTAAAATATAAAAAAAAATCTTCTATTTTTTATTTTATTTTTCTTATTTTTTTTTCATATTTTTTTTATCACTTTTTTTAATTATTTTTATACTCTTTTTTTCTCTCATTTTAATATAAGTAAAAATATTTAAAAAAAATACTAAAATTATCATGAAAATTTTATTATAATCAAATATAATAATAATTTTTTTTAAATAAATATTTAGAGTCAACTAAACGTATTTTATATATTTATAATAATAATAATTTTTAAAAAATACCATATACTAAACATCTCTTAAAAATAGTTATTGAGTGATCACTCAAATTTAACTACAAAAATATTATATTTCACAGATAATGACTGCATTCTGTGAGCAAACTCAATTAATAAAAAAATTGGTGGATCAAATTTTGGAGAGACAAAATATTAAAAGTCTATAATATATATTTAATTTAGTTAATTTTTTAATTATTTAAACAGAAAAGTAACATTTTTTTTTATATTTTATTTATATAAAATTTAATTCATAAACGATAAATTAAATATTTTTTCAAATTAATAAGGTAAACTTTGTTAATGTTAAACATAACAACTATTATTACAATTGATGATAATTCCTTAGAATTGGTCTTTGGTCAGTCATATTTCAGTTTCAGTGGTGAATAATAGGCATGGGACCACTAAATACTAATCCATCAATTCACCCAACTGATTACATCCCATTAATTTGCTATTTATGCCACAATAATGCCAACTCGAAATTAAATATTTTAAGAACCGTAGAAGGTCGGCAACTCCGAATTGACCAAACGTTATAATTAACGTGGATTGCTTTCAAAGCTATCCCTTTGTGCCATTTTCAACAAAAGTTTGTGCAGAAGAACGACTTTGTATTGCTGTTGAGCTGGAACCCAAAAGTGGCTTTACGTGTTGGTTGGTTTTTTGGAGGTGGATTCTTATTATCAAAGGCACAAGTAGCGACGAAGATTTTTGCCATGTGTTATGGGACGGATCGCCCTGCTTGAACCCACAACCTCATCTCAGTTGTCAGACATGGGTCCCCTCGCAAATCTATCACTATCATCGAAGGGCTACCAACCAAGCCACCTTGATCAGTGCCTTAAAGGGTCTAAGATTCCAATTAGAAAGGGTAGACGTTCACTTTATCGTTTGCATGCATCATCAAGCAGATAATGCTATATATATATAAAAAAAAGACCGGCATCGATTTCGTAGTCAGCATAGAAATTAGAGTCCAGTAAGCAGGAGCAAATCATGTGTGCATTGTTCTATTTTTCAAGGCCCAACTGCCAACATGTGACTTTCATTGCAGGCTTAGTAGTGGAAGTGATTAATTATTGAAATTTATGCTTTGTTATAGTCTGATTTGATGGGATTTTAAATGATAATTGAAATTGTTAAATGTTTTTCACGTGAGCAACCTTTTCATCCGAAAGGGGTCCTAGTGATTTGGTAGGTTAAATCCAATTTATCGTACAATAATGCCGATTATTTAAACTTGATTATCACAACACAGTGAGTTGATTTATCATGTCAAAGTAGGGGTCAGTGACCTGTTAATTCTACTCCACAAGTTGGCAGTTGCTTTAATTGTTCAATGTTTCGGAAGCAAGACTCCAAAGACTCAAATAATTGAGATGTTACGTATGGATACCAAAGTCGCGCCCCACCTTCCAATCTCATATCCATGACTACTTGATTTCGGCCACGTTCTGATTCACTTTTCAATTCAAAGGGGTGTTTGATTCACAGCAAACAACTTGAATAGAAATTTGAGAAACGCATATACAAAAAGTATAAGAGTGACTTTTTGACCTGAAGATAAAGCGTTTCACAATTCACATTTCTCCAGACCATATAAAATTATAAAATACAATTTTTATTTTTATGAATTTAACTATTGATTTTACAATTTTAAAAAGTTTAATTTCTGTGAACTGTTCCTAACTAACTGTTGAATCCTTTCCATTCAGATGAAGGCAACGATGAGAAATCCCAATACCAAGTCCATTGTCATCACCGGCCACTCTCTTGGAGGAACCACAGCGTCCTTTTGTACTCTGTGGCTTTTGTCTTACCTCCAATCCATCTCCTCCTCAATGTCAGTTCTATGCATCACCTTTGGCTCGCCATTACTGGGGAACGAGTCTTTTTCCAGAGCCATTCTGAAAGAAAGATGGGGTGGCAACTTTTGTCATGTGGTCTCAAAACATGACATCATGCCTAGACTGCTCTTTGCTCCTATAATCCCTCTCACTGCTCAGCTGAATTTCCTGCTTCAGTTTTGGCACCAGTCCATGGCTTCTCCAGACTTCAAGAAGCTTGGGGTTCAAATCTCTGACAAAGAGAAAGCCCAATTTTTCACCTTTGTAATGTCTTACTTGGATGCAGCAACACAAGATGGAGAAGGGTCTGGGTCTATGCCAATTTTGTTTCACCCATTTGGGAGCTACCTTTTTGTTTCCGATGAAGGAGCAGTGTGTGTAGATAGGGCAACCACCGTTATAAAGATGATGCATTTGATGTTGGCAACAAGTTCTCCAGCACGTAGTATTGAGGACCATCTAAAGTATGGAGATTATGTAAATAAATTGTCTCGGCAATTCTTGAACCAGAGAAACTCCATGCAGGGGAACATCCCTAACTCAAGCTATGAAGCAGGGCTTGAATTGGCCCTGCAGTCCTCGGGTATAGCAAGCCAGGTAAATGCACCATATTGGAACATGACTACAAGATGTCCGTTTTATGAACTAACACTGCTCAAACACTAAAATGCCAACCTCTTTTTCATTGCACACAAAAAAGGAAAGCAGCATTAGTTTTAAAAAATTTGGATATTGACATGAATTCTATAATAAAATATGTTTTGTTCAAGTATAATTAAAAGTGTTATGGTATTTCTTAGGTAGCTAAACACGAGTCACATTTTCCACATGAAGTAGGTGATTTTACTTTAAAAATTACATTTCATGTAACCTGCAGGAACCGGCTGCAATACCCGTCAAGGAATGCCTGAGGATGGCGAGGAGAAAGGGTCGTGCACCAACTCTGAATGCTGCTTCCTTAGCACTTACTTTATCCAAGTTTGTGCCTTATAGGGCTGAAATAGAGTGGTACAAAGCATGGTGTGATGAGTCAGATGACCAACTGGGCTATTACGACTCGTTCAAGCGTAGGGGTTCTACAAGAAGGGACATGAAAGTTAACATGAATCGTCACAAACTTGCTAGGTTCTGGAACAACGTAATTGATATGTTGGAAAACAATGAATTGCCTCACGATTTTGAAAGGCGAGACAAATGGGTCAATGCTTCACACTTCTATAAACTCCTAGTTGAGCCCTTAGATATCGCAGAATATTACGGGAAAGGGATGCACAGAACCAGGGGGCATTACAGAGAGCATGGTAGGGAGAGGAGGTATAAAATTTTTGACAGGTGGTGGAGGGATAAAAAGGCTAGTGCGGAAAAAAATAATGAGAGGAGCAAGTTTGCAAGTTTGACTCAAGATTCATGCTTCTGGGCAAGGGTGGAAGAAGCAAGGGATTGGCTGAATAGTGTTAGAAGCGAGTGTGATCCAAACAAGGTGGCTCTGTTGTGGCATCACATCGAGAATTTTGAAAAGTATGCAACGGAACTAATTGAAAACAAGGCAGTGTCCAAGGACGTTCTGGCTAAAAACTCTAGTTACAGTGGGTGGGTGGAGGAACTAAGAGAACTGAGGGAACAGAAAGTAAAGGTGCAGCCATTTCCTTATCCGTTTACTCGTTTTCTGGATGGGGAAGTAGTTCCTTAGTTTGTTATTTGGAATACGTATGCTTAACGCTTTGTAGCCATATTTGTCTAATAATTGCTTCTTCTGCATCGAACTAGCCATCCTTTACTCAAATTTTTATAAGCCAACTACCTGAGCTAGCATCTAGTGGCAACGCATTAAGATTTTACTTTATTATTCTACAAACGAGAAGCAGATTAAAAATGAATAAAAAATTATCCTTGCCCTTTCGACCAGAAAGACTGAAATTTTCTTCAATAACAAGTGACTATCAACAGTATTGCCCATAATACTTGGGGAGGTAAAGAAGACTATATCATAAAGGATATTCCATCACTTACTGTTTAGACTTTTTGAAGAATTATACCGTTCCATTTTGAGTATCAATGTTCCTAACTGGCCCCTTGAACCATTTTCTTGCATCCAACAGCCACCAGAGCATTATCAGACCCAAACCCACCCCCAAAGCAACTGGTGCATAATTGAAAGTATCCCAAGTAATTGGGTACAGAGTAGGCAAAAGGAAAACAGAACAAGTGTAACAAATCCATAGAAATGCTACCAAGCAGACTGGTCTTCTTGCTTTGCCCAAATAAAAAGGCCCAGGCTTGAAGTTCTTCTCTGGCATCACCAGTCTTGAAAATATTGGAACTGCATAACCACCAACCCATCCAATTGTACATATTGAAGTTATGGCAGTGAAGACCACGTTGACCTTCAAAATTGGGATGCCAAGAAGAATGCAGATTGCTGCACAGAGCCACACTGCATTTGAGGGAACTTTGTGCTTTGGGTGCAGTTTTCGCCATAAAAATGAAAAAGGAACCCCCTTATCTCTTGATAAAGCATAAACCTAAAAAATGTCAAGGTACATTTCAACAGAAAAGAAGCATTATTTGCTTACAGAACTTCTTTCTTTTTGGATCAATTATCAAGAAAAATAACTGTACATACCACTCTGGCAGCACTTGTAGTGATTGAAAGCCCGCCAAAGAAGAATGAGCCCCAAATGACAAATAGGAGAATGATTGCTCCGGCAGAATTGCCATATCTTCCATGGAATGCATCATAAAGTATTTGTGCTGGTACAAATGCTCCTGCTGTCTCATTGTTTGTATCATAAAGGTAGACAAAATCCTGAAGATTATCAAATGAAAAGTAAGGTTACTATTTTCCTTTTGATCGAAGCAGTTCAGTGCATTCTAAGTCAATAGACAAACCAACTAAATGAACCTCCACTTGATTCTACACACCCCATCTGACAGTCAGAAGATGAGAAAAGTGCAAATAGCAACATCCTCCCCTTCCCCCTCCCCCCCCCCCCAAAAAAAAAAAAATGGAGCCTTTTTACCGTGTTTCTTTAGCAATCAAACAATTCATTGAGCTCTAAAGAAAAATCATAAATCATTTTCCTTGAACATAAAGGACAAAAAGAAAGTACTTAAATTGCTTGCTTATATATTCAAGATGTTATACGTTTACCTGGATGCTGAATGTAAGAGCCAAAATGTAAGCCCATCCAAATACTGAAATGATCCCAATACTGCCTAGAATAGCAATAGGTCCATTCCTGTCAGCGCCTTTGGTTTCTTCAGTTAGATGTGCTGCAGCATCGTATCCATAGAGGGAATACTGACTCACAAGGAATGACAGAATCACTGCATAAGGCTTGCTTGATACTCCTGTTGATTCAGAGGCCACTTCGAAATGTGTGAATACATACGAAGCAGATTTTGTAGTTAGTGCTACCAGAGGCAGCATTATGACTATCACCGTCCCACCAATAACCTGCCACAGAAAATACTCATTTTAAACAACGCAACTCTTCAAATTGAATATGAGTATTTTAAATTTTATTATGTTTATCAAGGAGTGTTTGATTTATATAGGCGATTCTATTTAGTAAAAAAAGATTAAGACTGTTGAGTTAACGTGTTGATAAATATGAATATTTCAAATTTTATTATATTTGTCAAAGGGGTGTTGAGTTAGCGTATTGGTAAAAAACCTTAAAATTGTTGAGGATATAATGAAGCAATAGTACCTGCCACCATATTGAAATTACATCGATCATGGCAATCACTTCTAATGCAAATGTGTTCAGTGCTGCCCATATAACAGTGAGGCCAATGTACATACATAAGAATAGCCATTTTGGAGCAAAGTACCCTCCACCTTTATTTGTGCCTGTGCAAAGTAGAATTATACTCTGCAGCGTTTGTGATCCTGCATATGCCTTTTCATTCATTTCAGTCATGAGAATTAATATGTAAACATTCTGTAAAACTATTGGTGGGAAAGTTCACCGAAAGAATAGGAAGCACCTGAGTTCCAATCCCAGCAATAAGCCCTATGGTCTCGAGCCATGCACAACACCATGAAGCAAATGGTCCCCACTTGGGGCCTGCCAAATGAGCAGCCCAAAAGTACAGAGAACCAGTTGTCTGTTACATCGAAATGGACATGAAAGTTAGTTCTGTAACAAGGTTTGTTTTGTCGTCAGCATGTTAGTTCAAAAGAACAGTTCTGAGTCTTGATTTATTAATGAACAAGACATATTTGTTCGTTCCAACATAAATAATTCAGTACAGCATTCATACGAGGAATAAATTGATCTGTAAATATCTGTTGTTTCTCCATTTACAATGATCAACTAATGACCATCACAACTCAACCTTTAAATAAATCCCAACTTCATTAACAATTTAGGCTTCCCATAATTCATTAAGGATATGATATTGTAACCCTTTATTTAGTAAAACTGGATTAAAGGAAATAAATAATAAAAAGGGAAACTTTATGAGAAGGCACAAACCGGGAAGGATGAACATATCTCAGCCATTGCGAGTCCAACGAACCAGGTGAAGAATGATACCACTACCCAGCCCCAAACTAGAGTTGCAGGCCCTGCATATTGCAGGCTAGAACCATAGAGAGGAGTAATTCCAGTGAAAAGGGTCATCGTTGAGAAGGATATTGCCAGAGTTTTGAACATAGTCTGCACAACAAATCAAAGAACTAGACGAAGTCATTTAAAAGAAAGCAATATCATCCGCCCCCATCAACAACAAGATGAAAAGAACATTAACCATTTCTCTTCTGAGTTCTTGCTTGTAACCAAGCTCGTTGAGTCGCTTCTCTCCTGAATCCATTGTGGCGTTTCCCCCTGTCATCTCCGGTAAGCTGCTTTCACTCCCCATGGAACCAAGATTCTGTCAACAACTTCAGCAAGCAAATAAAAGGGCCGGTGTTTTTATTTTACGAAGGAAAAATATCAGGACGCGCAAAAATCTGGACGGAACCGATTAAAAATTGAATTAAATTAATTTTGTTTAATTTTTTTTTTTTTAAATTAATCAGTTTGATTTAATTTTTGATTAAAATTGAGTCTCAATCGAATCAGATTAATTTATTTTAAATATTTTAATTTTATATAATTAAATTTATTTTTTATTATATTTTAACAATATTTTACATATTTTTTTTTAGATTTAGCCATCTCAATTTGAATTCAAATAAAAATTTAAAATTAATACAAAAATTTTAAAAAATAAGTTCAAAAATATTTAAATAGGTTAAAAAAATAAAAAAAATTTTGGTCTAAAAAAAAAACTAAAAAACCAAACCACTATTTAGCGGTTTAGTTTGGTTCAGTTTAATGAAATCAAACCGAATCGATTAGGTCTACTTTTTGTAATTTTTTTTTGTTCAATTTGGTTTGATTGAGTTCCAAAATCGAACCGAACCGAACCGAACCTATGTACACTCCTAAAGAATACTTCATTCCTTTAAAATTATAATTTAATAAGTATTTGGTGTGAACATATATTTTATATTTTCATATATTTTAGGTATATGTATATAAGAAAGGTAGACATTTATTATAAAATAAAAATAAATAAATTGTAAGATTTGAAATTTTTTTATTTAAAGAGATCAAATTTTTACATCTTTTAGCAAGTATAATGTATGTTAATTAGAGATAATCATGTGCATGTAAACATTTTTTTTTATTTATACACTAAATGTAAACACATTTTTTATTATCTAAAATATAGGACCGAGTCTCTTAAGAATTAAGATGACAATCTAATCTTAGCTAAAAGTTTCAAACTTGGAAATCCGGCTATAAGTTTCAAACAAGGTGCAATTTTTTAATTGTCGTCGGTGGTAACGGAAAAGAAAACATTACGCAATTTTCTGGTTCCGAACTTGCTTTTCCTCTGTGTTGCTTTCCATAGCAACTACCTAGCAAGCGAAATGCTTGACCAAAAGAAAAAAAAGCTAGCAAGCGAATGACATCCCCGAAGAGCCTTTGAAATAGTAAGGTTCGTTCAAACCAGGCAACCCATATGTGCTTATTATAGAAGGATGGATTTGACAGCAAGAGAAGATATTTCTTTATTTTTATTGCATGTTCCATTTCCACTGTTTTGAGTTTGACTTTGCCTTCGTTGACAAAATCAGAGAGAGAGAGAGAGAGAGGGGGGACAAAGAAAGAGATAGAGATGGAATTTTAATAAAGACTGCGGGATACTTGGGGAGGCATTTTGTTTGACGCGTTAAGTGTGATGGGGATTCATATTCCAGCTTTTGATTTTTGAATGCTTCGTCATGTTCTCAATATTTTAACTTTGCTTATCTTTCCAAAATATATGCTTGCTGCATTAGAAAAATTTTCCCCTGCCACTTCAAGATAATAGGCCCAAAGTTGTTGGAATATTCTGTAAGTTAACACACCTAAGAAGTTTGCCTAAACTCCTTTTTTTTACGATAAAAAAAGGAGACAGTTATAAATGTAAAAGGGACATTTGATATTTTATAAAATTTTTTATTTTTGAAAATCATTTTTTTAAAAAAATATGATTGATAAAAATTATAATTCTTAAAAATATATAAAATATATTTGGTTGTAGTTTAAAATTGACAAAAATTTTAAAATAATATTTTTTTAAAAATTTTTATTTTTCTGTTTAGTTATACTTAAATTTTTTAAAATTTTTTAGTAATTTTTTAAAAATATTCTTTAACTTTTTTTAAAAATTTTATTTATTTATTTATTTTTTAATAAAAATTTAAATATTAAAAAAATAAATTAAATTAAAAAATAATTATAATTATTTTTTCAAAATAATAAAAATATTTTTTCTATGACAAAAGATGTGTAAAGTTTAAAAAATATATAATGTTACATATATAATTATATGATAGTACTATATTACAAAATGAGAAATAATATATACATAGTATGGTATTAATACATCAAGTATAATAATTTATACAAAATAATTATACATAAAATAAATAGTTAAAAAATATAAAAATAAATAAAAATGAAAGATAAAATTATCTTTTTATTTTTTAAAAGAATTTTTACTTTTATAAAAAAATTGAATTCTCACTTTTTTACGTAAAAATTTTTTTATGAAAATTTATTTAAAAAATTATTTTTAAAAATTTATATTTTTTGATAATTTTGTTTTAAAATTTAGAAATTAAATATAAAATTTTAATTTTTTAAAAATTTAAAAAAAATTTCTCTATCAAACACTGCGCTGCTGGAGTTTAGATCTCATATATATCTGCATCACATGGCATGAGAAAGATACCCGCAAAAGAAGCGGCAACTTGTCGATAATAGTTAAAGCCTATGGAGAAAAATCACAGCTAATTATAAATAGAAATAGTTAAATTCATTGCCAAGATGATAAAAAAGGCCTAGTCCAATTATAAGTATAACTAACAAAAAATTAAGTGGGGTTAAAACGTCCATACAAAGATTGACCTTTGAACAAGTAAGGCAGCAAAACCAAGCAACTAAAAGGAACAGTGATAATAAGATTATTAGAATTTGCCATATGTCATGCCGAAGTCGCTGCATCAAAGGAATGAAGAACTTGCTCTAAAGCCATTCTTTTAAGAGGGTCAAGGGGACTCTCTGGTTTATCAGAGTGAGTAACATTCAGAAGGTAGAGCTTCTTTGAGGTCACAAATGCTGCGGAAAAAACCCTTTTCATTCCTCCCCTAGTGCTATCAACCTTGTATTCAAACTCATAAATTTGCAAGCCTCCCTCCCCTGATCTCTCTGCAACTTTAATTACCTCAGCTTCCTTTGTACTTTCCTGAACGACAAGAGAAATTCAAATAACATTTTTAGGAACGACAAGAGAAATTCAAATAACTCATAGATAACGGCACATCGATTTCATTGGCCAATTCTAAGACCACACATACATTTATGAGCACCTAATAAAATTTCACAGAAATAAAACTTTTTTGCTTTTTCTACTCTTCTTTCTTGTAACTCAATATTTAAGTTCTATGTTATTTATTGTCATAGAATTAGGTGCAACCTATCCTTAAATTCACACTACGATTTTTGTTGTTGTTAAGAATTAATAAGTATTGCAATGAAACTAATTCCTTTCCCACCTCAGTCCTCCTCAATGATATCCCTAAATTCAAATGTTTAATTTTCCCTTGTGCCGTATGCAGCTTTAACTATACAATCTTTTACATATAGTCTATTGTACATCTATGCTCATATTTAATTTTTTTTTTCTTCCCTTGTTTGTTATCTTCCTCTTCTATTCTCAGGCTAGTCACAACCAAGTTCGGCAGCGACCAGCACCATTACTGGGCATGCATTTACAATGGTTACTAGCATTCCCAAAAAAAAAGCAGTCACCTTACGTCTTTCCGCTTGTATAAGCTTGTCAGCTACAAATTGAGGACTCCCAAACTCTTGAAGACTTGCAAGACGAACTGGGTTTACCACTACCCCAATATTGTTACTTCCCATATCTGCCTCTTGAAACAACACAGTTGCCCCTGCTTTATCAACCTATAAACCAGATTAAAAAAGACAATTCCTTTATGAGAAAATTAGAATTAATTAAACGTGTTATGCTACGCATAAGGAAGATTGAGAAATGGGTAAGTACCTTTATCCAAGAAGAGGGTATGAGAAGAGTGAAACCCTCTTTCGAATCCGTATACCTCTCAAGCTCCATTTCTTCAGCCAAGACTGGGTTGGACTTATTAGGCAAAATGCCTTTCAGCAATACCGTCACAACGGTAAGGTTGAACTTCCTCTTACTTAAACAGAGTTGTAACTGTACGCCTTTCCGGGGTTCATCACTGCTGCTTCGTGGATTACAATTTTGAATGAATAAAGATGATTTAGGCAATAAAATTGAGAAGAGGATGTTGGAAGAAGCATAATGCTGAGAGAGACTGCTCTGTAAAAGGGCGAAGTAGCTTTTCAAAGCCATTGCAGAGAATGGCAAAAGTTTAGAAAGCTTTTTCTGGCGTTTCATAGGATGAATCACTGAAAGATGAGAATATAGATAATGTTGGTTACTCGTTATCTAGAGCGAAACTGGGCTAAGATGGTATTAGTGATATCATGTAAGGGTGCTTTGGGGAATTCAATCGAACACAGTTTATGTTAATTCGGCGGTAATTAAATTTGGGTAGATTGAGGTATAGATGGTGGAGAAGTATGCATCGTGGAACAGAAGAACTAATGGACCAAAATTGAAAGCGAAACCAAGGCCGATGCTACCAATGCTTGGAGCGAGAGAAAACTCCCAAGTGACATCATTGAACCATTGAAATTTGTTTCGCCCAGAAGGATATTTCGTCGCATAAAAATCTGAAATTTCCGATAAATAATGGCTATGTTTATGCGATTCCATTCCCACCCGCCCTCCTTTTCTGTAAGTTCCGCTTTTCCTCCTTCGCTTAATTTCCTCGTTTCTATATCAGGGCCTTCTGGGACAAGTAGTGAAATGTCGCTCTTCTGAGGAAGTTCCTGATTAGATTGGAGCTGTAACTATGATGAAAGGAAGACATTGGAAGGAGAGCGAATGGTTTTTTAACGCTTTTTATTTGGAGATGGGTTCCTTAAAATGGAGAAAAAAAATGTTGAGATTGGGATGGGAAAAACTTGTTTACTGGCGCATAAACGCGCATAAGTTCCCACTTTTTTTGGTTCTCTTTTATCTCTTAAACATCTGTGAATTAAATTGGAATATTTGCAGTGGTAGGCTTGACATATCACTAGAAAGGTTTTGAGGATACTATGATGGACCAGGTAACTGGTATACAATCAGTGGCCCTTCCTACAGTTTGATCAGGCGATTGGTACACTAATCATTTAATCTTTTTTTTTCAACTAGATGACTGGTTGTAGACCAGTCGCTTGATCCCTTTACTAAAGGGGGGCACAGCACGTGGTGACGTGCTCCTCTCACAACAGAGAATCTAAATTCAGCAGAGTGAAACATTTGCTCTTTGTAAAGGACGCCATCGTTAAAGTTGTGCACCCATGGATTAAATAATATCTTACAATTGGCTTTCTGCTATAAGGAAATTCTCTAGTTAAAATTCAATTATGAGCTGAGTGTATATTGGTAGGTAGTGCAGAAAATTGCTCTTCGCCAAAGACAAATCTGTAGATTTATATGTATTTGAGGAAAATATTGCTCAAATATCTGGAGTTTCTTGGTGATAGATGGTTCTACAGTTTGCCTACTTCTGTGAGGCTCGTATTGCATTCTTCTTACAGTTACTTTTGTTGATAATTTTTCATTTTCTGTTTATCTTAATTACACTTAAGTCACCATTTGAGTTAAAATAACATAGTAGTTGAATGAAAGCAACCACTTCCATTGTCAATCTCATGAAAAGTTCAAGAGAACTTCATTTTGCATCTTTTTCTCCCAAAAATAATAATCAATAAAAATGTCGACGTTGAATCCTTTTTCTCTGGCCTGCATCAAACTCGTATTGCATCCTATCAATTAACTTTCAACTGTCAAGGTCTCAAGGCAAACCACTTTTCATGTAGGCATCTGCTTCTGTCTGCATGAATAGAAATCATGCCACATCTTTGACTTAACTCTTTAAGTGTTCCTGCACTGTTTCTGAAGTACTTGATATATAAGTTTATTATCTAAATATGCAGTCCTTGAGGATTTCGAGGAAAGTGCTGGGGAGTATTTTAACAGGTAAGTATGCTTCATGTTACTTATACACTTCATCTCCAGAACATGAAGCCTTTCTTGTTGTAACACACAATTGTGGCAAATTTGACTAATTGTAGCAGTGTGCTTGCAAATGTTTCTATGTCTATACTCCATAGATATTGTTCAAGCAAGTTGTGAAAATTGGCACTTAGCAAGAAGAGGAAGAAGACTAATATCATTCAAGGGCTCGGTAAAGTTTGTGCAAACATCATGTCGAGTCTCTATCCCTGGAATCTCACCAAGAAATGAAGAAAAAGCCACATCTAATATATTGAGGGATAAGAAGGCAATTCCTGATGCGGATCCTCCTACTATCAAAGATATTAACCTCTTGTATCAGTTTTTTGATCATAGGTTAATTTTCCACATTCTTACCAATTTTAGAATTTTTTTAGAGTTCCATACTCGTAGATATAATATTCCTCAATATTATAATAATTTATTTTTGTGAAGTTTAAAAGTTCCCTAACTGGATCCCAATTTTAATATACAGTACCAAGCTCATGGTATTAACTGGAGCTGGCATCAGCACTGAGTGTGGTATCCCTGACTATAGAAGGTTCTTCCTCCTCTGTGTTTTACTTTCTGATGTCACAAGCTTATTGAAGATATTTATTGGGGAACATTAACACTTACTGTAGCTATGCTCAGATTGCTATTTGCCAGTGTTATTGCTAAGTTTAAAGGGTTTCCTCTACTGCATCATTTAAAAATATATTTGTAGGACCTTGTCCATTTTGCAGCTATAGCATTTAAAATTTTAAAATTTATGGGTGTAAAACAAAGATTATTTTTTTTACTTACGATGCCGATATATTTCCTCTT
This sequence comes from Gleditsia sinensis, assembly GCA_037074535.1. Lineage (NCBI taxonomy): Eukaryota > Viridiplantae > Streptophyta > Magnoliopsida > Fabales > Fabaceae > Gleditsia > Gleditsia sinensis. The sequence continues at coordinate 2,454,707 of CM073464.1, read as the reverse complement.
TTATTTTATTTTGTTCTAATAGCATATTATCTTATATATTGCAGCCCCAATGGAGCTTATAGTTCTGGTTTCAGACCAATAACTCATCAGGTGATCTGAAGGCTTGTTCAACCGGATCTGCTCCCTTAATAGTGGGCCTTAGTAGTGTCTAAATGATATAGGAAAATATAGATATCTTACACGTAGATATCATGTTCCAGTTGGTTTTGTTAATCTTTGGCACTTTTTTATCATCTTTTATTACCTTATATATTAAGTGCTGTTTTATAATTTCTGAAATAATTGTTTATTTTTGTTTTTTGCAATATTTGTGGCCATCTATGATTGAGTAATTTGAAAGAGAAGAAAAGTTATTGTTTGAGTCACGTACCAGGATAGGATATTTGTAGCTTTTACCCAAGGAAAAAAAAAGCAAAATACCATACAGCAAACATAATTGTTTCTAAGCATGTTCTCCAAAAAAAAAAAAAAGACTTCAACTATTGATAAGTCTCTAAAATCTTGTATTCGTGTGAGCGTGAGCATGACAAAATTGAGACTTTACCACAATTACTACCATGAAGAAAATTTGAAGCACAGCAGCAGATTTTCACCAAAATTAGTAATGAAAACTAAAACATTCAAGGAACAGAAGCTTTCAGTCCTCATTTTGTCTTTTCCTATCTTAATCTCTATCTCCAAGTTCTCCTTTCTATTGACATTGCTCATAAGCAGGAATTCCTCCGTTCAATTCGGGCCCGCAGGCGATATTGGGCAAGGAGCTATGCTGGATGGAGACGATTTACAGCAGCGCAACCTGGTGTTGCCCATCATACTTTAGCAACATTGGAGAAAGCTGGCCGAATTGATTTTATGATTACCCAAAATGTTGACAGGTAACAAGTTGTTTGTTAGTCACCTGTTGCTTGGAAAACTTGAGATATCATCAGTGAGCCAACCAGGGATTTTTCTTGTATCTTGTTCTCAGGCTGCATCATCGTGCTGGTAGCAACCCTTTAGAGTTACATGGGACTGTATACACTGTAATATGTATAGATTGTGGATTTTCCTTTTGCCGGAGCTTATTTCAGGACCAACTGAAGGCCCTTAATCCAAAGGTTGGTATTTTGCACTTATTTTCCAAGGGTAATGTATTAAACTGACAAAGTCTTGATATTTAAAGATGCATCCCTCCTTTCTTGGGATAAGGTATATTATCACTTGATTAGTACCGAAGAAGTGAGTTTGCAACTGACGAAGTGATGATTTCTAAAAGATGTAACCCTTAGTTATACGACATAATGATCTCTAAAGTTTGATGAATGCAGCATACTAGCATCAGTGTTAACACTATTTGACCAGAGCCTGTGGTTTGGTGGTGATTTGATGTCTCCCCTACTCCAGTATTTTTTTTTTAATCTGAGAGAGAGGAATATCTTATCAGAAGAACCCTAAGCCACTCTCACTAGGTGTGGTCTAGTGGTAGGGGTTTGGGTAGATATAGGAGGTCTTAGGTTCAAACCCATGTGTCATCATTTACCCAAAAAAAAGGGAGAACACTTTCAACACGTGGCTGCTCAGTCATCTGGTGTGTGACATAGTGGACAGCAGTGATCACATCATCAAATGGCTTTCAAGTTTAAGACAACATATAATTATTAAAAAAATAGAGCTAAACATGCAATCCTTTGATTGTTGAAGTTGAATTTATGTTTCTCAAAACAAGAGGATTGCCTACATCTGTTCTTGAGTTCCCATTTTCTGACGAGTCCTTAATATTTGATATGTTTTACTACAGTGGGCAGCAGCTATTGAAAATTTGGACCATGGCGACCCTGGGTCAGAAAAGAGCTTTGGCATGAAACAAAGACCTGATGGTGATATTGAGATTGATGAAAAATTTTGGGAGGAGGATTTTATCATCCCAAGCTGTCAGAAGTGCAATGGAGTTCTCAAACCTGATGTAGGCCATTTTACTACTTCAACATGAAATTTTGGCTGTTATTTGTGTGAATACTATAGTCCGTATGTCATTTGTGCTGCTCTCGAACTTAATTCTGTTTTACAATACGAGCCTAATGTGTGCGGCTCCTGATTGTAAGCTGTCTGGATTTCTAAACTAAGTGTATTCAAATAATTTTCTGGTGACATTTTATGAAGAAAATTTGACCTAAAATTTCAGTTTGAATTCTTTGACAATTACTCAAAGATGTTCTGGGAAAATTGTATGTGAGATAAATTTGCAGTTCCTTGTCAAAACTGAAATTTTGTTTTTTCAGTCATGACGAATACATTGCCTCACAGTATATGTATGTATGTATCTTATCACTTTGATTTGTGTCCTATTGTTCTAGCAATATGCCAACTTTTGTCTAAGTAAATCAATTGTGAAATGCTTACATGGTCTGTTTCAGTGTTTTGACTGTAATTGATTATTTTTGAAGGTTGTCTTCTTTGGTGATAATGTTCCCAAGGACAGAGCTGATATGGCAATGGAAGCATCTAGAAGATGTGATGCTTTCCTTGTATTAGGATCATCTTTGATGACAATGTCTGCTTTTCGACTCATGAGGTAGATTAAATATTGCTTAGTTCTTTTAGTTATGGCGCTAAATTCATCTAATATTTGTATACACTAAACATTCTTTATATATGATCTTATAGTATATATCCATTTTGTTTTCTTGTTTGGTAAGCAGACGTTATATATTTGTGTTAATAAAACTAAACCATTTCACACCTGAGTTGAACATTTGATGTAGACCACACTCATAAAAGTTCACATCATTCAGAAAGTGATTAGTATCCCAATCCCATCACCATTGCATGAGATTAACATACAATATAATATTTAATACAGATTTAACCATTTTGTAAAATGCTTATTAATGTCTTATTCCCATCCATATAAAATTTGGCAAGCAAAGCACACATAATTAGTGTTTACAAGTTGCCCTTGGAACTTGTAATTAATTGTGATATATATTGATCGGAAGTTATGTGAAAGTTAGACTATCAAGATTTACATAAAGGTGTAATCTTAGTGTACACATACATAAGCATTTGGATTAGAGAATTGAATGGTGAAGTTATGCACATGTACTTATGGAGTTAGACAAGCCGCTCCTTTTGCCATTTGCTGTCAGTTTTCAGTCAATAAGTAGGTTGTTATAGTTGTTGTCATTGTTTTTTTATCGTTGCTATTGAGAATATAAGAAAACTAACATTTCTAAGCAAGATTCATTATTATTAGAGTTCGTTTGATAGTCAGGATAAGATAAGAACAGATAGGATAACAGATTGAATAAGGATAGAATAGGATATGGGCTTGATAAATTCTTATCCTATTCAGTGTTTAATGCGTACCAGATAATTTTGCAGATAGCATTATACTATTCTATCCTGTGTTTGGGATAGATAAGATAATGTTAGAATATAATATAAATTATATAAAATGACAAAATTATCTTTACGATAGAATTACATATATAATTATTTAAAATTAATTTTAATATAATTTTTTGATTACTTTATGTATTAGTATAAATTTTAAATTATAAAAAATATATATAATTAACAAAATAATGTCCCTAAAATAAAATATATCATATAAAAAAATAAAACAATATAAACAATAGACATGTTACTTGATTTAGTTGCAATATAACCATCTAAAAAGTTAAACAATATAAACAAAGTTCATCAAATATAACAATATAATTTGATAAGCATTATACATTCAAGTCATAAATATAAATTCTCAAGTCATCCATAAATTTTATCAAACTAAAATAGGCTATCATTCGTATATACATCAAACCAAAATAGAAAACAAAGTCACTAAAAAGAATAACCTCTATAGTAAAAGAAATTTTAGCCAAGTAGATCAGGCTCAGGCCTTTGTGCCTCAATGTGAAAAGAGATATGACTCAAAATAAATTATGCATACAATACATATTGAAAATTTCAGCCAGTACGAACAAAGAACTTGAATTTTGCAACTAAAGGAATATTAAGAAATGGTCTACAGTATCTGAGTTCTTTAAAGGCACAAGGTAAATCTTAAGAACCATTCTAACTATCTCATAGGCTAAATATTATGCTTTGAGCAGAAATAAAAATTGCAAAGTTAAAGAAAAAAACGAAACAGGTTGTTACCAAGTCTGGAATATGAATATGGTAACACAAGGAGGACTACAGGTAAATGATAGGAATCATTTAAGCTATAATAAAACATTATACTATGACAAGAAATATAAGTCTACAAATTTGAAGCAGGAAACAATGCAGGAACTTTTCTAAATCATAATGAACTAATAATTTTAGCTACATGTGTGATCCAACAAATGCAATGGTTTACTTTCCTTTAATAATATCTCTTTTTCTTCCCCTCATTGGGGAGAAGGAAGTGCCATATTTTCTTTTATCATTATCTGATAATGGAGGTGAGCAATATTGGTAGCCATCACAATCAAGGGGATATAAGAGTAAATCAAGTAACAAGTTGTATATAGAATAAACAACAAATTAGGAAGTTGACATAGTTGGGTTCACTGGGGATACTCATTTATATTTTCAAGGCATTCAGCCATTTCAAAGACCAACCAATGATGACTTGAATATAATTTGATATAATCAAGTTTTTAAACTATAATTAAGTTACACATGCTCAAAGACCACCTTTTAAAAGTTGTCAGCATCCGATTGATAATTAATGGAAACAAATAGACGCTGGGGTTTCAAATTTTGTATGGAAAGGCTAATGAATCATAATCAAAACATTACTATTAGGCTAAGTTGAAGGAATGTCCATATTGGTCTACTCATATATTGGACTAATCTATTGACAGAATTCAACTATAAGACACAAAACATGGTGGAATAGAAGTTCAAAGAGCCAAATTCTATTTTGGATGAACAAATTTTTGTAGAAAATCAAATTCTACATTAGTCTATCATAGTTTCATATTGGTCGAACAGAGGATCATTTAGTGATTATGGACTAAGTAATCAACTGAGAGTTGAGATGAAGACTTTTGGGATAGGAAAAATGGAAGTTCTCCAATATTTGCTAAGTAATCAACCATGCTTAACAATCAACTATGCTTAACAACTGTTTTAGGGAAGGTAGAAATTAAGAGATACAACCAGAAAAAGAGAAAAAATAGAGGTGAAAAAAAAATGCAAGGCATGAGGATGCAATCGGCTAAATCAAAACTTCAACTATTGAAGAAGAGACTGGGTCGATGGTGAGAAGAGGTCGACAGTGGGAGGGTGAGGGAGACGAATGGCAGACGCGAGGAAAGTAACGATTTTTGAGAGTGAGGGAGATGATGGCATAGGGGTAGGGAGGAGTTACGTTAGGTGAAGACAAGTTATTTAATTCTTAACCCAGACTATCTTATGGAATAATAATTTCAACTAAGAGACAATATATGATAGAAGATCTGATAGTGTTATTCTATTCTATCAGTCTACTAAACAAAAAATGAAACCAAGATAGGATATATAATTCTATCTTATCTTTTTTATCATATGCACTAAACGACCCTGTAGTGTTTTGAGTTTAACTTCAAGTTGTGGATTCTGATATAGGAAGGGGCAGGTTTTTATTCTCCCATTAACTCTTGAACTTCATGCATGGAAATATTTTTCCTTGTCTTTGTTCTATTGTCTGGTTGCATATCTGGCTGATGATGAGGTTTTTAAAATTTACTTTCACAGGGCAGCTCAAGAGGCCGGTGCTGCTACTGCAATTGTAAATTTAGGTGTAACGCGTGCTGATGATTTTGTGCCCTTAAAAATCAATGCGCGGCTGGGTGAGGTATGGCTTTTTAAATGATCTTAATTAGCAATACAGGTATTGCATGTTTACTACGCTAAATCTCGCAAGCCTTGCATTGTTGCAGATTCTGCCAAGAGTACTTGACATGGGATCCATGAGTATTCCTGCTGTGTAGCGATAATACATGAAAAGAGGTATCAAGTATGTATATGTTCCTTCCCACCCTACCCCATATTTAATCTTTTGTTTTGTCCAGGTGGTGTCTGAAATCTGAACAGTGACATCCTCTTCCTCTAGTGTCCCTCCACTACCCCTTGTGAAAATTTTATAGATGCCGCTTCCTAACAGTCAAATGATTTTGCAGACTTTACTGAAGTGTTGTTATTTAGGATATCAGAAGCTATAATGCAATGACCACATCCCTGCTTCACTTTTATATATTTAAATTTGGCCTTAGGATATAACAATGCATAATTAGAATGCAATGGACTTAAGGACTGACAAGTAATTTACATTTTAAATCATGCTCTATTACTTGCAGGAGTTTCGACAGACGTGGAGATAATTGTTGAAATTTCTCACGCAAAGGTTCAAAAATCATGCTGGTTTGTTTATGTTTCATTGGTATACATTTTAGCCAAGATTGATCAAAAAATCATTTTCACATTCTTGGCCAATCTCTAACAAAATGTTCGCACCAAATTATTATTTATCTGATTATTGAAGTCCTCTGTAAAGTAATGAGGGGGGATAAGTAATAGATATTTATGTTCTATTTACTTGGAATGAAAACTAATTGTTTTCACAAATCATTTTTAGTCCGTCATCAACTGTGCCCAATGCAGCATAATATGTTCATAGCAAAATTTGATCACCAATTATATGAAAAAAAAAATGCCATTTCCATGGTAGTCATACACAAGTCATACCAAAGTAAGAGAAACTAAGTATCACTATCAAAATAACATTAGAGCAGGGCTGCAGTACAGAGAGCGAGCATTTTTCATGCAATTCAACAAGGGTTCAAATCCAAAGCCCCAAGATCCCAATCACAAGCTCTTCATACTTGTATAAATCCAAAATATCACCCTGATCTGTGCTTCTCCTAACTAAAAACCTAAAGAACCTTCCATGCTAACATTAGGACTAGTTGATCCACCTGACCCACTAATTCTCATTAATTGCCTTGTCAATTTCTTCAACATGGTTCCGAAGCATTTTCCACTGCACACACAATAGAGAATTAATCACTGAATAATAATGACCTGAAAATATTTGTTTCCGGAGGGCAGAAAATATTTTAAATTTTTAATAGACAAAACAATATCAATATGCTCTCGGCATGTACCTGATCCATGGTCAATGAGATACCTGAAAACAAGCATAAATATGTCATTGTAGCTCATGTTTATAAATTAAAAACAAATATTACAAGGAATAAAAATACAAATAGTATAATGCTTTAGGTATAAAAAATGGGGCTATACTCTGTCAAAAAATAAAATAAAAGATAGTACAGATCAGGCAACATAGACTTGGTCACAGCTGAGGACCATTTTTGCTTATTAAAAATCTTTCAGCTATATGCATGGACACCATGCATGAATACATGGACTAGAACACAGCAAGACTAAGTTGTTAATGACAATGCGACAAATAAAACAGTTCATTGGGTCAAATGCAAAACAAAACAAAGGTTATAAGTATATAAGATTATTGCAAAAAACAAGCCACAAGAAAGAAAGGATTATTAAGAAGGGGAGAAGCAAGCACACATAAGTTTTCAATATAAGTATGGTTCACAAAGCCATACAATTAGCTTTCGTCAAACAGTTACTTGCCATCATAGTAATGGTCCTGAACGTCATCAAGTGATCCAACAGATGCTGCGTCAACCAATTTCAATTAACTGAAACTTTTGAGCTCCATATAAACAATTTAGATTCAATGTTTATTAATTTACTAAACCAAAGAATAAGATGGTTCCAAATCGCCAAATCAACTACTTAAGTCTCACTTCATATAATGCTACCCAAACAAATGTTAATATATCATATTGCTCACAGCAGAAGGAATTCATTATTTTAACAAAATGGCAACTTAAAGCAAACAAAGAAATCAATTACAAACTTCGGTATATGTAGTTCACTTCTTTCTATGTCTTATTACAAGCAAAGCATTGTAACTGAAAAATATGTTAAAAGGGTATACAGTACACCAAAGAACAAATGGTTTCAAAAGACTATATGTGCACTCATACTGATCACCAAACAACATACAAAAGAGCATAAGTGACGATCATCACCCATCAACAATCAATAATACAACAAAAAGTTAGAAGATTTCCTATATAGTTGGTAATAAAAACCAGGGACAATGAAAAAAGCCATCTTTTGCGCGAGTATCACAATGACAGTTCAAAAACTCTCGAATAAGTATCAAAAGATAAAAAATTTTAAGAACCTTTCTTTCCAGGCAGTTGCTTCCCATCTTTAATGTAAAATTCCCGAATATCCACCACAATCTTGCCTTGCCAGGTCCTCACAGACACCCTCCGGTTCTTGGATATCTATAAAAACCCAGGAAATTTCCATAATAAAACCCTAGAGTTAGATAAAGTTATAAAATGTGAGTGGAGATGGAGGAGCACCTCGCAGACGACGATGCCGTCAGAGTCATCGGAATCTTTCTTAGAGAACTTTTTGGGAGGTGCGTGGCCCTCAGAGTCGCCGTCGGAAGCGCAGTCCTGCTCCTCCTTCCTCTTCCCCTTTGCAGACATTTCTTCGAACAGTAGAGCACTAACACTAGTTTCTTCTTCCCCTTCTCTCTCGTAATAATCTCTATATGCTTATGCGTCAGAGGAATAAAGACGAACCCCAGACGAAGAAACCAATTGTATTTAGCGTAACCTTAACCAAGCGGAAAACCAGATTAAAAAAAAAAAAATCTTAAAATTTACTTTCCAAGATAGGAGGAACCGGGCAAAAGGACGTGGCAGTGAACGAGGCGTTTTTTTTCTTTTAATTTATTTAAAAATATATTAATATTTATTTTGAAAAATAATCTTATTTTACATTAAATATTTTTTTAATCAAAGATATCAGCGGTAAGAGAGAATTGAACTCATATGCCGTGAGATCCCACACTCATGACGAGAAAAATATCACTAAGACTGTTGGACAGTAATTTGAGGAGAAATAACGATTTGTTACCTTGACTTGAATTTTTGCAACGTCTCAGTCCACAACGTCTTCTATTTGTTTCAAAACTTCTTTATCATATAGACGACTTGTCACTTCTGTGTTTAATATATATGACCCAATTGAGCTAGCCACATCACTAGTGTGATTGTTTCAAAAGTGCTGCAGGATAATAAAACTTGTGAGGGATAAATTGAAAATTATATATCCTTCAACAATGCTCAATATTACATTTGATTGAAGGAATTAACGGCGGGGTGAAATTTATAATAAAAACATGAAAGGGGGGACATTGCATGAATTTAAAGTTTGGGGGAAAAATTAGGGTGACAAATCGCTATATCTCCTTAATTGTTTTTCTTATTGAGTGTTTTTTTTTTTATAGAATAAAATTAATGTCCAACAATCTTAGTGAGACTTGTTTCTCTGAAAAGCTGAAGGGCTTTGGGTTTCACGGTCTCATAAATTTGGGTCGGGTCTCGTAAGTTATTATTCATCGTTTTTTGGAGCTTCTTGAAGAAGAAATGCTTTACTTTTAAGTCTTGTTTGATTATTGGTTTAAAAAAGATGTAAATAAAAATAAAAATTACGATAAAATATTATTATTAAAATTATATTTAGTATAATATAAAAAAAAATTATTAAAATAATAATTTTAACTTTAAAAATTATTTTAAATATTATAAATAAAAATAAAATAAATTATTAATAATATAAAAAATTGAATTAAATTTTATTAAATAGTATTAAAAATTTTAATTTAAATAAATATATATATATATATATATATATATATATATTTTAATTATAAAAAAATTTATAAATAAATAAAATAATAAAAAATATTTAAATTTTTTTATTCTCATTTTCATTGCATTTTTTTATCTGATTTTGTAAGTAATGTTAATTTTCTCATCAATATTTTATAAATTTTATATTTTTTATTAATGTTGTCAACTAAACAAATGAATAGAATGACAATTTTCATTCAATCACCATAATTCTGCCAATTAAACAGAATCTTAAAGCTTGTTTAAAAGTTTTTTCAAATATTTTTATTTTATTATTTTATAAAAATAATTTTTAAAAAATAATGTTAAAAATTAATATTTAAAAATATAATAGTGTGATTTTTACGATAATTTATGATTAATTTTAATAAATTATTTATGATTTTATATAATTCTTCTTGTGATGTGATGTCTGAAAATATTTATTTTTTGATAATATATCGTTATTTGTATAATTTTTAAAATAAATAAATATTATTATAAATATTTTTAAAATAGTATCCACTATTATTATTAATATGATAAAAAATAAAATTTTAATTATTTAAATATATTTATTTATTAAAATTTTTTAATTTAATTAAATAAATTTATAAATTAATAAAATAAATTATAAATTAATTTATTTATTTTATTAAATAAACTCAAAATTATAAAAAATAATTGATAAAACTCAATAAGAAATCCTCGTCAACAAAATAATTAAAAATAATCCATAGTTTTTTTTTTTCTATACTGGCCAGGCTGTTAGCTTCATTAAAGTCCAAACCCTGTTCGAATTTTCTCGTTGGATTTTGCTCTCTTCGACAAAAAATCCTGGAAAAAAAATTGAAAAACTGAAAAGCCAAGGGGTTTCCGCTGTATCACACTGGGAAAAGCCAAGGGCCTCATTTGCGTTGAGAAGCTTGCTCAACATCGATGAGCTTTTGGCTCCATTTATGATCGAGGCCAGAACCTTCTTTTTCTCAATTAAATCTCGTGATAAAACCTTTTCTGTCACCTAACTTACAAAACGGATGGGAAATTTATTTGTGAAGAAGCCAAAAGTAACCGATGTGGATCGAGCAATTCTCGCCCTCAAGACACAGAGACGGAAGCTTGCTCTGTATCAACAAAAGGTCCTTCTTGTTCTTTTTTTTTTCCTTATTCTGCCCTTTCGGACTTTGGGAAATGTTGGTGGTATGCTATCTTGTTTTTTCTGGGGCATCAATTAAAGTTATGTTTTTCTCCCTATCCTTTCTTTGTTTAGTCAGCAAAGCAATTGAAATAAAAATAAGGAGAGAAGTTTTGAGCTTATTGAAGGTAATTTCAAAATGATTAAACCCACTCTATGTTTTAGGATTGCACGCCAATAACAGTTTTCATTTTTGTTCCTTTGTGTGGATCATTAAAGCACTTTTGTTTTGGCATTTGGATGCTAATGCTAATGACGAAGCAAGAAAAATTAAGGTTTTAAAAATGATTATATGAATTTGCTAATCCACAACTGAACTATATGATGTGTAGGTTACCTCAAGTAACTGACTTGGACAGATTTAAACTTGCCCAGTATTCCTTGCATGGTGAGTTCAGGCTTGTGAAACTAGTCAAGGATTCTGTCTCACCTATCATGGCAAGGATTAAGGAATTTGTTTGTGAAGGCCTAACAACTGAAGAGATGCAGTATATTGACTTCATGTTGCTGAAATTTTCCTTCGGCCAAAGTATTTTGCATTAGGGCTGTTTTGGAGATGAGTATTATAGACTTAGGCTGTTGAGATGGCAAGGTCAATACAATTAGGTGTTGCAAACTTGACTTATGCCTGTAAACTTTATCACTTTACAAGGAAAAGAGGATGGAGCTTTCATAATATTTTGAGAGGACATCAGTCTTAGCTTTGAATAATTATGCCCTTAAAATTTCCAAATGTAGGATTCTACAAAGAGTTGAAAGATGGTAATGATTCTGCCTGTTTATTAAAAAACTTACCCCTAAGCACTACCATTAAATGAAACTGCTATATCTAGGTCACAGATGTCAAACTGCAAGTATCAAGATACTTTGGTTGGAAGTATAATTTCTCTTCTTTTTTTCCTCAAAGAGGGGAAGAATAAGCCTTGGGTATTGGAAACACTATCACTCATGTTTTTCTCTACATCCTTTTCTTGAATATGCATCTATCCGAGACTTGCACAGAACCTACATTGCACCTTTATTACTTCCCAGCTTGCTCCTTAATCAGGGTAAAAAACACTATCAATGACCTCACCAAAGAAAAGGGGTCACTGTTAATGAAACCGGTGTTTGCTAGTGTGTTGTCATGAGTCAATTATGACAAAGGTCATTACATTTCATTCTTTGCACAAATGTGACAACAACATGCTTTAAACCATGTTTTGCATTTTAATAACACTTCTAAAGAAAATTGTGTAGTGGGATGTAGTAGTGTGCGTGTGTGTGCAAATCATTTTATATCTGTGCATGCATGTGTCTCTATTGTAAAGTTTACCCAGGCTTTTGCATTTCGTTTTACAACTATTTCCTTTTGGATTCATTTTCATCTGTCCCCTCCTATTCCATTGTAAGTATTTTGGATTGCCTTTGCAAATGCATCAAATGCTTGAATTATAAGAGCTAGACTGCATCTTTTGATCTGCTGTAAGTGATGTTTGAAATGTAGCTTATTTGAACATGATGCTTACATTTGTTACAAACTGGGATTATGAGGGGTGAATGGATTTTTGGCTCTACATCTGAAAAGTTCAGGATCTCAGAGTTGAATTTACTGTCTGTTCATTGGCTTGGGAGAATCTGTTGTAGTTTTTAGCATAAATGATGTGCAGTACAGTATTGGATAATTTAACTTATTTCCTTATATGGTCATCTTTTTTCAGCTTGATGCTGTTATTGAAGCAGAAAAGCAAGCTGCAAGAGACTTGATTCGTCAAAAGAAGAAGGAAAGAGCCTTGTTAGCATTAAAGAAAAAAAAGGCACAAGAAGAATTGTTGAAACAAGTTGATACCTGGCTTATAAATGTTGAGCAACAAGTAATAATATAATATTCAATTTATTCCTTTTTTCCCTTATTCTGAATAATAACTAAAAATCAGGACCTGCTCACATCTTTGGATGGCTTTACATTGTTTGACGATGCCTATTTGCTTTTATGCCCGTCTTGTGTCATATTCAGACATAGCCTACAAAACTGCTTTCTTTTTAATTTGATTGTACACTTGAAAAGAAAAAAAATACATGCATTTTTTCTTCTGGTTCAGTTGGCAGATATTGAATTGACAAGCAAGCAGAAGGCTGTATTTGAAAGTTTGAAGGCTGGTAATGATGCGATGAAAGCCTTACAGGGTGAGATTAACATTGAAGATGTTCAGAAACTTATGGATGATACTGCCGAAGCTAAAGCTTATCAAGATGTGAGCTTGTCATCACTTTTATCCTCACTTTTGCTGCTTTTGATAACTGGTTTTTATGTGTAAAATCATTGCACTAGGTTTGTACTGGTTTGATGGAGCTTTAAGTGCATAAGTGGAAAGTGGTGTTTGGCAATTTATATTTGACTGTTAATTTTCTTTTACGTTTCCTTCTCTTGAAATCATTTTGTTGGTATGTGATGCTAACTGATAGGCCGTATACTTATGTTGGTTTTGAAGGAAATTAATGCAATCTTAGGGGAGAAGTTATCAGGAGAAGATGAGCAGGAGATTCTAGCAGAACTTGAGAACTTGGAAACTCAGGTATATGAATTATCAATTTGAGTGAGTCTATGGAGAGCTCGAACTCTTCTATCATTAGATCGGATTCTTTTTATTGAAATTTGTGTATATTTATAAATATGTACAAATTTCAACACGATCCAACAATTGTGAGCTCAATCTCCTGAGAGGTGGAGCTCTCCATAGACTTACCCTTGTATTGCATTATTTCTAGTCTACTTCAAACCATCCATCCAATACTATTCCAATCAAACTTGATTGTTTAATCATTGTAGTATGGAAGGTATATATGAATGATATTTATAAAGATAGAATTGGCATCTAGTGCCAAAATAACATGTTTACCTCAATTATCTGTGTAATCTAACTCCCTGTTATACTTACTACTTGCTAGTGGTTTCAATGGATTCAACTGTGTTTCTGCCTCAAGGCAAAGTATTGAACTACTTATTGATTGCTGGCATGATTAATTTGAAATTGTATATGATTAAGGAAATAATAACATGAGCCAGGCCAAGAAGAAGACTTCTCTCAATCAAATAAGGAGGCATGAATGTGCAATAGCTGATATCATGCCCCTATAATTTGTTTATCATACAGTAATTGACATAGGAGTACATATATTTGTCTTCAGATTATGGTTCAAGATCTTCCTGAAGTTCCTACCTCAGTGCCTGAAGATATCAATGAGAACTTGGACCTTCCTGATGTCCCGACCAAAGCACCTGCTCTGGCTGCAGATGATGCTGAAGTTTCCACAAAAAGAAAAGGTATATCTCCTATCACATCTACCCCCCCCCCCCCTCTTTTTTTTCCCCCAAAAAAAAGAGAGAAGAAAATCAGTTAACTGCTGATGTTTGATGATGTTACAGTTATGGAGGAACCACTGCCTGCTTGAAGAGCATTATGATTGAAAGATGGCAACCGCATTGCGAAGTTAGGCGGAGCTCTGGTCTGCATATATATATATGCCTGTACTATTACAAATTGTGTTCTGAATTTTATGCAATTACTGAAATTTAGATTGGCTTTTTTATTTCTAGTTCCAGTGAGATTTAATTTGTACAGAGATGCATATATATTATACCAATTCAACGTGAATCATATTATGGAGAACCCCATATATTATTTTTGCTAACGACACCTAAGCTCCCAATGTTAATCTCAATCACTGGGTCACATTGTGTGCGATAGATAATTAAATGTAAAACTCTGAACAATTATAAAAGGAATAAAAATACTATCTGAATAACTATGGGGTATGTTCATTGTTCGGCCATGAGTTACATGTGGAATAAATTTTGGTATTTTTTGTGAGAGTTAGATATGTCTTAATCCATTGAATCAATTTCTTCAAATTCGTTTTCGAAGATTTAGTAATAAGAAGACTACAAAATTCTCGTGGCAATGTGCAGTTTATGAGATTTTGTGGTTTGTGTGGCCGAAAAAGAATGGTCGCATCTTTAGTATCTTTGCCTTGACATAATTATTCACATGGACTCTCTTTGATGTTTAGTGCAGGACTTTTTTTAAGAGATTTTTTGTACTGAACAGTTCTTTTATACTAATTTGTCTTCTTTAAGATTTTGTTTTCTTTTGTCCTTGCCTTGTTCTTTTGCTTTTTAGGTGTAAGGATTTCTTATCCTCCTATCATTTGTACTGTATTCCTTTCTCTTTCTAATATATATATATATATATATATATATATACACATACACATAACTTGTGCGTTCGCAGCTTCGCAACGTGGTTTTGTCTAGTTTATCCCATAGTTGTGCAACTTCGGGAAAACTCATTTCTCCATGAATTTATCATAGTATCATTCCTTAGTGCCCTCACTTTCCTTCGGGCGTCACTGCATGATTTGTCTTCTAGAAGCAAATTATAGAAAAAATTTCAACATCACCCAAACTTGATGCAGTTTCAAAAAACAAGATCTTACAGTCACTGTACTTCACAAATCTACACAGGCACCTGTTCGTGAGAACTAGCAATCAATTTTATTGAGCACCAACAATATTCTTTCCGTGGTTTTTTTTCTCACATCAAGTTGTCAGCTTCAATATTCTTTCAATAGTTTGGCACACATTCAAAAGCAATGAAGCTCATTTGCTATTTTGCGTTTCATCCAAGGGGCGGTCACATAATATGATAAGTACGGAAAAGCACGTAAACCCTGTATATAACTTCCGCAGACCTGAAAAATTGCTTACTAGCAGCTCTAGATTATCAGAACTCTTGAAAATGGCAATTTTTATGTAAAGAATTCTCTCACCAGCTGAGTCCGACAAACAAGGAAGGGGGGGGGGGGGAGGGTGAGGGATCATGTTATGAATGTCCCATTACGTGAGACTGTACTCAACCTGTCAGACAGGGCAATATCGCAACAATAATACATCAAATGTGTTGAAAATCTTTATTTGGATCCTTAGTATATAGTTACTATCATATATACTCCCACAACATACAGCAAGATATACCTGTATCAGAGAAGCTAATAATTTTATTACAATAATAATCCGTAACACATCATTCCACAAAGATGGCTTCCTTCTTTGATCTCAATAAGGCAGTGACAAGAAAACCTAACAGCAGGAAGTGCATTCTGTGACAACTAGAAGCAATGCAACACCAGAAACCAAGACGCCGTCAAACTTGTAATAATGTGGGCAACTGGACACAAAAACAATTGAATCCCAAACCAACTATCATACTAGTGTTGTTTTTGCCTGTCAAAAGAAACATGCAACCCCAGCTTAGAATTCCCTCCATTTGGTAACTATTAGAAGGGGATGATGCTGCAGGGAAACTATCAATTAGGATCAACCATCTTGAGATTAGTGAGACATACATATGAAGTCTCCTAACATCCTCTATTTTCATGGAAATTGAAAACAATCCAAACAAGGGAACCAAAGAAGCATGTAATGTAGCCATATTTAATTGATGTAAATTGACACATTTCATAAAATAAATTGACAAATTGGTGCACCAGTGCAGGCAGATTTATGGTGGCCATCCCTCCCACCCTAGCCGGATAGACTATATTGATGGAAACTTAATAAAATCTGATTTCACAAAATCTTGTCACACATAGATACTTTTTCCATCTCTAGTAATTTTTAGATTCTATTAATCCCTATTGTACTAAAAGTTAAACTAAAATACAAAATCCGCTGCAACAAAAGAAATCCATAAAGCCAAGATTTATGGAGCAGTTAAACTTTGGTAATTGTTAGAATTATTGCAAATATAGATCCTACACAAGTAAAAAGAGCATGTAATGTCAAACGTCAACAGAACATTCGTAAAATCTGAATTGTCAAATGGTTTAACTATCTACTCTAACATAAAAAGCAGTCACCTTATAAACAGACAACTCACCTGCAACTCATAATATCATACAGTTGAAATGCTGCCAATTCTCAAAGCCGGATATATTTATAGGCCTATGAGACAACTAGGAGTCTATTATACTTTCTTATATGCAGAATAATTTGATTTTAGTGGATATCAATAAGAATTTCCGTTTCTTTGACTAATACTTATTATAAAGAGGAAAAAAAATATATTTCCAGATATCATTGGTGACAATTCTTGCTTTGGCCACTTTCTTAACTTATTTTATGAGAACCATGAATAAAGTTTTGTTTTTCTCACATGTGACAAAACATAGACACACACACACACACAAAGGGGAGTGTAAAGTACTTGTCAAGATATAAAAAAAAAACTGACATGTCAGGTTTAAGCAAACCTTGGTGAAGACAAACAAGTGGAAGTGGTTGGAAAGCCAGCAAACACATTTGAGTAGGACTTGGTCAGATATGAGAAATTGGCAATAGGAGGCAGAGCAGTAACCCTTTCACCTTTCCTTAAAAGTTCATTCAAGTTAAGTCGTTGCAGGGTCAGAACAGCCCTTGACTCCTTCCAAATAAAGGCAAGCACATCATTTCGAAATACAAAAAGAGTACCAGGCTTTGATCCAGGGTATCTAAAACCATAACCAGTTGCAATACCCTCTCCCATGAAAGCATGCTTGATATTTACAGGAAATGAGTCCACGTCAGTGTCCCAAGGAAAGGGTTCAGATGAAAGCTCATTAGTATTTACTATAAACATTGCTGAGCCATTAGGGTGCAAGACATAGTGGGTGCCTTCCAATATTTTGGTTGCAATGAGAATCTGTTGCCCCTCAGACTGCTCGTAAGAGAGCAGAAGAAAGAAGAGAGCCTTTCCAGGCTTGTCTTTGCTAGGCTTTCCAGGAGGCCAACCAAAAGTCCCTCCCCACAGACCAGCATATTCTTGGTCAACTGTGGGAACTTGCTTGGGAAGCTTGTAAAGTGCAAACCGACTGTCATGCATATTTGGCCATGCTCGATAAGAAGATAATTTCATAGTTGAGGCATGCAGTGCTAGTCTTATTGTGTCACTTGATCTGAGAA
This sequence comes from Gleditsia sinensis, assembly GCA_037074535.1. NCBI lineage: Eukaryota > Viridiplantae > Streptophyta > Magnoliopsida > Fabales > Fabaceae > Gleditsia > Gleditsia sinensis. The sequence goes on along the minus strand of CM073464.1, from coordinate 2,436,799 downwards.
ATTCATGAAGCCGTGCATGCTTATTCTCACTGCTTGAAGTAACCTTCTCAGAAATTGCATGACTTGAACTAGATCTTCCAAGGATTTGTTTAAGGCTATGCCAGAAATGTCCACCAAGACTTTTTCTCTTGGTGCACTGTGTGAGACCATCCTCCTCGTGGAGAGGATTACAGAAAGCCCTTGAACAGTCAAGACTATTTCGGATGTCGTCCAGCTCTAACTGCATAGGACCAGCTGCCTCTTGGGAGCTTACCTTCCAGTCAATCTGACTACTATTAAGATTGTACATGTGAATAAGGAGTGATCTTCTTTCCCATAAGAGCAACAAATCTTTTTGAAAGTTGTCCTTGTCATCATCCCTTGACCTAGGAAATAAAGGTCCGGTTGTCATATCAGGAACCTTTTGTCGAACTTGGCTAGTAATAACCTCAAGTAAGTTTCTTCTATCACTGAAAGCTAATTTGCTGAAGGGAACCATTACTTCATTATTTGCCATCATCCTCTGTGACCTAGAATGTCCACTGCTTGACCTACAAATCTTTCTTGAGAACTCCATATCTGAGTGGTGTTCAAAGCTTTTACTCTGCAACGAAGTACTACCATATTTCCGTTGTGTGGGTTCAACCTCAAGCAATAGGACATTGCAAGCTCTTTCTATGGGCTTGACTGAACCAGGATAAATATAGTTAATTCCCTTCTCCCTTCCATGTAAGAAAAATGTGGTGGAACCATCAACATCTCCAATAATTTCAAAGACCGGTGCCCAGAGGATTGGTCCATCTTCAATGCCCAATGGACCAAGCTCCTGAGGTATTATCCGGCACCCAACAACAGAAACAAAACCAGGCATGACATAGACTACATTACCAAGCTCAGGATTCTGATGAACCCATATACCAATTAATGGTTGAACCATAACAAGAAAACGGCAAAGTGCCTTGTAAGAGGACACACCCTTTCGCCACTCAACGAGGTCTTTAAGAGGTAATATGCCCACGACGTCACATTGAGTAAGCCAGATCTTTTCAGAGGCCACAAGAGCGTATAAACCCCTGCAGCACAGACCGAGATTACATACGTCTCTTGGCGAGAGGAACCGGGAGACGATGGCAAATACATCATCAGGAAGAGATAGAAGCAAGCATGAGTCACAGGGTTCAGGTAACATAATAATCCAACTAAGATTTGATAGTCAGATATTGGGTTATTACACTTCACCGCATATAAACAATTGTAATTCTTCGAAGAATTAAAACGAACAGTGAGCTGAACTAACAACAAATACAGGAAAATTCACACTGGAACTCGGAAACCCCTATAATTCATAGGAGTAAAGTGAAAAGCGCTAACGGCTTTGCCAACCTTAATTATCGCGTGTAACAAACATCAATGACGGAGACAGATACCAGGAATGAACCGGGTTGTGTCAGATATCATAAATACCGAATTGAATCTGTTTGAATTGCCTTCTATATCCTCGAATTCTTGCGTTATTCACCCAGAGGAAAGCATGAAGAATTGGAGATGGACGAGAGAAGCTAGGACAACGCAAAGGTCAAGTCATCCCCTCTGCCCTACACGGACAGGAATTCTTCATCCTTTTGCATTTTCTAATGAAGCAAAGCAGAGATTGGAAGTGAGAGGAGTCCGAACGGAGGGAGCGTTGGTTTCGTCGTTGTCTTTTCCGGGTTCTCGCCCCTCTGTGCAGCTTAAAGTAGAAGCCAACCCCCAAAAAGTCCAGCACTCTGAGCCCACCGAGACTTTGACGAGAGACGACGACTTACCCAGGGAGATGATGCAAGGTCTCCCTATATCAAAACCCATCCCCTCCATTTGGTTAATCTAATTAATTTTGCTCGCGTGTAAATTTGTAAATATTCCTAATAGATTAGACTCTTTATTTAAATTATGTGAACTTTTTAAAAATATTTAATAAAATACTATTAAGTTAAAATATTATATTTTTACAGTAAAACTTAACAATTAACCTCCTTAAAAATACTTGTACTATGTTATGATCTTTGCTGGGATATTGTAAACGTTATATATTATAGTTTATTGAAAACCTAAATAGTTAATCTAAAAAAGAATTATAATTAACGGGAAGTTTGAAACTCTTATCATCTTTATTATAATATATCTTAAATGTCGCAATATTTAATATATTAATATTCATGCTTAATTACTTAAGAAGTATTTAGTATATTATTATTTACCACCGACGGTGCATCAATGCCTATATGTTTTCAAATTCAGATGAAAGACGTAAATGAATAACTTATTTTAGGGGAATTTTTTTTTTTAAAAAAAAAAACACTCACACACACACACGCGTACACACACCCCCAACTACTGCTGTCGCGGAAGGAAGTGAAAATCGCGCCTTCCCTCCTTGAACTCGGACAAATTTCGGCGGGAAATTCCTCTCTCAAAAATCCATAAATCAAAAGAGCATGTTTCTGTAAATTCATACTTCGTCCAATCCCAATCCCTGGACAAGACTGGAATCGATGGGTGAGCCAACCATGCATTAACGTTCTGAAAGTGGCGGAGAAGCCGTCGGTGGCCAAGTCCGTCGCCACAGAACCAGGGTCTGCGAGTTAGGGATGACCGTTCGGCTACGACAAGACCTGAGTTCTACCATGCTACTCGTGGGTAGCCTGCCACATGCTCTTTACATGGAGCTCAAGTTCGAAGAGCGTTTCCACAAGTGGCGCTCATGCGACCCATGAGTTTGTTCTCGAGGAGTTCAATATAGCATCTTATGAACCATTGAATGATGCAGCAGAAGCTTTTCATGCAGGACGCGCGGAACGTCATGTACTTTGCAATCCGTGAATACGGCAGCTAACGGGAATTTCTGCTCAAATCCATCACAGGAGTGCCATTTTTTTTCCCTGTATGCGAATTTGTAATCTGTAATATTCTTTGTTTGTTTGATTATATGCCAGCTTTCTATCGGAGTTACTGTTGAAATTTTTTGAAGTCTTTAAAGAGTTTCGATAATTGGAGTTCTTTAGACTTTGTTTATTTGATTGTTGCATTGTTCACGCAACAATGCCTAGGCAATGGAATGATTAACATTTCACCCTCCTTCGCCTTGGATGCTTTACCTCGCAAACAGCACAAGCTGACATAATTGTAGAGATTTGAGTTTTACAGTGATCATCATTATGTAAACTGAGAATCTAATTAATTTTTCAAGAGGCATCAACTAAATCTGTCTTCAATTATGTTATTTATGATCTCATAAGAAGCTCTTTTGAGAAAGGAGAATTTTCATGCTTGGGATAGCAATTTGTTAATGTAAGTTCTGTTACTTCTATTACAGATGGGATAATAGTCTCAACAACGGCACCGGTGGAATACCTCATGCTGCTACCACGACTTTTTTGTCAGCACTCAGCACTCAGCAACCAGTGATTATTTTTGGTAGGTGCCTTTTCTGTGGCGATACATACATCCAACTTTGCTATTGTCTGCCCAAATTGTGGAGTTTGACGTTAGTACCTCATCATTTTTTTCCGCTTTTAATATATGTGTTTAGTGAGGCCACAGTGAAGTAGTTTAGTCAGTAATTTAAGCATGCATTAGCATATTTTACGCATACAGGTCCTAATATGCCATGGATAAATTTGTGTTTTCAATCACCATTTATCTGTCGCAGCTTATAACATTGAAAAAACTAAGATGAGTGGCAAATGCAGGGAGTTGAACAATAAGAATTGAAATGTATTACAGAATGAAAATAAGAGTTGAAATGTATTACAATTGAAAACAAAACATTTTCCCTCAAGGTTCAAATCATCAAATGTATTACAAATGGAGCCGTAAGCAAAACAGAAAGTTGCAGAGTTGAGAAAAGGAATTAATCTCTTTTTTTATTGATACGTACAAAAAAATGTCTAACTATTTATAGACAGAGTGCTAAAGATAATCAAAGTACAAAAAGAAAAAAAAAATATACATATGCAGCTCATCCTAACAACCATGCAGCTGGAGGAATAATTCTGTGTTGCCTTTATCAAGTTCTCTCTCTGTAGTGCCCTTGTTTGTTGGAGCCATGGCTATTGGTGGTCCTTCACATGGCAGTTTTAACATCCCCCAGCAAGATGGAGAGTATATGTTGATTACTCCTATCTTGGACATGAGCCTAGTGAAGGCAGGAGAGTGTAATGACTTGGTGAGCAAGTCTGCTAGTTGGAGATGAGAGGGAACATGAGCAGTTATCACTTGACCTTCTGCAATTTTGTCTCGAACTAGATGACAGTCCAGTTCGATGTGTTTAGTTCGCTTGTGAAATATGGGATTTGCAACAATGTGTATTGCGGCTATATTATCATAGTACAAAATGGATGGTTTTGAAATAGTGATGTGCAGATCATTAAGAAAATACCGAATCCATGTTAACTCACACACTACAGCTGTCATTGCTCTATATTCAGACTCTGTCGATGACCTAGAGATGGTAGTTTGTTTTTTTGATTTCCAGGAGACAAGGGAATTACCTATAAAAATACATAGGCCAGTGGTTGATCGCCTCGTGTCGGGACAACTAGCCCAACTTGCATAAGAGTATGCTAGCAATTCTAACTTGGAGCTTGCAGAGAGAAATATGCCTTGTCCTGGTGCTTTCTTTATATATCGAATGATCTTGAGAACTGCATTATAGTGAGGCATACGTGGTGCTTCCATGAATTGGCTTAGAAGATGCACACTGTGGCTCAGGCCAGGCCGAGTGTTGGTGAGATAGAGCAGTTTTCCAACTAGTTTACGGTATAGAGATGGATCATTGAATAAATCACCTTCATCCTTTCGAAGCTTCACATTTGGTTCCATAGGTAAGTTGGATGGCTTTGAAGCTAATAAACTAGTTTCTGAGAGAATATCTAACGCGTATTTGCGTTGACAGAGTTGTATTCCTCCTTTTGTGCGTGCCACTTCCATGTCAAGGAAGTATTTGAGGCTTCCGAGATCTTTGATTTTGAACTTGGTTTCCAAGAAAGTTTTAACAGCAGCGGTAACTTGGTCACTTGAGCTCATTAATACTATGTCATTGACATAGACAAGCAGGGCTATAAAATACGTTTCTGTTGACTTAATGAACAAACTGTAGTCAGCTTTTGATTGTACAAATCCAAACTCGATCAATGAAGAGGTGAGCTTGGCATTCCACTGTCTTGATGCCTATCTCAAACCATAAAGGCTTTTCTGCAGCTTACATACTTTGCTTGAGGCAGCATATGGATGGCCAGGTGGTGGACGCATGTAGATTTTTTCTTCAAGCTCCCCATAGAGGAAAGCGTTGTTTACATCTAGCTGCTGCAAGTCCCAACCTTTGATTGCTGCAATTGCAAGGAGGATCCGAATGGATACTATTTTTGCAACGGGAGAGAAGGTGTCATGGAAATCTACCCCTTCTCGTTGAGTAAATCCCTTCGCAACCAATCGAGCTTTAGCTCTCTCTATTGTCCCATCTGACTTGAACTTATATTTGTAAACGCACTTACAATCAATTGTTCTCTTCTCAGGAGGTAGCACTACAATGGTCCATGTTTCGTTACTTTCGAGTGCATCCAGTTCCTGCTTCATTGCTTTGCACCAAGTTGGGTCTTGAATGGCTTGCTCAAAACAGGAAGGTTCGGTGTGCAAGGAGATTGAAGTGGTAAATGCTTTAAAAATTTTTGAAAGAGAGTCATATGATAGAGAGGCAGATAGAGGAAATAATACCTTTGATTTTTCTGATGTAGATCCTTGTAGTGGACTTTGCAGCTTGGATGATGATTGTGAGGAGTTGAGTGTAACAGCTTGTTGGCAATGAAATTCTTGTAAATATGCAGGTGCCTTTTGGATTCTATTAGATCTTCATGGAATGATTTGAGAGGAAGTATCATGAGGAGAAATGGGTGGTTGGTCTGTGTGTATGTCAGTGGAGGTTGGGTTTACTTCCTCGATGTGAGAGGGATTAGAAAAATGTATGCTATTTTCTGTGGATGGGTTTGGGCTTCCCTTAGAATGTTGTGTTGGGAAGTTGTCAGAAAAATGATCTAATATTTGCGGTTGGGTTGATCTTGTGAGATCAGAGGCTGTGTTTGTGGGTGTTTTTAATGAAAATATATCTTCATGAAAAACCACATCACGCGAAATAAAGATTTGGTGAGTATGAAGGTCAAGTAACTTATATCCCTTAACACCATATGGATATCCTAGAAATAAACTTTTTCAAGCCCTGGGATCAAATTTGGTTCGAGCATGGCTTAATGTTGAGGCAAACACTAGACATCCGAAGACACGAAGATGGGAATATGAGGGCTGAGTGTTATATAGGACTTCAAAGGGAGACTTGTACCCAAGGTTTGGGGTCGGTGTTCGATTTATCAAGTATACTGCTGTTATTACAAATTCATTCCAATATTTCATGGATAGACCAGATTGGAACTTCAAGGCTCTCGCCACATTCAAGATGTGTTGATGCTTCCTTTCGACTAAGGCATTTTGCTGAGGAGTAGCTACACAGGTAAGCTGATGGAGGATTCCTTTAGTTTGGTAAAACAATGGCATATGAAATTCCATTCCATTATCTGTTCAAATGGTATTTATTTTGCTTTCAAACTGATTTTCAACAAGGGAGCAGAAACTTTGAAGAGCACTTCTGGCTTCAGATTTTGCTTTTAATAAATAAATCCAAGTGCATTTGCTAAATTGATCAACGATGGTTAGAAAATATTTTGAGCCATCATGAGCTTGTGTGTGATTGGGTCCCCATATATCTGCAGATATCAGATCAAAAATTTTTGAGACTGTGCTGGTGTTTTGAGGAAATGGCAGTTTATGCAGTTTGGCTAACGGGCATACTTCACAAGGCAGTTTTTGTTTAACCGAAGGTTCCTGATTAATCTTGAGAATGTTATTTAAAACATGTTGGATCATCGAACTATGCCCAAGCCGATAATGCCATAAAGTATAGTCATTGAATTTTGTAATAACAGTAGAGTTGATAAGTTTGGGAGGTAACATATATTGAAAAGAAAAATCTAAAATAGCTGGTGCTGAAGATGGTATAAGCCATTATGTACTCTCTCCCGTCCAATCATCGTCCAAGAGGCAAGGTCCTGCACATAACAAGAGTCCGAAAAAAAAATCAAACAATTGGAATTTTGAGTTAAAGATTTTGCTGAGATGAGATTGAAAGAGAAGGTTGGAACACACAGGGCATTTTTAAGAATTAAATGAGTGGTGAGATGTACATCTCCAATATGTGTGGCAGCAACTATGGTTCCATTTGGTAATCTCATGGCATGATCAACTTGTGCAATATGGGCTACAGACCATGTGATCTGTAGCACCCGTGTCAATGATCCAAGGTGCTTTGTTGAAGATGGTGGATGTGTGTGTTTGTGCTGATAAACAGAGAGGTATACCAGTCATGGGAAGAATGCTTGGGTTGGAGGAAGTAACTTGGACGTGGTTAGCGGCTGGAAATGAGGCAGCAGGTTGTTGTTGTTGGAGCAAAGCAAGAAGACGATTGAATTGATCTTGAGTAACAGGTGGACCATTGTTAGCTTCTTCCTGCTCAAGAGAAACATGATTAGCAGAAAATCTATTTGGGGAAGAGTTTTTGTGGCCTGGGAGATAGCCATTAAGCTTATAACATTGCTCTTTGGTGTGGCCAGGGATGCGACAGTGTGAGCAAACTGGGAGGTTTGGATTTGCCTTGAGCATCGCTCCAAGGAGTGACCAGAGATCTTGCAATGAGAGCAAAATAACTTGTCCTTGCGACCGGGAGGACGTAAGTTAGGACCTCGGGTGGCCATGGCAACTAGAGCAGGGATTGAATGGAGTTGACGCCGGCGCTCTTCCTGTTGGATTAAGGATAGAACTCGGTTGATGGTTGGCAGTGGGTCATATAGCAGAAGTTGAGCACGAATTGAGTCGTAAGAATCCTGGAGTCCCACGAGAAACTGCATGACCTTACTTCGGTGATGATAATCTGAGAGAGTTTTGACTGAACCACAGGTGCATAAAGGCATTGGTTCATAGATTTCGAGCTCATCCCAGTAACATTTCAGTTTGTTGAAATAAACGCTTACAGAGTCATCATCTTGGCTAAGGGAAGAGATAGCTTTGGTGATTTGGAAAATGCGAGGAGCATTTTGAATAGAAAACCTCTCACAAAGATCATTCCAAATATTAGCAGCAGTATCGGCATAAGCAATAGTGGATCGATGTTCAAAATTAACAGAATGTTGTATCCAAGAAATAATCATATCATTGCAGCATTCCCATGGAGCAAACAAAGATGAGATATATCAGTTGGTTTAGGAATCTTACCATCCACGAACCCAAGTTTGTTTTTGATATTCAATGCACGGCGCATTGTACGTGCCCAAGTGACATAGTTTTTAGTTGTGAGGAGCTTAGGAACTAATGGGGAAGAGGCTCCTTCTCCAGGTTGAATGAAAAAAGGGCTGGCTGGATGATGAGGATTAGCTTTAGGATTTGAGTTTTGCATATTTGACTGTGGGGGAGGATTGACTTCAACTAGGCTCTGATACCATATTACAAATGGAGCCGTAAGCATAGCAGAAAGTTGCAGAGTTGAGAAAAGGAATTAATCTCTTTTTTTATTGATACGTACAAAAAAATGTCTAACTATTTATAGACAGAGTGTTAAACATAACCAGAGTACAAAAAGAAAAAAAAAAATATACATATGCAGCTCATCCTAACAACCATGCAGCTGGAGGAATAATTCTGTTTTGCCTTTATCACGTTCTCTCTCTGTAGTGCCCTTGTTTGTTGGAGCCGTGGCTATTGGTGGTCCTTCACATGGCAGTTTTAACAAAATGCTCATATGCTACTAAAAAGGAATTCAACTAAGAAACATTACCCATATTCTTAAGGTTGGGTTTTCCTATGCTTTTCAGATGAATACAATTTATTTAACAAACATCAAGAGGACATTGAAAAGAGAAACTTAATTAGCAGTCTGAAATGGAGAGAAGATGAAAAGAAATGATTTTCAACGACTCCTGTGATTGATAGAGAACATAGTCTAGTGTTCCAACTCGAGGTCTCTGCTTCTCTTTTCTTTTCTTTTTTGTGTTTTTGGATTTAAAAAGAATTTATTAAGATAGTAGAGAAGCACATAGCAGGAGGATAAGGAATCCTCCTTAAACATAAAAAAACCAGCAAGGAAGGAAAAGTGGTGAGGAGTAATATCAAACTGACCATTGCGTTGTTCCAACCTACTTTACACGGGCTATTAGCTTCCTTATTAAGCTCAGCACCTAATAGATGAACCATGTTCACAAGAAAAACTCCACTTATATTAAGGAGAGATGCATACCCATCAAATGCTATCTGCAGCATCAATTCAGTCCTCGTTATATCGAACTTCCTCAGTTTTAGCAACACAGAACTTTGACATGTATAGTTCCAACTAAAGAAACAGTGATGTTTCTTCCGTTAAGAAAAGTAAATTGACTGCAAAACCTCCTTATGTAGCTTTACACTTGAGCTTGTCTTAATTACTGGTTATTTAGTTAATTACATTTGATTTTAGCTCATACAATATCCCCATTGTCAATTCCCGTGTTAATTCTAAGCGTAAGAACTAAGAATGTTGAACTTGGATGTAATATGGATTCCTGTGGCATCAGCTCTTATAATTCACAATTCTTAATTATATGGTTGAATTTGGGTTCTGTGGAAGTGGAAGTATAATGACTAATTCGTCATTATCTTATACTAAAATCTTAGTCATTTTATAACATATTTGTGTCTGGTCCCATTGTTCAATATATGAAATAGATTATCACCGAAAAAACACGGGGTACAGAAAATTTATGCACCACAGCTCTTTGTATAGTTAGAATTAATTCCACATCTTGTGCAAAACATGTTTTCCGCTGAAGCTAGTATAAAATGAAGAGTTTGTTGGTGTAGGTTTCTTTTATTGGTGTTTTTGGAGCAGATTCATAATTATGATTTTGACCTCAAAGGTTTGCATGCTCTGTTGTTTTGAGTAATATGTAATGTTTAGGTCCATTTTGTTTCCAAATTCAGAAAATGTAGTCACGCGTCAGTTTGTGGAGCACATGGTGGATCGGCCGTCGTAAAACGTTCATTTGTTAAATCTACAGAAGCATGTGCGCGAGAGCAAGTTCAAAACAATGTAGTCTGACTAGTGGTAGGGCGAGAATTCATACTCATTGGAAGCCCCTACAGCATATCTCAAGGTATCAAAATCAGTGATTCTGTCATTTTCATTTTCTTTCTTTAGGGAAAGTTATCAAGGTAATAGCCTCAACGGATCCTTTGTGATCATTATCTATTACTCAGAGTTCTAATTTTTATAATAAAATCAAATCACATATATCTTCTTTTTTTTTAAAAAAAAGAAATATATTACAGTAATTTCTTTTTATAGAGTAGTTCAAGATTAAGGATTTAGATTTGTCGGCAGTGCACTCTATCACACTTCCCATTACATGCACTCTTTCTTAGCATTACAAGATAATTTACCTGTTCTTTTTCTTAGTGTTAGGAGAAAAGTTGTCTATGGAAAGGGCAGAGAGGATAAATGGGGAAGAAATAAATTAGCATATTTTAAAGATGGAAAAAGTTGGTCTCCGCTGTCTTCATGGAGTGCAATTTCGACCGCATTGCAAAAGGGTAGACATGACATTTTAAAAAAAAAAATGCCTTTTCCCATGTTCTTAGAAGTATTTTTAATTCTTCATTAGTTTGATTTTAAATTATATTGGACCATAGGGCTTGGAATTACTAGTTGGAAGAGGGCACGAAGCTCAGCACTACCCACGTTAGCAGGAATATATGCGCCATGTGAAGATGGAGCACAAACAAAATAACCCATCCATAGCAGTGTAGCCTACATGTGCGGATTTCTAGCTCCTGAAATTAATAAATGAAATTGAGAGATGATTCGGAAACACGATTCATGAGTTTTTTTTTTCTTTTACAAGAGGGAAGGGATTTTGGAATCCAAGATTTTTATATAATTACTCACCCCTCTCATTATTATATTATATTTAATAACTTCATACATGAATTTAAATACACACTTAATGCTCGTACTCATTATCACAAAACATTTTATATCTTTTTTTAGGTTATTATTGAAACAAACTCATAGGTTTAATATTCAAATGTTATTTCAATTCTATACTTTAACATTGGCTTCAAAAATTATGAAATTGTTCAAAATATAAATGAATTATATTTTTAAATAATATAATTATTCATTGCTTAATATTTATATTATTATTTTTAAAATTAAAATATTACTAAATATCAAGTAATAACTAAACCAACTATAGAAATTGAGCTACCCACTTTAAAACAAAATATTTGATACAAAAAATTGATTGAACCACAAGTGATACTAAATGAATTCCTCTATCATCACTCTTTACTTCTTTTTTTAATACTTTCCTTGCTATTTGTTTGTTTAGCGCGATAAAATTGATGCTTCTTTTTGTTTAACAGAACTCTAATTTTGTAATTTGCGGTTCAACATACGGTGGAGAAGGTGCTTGAAACATTCTTTTCCTCTCCTACAATGTAGGTTACGACATTTCACTTTTTGCTCACATGGCCACTGTATGTATGACCATCGTCATTATTAGGTTTACATTGTCATGATGCCAGAATTATACAATAATTGACAAGGTCCCTAAATTGTCCCCATTGATCTTTAAGAAAGAATAAACAGAGTTACCAAAGATACAATATTTGATTGCGTGGGGAAAAGAACAATAATTTTAATTTAAGGTATCTCTTTGACGACATAAGCGAAGCGAAGTAATGCCTAGTTTCACACACACTGCTTTGCCTTTTGCGTGCTTTTAGAACGGCTATTATTTACATGGGGCCCTCTCCGATTAACAGATAACTAGTGCTATTACTATTCTAGTGGTCACGACCACTTTCTTTGTGGCCTTTCCTCCAATTACAACGGTATTCTTTTGCCCTGTCAATTTTTTCTACATCTCATTGCTTTATTTGTACGTAAAACTCAGATTATTACATTAATACGATTTTTTTAGTTAAAATAAAGTTTAAAGTGAATAAAATTAAGATAAATCATAAAATTTAACAAAAATCTATAATAATATTTATAAATAACTTATCAAAAGAGACAATTAACCATAATAATTAATTTATACTTTGTTATAATATTTATTAATCGAATCAATTTTTGTAAATTTATAATTTCTTATCTAACGGTGTGTTTTATTTTACAGTACTTTCACAAGTGTTGGACTATGAATCTCAAACTTCCTTACTTAAGGATAATAATATGATCAAATTAGGAAAATGCAGGAGCCAATATAATTTTTTTAAATATTTTTGGAGATTCTTACATTAGTTTTTAATTCTAAGATACATCTAATAATGTATAATTCAATTTCTTAAAAGATAAATAGTTACATATTGTAAAGCTACATTTGTGAAAGATGATAATATATATATATATATATATATATATAAAGACGAGACGATCTTTCTTATTAGATCTGAATTATTCAGCCTACCCCAGTTTATTAATTAACTTTAAGCAGTATTCATGGATGGACAAAGAAGCAAAATCATTGTACCAATGGACCCCAGATTAAAGGAATCAAAGTGTCCTTTGAATGACGCTCGACCTCTAACTCCGTTTACCGGTCATTCAATGTCTATGTTTCAGATCAAAATGTTCATGTTCTGTGGTAATCAAAGGCCAGAGTCTATTTCCTTCATTTAATAATATTTAATCCAATTTAAATCAAGGCTTCTTGTTTTGAAATGTTCTTCGATTAAGACTAAGACATGCCTACGGATCCCAAATATTCATTTCAATTCTGTTAAATACTCATATACACATATGGTCCATTTTGGTTGAGGTAGAGTCCAGGATTATTTTATAAGTCTTTACCTCATTCTATTTTTTATCTGGCAGTTTTGTAATTTATTCAAAACAATTTTTTATGAGTTGATATTTAATATATCGATAGTAAATAATTTTTTATTTATCAATAATATTTAAATTTTAATATATAACAGAAATAATTTTAAAAATTATTATTATTATCATATATTATAAGATTTAAACATTATTAATGAATAAAAATTATTTATTATCGATGGATCAAATATTTTTTTTTAGTATTAAGATCAGTTACATTTCTAACTAAAATACAAGGCACTGAGCTTGGATGGGATCCACTGAACCAACGGTCCAGATAGAGGCAATGGAATCAATGATGACGATCCGAGAAGCATTGTGACATTTCCTCTTCCGAGACGGTTTGCCATTGCCATCGTCCAACAGGATTCCTTTTCCCAATTCCCAATACAAAGTTGGGAAGCAGGCGCGAAGAGAGGTGAGAGGAAAGCGACTCGAGCCGGAGAAACGACGGCCATTGCCACGTCTCTCTGGAGGTGCCATTTTCCAGAGCCAGAGTGTAACGAGGAGGCAGATGAAGTTGACCGGAGACAGTGCGACTGTGGACGGTTGCACCGGCGACTGCGGCAGTGGTCGGACGGTGTTGGTTGGAGTGAAGTTGGATCCTCGGAGCCGTGAATTGCTTACATGGGCTCTCGTCAAAGTGGCTGAGCCTGGTGACCTTGTCATTGCGCTTCACGTTCTTGACACCATTACTGGTCTCTCTTTCGCTCAACTTCATTTTGCTTTTGTTTGGGTTATATTTAATCTGACCTGATTGTTCTGGTGCAGAGGGTACAGGATCGCTTCTCTCTCTTGTAAATACTTTTGATTCTGTTCTCGCCGTTTATGAAGGTTTCTGCAACTTGAAGCAGGTTCGGTACTACTATTACTATTTTGTTTTTGGTAACCTTTTCGTTTACATTGTATTAATTGTTTGTTTGGATGCTGAGAAAACGGGGGAAAATGAGAGGTTACTGCAAATTAGTTTCGGGTATTTATTAGAATTCTAAATTGTTGAGAATGCCATGTTTAATATCTTTTCACAACTACTGTTTTTCATATATGCATTTTTTCTTCGAATTGAGAATATTGTACCTGAAGTACGCAAAACGGTCTCTAGGTTGATCTCAAGCTTAAAGTATGTAGAGGTGCGTCGGTTCGGAAACTTCTAGTACAGGAGGCGAAATTGTTTGGTGCAGCGACGGTAATTGTGGGAACTTCTAAAACCCATCACACAATCCGGTCATCGTCGTCCGTTGCGAAGTACTGCGCAAAAAAATTGCCCAGGTGTATGTCTGTCTTCGCTGTTGACAATGGCAAAATTGCATTCCACAGAGAAGCTACCAAAATATCTGCCAATCGAGGTTGTACCTATTTGTTCCTGCATACCTTTTCTGAGGTTCTTAATTCTTTTGATCCAAGAGAAATGCTATTTTCAATTCAATTTTGCCAAAGATATATGCTATGTTTTCTATCAGCGAGGTTTGCAACCTTGATAAGTCAATTAGGAAAAGATTTTGAGAATAACACAAATTATTATTATCATGGCAGTAAAATTAAATGAGGGCCCAACTCTGTCAAGAAAATCCTTCATGGCTAAGACAAAGAAAAATCCGAAGAATTGTGAAAGTTGTGCAAGGGTGTTAGCACTGCCAGAAAGTTCTGCAACTGAAGTTTTGATTGATGATCTCGAAAAAGAAAATTCACTAGCTTTGGTACCTCTCCAAAAACTTGACGATTTTCCTGGTTATGCAATTGTGGTTCAGGAATCAAACCAGTCAAAACCAGGTTGGTCACTCCTGCGGCAGGTGTTTCTGCCTAAAAAGCAAATGCAGAAATCATATGTGAAAAATGCATGTGTTTTTCAACGTGCATTAAGCCACACTAGCTGGCATTCTTCAGCTGTTGTCCATCCAGATCATAAACAGATTAATATTGATGAGAATGACAATACTACCCTTGATGGGGAGAGTGGTGCCATTGTTCCATTTGGATCTGCAGCTAATTTTCCTCCTCCCTCCCTTTGCGGTGGCTTGAGTGACCTTCCTAAAGAATTGTTTAGCTTACAAGAGAAGTACTCATCTTCATGCAGAGAATATAGTTTCCAGGAACTTGTATCTGCAACAGCTAACTTCTCGCTGGGTTTGTTTTAATCACTCTTTTTTTTTTTTTTTGCTCCTATTTTTATTCTGGTTACTTCTTTTGCTTGAGATGCTTTTTTAATAAGTTTTGAATTATGTTTTCAGAAAATTTGGTTGGCCAAGGTGGTAGTAGTCATGTTTACAAAGGATGTCTTCCAGATGGCAAGGAATTGGCAGTGAAAATTTTGAAACCATCAGAAGATGTGCTAAAAGAGTTTGTTTTGGAAATTGAGATCATTACGACTTTGCATCATAAAAACATAATATCTCTATCTGGGTTTTGTTTTGAGGGCAACAATTTACTGTTGGTTTATGATTTTTTATCAAGAGGAAGCCTAGAAGAGAACCTTCATGGTAGATATTTATTTAGCTCTGTCTGCTTGGGATTAAATAATCCTTTTATTCTCCAATTTGTCTGTCTTACTCATGCTTTTTTTGGTGAAGGTAATAAGAAGGACTGTAAGGCTTTTGGTTGGCAAGAGAGGTATAGGGTGGCTGTGGGTATTGCTGAGGCATTGGACTATCTTCATAATGGCTGTGCACAGACTGTGATTCATAAGGATGTAAAATCTTCGAACATCCTTCTTTCAGATGATTTTGAGCCTCAGGTGCTATAAGCTAATAATAATCTTTCCCCCCTTGCTTGGTTAGGTGCTGTTTCTTTTTGAAATTTTTTTCACTTGATTTCAGATATCCTTATCCTATAAGCCTTTTGTTTTTGTCTTCAGCTGTCAGATTTCGGACTGGCGAGTTGGGGTTCTTCTTCATCCCACGTTACTTGTACTGATGTAGCTGGAACCTTTGGGTGTGTATCATGTCCTCTTCTTCCTCTTAGGCCCGGTCAACGTTTACTTTCTTATGGTTCTGAACGTTTTCTTTTCTGGCAGGTACCTGGCTCCGGAATACTTTATGCATGGCAGGGTAACTAACAAAATCGATGTATATGCTTTTGGTGTTGTGCTTCTTGAGCTTCTCTCTAGGAGGAAACCCATCAACAATGAATGCCCGAAGGGCCAGGAGAGCCTTGTGATGTGGGTAAGTTCTTTTCTTGTGTTACAGACTCGGCATCTAAGATTGTTACACAAACACTATATTTAAAATGAACGAAATATTTCCCAATATATAAATTGAATATCCTATGAGACATGGTGTATCCTAAGCGCTGGAAATCCATGTGGTTGATGACAATATCCAGGCAACACCAATTCTAAAGGGTGGGAAGCTTTCTCAATTACTTGATTCAAGCGTAGGAGGTGATTACAAACATTGGCAGATTGAAAGAATGGTTTTGGCTGCTACCCTTTGCATTAGACGAGAACCTAGACTTCGACCTCAAATCAGCATCGTGAGTCTTCCCTGTTCAAATTTACCCCATTCTATTTGTCCTGCTTTGAAAAAAAATAATAAATTGGTGATGGTTTTTCTTTGCAGATATTGAAACTTCTGCATGGTGACGACGAAGTGACAAGATGGGCAAAACAAGAAGTTAATGCACCAGAAGAACTTGATGGCTTTGATGGGGAACCAATCAATATTCAGTCCCATCTGAACCTTGCGTTGCTGGATTTGGAGGATGATGCAGTTTCTGTTAGTAGCGCTGACCAGAGTGTCTTATTGGAGGACTATTTGCAAGGAAGATGGAGTCGCTCGTCTAGTTTTGACTAAGCAATTCATGGTAGCACTACACTAAAAGCAACTGTTTATTTCAGTACTTTTTTATCCTTTTTCTTTTCCTAGTTTGAATTTTAAAACATTTTGCAGTAACGCAGACTGGGTCTTGGAAGAGAGGTCCCAAAAGAAGTTTAGCCCCCTCCTTGACTTCGTAGCTATATCTGAGCTCATATTTCTTCACGATGGTTTAATGAGTCCCACGTGTTATCGAGGTTTTTGGATTGAATTCAAACTGACTTGTTGTGAGCGACTTGAGAACAGTGAAAAGTAAATATCCCAATAGGGTAGATGACCATTTGCATCTTGGTTTAAAGGTGTCACGTCCATGGAGATTGAGTTGTCCAAAAAAAGTGTGTCCACGGAGATTGTGTAATCGTCATGATATGGCGTGCCCTGTTTTTATTTTTCAGCCATTAGCTTTTTTCCAGTAAAGCTTTTAACCCCAAGATACGAGACAGTGTAACAGTTTTTCACTTTTAACTTTTATAACATGGTATGAATTTTCCTTTGATTATCGTGTGCTTTGTATCCAGAATGTTGATAAATCAGTGTAGCTGGAGAAACAGCATTCGCACAAAAATGCAACATGGTTGAGATAAAATGCCCACCGCAAATTCTAGTTTGAAAATATTTGAGAAAAATTGAGTGATGCTCAACTAATTATAATAAACCTGGTCAAGTATAACAATATACCATGATATTAGTGGGATTTAGGGTATGGGTTCAATTTAAAACTTTTTAGGCAAATGATTAGTTTGTTTCATCATAGGTGGAGCAAACATTTAAAGATCAGTGCTTAACAGCTCTGGAGTTTGGAATATTTTCAATTAGAAAATCTATTGAAACAAAACCGAACATCAGCATGAATCTATTGACACATCAATTTGACTATAGGGTGACCGAGAAATTAGTCACCTTTACCAAAAATGCCCAAGAGACCACGTTACATTATTACCAATGGACCTGAAACGTTCAGCCATTTTCAGTCCACTTAGCAACCAACCCACAGAGCTAGGCCTTTTCAATTTCAAGTTCTCTAACAATGATTTACACATTCAATACCCTTTGAAATTCCCCGGTTATATCATCCAAATCAACTTCGGTTCTTTCTGCCATCTTCAATTTGGTGAGCTCTGCATTGAGTTCAGCAAGCCGCTGCTGTAGCTTTTCCCCCCCATCAGGTAATCTAGAAATCATTGCCTGCATAGGTTTATACAGGGGGAGGGAGGTATCAGTACGGAACTGTTTCATTGTACATCAGATAATGTCCTGTTTTGCCTATGTTTTAAATACAGCTAGAGGAATACTTAAAAACAACAGGTGCTGTATTTTCTCTGTTTGGACCCCTTAAAATTATGTTAGTAAAGTATTAAGTCCCATAAAGAGATTTGATTCTTGACTACCTCAAAAGGGTCAGCTCATCCTACTACCCAAATTTGCATCCAAAACAAACTATTTAGGCAGCAAATAACGTAGCATCATATATTAGTCAACTAGCCATAACGACTAAATGGTAGGCTGAAAACAGAATGATTACGGTCTGATATTGACAATAACAATGAAAACTTAAATGTAATATGCAGAATATAATTCAGATGTGAAGTTCCTGCTCCGCTACCATTGCTTGTCTTAATTGCCAACTCAACGAAATAATACCTTATTTGTGAGTGTTTGAGAAAGCCGTTTGATTTTATCCCTGATTTCTGACTCTGTCAATTTACCAGCACTACTTGGGGAAGAACTTCTTTTGCACAATTTGATTTCCTTTGGATTAAAAGCAAACTCAGCCCTGAATAAACATAAATGAAAAAATTCAGATCGTAATTCAAATGGGAAAAATAACAATCCAGTAAAGAATGCCGTGTGATGATAGCATCATTACCCATCAGCAACATGTTCAAGGGAAGAAGTAGATGCTGAAGTTCCGACGTATTTAGTCCCTTGATTACTGCAAACAAAGTATCAATTCTGCTCAGGTTTTTTTTAGGGGTTAAAAATTTAAGCTTAATAAAGCAATTAGTAAACTGAGAAGCCATAACTAGGAACTTCCAAACAAGAAGCATATGACTGGGTCTCTCACATTTCAATAGTGCATTTTTTATTTTATGTCATCCAAGTGCATTAGGAAAATTTCAGCAAAACATTTCGTACAAAAGAATTATCGTAAGGGAAGAAAAAATCCTAATAACTGTAAAACAAACATTTTATTTCAATATGTAAACAATTGTGGCTATTGTTCACATCTACAAGCATGCACCTAGAGTGTAACCACGAAGGATTACCTTGTCACTTCATCATCCTCAGGTGCAACTTGAACTGGTGCTGTTTTGGAGAAGAGTAGACTGTGGTGACTAACTCCAGCTATGCCTTGACGTTTCAGGAACTCTATGTGTGCATTAAAAGAGTCGTCCCTAAACAACGCAAATATTGAGTTGAATATCAGAAAATTTCATGGAACTTATGAGTTGGTTTATCATATTCTTTAAACATGAAACACGCTGATGAAAGAAAGAACTTCTATTGGACATATATGTAAATCTACAATGTTAAAGATTTAACTGAATGACCAAGATAGTGGGCGAAGCAACAAGGAAAAACTGTTTCCATTGGTGAACCATTTAATGGAGATGAAATGTAGTTTAAGACTTATTACTAGCTTTCATTAAAGTCCATACTCCATACATAATCACGTTACGCACCTCTTTCATAAATTAAAAGAGGCTGCCAGAAATGCAAACTTGGGTTTAAGTTGGAAGGTTCAAACAGCATTAACAAAATCTTAAAACAGAAAATTAATTATCCTTGAATCCTCGCATGGGAAAACAAGTGTAGTATAAAGGTTAAACTGTTAAAAGCAAAGCATCATTATTTTTAGTTACAGACTCTTACACTGTATCTTTGCTATCATGCTCCTCATCTAATTGCTGCTGAGTAAGAGATACATCAAAGCCCTCTTTGGGAAGACTGAAAAGCTCCCTAAGATCCTGAAAGGGATGAATGAGAGGTTACTATACCGCATCACACCTTTGTAAAGAGGTAACCAATATAACTCTCAGCATCAAATAACACTTCTACTAAATTTTTACCTGCTGGCTGAAATACCGAATTTGTTCTTTATGCTCTGTTGCAGATTTAAATAATCCCCCTTTAAATACCTACAAATCATACAATTTGTGAGTCAAAGACATTCAATCAAGATCTCAATGACTGACCAATGAAGTTCCATTAAAACTACATCTGAAGCAATCATAATTTTTCTATCTCCATTATTGCTTTACATTAGAAAAAAAGTAGCAAAATTTACCTGCTTTCTGTATATCTTTTCCTCAACAGTTCCACATGTCATTAGTCTATACACAAGAACATCTTTCTTTTGACCAATACGATATGCACGGTCAACACTTTGGTTATCCGTACTGCCAAGATATATATTGTTCAAACAGTTATTAGAGCTTGACAACCACATTTTGTAGTACCTTTCTTGGGAAGCAGAAAATGCAAATTGTGGGAAAAGCAATAATTTCTAAGGGAAAGTTAGTTAGACATGCCATAACAAAATTCAAGAAATTTAAAATTAAATAAGCATCATGACATAATGATCACAGAATGAGTAGTGTAAAAAATGATATATTATCACATAGTTCCTTGAAACTAACATACAAACTTAAACTACAACCAGATGCACAATAGTCCTACCAGGTTATCCAGATGGATCTGGCTGAACTCTTTTTTTTTTTTTTTGTGCCAATTGAATTCTACTTATTGAGCTAATTTTATAGACCACTTGGATCAAAATGGCACCAGACATGAATAATTATATTCTCCAGAGATATCTATCAAAATGCATGCCTATTCAACTCCATTTGATTACCATATGGCAGAAGTTAAGGCATGAAAAATCCACTAATAATATGTTTTTCTATAGCCACTATTACTCTCTCTTGAGGAAGAAAAGCAAAGTTACTCTCATGTATTTTCATTGTATAATTAATTCAATTGGAGTTCGAATCTCATCAATTATAGGCAGAACAGTTTATAAAAATCTTATTGAAAGGAAAGATTATCAATTACAAGTCAAGAGAAAGGAACACGGAAAGATGCACCTTGGGTTCCAAGCAGGATCAACCACAATCACACGATCTGCTCTTGTAAGTGTCAGCCCTAAGCCACCAACTTGAGATGTCAAAAGAAATATGGGGGCTACAAAACCTTCTTGAAAATCCTGAAATTAAAAATAACAATTATGTAAAAAAAAATTCAAGAAAAAATGTTATTAATTTGATAATACCAAACACTCACATTAACGATGCTTATTCTGTCATTGGCTTTTGTTGTTCCGTCAATTCGTAAATATTTATAACCTTTAGATAAGAGAGAATCCTGTAAAAAGACTAAGTCAACTTTAAATTAACTCAATAAAAATAATAATAAGTAAAATGGTCATGCAAAAGATAATACTAATAACTTCACAAAGTTGGTGTGAAAAACTTTAGTAACTACTACCTTAGCATTTCCAGATACAGTAATGTGGTATAACAAATTTTTGCCTCTTAAGTGTTCACAGAATATAATTGTAATAAACTTAATAAAGGAAATGAATTCTGAACCAACCTGAATAAGATTAAGCATCTTGCGAGTTTGAGAGAAGATAAGCACATGATGCCCTTCTGGGATTAAATTATCCTAGAAAAGATGACATTACTTTTATACTATGCAAACAATTAATATACCAAAAATATCAGTTTCTTGAATTTAGCACTCACCAACAATGACATTATGAAGGATATTTTGCAAGATACATCAAGCTCATCTTTGAATTCGTCTGTGTCAGCAATATCTGCTATGTGCATCGCCAATTTTTCTGCAACATTAACCTCTTCTGGCTTTAGCATTGAGTCCATCACTTCCAGTACATCTTCAGCTGCTCGCTTGGTCAACAGAAGTGGATGATCGCATATTTTCTTCAAAATCTGCTCCAGTTAAATAGTATTTGTAAATAATTTGGAAAGGAAAGATATATGAGTAAACAAAACCTTAAAAAGATTGTGATAAATGAGAAAACATGACTACAAAGAATGAAAACATGACCAAGAAAAAGGGGGAGGGGGAGTAAAAACTATATAACAAGATTTACCGTAAGTGCTGCTAGTGGTGAGCCATCAAATGCTGAAAGAACAATCTCACTCCTTAGAAATGCTTCATAAAGGCGTCGCTACATGAGAGAGGAAACAAACTACAAAATTTTCAAAACAAGAACAATGTAAACTCAAGACAATATGAAATGACAGAAAATTGCATCTGACCTGAATACTGGTCAATCGAAGCCACACAATGATCTCTCGTTTCTGAGAAAGTTTTGCAGTTGAATTCTGATCATCTTGATTAAAAACCTCACTCTTTAGACGTCTTAAAAAGTAAGGCTGAATACAATCTCTTAACTCCTGATAAGAAAGTACCAGTGATCTTCCTCGGGTCATTACAAGAAATTTGTTAATAATTGATGATGAGGGGATGAGAGACCAAGACATGATACATGAGATGCATGTACACATGGCAGTGTATTGTATAAAAAAAAAAAATCAAATGGAGAGAAAAACTCATGAAGCAAATATATTTAATGGCTTTGCAGGGACTGCAGAAAAACAGTGCAAACAACGCATAGAATTTGTGATTATATCGGTTAGGTGTTTAATCAAGAACATTCATAAATGTTAAACGGGTAAAGAACAAAGACAAACAAACCAAATAAATCTTCAACATCACAAGGGAAAGAAAGAAAGAAAGAGAATATTCAAGAGGGAAAATACGAAGCATATAATACTCTTGTTCAAATTATTGGTAATATTTTAAACAAAGACCCAACCTAAACCATTACAAATCAGATTTCGGAGCACAAAAGATCGTTACCTTTGCAACAGAAGAACCAACACGCTTGTCTCTATCAGAAGCATTTTTGTCATTTCCACGAAGTATGGCTGACTCAAATTTTTCTTTGAACCTGTGATATTTCAATTTTAACAGTTAACACTAGGAGAAACTTAGCTGCATGATGATGCAGCATGGAAAAGATTGTTACCATTTCTTATCACCGAGCAACTCAGGGCAACAGAAATTGAACAAGGCCCACAACTCCTGTTAGAAAGTTTTAAGAATGAAAAAATTCAACAGGGCAGCATGGTCTAAATTAAAATTGCAACAACCAAAGCAGATACTATATTTTAAAAATACATCGATTACAAAACCAAAACAACCTTTGTTTACCTTGAGATTATTTTGCAATGGTGTGCCACTAATGATAATGCGATGGGCACTTGGTATCTCAAGCAAACTTTTAGCTCTCTGAGTGCTTGGATTCTTTATAAGATGGCCCTAAGTTGAAGAGCAGTTTGATAAACATAAAATTGCGCCTTTATATTTATAATACAATCAACAAAATTGCTTTGAACTTGAAACACTTAAAATTTAGGGGGAAATATAAACAGATTATCTTGGGCAGTCACATAACCATCCTCATTTATCAAATCTGCACTAAGAAATTTGTATCGTGAACTTATTACTTGAATGATGCCACACAAGCCCTGGAAAGTTTTAAGTGCAAGCTTTTCACCTTCGGAGCTCATATCGACCATATATACTTATCCAGGCTACAGACTTGCATATATACACATATTAAAGCGTTTTAAATCATTCAGACACCTGTCTGCCAAAACCCCATATACAAAATTTTTACATAATGTCAAAAACAACTCCCTTACCTTTTATTTGGAAGCTTTATCTGCCTCCTACCTAAAAATTAAGTTAGGTTCAGATGTTCACCAATTATATTAATTACCATTATTTCTTTAAAAGAGGGAGAGACAGTAAGATAAAAATAAAAGTAGGAAAGGAAAATGAACAAGGGAAAGAACCAGACACAACTGGCAAGATGCACTCTTTTCCGCTTACTGAGAGACTACTGATTTTTCAAGGCAAAAGAAAAAGGAAATTAAATCCAGTGAGGAAAAACTTTCCTGCATACATTGCGTTTGAGAATGGTGTTCAACCAACCTTACATACCTTCAACTTTTATTAAACATACTGTAAGCTATATCATATGAGAAGTACAAGATATACCAATAGGCATTTGGGTTTAACATCTACCATCCCCACTCATTTACATAGCCATCCAAAATTAGCAGTAAACTCAGAAAAACCAGACAGTGTGAAGTAAATGAAATGCAAATAGGAATAAGAGGAGCGTGAAGGACATGAATATCAGAAACACAATAATCAACTGAAAAATCAAAAGGCCAAAGAATTCAAAGTATATTTTTTTGTAAGCACATTTGCATTAGGAAGAGGATAGCCGACTAACCATATAAAGGATAACTCAATAGAGAAGATTGGGTATGGATAAAACAAAACAAAAAAATTAAAATCCCGTTAATTAACATTTAAACGAATTCCTTATTTCCAGAAGAAACCCTGACTTCTCCTTATTACATGAAAAACTCAGTTGTTTTACCAAAAAAAATCTCAGTTATGAGAGGTAAGGCAGAGAGCCTCAAGAATTGAGTCCTCACACAAGGATTCTCTACTATGAAGAAAGACTAGTTTTTGGGCACAATCATGTTCAGGAAAAAATAGAACAAGCATGAACAGAAGAAGCAGGGAGCAAAACAAAGAGGAAATTTAAATTATGAAAACTAGTGTCTAAAATTTATAGGCTCGTAGACAAATGAACAATAATAAGGTTTCACAATAAGCAAAATCATGCTTACCTCATCAAGTATCATATAATCCCATATGGTGCTGTCTTCGCTTTCCTCACCATCAGATAGATAATCACCCCGTAACGACTTAGAATTGTTCCGGACAATATCATAAGTTGTGAGAAGAATGCCTTTATCCTAGAAGGTGACACAAGAAAATAATACTGATGACAACTATGAAATCAGAAACATCCATATAGTACCAAATCCATCAACTTTAAGATTAAAACAGTGTATATTGCATTAAAATTTGAACTTCCATTAAACTTGAGCAATCAACTAATTTTTCAACACTAGAATTAATTCTTAAGAACCACATTGAATCTTTTCAAAACTGAAAAGATACTCAACCATGAACATCCACAATTTCCAAATCTTAAGCTCACTTTTAAGTTGACATATAAGATGTTTCCATTCCTTCTCCTATCTGTTACAATTTACATTACAATGCATGAGCATGAATTTAACTTTATGTAAATTATCAGTTCAGTTGAGACAGCAGAACAAGATATATCCAATACCTGAAGTATGTATTGAAGTTCATATTCTCGGGCTTTTGTAGACGTTCCAAAGTATCTGCAACAAAGCACAGGTTGGTGATTGTTGTTTTCATAGCAGAAGCGTACTAATATTAGAGAAACTATTCAAATGAATAAAGTCAGGTAACCGTACTCTCTTGTCTTCTCAGAGAGGCCAACAGCTGATAATTCTTTGATCCAATGGGGAAGTAAGGTTTTTGGTGCCACAATCAAAGCCCTTCTAATTAAACGCGAATGAAATAATCCAGCTAGAAAGCCACAAATCTGCAGGAAGAAGAAACCAATATTCATAAACCATGTACTGCAAATTTTGCAAAACGAAATTGCAACACATTGTGTTGTTCATTCATTCCTTACTTGCATTGTTTTTCCCAAACCCATGTCATCTCCCAAGATTCCACCCTTACCCTGACAATGCAAAGCCCAGAGCCACCTCAAACCATCCCGCTGATGTGGGTACAACATTTTTGCAATTTTACCTGGCAACTTGTATGTAGAATTTGGGCCACTCAAAGATATAGAACTGACATTCTCAGAGTCAAAATGATCCAATAATTCAACAGAATCGTCTGAGTCATCTTCTACGTATTCAATACCACGACCACCGCTCTTCGTTGCATCAGATGAGCCGTCATAGGGGCCCTGTTGCGGTGAAAATGAGGATTCTGCACTCGCATAATCAACAGGGTTATCTTCCCCAGTTTCTTTTCCTCTAACTAAAGCTGAAGAATCTTCAACCGTCTCCACTGATTTTGGTACTCTGTTTCTCTCAATTGACAGAATCTCAAATTTTGAGCTCAACTCATTTAAAATATCCCTGATTTCGTTCCTACCCCCAGTCTCATCAATCTTAATTACATTTTTTGGTGGCAAAGGGGGTGAATCAAAATCTACAAGGTCAGAAAGTTCCGATTCATCAAGCGTTTTATCAACATTATCATCTTCTGAATATGACACTTTGCAGAGGCGACGGCGCCCTTCCATTTTAACCTTCGTCTTCTTTTCCCCCTCTGAAATTAACACATGGATCACTTCAGTTCGCAGTAATATGTGTGTGTGAAAAGGAGAGGCAAGTGAGAGATAGAGAAAGGCACACTTACGGCGGGCGGTAAAATCGGTCAGCTCTTTAGACTGAGGAATATTATCACTGTGATCTTTACCACTTTCCTTCGGTGAAATTTTACAGAGACGGCGTCGGCCCTCTACCTTGATCGGCTTTTCATCTTCCGCGGAGTGTTGCTCTAATAAACGACAAACGCAACTTAGATGAAGAACAAGTGCCAAAGAAGAATCAAAGATAGAGGCAAGGATGAATACCGATAGGAGAGTCAAAGTCGGTGATTGCAGAAAATTGGGGGATATTATCATCATCTTTCCTATTGCTGCCCTTGGATAAAGCTTTGTTCTGTCGCCTTCGGCCTTCAAGCATCATCGTGGATGACTTATCTTCATCATCTGCGAATAACAAAAGAAAATACTAAGCCAATCAACTGTTGTTCACCCAAAAAAAAATGCAAAATATGAGACAGATAAAAAGGGTACCCGATGGCTTTGAGGAGGGCTTAGGAGGAGCAGAAAGGTCTTGAAGGAATCGATAATGACTGTCATTGAGGCTCAATGGTTTCTTGCCACTTTTCTCCGCCATTTTCGAAACGAGGGAGAGAAGGGATTGAAGGATGAGAGCGTGGAGATGAAAAACGGAATATGAAAAAGGCTATTTCACTTCACAACGTGGGCCTTAGCTTCCCGCTTTGATTGGTATATTTGAATTTTGGACGAACATCGAGAAGGTAACACTAATGTAGTCGCGGTAGACCAGGCAATGCAAATGAAGTCATATATCACTACCACCTTGTGTCCCTACTAACAAATGAGAAGGAAGCCCTAAAATTCCAAAATTATCCTTACACTTTCTTGTAATTTGGAAGCGAAGAATGGGCTGGCCCTGCCCTAAGCCCATGTCCATGACTTTTTAATTGTTTATTTGACTCTGCGCGTACTGGTTTTATTTACGTTAGGGGAGGAAACCAATTAGCAGTGTAGCTAAATTCGGTAGCAGCTTAGTAATATAGCAAATTCGAGCTTTGCTCCTGCTGTTCTTGTCAAAGCTGTTTTAGTTGTTTTCCTTTTTGTATCTCTTCAATCCAAATTAATTCAGAGGAACGACAAAGTTATACGTGCATGTCTCTGACGTAAGAAACATCAACTCAATATTCAAAGCACAAAAAACCTACGCTCATCCATATCCCTTGCAATCGATGTTAATAGTAAAGAACAAGAAGAACAAAAAACATAGACTCAGTCAAGTGTTGATTAAAACGTATACAACACAAGAAAAAAAAAAAAGAGAGGAAAGAATAATGAATAACTAAATAATCTGATGAAGCCCATGACAGTTAAATCATTAAGTTCCCATTTAAACAACCCAGATCAGAGAGTTTCCTAAAAATTGTAAAAATAAATAAATAAATACAAGTTCCAGGGAATCTTCTCATATTGTAGTATGTATCCCTCCCTCGTTTAGTCTAACAAAGCTATTCCTGAAGGTGCAGATGCAGGGTCATATTGTGAAGATAATGTATGTGTACCTCACAGGGCAACCCAAAACAGAACATCAACAAAATGTGAAAAGAAATGGGCCATTGTGTCTTCCCCTGCAACAGAATCTCAGTTTCTTGTGTGAAGAGCAGAGAGAGAGCCCAGCATGAAGGAGATAACCCACCAATTCTCAGCCTAATTCCAATTCAATCACGAAGAACGAGACATGGACTTTGCCAACGGCATTTGACTCTCGTGTGAAGCGACAGATGATGTCCTCTGTAATCCGCCATGACCATCTTGCTGGCGCACCGCCACGGCTTCTCCAAATTGAACTTCTCCCTCGCCGTATGCTTGAGCACCTCCATCCTCGACGTCTACATTTGCAGAGGAATTCATGGCATTTGCAGCATCCCCAACTCCTCTTCCTCTTCCTCCACCTTCGTGTCCAAACCTGACCCTAAATCCAAAAGCCCGGGAAAGGACTCGGTATAAGAAAGTGAGAATCCAAAATGCCCACGGAAGGCAAACCAATGTCACCCCAACAATGGGTAACCAAGATGCAACTTCCGCTTCTGGAAGGAGCATGTAAGCCGCGAGGCACCCGCCTCCAGCGACGATACAGATGAACAAAAAACAAGTGATGAACCATATGAACGCGCGCCCATTGCTCGGAACCGATGCAGGCATTGGTGTCTCTGCAGAAGTTGATGAAAGATCAAATACGTGAAGCACAGATCATGGATTCATCTTTATCATCATCCATTTTAGATCAATCGAACTACTGGGATAGCAAGGGGTGAGAAGAAGGTTCCATTAGAGATGGATTTTCCAGATTTCTTCTGAAACTGCAACGAAGCCTGAAAATGAAGGTGGAAATATTCAAAAGTTTGTTATGTTAAATGAAATAGGCCCACAAAGAGAGCGAAAGAGAGAGGGAAGCGGGTTCCATTTATGGATATGCAAATTGGGGTTTGTGTTTGTTGTTAATTCAAATGGACTACGTAACTGACATAAATTATATACCCATGCATGCAATATAACCAAAAAATTTATATGATATATAAGATATCGAGGCCTTGCATCATGGTAAATATTTTTTAAAAAACATAATATATTATTTAATATAGTTTTCTTATTTAGTTTGACAGAAAAATAATGAGAAATAACGTTATCATTATTATTATTTTTTATTCTCACTAATGAGTTGATTTAATTATTAATTTACACCATTACAAGTTTCTTTTTTGGGTCAAAACCACCATGAATTACTTGTAAAATGACTAACTTGATTATGATTGCTTTTCGATTGAGTATTTATAGACTTGACTCTCACTATTTTATGTATGTAAATGAAAGTAATTATAATATACCTTTTTACAAATTTACTTCTAACATGAATACTTTCAAGTATATTCATAATTAGTTTAATCTATCAATTTCTTTTTTAGACTCTATTTTAATTCTTGTTTAATTTTTTTTTTTTTTGGGTATAAGTTCAAATTTAAATACACTTCAAGCACTTCGAAATTCATTCTAAACAAAGAGTTGTCTTGTTTGACATCCCAAAAGGCAAGAAGTAATCCAATGCCTCGAATGGACGTTGATGCATCATTCTCGTTTGCTGACCATTGGGTGTTATGTTGTAAGAATTTTATTTAGAGTTTCAAAAAATAGACGAGCAATTATGAAACTAAATTTAGAGGAGATATGGAGTAATTTAGGATAGTTATAAAGTGATTTGAATAGCTATAAAATTGAAGGACAATTATGAAACTAAAATTAGAGAAGTTATGAAGTGATTTGGATAGTTATGAAATTAAATTTAAAAGAGAAATTAAGAGGGCTAAAAAAAAAAAAAGAATTTGAGAACTGAAAATTGTTGTCACTTCTGAATTGTCAAGTTGAGAGTTATTCTCTTTATATTTTTCTTTAGAAATAAAACAGTGTTTTTCTATGTTTCCTTTAATTTCTAATTGTAAAAATTACTAGTTAAAATACAAGTTCTATCGTTTGGTATAAAGCCCGACCAATCTTCTCAAAAAGAACTACTTGCAATATATGCTACCTAATGTTCAGACCCTACCAGCCAAAATAAAGCATTCCAAATAGTGGTGAAGTAACGTAAACACCGTAAAGTGCAGCTATTGAATATGTCGGCTCTTTAATGATAGTGCTATTTAGTCTCGCATAATAGATAAACAATTATAAAACTAAATTTAAGATAATTATGTAGTGATTTGAGAAGTTATACCGTAGTTTGAGTAGTTGTAAAACTGAATTTAGAACAGTTATAAAGTGATTTGGAGAGCGATGATATTG
Organism: Gleditsia sinensis; assembly: GCA_037074535.1. NCBI lineage: Eukaryota > Viridiplantae > Streptophyta > Magnoliopsida > Fabales > Fabaceae > Gleditsia > Gleditsia sinensis. Next base: position 2,406,882 of record CM073464.1, on the reverse strand, counting down.
AATTTAAAAATAAAATGAGAAGGACTAGAATAAAGATATTTAAGGCTTGAGAGTTGTTGTCTAGTTAGAGTTATTCTCTTATTTTTTTCACTTATAGAATTTACTACTTTAATACTGCTGGAACATTATTATTTCTTTTTATGCTCTTTTTCTCTTTTTAATTTATAATTGCAAGATCTTCTGATCAATTATTCAAGCAAACACTTTATATATTCACTAAAACAAGGTTTTTTTTTTTGGACAAAACTCGTGCAATTTACCTTATCTGACAATTTTTGATACAAGAATTTCTTCATAAACATAGTGCCAAAAGCAGGTTTTTGCATCACTGGGATGCATGCTTTACACCGCTTCATTTCAAAATTGATTGGAAGGTCATATATAATCAGTGGCAAGAAACTTATCCAGAGCTGACTGTTTCAGTCCAAGAAACTTGAGGCACTTCTTCTTGGGTATTTGTTCTAATGGCATTCAACATTTGGTATCTCCTCTGTTCTTGAGCTTTCCTCCGATTGGCTTCAAGCACTATGAGGAGAGCAGTGATATCAGCAGGGCTCACCCCACCGACTCTGCTTGCCTGACCAATAGTTTGTGGCCTCACCTGAAATTGTTTAAATAATTTATTATGGTTGAGTCCGGGAAAAAATGTTGCACCTATAAGAAGAGATTAGTGTAACCTTGCAGAAATGAATGCTTTTAGCAGAAGCAGAAACAATCAATACTTTGGCATAGATGCTTCTCTGAGTTCAATAACTCTTGGTAATATAATGACACTAAGTTTCTTATTTTCCGAGAATCCCATGTGATCTCATCACTGTTACTCTTCATTGTTAGAAGTGGCAGAGTAAACTTGTGGATCCAAGGATGATTCTCAGTTTATAAAACCACGTTCTCACCTGTAATAACCCATACATATAAACAAGTATGTCACAAACCTTGGAGAGTTTTTCGCGCGCTTCAAGAGACAAAGTAGTCATTGCATAGTAATCCAAGTCCTCAGGAAGTGGTCTATGTTGTTGACTGACCATCTACAGGTAAACCAACACAAAACGTAACTTGACATGAAACACACCTCGGCTATGCTAAAATGTGTAAAATTTAAAATGTTTCACGATAGAAATGCGGACACCAAGCAGCAAAAGAAGCACTGACTTCTTTTAATTAACATATATAGCACATACCTGTTGAAGTTGGCTTTGCTGACGCAAGATAAAGCCTTCATATTTAATATCAATCTCGACACATTCTTTCTCCATTCTTGATAGCTTTTTGTTACCAAAACCATGCTTCTCAAGAATTTCATATTGTATGTGAGGTTTCTTAAGAAGACTCTCCAATGTTGAGGAGTCCTTCACAGGCTGACCAGACACATGAACGACGTCAGCAGCCAAATCCCCTCCTGGTAATAAAATTGAAAAGGGGAACAATAGTTGTTAAGAATATTAAAATAATGATATAGTATTTTCATTGCAGAATAAGATTTTATTAGAAAGAGACAACATACAAGGTTGGATATAGTAGTGCTGCGTCTTAGGAAAAGCGGGGTGAGCACTTTGCTAAGAGAATAGAAAATAGCTCGTCACAAACAAATATTTCTACTTCAAAAAGAGTGGATGTACCTAGACTATACTTTTTCAATGACTATATACACTGACACATGAAATGAAGATTTAAAGGCTTACAAGTTGTACGTCACCCTGTCATATAATTACTCTTTCTCAGTAAGAACCGTACGACACTTAGTTAAGACATTCTCCTTGATGCTTTACTAAGTCAACTTTTCTCAACACGTCTCTTTAAGAGGCAAAGTGACTAAAAAGATAAAATAGATAAGTAGACAAGAGAACTAGGAAAATGTTAGAAGACTTGTATTAATGAACACTTCTTGGATGATTTACAAATGAGGAGGGGGGTTTATATAAACCTCCTTCCTTGAATGAAGGGCTGTGATCAATTTGATCTAACGTGTATATTGCGTATTTAAAGAATTCTACCCTACTAATATTTATACGATGTTTCTACACCATTCTAGAAAATTTTACAATATTCAAGAGACTTCAAGAATATACTTGTATAGAAAACTCAAGAGTAATCTAAAACTCTTTAGGTTGTCTACATGGCTAGTTGCATACTTGGTGCTACATCGTGTCCACGTCATGTCTGCATGACGTTGATGTGGCAGGACATGACAACCTACTCTCTTGTTTCCTACTACATTATTCCTTTACTATAAAAGGCACAACAATTTGTTTATTGCAGATATTAGCAAAAGCTTAAGTTAATGGTAAGCAACCATGCTTTTCATTTAATTTTAGTGGGGGCTTTTGAAACCTTGTACCTTGAAAACAGAAAGCAAGCCCAATAATTGTATTGGGATCAACATGCAATAACGTTTAAGTATTTGTCATCATAAGCAAAATATTATCAAATTGTTTTCCTTAAGGGTTACTTCGCATAGAGAATAGGGGAGGAGAAGGAAAGTTTTCATTCAAACAATTTTCCTGTTTGAATTTTTTGATAAGGAGGAAAGGGAAATAAGGGATTTTTAACTAACCCTCTAAAATCCTAAAAAGCCCACCAACCTTCATGTTACCCTCAATCTGAGGGGGAACTAAAGGAGAAATTAAGTATTTATTATTCTGATCTTCATTATATTCTGAAATTTCAATGTCAAGAAACTAAAGCCAGTACAATTAATCTTATCACAAAAAAGATCACCAAGGAAAAATGTAATATAATTAAGCAATTTTCAAGAGTGAGGTACCATCCAAGAAAAGTAAATAATAAGAACCTGAAATTCTAACACTTTTCAATCGCTTCTTTTCCTCAGAAATCCGAGCCTGCTTCTCCTGGTACAGCTTCCAGCGTCTATCATCTATCAGCCCAATTTCACGGCCCAAAGGAGTCAGACGGCTATCAGCATTATCAGATCTCAGGAGTAATCGATGCTCTGACCGGCTATAATGGGGAAGGCAAGTTTAATAATAAGTAATTGTAAACAAATGAAGAAAGCAGCATCCATGCATCAATGTGCAGGAGAATTATAGCTTCACTTAGCATACCTTGTTAGCATTCGGTAAGGTTCTCGCAAGTCCTTGGTGACTAGATCATCAACTAATGTCCCTATATAACTGCTCTCCCTTTCAAGAATAATGAGTGACTTACCATCTGCATGTCTAGCAGCATTGATGCCAGAAACTATGCCCTACAGGGGAAAAAGTTATAGATTGTGAAGAAAGCCGGTTGGATAAGTAGTACACCCAAATAACCCTGAAGAGTTAAACTGCTTTTCCTCAAGGTAAAGCTGAGAACACCCGCAAAAACAAAGACATTAGATTTAAAAGCAACAAGGCTCTATAAAATAATACCTGTGCTGCAGCTTCTTCATAGCCTGTAGTTCCATTTATCTGACCAGAGAAGAACAATCCTTCAATTTTCTTTGTCATTAGAGACCTAGCACATTGATGAGCAGGCAAAAAATCATACTCTACAGCATATGCAGGCCTCAGCATCGAACAGTTTTCAAGTCCAGGTAAAGTTCTCAACAAAGGTAACTGTAGTCTCTCTGGTAAACCAGTTGAAAACCCCTATGAGAGAGAAAGGTTAACGATGTATATTTTATTCTATAGTGAGTGGTATTATAGGGATCAGCTAGCTTTAATTTAACAGCAATAATAAAAGTAACCCAGGCTTAGCTCAACTGGTTAAGGTGGGTAAGAATTTGAGTAAAAAATGATTTTCGGATTTACCAACAAAAAATTAGCTTGATCATGAAAATCTGTTACTAATCTACAATGATGTTGAGTTCATCTTATATTCTTGCCAGCTATGGAGATACTAGTTGAATATATTGGGAGTAAATATCAGCCATGATTATCTTTTTTTTATCTTACCTAATTTGCTAATACTGAAATACAGCAAATATAGACAGAAAGCGAGAGAGAGAGAGAGAGAGAGAAAATGAAGAACCTTTTTTTAAAAAAAATTCCCTTGAGGCCCTAATTTCATTTAATTTAGTTTCAGATATATACCGTTGACTTTAAGTTGCCCAACCCCCATCTTTCTATCAGATCTTTGTCCCATGAGACAACAAATATCCAAGCTCTGTCTCTCTTTGTTTGTTGTTTCATAAAATTGGTAGTATTTTAAAATGTTTGACAGTAAGGGTATGACAAACTTTGAATCCTGCAGTTCCAAAATCCCTGCATTACAATCTCTTAAACAGGTATATATATGTTACAAACCTATATTCATTTTTTCTACTTATTTAATTTAAAATAATAACCAACAAAACTAGATAGAACAATATCTGATTGTTAGTTTGGTTTATGAATCTTCTTCACACTATTGTATCTGTATAACTCCCCCCCCCCCCTTCAAAAAAAAAAGTTTCCCAAACTTATTCAGAGGCCAGAGAAGGAAAATAAAAGATAAAACATATACCTGCACATAGAGCTCGGGTACATGTCGGCCCTCTGGTTCAAGAAATATCTGATGAGACTCTTTATCTTGGAACCTTACAATCTAAAAGTGAACAATATATTATATTAGAAAATAATAGATATAATTCCAATACAGCTGATGTTGCAGACCACACCCTTTTGTAAAATCAGTTCAAGCTGAACTTGGACAGAATGGGTAACTATGCTACTAATAAAACGAGAAAAGAAATCATGATAGTGATTTTCTCTTCTTTCTTTTTTTTTTTCAAATTATGGCAAGTGAAATAGTTTTGAAACACACCTTATCTTCAATGGAAGGGCAGTATCTAGGTCCTTTAGCTTCAACCCATCCTCCATAAGTGGGAGTTTCATGCAAGTTCTCTCTAATTATCTGGTGTGTGCTACTTGTGGTACGGGTTAAATAGCAACACATTTGTTCTCTTTCAATATGGACATCAGGATCAAAACTAAACCAGCCAACCTGTCAATTGTGAAGATACACTGAAGACACTTAATTACAGGCTACTAGCATTATTGTTCAGCATTAGAGGAAAGTCAAAATATAATTTCTTGAGACTTATGAGACTCAAATAATTGCATCATCACCTAAGCTCTATAGCATATTATCAACCAAGGCAATCAGGGAATCAATTTTAAAAACATCAAGGAATCTGTCCAGCCTGTGACAAGTAGACATAATTCTCCAAGTAGTAAATCCCTAGAGTATATGAATATGTATGGAAATCATGAATGTACTCGCATACATAGTAAACATGTGATATATATGAAATTAAATACACTAACGAGTCGAGACAAAACCATTGCAAAGCACAAACTAAAAACTTAATTTGGACCAAAACTCAATCTACCGAACCTACATATAAGTTTAAATGGAAGGACCTCTTCATCTCCATGCTGGGGTTCTAATCTTGAGAAATCTACGGTGCGAATGTCCACTCGGGCTGGGGTTCCAGTTTTCAACCGATCAGTTTCAAAACCCAGGCACTGCAAGTTCTCAGTTAGTCCATGAGATGCAGACTCGCCAGCTCTTCCTGCAGGCATAGAAGTTCTACCAACCCAAATTTTACCACTCATAAAAGTTCCTGTAGTGAGAATAACAGATGGAGCGTAGAACTTCATTCCAAAAAACGTACAAACACCTTCCACGTTATCATTCTTCCCTACTAATATATCCGTGACCATAGCCTCTCGGATAGAAAGGTTTGGAGTGCTGCAAAAATATTAACAAATGAAGTCAAGTAATGTGAAGTAATAAAGAAGAGCAAATGCATAAAGTATGTGATAAATGATAAGGCCGCTAGGGGTCAAACCAGATTTGGAGAGGTCAGGGACTACTAGAGTTCAGATTCCTACCTGTCTCACTCTTGAGTCTAGCCTTGATGCTTGTTACAAACTTGAAGAATAAGGAGCAGTCTCTTATCATATATAGGGAGCATTTTACTTACTTTCTTACTAATTATATTCAAGATTGACAACAAGAGCAATTCTGAAAGCTTCTACAAATAATTATGCAAACACACAACAGAGAAGAATCAACATAAACAACACACCAAAGATGTGGATAACTATTGTATAGCATAAGAGGAAGGAAGCCAAAAAAATAGATGAAGGGCAAAAAAAATAAAAATAAAGTATGGGGTATATGAAAAAAATTCTGTTAATCAAACAGTCAATCTCTCTGTCTTGTCCACCAAGGTAGTGATTGAAATTGAATATTTGGTAATTTCCACAAGAGACAGCATACAATAAAATCCTAAAACACGACAAGCAAGCATATCTTTAACTTTAGGTATGTCTTTCCTCCTTGCTTGCCAAAGGTTACAAATTACAAAATTGAGAAGGGAAAATCTGCAATAGTAATCTAAATAGAACAACTATTAACCTTTTGTATAATTAATTTTAACACATCTATCATCCATATAAATGAAAAGTGAATTTGGGTTTTAAAGCAAATATGTTCAAACAGTTAAAAATAATGATTCACTAGCTATAAAGCAGATCTACTTTTGCTAGCATTTTTTCAAGAATGTAATATGATGACAGCTTGACTATTATGTTCTATGCATTGTGTATATGTAAAGCAGCATGTGAAATTTGAAAAGTGCAGCCTTTTACATGTATTTGATAGTGTTAAACACGTACACATAGCTGGCCATACACAGTACAACAAGGTCAATATTTACAGAAAACAACAATATTATAGGCCACCATGTGAAATCTGATTATAGCAGTAAATGGATACAGGAAATGACAAAGGAAAGGGAAAGAGATTATGGATATAAACTTGCCTTTCCACTACAATTTTCATCTGCATGGCATATTCCCTTTTATCAGTCTGAGCACGTAATGCACGCACTGCTGGACCTCTTGAGACATTGAGCACACGTTTTTGTAAATAGCATCTGAACATGAACAGGAATATAAACATGAGCAGCAAATACCTTGAAATTCACTTTTCAAACTAGAGCATATCACAAGCAAAATGTAATTTATTAGAAAAACCACAACTCAAGCATCTCTGAAGATAGTGATGCAGTTACATTTAAAGAATAAGTAAATATCATAGTGATATGGGACTATGCATCTTTCAGTAGGGGAAAAGAAAGGAAAAGGCATGACATTTATTGAATTGTATAGAGTGATCACAGGACAATCTTATGGACTCTTTCGAAGCCTAAGTGTCTGTTTTTCCGTGTGAGGGAGAGAAAAAAAAAATTTTTAAGAGGGGAAACATACCTTTTAATACTTTCTATCAGCGTTTGGCCAACAGAAAAAAAAAAATTAAATGGCAGCAGAATCTATTTTTCTGTTGTGGGAGAGAAACAAGGAATTGGAGCTTCTCTTGTAAGTAGAATCAAAAGAAGATTCCTTCTTTGTTACAGCACTTCAGAGAAAAGCAGCTCTTATAAAAGCAATTTCAAAAAAGCAATTTCAGAAAAGCAGAAATTTTGCAGGACGTCTAAACGAAAACCCTTAGGCAAAAGTATGAGCCAGTCAAAGAGGCAGAGTCACCAGTTCTTCATTTGATCATCACTATCTTTTTACTTAAATCCAGGTTGTATTAAAGTTTATTGGGTTGCAACTTGCAATCTTATCTATCCCAGTATGTTCTACAATATAGATCTAATAAGAGGCAAATGTCAACCTAGATAAGTTAGTGAGACCTCATACGTCTTCTTGTCAAACAAGGTTTTCTAATATAGACCACATAAGACATAAAACATATTGGAACAGGAAAAAGTAAATAACAGTCTATTTTTCTTTTAGCCTTGAATCAATGACAATATAACTAGTTTGGTTTGGATGGCAGTTTGCCAAGTTATTTCCTATTCTTCTTCATCTTCAAATTTATTTAAAAAGGAGAAGTAAATCTTAGTTTTTTTTTTGGGGGGGAGGGGAGTCCAGGAAGTATAAGTTGAATCAATGATAATTTAACTGGTTTGGATTGGATGACTGTTTGCCAAGTTATTTCCTATCCTTCTTCATTTTGGTTTCACTATCCTAAGGTTACTCCTCAAGATAAAATATAACCCTAAATTACAACTCATTTTTCTGATTTTATGAATCCACACTGCTGCACTCCACCAAAGCAATGAAAACCTTGGAACTCTCCTCATATCACTCTCATATAGTTTTGAATCCAAAAGTTTCAGACTATACTGAAACTGTCCTGGAGACTCCAGCAAATTCTTGTTGTCACTTCTTCCTTACCAATAAATCTTATCCTGCCAAACACCCTATTACAACCTACAATGGCCAACGATTCTCTAGAAATACCATATGGAAAACAAAATAAAGGCTCTTGTCCTAAGCTATATTTGAGGGTTTTTCCTTTTTTGTTTCTGCAACCAAAACTTTGTATGAATGATAGATGATACTTCAAAATCCCCAAAAGAAAAGGGAAAATAGTGCTCCATGAAAATGCCAATAATAGACACATATAACATACATAGCCAGACATGCATATGGGCAAGAGAGGAAGAGAGGGAAACAAATCAAAATAAAGATGCCAATTACTGTTTCATGATCATACTGAACTGCATCCTCAAAGTATAGAGCAAACACCAACAAATCTCATGCTAAAAACTAGATGTGGAACTGAATAAATATTTCACACTACCTGTCAGCAATCTTCCCTATTTCACCACCTAGTGCATCCACTTCATGAACTAGTTGAGACTTTGCAGGTCCACCTACTGCTGGATTGCAAGGCTGTGCCAATTTGTCTCAATTAATTAGAAACTCATCAAGTTTCATGATAGAACCACACATCTTGCATCTCGTGCTTAACCATAGTCAAAGATAAGGGAGGGATAGAAGGTCATAGGCAGAGGAAATTGCAATCACAGATAAGCTGCTTTCTAGCCTCATTACAGTATATAATTAATCCTTCCCACCTTGTTTTTATTGTAGTAAAAACAAATTTCAAAATTAAAAATTTTTCGATGCAACAAAGAGATTATATATGCAATATTGCCACGGCCATTCAATAGGCGCAGATGCAAAGGTTTCCGAACTGAACGAAGGGTCTTGATGAAACCACAAAAGGAAAGTATCAAAACGTATGCAAACAAGATATAAATAAGGTTTGTCAGCCAACTATATAACAATCAAGCAAAATGGCATTCAAGGTTAGCAAATGCTACTAACCTGCCACGCAATTCGATCAATATTTAGCGTCAGAAGAAGGGTTTTCGCCCCCAAGTGAGCAGATGCAAGTGCAGCTTCACAGCCAGCATGTCCTCCTCCAACTACAATGACATCATATTTTTCATCTGCTGCTCCAATATCATAATCGACGTCTGCAAAATACTGAATTAGTAAATATTACAAAGTCTACCCAGTATACTTCAGCTAATTTTTTATTTTTTACGAGGAATTTAACAGCAAAACATGAGAAGAATGGTAAACATTAAGCAACTAAAAATTAACTACTTTAACACCAATACTTTAAATAGAAGCCTGAAACAAGAAATTGTTGTACCTCGAGAGCTGGAACCGGCCGCGACGACAGAGAACCGCCGCGAGAAAGTAGAGCTGGAGAAGGGGAGCCGCCGGGGAAACTTCCTGCGGAGGGTGACGTCACGAGGCTTTAGAAGACTGTAAGTAAGAGAGGATGTGGATAGGAGTGTTTTGCACAAGTGGCGACAGAGATTGAGAGTGAGCAGCGTCGCTGCCATTCTGGCGAAGTAGCCAAGTTATCCGTTAATCCGTAACACAAGAGGGGAAGAGAGACATTGTATCAGACTATTAGGCCGCAAAAAGAGAAAATAAATAAATAAATAAATTTGAGGTAAATTAGGTCCCCGGGCCAGGATATGCCAATAGCTCCCTTTTAGGACTAGGAACTTTGGGCAAGACCTTTAATTTTAGGCGTTAGGGTGACTGATTCTGAGGGGATCCCAATTTTCAGTTAGAACCATGAAATCTTGTGCAAATCCACTGTCGTCCATGTCCTCTATTTTTTTGCTTGCGAAAATTAAATATCAAAAATTTGTTTTTTTTTTTTTAAATTATTTGATAAACTGTTATAAAAATATTTTATTTTTAATTTCTTTTGTGTTTAAAAAATCAAAATATTTTTTTTATTTTTTTTAAATAATTTATTTTTAAAATTTATTTTCGAAATAAAAATAAAAAACAGTTACCAAATAAATAAATTATTTTAAAAATAATTAAAAACAAAAAATAATTTTTAAAAATAAAAAATAAACAGAGTATTTCAATTGTCAATATTAAACTTATTTTTTTAAAATACATCAATTGAAATAGTCTGAATTTAGTTTAAGTTGATAAAATATTATTTTATAAATTAATAAATTATAAAATATTCAAATATAGTGACACCTTATATATCTTGGTTAAACTTGAGGAAAATGTTATACCAACAGAAATGTAAAATGAGATTGTTAAATTTATAATAAAAATAACATTTGTTACTTACAATATTATTAAAAACTAATTTATTAGGGTAAAATACATTTTGTCACCCTAATCTATAGGTGCAATTGTAATTTTCTTCCTATCCTTTTAATTTGGGCAATATCCTCCATTATCTTATTTCTCTTTACATATTATCCTTTAATTTGATATTTACCGTTGGATCTATCTTTTATAATTTGTCAATGACTAAAATATCCTTTCCCTGCCTGAAGCTCATTTCCCTGCGTGAACCCATCTGAACCCATTTATTTTTGGCACACAAAATGGAGGCCTTGGCGGCTTGGTCGAGGTTTTGGCGTGGGGCACCATAAATGGCGCCTAAAGACTACATTTTTATTTGAAGAAGCCCATAGGGTGCTAGCTACTGGTCATTTTTCACTGCCTTTCTATAAGCTACGGAGTTCGAAAGGCAGTATTGGGAAGAACATGGCCGTCGTTGGCGTCCTGGCATTACAGGGACCTTTTAACGAACACATAGCGGGTAAGCTTATTCTCTCTCAGACTCTTAGTTTGTGTATAGCTATATAGCTCCTAATTTGCAAGCTAAAATCTTTCTCATTTATCGCAGCCCTCAGGAGGATAGGGGTGAAAGGGGTGGAGATTAGGAAGCCAGAACAGCTTCACAGTGTGACTTCCCTAATCATTCCGGGAGGAGAGAGCACCACCATGGCTAAGCTCGCTGAGTACCACAACCTGGTCTCTTCTTATGCTCTATAATTTGATAAACATACAGCTTTCTATGTCTTCTATACTCTGTAACTCTGCTATTTGTTTGTTAGTTGTCACCCCACTTGCCATATGTATATGTTGTAACATAATTACAGGAATAAACAAACTCTTTTTTATTGGATATTTCATTTCAGATGTATGTTTTACGGGATTCGTGTTTCTCTCAGTATAACTTGATCACGTAGGTTTGTTTTCTTCTAAATTATATGAAAATAAAGTTTTTTTCCTAGTTCTTGTGAAGGATAACAGAGAGAGAGAGAGAGGAAAGAGATTAGAAAGAAAAAAAATTTAAGTATTCCGTGCGTCTAGTATTGGTTTTGAGGTGAGTTCCTGTGATGAATTCGGGTAAAGCTTTTGTCTTGCCTGTAGAAATTTTGTCTTCCTTTAATTATAATAATGGACTTAGGAATTAGAAGATACGTATAATTATATTGAATTTATGTTTGGGTTTAGATGGGTTCACGCAGGGAAAAGAGCTTCACGCAGCAGGGAAAAGATATTTTAGTCATTGATAAATTATAAGAGATAGATCTAACAGTAGATATCAAATTGGAGGGTAATATGTAAAGAGAAAGAAGAAAAGGAAGGACATTGCCCAAATTAAAAGAATAGGGGGAAAATTACAATTACACCCATAGATCAGGGTGACAAAATGTATTTTATCCAATTTATTAAAAAAATTTTAATAAATAATTTAATCTAAAAAAAAATCTAAAAATTAAAATTAAATTATGCATAAAATAAACTTTTAAATTACCATTTATGGCACAAAACTCGGAGGAGCTTTTTTAAATCCAATTCTTCAAAATTAGTTTATGATTTATCAAGAACTTCTGCTGCATTGTTCCAATCTAATCTATCAATTCTTTTTTTTTTTAAAATAGAAATATTATAAAACCTTCAACCCCCAAAAGAAAATTTTTTCGTTTAAAGAGGAGGGGAAGAAAACCAATAGGAAGGAAACAAGAAATGCAATGGCAGAGTTTATTTTATTTTTCTTAAATAAAAATCGTCTAGAAGATCTTGAGAGAGAGTGGCAACAAGGAAAAAGTGGTGCAAGTTGAGAGCCGCCCTATCTCAAGAAAACTAATAGCAAATATGAGCGACCCCTTATTAAACGCGGTCGACGGAAGTTTGATGCCGTAATTGCATCATCAAACGGTGACGCTTTATTACTTGTCCACGAAGCTTTGGTGTCTCTGCGTGTCTGGCAGTTTTTGTCTTGTCATGGACTATCGGCCAAATCATACCTTAAATAAAAAGTAAAAAGTAATAAATATTAAAAAAATAAACCATGGAGTTAAACAAACTTCTTGGGCACCCATTTTGCAGCAAAATTTCATAACTTCAACATAAAGATTACAAGGTCCGTAAGTTATTTTTTTAATCAATTTTTAATGGTATTTTGTTCACAAATTAAAAAAATAATCATAATTTTTTTATGTTTAATTGATTAAAACTATTTATTAAAATATCTTATTTGAGAAAATAAATAAATAGCTAATTAGTTACTGATTTGATCGTTTAGTTCATGTGAACACAACCCCACGTTGATGGGTTCGGGAAGGTAGGACGAAGCTTCGCGCACTCAATTCCTTCAATTTTGCAGTGCACACAGAGCCCACAATTTTGCAGTGCACACAAAGCCCACTGCCGGACATTCCTACTATTTATAGAGTCCATAGTGACACTATCCTCATAATTTTGCACACAAGGCAGCAAGTCGACGGCGAGCAAGCATGGGTGCCACCTGTGTCCTCCACCCGATTGGTACCTTCAGCAACGTCCCCCCTTCACGAAGCACTGTCAAAGGAAAAATATTTGCCGATTGGTTCAGCGAGATCTCGCCCGGGCGTGCCGCCGCCGCCGCCGAGACATCAGATCCGGTGGTCGTCCGCCGCCCGACGGGTTCCTTCCAAGACGCCACCCCTTTCCGTGGCAAAATCAAAAGCAAAATGTTCGCCGATCTGTTCAAATGAGATCGTCCGGTTAAGGGGTGAATGGGTTTCAGTGATTTGCATTCGTATCCGTACTCTTTCGCTTTCAATGCCGATGTAAAGATGTAATATACTAGGAATAAGGATTTCCACGTTTCGCTTCCTATTTTTCCTTTCGGGCTGTATTTGTAAATTGTTCTTTCCTTGTCATGTTTCTTCTTTAAGTTTGCATTATACTTCAGAGTTATTTGAAGCGTGTTGCTGAGACATTCCATTATGGCTGGTAAAAGTTGCATACCATGAATAGCGGCGGCGGCGGCTGGAAGCACCCACCCACCCCCGTCGCAATCCTTATATCACCAAAAAGGGCTCTTTCTGATAAGGGTGTAGCCCAGCCCATTAAATATAAAGGTCTTAATCGTTGGACCAGGCTGGGGTGGACTAAAGTATTCATCTCAATTTCACTCCCAGGTCTTAAGGGCAAATTGGTTGGAGCTGGGGGGAGTGTTTGGGTGTAGAGACACAAATTTTTTTTTTTTAAAAAAAAAACTCTTTTTCTCTAAAAATAGAAAAATTTGGAGGGAGGGGAAGCGTTGATTTTGAATTTTTTATATTGTCCCTATTTTTTTTTAATAAAAAATTAAAATATAAAAAAAAAATACAATTTTTTTAAATAAAAAATTCTTTATAAAAAATTTTAATATAAAAATTAATATAAATTTTTTTTAATAAAAATAAAATAAAATAAATATAATAATCATATTACTTTTTTTATAAATTAAATATAAAAAAATTATTATTATTATTTTTTAAAATTAAATCAAACACAAAAAAAATTTCTTCTCTTCTCTCTTTTGTTGTACATTTTTAAAGTATATTTAATTGAATGGAAGAAAAGAGAATTTTAAAAATATTTCTCATTTGGTTCAATATTTTAGAGAGTAGAGAAAGAAATACAGAGAGATAAAAATTTTCTCCTTCCTCTCAAAACTCTTCCACTCGAAAGATAGGAGAATGTGGAGGAGAGGAGAGGTATCGCATTTTGAATTTTAAAATTGTTCATCTTTTTTTTATAGATAAAAGAAAAATGCAAAACTTTTTTTTAAAATAAAAGAATAATAAAATAAAATTCTCCAACAAAAAATTAATATAAATTATTTTATTTTTAATAAAAATAAAATAATAAAAATATAATTACTATAATTTTTTTATAAATTAAATAAATTTTTTTTTCTTCCCCTTCTCTTCTCTCTCAAACAACCCCTTAGGTGCTCTATTCAACTTTTGACATGGGCCTAACCCATAGCCCCAAAAATGGGCTAAACCTAGTATCTCATCCTTTTGCTAGAGAAACTTTGCACAGCGAAGAAGAGAGTCCACCAATTTAAGGAGTACTGCCTTTTCCCGTCTTATTTGTTTGTTTTTTCCTCTTGTTTCATGATTTTTTTTAAGAGTTTTTAGAACTTTAAGATTTTATCTTTTTATGGATGTATATCTATATTTTTTAATTGTATTAGTTGTATTTTTAAGATCTTAAATTGTAATTTTTTTTATAGATTAATATTTAAGAGATATGTTAATTATACTCTCTTTAATTGTAGTACATATTTTTTTATTTACTTAAAAGTGGAGGGTTAGTTTTTCTTATTTGTTTAATCTATTTTTATCTTATGATGTTAATCTTTATGTCTAATGTAATTTTTTTAATGAAAAATGTCCAAAGAAAGAAAAAAGGATACGTGAATGTCAACCTTTTTTTATTGTTTGGGATTGGGACGATGACGCAGCTCAACATTTTAGCATATACTAAAATGAATAATTAATATATGCTAAAATGTTGATAGTCCCAATCCCACACAAACTTAGAACGTTGATAGTCCGTGGAAAGAGAGCATTATATATATATATATATATATATATATATATATATATATATATATATATAGATATATATATATATATATATATATATATATTTTTTTTAGGAGACTAAGAAATGAATAATTAATTGGGTATCCAACAAAGATTTATGGAAAATGTGATATCTTGGTGTTGTTAATCGAAGAGAAAAACACACGTAATGGGTCCATTCAACAATATCTGTATTAATATTAATGGGACAATTAGAGTACGTAGATTTGGCGTTGTCAAACTAAAAAATAATGATAAATTGAAGGAATATTTGTTTTGATTGTTTTTTATTTTTATTTTTATTAAAAATTAAAAATAAATATAAAAATATTTTTTTGTTATTAAAAAATATTTTTAAAAAATTTAATACTGTATCATATCGTAATGATATTTTCTTAATTATTTAAAATTATATTCATAATGTTTTATTATTTATATATAATTATAAAATAATAAAAATTTAATTATATAATTGAAAAATAATAAAATTAAAAGTACAAATTAAATATATTTTTAAAAATATAAAACTTAAAAAATAAAATAAAAAATATTTTTACAAATTAAACGAACTCTACGCCTCTCGTTAATTAACGTGCTTAGCACGTGTTATGCCATGGGTGTCGTGAGGTTTGAAATGAAAAGGACATTGAGAGATCGACCCCGCGCGGCGCTTGTCTAGTCTTGTCTCACAAATGACAAATTGAACAGGTGCGAGGCTTGTTGTTGATATGCGATTGGGAAATTGATGTTTTGTTTTCTTCAATCTAACATGGCAATGAGAAATTGATGAAACATTATTTGAATCGGTAAGTGACAGGAACACCATTTTCTTTCAGGCCTATAATTTTATATTTGTCAAACTCACTTCTTATTTACTGACATAAAATTCACCGATTAATTATGGTATTTGTAACAGTACAAATGCCTCGCTGTGAACCCAAGCCAAGAGAGTGTGGAACCCCCAGAAACTTTTGAGGCAAGGGAGCACCCAGATTTCACATGGTCCCAGTTGTTCAACTTCACCCAAACCAAAACCAGATACTCTCTCTACTTTTTTATTGTTCAATGGCGAGGCCCTGTCTCTTCCTATTAGCTATATATCCAACTTCTCGTCGCTTTTCAATAATTATGACATCATCCACCTCCCACCTCATTTCTCTGTTGTTTTAAGTGTGTAGTGATGTAATAAGGGAAATAATGAACAAATTTTTATTTTCTGTTCCATCTTATTTATTATTTGTAAATAGAAAAATTTATTAATTACGAGGAGACGTGTAAAGATATAATGTATATTTTTTTAGTGTGATTCATTTTAACACAGTCTTTTATTATTTATTTATATTTTATATATTAAATCTAACTAAGAATCACTCTACGTGGATGATCACTTTTTAGGCTAAATAGCCACTGTATAAGAATATTCTTAATTAATGAACCAATATCCTTTATATAAAAGGCAAATAAATAATACTTAGATTTAAATGCTCTCAAATAAGTACATATTGATTAAGCAGAACAATTAATTATAAAATAAAAAAAATTCATTAATTTTCTCATATAATCATCATATAATATAAGAATATCTAAATTCATAATACTTCGATATATCACAAACTATTAAAACTGTAATTTGTTATTGTTAACTTTCTCGATCACTTTTATAAAAGAATCCATAAAAGAAACCAAAAAATTTAGCCTTTCTCTTTATTCTGTAAAACGACGGAAAGTCCATTTTGTGAAATGTAAGTATATATATAAACATTTATATATATGCATAAAATTACAATGTAGTTAAAAAAAAAAAGAAATTTGTTTGGGTCCCAATTATATTGATCTTACCAATGCCCCACTGAATCGATCTGGTCTTGCGGGTGCAATTGTTTCTGAATTGAAGTCGGGGAGAATGGTAAGGAAAATGGGTGATCCGTGGCCACAAAAGGAGGCTGAGAAATGAGATTGGTTGAAGAATATACAGTGTTTAAGGGTAGATTATTATTTTGGTCTTGCTGGTGGTGATGCAGTGGGCGTTGATGTAGCCTTTGTTCAGAACGTTGGTTCTTAGGAATATTAAGCTTCTCTCCTTCTATCTCTCTGTATTTCTGAAGGTAGGATTTTAATGGGTCCACATAATCCTCGAAGCCTAAGGTTGTGATGGCCCATATGATATCATCCCCATTGATTGTCTTCCTCTTCTCTCTCTGGCATTTGTCGGCGGCTTCCCCAGTGACGAAGCTGATGAACTCTGATACACATTCTTGAACAGTCTCTTTAGCGTCCTTTGAGATTTTGCCATTCCCAGGGATCACTTTCTTCATGATTCTACCCACATTGGCTATAGGGAGAAAGCGATCTTGTTCTTTGTTGCTGCTGGTCTTTAAGCAAGGACTTTCAGGGCTACCTGTGCTGGGACCATTTGGCAAATTGCTATGACTTTCATCTTCCATAGCTAGCTCTAAATTAGAGAGAGATTGGGATGAGGTTTAGGAGAATAGAGTTACAAGATAAACTGAAAGTGGGGCATAAAAATAGGCAAGTATGATGGTTGATTTTCACCACTGAAATCCCCGGAACTCGCTCGCACTACCTCTAACTGCCACGACCATATCCAACTTATAGATAGAACCATCATTCAATCACAACACACATTATCTTTTCTTTTTCTTTTTTTTTGGACATAGACAACACACAGGGAGTATTTTGAAGCTCAGCCAAAATAACCAAACCTAATAGTAACACAATTAAGGCCTAGGGTATGTGTTTTCTACTGTTTCACAAAAAAAAAAAAGGGGCGGCTTTCTCTCTTCTATTGGGCTGTTTTTAAGATGGGGCTTTTAGGGCGAGCCAAAATTACAAATCTATTTGGTCACACAACAGATATTTCATCACTTTCTAAAAGTGGAAGTCATTTATGAAATCGTCGCCCTTTTTTTGAACATATGCATATGGATCCGTCTATTTCACATTCTAGTGTTGTTAAATACGTGTTGTTGATAACATCAAGCATGAAGTTGCACCCTTTAAAGAAAACTCCACCGTATAAAAAATGTATGGATATAATTTCATCACTTTCTAAAAGTGGAAGTCCTTTATGAAATCGTCGCCCTTTTTTTGAACATATGCATATGGATCCGTCTATTTCACATTCTAGTGTTGTTAAATACGTGTTGTTGATAACATCAGGCATGAAGTTGCACCCTTTAAAGAAAACTCCACCGTATAAAAAATGTATGGATATAATGCTTAATTATCAATATTACCAAAATTTAGTAATCAGTATCTAAAATTTATAACCAAACGATTATTTTTTCGTGTTCACATATTCAATACATAAAAATTTTCATTTCTCGGGGACATCTTAATATAAGATTTCAGATTCTACTGGGCTTCTAAACCAATTGCCTTTACATTTGCAAGAATGCTATAAAATTTCGTTCACCGCACCACACTACAGCAGAAGACCTCTAAATATCAAAATTAAAATCCAAAGGAAAAAGACGGAACCCTTCAGCTCCTATAGCTGACATGATACATGACTAGTGTGGACGTACAGTTACACAAGAATTTTGAGAAACCAAAACACAAAAATCACCTAATTACTCATTGGCAGTGCATCCATTCTCAGGCAATAGCATACTGGAGTGTCTCCAAATCTTTGGGTCGCCACATGGCCTTCTGGACACACAGCAATCCCTCCTTGTCTTTTGAGTAAGTCATGCGAACCTCCCACTGCATAGCCCTCACCATGCTCTCAAGCTCATTAACTATCTCAACAGTGTCGCGCACAATAAGCTTCCCTTCTGGCCTGAGAATGCGATCAACCTCGGCAACTACAGCTGCCATATTACACCTGCGTTAAAAATAATAATTAGCCAAACCAGACTAACATACAGATTTCTAATAATCTGATAACCAAGATCTTGCTGGTGATGAACAAGAAGGATAATAGTTATACAAACCTCTTCTTAAGCTTTGAAAACAGATGATCTGCGTGAAGGAGATCATAGGACCTAGGATAGGTGCTAAATGATTCACACCAATCATGATATATACCAAAGAGACCTCGTTCGTAAATAATGGGAAGAGTATCTGCAGAGTCGATTGAAACCACATTCATGACCCATATTTTCAAATCCCTCAAAGCTGCAGCAAATCTACAAGCCAATAAAAAGGGGAGCAAGAAGGATCAAGATGTCAAAGAGCAGAAGGTGATAATAGCAAGCTATCATAATTCAGACTAAGCAACATATGAAATAATAACTATTCCTTACCCGCCGTAGACAGATCTCATATCCATGACATTTCTCACTTTTGACCAGTCAATTCCCATCCCATTTAGATAAGACTTGGTCGCTACACGTGTCCAGTGTTCGTAGTCAGCAGTAAAATCTTCAGGAGCGGGCTTTCCATATACTCCAACTTGGGAACTCAACAACCAGTAAGGTGCTTTGGTTAGTCTTGCTGGCCACTGCTCTGGCCATTGTGACCCACGTTCAGCTGTATCCACTGGCACTTTGTGCATGCAAGCTTGCAATGGAACATTCCTGTTTCACCAAAGATATTAGAAAGCAGCTATATGTTATGATACTACAAGGTTACAGTCTTTAGCAGATAAACTTTGTAGCACAAACATTTTTCATTTGTAGCAGATTTAATCACACCCATCAAATGCATCTAAGTTCCATGTCATAATTTTACATAACATGCATCCTAGACATGCTCCTCACTTCAAAACAGTATTAATATATCAGTTAAAGCAGAGATACCAAGCTGCATTAGGATCATCTGAATCTGGACACATAGGAGGCTCATTCTGTGAACGTTTCTCATAGCACTCATTAGAAGTTGGCTTCCTGAATATAGCTATACCCACACCATTGACTCTATCTTTGCTGATTGACACAATTTCCCAGCACATTGCTTTTGTCAGCGCCTTCATTGCTGCAAAGGAATTCATAAATATGTCAATATTAATATATCCCCACATAAAAATGGTCGAAGGAGGCAACTGCAAGTCTAGTTATGAAACAACCATTCCATATTTCAACATCTTCAGTAAGCTTCTGATAAACGGGAGTAGCAGACCATACAAAGAAACCACCAGGTCGCAATACTCTATTCAGCTCCAAAAGAAGTTTACCACCTGCAGTAGTGCAAACAAATAAGCTTTTCAAACAAGTGTCTGTTGTGTTTTACATTGAGTTCATGTCATTACTATCTGTATAGGGGAGTGATCTTAAATATAAATTCCTAAATGAAGGTGATGAATTTTTAAAACTCTAAAGCTATGCAAAAATCTCAATCTTGTATGATCACGAATTTGTCTAATCACCACCATAAACATTAGGTCATTCAAATACCTTCTAGATGCCATGGAACTCTACATCGTGCACAATGGACGATATCAAATACTTTTCCAGGGAAGGGAAGCCTCTTTGTGCCCATCACAGCAGATATAGCTGGAATTCCCCTTTCAAGGGCAAATTGAACTTGAGCTTCATGTTCATCTTTAGGAGCAAATGACATTGCAAGTACATCTCTGTCAAAGAGAAATCCTCCAAAGCTGGCAACACCACATCCAACATCTAATATCACACGTGAGCGTTTTCCCCAAGCAATATCAGGTACAGACTGCATGATCGAAGCTCAAATCAATACAGAATTCAACACTAGATAGTTAAATTTTTTCAATATTTTAATTTATGAAATCCATGCAGTAATTACTAATTACACAATCAATGCAATGAAATATTCCTTAATCAGGGCCCTGAGGGCACTATTAGCAAAAGCCATAAATTAATAATGCCCCGATTTTTGTTCGAACATAGATTACAAGTGAGGTATAAAAGTTGCTAAACGTTGGTGATAAAGTCTAAATGCATCATATAACTTAAACACATGCATATTGTATGGATATATGTGGCATATATAGCACTATCATTTTAATCCCCTTTTATATTTTTATTTTCTAGAAGATAGATGGAGAGAGCAAAAAATACACGTTGACAGATGATGGAAAAGTTTATTACTTGATGAGAAAGTTTTGGAGATCAAACAGGATTACTAGATAAAATATTTCACATTTGTTACTGATATAAATTTACTGACATATTAACATTAAGAGCAACTGATAATGTCAATGCTAACAAGAAATTAAAACACATACTCTACCTCTTGTATAAAGTCAATGTAATGAAGTGCACCGTGTTTAAATTGGGTTCCGCCACCAGGAAAAGTAAGGTACTCGCCAGTAACTTTCACCCAATTCTGGTGCCCCTTAACTTGAGCAAGTTTAGTGTGTGGAACATTGTAATACCATATCTGTAGAAGTGGAGAACAGTTTATTATTTCATGCAAGAATAAACTGTCAAATTCAATTATAACTAACAGGCATTTAATTCTATTCCCACCTTTTCTCTGCTTTTAGGCCACTCAATAGGGCGTTTATATCCTTCAGGAAGAGAAACTAGGCAGGTAGGAGGTTCTTCAGGACAGTGCCTTTCTCGATGTTCGTAGTGCTTAGTACTCCGTAAACTCTTAATTGCTTTCCAGTTATCAAGGCATGGGATGAAATCAGGGCCAGCAGTAACATTGCAAAGTTTCCAATTGTACCCAGTTGACTGCTTAGAGGATTCTTGAGACTCCTTTTCATTCTTTGACTCTGCGGCTTGAGTTGACCATGAACCAGTTTGAGTGGTACTTTCACTTTGAAGCTCTGACTGGGCTCCAGAAGGGTATACCTCATTGGAGCTCTGGTTTTTGCCATTGTCATCTGTGTTCTTCTCACTAGAGTTTTCATCAGACCCTTTGTTATCATTTTGTTCCACCTTCTCCTCTATCTTATTATCTGTTGTTTCACTTGAGTTATCTGATTTCTTTTCACTTTCATCTGAGTCAGACGTTTTGATATCATCTGATTCAGATTTCTTCTCGCTCTCATCAGCATCAGATTTCTTCTCGCTCTCATCAGCATCAGATTTCTTCTCAAGTGAGTTATCCGTGGTTTGTGAGTTTGATTCAGAATTTTCTGTCTTGGAATCAGTGTCCTCTGTTCTTTGATCTCCATCTTCTGTCTTGGCATCTTCAGAAGACTTCTCTTTAGACTTCTCCTCTGTCTTCTCCTCTTCTGACAAATTAGTGTTGTTTTCAGAGGGGACATTACTGTCCCCCCTGGTTGCATCCTCAGGCAAATCACCTGGATTATCTTCAAATTGCCGAGTATTACTTTCATTGCCATCACTCACCTGATCTTTCACCTCACTCTGTTCTTTGACCTCATTCTTATTCTCCTGAGACACATCCACATTTTGCACAGGAACAACAGAGGACGATGTCAACATCCAAACCCCAACCAAGCATAGAGCAACAAACACAACAATAGTCACCGTCGAACAGTAACTCGACGATGATCTTCTATTGTCTATTCGAGTATACTTCCCTATTGCCATTTTGTTGGAGTGCAGTTCTTCACAGATAGTTTAGACCTGATCATGAACGAAACAACAATCAAACACTTAATCACATTTTTTGGATCAGCAATAGCAACCCTTAGTCGCCATTATCTACCAAACTAGCAGGCAACAGTGCATGACATGAACTGCAAAGTCAGTCATATTGATCCCACATTTGCTTGTGCAAAGACTAGCGTAGAAAATCAACCACAGAAATTTACTAACCCTGGGGTGTGTTAAAATCGCGTTCAATCAATAGAAATTGTAGGTTGAACAAATATAAGATACGAGCGAGCGGATCAGAAAGTCTTACACACGAATCATCACCGCGGAACCACGACATATTAATATTATAAAGATTCAACAATTTGATAGAAGAAAATGAAACTTTCAGGGCGAAATCAACAATGATTACACAGATCTACATCAGCCAGTACAATTTACAACAAAAGCACAGTTCATATGCCAGCATCGACTACCACAGAGAAATTTTCAAAAGAAGATCAACATGTATATCTCAAATACAAGCACAAAACAAAGCAAGAGTTCAAATCACGAAGTTTGAGTCGAAAAATTGAACTAACAAAAAAAAAAAGAGAGAGAAATTTGTAAGGAAGTGAATGCGTGACTAGATCTGAGACCTCTACACAGCCGGAAATGAAAAAGATTCCGCATACCTCCGGTTAGCAAGATCTGGGTAGGAAAAGCAATGGCTATCTCTCCATAGTGTCAGAGAAGACAAAAGAATGTGATACGAAAGTTTAGTTAAGCAAGTGTGAGAGGAGAAAGGCGTAGGAAGGGAGAGATTTTATAGGGAGAGGGGTATAGGAACACGGGAAGGGATCAATAGCTTTAAAATTTGCTCAATAAATAAAATATTGATGAGAGAGAGAGAAAAAAAAAAAAAGTGCGAGATCATGAGTGAGAAAACAAAGGACGGCGTAGGTAGATCAAAACAGAGAGACCTGCGAGAGAGTGACCGCCACAGCAAAGTCGTAAAACGGGATAAATATGCCTATGAGAGACACTACCTTTTTTGGCCTTTTGGCTAAGAATCATGTGTTATATTATATCTGTTCTGATCAGTTTAACTGAAATACCGAAATAGAATACCATTTGCTTATATGAAAACAATTTCGTATTGAAATTTTTAAAATTAGATAACTTCAAAAAATTTAGATTTGAAATAATGTACAAAAAGAAATACACTAAACAAATACACGTTTAGCAGTAATATTTTCCCCCGAATAAGGGTATTTTTATAAATATTCTACCAACCGGAATCTTATTTTTGACATTTGAGGTAATTGGTAAATTGCAAGAAGAATTTATTGTTTTATTAAATCAGACATTATAACCAACAAATAATACATTATTATTATTATTATTATTTTTAAATAACTCTTAATACCCAAAAAAATAACTCGTGTTAAAACTGAGTCTTTCAATAATGACTGTTAGTAGTGGTGCAAACAACATGGTAATATTATAATATTGTTTGATATGAATATGAAATTTATTTTTGTAAAAGTCAATTGGTTAAGCTGGTACCATGCAAATAATCATTTTATTTTTGTCATTGACATTGTCTTCCACACAAGAAGAAAAAAAAATAAAAGAAAAAAGCATAATTGACATTGTCTATCCAGTAAAATTCCACTTTCTATTTATAGATTATTCTTTATATTTCCGTCAATGTTAAAAATAAAAATAAAATTAGTGTAATTGGAGAACTCGGTCAAAACTGGGTTTAAGTGATTTCCATTGAATTTGTTTGAAGACATCTCCTTTGTGAGTGGATTATATATTTACATCTTCAAAATAAATATCTTTCTTTGACTTAATAAATTACTATTTTTTCTGGTGGAACCAATGAAGCCGTAAAACTATTTAAAGGAAGAAAAAAAAAATACTGCGAACTGTAGTCTACAACATCTCGTACACGCCTTTTATTTGTTTTATAATTTTAGAAAAATGCAAGTGACTCGGTTTCAATGCTAAAACTTCTATTTTCAAAAGTGAATTGAGTTTTAAAATATGCCTTTATTAAAAATATTAAATTTAATTATTCTCTTAAAATTCAAAATAGTCAGTGAATCTGAGATTTCAACACACTCTTTCACATTTAAAAATAAATATTTAAAATATAAGATTTATAAATATAAACATTTATAAGTAGACTATATTAAAATTAAAATAAATTTTGATATTATATTAAAAATATTATACTTAATTTTTTTTTTAAAATTCAAATAAAAAAATTTATTTAAATTTATAAAAAATATAATATTTAAACATCTAGTTAATGTGAGATTTTATAGTCGTGAATGTTGAATCAATTATTAAAAAAAATTGCATAAATACAAGTTTTAAAAATTTATTAAATTTTCTATTTATAAATAAAAAATAAATACTTATTCAGCCATGAATTTAAATGACTAATTTTTACTTTACATCGGGTTTTGTGAGCGAAAACTACCGCTTCTTCTACGCAACCTGTGTATTGAAGGTATGCCACAAGATCTGTCACTAAAGACATCGAAATTTGGATCTTAAATTATACGCATCTTAGTTTGTATGGTTTATAGACAATAATTGAAGATATTAATGATGGTCAACATCTAGTTGCCAATAACGCTATTCATAGCCAGAGAATAACCTCAAAATAATGAATGGTAGTGGAATGCCCAAAAGATGAATGCAGAAGAGCAGGGAAATTAGAGAGGCTCATCACAATCTTGCTTCCTACTTTTTCCATTTTAATCAATGCTATGAAATGCACTTTTAAGAACCTATAGAGCATATACTCAATTCATAAAATTAAGCATGTATATATATTTTTTAAATAATTATCTTTATATCATTTATACACTTTTTTTTATAAATTCAAATTTTTAACATTACAAACATCTCAAAAATTAGATTTTATGATTATTTGAATCATAAAATTATAAATAAAAAATATGTTTGTTAATTAGGAAAATACGAAATCCGTAAAAAAATTAAAAAAAGGAAAATATGAATTTATGCTAAGGCAGTGAATGTCGGTGGGTGTACGAGATCCATCTTATGTTTCCATTATACCATGCGCAATGAACGCACCTGGCCGCATCATGTGTCTCGAAGCGACGAACGCCGACTCTTTTATTATCATTATTTTTTATTTTTTACCAAGAAAAGCAACGGTGCGGTATTGTTAAGTAAGATTTTTTTTTTTTTGCGTAATACAATATTTGGAATTTAAAATTTATTCGGTGGTGCTAAGTAAATTAAATTATTATATTGTCCGATAATTTAATTTCGGTGAATCTGCATTAGAAATTTGATCGCTAAGTGAGCAATAGCGTGCGGTATTTACGGAAACGGCCTGAAATAATGTCTTTGACTGGAAGAAAGGAGTAGGTGCAAATTGAACCAACAACCCACAATACAAGCGGCCGAGTCCTCTAAAAATCTTAACCGTTCAAGGATTCACCGAGCAATATCAATATCCACGTGGAAAATACTATTGGAATCAATCATCCATAAAAAAAAAAATTGGACTATAATTATATATATAAAAAAAAAAGACTTTCATTTTAGGAGTTATTGTTATTTTACAAAAATTAAAATTAATAATTTTATTTATTAATAATGACAGACTCCACTCACGCACACTTGGTTTTAATAGGTAACGACAGAGATCCCAAACGTGGCGGCACTACCTTTGCCGCCGACGGATGGTTGGGATGTGAGCCGTGTAATATTTAAGATAAAGAAATAAAAAAATTACTATTATTATTAATTTCTTTATTTTGGATTGAATGAATGGATCCATAAAATGGCATCTGAGAGGAGACTAGAATGACGCGACGCGTAAGGAAAGTGGGGATGAAATGATGAAGACAACTGTCATGGAGTAGGACCAGAAAATGCTGAAATGTAGGCGCATCCATTAACTTTAGTGTTCTTGTATTTTAAATTTAAATATTGGTGCCTATCAACCAAAATTTTGGGTAGACTTTCCTTTTCAGGAACGTGAAAAATAAAACTCTCCTTTTTGTTTCATAGTTTTTTTTTAAATTTTAAAAATATATAATTTTTTAAAATTAAAAGATATAATAAATATTTTTTTATTAATACAATTATTATACTAAATTTTTATTATAATATATATATATATATATATATATTTTTAAAAATAAAAATATATATTACAACTTAATTTAAATTCATAAAAAAATTATAAAAAAAATAAAATAATACTTCTGTAATTTTTTTTAACTTTATTTATTTAAAAATAATTATGAATTGATTTGATTTATCAAAATATCAAATTATTTAGTTTTTAAATTTGATTGAAATTTGAGAAATTTTTTTTGAGTAATCTTTTATTTATTTATTTTTATTTTTATAAAAATATTTAAATTAAATTATAATATATTTTTTAATTTTTAAGAGATATTTATATATATTTTTATAATAGAAAAAAGATCCGTATAATAAAAAATATATTTTATTTTTAATTTTAAAAAATATTTATTTATATTTTTTTAATATATACGAATATAATGTAATAAAAGTATTAATAAAATGAAAGTAGAGTATACTATTTTTATTTTTAAGAATAATTTTATGTATATTTTTATAATAAAAATAATAGTTTTGTAAGAAAGAGTAATTTACTCAAAATAAAATAAAGTTATAACATAATTTAACTTTTTTATTATATGGGAGTAAATTTGAATTTTTATTCAACAATTACAAATATATCTTAAATAATGAACATATTTCGACAATATAAAATTAATTGCTTCTGAAATAAGGGAGTGCAGTGCCTGGCTAGCTAGTGTTCTGTTTTGAGCTTCTGACATAAGGTTATTTTTGTTGCAGTTGCCTTCCACTTCATGGCCAATTTCAGTTAGACCAGAATATTAGACATAAAAAAAAGGGTCTAGAACCAAAATAGAAATTACAAAAGTTGCAAGTTAAAAATATTCGACAAAAAAATGTATTTTGAAAGTTTGGTTTGGCTCTATACTTTACTTTATAACATTGGATTAACTTATCATTATCGTTTTCGTTTTATGAAAAATAATTTGGAAACTTTATTTTATTTGTTTAATTATGAAAATAAAATTTGAATCATTCAGATTTAGATACTTTAATGTGATATAATAATTATGTAAAAAATTATTTTATAATTTATTAAATTGTATCTATCTTTCTAATGACATAATAATCATCCGAATATGTTAAATTTCAACTCTTAACACAAATTTCATATTATCATTAATAGTAGTGTGCTGTTATTTTTATTATTTTTAATTTTTATTGGTACCATGCATAATAATTTAATAGTCCTAGGCATCCTTACCCTTCCCCAATTTTGTTTGATAGTCCTCCAAGAATAAAAAATATATTTTATCTTTATTTTAAAAAAATATTTTTTAAAATACGTTCAAAATCTCCAATACTATAACATAATCTAAAAGTGACATTTCATATAATTAAAATAAAAATAAAAATACAGATAAAAAATGTTTAAAAAAAAAAAATTAAGAAATGAAAACCGTAGCACGGAAAAATTAGTAAATTCCAGGTCTTGTTTCTGCACGTTCGTGGGACAAAACCAGCCAACAGGGAGCATCTCTTTCTTGCAAACTCTTTTCCCTCCCACCACGTAGTGGATCTGCGATTGTGTCCGAAGATTCACCCCAATCGAGCCACTCAAGGAATGATCAGAGGTGGCTACAAAATTGCAGGTTCTCATCCTTTTTTTATTTTGCTTGTCTAAATATGCGCAGTTTGGTTTGAAATTTAGCTTTTGTTTCCACCAGATTATTGGGACTATATACATTGGTATTCTGGGTTCGTATATGCAACTTAAGTTCAATTTTGCTTGTCAATTCCGAGGAGATTTGGAAGTGGTGCTTCCGTTTACGGGGGTATCAGGGGTTTGCACTGCAATCCTTTGAGTTTCCTCCTTCAGCAGGCCGTCTGGGATCTGTAAGTATATTTTCAAAGCCACTCCTGCTCTTTTATTGATGCGTTTTTAGAAGTGACTGTCCTAATTACACCAAAACATCTCATAAGATGTTATTACTTAAATACGATGATAAATAGGTAAAGTGGATAAAAAAATATCTAAATATGAATGGTAAGAATAATTTCAATATGTCAATCGGCTTGTTGGAATAATTGGAGATCTCGTTATGATAGCAGAACTTCTGTACTATTAAACTCTGCTGATTAGACCAAGATCTTGTTTGATTTTTCCAATTATATCTATATTTACATATAGTTTTGCCCAAATATTTAATAATTTATTTCTATTGGATAAGGGATGTGTATCAACCTTAGTTTGCACGAAAATACATCCTTTTGGAAAAATGATACAATTATATTTTAATTTGCAAAACTTGATTCAACTCGGTAAACAGCATGAAATTTTGTTGTTTTGGGTGGTTGAGACTAGTCGTTTATCTGAAGTATGATGGTGGATATGTTCAAGTGGAAGATGATTTTTGTGGTCAAGCCTTACAGGAAGGGGCTGTATGCTATGGTTAACCATTCTCTTGGTGGGAAAAGAAGGGGGAAGGGTTGCTGAGCTTCCATTTACTAAGTTTCTGTCCATACCACCGCTCCATCCATGCCTGAATTTATAGATGAACTGGAAAGAGGGGGGGGGGGCGGGTGACTGAACTTCAGTCCTACAAAGCACCAAATGTTGGAATATCCTTATATATGCTAATTTGTAATGTGGCTTCTGGCAGCTGTTGCAGTCTTTGAGTTCATAGCTTTACCGAAAAAATAACATAAAAAAGGGCGGTCTAGTGCACGAGGCTCCCACCTAGTGGGGTCTGGGGAGGGTAAATGTACGCAGCCTTACCCCTGCAAGTAGAGAGATTGTTTTTCAAGAATCGAACCCGTGACCTCCAAACCGTTGTGCCAAAGCTCACCTTCTTACCGAAAAAATAACATAAATTTCTTAAATCTAAATTACTATGGTGCTAATTGTATATAGATTTTTTTTAATATCTAAACTTAAAATATGGTTGTACCTACAAACATGGACATAGAAATGTACAAATGCAGGCTCATATACTTTTTGTTTATGATACTGAATGCATCAATTTCCGTGTATTTTAATTTCTAACTTTCATATCTTTTATCTATGTTTCTGATTTTGCCACTGTTATCTCCATACAGATAAGCCTCCATAACAACGAGAAACACTAGTGATATTATGTGATGGATATTTTCTGAATATATACTGACCAAGCTAAAGGCCTGTATCTGCTGTTGCCTATTAGCAGAGATGAAAGGAGGGATTACTTGTAGCTTGAGAGGGTGGCATCTTTCTCTAGCCCTGGTTTCTCTTGTTCTGATGACCACATTACTGTGGACATGGGAGAAAAATCCGTTAGCCACAACTTTACGGTCAGCTCAAGAGTGGTATCACATACCTTCTCCAGGTATGTCCCCTACTTGGTTTAGATATCTAAATAATGATATATCCCCCTTTTTTTTTGGGTGGGGGGTGGGGTGGGGCCGGAATACCCTTTGGGTTTGAAACCATTTATGGTGTGTTTCAACCATTGACTGCAAAAAGTAAATTAGAAGCAGATTGAGAGTATAGATAAACTTTTTTTATAGAAAAAAAGATTAGGAGGAAGGAGAAGATGTAATCCTCAACATCTGAAAGAAAACATGAAACCTCCCCTTCCCCCCTGTTTCCAAATATCACTCTGAATATGCACTTGTTGATTTTTTTTAAAATAGAGTATACATATTTATTCTTTGTATATAAAGAAACAGCAACTTTTTTCTTGGGACAAGACTTATTAAGAGAACACATGGTATCACTCTCATGGTACTCATGGGTCCATGTACATCAAGATTATTTCAGGCTTTACATACTGGACTGGGTATAAGTATGTTTCTCTGGTACATAGGCTGAAACACGTGAAAATTTTAGTGTCCTTACCTGGATTTGGGTTATATGACTATCTTGTTGTATGTGCTTCTTCAATTCTATAGGGATTTAGGAATCCATATAACAAACATAGCTCACAGAATAATTAATTTCTTTGGCCTTTTTTTGTATCAATTGATGATACTCACAAACTTTATATAGTATGTATTTCCCTAATGCAATTGTTACCAGGATTGGATTTACATCTTCAGTTCTTGCACCTCTTGTAGGATCTGATCCTTGTTGTTGATTGGCTGATAACTATTTTGTATTCTCACTTGTAACTGGTTCTATAACATTTTATGCTTGTATTGTTGTTTTTGCCCTTTTTTAAACCTGCACTTTTTGGTTATCAAGTACGCTGATTTTTTTTTTGGCTTAGAATTGCTTGTGCAAGCTCCAAATAATTCATTGGGAACTACAAAGCTGACAAAAAATGGGGAAATATCTTTAAATCCTATCACGGAAAATGAAACAACAGGGAAACTTGATTATGTCGGTGCAGTGCCTGTAGATTCTGTAACTGCCGAATCTCCTGAAATGCAATACAGTCAGGGTGTCAGGTCTTCTTCAAGAATAAAAGGTAGATTCTTATTAGTCTTTTTCAACGGTTAAAATTGTAGTGAAAATTCCATCTAATGGAAAAAAGCTTAGTTATTGTTGTAAAATTGTAGTGAAAATTATCTTCCACTGCATGAATGTGTGTCTGTTATCATCATTGTTTTGCAATTACTTATTTTAGCTATATTCTTGATATAGTTATATGAATATGATGGGTTCTGAGAATTTGGTTCCTATTTTGGCTACATTCTTTATATAGTTGTATAAACATGATTGCTCCGACGAGAATGTGGTTCCTGTTTGGCTATTTCCAAATTATTACCAAGTAGAAAATTAAGTTGTAGAGAATAACGCATAATATGGTTTCTTTATAGTCTTGTAATCTCTTAACTCATTATTCTCTTTGGATAGTTGGTTATTTTCTTTTCCTTTCCCTCACTCAAGTTGTACAATAAGTATCATTTCCTTGATCATGTGTACTTTCTTTACATATTTGTAATTGCCCTCCATGAATTTAGTATGGGAATCTTTTTTGTCCAACTTAAGCTAGTAGTAGAAATCTGGTTCAAAAGTTTTTAACTTTCTGATATGCTTCTATTGATTTTGCGTTAAGTCTTAAGATGTTTAAAAAGAAAAAGAAAACTCTAGTCAAGAGAAGCTCCTTCTCTGTCTCTCCCTTTCTAGCAACATGTTCATTATTATGTCCAGTCTCTCTGTATCCTTTTTCCTTCGTAGGGCAGTAACAAGCAACCTATACAAATATACATGGCCAGTGGCCAGAATACAACAGACTGAAGCCCCAAGAAATTAGAAAATTATTCTGCTGATTATATTTGAAATCTCTCTTCATAAGTGCATATTTTTAACCTTTTATCTTCAACTAAGTTAACTGGCCAGATTTAGTTTACAGATTTCATCTAAATGGAGTTTTCCTGTCTGCATTGATATAATTAGTGATGTATTTGTATATCTTATTTGTAGCCTGTAATTATGCGATGGGTAGATGGGTTCCTGACAGCCGGAGACCATTGTATTCTGGATTCGGCTGTAAACAGTGGTTATCCCCAATGTGGTCATGTAGAATGACGCAACGACCAGATTTCTCATTTGAGGGATACCGTTGGCAGCCAGAAAATTGTGATATGCCAGAGTTTGACCGCTCTGCATTCTTGAGAAAGTAGGTATAACCCTTTCTTTTTATTTGATCTAATTGTGAAAGTATATATTATAACATTATTATCTGGTTGGCATTTTATTCAATGTTTTGTTTGTACTTGATCATCTGTTTCCCATTTAACATAATGAACTTCATCATAAAGCTAGAAATCTTGTTAATTGATGCTTTCCTTTCAAAATCAGAGTTCCTAACCTCTGCCCTTTTTCTTTTTTTCTTTGGTGCAATTTAAATTTCTCTTTGAATATAAAATTTAAAGAGTTCAGATTGTGGTTGTGAGTGGTCTTTGATGTTAATGTGGAATCTAGGATGCAGGACAAAACAATTGCATTCATAGGCGATTCTTTGGGCCGCCAACAATTTCAATCTCTGATGTGTATGGCCACTGGGGGAGAAGAGAGCCCAGAAGTTGTAAACGTGGGATGGGAATATGGTCTTGTAAAACCCCGTGGTGCTATTCGTCCAGATGGTTGGGCTTACAGATTTCCAAAGACCAACACCACAATCTTATACTATTGGTCAGCTAGCTTATGTGATCTGGAGCCCCTTAACATCACAGATCGACTCACCAATGTTGCCATGCATTTAGACCGCCCACCAGCATTTATGAGACGGTTCCTTCATCGTTTTGATGTTTTAATTCTTAACACAGGACATCACTGGAACCGAGGAAAGCTTAATGCAAACCGGTGGATAATGTATGTAGATAGAAAGCCAAATGAAGACAAAAAGCGTGCACAAATTGGTAATGCCAAGAACTTTACAATCTATAGTGTAGTCAGATGGCTTGATGCACAACTTGCGTTGCATCCTCGACTCAAAGCTTTCTTTAGGACCATATCGCCCCGGCATTTCTCCAATGGGGATTGGAACACTGGAGGTAGCTGTGACAATACCATTCCATTATCTGGAGGAAGCGAGGTAGTACAAGATGGATCCGGTGATCCAACTATTGAGGGTGCCTTGAAGGGTACGAATATTAAGTTACTGGATATAACTGCTATTTCACAATTGAGGGATGAGGCTCACATGTCTCGATACAGTATTAGAGGAACTCTTAATTCAAGTGATTGTTTACATTGGTGCCTACCTGGAATTCCAGATACTTGGAACGAACTCCTTGTTTCTCAGATATAGTCTCTCACAGTTTAGGCACCTTCCTCCTCCCCTGCCCCCAAAAAAAGAAAGAAGAAGAAGACACAGGCTGACACATGTAGGATTGATTTGTAGCAGTTTGGAGATGGGGTCCATCTATTCTTTGTGGTTTTGCAAGACCAGTCATTATTTTCTGTCAATGTATTTTATGTAATACTTTCTCACTGGACAGGAATGTAGGTAGAGCTTGTAATTCCAATCCATGTCTCATTTTCAGAGCGGACAGTTAGGTCAAGTTGGCATAAATTTTAACTTCAGTGCAGAGAGCCTAAAACTCCATGTATGAGCGGACTTCACATCCCGTCTGTTGAGTTTTAATGAAAAATTTGTATAGTATGTGTCATTATGGTGTCAATAATAAAAAGAAAGAAAATTCCTCGGCGCTTTTATGTTTGATGTGGCTCACGACTAAAGCCACGTCCTTGAGGATGTTCTCGCATTTGACACAACAAACGGGGATTTTGTATTTGAAGCCGCGAGGGCCATTTGGGATTGTGTCAAATAAGAAGATCCAAATTTTAATTGAATTTAAAAAATCACAATTTTTTGGATTCAAATGAGGATTGTCTCGCATGAAAATGGAGATGAACTTTTTTTTTCTTTAACACGAAATGGTCTATTATAGTGAATTATTAAAATAATTTTTATTCATTTAACTGTTTTAGTATATCCATTTATATTTTTAAATTTATGCTAATCCATATAATTCTGAGATTTTTTCAGTAATTTTCAACTAAACAAATATCATCTATTAAAAATAAATAATTGTTAAAAAACTCAATAATGAACAGTTACTCACACAATAATTAAATGGTTATTCAGAAGTAATAAATAGTTATTTACATTGTAAATAACTTATTATTTTTTATTATTTAAAATTTAAAAAATAATATTAAATATATATAATAAATAATTTTAAATTATTTTATGGCATTTTATATTTATGAATATTAATATGATGCAGTTTTGTTCGCTTCTTTTACCGTCTTTTTCCTCCATCGTGTTAGGGCTTCGAAATTTCAGGGCTCCGCACTGGCCGTTTACTCCAGCAGACATGCATAGGAGGCTATAGTAATGCGATACTTCCACTGGTATTTGACAGTCTTCAACAGTACGATAGTATCTGTTAATCCCTCCGTAGTTTCGTTTCAGTAACGTGAAATCGATTAAAATCGACGTTCGTGCGAGACGGTGCGATATTTTGTTCATTCTGCTCTACTCGACTCAACTCTATCTCTTTCAGCTTCACCTTTCTCTCAAAATTTTAGTTTACAATTAATTTTGTCTGATTTTACGTTCCTTTTACCATCAGCCGTCATCTTGTGTTTCTCCCACTTTTCTTTCATGCTTTCTCTCTTCCCCATAAGGTGCTAAATTTGAGAGCTTGTGCTTATAGATTAGCTATTGCGCTTGGATTGATCAGCTTCTGCATTTCAACAAACTCACAAATTCCTCTTGGTAGCTATGAGTTTCGGAGCTTGCGCAGAGTTATCACGTTGGTTTGCAGGCGTATCTCATAGACCCACTTCCCACAAGTCCAGTGGCAGCAGCCAAGGCACAATTAGCGGCGTATGTCACAGATTTTTACCCTTACAGAGAGTTATCGAAGAAGTGGGAAGTAGACCAATTGCCATATACAGCCGTGTCAAATCTATGTCGAGGGATATAGTTGTTGCAGGAACTTTGAGCAGTAACCAAGGTCTTACGTATAAGGATGCTGGCGTTGATATTGATGCTGGTTCAGAACTTGTTCGAAGAATAGCAAAAATGGCACCTGGTATAGGAGGCTTTGGTGGTTTCTTCCCTCTTGGTATGCTGTACCTCCCAAATCTATCGTCTTTCCTTTTCTTCCTGAGAACTGTTGCGAATTGCGTTTGATCTGACCATTTTTGTTTTCCTTTGTGGACATAATACAGTTTCTGTATGTTTTTAAGCATTATTTTGAAAAGGGGGGGGGGGGAGAATGAGCAAATAGAAAAGCTTTATTGTTTTTATACAGTTGATGGTGGTGGATACTCTGTCTTGATAACTCATTACTTATCAAAATGCAGAATGTTTGGTAACTTTCCCATAATGCTGTCTTAGTCTGCTTTTTTTTTTTTTCCAAATAGTTGATTAATACTTCTATTACATTTTGATGAAATTAGACTAAGCAACTTTTTCTTGATAGGTGATTCATACCTTGTTGCGGGTACAGATGGCGTGGGAACTAAAGTGATGCTGGCCTTTGAAAC
This sequence comes from Gleditsia sinensis, assembly GCA_037074535.1. Classification (NCBI taxonomy): domain Eukaryota; kingdom Viridiplantae; phylum Streptophyta; class Magnoliopsida; order Fabales; family Fabaceae; genus Gleditsia; species Gleditsia sinensis. The sequence continues at coordinate 2,371,370 of CM073464.1, read as the reverse complement.
TGGAATTCATGAGACCATTGGGATTGATTTGGTAGACTATCGGATTCTTTTAAAAAAATAATTTTACATAGCATATCTTTGATTAATTGCTTGGCTTTTGACTATTCTCTCCACCCTAGGTTGCAATGAGCGTCAATGACATTGTTACTTCTGGGGCAAAGCCATTATTTTTCCTTGATTACTTTGCTACAGGTCACCTTGACGTTGACGTTGCTGAAAAGGTAGTAATAAATGTGCATAGATTGGTTTGGTTGTATATGTATGTGCCATGCAGTTTGTTAATGTACAACAAACAAACAGCAACTAACTATTATTTTCTCAACAGAATTAAAATTTCTATTTTTCTCACCTAATTTCCTATATTTCAGGTTATAAAAGGAATTGTTGATGGTTTGCAGCAATCTGACTGTGTACTTTTGGGAGGAGAGGTATTGCAAATTTTTATAATTTGTTTTACTACTTGTTATTTAGTGGGTATCTAATTGGAGCAAAGCAATTATCTGATAAAGAGAAGGTTAGACCTTATGAAATAACTGAAGCATTCATTGTTAAAATATTGTTTCCTTGAAATAGTCTCCACTTTATGTCTAAAAAACGAGCAGTCCTCGATTCAGGACTAGATGGAGTCTGAGTTTTGGAATCTAGACTCATCATTCAGATTGACTCTATAAATCAATCCACAATAAATTGTTGCTTATGTCTTTCTGTGTTTTATAACAACGATGATACAGTGTTTATGGAGGTCTGATGTACACTGACATGATCATAAAGTGTTTATGTAATTGTATCAGTTGCAATCTTACATGTTGCCCAAAAGATTAACCCTATAAATATATTGCATTGAAACTCTTTCGTACCATATATGAACTCTTGCACATGCTGACCTACCAACACTTTTAGAGATACGATGATTTTTAACATTTCTACTGTTGCACACAATTAATTTTTTGTCTTTTCAGACTGCAGAGATGCCAGGTCTTTATAAAGAAGGTGAGTATGATCTTAGTGGTTGTGCAGTTGGCATTGTGAAAAAGGATTCTGTAATCAATGGGAAGAACATAGTTGCTGGTGATGTTCTTATTGGTCTTCCATCTAGTGGAGTTCACTCTAATGGTTTCTCTCTAGTACGAAGGTTAGATTTGAGTACATTATGCAAATGTGTTAGTTACAGTTAGTTTTGTTTCTTTCCTTACCGAGATCAGTTAGAATATACATCTTTACAGAGTGCTTGCTCAAAGTGGTCTTACATTGCAAGATCAACTTCCTGGTGGTGATGTTACAATAGCAGAAGCACTGATGGCCCCGACTGTTATTTATGTTAAAAAGGTCATTTATCATTCTTCCTAACTCATTGTAATGCTTGATTTATTTTTTCAACTCTTCAAGACCTTTTATGGTGACAAATGAGAACCGTTTCTTATTTTTAGGTTCTTGACTTAGTTAGCAAGGGAGGGGTGAAGGGAATTGCCCACATCACAGGTGGTGGATTCACAGATAACATTCCCAGAGTGTTTCCAGAAGGCCTTGGTGCTGTTATATACAAGGACTCATGGGAAGTTCCAGCGGTCTTCAAATGGATTCAGGAGGTAATACTGCTTTTACTATATTGTCTCTGAAAACAATAATAGTTTAGTGGAAAAATAGTTTGGAGATAAAGTTATATATATTGATAATTTCTCACATTAGGCTGGGAAGATAGAAGACATCGAGATGAGGCGAACTTTTAATATGGGCATAGGGATGGTCCTTGTAGTCAGTGCAGAGGCTTCAATAAAAATACTTGAGAATGAAAACGAATCAAACAAAGTCTACAGAATTGGTGAAGTTGTAAGAGGGAAGGGAGTGAGCTATAGTTGACCTAGGTATTATGAGTTCAATCATGTTGTACCTTTTTAATACTATTTTCTTCTATTTGGGAAGGGAGTGAACTGTTATCAGTTCAATCATGACTTAGCTATTATGAGTTCAATCATGTTGTAAGAGGGAAAGGAGTGAGCTATAGTTGAATTGATGTGTGTCGAATTTCTACTACGTGATCATAAATTATCAACATGTTTTCATGTTCATTCATATATACTTTCATTGAAATAGGTTTAATGATTTCAGCACCTTGCATGAACATAATGCCAGTTATGGTTTGACGGGGCGCAGCATTGCCTTTTGCTTTAATGGGTATTGAACTTTGAAATATGATTCCACACGATCCAAAACCATCTGTTTTGTACAACTGTTGGTAAAACATGGCTGTTCCCTTATCCCCCATGTCTTGGCCATAGAGTTTTTATTCTCGCACTATTAAGTTTACATTATTTTATTACAACACCTCTTATATATAATATTTTATGGAAAAGGTTACTTTATGCTTAAATTATTCACTACTTTATGCTTAAATTAATGGTGTACAAGTAAGTGAAGAGAGAGAGAGAGAAGTTGGTGTGAAAATATCAATTTTCCTTGACCGTATATCCCTTGGGGAAATTTGTCAACCCATACGTGCTTTATTGACAAGTGGAACTACGCGGTGGGGGGTAGGAAGCTGAACAACTGGAACTTTGTCCTTAAATGCCTCGTTTGATTATAAGCATATTACATTGAGGATTTTTTCGTACTTTGATTGCTGCACACTAACGTTGACTTAGTGTTCTTTTAACGTAATTATTATATTGTCTTTCTCTGTCTAAATTTAAGCTATAATTTTTTTTTTATAGAAAAAAAACCTAACTCCCTTGATCTTAAGACAAAATTAACACAAGTTTTGCAATATATATATATATATAATAGACACGTGCACGCAAAATAAATAATGAAATGACTTTATGGTGACGTAGTTAGTGGCGTCATTCTTTTTAACATGATGAAAACGAATGCTTGTAGAGTAAGGTAATTAACTTTTATGACTTTTTCACGCTCGCATTTTCTTCGTAACTAGTCACAATGTCATATCAGTTAGGCTTAATTTTGTTTGTGTTTATATTAGTATCAGCTAAATTTCAGAGTCAAAGGGATTGTACTGTTGAATTTTGTTTTATTGGTGCAAGTCACAAATAGTCTTTATGAAAAATTTTCCACCGGAAGCTTCCTACATGCCGTTTTGATCTTTGGAGACATTCTTATTATAAAGCTAATATTTAACCTGTTCGAGCTATTTCAATCCATGGTGGAAGCAATAAATGCCTTACCTATTAAGCGACAAGGACAAGCCTTAATATAGTTCACACTTCACACTCAGTTACATTAATAAGAATTTTTTTTTATATGAACATCTATAAAATATGTTTGACACATTTTAAAACCAAATCTGTGTCTGAAGCTCTCGTATGTTTTTGTAAATAATATGTAATTAATTAAGAGGGTCTTACTAAATAAATTTAAATCAACGAGTCAGTGGTTCAACAATATTATACTCGTCTCTAAAATTATTGAATAAATAAAAGAATAAATCTAAAACACCAAGTAAAGGTGAAGGGAATGAGGAGATAGGAGGAGGAGGAAGCCAAAAATGTCAAACCCCGTGCTAGCTCTCTTCCATTCCATGCATTTTCCCATCCTGCCACCACACCTTTCCCGGTGCATTATTATATGCATTGACGTGTGAATATGTGGTACCAACGACAAGTCAACCTGGGGTCCTCTTTAAATTGACATGTAGGCAACGACGATATATACCAACACGGGAGCCGGAGGGCATTCACATTTGTCTCAAACTGGCAATGGAGGATACAAAGTTGCAGAGAGGTGAAGCAGAGCAGAAAATGAGGAAGAGTGAAGAAGTGGTGCAGCCACCTAAGAGAGGACTCATCAAGCGTCGTATAGTTTCTGCTATCTTCAACCAAATGGCTATGCTCCTCCACCGCCTCTGCTGCCCAAGCTGTTCAAATTAACCATACTTTATCCTCTCACTTCACTAGTTAATTAATTACTTCAAGCGATCGACGATCCTTCTTAATTTTAGTTTGAATTGTGATTTATAGTTCATATTGCTTCTCCAGTTTTAGTTATGATATATTCTTCCATTTATGACAATATATATATAATTAGCTATTATTAATTTTCCCGATCTACATATCTTCATTCTTATTTATGTTTGAATTTTTTTGTATATTTCGAGGGACAATCACTGTTTCCATGCACGAGGCAGAAAAAACACTAATTTTATCTTGTCATTTAGAAAAATAAAGGCATTAACATATATAAGAAACTAACATTATTGCAAGATAAAATATGAAGATACAATTTATTTGTCTGATTTTTATTAAAATTAAAAAATCACGATTGAAAATTTATTTAACAGAGTTTAAGTAAAAATATTTTTTAACACAAAATGAAAACAAAAAATGTTAAAAAAATATTTTCAATATTTTTTAAAATATGAATAATAACATTTTTGTTATTTTTTAAAAGTAAGTATATCATAATTACTAAATAAAAACATTTTAAATAATAAAAGTTTATGAATACAAATATTTTTACCAACGAAACGTAGTTTAAAATGTTCAGAAACTGGTTTCATTCGAGTTAAGCTTTGGCAGCTCAACAAGGAGAGTGTGTGGTCAATGTCATTTGGTTCGTGGCCAATAGCAAAATAACAACAAAGAAACGCGTGAACGGATTGATCAGTTTATATTAACAGAAGCCTTGGTAGCAGTGGAGATTTTCTCCACATAAATCATATTCATTTTAAATCATCACGTTTTAATTACCTTTCGGATATGACTTTGCAAGAATTTAAATCTTTTGTTATGGAAGGAGCACGCATGTATTGTGTTGTGTCTCCCTCTTCAATAGAAGATCTAAATCCGACTTTGCAAACTGCAATAAAATCTAACGTTGTTGAAATTTTCTATTTTTGAAGACTAAAATAAATAGTAAGACGACTTCGTGGAGAATTTAAAGCTCAAGATTCCACATGACAGTGAAATGTTTGATTGTTGAACTTAAATGGGTTTGTTTGGTTCTTCCCCTCTCTCCACTTTTGATTTTTCACCAAAGCAAGATAATGATATGTCAAAAAGCCACGTGAAACTCTCATTTTTCCTGTTCCATCATATGCTACCTCCTACACCCCTCTTTCCACTTACGAAACGTTCGACTTGTTTCAGCTCCACAATAATTATAATTCATAGATGAATTTAATTTAAGTAAAAAAATAATCATGGGAGCATTCTTAATGGTCCAATTCCTCGTCTATAATAAGAATAAAAAAAAAAAATCTTTTTATTGGAGATGTCCGGTAACAAGGAGATACTACATGTCCTTTCAATTCCGGAGAGAGGGTCGTGTCGTTTAGGTCTATCAATCTCTTTCCAGTTCCACCTGTCTCCTGATTTCTCTTCCTCCTCGGTGTTCCTGGTATCCCTCTCTCTTAAGCTGCCAATTTTAGTTCTTTCAAGTTAAAAGTTCCCGCCTTTTTCAGCTCAATTTGTTTGCTTGTTGAGAAAATAGAGGAAAATATATATCGGAGTTTCTTCCTGGGAGAAAAGGGTTGATTTAGGAGGTCATTGCAAGTAAGCTCCTCAGTTAAACGAGGCTCCTTAGGTTTAAAAATAGTAATTTTCTGTCTTCTAGAACTAGAATTACGGACACGGACCACTCATTTATAGTGTAGGTCTGGAAAGAAAACCTAGATTTTTACTACTTTGCTCAACATTCATATGCGAAAAGTTTAATTTTCGAGGTTGGTTAGTGACCAGGAGAACATCTGATGTAACAATTCATTAAAATAAAATGTTTTTACTTACTTGCTTTTCCGAATTCCCCCGCCTATTATGTCCCTGCTATTTCCCTAACCATCGGGCAAAAGGAAATGCGAAAGAGTAATTGACTTCCATCGTTCTCCCGATAGCCAACTTTAATTTTTTTAAAAAATTTCATTTATACATACATACTACATACACATAACCGTAGTTTCTGTCTGACTCAAGTTGTTCTTCTTTTGTTACAGTAGAAAAAGTTGGTGAGCTTAGCGAGGAACATCTTAACTGGAAATGGAGTTTGAGGACTTTGAGCCCATCTTTTGTGAACCCAAAGTGGAGTTGGCAGCTCAAAGTTCCTGTTCTCTGCGTCAGTTTTTGCTTCATGCTTATGCTTCTGATTCTTCTCACCTTGTAATTCATGTCACTGATTTCCACTCTGATACTTGGGAAGCTCATCTTTCAGTTTCTCGGCTTGAGGACATTGTGAGCGTTCCAAGTTATCTCTTACGTGCTTCTGCTTCATTTTCTGTTTTATTTTTCAGAGTACCACAGGCATTACTGTTGCCAAAGTATTTGTGGTTAATGATTTCATTTGTTTAAGAGATTAAAATAGAACATGATTGTATTCTGTTACTGTTGCTTTTATGGAAACCATTTTGATGCTATTGATCCCAATCATTAAATAGTGATATTGTTTTTTCAACATTATGTAAATTTGCTTAAAGTTTGTGAAGGATCAATATGTTTTTTATATTAGCTTTTGTGCAGAGGGACATCATTGGAATAGGAGGCTCTTGGTCAGAGTTTATTGACTATTTTATAACTTCCATCAAGTCAGAAGATCTAAAACTGATACTGGAGGGGAATTCAAGCACTGAAGGTGACTTACATTCTTATTACTTTTTCTCTTTGCTTCTTTCCTTTGAAAATTTGAGAGTACTTATCAATATAAAAGATATATTTTATGGCACTAAGGGGGATCGGCATCACTTAAAGTGCCACTTGTAGATATGAGCTGGTGAAATTCTTAGGACATCAAGTAGCTTTTGATCACCATATGATTTCTTGAGTATTACAGAAACAATGAAATGCACTGACTGCCTGGCTCATGAGATTATTGATCGATCTGCTTTTGTGAAGTTTAAAAAGGAGATCATGAACAGGACCCATTGAATTAATTAAGATTGATCCCATCATTAATTTGTGATCTTAAGTTGAAATATGGCACTGAGTAGGATGTAATGAAAGTGCAGAAACCTCTCATTATATTTACTGTCATCCAGTTCTAGTTTTTTTCTTCAAGGGATTTGTTTAGTGCTCAGCACATAACTTCACCTTTTACAACTGTTCTTAAAGGGGAGGAGGTGTCATTAGTTTTAAAGACCATTCACCTATGGTCTATCCCATCAGGTATTTGGTATTCGTTATTGTGTAAGGCTTATAATTTGTGATGATGGTAAACAATTTTTTCACTCTTATGATAGGACTTTTTTGGTGACATTTCAAAGATGGCGGTTGCATTGTTTCTCTCTGGCTTAATCCTACTCATGAGGGTAATATCATAGTGGTAGTGCAAAATGGAATAATTAGAATTGATGGGCTACTGATGTTGAAAGAACAGAGTCAGAGTGTTGCAGTAACACGGCTGATGGCTGGTTGGTTTTGTTATCATGATCATGACTTTCATGTTATTGTGCTGGATAAGAGTTAATACCTATTCATGGTAATTCATATTTGATGGAAAGTTGGATTGAGCAATATTTTGTCCTAATACTCTCTTTCTTCTCTATCTTTCTCTCTCTAAGCCTCCTTCAAGTTCTACAATATTTATTATTTCCAATAGAAGTTTGGTGATAACGTTTAAGCAGAGATGGTATGGTGGTAATTTTTTCAAAATCATTTTATTGTCATGTTTTGAGGGGTTGGTGAAGTAGATTTAGAGTTTGTGCACAATCTCTTTTGAACGTATGGAGATAGTAGTACTTATTGACCTGCTTATGACAGATGTGTCTGTTTTGTTCTTATGGACATGGTTTTGATGGCAGTACTCTGGTATTTGCTTACTAAATTCATAGTGATGTACAAAGAGAGATTTTAATTTTTATCTTCTAAAATCTTGAAATATAAATTATATGTGGGCATTTATCTTATGTAAGTACGGTAATTTATCACATCACGGTATCTGTTTTTAGAAGTAATTTTATGGTAGCAAACTCACTACCATTTATTATCTTTGAGCCTCAGGCGTTTCTCATGCAAAATTAGTTACTCAGAAATCAAAAGGAATGCCTGTAATTACCATTCCTCTGGCAAAACTTGTGGACTCTGCTGCTAGTGAAGCTATGGCAAATTTATCTTTGAGGCTCTTTAAGGCATTCAAAAGCATCAAGTGCTCTCTCGTAGAAGGTTACAGTTATAAAATTGGCCATCCTCTTTTTATTTTTATTTTGCATCAATCTTTAAACTTTTATTGGAGACCTTTACCTTTTTGTGGTTAATTCAAATTATATATATACTAAATAACTAAAATATTTTTATTTTAGTCTTTATCTCTAGCATTATATGTTCAAAGATTTTACAGTGAGATTAATCTGAGAAGTTGATCAATCAATTCGAGGTTTATCTTAATCGTTGGATACGCTGTTATCATTATTTGTCAGATAGGTTGTTAACTCAACTTAACTGTCTTAATTTTGTGGTTGTATCGTACAATTTACTCAGTTAAACAGCTGGGAGAGGTCAACATAACTGAACATACATTTGTATACTTTATTTTTTGCTCTCCCGTTTCCTTTGTTGGCATGGTAAGAAAGATTGATTAATTGAGTTTTGAGTTCTTTTTTTGTATTCCTTACTTCTTATATTAGATGTTGTCTGTGGATTCTTACACTCCTCACTGCTAATTGGAATATATAATTCATTTTCACTTTTGGAAGTAGTCAATTTTAGACAAGGTTCACACAGTCCTGAATGCTGATGTTACATTGGTAGGACGAACAACTTTGCATTATTAATAATTCTGGTGTATGTCACTGGTCATAGTCATTGGAAAACTTTGTTGCTGGCAAAACCATTTGTAACTGTGTACCTCTTATTTATATGCATCTTTATGAGATGGGGGCAGACTTATGTGACTTAAGTTTCATCTATATGTGCCTGTGCTGGAATTAACTGTTACTTTTATTTATTGTGCCTTCAGAGCAAGAGCGCTCTGTCCAGTTGTCAAAGGTGATATCAGCTGACAAGGTACAGTAGCCATATGAGCTTGAACTGTAAATATAGATGACCATTTATGTAGACTACCTTTTTTTGATTACTTTCTCTGACCTTATTAGGGGTTGGGGACGGGCTAGGTAATTGTCTGTCATTCCCGCACTAAAGCAGCATTGAGAATAGAATTTGCAACGTCTAAATGATGTTAGTGGTGGCTCAATATAATAGGGCTTGCTTTCTTTATTGTGGATTTTACTGATATATTTTGAAGATCTCTAAAAAAACTGCATTTTGGGGAGATTATATTTCTGGGACCAAAAATTAGGATTTGCGGTATGATTTGTCACTTTATCTTCACTGGCTAATCAAGGGATTTTGTTTGCTCAAAATTGCATAAGCAAGCGTGCCTGAATGATGCATTCTAAGTCCATTAGGTTTCAATTCTGGCCATCTGATCTAGTTCAGTTGAAAGATTGGTTTTTCCTTTAGATGTTCATCAATTCCTTTTTTTTATGGTCTGACTCAGTTACATCTATTTTTCATGTAAATTTTATTCTTTTGCTCATTTGTGTATCATTGTGGCTTCTCATCTATTTTAGTCATGGAAAATTTTGCCCATCCTACACGTTTAGGATTGAAAAGAAGCATATCATTTTGTTAATCTCTGATGTCTTGGATGAAAGTTGAAACTTACACCCATATACTGCTAATAATAACTTGGTAAAGCGGGAATTTGTTTGGTTTAATGCAAGATTGTCAGTTTATTAGTGAATATCCTTTTTTCATCTGTCAGGAAAGAAATGAAAGCATGCAACAACTGGAACAGAGACAGAAGTTTCAAAAGATTAACGACTCAGAGAAAGCAGATGTTTCTACTAATGGGCTGCGAAATTCTCCAGGTGTGTTAAGTACTCTGTCCAACTAAAGCAGGTCCTTTTTTTTTTTCCTGCTGCTGAAGTAGTTCATAACCTACTTTGCATATCTATGTTGAAGGTTTTACTGACTTGTCTGTGTTATTATATATGTGGGTCAAGATTCAAGAATAAAATAGTCTGAGGGGAATAAAAAAGAACTGCTACTTCTGCCACATTTGGAGTATTCTGCAATATTCTGTATTTATTAGCTGTGCAAGTTGAATTTGGCTTGTGAAACACTATACATTAATCTCTTTGATTGATTATTGAGTTGATACTTGACATATATAATTCTTAACGGGACAAATGTTTTCCTCTCTCCCTTGTTGGCTTGCAGAGAAGCAAGCAGGTCGAGATACAGGTTCTACAAAAGTTAAGAACCGTGTGGTGCCAGCTCACCGCAGGCAAGTGTTCTATTTTTTTTTTTTGGTTCTATTAACGATCACTATAATTGTTAGTCCTACTAATATGATCATAATATAATAACTCAGTATTTTTCTTGGGCAGGACCAAAGTAAGAGGGGCCCTCTTGCGCGATAGTGATGACTCATAATTTCGAGTTCTGAGATATGGTCAATAGGAGTTCATTGTCCTGACTTATCCGCCGCCCCCTTTTGAACTGTAATCACATCTTTGTATAACAGGAATAATGTCACCAAGAAGTGGAGTTAAACAAAATCAGTGCTTTTCTTAATTGTTGATTCTATTAATTGTCAAGTACGCAAATGAAAATTGTTAATTGCTTCAACCATGTTTAATTTGTTTTTATTTAATGCCCTTTCTTTTTTTATTTTCTGGTCCCTTTTCGTATATCAAGGATTTGTTTTGATTTGCATTTGGGATGTCTAGATTCAGTAGCTAGTCTTTTGAATCAATCTTTGATGAGAGTGAAAAAACATGTGGGAAGTAGAGCTCACAATACCATGCGTGGTCTGAAGGGAGATTTCAATTCGATCAGGATAAGGGTTATGATAAAAGCCCTTATTCACATGCTTTCTGGACTCATTATAAAGAGGGTATCATGTTTGTACGCAGTTGTACAAAAAAATTTAGCTGATATAGTGCAAGATGCACCCGATCTTGCGGCTTATACTATACGCCCTGGACAGTTTCCTAGACATCTTCCATAACATGAAAAATCCCATGAGCGACCTAAATACAATCAAACCCAATAATTCAAGAATACCTTTATACCTCTGCTATTCTTAAATCCAACGTTTTTTTCCCCGTGGTACACCAATCTGTCCAAGGATTTAAGCATTCTTATTCAAAATGCATCCTCCCTGTTTCTTTGTTTTTGTGTAAAGAAAGAAGGGCCAGCAACTAGGGGGGGAATTGCGATCAACATACCTAGTAAAGTAGGTAGCAAAATATGCGTCAGTTATCAATTATAGGAATATACTAATGAAAAATTGTTTTATTTAGGTTCTTTGATATTCTGCTTTATTCATGGCTTTCTTAGGCAATGGATTTTAATTAGTCGTTGAACTACATACTACAACTGAAAATTGTGTATTCAAAGCTGATTTTCTGAAGAAAATTACATATCTACCTGCTTCTGTTGCCATTACTGTTGGTGCTTTCACTTGTGCTACCTTTCACGTCGCTTCTGTCTTCTCCTGCTTGGAAAAGGTTTTTTATCCGCCACTCACTTCCTACATGTTTTATGGATTCCTGAAATAGTGATCTTGGAGAAACCTTAGAGCCTTTCCCTCTTTTGTCCTTCCTAATCCAGGGTAGAGAAGTTGGAAAGAACATCTTAAGGAGGAAGGTTCCACTATCCATGCTTTCAACCCGCAATATCTGATTTGGTCTGTTGCTTTTGTTGTTGTTGTTGTTCTTCTTCTTCTTCTTTTGCTTTCTGATATAAGCTTTATTGCTGCTATGTATATGCGTATTGTCAATGGAAGTTTCATTTTGATCCGGTTGTTGCAACACATGCTGCTTATCTACCAAATCCTGTAAAGAAAGTTCAAAGCTAGACTCGGGCATGTCTTTAATCATCTCCATAAGCTCCCTCCTGCCTTCTGCAATAGCTTTGCTTCGTGAAGCGGGAGAAAGGCTACAACAATGATGGGTAGAAGGGAGCAAAGGTGAATGCTCTAATCTTAATTGTTTTCCTCTGTATGTTTCCCACAAAGGTGGGGAGAATACACCATAGCCTTCTTCGGACCTTCCTTCATGTTGATCACAATCATTTTCCAACGGTATAGTATTTGATGAACACCAGAAATTGAAATCTCTGTCTCCTCCACTTTCATGGCGGCTGTGTGCATGGTTGGTTGAGCTGGAAGAAGAGATATGACGGTTGTTTCCGGGGAGTTCTGGTCTGGGATCAAACATGGTTGAAGAGACGAATGAAAGGAGAGAGCAGCAGGTGATTTTGAGGAGGAGAGACTATGAAGGTCCACATCATCATAGGAAAATGAAGTCAATGTCGTTTTCTACATGGAGTTTGTGGAGAATGTTGCACAAGTCTTTGCCGTCATGGATGGGAGTAAAAGTAGATGGTCAAATGTCCACATCTGTATCTCAGCATTGACGTTACTTTGGTGGCTCAGTTGTTTACTTTTCACCCAATTTTAAGGTCAATATTCTAGTGTGAGGAATGTTTAAAAACATGGATCAAACAACCATAGCCATAGGCCACGATTACAATTTTAATATTGAATCTGGCTTTGAATGTGGGTATTTTGATTGGGTTTCATTAGGAAGACTTTTTTTAGTCATATAGCATCTCCCACTTAAGTCGTGAGTTCCTTCTTTCTTCGACGCATTCATGTGAAAGTTTCTCTAGAACATCTTGAGGTTCTTTGAACCAAGGCTGAGTTTCAAAGTATTGGGGTCCACAATGACCATAAGTTTGCCATCTTAAGCACGAACAGTGACTGTTGTCGCTTTTAAATTAAGGTGGTTTGTGGCGGATGACTTACAGCGTCCGCGGGTCTGCCAAGGACCCCAAAAAAAATGAGGATTTAATTCAGGAATGCCGCCACCACAGCCAGCAAGCATGCATTCCTTATAAACAACTTCAGAATATGATATATATAACAAACTTAAAATAAATAAATTATAAATAAAAATATAATTACATTATAGTGTCACTGGCCCAACACTAAATTTATAATGAATTGAGACTTAATTAAATGTAAATAATCTGTAATAGGTCAGATTAATTACTGACAAGTCCGTTGGGTAGAGGCCCCAACTTACATCCCGTTATATAGTCAGTGAGTTTCTTATCACAAGACTGACTGAAAAAAGATAAAATTAAATAATATTTTAATCTATATGAAATCCTAATTTTTTTTTATATAAATGAGTGTAATCCTCCTCTCAAAAAATATACACATTTCATATTCTCTCTTTTTGGGGGCTTGGGTATTGCAAGTTGTAGTCCTTTCCCTTTCTTTTCAGCAATGGAATTCAGCTCTTCATCAGGTATGTTCATCTCTCACATCATGCTAACAATTGGTATCAGAGTTAGGTTAAGATTTGATGAATGGTATGCTAGAAAATCATAAATTTGTGTTGGTTGCATTTTTAGCATATATATTGAACAAATTGGTTTCAGATTTTAGTTTGTCTGATGTTAGATTAACGATCTGTATCATCAATTGTCAAAGAAATCAAGAAAATTTCATGAAATTGAACCTATTTTCACGAATTTAAACTCAATTTGAGATATTTCATTTTGTCTAATAAAATCCAAAATTGATAGAGGGATTATGCTTGGAATGATCACATGATGATAATATGTGAAAATCGTGGTTCGAATATGCCCAAAACCGAGCAAATCATCAGATCTATTGGGTGCGTTTTCCTTCGATTTTTTGTGGCTCGATCTGGTGTTTTGGCTCCATTAAACTCAAAATTTGTTTAGGGTTATTGTTTATCGTGATTAGTAGGCCAATATATATGAAAATCACGGGTCGTGGCTGAGTAAAATGGGAGAATGGAAGTCGAGTTGGTCGCGGGTCAAGATGACCCGTTTGCAAAAATCGGGTGAGGAAGACAACCTCACCCGACGACGCCCACGCGCGGGGTTGTGCGCGTGTGGCGCATGACGCCACGTACAAACATGAAAATTATGAATTTTTTATGCTATAATTTTTATTTTTTATTTAAGAATTTTTTGTATAATTTTTGGAATTTTTAGTTTTCATTATATATTTTATTTGAATTATACATAAAGTAATTCAGTATTTTATATATTGTATTCTCGGGTTCTGAACCTGAAATTTTTTGTATATGTTATTTTGCAGTTTGGTGACATATATATGTTGAGTACTCTCTCTGGTAATATGTTTTAGTTATAGAATAAATTTTTAAAGCTTAATCTTGAGATAAAATAATAGATTTTGCTATAAATTGTTATAATTTTGTAGATTATGCAATAATATATTGTTATATACCAGAAGTTATGCTATTATTTTGTATGATTATGAACTTGCCTATCGTGAGCATAATTATACAAAATCTTGTGGATTAAATATATTTTACATTAAATTGATGTGTTTTATAAATCATGCAATAATGGATTATTATATGGCTGCAAATATAATGTTGTTTTGTATAATTATGGACTTACCTATCGTAAGTATAATTACGCAAAACTTTATGGGATCAAATAATTTGAATTCTTTTAGAATTTAAATGTATATATAATTTTGATAATGGACTGCCCTATCGGTGTGACATTGTCAAAATATATTTTGTGTTGATCTAATTTATCATGAGCCTATTAGCAGAAAATATATTTAATGTTTTAATATCTGTTGTACTCTATCGGTATAGAGATATTGAGTACATTCTTGTGTTAGTCTTTCTATGAGCCAAATAATTATGGTGTGTAGTGAATTTTTTAGGTTCACTATAATCTGGGACCCTTAGGCGGGATTATGGTGAACAATTTTGTGAATAAAGTTGCATAAGCTGAGTTTTGGAAGAAACCTTGTCTTATAATTATGTTGCACACATAATTAATGTTTCCTAATTATATTCATCAGCTTTTGTACCCATGCAACTATCAACAGTGAAAACTCTTAATGAGACTAATTATAACGATTGAAAAGAGTCCCTGAACATGTATTTGGTTCTGGTCAAAGAGGATTTGACTCTTAGGAAGGCATGATCAGTAGATTTTGTTATAAATTCTACTGCTGCTGAAAAAATTTACCATATAAAATGGTATGACTCCAATAGATTATGTCTGATGGTGATGAAGTACACTATGGATAAGTCCATC
Organism: Gleditsia sinensis; assembly: GCA_037074535.1. Classification (NCBI taxonomy): domain Eukaryota; kingdom Viridiplantae; phylum Streptophyta; class Magnoliopsida; order Fabales; family Fabaceae; genus Gleditsia; species Gleditsia sinensis. The sequence continues at coordinate 2,356,302 of CM073464.1, read as the reverse complement.
AGACAGAGCATTCAAGATAATGATATAGCTATTGACTTCTTGAAAGTTGTTGGAGAGAAATTTAAAAAATTTGATAAGACCCAAAAAGCCTATTACTTGTCTTTGTTGGATACTACTCGTTATGATGGAGTGTCAAGTGTCCGTGAATACATTATGAAGCTTGTAAATTGTTTCAACAAGTTGATGTCCTATAATATTGACTTGGGAGAGAATTATTTAGTGTGGCATATTCTGAAATATCTCCCATCTCAATGTGGAGTCCTGAGGACTACTTACAATTCTTAAGAAGGAAAGTGACATTCGAAGGGAGAGGTTATTATATTGCCATCCCATGGTTCCGAACGAGGAATGAGAGTACCGTTCGAGAAGAGAGAATATTGTGGAAGCCCGAATGTGATCCTTTGTTCGAGGAAAGGATTGTTAAGAATGCAAACAAAGTCTCACATTACTAGATATTGAGAAATCTGAATCATTGGAAGCCTTTAAGACTTTCAAAAGGGCAGTTGAGTTGAAAATTGGCACGACTATTAAATGTGTCAGATCAGATAAGGGAGGCGAGTATTATGAAAGGTACACTGAGGCAGTCTCAAATCCCGGCCTATTTGCTTTATTCTTACAATAGCATGATATAGAGACTCAGTATTCTATACTTGGCACCCCCAGCAAAATAGAGTTACACAAAGGCGTAACTGTACTCTAATGGATATGGTCAGGAGTATGATTAGTCACTCTTCCTTACCAAAATTTCTGTGGGGTGATGCCTTGAAGACTGCGGCATACATCCTCAATTAAGTTACAAGTAAAGTTGTACCAAAAATACCTTATGAATTATTCTTTGGTAAGAAGCCCAGCTTAAGGCACTTTCATGTATGAGGTTGTAAGGCAGAAGTGAGACAATATAATCCTCAGATCAAGAAACTTGATTCAAGAACTATTAATGGATTTTTTATTGAGTACTGTACATGATCAAGATGTTGTAGATTCTATTACCCTACTTACACTACCAGAGTCATCAAATCTGATCGAGCATTTTATTTTGAGGATGACTTGGATAGTGGGAGTCAAGTACCTAGGACTATTGATCTGCGCGAGGAAAATACCATTTTACCCATGCCTATTTTGTCACCTCTATCAGTAGTTGATCAATCTAATAAAAATAAAATTATTCAGAACCCAGTTGATGGTAATGAGGAATTATCTATAAAAAAATTTGAGGAATCAGTCATTCAGTTGAGACGGTCTCAGAGAATGCGTAGACCAGCAATTCTCGATGATTACATTGTTTATTTGTAGGAGTACGAATCAGATATTGTTGATGACACAGATTCTATTTCTTTTAAGGAAGCAATGTCAAGCCCTTATTCGTCTGATTGGTTGAAGGTCATGACTGATGAGATAGCCTCCATGTATCGCAACTATGTTTGGAAACTTGTTGAATTACTAGAAGGGTGTAAACCAGTTGGTTGTAAATGGGTCTTTAAGACCAAATGAGGGGCAGCTGGTGAAATTGAAAGATATAAGGCCAGACTTATAGTCAAAGGCTATAATCAGAGAGAATGTATTGATTACATAGAAACCTTCTCACTAGTATCAATAAAAGATACCTTTAGAGTTGTCATGGCTCTTGTTGCTCAATTTGATCTTGAACTTGATCAAATGGATGTCAAAACTGTATTTCTGAATGGAAGTTTGTCTGAAGAAGTTTATATGATTCAGCCAGATGGTTTTGTTGAATTAAGAAAAGAGCACTTAGTGTGCAAGTTGAATCGATCAATCTATGGGCTGAAACAAGCTTCTAGGCAGTGGTATCTGAAGTTTGATTAGGTTGTCACCTCACTTGGATTCATTGAAAATGTTTTAAATCAATGCATTTATCAGAAATTTGATGGGAGCAGTTTTATCATTTTTGTGCTCTATGTTGATGACATCCTTCTAACTAGTAATTCTGTAAATTTTTTGAATGAGACAAAACATATGTTCTCATGCCACTTCGATATGAAAGACCTTGGAGAGGCCTCCTTTGTTTTTGGGATTCAGATCCATCGTGATAGGTCTTGTGGCATTCTTGGTTTGTCTCAGGCAACCTATATTGATCGAGTACTAAAGAGATTTAATATGCATTCTTGTACTCCTTGTGCTGCACCTATTCAGAAAGGTGAAAGGTTGTCCAAATCACAGTGTCCTCAAAATGATATTGAGAGGATTGAGATGAGTAATGTTTCATATGCTTCTGTTGTTAGCAGTTTAATGTATGCTCAAGTATGCATTCGTCCAGACATAGCGTTTGCTATCAGTGTGCTTGGTAGATACTTGAGTGATCTTGGCAAGGATCATTGGAGAGTTGTAAAGAAGGTCATGAGATACCTGCAAGATATAAAATATCATACGTTGACCTTTAAAAAGTCTGATCCATTTGAAATTGTGGGGTACATGAATTCAGACTATGCATCTTGTGTGGATGATCGTAAATCCACTTTTGGATACATCTTTATGATGTCTGGAGGAGCTGTTTCGTGAAAGAGCGTCAAACAGACACTCATAGCTGCCTTAACTATGAAAGCAGAGAACGTCGCTTATTGTGAGGCCACTTGTCAGGCCATATGGTTGAGGAAAGTGATATCTGGCATGCATATTGTTGATTCTATATCATGATATCTAACCATTAATTGCGATAGTTCGTCTGCTGTGTACTTCTCTCAAAATCATAGGAATTTCGGTCGTATTAAATATTTTGATGTTAAACTCCTGTTTGTTAGAGAGAAGATTGTTGAATTTCAGACTCATGTAGTTCACATTCTTGGTGAACATATGCTAGCGAATCCATTAACCAAGGTCTATCCACAGGATTATTTCAAAATCATGGAACTCATACAGGTCTTGTTAAATCTTTTGATGTAACCTTGGTTTAGTGGGAGTCTGAATTTTATGTTGGTTCTGAGACCATCTATGTAATTTTGTTCAGTTCAGACATCAAAACATTATATCATTTGTTTCCCTATTGGATTCAATGATCTTGTGTGTTTTTTTTATGAGCTATAGTTAAAGGACCAAATTTGTATTTTATTCTATTCGGTTTTGAGACTCTGTGTATTTAATATCACTTGTTTCCCTATCGGATTCAGTGATTTTGTATTGTCTCATTTCTGAATTTCAGACTCATTTGATTCATATCTCTAGTGAACAAATGCTAGCAAATTTGTTGACCAAAGGCTTACCCGTAAGAGTATTTTAAAATCATGTAACTCATATGGGTCTTGTTAAAACTTTTGATGATGCCTTAGTCTAATGGGAGTTTGAGTTGTGTCTTTAAGAGACACTTTTGATGTAATATTGACATATTTGAATGGTTAAAGTTCATTTATGTATTCCATTATGTTCAGATGTTGAGACATTATTTATGATTGAATATATCATTTGTTTTTCTATCGGATTCAATGATCATGTATTTATCATTTGTTTCCCTATCGGATTCAATGATCTTGTATTAATGTTTCACTTCTGAGTTTTGTTGATATTTAATGTATACTGATTACTTAATATTTTCTAAAATTTTGTTATTCTGTTATTTGTCCTAATAATTGATTAATGCTATCCAAGTGGGAGATTGTTGAATTAATTTATGTGGATTAGCATTAATTAATAAATTAGTCCAAATACAGAATTAAATTAAGTAATCTGTCTTGATCCAGCACTAAACTTATAATGAATTGGAACCTGATTAAATGTAAATAATTTGTGATAGGCCAGATTAATTACTGATAAGTCCGTTGAGTAGAGGCTCAAATTTGCAGTCCGTTATGTAGTCAGTGAGTTTCCTATCACAATACTGACTGAAGAGAGACATGATTAAATAATATTTTAATCTATATGAAACTCTAATTTTTTTTCTATGTAAAGGAGTGTAATCCTCCTCTCAAAAAATATACACATTTCATATTCTCTCTTTTTAGGGGTTTGGCTATTGCAAGTTATAATTTTCTCTCTTTTTCTTCAGCAATAAAATTCAGCTCTTTATCAGGTATGTTCATATTTCACATTATGCTAGCATGATATATATAACAAACTTAAAATAAATAAATTATAAATAAAAATATAATTACATCATAGTGTCACTAAAAAATATAATTAATTATTTATATATTTATTCAGAACTAACGATAATTAATAAACTAAATCTACCTATCAACTTGTACAATATTACATGTCTTTGCAATTGTATGGACGCTGCCTCTGATTATTTGTCCCAAGCATGACAAAAAGGCAACAAAAGGTTGAGTTATATAAATTTACTTTACATCCTTGTAATAGTGTGAAATTGTCTTGTCTCGGAATTCCGCAACATTTGATGAATTTTTAGAGATAGGCAACGAGTGTTAATTTTTTTGCTTTTTTTTTTTTATTTAAGATAAAATATATTTTGTTGTTTTAATTTATAGGTACAATTATAGTTTCTCTCCTTTTTTTTAATTTTGATAATGTCTTTTCTATTCTTTATTTTTGTTACAATCTTCCCCTTTTCATTTATTTTTATTCTTAAATATAATATTTAAATACTTAAAATGTCTTAATTATTTCTTAATTTTTTTTAAAAAATTATTTTTTATATTTTAAAAAATATTTTATTTTAACAAAAATTTCTTTCTCAACATATTTTTAAAAATAAAGTATTTTTTAAAATATGATAAATAATTTTTTAAAAAAATTTTAAAAATAATTAAAATATTTTACATATTTAAATATTATATTTAAAAATAAAAATAAATGAAGATATGAGATTATCACAAAAATAAAAAATTGGAGGACATTATTAAAATTATAAAAAAAAAAACTGTAATTAAACTCACAGATCAACTTAAAAAGATATATTTTCTTCTTATTTATTAAGTCTTCAAGGAGAACAGAGAAGGACTCGGTCTTAGAATAGATTAACGGATGAAGCTTTCCTTCTGGAAGATTATGGAATGGGTAGACATGGACTCGTCAAACTATTGGTTGGTGACCTCTCTTTACTCGACTCTTCATCCTTCGCAAAGCTTTTGGAATCCTGTGTCCGATCGAAATCTGGGCTTGACACGCGTCGCATTCACGCTCGAGTCATTAAATCCCAGTTTTCCTCTGAAATATTTATCCAGAATAGACTGATTGATGCTTACGGAAAATGCAGTTGTTTAGATGACGCCCGCAAACTGTTTGATCATATGCCCCTTCGGAATACTTTTAGTTGGAACGCAATTTTAAGTGCATTGACAAAGTTTGGTTGTCTTGATGAGGCTACAAAGTTCTTTGAGTCAATGCCGGAGCCTGACCAGTGCTCGTGGAATGCAATGGTGTCAGGTTTTGCCCAACACGATCGCTTTGACGAAGCTTTGAAATTTTTTGTTAAGATGCACAGGGAGAACTTTACACTTAATGAGTATTCTTTTGGCAGTGCTCTTAGTGCTTGTGCGGGGTTGACGGATTTTCATATGGGTATACAAATCCATACCCTAATTTCAAAATCTCGTTACTCATCTGATGTTTACATGGGTTCCGCACTTGTTGATATGTACTCTAAATGTGGTGTGGTGGCCTGTGCTCAAAAAGCTTTTGATGGCATGGACGAGCGGAATATAGTTTCTTGGAACAGTTTGATTACATGCTATGAGCAAAATGGTCCAGCGGCTGAAGCTCTTCAGGTTTTTGTTTGGATGATGAACAGCGGGATTGAACCAGATGAGATTACTCTGGCAAGTGTTGTCAGTGCTTGTGCAAGCTTGTCAGGTATTAAGGAAGGTTTGCAAATTCATGCTCGTGTTATGAAATGGGATAAATTTCGGGATGACCTTGTGTTAGGTAACGCATTGGTTGATATGTATGCAAAATGCAATAGAATTAATAAAGCCAGATTGGTTTTTGATAGGATGCCGCACAGGAATGTGGTGTCTGAAACCTCCATGGTTAGTGGATATGCAAAGGCAGCAAGTGTGAAAGCCGCCAGATTGATGTTTTCAAAAATGATGGAGAGAAATGTGGTCTCCTGGAATGCACTTATTTCAGGTTATACACAAAATGGTCAGAATGAAGAGGCAGTCAAACTATTCCTCCTCTTAAAGAGGGAATCCATTTGGCCAACACATTACACCTTCGGAAATTTACTTAATGCATGTGCAAATCTTGCTGACCTGAACCTTGGTAAACAGGCTCATACTCACACTTTGAAGCACGGGTTCCGATTCCAGTCTGGAGAAGAGCCAGATATTTTTGTTGGGAATTCTCTCATTGACATGTACATGAAATGTGGATTGGTTGAAGATGGGTGTCTAGTTTTTGAACATATGGTGGAAAGGGATAATGTCTCATGGAATGCCATGATTGTGGGATATGCACAAAATGGTTATGGCATGGAGGCTCTTGAAATTTTTAGAAAAATGTTGGCATCCAGAGAAAAACCAGATCATGTTACTATGATAGGAGTTCTATGTGCCTGTAGCCATGCGGGGCTGGTTGAAGAAGGGCGTCATTATTTCCACTCAATGAGTACTGAGCATGGTTTAGCACCGTTAAAAGACCATTATACATGCATGGTTGATTTACTTAGTCGGGCTGGTTGCCTTGATGAAGCAAAAAATTTGATAGAGGCAATGCCATTGCAGCCTGATTCTGTTGTATGGGGATCTCTACTTGCTGCTTGCAAGGTTCATGGCAACATTACACTAGGGAAGTATGTGGCAGAAAAGCTCTTAGAGATTGATCCTTTGAACTCAGGACCTTATGTTCTTCTTTCAAACATGTATGCTGAGCTTGGTAGATGGAAAGATGTTGTGAGAGTCCGGAAACTGATGAGACAACGGGGAGTCATTAAGCAGCCCGGTTGCAGTTGGATTGAAATTCAGAGTCATGTGCATGTTTTTATGGTGAAAGATAATAGGCACCCTCGGAAGAAGGAAATCTATTTAGTCTTGAAAATTCTCATGGAACAGATGAAGCGAGCTGGCTATTTGCCAGAAATTGATGAGACCTGTGAGGAGGAAAGTGACTCTGAACAAATCTTGCATTACGAAATAGAAATGCCTGTAGACGCTGCAGTTGGATGAAATATTTAACTTATTTGCTTAATACATATGGGAATCTATCATTAGGAAGATCAGATTACCGTTTCTTTTCTTACAAGTTGGAAGAAGGCCAGAAATTAATATCGAGTGGTCCTCCAAATTAAGCATTGTTTGATAACCAAAAAAATGAAAATAAAAATTAAGAATAGAATAGAATAGAATAGAATAGAATAAAATATTATGATTAAAATTATAGTAATAGAATAAAATAAAATAAAAATTATTAAAAAGATAAAAATATTGTTAAAAAATAAAATTATTTTAATTTAAAAAATTATTTTAAATAAAAAATAAAATAAAATATTATTAATATAAAAATTTAAATTAAATTTTGTTAAATAATATTTAAATTTTTAATTTAAATATATATATTTTTAATTATAAAATTTTTTATAAATAAATAAAATAATAAAAAATATTTTAATTTTTTTATTTTTATTTTACACAATTAACTTTTTATTTTATAAAATTTATATTTTTTTATTAATTTTAATAATTAAATTAAAAAATAAATTTTTATTTCATTTCATTATAGTGCCCGTTTGGTACGTTGAAATAAATTTCAGTGGAATGGAAAGAAGAAAGGAAGAGAGAATGAAAAAGAGAATAGAATGCCATTACCTTATTTGGTATGCAATGGAAAGAATTAGGTAATGTAATATTTTATTATTTAATTAATAGAAATTAAAAAAATAAAAAGATAAAATAAACAAAATGATTAAATTAATTTTAATATAAAATAGTTAAATTAATTTTTTTAAATAAAATTTTTTTTAAAAAAATAATTTTTTTTTAAATTTTTTACAAATTAATTTTATAAAATATAATCAAATTAATTTTTTTAATAATTAAATTAAATTATTTGAATATAAAAAATTTGAAGTTAGCATTATTTTATGATGAAATCATGGATTCCATCCATTATTAGAAGGAGTCCATATTCCATCGTACTAAACAGTAAAATTCTATTTTTCATCTCAGATTTTTTTCCATTCCAGTGTACTAAACGGGCACCTAGTTCACCTTTATGCCAAAGGGGACCTCAAGGTGATTTAAGTTGAAGTGTGCAAACTCGTAACTAACTAGAGAGCCCTGAGCGGTCTCTTCTGTTTGTTGTTAGCGCTGGGCGCTAGCTTCAAAGCAACATATATAGAGACTTCCACACTGCCAGCTTTATTGCAGTTAAACACGTGATTTGTTGACATGATCACGTGGCCAGTTTTAATGCCAGGACGACGAGCTAAAAATAGTCACTTTTACAGAATGGCTGCACACACAGGCACTTGACCGTTCAGGATTTTATTTTTATTTTTAAAAAAGGAATATTGAGGTATGTGAGCAGAAGATGATTATTTCTCATAATGTCTTCAAATTGCTGTATTTTGATCATTTGCTATAAACTCTCATTTAATTAGCTGCTTTCAGTGGCCAGATGTGTATCTCATACCATTATATAAAAGTGTGATTGAAATTAAGCTTACCCCACAAGCCTGATGAAGAGCTCTTCATTTAGTTATAATCCTATTTTCATTATTTATTGAGGACAAAGCTAGTGAATTAGGTAATGGGCGATGAGCTTGCAGGGAAAATGAAAAATTTGAGCGAAGAAGGAATCTAAATTATGGAGAAGAGAGAGACAGTGATGTGAATTAAGTAATCATAAAAAGAGAGATAAAGGAACTAACATAATATCAAGTTAGTACAGTTTGTTGGTACTGACCGAACCTGTAATTGTTTATATATTTTTGTTGATATGACATATCTTCTTTGCTTGCTATTTGAAGTAAAATCCAAGACATGTGAACCCTCGAGAGAGTGACAGAGAGCAATGGTCATTAGATGATGACACTATTAAATCCCTTCAGCGAGCATTTATATCTAAGAATTGCATAAGAAATGAACCTGTAAATCATGATGAAGCAGACCATGACCCCAACATTCTTCCATTTACTACTTTCGTCCCCATATCCTTCTTCTTTAAGCACATCCTCTCCTGTCACCGCACATGCCCCAAACAGGTACTGCAAGCACTTACCTGAGTTGGAGAACTCATTCATCAGAAACCCTTCGAAGGGATACTTAAATAGAGACATATAATGCATGAAAATCCAGTAATTTGGAATTTCATGTTTTGATATAAAGTAGCCAGAGAACAAGAAGAATGACCCCATGACACCAGCGATCACTGAGTTCCCAACAATGAAATTAGGCACCAGAGCACTGAAACACACCACAACTGAATTTGCCGTGTAAAGAATTAACCAAATTAGCAACAAAAAGTGCAGAAAAGCTGTGAAACTCCGGTTGAGCCCCACAAGCCAGTATAAAGGCATTGTGAATAAAATGGCTAGGATGAGTAGAAATGGCAAGTAAACTAGGCCATTGGCAATAGCATAGGATGATACTCTGTAGCTTCCACAAGATGTCTCCTTCATCAAAATCTCCCTTTCTTGCAGGAAAATTGGCAGAGCTTCTATGGTGCTTGATAACAAAAATGTTAATATGAAAGCAAATAGACCTACCCTTTCTTCAGCTCCCGCTAGATCATCCTTGAGATTACAAAAGATGGAGCCCAAAACGAATCCGGAAATCAGCATCTGAATCGTTCTACATGCAAAGAGCTCCTTTGTACGAAAGATGTTTTTGGAGAACCTATGACAGAGAATCATAGTTTCTCTCAATCTAGAATTTGCAAAATCACAGGTGAAATTTATTCCCGCATTGATGATATCTTCATCAATTACCTTGGATTGTTGAAAGAGCTGCTGCAGAGTACACTTACCACTTCTACTCTTACCTTGATCATCACCTTTCTTTTGTTGCATTGTTGCTGGCAATTGAGGTGGCGTTTCTAGTTGAATTTGCTGACATTTTTGCTGTTGCTGAATGGTTTCTATGGACTCAATGGCAAATTCAACTACGTTAACATGAAGAGGAAGATCAAAACCCATTAATCTTAGATTCACACCCAGCAAATCCGCAGTCCCATGGTGTAACACAGAGCCACTGGCTAACAACAATATTGACTCGAACAACTTTACTATTCTGAACCCAGGTTGATGGATACTTAGGATTATAGTTCGGCCCCTTGATTCAGCCATGGCGTTTAGCATATCGATGATTTGCAGAGCAGAGGTACTGTCAAGCCCAGAAGTTGGTTCATCCAGAATCAGCACTTTCGGATCGTGTATGACTTCCACACCAATAGAAACTCTGCGTCTTTCACCACCAGATATCCCACGGACCCTGTCGTCTCCAATTCGAGTCTTGGCAACATGGTCGAGTCCTAGTTCCTGAATCAGAGACTTGACCCGGGAGCCGAGTTGCTCTTGAGGAAGCTTTAACCTTAGTTTTGCACTAAACATCAAGGTTTCTTCAACCGTAAGTAAGGGAAACAGAGTATCATTTTGTGTAACATACCCTGAAATCTTCCTGAACTGAAGTTTATCAACAGGTTTCTGGTTCAGTAAGATAGACCCACTTTGTGGAGTAACTTTACCAGCAAGAATCTCAAGCAGGGATGATTTTCCAGCTCCACTTGGCCCTACAATGGCGAGAATTTCCCACGGCTTGGCTTGACAGCTGACGTCCTTGAGGACATGCTTGACTCCACTGCATGTTTGTCTAGCTTTTGCTTCCTTTTCTGGTTCTTGCCCATTTTCTTCGCTATTCATTTGTGGGGATTTGCTGAAGATTTTAAAAGGTTGCTCTGTTTTTTGTGTGCGGATCTTGTAGTTGATGCCTATGGCTTCAACCTCAAAGCCTTGTTTCTTCATTGAATGGTTCTCTCTGTCTCTCTATTTTCTTCTACTCGCTTTGTTTTCCGAATCCCATTTGATTCTCTTCTCTTATTTAATCCAGGGTTTTGGCCTCAGCTACAGACTCTGTAACAATGAGTGGTTCGAACGGATTTAACTGCAAAGACATTAAGGTCCTCGAACTTGTATACCTGGTTCACGTGCACTCGTTCTTGCTATTTCTCTATGAAATTGATAGAATTGGACATAGAAAATAAATTATTTCACGTGGGTATTCTTGGTTTCTCCCTATTTTAGACGGATGGCTAGTCGGTATACATATCTTCAGTGGTCAACAGTAACTATAACAACGATGCTAAATCCACAGTGTACATGGTTTTGGAGCATCATAGATACAGATTACAGAGTAGCCCTTCAACGTGCTTGAAGGAAATTTATTTTGAAGTTACAGCTTCTTCTGCCACTTGTCGCAAAAATTATATTGCTATTTTATCTTAATCTTCCTTCTCTATATCTATCTTCTATAGTTTTTTTTTTTTGGGGTAAAAGAATAGTGTCTGAGCTCAAACTCGTTGTCATCTTACGGATACTCCTACTTCCCAAAAGAGTAAGATTCCTAATACATCAGATAACTAGTTACTATTAACTTGGGAAGGAAGAGATTCTCAAAATACCAGCTGAAAGCGATTACTTACGGCATATTTTGTGTATTTAAGAAGCATGATTGTAGATGAGATGGAAACATATTCTAGAAAAATACCAAGTAGGCTCCCGTAGCAATTTGGAGTGACATAGAAGGACAATGGGGATTCGGAATTAACAAAGTAGTGGTCCCTTGGGGCCCTCAGGTTTGTGGCTGGAATTTCATACTGCTGCAAAACCAACCAAATCTTCCAAAACTCTGTAATTTGACAAGACCATGAACTTTAATCACTTTTGTCTATAAGCTTCAGCATCAGTTAATTATGACCATAACTTCAAAGGTACTCAAGTTTCTCTAATTTAATTTTGGGTGTTTTTCCCCCAACTAAAAATGGTCGAGTCTTGCCAAGGAATAAGTAGTTATCAAGTAAAAAATCATTAGAACAGAAATCCATAAAAAGTTAAAAGAAATTATGAATAATTTAATGTAGATTAAAGCAAGAGTTCATTATTGTCTAAATTTCTACATATTTTATATTGAAGAGACTTTTCTGTTATTGCATAGTGATATTGAGGAAACACCCGTGAACTCTTTTGTGTGGTCAATTAGGACTCTTCCTGAACCTCTCGCTTGCCACCTGCCCCCACCTACTCCAAACAACTCATAATCACTTATTTGCTATGAGGATTAAGAATAGAAACAACCAAGATAGACAGAAGGGTAATATCGCTTAGCCATGCCCGTGAACCTCGTTATTTCTCTCTCCTACCTCATTTGTTTCATCCTTCAATTATTCCACACCCCACCCACCATCACTAATAAATAAAAAATGGCTTTGAGCACTCTGTGATGTTCGATAATTATTTTATGGCGAATGAATAAAATAGAATTGCCCTTTTTTAATAATAACTATATTTTTATTTCAGTAATTGATCAGACATGAATAATCCAAATAAAATTTTCTAATTATGCGGCTATGCTTTCCTTGCTAAAACTTACAATTGAGGATTTGAACCAAAGAATAAAATGGCCTCTCGTATGTTTTTGCTAAGAATATTTCTGTGCTTCTACCTATACAAGATGTTAGATGTGACCTCTCGTGTAATACTTATGAGGCAGGACCTACTTGTAGAGAACAAACAAATATTCCAAATTAAAAGCATGTTGATTGTCGTAGCTTTGTGAAGCATGATAGAATTGTGTTTTACCATAAACTAGGAAATGATGGTCGAGTGCCACAAAGCCCAACGAAGGCACCTCCAAATTAGAGTTTTTGCGTTGGCTTTATGGCCCTCGAAATGTGGTTGTACAGTACACATTGTATAGTAAGATACTGAAATATAGATGCTGTAGGATCCAAAACCATTAGCTATTATCCAGTAATAAGCATGTGGTTGGGAGCTGAAACTTCTTTTTCCCACTTTCAGAGTAAGGAATCTTTGTATTTATGAAAACGACAATGACGGAAGAAAGTCAAGCCGAGCTAACCCTTTAGGATTCATCGCGTTCCCATTTTTTTTTTTTTTAATAGCTGTCTTTTGGGTTTGGCTTTATTTTTGTTTTGTTTTGTTTTGTTTTTTCTAATTTGGTTCTTAATTGAAATTGAAATTTAAGATTCTCAGTTAATATTAGTGAACAAATTTACTCATCGATTTCTTGGCTTCATTAAGAGACCCATCAGGGAGATGTACCCCCCCCCATCCCTCATAAAACCATAAAACCAACGCGTGACATCGATTTCGAGGGCCATAAAACCAACGCAAAAACTCTCAAAATTTTGTGCATATAATAATTATTTTAATTTAATTTTAAATTAACAACTATTAACATTTTATGCGGGGCTAAATTATAAAATATTTATGATTTCACAGTTAAGATATATATATATATTTTGGCACCTAGTTAACATACTATTCGTAGAAACAAATTTATGAAGTAATTTTAAATAAATTAGAAGATCATTTAATAATTTTAACTAATTTATTATCATGTAAAAAGAAGTTTCCACGTGGTGTAGTTTGGCGCTGCGCCAAAATTTTGTTCAGAAACTGGTAATTTCGAATTGTAAAGACCGCAAGTTCGTGTGGTAGGAGTGGCGTCACTCCATATCCATGCAGCTCCACACTATTCCTCGCTCTCCTTCTTCTTCTGGTAATTTATATTTCTCCTCTGAAATTCGACTCAGATATAAAGCTATTCTTTAACTGGTAGCTTGATTAGACTTTGAATGAACTCCTTCTTTCTTAAATCGAAGCGATCCTTTCTTTAAGGTGATCCTGATAAATTGATGTTGATATATCGCTAGGGTTTTCTGATTCTTGATGTTTTCGTTTTAGTTCATGTGGACAGTCTAACAATACTGTTATCTCAATTCTATATCGGCATTTTTCCATAATTAGTTTTGGTTCAGATGAATGAAATAGTCAGAGTAGAAGATACAAATATGATTTTTTATTTTCAATTTTAAAAGAGATGGTTGAAACAGACCTTTGATAACCGTAATTGAACTGAGGATGCGTACGAGGGAGCTCAATATTGGGAAATGAATTGACGCCTCATATCCGAAGTCCAAATTAATGTTTGCCTTACAATAGCTCTCTTCATTATCATGCAATGGGAATGCAGTAATAACGTTGTTTTGTCTGTGATGTCAATTGTGCTGAGATACATATTTATTATAACATATTTCTCAAGGACGAAGAGTTGTGCTTATTTCAGGAAGTGTGTTCTTTCTGGTGGGTCATCCTCTAAGCAAGTGGAAAACTTATAATGGATATGATTTGGATATGAGATTTTTTGTAAATAGATTCTTCCATAAGAATCCCAAGGGTAATAAGAGATATTTCTCAAAACGTATAAGAGCGCTCAAATCCTGTTCGGCTGCCGTTTGGAATGATTCCTTTCTGTCTTCAAATGAGCAACTAAGTGATGCACGATTGATATATTCCGTTGCTCCGGCAATGGGCCACAACCAGGTATACGTATCTAATTTCTTCGTTATCTTACCTTTTTCCTTTGAATCATGAGACGGTAACCAAAAAGATTCTCTAGAATCTATGGTTCTGAAATATTTTTAGGGGCTGATTGAAATTGTTTTAAATTCCATGACATGAATTTGGTTTCCTGGGTTCTCTTGGATTGGATCACTTGAATTTCTACCTCAAATACATATTCTTGTTTACTCAAGGATGGGGTTCTGGCATAATATATGCGCCCATTGCCCCTTTTACTGCTATAAGAAGTTCAAAAGGAAAGAAATGAAAAGGGCAAGGGAAGGTTTTGATATATATATATATATATATTTTACTGTAAAACACAGTTTATATAAGCTAAAGAGGATGTATGGAATGGGACAGAGGGAGTAATTGCTTTCAAAATGTATCATGTATATTTAATCTCTTCTTAATTCCTGTTTCTGATGTCTCTGCATGCATACTGCATAAACAGTCAACTAACGCTACAGGTGGGAACATTTGTGGAATTTCTGTGAGCCCCATTCTTATGCACGTTAAATATTACATTCATATATATTTAGTACTGGAACACGATAAGATTCTTGTTGCTCACAATTTTCAAAATAGAATTAAAAAGAAGTGTTTTAGTAAAATATTCTTTGCATTTGTTGTTATTATTATTATTATTATTTGTGTGGGTTAGCAACACAAGCGGAGATTGTATGTTCTAAGCACCAACAAAATGATTGTTTCCTCGATTCTCATTTCTTTATGTTGCCATGGATTTGCATTTCATTATTTTATTTTTATTGTAACTTTATATATAATGCTTCTAACAGGAATCTCATCCGGAATCTCATTTTAGAGTTCCTGCAATTGTGAATGCTCTTGAAGAAATGAAGCTCACTTCAAAGGTGCTAAAATGCAATGCACATCATACTTCAGTATTGCCATGTTTTTCATCTATAGTTTTCTTTGCAGTATCTCCTTAACTGCATGATAATGTGAAAACACTGTATTATAATTAGTCATACATGTATAGTGGCATCTTATGTTATAAGATAAAAGTATTCTCATATCCACAACCACTTCTTTTGTTTGTATAACCAGTTTCGTGGCTCTGAGATCATTGAACTTCAAAATTTTGAACCTGCTTCAGTAGATGACATTGCAAGTGTTCATGCAAGAACCTATTTGTCTGGCCTTGAAAAGGTAGCCTTATTATCTTTGTTAAGTAATCTCTCTTCACTGCAATTATTCCTTTTGTGAGAGATTATATTCTCTGAGTTATAATAAATTTTTTTGTAAGTTGTGGCTAGCAAGTATGCTAATCTCTTTCATACTGCATCTACTTTCTAGTTTCCATTATGTCTTTCATTTTCATTCCTTTTCTTTTTCTTTGGTGTACATGATGCTTCAAAAAATTTATTCAGTTGTTGAATTTGCAGAGTGCTTTGTCATCATATATGTTGAACATAGCTATTTTATAGATTACTTTCATTTGATGCATGCTTTGCTTCTGATTTAGTTTTGAAGTGATGATAAAATACATGTTAGTGGCTATATTGTTCACTGGATATATAGAAGTTAACACATGTCTTACTAATGTCTTCATATTAGCCTGTTCTCTATGATCTTGGTTTTCAGATCTATATTCCATTGTAGTCCCTTGGCACTGTTATTATAATTGTGTTCCTTAAGCATTCACCTTTTGTACTTCATCTGACTTTATATGGCACAGAAAATTCTGCTTCTAAATTTTGACAGTTTCCCTCCTCTGAATGTTTATAGGCTATGGATCAAGCTTCGGAGAAGGGCCTTATTTTCATTGATGGCTCTGGACCAACATATGCTACTGCCACTGTAATTGCTAATTCCAAATTTTTTCTTTCTTTCCCAAGCTTATATATTTTCAGAAAGTCATTCTATTCTAGACACTTTATATTTTACTTTGTTGTGGTAGAAGACATAGTTATACAGCATGGAATACCACAATGCGTTGTTCTGTTAGCAATCTCATGGTGGTGTTAATAATGCAGACCTTCGAGGAGTCATTAATTGCTGCTGGAGCTGGATTAGCCTTAGTTGACTCAGTGGTGACGTCTCAACCTGGCATGTCCATCTCTTAGTGATAATCTGTGTGTGTTTTGGGGAGGGGTAAGTGGGTTTGTGGGTGGATTACTGGAAATATTCATTCATGCTTCTTCTGGGGGTGCACATACTGGACAAAGATTTATTTGTTTATTCTGTTGGAAAATTTGGGTCTTACGTAATGTATATGGACCAGATGTTGATTCCAAGAGAGAAATATAAATCCACCACCCAATTTAGGCTACTGTAAACTACTGCCGAAGTCGATTTAATTTGACCCTTTTCAAACTAATCATAGTTTGACTGAAACATCATATATATATATATATATATATATATATATTTAATTATTTATTTATTTATTTTGGCCCTGAAGAACACACAGTATGGTCTACATTTCTTTCTTTCATTAAGTGGGAAGGGGGGTCTACAAGTATCACAAATTATGGAACCAGCCTCAGTGAGTTGCTTTTATCAATTTTAAATGTTTCAAGAATTTTAGGGAGTGTCCATTTTATATTTTAAATTTTAATGTTTTCTTATATTCAGGTCGCAGCTTCAAAGAACAGCAGAGATCCACCCACTGGCTTCGCTTTGATAAGACCACCGGGACATCATGCTATTCCAAAGGGGCCTATGGGCTTCTGTGTTTTTGGAAATGTGGCCATTGCAGCTCGATATGCTCAACGTGTGCATGGACTAAAGCGCGTGTTTATAATTGATTTTGATGTCCATCATGGGAATGGAACTAATGATGCTTTCTATGAGGATCCAGATATATTTTTCCTTTCAACTCATCAAGTAAGCTAAATGTTCGTTCATGTATCTAAATAAAATTCCCTATGCTTCTTCATTGATTCTGAACTCTCATCTTTTCATTCTTCAATTTTTGGCTTTAACTTATTGAAGTTTTAGAACCCATCTCAGTCAATGTTATCTTTTGTTCAAAATTGTTAGAAAATTTATTTCTAAATATTGAGGTTTGATTTCAATTCTAGGTTGTGGCAATCTCAAAAATAAATTTTACTAAATTAGAACTGGCATTGTGTGGTGGAAGGAAATATACTACTGTAAAAAATTTTATTTCTGAATGTTGCACCACAGATGGAATTTATTTGCTTCTGCATGACGTAAGTAGTTTTAACTCCCCACTTCTTTTGTTGCTGCCAATGAAGTTGCCTGATATCTATTGAACCAAATTTCGTGTCATATATCCTGCACTCATTATACCTTTAAACAGAGTGACTTTGCATCTTATAAAATTGATTGCAAAAAGCTTTTGATCTATTGCTATATTTAATCTTTTTTATGACTCAGGATGGAAGCTACCCTGGTACTGGTAAATTTGATGAGGTGGGAAGGGGAGATGGTGAAGGAACCACACTAAATCTGCCTCTTCCAGGAGGCTCAGGTGATACTGCTATGAGAACTGTGTTTGACGAAGTCATTGTACCCTGTGCTCAAAGGTTTAAGCCAGACATAATTTTGGTTTCTGCCGGGTGAGTCATTTATTGTCGAAGCAAAGATGGGCTGAAAACTAATTGACTTCTAGTAATTTTCATGTCGACATGAATTACTGGTTCCCAAGCACAGTTGCAAACTTAATCCAACTATGAAATTTTGGATTGAATCCCTAGTGCAATTGAAAAGCTCCATACAAATTGTTGTTGCCAACCTAGTTTTATTTGGAATTTCTTGCGATTTCATTTGTCAGGTATGATGCCCACGTGTTGGATCCACTAGCTAATCTGCAATATACAACTGGAACATACTACATGCTTGCGTCCAATATTAAACAACTAGCAAAAGATTTATGTGGGGGCCGATCTGTGTTTTTTTTGGAGGGAGGATATAATCTCAAGTCTCTTTCATATTCGGTGGCTGACTCATTCCGTGCTCTTCTCGGAGATCGGAGCTTGGCACCTGAGTTCGATGACCCAAACATTCTGTACGAAGAGCCATCAACAAAGGTTAAGCAAGCAATCCAGAGGATAAAACACATACATTCCCTGTGATGTTGGAAATCGGAACTTGATAGCTTGTATGTAAATTTTTCTTTTTCTATATTCATAACTATATCCCTATGGTGTATTAACACATGAGCATGGTCCCACTTCGCATATAGAAGCCGCTGTAAAGCGATGCTCCTTAAAAACGAATTGTAATTAAATGCAACTGTAATTACACAAAGTGGTAACATTTGTTGAGTACAGCCCTCTGTACCGAGACTTGAAAGTTGCTCGCAGGATGTCTCCCCCCCCCCCCCCGGCCCTCTCCTCCCCTTCTTTTTCTCAGAGAAAAAGCTTTCTTTTTGATGACTTACTTAAAATAGTTTTTTTTTCCTCACGACAAAAAACCACTCAATGAGGTTATTACTTCCAAAAGGGTTCGTAAGAATGCAACCCAGCCATTAGCCAAGATTAATTGACCAAGACCGCAATTTTAAATATTTGTGGAAGACAGATTGTTAAAAGCAGCACAATCTTGAAGTCAAAACTAGAAAAAAGTGTTAGAAGGTTAAAGAAATTTTTTTCACATTGAAAATGTGCTTTCACGCTATGCATGCAGCAGAGCTCCACTATACCCCCATAATGTGGTCTTTAAATTGCTGGCCATGGATTGCAGGGCCTGGGGGATAAACTTCAAGTGCCGTAATTATAAAAGCAATCACAGGTAGAGCTTGTGTCTAAGGATAAACTTAGTGCCTCCCAAAGGTGACCCCCCACCTACTTCTTGATGCAGAAACGCATAAACTTGTCTTTTAGTGAAGCATGATGATGGCTTTGGCTTATGAAACACATATTAAGTCTTAAAAGTCATTCGCTATTACTGGTTAATTGGTTACGTACTGCAACAAGATTCCCACTGGGGCTTCTTAATTTTTGTTTGTTTCTGTTTGTCTGATTAAGTACTAAAATATCTTCACTAAAAATAGAAGAAAAAATATACGTAGTTTGGGAGGAGTAGCTCAACTCAATTTTCAAGATTAAACTATGAAGTCATTAATTAAGAGAGTTTAAAAGGTAACTCTAATGGAAGTGATCCCCTTCGTAAGTGTGTTTGCCTTCTAATTCCCTCTAACATTGCCGTTAAATTTAATCTCGAGGGTACCAAGTTGTTACCCATCGAGTGTCCGTAAGTTGTACGCTATTCTATCTGATAAGGTGCGCTGTAAGTCTAAAATGATTCATCCATGAAGAACATATAGCAAATGTGAACAAGAAGACTTACCAACCACTTTCTTCCAAAGAAACTTTGTCGGGTTCAGGGTGCTCGTCATCTAGATTTATCCACAAGCTAGTACAGTGATAAATTCTTCTATAATGTTGGTCCATGCAAAGATGCTCATTCAATGAGCAAATTACATGTGCTAATTAACCAGTGAATAACATGCATTTAAGTCTTTGGAGGATAAGATGATTATGCTAAGTACTCAATGTCAAACTTGATTACAGTGTAAATCCCTTTGCAAATTTGCATGCAACGTATTGATGGGAATCTTCAGCATTCTAAAAGGGAAAGAAAAGATAATAATCATATAATCAACCAAAGCTTTCTCTCCTCCCTCCCTTCCTACAAGAATATATATAAATATAGATAGCACCAAGCTTGACCCAAGTGTCAAAATCCACTTCTAAACGAACTAGAAACTCGTAATATATAACGATCGATGGCAGGTGAAAGCGTGAACCTTCCACCTGGTTTTCGCTTCTCTCCAACAGATGAAGAGCTCGTCCTTCACTTTCTCTATCGCAAGGCTTCTCTTCTACCATGCCATCCCAATATTATCCCTGATCTTGATCTCTCCCTCTTTCATCCTTCCCAGCTCAATGGTATATGCTTCTTTTCCATCACTTGCTCATATTTTTCAAAATTAGAAGGCATAACCTTATATATGCATATTCATGGATCTATATACAGGGAAAGCTTTGTCAAGTGGAAACCAATTCTATTTCTTCACCAAAGTGAAGGAAAACAGAGTAACAGAAAGTGGGTATTGGAAGGAAATAGGTTTCACTGAGTCAATAGTCTCAGCCGCCGTCAACAAAGTTGGAATGAAGAAATACTTCATATTCAACAATGGAGAAGCAGCTGAAGGTACTGAAACCAATTGGGTAATGCAGGAGTATCATCTTTGGTCATCTCAAGTAAGACGAGAACCGGTAAGGAATTTAGTTATTGTTAGTTTAGACAATTAAGAATACATGGAAAATTCATGAACTTTTTTTATTAATTATATTTTCTCTGCCAGTTGAATTGTGCAAGAAAGGATCAAAAGCAGAGTAAATGGGTTTTATGCAGAGTCTATGAAAGGAACGGAGATGATCAACAAGGTGAAATCTGGGACGATGATGATGATGGAACAGAGCTTTCATGGGCAGACGAAGTGTTTATGTCATTGGATGATGATATCGAAGAAATTAGCTTCCCTAATTTAGATTTCATCGATGCACAGTGAGATGTTCAATTACATGTAGATCACTCACAATTTAGGGCATCTAGTTAACATGCAGGACCAATAAGGTAGTCGCTGAGTATTGTTGTGACAAATGGGTTTGGATTGATTCGGCAAAAAAAATGATGTAGATAAGGAAATAAAATCCAAAGCGGGAAACAAAATTAAAGTATCGATTTGACAATTCCCATTTTGAATAAGTTGTGACGTGGCATCCTAATCTATTATGGGTTTTGAGGTTTTCGTAAAACGCACCAGCTAGAAACCAAAATGATCAATTTGTAATAAAAAAATCACTGCCACGAAGGAAAATCTGTCTGCGTTAGCCTTCCCATCATTACCTTCATTTTTCATAATCTCTTTGAAATTATCGAGCAACTTTGGTATTGCGCGCCTCTCCCATGGCTCTCTGCGTGAGGAAATCCACTACCATCCTCACCCTTGTCAAATCAAAGACAAAGACGCCCTTTCTTTTCATGCCTTCGCCTCTGCCAAGTTCTTCCACTTCCTCCGCCTCTCTGTTTCGTCATCCGAAGACTGACTTTCTGGAAAATCTCACAAACCCAAATGGAATCACAAATCTTCTCTCTTCTCGTCGCTTTGAGTCCACTATAGCGCAAGATCGTTTCAATTCCGTTAACGATTCTTATGACAACCAGGTACTTTCTCACCTTCAAATAATCACTCAAATTGCCTGATTCCATCTGTTTTTGATGTTTGAAATGCTTATAGTGATTGAGGATTTTTCTGCAGTTATGCAAGTAAATGTTTGCGTTGATCATCGTTTCTTGTTAACCAACCAGATTCTTCTTCGTAAGAATTAGTTTTATATTCAAAAATCAAAACAATCAATTCAACAAGTAATTTTCTGTGTTTTACTAGCAAGTCTTTTGAGCTTCCCCACAATTCTTTTTTAACTATTATTGCTGAATTATCACATTTTTTTTGTTTTCGGGTCATCAAAGTCGAATGTGGCCTATGTGGGCCCTAGATGGGCCTGGGCCCATTTAATATAAGGACAAAAAAAAAATAGCATCCTCGCTCTCTAACAACCCTAATGTCAAGTCTTTATAAACCCCATGCCCTGGCCGCTCTTCCATCTGTGCCTTGTTCTAACACTTGCTTTTTTTTGTTCTGTGTATTTTTGTTGCTTCAGCGTTCTTCATTTTCGTTTTCATTGAGATATTAAAAAGCAAGATCAGCTTCTTGATTGTACCTTTATGATGAAGCTAAGGTTCAGTCAATTATATTTACAAACTTGCGATATAAATTTTGCCAGTGTCACTCGCCTGAATTTGACTTCTCTCGATCTTTCAGGCCCTTTTATCACTGGCACATCTCTCTTTGTCTGTGTCTTATTTCAGTCAAATCTTTCAATCTCTTAGCATGATTCTATATACACATATATATATTGAGAATAATCGAAATGCTGTCTTGAGCAAACGCACTCTGTCCCAGAACCGTGTGTTTGGCACGAATGTTTTGAGGCAATTTCTTCGTTTGCGATAGTAATGGAGTTTCTTCATCTATGATTCAGAAGTTCCAATCCAGCTAATTCGCCCTTATGGTCTGCTTTGATGGGTGACCTTATAGGGCACATTGTTGGAATACACATTATTTATATGATTCAAGCACGTCCAGTTTTCTATGATCAAAGTTTATGAGGGATGCAAAAATGTTTCACTGCTTGTGCCAGTAATCGGTAGAGATATCGACAATCGACCTGTACTTTGCAAACTTAACCCAATTAAACAACCTGAACAAGATGATTGAAATTACAAAGATGAAGTAGGATATTTATTCAAGGACCCTAAATTTTTAGGAAAATGAAGCGGAAGAACAACTAAAAAAATGTCATATTTGTTTAAACGCAAATGAGGTATTATAAGATCTATATAATATTCCATTATACGCTCCAGCCTCAAGCTGATTATAATATGGTACTGGGTCATGATTCATGAAATGCATGTCTACACGCTGACTGGATATGGCAGGTCTTAGATTTTCCTGGAGGGACAGTGAAATTCACCCCTGATATGAGGTTTATATCGGAATCGCCTGAGGAGAGAACACACTGCTACCGTGTCCTTGATAACGATGGGCAACCAATTTTGGGCACTGACTTTGTGAAGGTCTTCACGACCCTGACCTACTATACCATTTTCTTTGTATGTCCAAATATAAAGAAACTAAACTCATTGATATCATTACTATTAGGTCAGCGAAGAAGTTGCTGTGAAGATGTATAATGACATGGTTACACTTCAAACTATGGACACTCTCTTCTATGAAGCACAAAGGCAAGGTAGAATTTCTTTTTATTTGACAACAATTGGAGAAGAGGCTATCAATATTGCATCAGCTGCAGCGCTCACCATGGATGACCTTATATTCCCTCAGGTTACAAGCACATATATAATACATATAAACGGAAATTTTAACACGTTTATCTTTATGAATGCAATTCATCCTCTCGTCAGGGTTTTATCCTCTTAATTTACCATCTTTGTCTAATTAGTTGACTAGATCAAGGTTGAAAATATACTACAATAATTCGGATTACATGCAGTATAGGGAACCAGGAGTTCTGTTATGGCGTGGATTCACTCTGCAAGAATTTGCAAACCAGTGTTTTTCCAATAAATATGATAATGGGAAAGGAAGGCAGATGCCGATCCATTATGGGTCAAACAAACACAATTACATTACTGTAGCATCGACAGTTGCGTAAGTATTTAAAGATTCTCCATTTAGGAATTAATGTACACTTTTTTTCTTTTTTTGGTTCCTTACATCATAAGATTTGAAGTTACGTAATGCATTGCTTGCACTGATGTCCAGTTCACAACTTCCCCATGCTGTTGGAGCAGCATATTCCTTAAAGATGGACGAAAAGGATGCATGTGCTGTCACTTATTTCGGTGATGGTGGCTCAAGTGAGGTAATAATACAAGACCAATTTATTCCCTTTTCTGCAAATAAAATTTCCATGGACCTTAAACATGGCCTTGGGTTGGAACATATATATTCGGATCTTGCAGTACTTCAGGAATTCATCCAATACAGTATCACTTACGGGCTAAACCTTGTCAGTTTTCAATGTCCTTTTTTTTTTGGGGTCTGTTAGGAGTGCTTCCTTACATTTCGTTTACTTCTCCAAGTTGTGACGATCTCATCTTAATTATAGTATGGGTAAATAGGTGCACTACAGTGTTTTCGTTTCCATCAGCAATCAAGGATCCTCAATAACGAAAGTGAATTGTTTTCACTTTATATATTCTGATAGATTGCTTATTGTCAGGGTGATTTCCATGCTGCTTTAAATTTTGCAGCTGTTATGGAGGCCCCTGTTATCTTTATATGCCGGAACAATGGATGGGCTATCAGCACTCCTACTGCAGATCAGTTTCGAAGTAATTTCCTTTTCCCTCTTTTGATACTCTTTATGGTCAGGTCTGTCTCATTTTTTTTATAATGTCTAATTGCAATTTTTCTGGATTTTTTGTTCATGCATAGGTGATGGAGTTGTTGTGAAAGGGCGAGCATATGGAGTCCGTAGTATCCGTGTAGATGGCAATGATGCCCTGGCCATTTATAGTGCTGTTCAAGCTGCACGTCGAATGGCAGTTAGTGAACACAGACCAGTTCTACTTGAGGTAAAGTTAAGTCACTAGGAATGAGCTAGTGGTGCGGGTGTTGTATAGTTTGCAGGAGGTCTTAGTTTCAGAAATTCATGCTGTTATTGTACCAATAAAAAAAACCAACAAGAGTTGGCTCAAGGGACAAGATTGAATTAGGTTGACTAAAATGTCTTCGGTTCGATTCTTGTTGGTAATTCCTTTTTGATAGATATCCCATCTTTGGAGTTGAAACAATCTATCTGCCTCTTAAATGTTTTTGTCAAAAAAAAAAAAAGAGTACTTACTTTTATAGCTGAACTCTCAGGCATGTCCAAGTGAAGAAGCAGCAGTGTGGTATGTGTCAAGACATGTTAAGGTAGAGCACTATAATATTTGGTTTTTCTTTTTCAGGCACTAACATATAGAGCAGGACACCACTCCACATCTGATGATTCCACCAAATATCGCCCAGCCAATGAGATTGAATGGTGGAGATTGGCACGAGATCCTGTGTCTAGATTTAGAAAGTGGATTGAAAGGAATGGTTGGTGGAATGCTAAGGCTGAGTCAGAGCTGAGGAACAATACAAGACAGAGGGTAAGACTTGTATCTCAGAATACCCACTGGTGCGTCTGGTTTATACTAATTATATTCCTAGATAACGTTGCCGGACATTTTCCTATACCAATCTTAAGAAACTCCAGACGTTAACCTCAATACGAAGCATGATACTAGTGCTTTGTTTCGCAGACTTTTGGGTTTTTATTTGCGAATATTCTGTTCGATATCCAAAAATTAGTGCAAGAATTATTTGCAGTATGAAAACTCAGAAAATTGTAACAAGGTTGCTACTGAAGTCTATTCTGTATGATATTCCCTCTCCTTGTTGAAAAAAAACATGTAAATTCAAAATTTGAGTAACCCTGCACTTTTAATAGAATGTTCACCGCAATAATAAATTATCCTCATATATAAATCAGATGGATAGTAATTTCTTGATAGAGAGACTACATATGCCAAAATTTATGGGGCATGTGATTGCTTGGCATGTTGGAACTCTGAAACAATTTGTCCCAAGGATCTTGCTGTTTCAACATCATGATCTTGAATACTAGAGTAAAATACTTCGAATTTAATTTAGATGGACTGTCAAAAACTTTTAAACAATATTATTGTACGATATCTGACTAAGAATTCTCCTTCTGCAGCTACTACATGCAATTCAAGTGGCAGAGAAGGTAGATAAACCTCCACTTGCAGACATTTTCACTGATGTTTATGATGTCCCTTCTTCCAACCTCCACGAACAAGAGCAATGGCTGAAAGAGACTATAAGAACACATCCACAAGATTACCCGGCAAATATGTCTGTCTAGTTATAACTTAAATATGCTTGTTTCGATGACATTACATCTTTCAGTAATTGCTCCTCTTCAAACTTATATTCTTTTTGTGTGTTGCTTCTGCATACTGCTGCCCGCAGTTATAATTGGATCGGGTATTCGCAGATGTGGGTTTATACGGTTTCCTCTCGTTTTATTCTTGTATATATTTAGGCTACGAGGACATTATATGAATTTTGCTCTCAAAAGAATGAAATTCAAAAATAAAATATTAGAACTTTAATATAATAGAACATTTTGAATCATGTGTAACAAATATTATTTAATTAATTTATACAAGAATACTTCTTATATTTACTTGAGTCGACCCAATTATAAAAAAAAAATTAAATATATCAAGCAATTTTTAATGAGATTTATCTTAATTTTATAATTAATGGTGTAGTTTTATTTATTTCTTCTACTAAAGCGCCTTGCTGATTGCAAGAAGGTCTGAAAGACGGTGTTAGCGGCAAAGTTGAGGCCCATTTAGGAGAACAGATTCCCATCGACAGGACAGAACAGGTGGCTTGGATTCCGAAGTATTTCGTCCATTTTTGGTTGTATTCAACCACTGGCGTATAATTACAGGCCACTCGTCCAAAAAAGAAAACCTTATAAAATATAATTAACAACGATAAATGAGCACTCGGTTTGTTTTTAAAGCTTCCCATTTAATTAGTGAAAAAAAATAAGAAAACGAAATTTTATATATATGAAAAGTATAAAATATATCATTCCAATTATTACCAAGTAAATATAAATAACTCCTATGACCTCATCATATTGTTTGATTTTCTATTTTAATTTTTGTTATTATGTTTTAAGTCATATTTTTGTTTGATGATACATCTTAAAATAAGCGTGTGCGTCTTACATAGATTGACTCCCAAAGTACCCGTAAGCGAGTTTGTGACGATGTACGTTTACGAGTGTCACCTGAAATTCTTCCGAAATAAGCTCGAACAAGTTTTTGTCTCATTTTCCACCCAATCATCGCCTTTCTTAAAATAGTGTCTTCTCTGTACAACGTTGGCCATACAAAGCTGTGCTCCCAATTGGAGTGGACAACCACCAAAACCAAACCAACCTAACTTCTTTTCTCTTCCCCTTCCTTTCTTTTCTTATTTTCCATTCCCAAAAATTCCTTCCCTGTTTTCCATCCATCTTCTCCCTTTCTTGAACAACAAAAGAGTCAAACCATTTTCTTCCCCACACCCAGTTTATATGCACGAAGAATCCATTATTCTAATAATGTTGGTTATTTGGCAAACTCTGTTGCTGCTGCGTTGGTAAACTAAAAACCAGGGAATGTATATTTGCCACATGAATTGAGAAGCCTCATTTGGGGTCTGCATATACGAGGAACTGAAACGTAGTGCAATCGAGGCAAGAAGCCATGGGGGATAATGGAAACAATAAAGATGGCAATAATATAGTCTGCTATGCACCAACTATGATAACAACAAATGGCATATGGCAAGGAGATAACCCTTTAGATTATTCTCTCCCTCTCTTCATCTTGCAGCTGACTCTGGTCGTCGCTGCCACCCGCATATTCGTCTTCATCCTCAAGCCCTTTCGCCAGCCTCGTGTAATTTCTGAAATCTTGGTAAATTAGTTTCTCTTCCAGCACAAAGCTACATCTTTTATGCTGTGTTTGAAAGAAGCTGATGCTTTCAGTTTTTTTTTCCTTCTACAGGGTGGTGTAATATTGGGGCCTTCGGTGCTTGGGCGAAATAAGACATTTGCTGATGCAGTATTTCCTCTAAGAAGTGTGATGGTAATTGAGACAATGGCAAATGTGGGTCTCCTATATTTTCTCTTCCTGGTGGGAGTGGAGATGGACCTTGTGGTAATAAAACGTGTTGGTAAAAAAGCAGTGGCGACGGCGTTGGCTGGGATGGTCTTACCTTTCGCCATTGGTGCTGCCTTCTCCTTCCTTCTTCAAAAACACAACGGAAACAATATAAACCAAGGCACCTACATCTTATTCCTTGGCGTTGCTCTCTCTGTAACCGCGTTTCCTGTGCTTGCCCGGATCCTTGCAGAGCTCAAGCTCATCAACACAGAACTGGGTAGAGTTGCTCTATCATCTGCACTCATTAATGATGTGTGTGCTTGGGTTCTCTTAGCTCTAGCCATCGCTTTAGCCGAGAATGATGCAACTTCCTTGTCTTCCCTATGGGTCATTCTCTCTAGCTTAGCTTTTGTGGGGTTTTGTATTTTTGCCGTCCGACCAGCAGTTACGTGGATAATAAGGAAAACGCCTGAAGGAGAATCGTATAGCGACTTCTATATCTGTTTGATTCTGGCTGGGGTTATGGTCTCAGGTTTTATCACAGATGCCATTGGAACGCATTCTGTTTTTGGAGCTTTTGTTTTTGGCTTGTCAATCCCAAATGGACCACTTGGCATCACTCTTGTAGAAAAGCTTGAGGACTTTGTTTCGGGACTTTTGCTCCCTCTCTTTTTCGCCATTAGTGGGCTTAAAACTAATATAAGCGCCATTGATGGATCCTCTACCTGGGGAGCTCTAATTCTTGTCATTTTTCTTGCCTGTATTGGCAAAATTGCCGGAACTCTCATCGTTGCAATGTTTTATCAGATGACGATTCGTGAAGGTACTACCCTTGGCTTGCTCATGAACACAAAAGGCCTTGTTGAAATTATTGTGCTTAATGTTGGAAAGGACCAGAAGGTACTAACTATCCTACTGCTATCTTAATTCCTGTCTTATCAGTTTATGTACTCATTTTGATCACTCACTCACAATGACTTGCAGGTTCTGGATGATGAATCATTTGCTATCATGGTGCTTATTACTATAATAATGACCGGGATTATTACACCTCTTGTATCAGTTGTTTACAGACCATCAAAGAGGTTTATATCTTACAAAAGAAGAACCATTCAGATGTCAAAACGAGATGCGGAATTCAGAGTCCTAGTGTGTATCCACACCCCTCGAAATGTCCCAACCATTATCAACCTCCTTGAAGCCTCTAACCCAACCAAAAAGTCCCCAATATGCGTCTATGTGCTGCATTTGGTTGAACTCACTGGTCGAACATCTGCTATGCTCATTGTCCATGATACCCGGAAACCGGACTGCCCTGCTCTTAACAGGACACAAGCTCAATCCGACCACATCATCAATGCCTTCGAAAACTATGAGCAACATACTGGTTGTGTCTCTGTGCAGCCCTTGACAGCAATATCCCCTTATTCCACCATGCATGAAGATATCTGCAATCTAGCCGAGGACAAACGGGTTGCCTTCATAATCATCCCTTTCCACAAACAACAAACAGTCGATGGTGGAATGGAAGCTACAAACATGGCATTCCGAACCATCAACCAGAATGTTCTTGCAAACTCACCTTGCTCGGTTGGAATCCTAGTTGACAGAGGCTTAAGTGGGTCCACTCACTTGGCTGCAAATCAAGTATCTCATCACGTAGCTATATTGTTCTTTGGAGGGCCAGATGATAGAGAAGCATTATCCTATGCATGGAGGATGTCAGAGCATCCAGGGATAAACCTTACCGTGCTGCGTTTTGTTGCTGGGGATGAAACAGTTGAGCCAGTGAATCAATCTAGCTCAAATCTTAATGAACCAAGGATGCTAACAGTGGAAACAGACAAGGATAGAGAGAAGCAGCTTGATGAACAATTCGTGAAAGAGTTTAGGATGAGAAATGCAAATGATGAAACAATGGTTTACATAGAGAGGGTGGTGAACAATGGGGAGGAGACAGTGGCAGCAATAAGGTCAATGGATGATATTCATGATCTGTTCATAGTTGGGAGAGGGCAAGGGATGATATCACCACTCACGGCAGGGCTGACAGATTGGAGCGAGTGCCCAGAATTGGGTGCTATTGGGGATCTGTTAGCGTCATCAGATTTTGCAGCAACTGCTTCAGTGTTGGTAGTGCAGCAATATGCTGGAACAGGGACATTGGGAGATGGGATGGGAACACCAGACAACTCAGTGCAAACAAATGAAGAATATATACAGCAATTAAACCATCATCAAACGCCCCCACCGAGGGGACAAAGTGTGTTCAATCCACAACGTTTGTGATTCAGTAGCTCTCTCTTTTGGATTTTGATATCTCCAAAAATGAAACATGAAACCAAGTTCAGAACTTGAGATCCCATGAATATTGATCCTCCAAACTTCATATATACGATCATCAGCAAGCAAGTGAATTACAATACAAGAAATCAGTATGATATATAATGAAGGAGCATAGGTGGATGTATATTAGGGATTCAGTTGGTAGAAACCCTTCAAAGTGTTCCCATTTTCTTTTTCTTCTTTCTATATTTTAATATATGTATAGTTTTTCTTTTCTTCTTATTTTTCTGTTGGCGTAAATAAAAAACTTGACATGGATGCCTCCAAGGCAGAAACGAACTTAAAAACATTTTAGAGAACTCGTTAACTTTGACTTGAAAACTTCCCTTGCAAACCTCATATACATATACAAGGAACTTCAGATAGAGACTGCATTAACTCTTGTATATATAACCGATTTTCAAAGTTTTAAATCTTTTTTACTTGTCATAAGTAGACTCTTAGGTTGTTTGCCTAAAAACAATCCTGCAGGATAGAGTTTTGAATTTTATTTTATATAAAAATTTGACACTCGAGTATTTTAAAAATTAGTAAAATAAACAAATAAATAAAGCTCGCAAACTTGATCCATAATCAACTTTATTTGTGACCACATGAACATTACTTAAGTGGCAGCCTGAGAAAGAAGCAAAGTCTATTCCTTCTCTCTCCTAACTAGAAATATCTCCCTCTCTAAGATCAAAAGAAACAAAAAATTATTTGCAAATTAGTAATTTTTTTTTGTAAAATAATTAATATTTATACACTAGTCATCATCAAAATAGTACCCCATTTTGAAATTATAAAGGCAACTTTCCTCATTCCTGAAGTAATTGAAATGTTTTAGTTGTAGTAGGTTAAATTTTTTTCTTTTGAGATGTTATAGAAAATGGACTATCAGGTGAAATATTCGTCAATGATAAATGAACCATTGTGCTAAGGAGTAAGGATATAAGAAAAATAACAGAAACATGTAATAATTCAATTCCTTGAAAACTAAATTTAGAGCTATTATGTTGAAAATATAGTGTGTTTGTGTGTGTCTATATATATATATATATATATATATATATATAATAAGAAAAAAAATTTGAATTTTAAATTTCATAATTTTTTTATTATATATAATTAAACAGATCTATTTGTAATGAAACATCTACTAACTATTGCTTCTCATGCAAATCTTATCAAATATTGAGCAATAGATCACAATGAAAATATTAAGTAGAATCGAAATAAAAATCAGATATATATTTCAATATTTTTTGTTATACGATAAGAATATCTTTGAGCTATTTAGGCGCGCATCAATCAAAATTAGATATCTTTCTAAATGATTTTTGATATACCCCATATTAGCATGATGCATTGCATATTTTATCTTGTAGGCTACAAATTCAATGACTATGGAACTTTGAATTAGATAATGATTTGATTGACCAAAATCTTACAATAAATTATGTCATCATCAACATTGCTGTTAATTAGATAGTGGAGCTTTGAACATTCCAATCGCAGACAAAATAGTGTTCAAAGGCCAAATTTGTTCAAAGTAATTAATATTTAAGTCATGAGGTTTTATGGGTAGCCCTCTTTTTTGTCATTTTGTCGTTAGGTCTCTTTCTTTATTCCATTGCAGGTATTGAACTTACCAATGATATCTGAGCTAGTTCGTTGGTATATATTGATCATTAAATAAAAATATTAAAATTTATTTAATAATTAATTATAATATCAATTAAGTAACGTACCGATACATTTTAAATATGAGAGTAATTGTGAATATACATAAATAGTCTACGTTTCAAATGGATACTATTAAAAAAGGCATACAGATATTTCAGGCTTTAGCAGCCAAAGAGGTCGCTGCCGTCGATGATAATCGGACGCTAGAAGGGAAAGTTTGACCAGTCAAAACAAGGAAGTGGGCATAGTGGATAGTGTTCTAATTTGAAGAATCTATTTTCTGCACATGCATGTCTTTAATCTCAAAATTCAAAAGTTGAAAGTTCAGATTCCAATGAAATTTGACGAATTTGGATAGTGTTTTAACAGAAAATGCTTGAAATTCAAATCCATTGGACATAACCGAATACTTTTTTTTTTTTTTGCGAATTATGTA
Organism: Gleditsia sinensis; assembly: GCA_037074535.1. Classification (NCBI taxonomy): domain Eukaryota; kingdom Viridiplantae; phylum Streptophyta; class Magnoliopsida; order Fabales; family Fabaceae; genus Gleditsia; species Gleditsia sinensis. The sequence continues at coordinate 2,324,059 of CM073464.1, read as the reverse complement.
TGGAGATATATTTTTCTAATTTCAGCTCTTGATTGTATGTCTCAGATAAAATCATAAAAGAAAGCAACTTGAGGTGATGCGATGCTATGCTATGATATGTGGTTTGAGTTCATAATTTTTTGTCTGTTATTTATGTCATAACCCGTAGGTTAACCAAAGCTCTTCTTTGATCACCACGCTAGGAATAAACCAGCAGAATTAGAGAAGAAGGGAGAGACAGAGAGACAGAGAGACAGAGAGAGAGAACCTTCAATGCAATTTGAGTTAAGAGCCTCATTCCTGATGGGCCTTTTTATGACTGTCGTATATTAAATTCGGTCTCATCCTCTCTCTATGAAAAAGAAGAAGAAGAAGCCATAGTTTTAATTATTGCTGTATTCAAACTCCAAAGACATGAACAAATTACTTAGTCATTTTGGTGGGTCAGTCAGTTTTACTAGATTGATATAGAGTAAGCTGGGGACCATTCCCACCATTATTCTATATTATTAATTGCCATCCCTCCTTCTTTCACTATAATATAGCCTGTTTTGGCCCCTCTCTGTCTTTCTGTTCTCTCACTACCAATTCCCGTTTCTGCCAACTAAGACTGCACTTTCGCCCTTGTCTTGTCTCTAGTGTCAGGAAGAAACTGCAGGCTAGGCTCACGAAAACTTCCCATCCTCGGCCCCTCTCTTTCGCTGCCAAAACAGAGAAAAAGGTTTGCTACTTTCTGACACCATCTTTATGACAACTAGAGCCTAAAAACTTGCTTCCCTTTTATTTTTCACGCCTGAAGCCTCAAACTTCAAGCTCCGCAACATCACATCTCCAGAAACAAGTTTGATATTTTTCAGTCACTTGGAAGTTCCATCTTCAGGTTTTCTTCCATGAACGAAGCTCAAATGACCACTCCCCACATATTCAGATGCCCCATCAGTCTAGACTTGTTCCAAGATCCAGTGACTTTATGCACTGGCCAAACCTATGATAGGTCAAGCATAGAACAATGGCTTGCTGCAGGTAATCTCACTTGCCCTGTCACAATGCAGAAGCTCCATGATTTATCCATTGTTCCCAATCACACTCTTCGTCATCTGATCCAACAGTGGCTTCAATTGGGTCCTCAGTTTGACCCTTCTAACTCTGCAGCCATGGATTCTTTAGCTTCTATCAAACACACCCTTCAATCTCAGGAACCCAATTTAGAGAACAAGCTCAAAGCACTTGAGAAAATCTTAGTCTTACCTGATGAATATTGTTTTTTCATGAAATCTTTTTTCCTCCAACTGGGTTTCTTACCTCTGCTTTTGGAATTAGTTTTTGCAAGATCAATAGATCACATGGGGTTTGTAGAGCTAGCACTTTCTTGTATTCTAAAATTGCTGCCTCTTGGCAGTTTGGAGTCTTGCAATATGCTCAAGGAAGAATCTAAATTAGCAACGTTCCTACTATTATTTGAAAAGGGAAGTACCAAGATAAAAACTAGTTTGTGTCATCTTATAGATTCAGCAGCAACATCATCACAGACAGAAGAGGCATGTTTCATGTTTGGAAGCTCTCACAAACTAGTGCAAGAAATCGTTCTTCTTCTTGGCCAAAACTGCGAGGCTTCTGAGGCTGCAATTAAAGCTATATCAGCAATATGTTGCTCTGAATCTAACATGCAGAATTTGGTAAGAGCAGGAGCAATAGATGGGATCATAATGTACATTTCAGGTTATGAAAGAAGAGAAAAGAAGTTGGGTCCATTGGCAATGTTAATAATGGAGAAACTTTTGATACTGGAGAGTGGTAAAAAGACATTAATTAATAACCCAAATAGTATAAAAGCTTTGGTGAAGATAGTTTTCAGTTTCAGGGTATGTAATGAAGAGTGCAGTGAGGGAGCCGTTGGGTTGCTTTTGATGATTTGTGGTGAATTTGAGGGGGCGAGAGAGGAAGCCATTAGTGCTGGAGTTGTGACTCAGCTGCTATTGCTTCTGCAAAGCCAAAGTAATGCCACGACAAAAACTAAGGCAAGAATGCTGCTCAAGTTGCTAACATCCAAGTGGGCTGAGAAACCAAAGCAGGTGTAGATTGTGATTTATGATTAAAATAGTAAAAGATGTTTTGATGTCTATGTGGACGTGGGGTCTTGTGCTCTTATTGTTGCAGTGCTATGTTCGTTCCCATATACTATACCCTGTAATCTATAAAGAATTCGAAGTTCAGTTTTTATCTCATCTTATTGAAAAATATATTTATAAATTTATTTAGTTTACAATCTTTTTAAAATTTCCTCATGTCCTCGTATCAGATAAATAAGTAGCTAAATTTAAGTGAACATTAGACATATCATCAAATATCCGAGTCTGAAAATGAAATTCTTGATTTTTTTTTTTTTTTATCTGTAACAGGTAAATTGCTTGCAAAACTTTTAAAAGGCATAGTAGGTAAAGTGGGTAATGGTTTGAACAGTACAAATATGACCTCTACAGTGTATATTGGACTATTAATTATTTATATAATTATTAACAATTATATAACATAAGTGGTTTTTATTGACAATAATGTATGTTAAAATGTCGTACTTGCTACTTTTGACATAATTGTAGTAACTAAACAAGCATACTATACTATTTAATATGTACTGACAAATTAAACTAAATATGATAATAAATTAATAATAAAAGAAAATGACTCCATTATGAGATAAAAGAATTACAGCTGACAAGAATAGGGCCACTTTCTTGACTATTGGTTTAGACAATGATTTATACAAACAAAAGAAGGCAAAAGAAAAGCTAGTTTGATTGCTTCAACAAACCAGAGCCCACCTTCATATGACTTATTTTGCTTTCCCTTATCCTTTTCTTTGAGGAAATTGAATCTAAGAACCAGATTAATCACGTAAATAATGTTATCTTATCGTATGTAATATTGGTAAATCGACGTTATAATCTAATTTTGTTATTTGTTATCTAAAAGGCAAGGCAATAGGTTGCATTCAAATCATGAAGTTTGTGGGGATATGATATCGTTAAATTATTTGGGTGGTTCTCTTTCTGCTTTGGGGTATCCATTTTCATGGCCTCTGAACTCCGTCCATGGTTGCGCCTGCATATGACAAAACTCAAACGGGGTCACATCCCATGATAAGAATCTCGTGAAAGGCCATCATGCATCGTTTGAATTTAGGTTAAATTGGGGACACCAACTAAATAATATCAATCAACAGATTCCTTCCCTTTTTCTTGCTTCTGTTCATTTTTGTTTTGGCTTCTTCTTTTTTCTTCTTTTAAAATCAAAACTCGATTCCATCGTTATAGTGGTTTAGCTCAACATGGGAATTTTGTCAAACAGGCATGTGAGATATTTACATGAGTATATCTGGTAAGTGATGATTGCCCAGCCTCGTGCATTTGTAGTCAAGAACGGGAAGCACGTGTCTCTGACCAAACCCACCGGCCAAGAAGTTTCCTCTGGCCAATTAGGAGTGGCTTCTTTTCTGAATAAAATAATATGGGCCATAGCATCTTTTTCTACAGCTTTCTCAAGTAAGAAAATTTTTCAAAAAACTGAAACTCAGGTTTGAAAACTGCACTACTGCCACCTTCCAGTTAGCCCTGTTCTTTTGCTTAAACATGCCATCTAACAACCTTAGCATTGCAATATTAAGGCGATATAATATTAAAGTAGAACAATCCCCAACTTCTGATCTAAGAAATTCTCACCATTTAACTTCAGCAATGAGAAAAATGTTATATTGAAGTTAATGAATTACATTTCAGTACCAAAAGGGAAAAGGAAACAAATATGATTTACATTTGAGCATATAATTAGCTTGCGAGCTTGAGTAAAGGCCTTCATATAGCTGGCACTGCTAAGTATGAGTATGAATAACATACAAAGTCCTAGGATAGTGTGATGAAGTGCTGCAGAGAACTAATCAAACTTGGTGGCCAGTGCTTTCTGTCTCTAACATAGGAGAGATCTGTAAAATGGGGATCAAGCAGGGTTGCAATAGTAAATTGGTTTTCAGCAAGCAATGGGGCATGCTTATCTGCGTACAAGGCTGCAGCAAGAGCGGCATGCACTTCTGGTGGGGAAAACAAGAGAGAGATTATAGTATTAGAACAAGGTGGGCAATTTCCTTCTGCAACAATGATTCAAGAATGCAAAGCCTATGAAGATACCTGGATAGCCTTTTAGAGATATTGAAACATCTTCCATCTCTGCAATTGCTTCTTCTCTGTCACCAACCTCATACAGGGCCAGTGCTCTTCCTACCCTTGCATAGTCCGAAAATGCAAAGTCTTTGTAGCTTTCAACAACCTGAAAACAAGTACGCATATTACCTAAGAACAGATCACTGAGTTGATCGAAACATAAATTACGAGGATAAACTCATGACACTTTAGCAATGTGATGTTTTGAAACTACTCAGGTTGAGATTGAAGCTAGCAAATAGCATGCATACCTAGCTGCAGATCACTGAGATTATCAAAGCATGGATTTTGAGGATAAACTCATTGATACCTAGCATGTGATGTCTTGAAACTACTAAAGTTAAGAGGGAAACTGCCATGTACTGATTAGTGAGAGGAAGTTGTGAGGTGGGAGAACGGCTAAGAGAATCAAAATTATTTAGTTTATATTTGTTATCTTTGATGATTTCAAATTTCCAATGGATAAGAAAGGATCATTGGAACAGAATAATCATTGTGTGATTTTAGAACTAAACTCTTGGATCTTTCCAACTCTTGCCAATCACTTTGCATGACACTAAGTTTATTATAGGTGCTTCCCAATGCTGTGATTGTATGACACATGTATTTTTTTCAGATGTTTCAGCAGTCAACTCTATATCATGACAAACATGTTACTCTGGGTTTTATGCTCCAATATCAAAATTATAAATTCTTTCAGGAATGTTAGAAATCAACATGGTGCACCCTTTTAGGCCTTCACAAATCCAAGAATTATAAAGATGATCGTCTGCATAAGTTTGGGTGAATAACCATGGTTTGCTTTCCAATTATCCAATAGCTACTATATTGCTAAATCAACAGCGGCAAAACTTAAAATATAACTGCCATGGAAATTAACAATTACTTACATCCCTGTATTAATCATGGTTACTGGTTACATTAGGTTCCAAGGAATTGAACCTAAAACCTCTCCCCAACCACACCTCTTAGACCCTAAACGTATGGAGAAAACTATCAAATCACCTAAGTTTTTACTTAGAAATAAACTGACACTTTCATGTGAACAATATAGAAACTGGCATAACATGCTATTCAACGATGCCGCCATCAATTAAGCAGCATAATCTTATAAAGATGAATAATCAAATTTAAGGATTTCATTTTATGTTGTTGCCATTCTATTACATGGAAAATCTAAAATATCTGCTCTGACATTGAAGATATTTGGCTACCAATCAAAGCGAGTCACAGAATAGCAAAATAAAAAATAAAAAAAAGGCTAGATTACCCGAGAAAAGTAGGCAAGAGCGCCATTAAAATCACCCTGAGCCTGCAATTCCCTCCCTTTCTCCAACAACTCCACCGCTTCCGACACTCTCTGTGAGATTACAGCACTCGCATCTCTTTCAAGGGGACTTACTGGGTCATACTCTGCGGCAGCATAGGAAGATCCAGGTTGAGATTTATTACTGGTGCTGCCAAAGCTAGGAAGGAGAAGGAAACCAGAGAGGGGCAGAGAGAAGAGAAGCAAGCGTCTGTTTGGCGACTGGGCTCTGAAATTGGAAATTTTCCAACTCTGAATTTTGGTTTTGGATTTTCGTAGCAGAGGAAGCGAAGGTAGAAAAGAAATTGGTGGTGCTTTGCACGCACCCATAGTTGTAAATTAAGGAGCAAAACCTGAGGCTCTGTCTAGACAAAATTGAAGTTCCAGCATCTGAGATTACTCCAATTTTCGTTTATTTTATTTAATTTCAGATTTTCGTGTGGCAGATATTTGGTACGTCACACTCAATCACCAATATATGAGAAATTCTCGCATGAATGAATGCAACTTCAATTTAAAGAGAGTTAATTCTTTTTATTATTGTTCAGATTTTAATATTGATAAAGTCAATTAGTTTTTTTAAAAAAAGTTTAATTGACGCAAAAAAAAAAAAATTTAATTTTGAAAGGTCAAAATGATAGTTTGTTCTATAAAATATTATGATCCCAAATTTAACAAGATAATTAAATTATGTAAAAAATAGTTAAGTAAAATGGATATTGTGAAATTTTATACATCTCATTCCCATAAGGTTGGCATGTAACAATATCATTGCCTAATTGTAATGTACTAGTGCTTTGATTTCCCTGCAATACTCCATCACATGATATCCATATTTCTTTCATCATCTAGATACGAAATCAAATGTGACCCCGCGACCAAAAAGAACATACAAAAATAATCATTATATTTCAACATTTAATATTCTTGACAGAACAGGAACCTGGAAAATGAAAATTGGCTTCTGAAATTGCTAAAAAACCAACAAACTTGTGTTAGAAATCTGATTCTAAAAATGGATGCAACGCACTTCCCTTGCAAATATTGAAGTGTAACAAGTTTTGAGTAAAATGGCCCCTCAACATCAGCAACAACTACTGGATGCATCAGGCTGAGGAGGGTTCTCGTTAAAAATGTTCTTTTTTACCCCTTTAGAGCCTTCAGCTAAGAGGCTAGGTGTTTCCAGAATCTGCAAAAGAAATGCAATACCAGTGTTATCATAATTTATTTTATTGTTCCTATAAACAGCTGGAATTTCAATATGCGCATCAGAAAGTTCGAGAAACGCCGTTCATTTCCGTGTTCCCCCAGTACCAATTTTTCTTCTTCCTTTCCCCAAGATTGCATGGTAATTTTCACTATTCAACTTCTCTACCTTTCATATATACTACAGGTAAAGATTCACCACACCTTACAAGATATGACAATAAAATACCACGTGCATATGAAATGTATCCAGTATACGAATAGTAGACCGTAATTATGTTGGGAAATGGGCAACAAACCTTCAAAATAAGCTCTTCAAAGCACTGCTGTACATTAACCCGAGTTTTAGCACTGCATTCAATAAATAAGCATCCGTATTCCCGGGCAAAGTCTATTCCCTCTTTCTTTGTCACAACTCTATCACCCTCCTGAAAAACAATTATCCATCACCACATTTAGTCCTCTTGTAGAATACGACAAAAGTTACAGTACAAAGTTCTAATACTATTCAAAAGTAAGAGAAGAAACAAGCCAAGACACAAGACCATATAGACAAATGTGACATGTAGCTAACTAGACAGTAAACAAGTCCAACAGTTGAAGCTAGATTTCGAAGACTGAGAGGCCAAAATGAAAATGAATCTGCACAAGGAAATGGAGTCCTACGATTCAGAAATTACATTTACATAAATAACAAGCAAACTTGTAAAGCATGCATATAAGAATGCCTCCTTTCGGATATATTCTTGTGTAGGGTCTGTAGACTTAGTCCATACAAATTCTATACAAGTTTTACCCTCCTTTTGGCACCAGATTCCCAGTTTCCAGTTCTCATATCTCCTCCGGCATGCACATCGATGTTGGACATGTGTAATAAGAAAAATCCAACGGATCTACCTCAGATAATGGTTTTCTCTTCTATGAATCTCACACTGCCTTTAAGCCTCTGTTTTACTTTCCAGTTCTCAAATCTTCTTGTTGGTCTTAAATATGCCTGCCTCTAATAATATACAATGGTATTTTCTCTGCTCCAATTTTTTCTAATATTTTGTATTAGCTATGAATCCAACGCAAAAAATAAGAAGAGATATTTGGACCATGAATTCTGATTGGCTGGGTCTTAGGCCAGCTAGATTTATAACTAAAAACTTGACTACTAAACACGTCTTGAATTGATTGGAGAATACACAGGAAGGTATATAAAATTGAAAAGGGGAAGAGAGAGAGAGAGAAAGAGCTCATGATTGCAAACTTCTTAAAAGAAGATACCTTATCTACTTTGTTTCCAACAAGCATCTTGATGCAGTCCTGATTTGTTGAATAAAGGTCTATTTCCTTTGCCCATACTTCAGAGAGATTTGTAAATGTTTCTCGTCGAGTTACATCATAAACTGCATCAGTTAGAAAAACAAAATATAAGGATTAGCAGCTAATCCAAAACTATAATTTGAGTACTGCATCAACCGGGCAGAGGGGAAAATTCCCATTTTCCCTTGACCATCTAACGTATTGTATCTGATTCAAATAAGCCAGCCTTTTCACGGCGAATCCAACTGGCACCTTACATCTTAGGAAGACTTCCAGTTTAATCATTAAATTGCCACAGATCAAATAGATGAAAGACATAATTCTCTTTAACAAGCCAAATCATATTTTCCTAGAATGTACTTAACAGTTAACAATAGGTCTGAGCAGTGTTCAGAACTTGGTAAAGGTTTCTCAAGTAACAGGAATGATTTAAAACTATCAAAAAGGTCAACATCAAGTAAACCTCAATAAATCCTAACTTAACTAAAACGTAATAAAAGGAATACTAATAAAACACTGCTACAGGATAAGATATCCCAAGTCCCAATGTCCCACACACCTAAATTAAAATCATAAATTACGGATAAATAAACCCTAAATTATCCCAAATTTTCAATTACAAACCTTAATTCCCAAATGACATTTACATCACAAGTTGAAATAATTAACAAGATTTTTTTTTCTCATACTGCCTTAGTTCTAATTCTCCCCATGCATCCACAGAAAGTCTGAAACAAAATCAAAATACTGCATTAACAAGAATATGTCAATACTCTTATCCATTGTATACATTCTACTGTAGGTAGTCATACATAAAAATTTCAGAAATTTTACCCAATCGAAGATATAATTAGATATACATTTTCTATGGAGTCCAAAAATAGATAATAAAAACTTGCCCATTATGATCCCCTGCGCCCCACGGTAGTAAGAACTTGTTAGTGTTCTGAATCTCTCCTGACCAGCTGCATTATTGAAGAAGAAGAATAAATCCACAATAGCACAATAAGTTGAACAATCATAATGTATCCATGATAAGTCGATCACAAGATCAGGACTTGGGCACTACTAAACAAGGATTTCAAGAAAGTTATGAAGCGAAACATTATGGAACAGCAAAACAAAAAAGTACTCGTTGATACCTGTATCCCAAATGGCAAGCTTCAGCTTCTTACCACCCAACATCACATATTTGACCTTAAAATCAACACCTGTACGTGAAACCAAAGAAGACATAAGCAAGCAGGTAAGAGTAGAAAATTTACGGTTGTTGACTATTAAGAAAAAATTGCAACTGCAGATTACATTATGTTTATAGATGTACTTTAGAGGCACATTCTGATTGTTATGGTGGATGACCATTAGAGATTTCAACACAGAAAACCACAGATACATAAAAGGAGGCAATAACTCTAGCATAATCAAGCCAACTTTAGATCAGAAGCATTTTCTCAAAAAAAAAAAAGATCCAGGGAGTGAAATAATTGACCATAAGACACAAACCATGATTCAGTACCGGAATACCAAGAAGAAACAAATCAACCAACAATGTACATTTGGTTCGAAAAACGTACCGATTGTGGGTGAGAGATCTTCAAAGGTATCGATGGTGAAACTCAGAAGTAGACTACTCTTCCCGACCCCGGAGTCCCCAAGCATCAACAGCTTAAACAAATAATCGAATTCGGACTGCTTTGAATTGGAATCCATCACAATTCACCTTCAAACGCCAAATCACCAAACAAGATAGCAATAAACTGAACCAATAGCAACGGGCGTACGTAAAATCCGACGTCAAACATTCACCGCCGAGAAAATGATGCAAAAAATAAGACAAAAACTCACAAGAAATCCTAATTCTGTACTGTAATCATCCAGGACGTTGACGAAAGCAAATACAAAGACTGCAGAACATTAGCTTAAATTCTTTTTCCTAAGAAAAATAAATAAATTCCGAATTTATAATAAAAGTTTTCTACGTAAATTACGTAGCAGAAAGGTACATTGGTCGTAAACCTTCGTAATTCGAATGACTAACGTAGCAGAGATTTGTATTCCTAAGAAAGTGAAATAAAAAAAATAAAAAAAAGCAGGAGAGGAAATTCAGAAATGAAATATTAGATAAACAAGAAACTGATTTGAGGACGCGGCAACAAACGGAACCGCTTCCGGATTACCGGGTCGCCGCTCGAGTTTCCTTAAACAGACTCGCTGAGTTAACTCAATATTATTCTAAACAGGCCCCTAATTCTTCAATCGGATAAAAATAAAAAAATTAATTTATTTTCGACACACTCTCTCGTCAACTTGAAGTTGGACCGCGATCCTCTGTGCTGTACCCCCCAAATGGATCTGACCAGGCGATTGGTCCTTTGACCAGTCGCCTGGTGATCGAAAATGACCAGGCGACTGGTCAAAGGACCAGTCGCCTGGTCAGACACTGTGCAAGGGGCACAAGGGGCACAGCACGCGCCTGCACAGTAGAGGATCACGGTCCCTTGAAGTTAGACATCTAGTTTCTAATAAATGTGTATGAATTAATTTAGTGATGGAGTTATTAAGAAAATTATATATTATTTCTTATTTTTTTTAAATTTTATAATTTTTTGATAATTTAGAATTTGTTTGATTCTGTTTTTATTTTTAAAAATTATGTTTAAAAATTATTTTGTAAAACAAAAATAAAAAAAATCTGTATGATAAACTATTTTAAAAATATATTATTTTTTATTTATTTTTTTAAAATAAAAATTAAAAATAAAAATATTTTTTTATTATTTTTGTTTTTTTATTTTAAAAATAATTTTTTTAAATTTTTTTAAAAATAATAATAATAATAAAATTATTAAATAAATTTTTTTATTTTAAAAACAATTAAAAATAAAAAATAATTTTTAAAAATAAAAAACACCCTTAACTTATATTTTTATACGAGTGGTTGTAATTATACTTCATGCTACATTCAAAAATGTTAATTTGATACCCAAAAATCTAATCTTATCGTTTTGGTATTTTTGATGTGACGCTATTGATTAGAGTTCGTGAGTCAAAATGGAGTGGAATCTTTTTTTCTTTTTCTTTTTTAATTTGTTCCAGCTTGCTCGAATTCTTTTTTTTTTTTTGGGGGGGGGGGGGGGGGTTGACGCGGCATGATTAGCAATTGATTTAACGCTGTTACTCGTCAAATTTAATTTTGAATTGCATCAATATTGTAATGTAATTTTATGACTATTAGGCTTTTTATGTAAGTTGCCTATATATATATATATATATATATATATATATATATATATATATATATATATATATATATATATATATATATATATATATATATATATATATATATATATATATATATATATATATATTAATTTAAACATATATCTCTTGTTGTTATTTTATACAATAATTTTTAAAAAATTATTACTAAACATTATATAGTTATTTAAAAGAAATTATTATAAAAATTTTAATTTTCCATAGTTTAAACTTTAAATAGTAATTTTACTTACAACACAATAATTCTTAAAAAAGAATAACATTCCCAATCAACAACTTCTTTGACTGTATATTTTCATATTTCATGCTTTACTAATGTTATGTATTGGGGAGTTCTCCTCTCCTGTCTTTATTTTGATAAATAAATAAAAAAAGAGAGGTTATCTTGTTACTTTAAAAACAAAAACCGGGTGGTTGTCACCGTGTCAGTGCAACTATATGTGGAACCCACTTCACATGGGACGTGAATTAATTTCTTTAGAAAATTTTTGCCACCATTCATTATCAAATGAAACTCCCTATCTAACTTGTCTCTCTCCTTCATCAATTTCTCCATAATTATTGTCGCTAAGAACAAAATTGTATTAGATACATGGATGATGGAACCAGTCATAGAATAATCCTCTGTTTAAATGAAAATTGCGTGTCTAATTTTCATGAAAATTAAATATACAGAAGATCATAATAATAAAGCACTGTCTTATTCGTAAATAAGTCTTAAACACTAAGATCTCCCAGCTGAACATTGCCGCCGGCCTTCAGTGGAAAATACTCCCCAGCATAAACCTCAAGATGATCTGCTAAGGTGGACTTGTCAATATTCTCGTGGTGATAAGATTTGCACACGAAATAGAGCACAGTCTGAAGAACCAGCCCAAAGAGGATCCCCTTAAATAGAAGCAAGAGGCAAAGAATCCCAACCCCAACTCTAACTCCTATACCTACCCATCCAATCACCACAAAATTCTCAAACACTAACTGGATTCCCAGAAAGTAAACACACAGAACGAGAAAGATAACAACGGCAACTCTCGTCTTACCCTTTATCAATTCCTTGCTCTTAATCATAGCTTGCTTCCCATAACTATCTTCTAACACCGAAACCACACTTGCCAAATGCCACACTATGACTATATATACCAACCCCGTCATGTACATAATCAGCAAAACCACCCCAACCGCTATTCCGATTGGATCGAGGCCAACAAAAGCTACCCAGAAGAAAAACAAGGCTCCAGAAATGATGTTGTAGACGAAAACAATTGCAAAATTCCAGATGAAAGTGACCATAAGCCTCTTCCAAACTTTAGGAACAACGCTCATAACCTTTCTGAAGGTGATGTCTTTTGCAGTATAGATGCATGCGATGGTATAAACAACTGCAGAGGTGGAAAGGAGGGAGAGGATGAGAAAGAAGGTGAAGTAGGTAACTTTGAAGAGCCAAAAGAAAGTCCATTCGGATGAGAGAATATCAGAGAGCTTCTCATATCGGGGGCTATTCTTTGGGGTATGATATAAGGAATCTCCATCGTTTAGGATGGTGAAGAAAAGGAATTGAGAGATTTGGAAGTGGGCTAGAAAGATGAAGGAGAGTGGGAGAATTAGAGAGAGTGCTATTTGGCTGAAGATCTTTCTCCATGTGGATATGATTTTGAAGGACTCCTTGAAGATGCCAACAGCTCCAAGGAATTGAAGCTCCTCTTGCTCTCTGTCCATGCTTTCCTTGTTATTCTCCACCAGGAACCGTGATGGGGGGACTAGTCTAGTAGAATGGAAGCTCAAATAACAAAGAACAAGAGAGGATGGACTTTGGTGTGTTCAAAATACCCTTAGTCTTTACTCGAATTACTAAAATTTTCCTCATTGGATGACGCGGTTCTCCACTTTGACCAGTTGGTGCAACACTATTTCCAAATTTCGGTCGCTTCTACGTGGTTTAACTTGTGGATTTTATAGAGTCTGTTTTGGTAGGAAAAAAAATAGTATTAGGGATATATGACCTTACCACTTTCGGTCAAGTGCCAATTATAAAAAATGCTTCTGCTTCTGGTGAGAGTGAGCAGCGAGGAAAAGATGAGATACGGATAACCAATTGTAAGCAGAAATATCTTATTTTGTACTTTAGGTTAAAAAAAAATGGTCTAATTTACATTAGCTAGAAATCTGTAAAAAGTTTATGATTGACCACTATTTTATTGGTTTACAAGTATTGCTAAACTGGAAATTGTGGAAACTGAACATCCCTGGCCTTTAGAGGAACATACTCTCCAAGATAATCCTCAAGATGGTCTGCTGTGGGGGATTTGTCAATGTTTTCATGGTGGTAGGATTTGCACACAAAATAGAGCACAGTTTGAATAACAAGACCAAAGAGGATCACCTTTGAAAGAATTACTAAGCATAGAATTGCAACCCCAATTCTCACTTCCCGACCTCCTCCCAATCCAATCACAACAAAAGTCTCAAACGCCAATTGGGTTACCAGGAAGTAAACACAGAGTACAAAAGAGACAACAATGGCAGCTCCCATCTTACCCTTTATCAGTGCCTTGCTTTTAATCATGGCTTCTTTCCCATAACAATCTTCTAACACAGAGATGACACTTGCCAAATGCCAGATGATGGTTATATATACAAACCCCATCAAGTACATGATCAATAAAATTACCCCAATCACAATCCCTAATGAAACAGGACCAATAAAAGCGACCCAGAAGAAGAACAGGAAGGCAGAAACTATGTTATAAGCCAAAACAAGTGCTGAATTCCAATTAAAAGTGACCATGAGTCTGTTCCAAACCTTTGGGACAACGGTCAAGACTTTTCTGAAGGTGACATTTTTGGTTGCGTATATAGAAGCGATGGTATAAACAACGGCAGAAGTAGAGAGGAGGTAAAGGATCAAGAAGAAGGTGAAATAGGCAAATTTGAAGAGGCAAAAAGCGGTCCATTCAGATAAGAGAAGATCAGAGAGCTTAGCATATGATGGGGTGTGGAGTGGGGTATGATGCAAGGAGGTTTCATTGTTTAGGATGTCGAAGAAAAGGAGTTGGGAGATTTGAGAGTGGGCAAGAAAGATGAAAGAGAGTGGGAGAATTAGAGAGAGTGAAATTTGAGTGAAGATTTTTCTCCATGTGAATATAATCTTGAAGGACTCTTCGAAAATGCCGAAAGCACCGAGTAATGGAAGCTCCTCCTGCTCCCTGTCCATCACTTCTCTTGGTTCTTCGTCTGCCGCGACTTTAAGTGGGGTGGAGGAGATTGGTGTCTGAGAAAGAAAAATATTATTTCTTCTTCTTATTGCACAGTAAATGGCATCTTGTGAGATTTTATTTTTCTCTTTGGTGCTTATATGAGACACTGATATGAAATTTTATTAAGAAAAAAATCATAAAACACTGTTTTAAGAAATAGTGAATATGGATACGGCAGTGAATATATAAGGTGGGTTAAGTGGTCACTTGCCTTATTTCATCAATCTTCATTTTCATGTCAACCGCATCCCATGAGTTTCAAACATCGTATTATACCAACCCTATCATTAAAAACAAACTAATCAAAATGAATTGAGTAAAACTTTGAGTTTAAGAAAGTGAGACGGAACAAAAACAATAAGAAGACAACCATTTGTCATTTATTTTAAACTCCTGTTGTTCTCTTTGGATACGGCAGGGAATTACCCGCATCAGAGAACAATGGCGACAGCTTTCCTTCTCCTTCAACAGCAAAAGACTAGCAAAAGAGTCTCTCATACCTATTTGGTTATTTGTTATAGCTATCTTTTATCTGATGCTTTATTGCTAACTACATTTTTTTTCTTAGAAAAGTACATTATCATGACACCTTTTCTCATACTTTGCTTTTATAAGACTGAGTAGAGAAATTCTTACATAATATTAGTTTATTCAGAAAAAAAAAACAACAAAAATTTATTAAAATAAATATTTCAAACAGTAAAATCTACTGATACATTTATTTTAATAAGCTATTATAAAATATGGTAGTTGCAGAGGTGAAGGTAAGAAGGATTTGATCATAGGAGCAATCTCCCTAGATTGACCCTCTCTACTTAGTTATAACTTTAATCTTAACTGTGGATTGAATTTTTCGTTGTTCCCTTGGTGAATATAACAGAGAAGGAGTGAATACAAAGTGTTAGTTTTCCTTTAAACATCAAAACCTTGTACTTCACATCACCTAACTCATCCAAAATAGAAACATGGCCTAAAAATTGACAGCATATCTTATTTGAAACTGACCATTTAAAATGGATACCTATCTTCTCCAATAATTACTCAAAAACGAGGCCATTCCACACATATATGCTGCTATTCTAGCAAATAGTATTTTCTGTTCATTAATATAATTTACATATAACAGAAGCTTAATTTTTCAAAGATAATGGGCATGCCCGTCAGAGATCAGTCTTAGAATTTCAGGTACAAAAACAGAGAGCCGACCAATAAAATAGGATAATGTTTCTTTGAAGCAATGCCCTTCTTACATCACACTTTGTTGCAAAGCCAGTAGTGAACTCCAAGACAGTCGTAACTTGTATTTCTTGCAACTCCAAGACTAACAATACCATCAATACCTTATGGTATGCAAATATTTATTATATATATTGAAGAAGATTTAATCCTACAAGTCAATAATTAAACTTGGCGGAGATTCAAGATGAAATCCTTTGCTCCCCTTTCCTTTTTGCTCTTTGTTGCCTTTACCAGCATCAAAGTTTGCTTGGCAGACTGTGATAACCTACAAGACTCTTGTCCTGCAGTTCCTCCTAAGCAGCAGACCATATTCATCAATGGCCTTCCCTGCAAGAACCCAGCTAACATCACCGCTCAAGATTTTAAGACCACAGAACTAAGCGAACCTGGTTCTACAGACACAATTCTTGGTTCCTCGATAAAAATTGTCAGTGCTGCAGAGTTTCCCGGTCTGAATACTCTTGGCCTTTCGATTGGTAGAACTGACATTGAAGTGGATGGCCTGGTAGCACCCCATTATCATCCAAGAGCTACTGAGATTATCTTTGTCACCAAAGGGTTTTTATTTGCTGGATTTCTTGACACCCGAAACCAGCTTCTCCAAAAGATTATAAGGGCAGGTGACGTATTTGTGTTTCCCAGGGGTTTGTTCCACTTCTATCTAAATCGTGGATTTGAAGTTGCCACTGTCTTCTCAGTGTTCAACAGCCAAAATCCAGGTTTGGTATCAGTCACTGGTACACATTTTGATACGACCACATTGGAGTCAATAGACAAGCTTAAGAGGAGACTCGTCTCACTTTCTGCTTCGGAAGTTCACGACGTTGACGATTTGACTTTACCAGGACTGGACAGTATTTACAGTTAGCCATTCCAGACTACTGTTCCATGACTTGCAATATTATCGTTCTATTGGTTTTACAGTTTTACTATTTATCGAAGGAATGCTATATATATGTATGCCGGTGGCTATGAGTTTATGAGTAACGTAAATCGTGGTATCACAATTGTGTACGAATTACACCGTCTAACCATTGTCCAGGGATCTCTCTAATATGCCCAAACTCAAATTTATTGCCCTTTCTCCTTTTGCCTAACATAGAAGGATCTCAGCCAAGGCAGCGGTATAGAAAATCTTGGATGAAACTAGTGTCTATTGTGACTAAATTAATTATCCATAAAACTTTACGCCTTGCAATTTGAGATAAATAAATACGACGCCTTGTTTTTAAGTATTATCACTGCCTGCATTAGTTATGTCAATGGAGATCCAATGCTGTCATCCAATGCTGTCACATAGTTTCTTAGATGCGTTTTTTCAAGTTTTCAGAGACTTCCTTGATCAATATCCGTATCCAATATCCACTGTGTTTCTACGAAGATCTGCTAACAAAATAAAAAATAAAAAGAATTAAGCTCAAACTTCTCACTACTTGCATGAATCTTTCAACTTATTTCAACCAATATGTCAATAATTAAGTCTATATACATAATCTTGATATGTAATTCATGAATGGGAACATCATGATCCACGGAATGGGCTTACACCGTACTCTTTCCTCCTCAGTGGACTCTGTACTAAAAAAGACTTCAAGTTCTAAAAAAATGGGAATTGGGGCAATGAAAAAAAATTAAAAAAAATATGCTAGCCCTTGGCTGTATGAAAATGGGGGAGAAATGATTAAACGCTAGAGAACTAATTGTCAATCTTGACAGAGACTACATTTGGTGATCACCTGAAATTATTTCTAACTATGAAGGTTTATCAAGCATATACACTGGGTTTACTTCTGTTTCCTCCATGCTATCTCTCGGCACCAATATAGCAACAACTGTCCTTTCATGGGGATAGGGTGCATACTATTTCTGGGTAGAAGCTGCACCTTCAAAGACGTGAAGAGGCAAAGGCGCTATATAAATTTTTAAGACGAATCCAGTTTGCATCAGTCAGAGTCATTCCGGAACAAATTTCCATCTCTGAAAACCAAAGTGGTCATCTTAATCGTGACACTCTTCTTCGCTTCCTATTCTTCTTACGTACAATGGCATTTTTTGCATTGCTGTTACCAGGCGGAAGAGCCAAAATTGATCGTTTGCCGGTATAGGTTCTGCCTTTCTTGGAAACCCATTTCAAAGGCATATTGTTAACTACAGTGCCAATATCACTAGAGTTATTCAGTTCAACGAGTTTTTGGATTTGATCAAGCATCTGTTGTGTCCAAGCCATTGACAGATCCAGGGCAATTGAATCATCCATTGGTTTTCTCCACAGATCCATCAAAACCTCTTTAAAAGACTGAAAAGACATGGATGGCTGACAATCTTGAAGATTTTCACAAATCATGTTCACCTTGATGACATGCTTGCAAAGATTACCTTGCATTGACCAAGAACAATCACAGAATGCAAATTCTGATCCTGGATTCCACACTAAATGTGTTAAACTGCTGTCTTTCTGGCTAACAACTTTTGCAAAGAGGTGATCTTTATCATCCAAGGTGACAGCAGAGTCAGGAATTTGTAGTGCTCGATGCCATGATGTAGAAGCAATATACTCTTCCTTCACATTCTGAAAAGAATCACTTTCATCAGCATAACGGTCGAGCCAGTAGCTTGAATGCAACTCCGTAGTTAACTTGTGCACTAACCAATCAACTCTTTGCAGAGCTCCAAGATGTGAATCATCAAAAAGTTTGGCTTTTAGTTTCACATGATAGGCTTCTATGGCACCAGAAGCTTCTTGGCTGGCTAGTGGAAGAGTTCTCATTGTTGAAAGCCACATTTCTGTTCAAAAGAGAAGAGTAGAGTGAGGGGTAAAGCAAATTGATAAATCAATTACCAAGTACATAACTTCAGAACTAGACAAGTGACTCTGTTTGAGTGCAACAGAGGTGAATAAGCTCACCAATCTTAGGCATCCAGGAGGCCTTGAAATATTCCATGAAGGCAATTTGGTCAACAAAATCCAAGATAAATTGTTCCAAGGCAACAGATGCATAAATTCCACTCCAAATGCTGTACACTATTGTCCCAAGACGTTTGAAAATCTCGCGCTGGACCTCAATGTTACTGCATTTCTTAACAATATTCCTTAGCCATGATCTACGAACACGCCAAAACGAAAATAGGACAGGACAGCAAAATATATCTCTGTAAAAAGCAGACAACACTAGTAAGACAACTATATATGATCACATAATATTGAATCAAAATCATTTGCAAAGTAATAAATCCTGCCTCAAAAGATCAATTTCAGCTGCTGCATCATCAATTAAAAAGCCACTGACTTTCCATCCAGGTTCAACACTACGAGCCCGACCAATCAAAGCTTTTAGCCACTTAGACACATCAGGCTTTGCAAAGCTACGTGTAATGACCCATGCGACAGGAAGTGCATGTTGTCTTGAATCAAAAACAAGAAGTGTGAACAAGGGATACTGCCATTGAGAAAAGATAACTATGTTAGGCCTATGCACACAGTTCTTTCTTGAATATTGTAAGAAGTTAAAAATCCATATCAAAAGATAATTACCTTAAGTCTCTTTATGCCAAAGGTTGAGTCAGCTGCTACAAGACTACGATGACCAAAACGAATCATTTGTTGCAACTGCCATTCTGTTTGGATCCCCAAGATAAAAGGGTCTGACTCTGATGTATCCTGATAAAAGAATACAGACTTTTTATTTCGTTCAACCCACATGCGTATGCTGGCTTGATCATCTAGATCCAGTTCGTGGGTAGACCTTTTGATAATCATCCCTAGTTTGTGGACATATTGAGAAGCAAGGCTATTGACTTTTGCATTTGAACCACAATAACGCTGAATACCTTCAATGTGTTTCTCCAAGATATTCTCTTCAGGAATGCCCAGATAGATCATAGACATTGTTTGCTGCTGAATTTCATTACATATATATGGAATTTTTTTGGCACCTGGCCCTATGGCATCTCTGTCAAGTGGTCCATGGCAGACAAAACCAGACTTGTTAACATGGCGCCTCTCATTGTATATAAGAAGCGCAAATGATGGACGGGCATAAAGTCGTTTGACAACAAAATGACAAGTACAGCCCCGCATTGATTGAGGTCTAGCAGCACGGTTTCGGGTGTTAAGTCGATATCTTCTACTAGGTAATATACCTCCACCTTCCCCATAATTTTCTGGACCAAACGAGCACCAGTACCTTCACAAATAACATGATTCAACTTGGCAAAATAAGTGTTGGAAACTTGAATGTTCTAATGGTCACTTTTCAGCAAAACAGCTTGCACTTAAATTATTAAATAGCTAGTCTGCTTTTGATTGCAAACCCATCAATAACTAGAGCAAAAACTATAGACAATGGTTTTGACCTTGCGAACATGTTAAACATCCTTAAACTTAATAGGGATCAAAGTAGTCATAAAGGGAAGTATGATTTCACACTTCCAAGACCCTTCCTCAAAACGAAAGGAAGCAAGTAAAGAATGAAAAATTAAACAAATGTTCAAAAGCCAAACTGTCTGCTTATCATAAATAATAACTCAACTTTCAAATAATTTGAATGATATGTAAAAGGCATGCTAGAAACTTACAGTCTATACTCCAGATATTCATCATCCTTGTATTCTTTCAAGCTTCCCAGTGATCGCTTTCTTCCTCTCTCAATATGGAATCTAGTGGGGCATTGCACATTAGAGCATTCACCAATTATAAAAGAATCAACTCGTTCATAAGGAATAAGAGCGACATCATCATGGTGCTCGGCATTGCCAAACTTCATCCAAGTTAAATCAGCAGAACAAAAGTCCTCATCAGATGGGTCTTGCACAGGAATATCGACAATTGATTCAATGATAGCCATGTGCTCACAGAGACAACCCGTTGTACTAACTTCAAATATTCAGAGCCACATCTGCAAAACGAAGTGCACAGTAAACCAAACTACTCGAAACAGGCAGAAGTTCAATACAAAATTCTAAGCAGTTGGTTCAGCGGATCAGTACTACACAAACAGAAAAATCGGATTGCTTCTCCGGAAATTAGCAGAAGTTCAAACAAACGTGGAAGAAGCACAGAATACCCTATCACATACGTAACTTAACGGATAACCCTTTTGACACAGCAAGTTAAAGAGTTAATTTTGAACTTTTCTCAGCGGCTAAGCTATTCATCCCAAACAAGCCAAACACGAACTCAATATTTAAAGAAAAACCTTTCTCTTGCATACCGAAATATCGATGACTCTGTGTGGAACCTTTCCCAGTGATTCTTGGTACAGTCGTTCTGCTCATGCTTAAGTGGGAGAGAAGAAGGGTTTAAGGGATATTGAAAGTAGACATTGGAGGAGTAGACATCTCAGTCACACCCGGGAATTGGAATGCCGAGAAATGGGATTATATTCATTTCCAAATCCAAACATCACTTAGGGCTTTTATTTAATATTCTTTTTCTTGAGCTAATAAACGACGCTTAGCGTAGTACCATTTTAACGACATCTTTCGGACGGCGTGGTGGGCCTAATAGCTACAAACGTAAACGTTGAAGTTGGGCTGTGACAGACCAATGCAGCCCAAAAAATGCATTCGCTTTACGAACCTCTAATTCCCTATGGTAAGTTTTCAGGGAGAAATGCATTTGCTTTTGACACAGAATTTGATTATTGACCAAAACATAAAGAATTTGATTCAAGATCTACACAAAACAGAATTAACCGAAAAAACAAAAAAAGAATTTGATTCTCAAAAAACTATTATATGGTTCTATGTTTCAACGTAAATTTCTTTTTCATGAACTTAGATTCATTTTTTTTCATACGATTTAGAATCAAAGTTTTATTCAGAATAGTACCTAATTTTGGTCATCCTATGTATAAGGATCTCATAACTGGGGCATATGTTTTCTAAATAATAATAATAATAACTGGGGTATGTGTCACAATTAATAAAAAATTTAATTTTTTTTTTACCAACGATAATCACTTTGCATGTTGTTGGTGATTAATTCCAAGCTTGTTATCGCTTTTTAGAATTGGAATTAGATGTTGATATTTTTTATTGGAACTCTAGAATATTCAGATTTCTAATTTTGCAACCATCATGACTCCAGAATGAAACATTAATTAAGCTCCAGTCGCATTGGGAATACACTTATTTCATATATTGTCTCTTTAATGGTTTCTTTCAAACTGAATTGAATAAGCCTTTCATTTGCAATTATGAAGGATCTACGGTTTAAGTTAATATCCGTTGTTGTCAACTGATTCTTGGTTGCGATTGTGGGTTTTTGGTTTACCTGCAATTATCTTCTGCGTTTTGAGGGATGAGTTATCATTTCCTGCTCACGGAATTTTCAGCTTGTGAAACAATTATAGAGTAAACGATTTCATAGCAGCGGGATTGAGCTAACACTGCTACATTCTAAATGGAAAATGGGATACATTACAGTAAGAGTTTTCATATCAAACCAATCGTAATGATACATTTGA
Organism: Gleditsia sinensis; assembly: GCA_037074535.1. Classification (NCBI taxonomy): domain Eukaryota; kingdom Viridiplantae; phylum Streptophyta; class Magnoliopsida; order Fabales; family Fabaceae; genus Gleditsia; species Gleditsia sinensis. The sequence continues at coordinate 2,301,807 of CM073464.1, read as the reverse complement.
CAATTAAGTTAGATATACAGATTCAAACAGAAAAAAATGGCAATTTCTTCTCCCGTCCAGAGCCATTGCAATGAACGTTAACCAAAAACCTCCTTCTCTCCATATTAATTAATTCTCACTCAAGAAAGGAAATGCTAGACCAAAATCCTGTATGGACAAGAGATGATCAACCAGACCCAATAGCATATTTAGAAGGAGGGAGTTTGTTTAGCTGATACTACTTCCTCACAGCGTCTCAAAGACCTGGAAACATGGCACTCACTGCTTTTCAGGATTGAAATCTCTCCCGCATTTTGGCTCTAGCAAAAAACACTCCTGCCAGAAGACCTACAAAATTGCACTTCTAACTTCAGTGTGGCAAAAAAAAAAAAAATATATCCAAACCAGTGCTTAAAGGCTCTATGCAATAATAATAACACTGTCAAGTCAGTTAATGTGGAGAACTAACCAAAGAAGATGCTGGCAGAGTTCTCCAAACTGGTAGGAACTTTGAAGAGAAGGATGCCAGCAATTGAAAGAGGGATCTTATTCAGTGAACCTACAAGGCTACAGATTGCAAATAAGTGATTAGATATATCAACACATACTTAATCAGAATACTAATACTTCCCAGATATAGCATGAAATTAAAGACAAGATTTACTAAAAACAACTGTATCAACATCATTCCCTATCCCCACAATTTTTTAACATTGATCCCTAATTGGTTTATATCCAAGGCCAATGCATCATTAATTGGTCGTAACTCACAAAAGCCAAGGAGGCAACACTGAAATAATTCAAAAATTACCTGACAAAACTAAGCTATCCAACCTTAAACCGGTAAAAATGCTATCTGAGTCAAATAAACCCACATGTCTATTGTCACTGGCATCAAAATCTACTTTAAACACTCATTGTATATGTCAAAGGCCTGCCAGATCATGCAACATCAGACACAGCCTTATTCTGACCTTCTGTTTATTCATGACGTAAATGCTCAATCTCAAATTATAATGATAGTAATGCAGTATTAGAAGAAAATAGTAATAATTATCTTCATCTACAATTTGCATCAGATAGTGAATTGTTACTATAGTTAATTGGTTGCCTTAACTGCTGTTAGACGTCTTTAAGGACAGAATCGTGTGAAATCAATGTAAAATGGATTTTCTTTTTCGGGTGGGGAGGAAGGGGCTTAAGCTACAAATTGAAGATGCAGTAACTGGTACTTAGCTACTTTTGATCACACCTGTAAGTTGTAGCGCCGGTCTGATGAAGAAACCACATGGATGTAAAGCTGATTGCTAGACCCAAAAATCCACTTAACGTCATCACCAACCAAAAGCTAGGAAATCTCATAAGTGGCCTGGCAATTTATTCCAAATTCATGATATTTAATATGAAGATTTGCACAAGGAAAAGAGAATGAAGAGATTTTTAGCCATCAACATAACTTTAACAGTTTATGACGTAAAATTAAGATAGGAGTTTATTTGTTAAAGTACACACAGGAACAAAAGACACAGATCAAAGGGCAAACTTAGGATGCCCTCTTGATGGTACATTTTAACCTCTGAGATAAGACAGGCTGTTCAAAATATGTTGTTATGCAAAACACATGATATTGACTTCATTTATAAAAACTGGGAGACACTCACGTTCCTGAGAGATAATCAACCTCGTTGAAAGCAAAAATAAGAACGATTCCCAAAGGCAAAGAGAGGGCATTGTTCAACAAGACCATTGAAAATTCATTTAAGTTTCCAGATTTTGTAATTTGCTTTGCTGTATCCATGACCCTACGTAAGGTCAGCTGCAGCAACAAAATAAAACAACCAAATAATCAGTAAACTTAACTAAATGCTAAAAATTAGTGCTCATCTAAATATGTCCACTAAAATAGTGTATCCTTTTACACCAAAACTGAACTTTAATTCACCAGGGTTATGTCAAGAATGTTTTTTGTCTTTAAATATAAAAGCTTGACTGAATAAACTGATAACTTGACTTCACCCAATGAACCATATCAGTTCTCATAATTTTACTTCGTCACTCAGTCTAAACAATAAAATCCTTAGCACTAAGAATGAGGAAGAGAGAACAGTGTGGACTAGGTTGATACATTTTAATCACAACTGCAACACCAATAAAGGTAAGCAGATCATATCTATGTCAATTCTTCAGATCATAGGAGAAACAACCATAAGTACTGATGACCCAAGATATGAGAACAAACATAATATTTATCATACAAAAGTGATACATTTTAGCAATACAAAGACATGGTTGAATTTATGTAATGTACAATGAAATTGGACTCAATACTATTTTTTCCCTTATTCAATGGCTTATATATGCAACACAGGATTGCAAACAGAATAAACGAAATTTTAGAATTTCTTATGAAGTTAAATATTGTTTCGCTATGCTGAAATTTCATTTAAAAATCAACCCGTCATGAATGGAAAGGATAAAAACCAGCATTAAAAAAAGGAACAGGCTTAATGATCAACAAACAAAGCTTAAAACAACAAGTCATCTATACTCACAGAATATGATGCAGTTAAGAAACAGTTAACTATCTGCCATGCATAACCAATTGCATGAAAAGAGAGATCAGTAATCCCTCCGGTTGTTGCTGAAACGATCTGCAAAAGAAAATAGGGAACTCTTTCAGATTATTAATTTGATTAATCATTTTTTTTTTCAGGAAGCATATATCCAGCTGGCACACATCTTCAAAAACACAATAGCAGTAAACAATTAAATGTTACCAGCAAAGTAATAGACGTCTAGCATAAGTTGATAAGTATCAAAATAGACAAATTACTCAGTCATGTGTGCATGGGCACACGCATAATGTTCCAGAAAAGGGAGACATCAACTGTGACAGTCCAGCACGTATATTACACTAAATTTGACTTCCTAAGTTGGACAAGCTGTATCAGCATGCTAAACTCTAACATCAACCCCACTCCAGAAAAAAGGAAACGAAGAGAAGCCAAAGAATTATGATAGAAAGACATGACCCAGCTATGTTCCCATAAAAGTAGGACCCAGGGAAGGCTAATGAGTAATGCAAGAACATATTAGTTCTAAAATATCAGAAAAATAACTTCTTTCCAATACTTACTGCATCTTTTGACCAGTACAAGAAAACAATATATTGACAAAAGTAATACCACTATATAAAAGGGAGGGGGCGGGGAGGAAGCTATAGTTGGATGCAAGCAACATGAGAAGCCCGTGATTCTACATTAAAACCAGTGTCCCAAACAAATAAAATCAGGAGATGATGAGATTCACATGTCAAACTCGTAGCATACCATTAGAAACAGAGCAGCCCAGACTCTGCCGTCATGATGCTTCTTGAATAAATACATCTCACCAAGGGCAGTTATGACATTAGTAACATTCTTTAGGACCGTCACCATAGCTACATTAATATATTTCAAACTGCACATAGCATAAATCATGATAAGCAATATAATCCAAGCAAGAGAGAGAGATGAACAAACAACTACTCTATTGTAATTTTTAAGCTATAATTACTTTATTTACATGACTTGAGTCCATAAACAGACAGTGGCAGTTGCACAGATGGTAGATGACATGTTTGACAATAGAAATTTAGCATGCTTTAGAACTTTGGCACTCCCCAAATAAGAATAATGTTTCCTTGAAAATTGGCATACTGTTTCCATGTGAACATCACAACAGATTGCTCAAACAAAAGCAATCTCTCAGAGCACATTAGCAAAATATGCTTATCACCCTCGTTAATTTAATGGCTAATCTTACAAATGTAGTTTTCATATCTAACAGTTAACAATAAATAGAAAAGACATGCAAAAGAGAAATTAGCAGTTAAAAGAAGTAGAAGCATTTGAAACATTGAGTGGCAAAATATTAGTCAGGAGTATTCACTTCCCTTTTGTAAAACGACCGATATGCTATATATACTATTGAAAAAGAGAAAGAAAGCATTTTATTAGCCACGAAGTTAAAAGCTTCATACCTAAACATGCTTGTAATAAGCATCCCGACAAATATAACGTTCACAGGTAACCAGACCTTAATCAATCTCCAAGTTAGTGGCTCTGTTGATATCATGCCCAGAAGGCTTAATATAGAAACAATTATCACTGAAATGAAATTCTGCATCAACCAAAGTGTCAGAAGCTAGTATCAGCAACTTCTACTTCCATTGTAGGAGACAGGTCTTCTACCAGTAGATGGGAAAATACACATACACTGCATAAACAGCTACAATAAAGTTGGTCAAAGATTAAAGCAAATTACCTGGTACAACATCAAGAATATCCCGGCATTAAAATCATAACTGGAAAGTACAAACTTGTTAACCAATATCATGCTGCAGGAGGATAGACAATATGCAAGGCCAGACAGTAGGGCTTGATTTTGGACTTTAACTACCCTGATATTTCGTTGAAGTTTCTCTCTGCTCTTGTCCAACTTCCCATTTTCCAAGTCAAGTTCTTTATCGCTAAAAGGCTTCATTTTATGCCAGATGGGGCGTAACACGTGCAGAAAATCTTAGAAGAATGGGATCTACCTATGGATTCGATGGCAATATGAACATGGAGTGAATTGAAAGAAAATGAGAAAGAGGGATTCTAGTGAACGGGGGCAACACGCTGCACAGTCCGGGGGTATTCAAGCTATGGAGCTCAGGATCGATAACGCCAGAGAAATGTGGAATGAAAATTGTTGAACCCCGCACACCTTCACAAACCCATCTACGACCATCAACACTTCCTATAATTATTAATCCAATAACGATAATCGGATGAAACAGGAGACGGAGGAATAACAACGACAAAAAATTCAAGGCATAAAGTCAGAAAGGTTGGTGCTGAAAGAATCGGAGAGCAACAACAACTAAGAAAAGGATTTTTAAATTTGAGAATGAAATTCGTTGTGTTTGATATTTCAACTTCTGATGTCGTTGAAGCTTCCAGCTTGTTGTCAAACAATTGTAATGTACAGGTCCACTGGATGACGAAGATCCGCCTTCGCACGGGTTCAGTCTAGCATTAAGGATCGAAAGAGGCCCTATTTATTGGTTATCCCAATTTTTGGATTCTGGAAATTATACATGAAAATGGTACAATGATATATTTCTTTAATACAATTTCTTCACAAAAAAATTCACCAAAAGAAAAAAAAAAAAAATCTTTTAACAAAAAGTGGGAATGCTCCATTTCCAGAATACATTTCCTTGATATTTTAGGAAAAAAAATTCTGAAAATGTTACATTCCCACAAAATTGTGAGAGAAAATATTTTTGATAATGTTAAAAAACTATTTTATTTACTTTTATATTAATATAGTTTTAAAATTGATAACTAAAATATATGAAAATAATAAATAATAATAGAATAGTCTATAAAATAACATATAAATATTTCGGCAAAAAAATATAAATATAACATAAATATGTAAAATTGATATTAGTATTAAATCATTCAAAAATTTTAAATATATTAAAATAACTCAAACATGAAAATATAAATAAATATATTTAAAATGAATTAAATATCATATTTCTAAGAAAACACTGTGGAATAATATATCCGGTTATGGAAATATATAATTTGATGAACCAAACACTATTAAATAAATTGAATAACTTACATGTTATTAAAAAGAAAAGACAATTATTTGGTTTTTTGACGACTAAGGACCAAATAAAAAAGCGACAATTATAAAATAATTCAGAAGGAAAAGATTATTATTCGTTTAGAAATGAGATTAATGATTATGATTGACAACAGTATTTTGACAGCTCGTGAATCAGTTGTCGTAGCAAATGAACCAAAGGTTCGTTGTGTATGTTTGACCCAAAATATCTTTCTTTTTTTTATTATTACAAATAAATGAGAAATTTGGGCATGGATCCACCAACTTAGTGGCATGCCAAATTTTCAAATGCTTTTTTGAATGGTAGTGGTCTCTCCTAATATTTCAGTTACTCTTCAACTGAGAGACATGGACTCGACTTGGCAATAACTGTGTCATATGAAATCGACTTCCATAGCAGGCAGGAGGATGTGAGTAACTCCATTCCATGCCTACAATATCCGGTTGAGACCATGTAAATTAGTAGGCCAGTTGGGTCATGACCCATAAAAGCTTTCTACTAGTGATGGTGTGCTGAGCATCCTTGTCAACTTCGTTGCCGCGTAAGATCGTACTGGTAGCTTTCCTGACCTAAAATTACGAATTGAGTCATATATATATTGTGTTTATTTTTATAAAACAAAAATAGAGTCAAATACATTCAATTAAAAATATGTTTAATTTGTGATTATTTTATGAAATTAAAAATTTGTTCATATTTAATTTTAAATTATATTAAGATAAATGACTATAAATATTATTTTATTTTTAAATTTAATTTTTTATAATTATTAAATTATTTTAATTTTGTTTAAACTCACTTTCAAAATTACAAAAATACAACTAACTATTTTTTAAAAATATTTAAAAAAATCTTTTAGACAAATTTTTTTTCACTTTTTTTTAAAAAAAATATTTTCTTCTAACTTCTTGCAATCATATTTTCAGTTATATTTTTCAATCAAACAAACGCTTACTTTTTATATATAGCATACCAAAAATAAGAAGTGCATATTTAAAATTATTTTGAGAAAAAATTTAATCCGCATAAAATTTGAAAATGACCTTGATGGTAATATGAAAAATAATAATAATTAATTCTTTGGAAGAGAATTCCTTTGACCCAGGACGGATATTGAGAACTAATTCCAAATTACTATAAAAAGTGACTTATATCAATTACTAATTACTAGTTAGGAGGCAAGTGTAAAACTAATGGTGTGAAAATGCATAGTTATATTTTCCCTAGCTTTGGTTGCTTACAGAAGTATTCTCTCACACAACACCCTCCCTTTCCCTTGAGAACATGCAGGACTGCTCACCAGAGGATACATGGAAAATGGAGGGAGTGAAGAAGGTGCAACATCAATTATGCAGATGTTTGGCATAATAATATATTCAAACGATTTCAGAAACCAAAAAGAATTGTTCAAGAATTTATCTGTTTGATATAGGCAGATTGCCTGGCTTCAATGAAACTTCTTATGCTTGCCGCATCTCCATGCATCACAACTTTCCCGTCCTCCATGTAGATGGCACCATCGGCATACTCTAGTTCTTCCAAACGATGGGTGACCCACAATGCCGTAACTTCTGCAGAGCTATCCAAAGAGTTCCTAACCGCTTTGATAACCCCAACCTTCAAAAGATTGTACCAATGGCCTTTAAAAGGAAACGATATGAAGAAACAACAATAGTTGCCCTTGTTATTTTTTAAGATGGTGAACAATTCTTGCCCTTTCAAGATCTTAATAATTATTATATAATTTTTCAACAAACATGACATCATAAAACATATAATATCACGGTTGACTGATCACCTGGTCATTTTCATCTAAGAACGTTGTGAGCTCATCCAACAACAGAACTTTACAAGCTTCTGCTAGAGCACCAGCAATGGCAACCCTCTGCTTCTGACCACCACTTAGAGTTTGGACAGACCTCTGAGAATTGCAGCAAAGGGAATATTCATTCATAGGAATCGCTCAATTTGTATTAGCGTTCACAGTTGTCTATGCCCATAATACCTTCATGTAGTCAGACATGGCCACAGCATGCAAGGCTCTTGACACCTTTGATCTGACTTCATCATGGGTCAGGTTGAATTTACCAAGACCAAATGCAACGTCAGCTTCTACCGTAGGCATTACCACCTGCAGTATGTGTAATGCTTGACAGTCTTGTATACGCATTCATTGTACATATACATATAAGTCGTGAATTTTCTGTGGATCCATTTTGGAATGTTTTACAGGTTGATGGCAAAACAAAGCTCCTATTTTTAGAATTGCTAATGAAATTTTGCTAAAAATAATTGTACGTGGACTGCAAATATTAAGATCAAATTCAAGCATAGAATAGGTTGGAAGAGCATGTTAGTGAAGCACACATAATCATATGCAGAGGGAAAGATCACTGCCAATAATGTGAAATTATTGCTCTGCAGTGGAGATTAAAGAATAAAAAAGAATTAAACGAATTATCCATGTTTAGACATGACCAATTTTAGAACCTAAATACTGAGAACTCAGAACAAGATACTAATACAATACAGCATTACAGCCTCAATATCTTCATTTTTACTAAAATCTTTCTAGACTCATCTTGCATAAATATTTCAAATAATGCAAAATTCTTTCTACAGTTCTTACTTATTTCCATATTATCTTCCCCCCCCCCCCCCCCTTCCTCCCTTTCAATTGTAGAACATGATTAGATGGGATTAGCGGTAAAGGACACATGCTCTGCACAGGAATTCTCAAACACTTAATCATGTAGTCTGTAAAGCATGGTGTCAACATATCTAAACTAAACAATCCCCTTGGACTGAGACTTGGCTTCCTCATCCTGGATCATTAACTTTCAACAAATGATTTACTAACAATGTCTTAGTCCAGGTAAACATCATTGTTACACAAAAAGTTTAACCAGAAAAAAAATGAAAAAGCTAAGAATCATATATCAATGCTATCCTATCACTTGGTACCTATGGGATGCAAAGGATGCTTTACCTAAGCAAAGAAAAGAAGAAAAATAAGTAACACTAATCAAATCTCAAATCCAGAAGGTTGACATAGTATTAGTTGTAGTCAGAACAGTGGCAGTGGAGTGATGGGAATGTTTTCTTGTATAAAGTTACATAAAACACAGGAAGGTTGCCTGGTTCTGGAAACAGGCTTCAAAATTTGAGAGTTTGCATGAAAAGGTGAGAGCTAAGCGTAGCTCAGCTGCAAGTTGAAGAGTTGCAGTTTTTGTGCTTATAGTAATGAATTATATCTTTCGATTAAAAAATAGAAGGTATTAAAAATGATGAAGAACTATTTCATCCATTTTAATCTACTATATTTAAGTAGTTCCTATGTTAAACAATATAGTCTACAGCCCAATTAGCAATGACAGCAATATAATTAAAAATAGAATTTCTTTTTCCTGTTATTAACGTGTGAGTTGTATATCTGATATAGTTCCCTTCCCTGAATTCAAATTTAGTATATCTCACATTATATATCATCATTCTCGTGGCAAACAAGTCCATCGATTTTTCTTTGCAAATATCAAACTGAAAGATAGAACTTTCATAATTCTCTAACACTCAACCTTCACAATAAGAATAAAGGCAGCAATGAAGAAACTAGATATTTACCCATCTATCTATAGATAGAATGAAAAAATTGAACCTGATGATCTGGATTTTGAAAAACAAAGCTTTTAGGTCCTTTCACGTACACTGATCCTGAAGTTGGATTCAAAAGACCAGCCAAAATCTGCACATCAACCTCAGAATTACTACTTACTTTTACATTATGCCAAAGCCCAATTTTTAATAAAAATGAAAATGAAGGGACTCCCATTTTTGTTCCCTGGAACGGAAGTCCACAATATCAATGTGAAAAGCCCTGCCCCTGCATATCTTCAGAAAAGAACCACTACACTCAACTCAAAAGATAGCGAGCCAATTAAGGCCTTCGGAACCTTTCTGCCTATAGGGGCTCCAAAGGAAGGAAGAGGGAAAAATAAGAGTAAAAGCACATAATAGAGGATAGCATAGTAATTTTTGTGTATACCTTCAAGAGGGTAGATTTTCCACATCCATTAGGTCCTAGAAGCATCCAAAACTGCCCAGAAGGAATGCGAAGCGAACAATCCCGAAGAATCGGTACAACTTTGACTTGCCTTGTGGTGAACGAGAAATTCAGATTACGACCTTCAATAGCAATATTATCCGTACTATGGCTCCTGCAAATTAAATACGCAAATGTAATCTAGTCAGAGACACGGGCAATGGAAACAAAAGCGATAAACACCAGCTGGGCAATTCTTCATTAGATTGTCCGACACCCAAAAAGATGGGGATAGAATGTTGAACCTGGTGAGAGCTGTAGAGTAGAGAGGAGCAACAAGACGCTCAGAGAAGCGAGTGAGAGAAGGGAGATTCATAGCATTCTGCGTATATCTATCGCTTCCCTCGTCCTTTTATAATTTTGTATAGTGGCGAAGTCCCTATGCCAAAGTCTAAACAGCGCGAACTATGAACACTGAATTGAATAGTGGCGAAGTGCCTCTCAAAATTTTCTGTGAATTCTTCGTGATGTGGAGCAAAGCTCAACCCTTATCCCATCTTTGGTCAAGGCATTTTACTTATTGACATTTAAATCCTCTACCGGATGACGTGGCACGCATGCAAATAGCCAAATACTTGAACTGCCGCTGGATTTTTTTTATTTTTTATTTTTTATGGAACTGCCGTCGGATGTTTTGACTTTTGTCAACGAACTTTTCCCCTTTTTTTTTGGGGGGGTGGGCTGTTCACATTTGTCGGGGAAATGAAATGGCATCAATTTCCTGGTTCTCTTGTGGCTTTCACTTTGACTTTATGGCACAACTCTTTCTCGTGCCTTCGCCGCTTCCCCCAAACTATAGTTCATTTGCAATGGATTCGTGCAGTACAAGCTGCTGAACCAGACAAGCAGAAGGGAAAACAGACAAAAAAAAAAATGAAGGGTCTTCCAGTGATCAACCTTCAAGCACTGCCCTTAAAACCCCGAAAAAAATTGTCTACTATAGTGAGCCCAACATAAATTTTCAGAATTTTTCTCTTAATTTAAGAGATTGAAGTGTTTAAAAATATGAACACTCTTCTTCACAAGCATTGCACGCGGAAGGGCAGACAACGAGAGGTTAGATTTGGACACTAGCCAAGGCCTCAAAAAATTTGGCTTTTTCCGACCGACAACACATTTATTTTCCAATAACATGGCTTGTTCTTTTATTTTTAATGAGAACATCATAATTTTTATGGCTTATAATATAAATGATATAATTTACTACAACAATTATCTCTTGCCCAAAGAAAAGGCATTTCGATCTTTTGTGGATCAACTTGAAGAATCAATTCCACCAAAATTCCAGACGTTTGGTGCACACCAGTTTTTCAAGCAACCGTTCACGCTCCTAGTCATATGCATGTGTCGACCCTCAAGTCTCAACTAGAAAATCCGATTCAAGAAGAAAAGTGAAGGCATAGAAAATTATGCCTTTTTTTTTTCCTTTCCGCTGCCATGAACTAACAATATACAGCATAAAAGTTACTACAAACACAGTAAGCAACTTGCATTTACAATAATCAAGAAATTGTTACAAGCAGCAAGGTCTCCCCACTCCCCGTGCAATGAAAACTTAGGGCCCCTGCCTTATCCCGTCATTTAGTTCACATGTATGAAGAATCGACCAGATTCTTTTAAATAGGGAGCTTTTGCTCAACCACATTCCACAAGGGATGCGGGGGAGACCATGAAAGATTTTAGTTCTATTGGTATTTACACTCAGCTTAAATGAGTCGAGATCTTGGAGAACCGCCAGGCGTGTGGGCTTTGTATAGAGATGTTTCATGCCGAGGATCAAGGGTGAATGTGGCATTTGATCTCATTGGATATGATGAGAAATCATTCAAAGTGTAGTTATTGTGTCCCATCATAGAGTAAGTTGGATGAGGAGGAGGAGAAAGGAAACAGCTCTTGTGTGCCAGTCCGTGCTGTCGCAATGGACTTGAAGAGGGAGATACTGGTAACGATGTAATAGTTCTCGTGTTATCCCTGAACAAAAAAATTACAGCAAGTCAGTCTAAAGAACATAAAAATGATGAAGCATAAAGTAAGATACAAGACCAGGCCATGGATAAAATTAACAGGTGGCATATTTTACCTTGAGCTCCGTAATGCTCGTGACGTTGCAACAGCTGGCTTTGTTGTATAATCTCCATCGAGCGAAGTTTGACTTGTTCTATTAGAATGTAGCTCTAAAATAGGCTGCAAACCAGTCCAAATAACGAGAAGGTTAGCTTTAGCCTATACCTAGACAGATCTTCAGAAACAGTGCAACTCTAAATTCCCATCAAGCAGTACAGGGAACATGTGCATTAGAATTGTGATAAACTACACCAGTACCTGTAGTAGGCAAAGTAGTAATGATTTAAGGGAAGGCAAGACAATCAAATTCAAAAGGAAATGTATGTGGCCTAACAAATCATAGTTATTATAATACCTCTTGTTTTCTAACTATAATGATATACTTGTGCTCAGTGCCTCGCTCTATAATTACAACCAAACTACAAATCTTAATTCATATTAACCACTGGTTGTTAGAGACCACTTCATGGACATAGATAACACACTTCATCTTTACATTATTCATTGAAGATTGAAAAATACTGAACATGTGAGTTGGGCTACATAATACATCTATGTGCATGGCAAACATTGCAAATATTTGAAAGCCCGTGAGATAATATCCTGACATAGTAGCATAGTAATATAGTTCCTCAACATATAAATAATGATCAGGTGCGTTGACGGTAAGCAATAGGGTGGCATTATTATACATTTCATCTGGTGTTGTATAACATTAAATAAGCAAGTCATTCATACTCCTAAAAATATGCAACATGTAAGACTTTACCGGCGTCCGGCTTCCATCGAGTATGTAGGGGAAAGCGTCCCTTGTTATGTTGGCATTTGCAGCTCTTGTTGCTGATTGATCTCGAATAAAGGGTTGCTCAAGTAACTGCTGAGCTGTTGGGCGAGCTGATGGATCTCTTTGTAAGCATTGCTTTATGAAACATTTTGCATCATTAGATAGATGCTCCGGAATTTCGGGCATATCTTTGCTGTTTCCAATTTTGAATATTGCAGCTACCTGTTGAATCCAACATTGAAATCAATGTGGGTCCTCCATACTCTTCAAACAGGGTCATAACAAATATGCAAATAAAGGCTAGTTTGGAAACAATCAATATCGCACCCCTTCATACTGACTCCATGGAGGCTTTGATGTTGCCATTTCAAGAATTGTGCATCCCAAGCTCCATATATCCACAGCAAGACTATAGCCATTTGTGTTCATTACAACCTAAGAAAGTAAATATCAGAATACAGTACAGATAACAGTGGGAGAGAAAGAGAGGAAGAAGAAGAATAAACAAGGATGAGATGAGCTTGTTTCTAAAAGAAATCAGGTGTTCTGACCAAAAAAAACAAAGAGCACATTTTACCTCAGGTGCCATCCAGTATGGACTTCCTTTGAAAGAAAGCATTGAGGCAGAAGAATTTATCTGGTTCAAAGCAATCACAAATCAGGAAGCAACCATAACAGAAAACTATACCTTTTATTATTTCTCTAAATTAAATTAAATTAAATTTTCTTCTACCAAGAATATCTCTCTAAATTATAAAAGAAGACTAGAGGAGAGACTTGAAAGACAGAAAAAAAAGAGAGAGTGCAGCACATGTGTGAGAATCATGTGTGCTTGCTCTCAAGATCTGTTAGTGCACAAGTGTAAGACCAAGAGTGTTTGAGCGAAAAAGAGAGGGCAGGATATCTCTGCTACTATCCAGATACCGGGTACTGAATAAATTTGAAAATTTTAACCTTTAGCAAAAGAAGCATTTTCAAAGTAACCACTCTCAATAACTTAAAAAGTTTACGTATTGTTTAATTATTTTGTTGTACCAGAAACAACAAAAATTCTATACTTTTGAAGTAAGCTAGAAGCACTTATAGTTTACAAGTGCAATTCACTTACATGTTTAGCCATTCCAAAGTCTGCCAACTTGATTTCACCATTAGGATCAACTAGTATGTTAGCCCCTTTAATATCCCTGCCAAAAGAAAATCATGAACAGAAATTAAAAAACAGAAAAGAAGCTGCAATTTCATGTCAAACTAAGTAAGGATAACCAAATTACCTGTGTACTGTATTTCTTCCGTGCAGATAGGCAAGTCCAGAGACGATCTGCCTGGTATAATTTTGAATAACAGGCTCCTTAAATGCACCATATTCCTGAAGTAATTTATGGATAGAACCACCAGAGACATATTCCAAATAAACTGAAAGAGACTCTTCCCCCTGCAAAAATAGCATATATATCCATAAATGGATGCCATCCATGATCCATGACCTTCTCTTCAATTTCTCTTTCACGTGTATATGTGAGCACAGCTATCTGTATATACATGGCATACATGACTCTAAACTAGGAATAGTTGGGCATACCAGTTCACTCCCATAGTATTGAACAATGTTCGGATGTGAAAGCTGACTAAGCAAATTTATTTCCTGCAAACAAATGGAGAAATAGTTACAAATTTATAGACCACCAAATGAAATTAGGACATATTAAAGCAAACTCCAACACCAACCGTGCAAAGAACTCCAAAAATACCTAGCACGTGTTAAGCATCATATGCATAACTTTTTGGATAAATAATATAATTACCTGATTAAGTTGTTTGAGACACTCTTTTGATGTATGATCATCAGAGACGACCCTCACTTCTTTTATTGCACACATTTGTCCACTTTCACTATCAAATTTGCAAAACAAGCATTTAGAGAGGTAGAGCAAACAAAGGAGGCAGAATAGGAATAAATTTTCCAGAGTATAGACATTTGGACAACGTGTACAAATTCCGAAACAATGTTGATATAGTCATTCTGCAGATATAGTCATACATGAATATCAGTTTTTTGGTATTGCCAATAACAACTACCTTTGTAATATTAATATCATAAACTAAAGATTTATTTACACATTACAATCACCAGACAGCAATTCTGCCTTAAAATATTCAAGGATAAAAATTATACACGATACAAAGCAGTCCCATATTAGCCTAAAATTCAAATGATAGTTTATTTACTTTTCTGGAAAAAAAAACTAAAACAAAATTACCTATTAAATCCCAGGTAAACATGCCCAAATGTTCCCCGTCCTAGAAGCTTTCCTTTCTTCCACTTGGACAGATTACTGGCGGTGTATTCCAGTACTCCAGTTGCTCGTGTGTTAGAAAGAGCAGAAGGACTAGTCGGAGAACCTGGTGGAAGCGGCAAAGGATGGCATTGACTCCTTCCATCATCTTGCTTGCCTGTAGGTGAATCAAGACTCAAAACATGCAACCTTGTATGAAGAGGTGATGTAGGGCTGGTGGGTCCTCTTGATCCAGGACCTGGGCTTTTTGACCTCGACCTCATACTGAGCTTCGTATCAACATGTCCTCTAGCATAAAAAAATGGCATGAATTAGTTTAGCAGTAGATCGGAGAAGCACACCAAAACACTCAGAAGCAAACTGGACATCTATGTTTTTTCTGTTCCTTATATTGTAAGTGCTAATAGGAGAGTAAAGACTACCAGCCTCTCTTGTATTAAAATTTCAATCAATTAGATCGGGCATATATTCCTTTTGTTCGTACCGATACTTCATAGAAAGCAGTCAGGATGGATATGGTTAACTTCCAACAGAGAAAGGAGGGGACCAAAACTTAAATCTTTATTTCCCCCAGATCAACATTTCAGAAGTCCATACAGTAAGTCGGGTACTGCTAAATTAGACTTACAAGTTTAAATTATACTTGAACAACTCCCCGAAGTACAAATTCTCAGTCATCAATTCACAGAAACAATCTTCTAGTCCAGAGAAACGGATTAAATTATCTAGACTTGCGTGTAGGCATGCGCGTTACTTACACTTGTACATAGAAAGAGGGACAGGAAAACCCCTTTTACAGAACTGAAGGGCAAAAAGATGAAAATACGGAAAAAGAATAAAGCTGACGGCGAGACAAAAGGGAGAAGGAAGAGAGATTGTGTACAAAATTCTGTAGAATCGAATAGATAGCAGACCTTCTTAGGAATTTTGAGTAATCCTGGGGAAAACTCAAAGGAAATCCCACGAGCGAAGTAAATAAGCAATTACAGTCCAACTATAAAATTTGCAGTGTAGAGAGAAAGGGAGACAGGGGCTGAGGTAAAAGTCACTTTATCTGATCAATGATTACGCGAAGCTTTGCTATAAGATACTCTCTCCAAAAACGATCAATCAATTGAATGAACTTCCCTATAACTGTAAACTTAGAAACCAGACCTAGAACCAAAATGGAAAATTAAAAAACGAGAACCCGAAATTGAAAAAATACTAAAACCAAAATAAAATCTAATCTAGAAGCGGGGATTTTTGGAATAACCAACCTGCTACCATTAGATTGAGAGATTGGATGATCATCATAGGAGCCAGTAGAGCTCACGCTCGAACCAGAGATCGATGCAGATCCCAAGCCACCCCCTTGATCCTTTTCAAAGCTGTGAGAGGAGGAAACCGACGGTCGAGGCAAGGGATGCCCTCTCTTCTCCCCACCATCGGAATCACAAAATGAAAATCCCGAAGAGGAGCCAACAACCCCAGGAGCCACGGAAGTAAAATCCTTACTGGCCCTGGGGGAATCGCGTGAGACGATCAGGGCGGAAAATTCATCGAAGCTCTTGGGTTTGTCTTTTTCTTTCTTTGCACCATTCCTAATGGGAGATTTGATAAAATTAAATTGAGGGCCGCCAGCATGTGGTTCCCGCTGTTGGCGCTGCTCCTTGTTCTTGCTGGATTTTCTTCCCCACCAAGCGGGCATTCTAAATGAGAGGGGTAAAAGGATGAGACTTTAGGAAGAAAGTGTGCTTACAGAAGAAGAGCAGCAGTGAGAGAGAGAGAGAGGGTAAGACTAGGTTTTCTGGAGTAAATTCTAAGAAGGAAGAAACGACGAAAGAGGAGCGAGGGACCAAATGGCTACAGTCACGAACAGCTAAGAAGGGACGGGAGGGGGGGTTGGAGGGGACGGCAGACGGTGGTTGGATAAAGCGGGGAATGACGTGGCAATCTCTTAGAGAGAGAGTTTAAGAGCGAGAGTGTACGTATGTGGGTGCTAGCGTGTGTATTAACAGTGTAACAGTTTTCTCAGTTAAGAATAAGATAGTTCGGTTTACTTTAAATAAAAATTAAAATAAAAAAAGGGAGGAGGGGGGGGGAACAAAATCGCAAAAACGAAAATCGAGAATCCACATGGGTGAATGTGCGCTACTTTGTGCTTTACAGTTTACACACGGTGGAACAGGGAGCAAGGAACCATTTACTAGGAATATGTCTCTCCCAGGGACAGAGACAGAGACAGAGAGAAAAGGGAGATTTTATTATTTTACCACAATAGGTCTTCTAGAGCTTGAAGCAGTGTCCAAAAGCGTGTGGATTGGGACATGGAAGAAGAGGAAGGGGGATTGGATTTGGCATTCATGGCCATTTCTTTTTCCTTCTTTCTTATCAATTTTTTTAAAATTAAAAAAATAAAAGTATTAAAATTTTCTCGAGGTGCAATGATCGTATGCGCGTAATGTTTACGGACTTGGTATATCTGCGTCATTCAACACGTCATCTACATCGTTCGCCCACGTCAACATGACTTGCATTTTTAGGTACGTGGAACTTTTTGGACGTCCTCGCGTAAATTTCATAGAAATCTACATCTATTTAGGTTTCATTCGGTAAATGACAACAAAAAAAATAGAATAAAAATTAAGAATAAAATAAAAATAAATAAATTTAAATAAAATAAAATAGAATATTATAATTAAAATTATGTTTGATAGTTTAATAAAATAAAATAAAATAAAAATTATCAAAAAAATAAAAATATTTTTAAAAAATAAAATTATTATTATATTATTATTTTAACTTAAAAAATTATTTTAAATATTATAAATAAAAAATAAAATAAATTATTATTAATATAAAAATTTGAATTAAATTTTATTAAATAATATTGAAAATTTTAATTTAAATATATATACTTTTAATTATAAAATTTTTTATAAATAAATAAAATAATAAAAGATATTTCAGTCTTTTTGTTTTCCATTCCATCACACTGTTTATTTTTTACCTGTTTTCGAAGGTAATGCTGATTACTTTGTAGGAGGAAATGGAATAAAATATGTATTCTGTGGGATCCACAATTTTTACCAATTCTAACAACTAAATCAAAGAATGGAATGTCCATTTCATTCTTTTTTATCTACCAAACGAGTTTTTACAGTATAGATAATCAACTCGGGGACTAAAATTATAATTTAAACTCTATTATCATAAATATTTTCCCAAATAAATAACTACTCCATGAATTTCAAAATATAAATTTAAATGACCGTGATTTTTATTTTTAAGAACTATATATAAAAATAGACTTAAATACAATTTTAATTCATTGATTAATGTAAATATTTTAAACTGATCAATCTATTTAAAATGAATCGAGGTTATTTCTTTTTATTTTTAAAAATTATAATTAAATTTTTCATTCTCAATTTTATCTTTTTTTTTTATTACAAAAGCCTTTTCTACACGAATATTAAACTATCACGGTGATATTTTGTTTTAAATATGGAATATTTAAAAGATATTTAAATAACTGAAATCGTATTATATGAATAAAATAGAATTTCAATTGTTAGACTTTCTTCCGAATAGTTCACTAAAAAAACAAAAAAAAAGGCATGGTGATTTAATATTTACGTCAATAATTTTTGTTAAAAAATGAAATTGTGAATTAAAATTTTACTCGTAATTTTTTTTAAATAAAAAAGACAATACTGTTTTGTTTTAAATCAAGTTGACCAAAGTATAGTTAAACAATAAAAATACAATAAATTAACAAGTTATTGTTGAAATATTTATATGAATTGTTATTTTATTAATTATTAGCTCAATACAGTTTGGGTCGTCATAATCTTGTGTGAACTGTGATAGGTGAACTGCACAGAAAATTTAGGTAAAAACCCAACGTACAATTTTTTTAACTGTCAGCTTTGGTCTTATCAAAAAATTGACTGAGTCAGAGAAAAATATATAATTTTTAATTTTATTTATTTATTTATTTATTTAATAATTTTATTTAATTTATTTTTTTGTCCGTTAAACAACGTCTATAAGAGTTAGTTTAACGTAACTGATTAAACAACCACAATCTTAAATTCTTTCTCTCTTTCTCTGAACTCTCTCTAAAAGTCAAAGGAGTCTAATAGATTATAATTTTTCTTTTTTTTAATTCATAGATTCTTCTGGTAAGCTTTCTTAATCTATACTTATTACTATGACAGTTATTACACAACTTCTTCTGATCAATTTAATTAATTTGTTTTAAATAATTTATTCTTTTTTTTATTATTGAATGACTTACGGCAATACAACAAAAATATGCGATTCTTCTGGCATCGCATGCCATTGATTATTATCCGTCACATTTCTTTTTTTTCTTCTGAAATTATAATATATTGCTCAACGAACAGTGATATAATAATAAAAAATATTAATTTAAAATTTTAAAAATTAACATTTTATAATTAGAAGAGTTTGATAGAAAATATTATATGAATATTCGCCCAGAAAATCCAAATAGGAGGAATGAATGATATTTATTTAGTTATTAATTAACCTCAATTCAATTTCATGTGTTACATATATTAATATACAACGGCGTAATATTAAAAGTGAATAAATATGGGATCGTCATGCTGATATATATGTGATGTCCCAATTTGGTTCCATTCCATTTTTAAATATAACATAATCTATATACCAAGATTGCAATAAATTTTATGTATTAACAAGTGTGCCGTAGGATGAAGATTATCTTATAATTAATAAAAAAATACGTGCCAAAAAAATAATCTTAGAATTAATATAATACTGTATGTGCAGTTGTTTCTATTCTCTTGGGTCGGGTGGGTCCAAATTGCGCACACGCGATTGACATCTTTGGATGGACTTTTTTAAAATTGTCAACTTTCGAATTATACATTTCTCTGCGTTGAGAAGAGCATCATCGAAAGGGTAGACGTAGGTCGTCCCACTCCTTCTTCGACTACGATATTTTGTGTCTGCTTCCAAAGTCAACCCATACATCACGCCATACCCCTCTTCTATATTCTCTGCATTTTTCTATTTCGTCTATGCGAATTTACACACACACACACACTCAAAAAAAAAAAAAAAAACCTTTCCGAGTTCCCAAAGGACAAACTCTTTTAAAAAAAAAAATAATAATAGATAGCATTTGGCGTCTAGTTTAATTGAATTAATGGCATCGATCATTATACCAAAAATAAATTTATAATTACGCAACAAACTAATAAGTAAATACAAAAAATTTAGATACAACCAGTTTTAGAGTAGAAAATAAGAGAGTAAAGATCTGTTTATTTTTTATTTTTAAAAATTATTGTTTATTCTCAGTTATTTTTTAAATAAAAAAATTCATTTAATAATTATTTTTTGTTATTATTTTAAAAATAAGTTTTGAAAATAATTTATTTTTAAAATAAAAAATTAATATATTTTTAAAATAATTTATCAAACGAAATTTTTTTTTTTTATAAAATAATTTTTAAAAAAACAAAAACAAAAACAAAATCAAATCAACCGTAAACTTATGTCATTCGTTTGGAACTTAAGAATAATTGTGTAATTCTTCTCGCAGTAATACACGTAATTGCATTAAAAAAAATGTCGAACTTGAGAAAGTACAGCGATAATACCGATATTTAATAAATAGTAGTATATATTATTTGAACGGTTAATAAAAAATGAAAAAGGCAAAAAGGTTTCCGATGGTAGACGTATAACAGCGGGACTGAGCATTATTTTTTTATATTTTTCAGTTAGTAACTTTTCAAGGTATCAATTTTGCCACATGTCAGCAATGTTAATCGTTAGCAGAGAAATTTCAAGAAAGAGAGAGACGGAGATACAACGAGGTTCGGTTAATATATCATTTTATTATCCTCTTTATTATAATATTTAATTATTCGTAATAAAAATAATAATTCCAGTGAAACTCCTCGTGACTTGCAGGGCAAAGCAATCGGTTTCAGATTTATATAAAAATCTACGGTGCTAGCTAGCTACTTGGTTTAATTTAATGTTAGATATTTAATTATTGTCATTAATGAGGGTGGGCACACGTAAATCCAAATTAACAAGTAGATGGTACACTTGCATATGAATGTTATGTAGGGTTTGTAATATTAACGTCAACTGGTTTTTTCTTTATCCATGTCCATCCCTAGTTTCATATTGATTGATGCACTTGCTTCCCGCACCCACATGCCTTTGATGGCTGGGCCATATATTTTAGTTCTATTCATCATTGTACGTATATTTAATTTTTGAAAATGGGATTGAAAAATAATTATATCATTTAAAAAAAAAAACGATGGTACGCCACATTTAATGTTTGCCAATACTTTTTCGAGAACATACGTTATGTGCAATAATGCAATTTTATAAAATTATAACGAGCGAATTAATGTTTTGATTATTTAAATATATGAATTTTTTAATATAGTTTAGTACGCACTTTTCTTTAATAAAGTAAGGATTAATTAAATTGAAGAATAATTCTAAATTAAGAGCCTACGTACGTGGTTGAAAAAACATTATTTTTTAAATAAAAAACATTAATTTATTCGATTATAATTGTTGTTGGGTTAAATTAAGAGATAATCTTCGTCAAAATTTTAAGTGAACAATACTGGTTACAAGAATCTGAAATAGAACCAAGTAAACTCTTGGTTTTTGTAATAATAATAATAATAATAAAAAGGCGTCATTTTCAGAAATAGGTTGTAGGCATAAAAACAGGGTTAACCTAGCTGATACGATGGCCCTTCCAATGGACGACAGCAGTGCTAAAGTCCGAGAGGCGACGGACAAGATATTTTTGGGGTTATTAACAACGACACACATGGTTGCGACCTCCAACCTTCCCTTGTTTTGGCCTTATTCTGCGAAGTTGACTCCTCCAAACCAATCTCATCACACTATTATTTCTTTTGCAGATTTGAGGTCCTTATACATTCTTGAAAAGTCCCCTCCCTTACATTTAAACAGCGATGCTCATTTTAATATTCGTGCCCTTATAATCAGGGCCGGCCAAACACTTACGGAGGTTTAAAGTAAATTTTAAAATAATTTTTTTTTAAATAAATAATAAAATTTTATTAAAATTATTATATTTTTAAAATAATACTTTTTTTCTATTTTTATTTTTATTAATACTTACATCATTAATTTGTTTATTCAACAAATAAGCATTTTTATTTTTAATTTTTTTTATTTGTTTTAAAAAAAATTTCGATAATCTACTTTTATGATTCAATTAAAATTAATTTTTTTTTAGTTTTAAATAACCTTATTTAAATTTTTTAATTGATATTTCTATATGTTAAAATAAAAAAATAATGTATATTTCACAAAATTAAATTAAACGACTATAAATCAAAACTACAAAAAAAAAATTAGAACAATAAAATTTGATTGTCAAATAAATTTTTCTGATTTAAATACTTGTTTGTTAGACAAAATGTGGCATTTGACACCGTATAATAGCACACTAAATAAAAAAATTACGGTAACACACCAGATGAAATAGCAACAGTACACTAACAAAAAAAATACTTTTTATTTCTTATCTTTAACTATTTGATGGGACCTACAAAAAAAATAAATACATAATTTTAAAAAATCTCTCTACCTTTCTATCTCCTCATGCTATGAGTAAATGTCTTTTGTGTAATACATTAAAAAAATAAGAATACTTTTTTAAATTCTAAATTTTTTTTTTAAAATAATTATTAAAATAAATAATACATTTTTTTAAGAGGGGCCTAAAGCCCTTGCTTTCTTCGCTTCTACCTTGGGCCGGGGTTGCTTATAATCCAAACCTATCGCAAACGGAGAACGAAAGATTTCTAGAAATATATAATAAAACTACTTCTCATTTCGTTCTATATATATTAAATGCGTGTAAACTTTAATATTACTTATTTTAAATTAATCGTGTTATAAATCTCTCGGGTCCATCGAGTTATAATATTTTATTTTATTTTTTGTAAATTTCTTATCAAACACAGTCAAAAAACAACCTAATGGATAACATTATATGATATTTTATATTTAGTTTTATTAAAAAAATCTACTAATATACCAAATTAATTAGGAAGAAAATGTCTTGAGAAACGGTCACACCTTTACGAGGTCCAATATTCATGTGGTTTGAACTTTGATGACTCGGGTATAAATGGAGTCCGAGTAAACGAAGGGTACTGAGTCCGAGTAGTGTGAGCATTTGACCTCCCCTGCCCTGTTTGACGTGGTCTTTAGGGTATATATGGCCATACATTTTGGAATTTGTCAAACTTTGTTCGGGTCAAACAATGAACCAAAAACCATGTGGGTGGGGGGCATCTCGCATTTCCATGAGTTTGGACCTCCAAAACCCGAAACATAATAAAAAAATTTCCACGAAAATTTATCGGGAAAATTCGGATTATCGTCTGCGTGTCCGTGTGGGCAGCTACTTCCTGAATTAGTTCATATATCAATAACAACGACAATAATAAATTTAAACAAATAATATAATAATAATAATAAAAACAAAAGGTAGGTGCTAGGAAACAATTGATGATTGAGATAATTGGAAAAAAAAATGTATAGGCTAAATACAGCTCATTGGTACCTACCCAATTTAATGGAACAGTTTTGTGATATTATTACTTTAATGACAAAAGGATTCGTGGCAATATCCAATATGCGAAACTCGCATCAAAAAAACAAAAGGCGCAACCGCTGCTGCATGAAAGCTTAATTTTGGCTATAAATCCAGAATCTAAAATCCAAACCAGGTCGGCTCGCGGATCGTGGGTGGAGTGATCCATAAATTATATTTTATTTTTCAAAGTAATCCCAGTTTGGTTGAGGGAACGAACTTTATTTCTTTATTTTTATTAGAGAATAATTTTATATTACTTGCCGCCGGGTCCCCATAGCCCTTTCAATCTTTATTATGTTTAAATTAGATCAACTCCCCTTAACTACCTTTGGATTTATAAGATATCGTAGGACCCATCAGAATATAAATCACAAAGGGAGATGCCCCCGGGCACCCATTATTACATTGTTTCTTTCAAATCATTTCGATTGCAAGTTTATCTTTAATTTATAATAATACCATTATTATTATTATAGTAGGACCTGAAATTTAAAAATATTTCTTTTATTTAAGATATTAATTGCATACAGAATCAGAATGAAAAATTAAACTTTCATATATTAAGATTTTGTATTCTTGTAATTATACAAATGTCACTTGAACCGAAAAGATTTTTGTACTAAAAAATATTATTTTTAGTTATATTTGATTAAAAAAAATATTTAATTTATTATCAGTAGATAATTTTTTATCTATTAACGGTGTTTAAATTATAACACGTGATAAGAATAATATTTTTTTTAAATTATTTTTTATATATATTATGATTTGAACATTGTTAATAGATAAAAAAAATTATTAATCGATAGTAGATCAAATACCAATTCATTAATATAATTTTTTTGTTACGTGTAACTGAAAGAAATAAAATAAATTAGTTTCATAAAATTAGGATTGATATATGTAAAGTAAACATATAAAACTAAAGTGTACCGCAACAAGATAATTTATTTAATGATATTAGAGTCATTTTTTAAATTAACGATGGAAAATCAAGTCATAATGATAGTCGAATGATTTTTTTAAAAAGAAAACCTAAATTTGGGTTCAAGAGGCGAAAGGGGAATATCCAATATTACACCACCAATTATGGCATAGGGGCTTTATGCATAAACGAATATGACGATCCATTATTCTCTTTATTTCTTTTCATCAATTGCATCTTGTTATATTATTATTATTTATAAATAAATAAAAAAAGAAAAAGAAGAAGAAGAAGAAGCTAATATACAAAAAGATGCTTTTGTTAATTTATTGCATTTGCGTTAAAGAGGAAGCGAGGTTGGTATCATCTTATCGTGACAACTAGAAATGATTGAGATAGGTAATATTAAAAAGGTAGCCAAGTCACGCCTCAATTTCTTATTAATTAGCGACATGGGATTTTTGTTTATGCACCCAAAGGGCCAAAAGCCACATACTTATTTATAGTTTTCGTGCGAAGCAAGTGTGTGCTGGCACCGCTGGAAATTTCAGGAAAAAGAAAAAAGAGAGCCACGTAAAAGAAAACGCGAGAAAATAAAAAAGTTGTTGGGAAAATCAATCATGACTTAGTAATCTTGTGTGTTGAGGAAGTACCATGGAAGTTGGGACCGGATAAAAGTTTAAACATTCTAAAGCTGCTTTTATGTGAATCATATTTCATACACGTTCCATTCTCGCTCCTATGATTAACTCCCAATATTAAAAATGATTTGATTCAGCACTTTTTTTTTTTTTTTTTAAGTCTTTTGAAAACACTCACAACTTTTCAAGTTAGAACGTTAATTAGGTCCTTTAATAATGAAAAAGTGAGTGTTCTAGCAATATATGTATCCAAAAAAAAAAATTAGGCTATTAGAAATCTTAAGATTTTCATTCTATTAACGATGGCCTGAATTAGAAAAATTCATTTAATAGAATAAATTTTTGTTTAAAAAATTTAAATTAGAGAGAATGTTAACTTAAGTTTTTAAAAAATAATTTTTTATTTTTTTTTATTAATTATAATTATAATTTTAATATTTATAAATATTTATTAAATCTATGATTATAATTTTTAAAATTTGACAAAAACGAAGCTGAGAACCTCGACCAAATTGCTCATACAATTACATCTTGTCATCCTTTCCTCTAATGGAGCCCAATTAAATTCGGGCTGTGCCGTCTATAACACTACAAAATTGAAGGCTGTTTGTTTCATGTGAAACCCAAAATGAAGCCCGTGAATGTAAACCCAAAGATGTTCCCTCTTCCCTCTCCCGCCTTGTATTTGTCTCCTCTTTCCCTTATAAAATATTTTAGATTCTTGATCATTTTAATTTATGAATTAAATATTACTTTATTTAGTGTCAAAATAAAAATCATAATTCTCAATAAACTTCATTTTCTAATACTGATTTTTAAGCATGGATTCTCATAAAAATAATACCATAGAAGGGATTGGGAATTGGTAATTTCCAATAACAATTTTATCTTCTAATATTTATATAAAAATAAATTTAATTATTAATATTTTTTTAATATTTTTATAAAATTAATGTAAGCGTGTAAAAATAGTAATAGTACAATAATTATTTGTATATATAAAATTATTGATTGGTAATATTAATTTTTAACCAGAAAAAAATTTACTCCCCCTATTTTAAAGATAGTTTTGCTTTTTTTTAGTACTTTGAGAAGACCTATTGTTGTCTTTCAATTTGTCTTATTTTTCATTAAAAAAAATAAACAAACAAATTCGATTTTAAAAAATAAATAAGGGTATTTTTAAAAAATATACAAAAATTCACAAAAACTTTAAGTATAATTAAACATAGGAATGACAGAAAATGTTATTTAAAATTGTATAACAATTTTAAAAATTAATTAAATATATTTTTATATATTATCATAAATTATTATTTTTCTGGATAATATTTTTCAAAAAAAAATAAATTTGATTGTATGAAGGTGAATGGTAATTTCTTTTATGTATTTTCTCTGCTGCCAAACGGTACTCCGCTTTGTTTTTCTGCTTCGGTTTAAAGAAGATTGCAATATTAATTGCTAAATCAATGCTAGACAGTAAACTCCACTTTAAGCTTTGATTGGGCACAGACAAAATTTGAAATGCAATTAATATATATATGAAACATTTATGCATAATATAAAAGCTAATTAAAAAAAAAATAGACAATCCTAATGAAGATACAGTCATATACATCCCCTTCGTCGAGTGTGCACAACTGAACGTAAAGCGTCATTTTAGTGGAAATTATCACCGTTCGATTTCCAATTCTACGTACTTTTAATTTGATGAAGGATATGAAAGATAAAAAAGGTTATCAGTTTCTATGTGTGAAGCCTTTCCGAGTAGCAAAAAAATTGAGAGAAAAAATTATATTTTGTTCCTTATACGTAAATAAATTTTTAATTTAATTTTTTAGAAATTAAAATAATTGTAATGTTGTTTTTTACTTAACATACCGTTTAAATTTTGAGGTTAACCTTAACTTAATTACTGCCATATGTGTATGAATTAATATTTATTTAATACTGATTTATTATCTATGTGGTATTTACAGACAAAATTCTTAAATTATGTTAACTTAATTGAAAAATAAAAAATTTTGTTTATAAATATTATGAGAGTATCAATTCAATATTGAAAAATATTAATTTATATATCAAATTAGATAATAAAAAATTATAATTTTAATAGTGAATTAAGTCTGGTATTAAATTTTAAACGATATCAATTTTAATTAAGAGATGACATTACAAATATTTTTATCTTTAATAAAGTAAATTAAAAAAATTAATTAATCTGTAAAAAATAAATTAAAAATTCACCAATCTATTAAGAATAAAAATATAGTTATCTTCAAAAAATAATTTAGGTTTACTTTTTAATTAAGACAAATTTAGGATCATATTCATATATTCAATTATTCTTCGTTATCCTAATTTACAGTTGTAGTAGTTTTTTTTTTATATCAGGATTTAATTTTCTTATGTAAGATTATTACTACGTGAGGAGAGAGAGATACAAGGGATTTTTTTTGTATTTTTTATAATTAATTGTTTTGTTTTTATTTTTCACTTGACATGACAATTATATTACCTGAGAGAATTTTAATTTATTTCCTTTATATTCCATGGAATTTTTGACCATATGCCCAGTAGCATTATTTATAAATAGATCAATCTACAATTTTCTCAAAAGAGGTCAAGAAGGGCAAAACAAAATAATGATTCCGGGATTAATTTATTAATCGAGGAAAGAAAAAACTAAAATTGTTAACAAGAGTTAAAAACTTATAAGCATTTTATGATTTATATTTTTCTATGCGAAACCTCATCATTATAACTTTATAATTTTGCTTGTACATAATCCTAGCTATATATATGTAGGACTATGTCTCAAGAATATTTATACGGGGTGGGAGCATTTTTTTTCAATATAATAATAACTTGTATTTATATATATGTTATATAAAAATGCAGATACAAATCTCATATTAATAAATATGAGTGAAGTGATACATCTGAGCTTTTATGAAGAGCATGGAGATAAAATATATACATACATATTTGTGGCTATTAGAGATCACTATTTAATTTGTGTATACAACAAATTTAGTTCATAGTAATGCTATACGTCAAAAGTTTTACCAAAAAAATTGCAACCCAAATCACATGGTAATTTGTTTTAAATATTTTACATTATTATATAATATTTTTAAAAAATTTACAAACACATCTTAGAAAAAAAGAACAAGAAAACATCTGTATTCTGCAATGGTTGGAATCGTCATAAATTTTTCTTTGCTATAATTGTTTTTAATTTGATTGACGAACGATGACTTGGCAAATTAAATAAACTACCACGTCGTTAGTGCCCCTACTATCAATATTAAGATTTTAAGGAAAAAAAAAGCTTTTATTGTGTTTTGAAGTTTTTATTAGAATTAATTATTAATTGAGTTTTACATGCTAAAGTAATCATAATAATTTGTTTGATCAAAATAAAAATAAAAAGGTAAAAAAAACAATGAAAAAGGTTAAATATTATAATACTATATTTGGACATGATATGAGTTTATATTCCTCTTTTTCATTTTTCACATTTCCCATTTCATTCTTACCAAATACACCTTAAATAATCAATGAATATCTAATGCTATTCAAACAGTTATTGTTTGTAGAAAATTTGAGTACTGGCTGTATAAGCCACTGATAGCAACAATAATCAATCATTTAAGTGCCTATGGAGTTACTTGTCGGTTTCTACACAAACATGTAATAGCAAATTACATTTATATGTTTAATTTTAGGATAGCGACCAAGCACCGTGTCATCTGGTTTCCCAATAAAAACAACATTAATATTTATTCATACTATTTATTTTTTGGTCTTAATAGCAATAACTTTTTTTTGGCATTAAACGTTTTTCTTGTTAATTTAGCACAGAAAGAAATTAAAGGAGTGTCGTAGAATTATGTTTACATTTTTCTTTTCCCGAAAAATTGGCTCTTGTTGACTTTGTCTGGTTGACATCATATAATGGAATTTACTTTAGGATGTAGTGAATCAAGGAATAATTTCTTGCCAATTCGTCGCACCTTTCTAAATCAAGAGGTGTGCAATTTGTTGTTGACTCTTTTTTTTATTTATTTAAAAAAAGACAATTAAGTTGAATAAACACAATTTGATGTCAACCAATTCTTTTGTGGATATGATTTTTTTTATTTCTTAAAAATTATCCCACACAAAGTTATTTTATAATTTTAATAAAAAATTATTTAATATATTGCCGATGAATAATTTTTTTATTTGTAATATTTAAATCGTGATACGTGATAAAAATATTTTTTTTTTAATTTTTTATATTTATATCATGATTTAAATATTATTAATGAATAAAAAATTATTTATTGATAATAAATTAAAAAATAACTCAATTTTAAAAAGTTAGAATTTGTAAAAAGAGCATGAATGATTACACCATGATATATATATGTACCATGATATACACACACACGTGTGTGTGTAACAGTAAAAGTATTAAAATTAAAGAATTAAACTTTGTATATGAAAAACAAAACTATGAATTCAATCATAATATTGCAGGATTTTGTTGTCATGTAATTAACATGCCATATATGTCAATGATTGGAAATTTATTGTGTAATTAGGTGGGGGGTGTGGAGCGACAAGGCCGCCATAGAGATAGAGTCAAGGTTGTTCCAAATATATAGTTGAAGATACTTAGCTGTGATTGTGAGCTTGAATCCAATTAACAAAAGGTTGAAAGAAGCATAGACAGACTGTTGAGAAAATTCAAGGACAGAGGAAAGCGGACTTCCATTGAATCATTCTCCCTCTTTCAACTGAAAGTCATACAACACAAACAAATTAACCTCCCCTCGCCCTCCGGAAACGGTATCCTTCAAGTCATTCGCACTTCGCATGCAGTCTCTCTCTGACATCTAATTTCCCTTCTCCTCCCCTCGAACCTCTCTCTTCTTCTCTCCCGTGTTCATTCTGCTTTTCCCTCCCTCTCTTCCTCGTCATCTAGTTTTGATTTCTCCTTCGCATTCCTCCCCCACATTTTATGTTAATCACCTATCATCATTTTCCTTCCTTTTCTTTCTCCTCCCCGATGGTTAATTGCAGTGAGCTGCAGCAGACGATCTAGAATTCCAATTCCCTTTTTTTCTCCTCTTCATTCTTTGCTGTTATACACAACATCATGTAAGCTTCGTTAACCTGATCATACTCACTTGCATTTACGTTGAACATCGTTTTCTCCAGTTTTCTGTAATTTCAATTTAGTCTGGTTGATTGATCTCATGCGCTCCACAAAAAGTTCTGGTCATTTCAATCGTTCTCTCTCTCTCTCTCTCTCTCTCTCTCTCTATTATGAAATGCATTGAAGCATGACGTTTTTCATGCCGTCCGTTTGGTTGATGGGAAAACAGTCTGACTTTTTTGTTTAGTTCTTCCTATAATTTTCTTAAGATGCCAAACGGAACTTAGTTTGAGTATTTTTGTTTTTTCTGATTTCGTAAAAACGATTGATAATTGATCATCTGGGCATACAGACGACGAGAAGAAGGGTTAAATAACACTCTCGAGGTGGTCGATGTCAAATCACGAGTCGGCCCCGCAAACACTCACGAGGCGGCCTTCAAGAAGCGCCGCTACCACTACTTTCTCCACCGAGGTCTTTGACAATGAGGTCGTCCCGTCCTCACTCGCATCCATCTCACCCATTCTCCGAGTCGCCAAAGAGATCGAACACGAGCGCCCTCGGGTTGCCTACCTATGTATGTGTACAGAAATTAAATTTCAACCCCCCCCCCCCATATATATATATATATATATTGCAGTTTTGGACTATGGTTTGTCAAGTATTCGCTGACAGCTTTCGCAATTGGTTATTATTATATTTTGAAGGTCGCTTCTACGCGTTCGAGAAGGCGCACAGGTTGGATCAAAGCTCCAGCGGGCGCGGTGTGAGGCAGTTTAAGACGTTATTGCTGCAGCGATTGGAGAGGGTAATAAAAGCCATTTCTTTTCATTTCTCTCTTTATATTAGATTACTTCTTCGAGGAGGGAGGGCGGAAAACACATTTACAATGTGATGTGTGACCAAGGGAGGGTAGCTAGGAATCATAGGATGAGTATTTACCTAATTCGTGTTACGCCGAGTGTGCGTACGAGGGATACGTTATATAATTTGCGTTGAGATAGGCTATCTTTCGGGTCAGTGTCACTTTAAGTTAATATAATATTAACACCTAATTACTTATTGTAAAAATTTCAAAATATGAAAATAAAAATAAAATTAAAAGATTTAATAAGTAGGAAGGATATTATGATGATATACTTTTTTAGTATGACATAGTTAAATAGGGTCATAACCGTGCTGTTGTGGTTAGTGACGGGTCCGCATCGTTTTTATTGGTCTATACTTGAACTTATATGCTAGAGATTCTTTGTAGTATTTTATGTACTGCAGTAGGAAAAAGATATAAAGATAAAAAGACCTGGTAAAGTACTGCAGCATATCGCATTCTTATGCTTCAAGGTTGTATTCTTTTACGTACTTTGTGGAACTTGGAAGCAAATTTAGAAGGCTAACCAGAAGATCGATGTGTTAGGCTCGAACAATGGTCCGTGGGTTGTCCTAATGGAGTCGCACCATCTAGAGCGTGGTGCAAAAGGAGAGAGGCGAATTGAAATAGTGGAAAAGAGTTAATAAATATTTATTAAGATCAATATATTGAGTGGCAAGGTCTGTTATATATATATATTCAAGTTGATACAATTTATTAAGATAAACATATTAGTTAGCAAGATCTGTTACATATTCATTTTGATACATTCTTATTGACTTTTTGTGTCTAAAGTATATTAAGTAAAAGTAAAAATAATTTAAAGACCATCATTTAAGTAAAATTAACTGGATAAGATATAAAATCTGTTGTGCTCACGTAAACTTGGTGAAAGGGATTTTGGAGGCAGAGCTTAACCATTATATTTTTATTTTTATTTGAAAAATATGTTTGCAAGCCACCAGATAATATGATAGGGACGGTGAATTAATAATTTGTAAAGCGTGTGAAATTAAAAAGAAAAAAGAAAAAAAGAATATGCTAACATGCTTCTTTCACTTCGCATTACATTGTGCGAGAATCCATTTTCCATGCTAGCTATGTCGGTGTTGCTACAAACCTACCGTGTCAATGATAATTGAAATCTATATACTCGCATTACATTTTTTTTAGAGCGCTTCGTGATGTAATCATGGAAGAATACAATTTTAGATGGGAGTTTGTAAAATGTAACCTTTTTTTTTCGCTCTTCAACTCATAATCTCTCCAACTCTAGGACAATGCATCCAGTCTTGCCTCTCGGATTAAGAAGACAGATGCGAGGGAGATCCAGGCTTATTATAAGCAGTACTACGAACATTATGTCAGGGCTCTTGACGAGGGGGAGCAGGCAGACAGGTACGTACATCATCAATTTATATATAATTCTTTGTTCTTTGAATTCTCTCTCTCGTTATCACACGTGTAGAAGGTTTTCTGAAATTACGACGGTACGCTGTGAACTTGCTTTGGTTCTTTTGCAGAGCCCAGCTCGGTAAGGCTTACCAGACAGCTGGGGTTCTTTTTGAAGTGCTTTGTGCCGTTAATAAGACCGAGAAGGTTGAAGAAGTAGCTCCTGAGGTGAGTCTCGATTCACATAATTCAGTTTCTTTTTATCATGAATGTTCGATTTTTCACGAATTTTTTCTTGGAAACTTAAATCCTGGAGGCGTAACAGCTATAAATTTTGTATAAGCAGATTATCGCGGCTGCAAGAGATGTCCAGGAAAAGACGGAAATATATGCGCCTTATAATATTCTTCCTCTGGATTCTGCTGGGGCTTCTCAGCCTATTATGCAGCTTGAAGAGGTATTCCTTCTACTAAATTGATGCTGGGTCTTTGTGTTTCATTTGGCATTGTACTGAGTCCTTTGGATTTCTTCCCACATCAGATTAAGGCTGCTGTTTACGCTCTAGGGAACACCCGTGGCTTGAACTGGCCTAGTTCATTCGAGCAACAAAGGCAGAAAGCGGGAGATTTAGACCTGCTTGATTGGCTTAGAGCCATGTTCGGGTTTCAGGCATGTAATTCGCCCCAAAAAAACAATAGAGGATAGAAGTTTTATGTATACCTGAATTTTTTGTATAACCTCCATAAATTATTAATGTATTTTGTTTTTTTGGGCGCAGAGAGACAACGTCAGGAACCAGAGGGAGCATTTAATTCTGCTTCTTGCCAACTCTCATATAAGACTACTTCCCAAAGCTGAACCACTCAACAAGGCACGTAAAACTGTCACTTCTTTACACTGAATATATGACTGAAAGCAGAAATCAGGAGACCTCTGTTCAGTTTTACGTTCTCTAGTTATCTGAGTAGCGCTGCCTTTCTTTTGCCCTGTAGTTAAGTTTATTTATTTATTGGTCAAATGCAGCTTGATGATCGAGCCGTTGATGCAGTGACGAAAGGTCTCTTTAAAAATTACAAAACATGGTGCAAATTTTTGGGACGAAAACATAGTTTACGGTGAGATATGCATGCATCTGCATCCAAGAATAATTGTGGCATTTGGCTTTCTTATGCCTTTTGTTTTTCATGAACATTTCAATAATAAATCAGAAACTTGTGATGCTAAAAATGCATAGCTCGGAATTTCGCAGACTACCTCAAGGTCAGCAAGAGGTACAGCAGAGGAAGTTGCTTTACATGGGTCTTTATCTTCTCATCTGGGGGGAAGCAGCCAATGTTCGCTTCATGCCGGAATGTCTCTGCTATATATTTCACAACGTGAGTACCAACTTCCTCGGGTTTCAAATTGTCTTACGCCTGAAGTGTCTTTCCAAATGTTACTTACTTTATTTTGTAGTGATTATTAAAACTTTTCTTCATTTAATAACAATATCCTGACTATATATGGCTTTAGATGGCATATGAGCTCCATGGTTTATTGGCCGGAAATGTCAGCATTGTTACTGGTGAAAATATTAAGCCTTCTTATGGTGGGGATGATGAGGCATTCCTGCGCAAGGTTATAACTCCCATCTACCGAGTAATTGACAAGGTATGTTGCCGTCCAACATTGTCAACATACTTTAGGCAAGTATGTCTGCTGTGATGAGTTTTAATCGTGATGATTATTCCAGGAAGCCAAAAAGGGTAAAAATGGAACAGCCCCTCACTCAACCTGGTGCAACTATGATGATCTGAATGAATATTTCTGGTTCGTTTGGCTTTAGGATCTTACTTCATTACATGGACAATGACGTTGTTCGATGGATTCATCTGTTCCTTGATTTTTCGTTTTTCGTTGCATTCTGTTGCAGGTCAGCTGATTGCTTTTCTCTCGGATGGCCCATGCGTGATGATGGTGAATTTTTTAAATCAACTTGCGACCAGGCACAGGTACTTAATGAGAGGTCGCTGCGCTGATTGTAGAATACTTTCTTAGTTCAATTAATGATTATATAAATTACGTATCAGGGAAGGAAAGGTGCTCCGAGAAAAACCGGAACAACTGGAAAATCAAATTTTGTTGAGACTCGGACATTTTGGCATATTTTCCACAGTTTTGATCGTCTTTGGACCTTCTATTTACTGGCTTTGCAGGTATTTGATTTGAACAAAAGGAAGTATTAATGTCTCTCTCTCCCCAGAACATCTTTATAACAAGGCTTGCCCATTTTTATTACAGGTGATGTTCATTATTGCATGGCAAGGAATTTCAGTGATGGATATCTTCCAGAGGAGTGTATTACATGACCTATCGAGTATATTCATTACTGCCGCCATTTTGCGCTTCCTGCAAAGTATGTACTTTCACCTAAATGGTTCTCGTATAATTTTATGTGTATATGATTGTCTTATATCATGCTAATATTAGGATCCCTAAATAGTTAAATTTTTTACCGAGGTCTGATGATAGACCTTATTACTTACTTTTCATCTTTTAAAACTCTATGGCGAACAGTGGAAACTTCAAAAGTCATATTAAGCTGGGAAATTGTGGCATTAAATTTTATTTTGGTTGTTCAATTGAACTTGGAAGTCTCTAAACCCATGATAAAATATCACTGTTTACTCTCACCCACTCTCTCCGTCTGCCAAAGCCAGACGTAACACAATTTGCTCCAAACATATCCCTTCTAGTAATTAACAATTTTTTTTTTCATTCATAAATAGATAAGTTACAACGAGAACTTTTAGAAGAACAATAAGGTACTTCTTTGGAAGGTTTACATTTGAAAACTGTACCGTACAAACTGCATGGAAATTAAACTTTTTCGACTAAACTTTAAGTTTAAATATTCTTCGGCGTTAGTGTTTATTTCTGTACCAATTTTTCCTGCATAATTCATAATTAAATATGAATTGCTCTAATAGAAATTATATTGTATCTGACTGGTAAAAAAGAATGAGTTGCTAAGTTCTATTAACTTTTTCTTCATTTTAAGTAAATTCGAGTTTTCTATTCTTAATTTTTCCGGCCTTCCCATTTTTCTTCTTGTTCCCGTAAATTTACCAGAATTTCCGTTCCTTTTTTTATTGACATAGGTATCTTGGACTTGGTCCTGAACTTTCCGGGCTATCATCGATGGATATTCAGTGACGTGCTAAGAAATATTCTTAAAATCATCGTTAGTCTTGCATGGGTTGTCATTCTTCCGCTCTTCTATGTGGGTTCCTTCGACGGTGCCCCTGATAGTATCAACAAATTGTTTTCCTTTGCTAATCAAACAAGAGGCATTCCAGCATTATATATTATGGCAGTCGCAATATATATGCTTCCGAATTTACTAGCAGCTATTCTCTTTCTTTTTCCAATGCTCAGGCGTTGGATCGAAAACTCCGACTGGCACATCGTGAGGTTTCTCTTATGGTGGTCTCAGGTACTTTACGTTATGCTTACATAACTCATTCACTTGCACATAGAACTTTTCTTACTGAAAATTGTATTATTCTATTGGTAAGAAGTTTGTTACAAGGTAACTCTTTGTTTGTTGTAAAAATAATGCAAATATGCATCCGAGACTCGAAATTGGTAGGGTAAAGCTTAGTAGTCAATTTCGTTCGAAGGGAATATGGAGCTTGTCTGACCCAGAGTAATGAATAAACTAGTTTTATTTATGGCCAGTAATGAGTTTCCATAAATTTCAAAATTAAATTACTTATTATCATGATACTCTATTATTTACTGCAACTTATTTGTCATAAATATTTTGTAACTGTATCTTTTGAGGCGTTTTATCTGTGACAATTTTATTGGTGAGAAATTTTATACTCTGACAAATGCTACATCATCAAACGACAAAATAAACCTCAAAGCCTGCACCAAGCATATAATAGCCAGGCTCGAGTTCTTATAGGCAATGATTTCTTCAGTTTTCCGTTTGGTTTATATTGTCGTTCGATATAGCAAATTCTTGTACTTTTTTCAATAAATCTTTTTACCGTACAATGTGAATTTTCTATTTGTAATGACCATGATTACTTTTTACATCCATGAGGATAATATTTACCGTCTAGCATCGAAGTATGTATCCTGGCACTTTGAAATTTTGTTTTCAATTCATGCTTTTCTTTTGATGTTTTTGATTTTTTTTCTTTTCGGTGAGGAAAGGGGTTGGAAGCTACTCGGATTTTTCTTTGGATGTTTTCAATGCATGCATACTGTGTTAGTTATTTTCAGTCTTGCAATAGCATATTTGCTTCCTTTTTCGACAATCTTGAAGCTCCAAGTTATTATTATTTTCTTTTCATATTCTAAATAATTCTTTCTCCTCTGCAGCCTAGAATTTATGTTGGAAGGGGAATGCATGAAAGTCAATTTGCTCTTCTAAAGTGAGTTCTATAGGACACTAGTCTATGATATACTCAAATAGTCTCTAGTTTTTTCTCCCCCCGCTTGATTGTTTGAACTATGAAATTGTAAAATCATCAGGATCTCTTTTCGAATTTCAGGTACACTGTTTTCTGGTTGCTGCTTCTTGCTTCTAAATTTATATTCAGTTTTTTTATCCAGGTAGTTTTTGCATATCTGCAGTTTGTCGTTTCTTCCTAATTAAATATTCTTGTAAAGCTGTTGGAGTGCTGGGTTTCTTTTAATTGTTTTCTCTTCTTCAGATAAGACCTCTAGTTCAACCCACAAAGGATATAATGAGAATTAAGCATGTTAATTTTGCTTGGCATGAATTTTTTCCTGACGGTAGTTTCTTCTTCTTTTTCTTTCTCATGATTTGAATATAGCTAGCTATTAAATTTATTGATATAAAAATTCTCCCGTCTATGCAGCTAAATACAACTGGGGGGCAGTTGTGGCGCTCTGGGCTCCTATACTTTTGGTCTGTACGCTATGTATCCTAGTTTTGTTCGCATGCATATGTTAATACTTTTGGGTTCAACAGCTCAGAAATTTTACATTTTCAACGTAGGTTTATTTCATGGACACTCAAATTTGGTATGCCATATTCTCAACTTTGTACGGTGGTGTTGTTGGAGCCTTCGATCGTCTAGGAGAGGTTAACATTAATTTTATCTTTAATTTTTCTTGCTATCCTGGAGAGTACTTGGGATTGATTATATTGTTGGTTTTCTTTATTTTGTAAAGCACACACCCCAATTCGGATCTATTCATTCATTTAAGAAATTTAGAGGACCTTTTTGCAAACATGGAATACTAAATCATAATTTTATTATATTATTTGTAGATTATAAGAAAAAATGAAGATGAAATATATAAATTATTCAAATTATACTGGGAGGCTTTGGATTATCCTAGTTTTATGGAACCTAATAGTGTAAAATATGTATGAAATCACAATTTTTTAACAGCCCGTTAATGTTGATCTCTTTGCTTACACAGATAAGAACTCTGGGTATGCTAAGGTCACGGTTTTTGTCATTGCCTGGTGCATTCAACACATGCTTGGTACCTACAGATAAGAAACAGAAAAGGAGATTCTCTTTCTCAAAGCGATTTGCTGAGGTTGATTTCACATTTTCATTGCTAAGTAGAGTACTGTAACTAATAAGTCATCTTTACTTATGTTACTATTTTGTATAGATTTCTGCTAGCAGAAGGAGCGAAGCTGCCAAATTTGCTCAATTGTGGAATGAAATTATTTGCAGTTTCCGTGAAGAAGATATCATAAGTGATAGGAAAGGCCTCGTAGCCAAATTATGCCTTCCCTTATCTTCAAGCCTAGCTTATCCCCTCTGTTCCATGATCTTTTGATTGTTCAATGACCTAGTTAGAACTTCGAACTAAAGTATTTATGCATATTCCAGGGAGATGGATCTTATGCTGGTTCCTTACTCATCAGATCCTAGCCTGAAAATCATTCAGTGGCCTCCCTTTCTACTTGCAAGCAAGGCATGTGTAATTTGATTCTAGTTTTTTTTTTTTTTTTTTTGCTAAATGTTTTTCACTAGTTCATTTAATTGATCCTCTCTCTATCTTTGCAGATTCCAGTAGCACTGGATATGGCAGCTCAGTTTCGAACAAGGGAGGCCGACCTTCGGAAGCGTATATGTGCCGATGAATATTTGAAATGCGCTGTGATTGAATGCTATGAATCTCTTAAAAATGTCCTAAATACTTTGGTGGTTGGAGAAACTGAAAAAAGGTAGCTTTTGGAATTCTAACCTTTATGCGTATGTCCATTTTAATTTCTTGTTCAAGCTAAAAACATTATAATTGTAGGATTTTTAACACTAACTATTAGCTGCTTCTTTTTTTTTAAAAAATTTTACAATTAATATCCGGTTCTATTACCATTTTAACCTCGTTTTTTCTCAAGAATCAAGATCTGTTTTAATACAAAAACTCCATTTTATCTCTCTTTGTTTCTGTTGATTTGCACAAAGAGCATAGCGACATAACCTCTTACAAATTCTTTAAATAATTTTCCCTTGCTTGTCAAAAAGAAGTTATAAAATAATGGTTAGCTCGCCTAATTGATTTTAGTTTGAATTTCTTAAAACAATAAATACTTTACTTTGGATGAAGAAGGATTTTTTCTTGGAGGAAGGAAAGCATCGCATATGAGCATTTTTTTTGTTTCTCTTTTTTTAATCAGCACATATGATTGAAGCTGTAGAAATTTCAACAGAATTGTATTATTATCAGTACTTCTGAATTCATTGTGACGGAACAGGATAATTGCCATCATTATCAAAGAAGTCGAAAGCAACATCGCAAAGAATACGCTTCTTACAAATTTCAGAATGGGATTTTTACCCTCCCTGTGTAAGACGTTTGTGGAGCTAGTGGAAATCTTGGTGAGGCATTCAATAGGAAACAAATGTATCTAATAAAATATTTTATCTGGAAATTGACGCTTTCCTTTCTTGTTACAGAAAAATGCAGATCCGGCCAAGCGGGACACGGTGGTGCTCTTGCTGCAAGACATGTTAGAAGTGGTTACTCGTGATATTATGGTAAATGAAATCAGGTTGGTGAACTTTATGGCGCTGAATTGGAAAATAATATAATGGGTGCGTGGTCAAATTATGTTAATGGCTCCTCCATAAAAATAATAATTCTCGTTTTTCTTATGTGATGTTCGGCAGTGAATTGGTAGAACTTATCCATAACAGTAAGGATACTGGAAGACAACTTTTTGCTGGCACTGATGCAAAAACTGCTATAGTTTTTCCCCCTTTGGTTACAGCAAAATGGGAGGAACAGGTACTTAGTTAATTATTACAATTATTAAGATTATTTTTGTACTCGATATTATCATCACTGATCCTTCTATATTTACAAAATATTGTTTTTGCTTGCTG
The DNA here is from genome assembly GCA_037074535.1 of Gleditsia sinensis. Classification (NCBI taxonomy): domain Eukaryota; kingdom Viridiplantae; phylum Streptophyta; class Magnoliopsida; order Fabales; family Fabaceae; genus Gleditsia; species Gleditsia sinensis. The sequence continues at coordinate 2,261,915 of CM073464.1, read as the reverse complement.
TTTTTCAGATAAACCGACTTTATCTACTCTTGACGGTGAAGGAGTCTGGAATCGAGGTTCCAACTAACCTCGAAGCACGCAGAAGGATTGCGTTCTTTACCAATTCCCTGTTCATGGATATGCCACGTGCTCCACGAGTTCGTAAAATGCTCTCATTTAGGTGTGTCGCCTGTTTCCAATACATAATAGTATATAACATGGGCACAAAAAGATATGCTGGTGTCATGCTTCCTAGAATTTGTAAACTGCTGTGCTGGAGCATCATGCTTTTCTCGCACACATTCAATGGCTCATTGAATCTTTAACCATCAGGGTTTTATGGTGTTCTCTTTAAGCTACTGAAAGAGTACTAATTCCCTTTGCATAGTAATTGTCGTTATTAGTAGCTAAAAAAAGATATTATAACAGGCATTTTGCTTCTTGTTTGCAGTGTCCTAACTCCATACTATAGTGAAGAGACTGTCTATTCTAAGACTGACCTGGAGGTAGAGAATGAAGATGGTGTGTCAATCATATATTACCTGCAAAAGATCTACCCTGGTTTGTAACAACTAAAACAGTACAGCTTTACTTTATTTTTCTAATGGAGAAAGACTGACTGCAATCTCATAATTTTGATAGATGAATGGAATAACTTCATGGAACGACTTGTTTGCAAGAAAGACAGTGAGATATGGGAGAAAGAGGAGAATATTTTGCAACTTCGTCACTGGGCCTCGTTAAGAGGGCAAACTCTTTGCAGGACAGGTATATGATGAATTCTCTGCCTCTGTTTTGGTCAATTAACAATTTTATTCTTGTATTTATAAATTGATTGCTGCAGTGAGGGGAATGATGTACTACCGACGGGCTCTGAAACTCCAGGCTTTTCTTGACATGGCTAATGAGAAAGGTAAAAGAATAATTTTCTTTTATAACGTTTCTCACCGCTTGTCACACTTAAACTTCCCTTCTATGCAACAATGCAATCAACTATGTAGTGAAATGACTTGTCATATATTTTTCATGGAAATTGGACATTAGAGAAGTCATCTGCAATATTAATTGTATGTTTTTTTTTCCTCTTGTTATCAGAGATTCTTGAAGGCTATAAAGCTATTACAGTTCCATCAGAAGAAGACAAAAAGAGCCAGAGATCCCTATATGCCAGTCTAGAGGCCGTGGCTGACATGAAATTCACATACGTTGCTACCTGCCAGAATTATGGGAATCAGAAGCGCAGCGGAGACCGCCGTGCAACAGATATCCTGAATTTGATGGTTAAGTATGTTCTCCAATTCATAAATTATGTAGGGTTTTTAAAAAGTACATGTATTTTTTCTTTTGGTTTCTGAAGTGCACTCTTTATAAGAATCTAATTTTTTTTACTTCATTTGTAGCAATCCTTCGCTTCGTGTGGCATATATTGATGAAGTTGAAGAAAGAGAAGGTGAAAAAGTGCAGAAGGTTTATTATTCTGTATTGATCAAAGCTGTTGACAATCTTGACCAAGTAAGTGCATATTGAACTAAAAAATGGATGATTTACTCATCTTTACCTCAAAAATAATTTCTTTTATCTTCTCTTAAGGAAATATATCGAGTCAAACTGCCGGGTCCAGCTAAGTTAGGAGAAGGGAAACCAGAAAATCAGAATCATGCCATCATTTTTACTAGAGGCGAAGCTCTTCAGACTATTGACATGAACCAGGTTAAATATTATAAATTTTGATACTGTAATGACAAGTTGACAATGGCTTTACGGTCTATTTAGATGGTGTATCTGCCAATTTCTTCTAGGATAATTATTTGGAAGAAGCTTTGAAAATGCGTAACCTTCTGGAAGAATTTAGTGAGGATCATGGACTGCGCCGACCTACAATATTAGGTGTTCGCGAGCATATTTTTACTGGCAGGTCCGATGAATTTTCTTCCGCATATAGTTAACTCATTGTCTTATTTGGATACTAAATTATTCCTTATTACTCGTTGTAGTGTCTCTTCCTTGGCTTGGTTTATGTCAAATCAAGAAACAAGCTTTGTCACAATTGGTCAAAGAGTTCTAGCAAGACCCCTGAAGTAGGTTTTTCTCTTACTGATTTCATAACACGGTTGACATATAATTAGGTGCTTGTTTATTATCTTGTATAATGAGAAACATAAGACCTCATCACAAGTTAATGCAGCATTTTATATATGCATGCAACATATATAGAAGGACTTTGATAGGTTATAGAATTTTTTTTTTTTGGAAGGAAACATATATATTATTTAAAATATACTTGTCCGCTTATTAATAACTTCGCTCCCTTCTTGCCCTCTTGTTCGAGTATCATCTCCCATGCAACTAGGAATTTTAGAAAGAAAAAAAAATCTGAGGGATTGAAATTTTATTTTTCTTCTGCTACTGTAAGATAAGAAAGAAAGTAGAATATATATTATATGAATTATGAAATACACGTTATGATAGGAATAATGAGACACTCGTTTTCTGGCTTATAATAGATTTGTTGAATTGTAGGGTTCGATTCCACTATGGTCACCCGGATGTTTTTGATAGAATTTTCCACATTACCCGTGGAGGAATGAGCAAGGCTTCTCGAGGCATCAATCTGAGCGAGGATATTTTTGCTGGTAACATTCTTGAAACATCTTTCTTAATAATGATATTTTTATTTCTTTCCCTTCTTCATGTGCCTTTTGCCTATATAGGTTTCAACTCGACACTTAGACGCGGCAACGTTACTCATCATGAATATATACAAGTTGGAAAGGGTAGAGATGTTGGGCTCAATCAAATCTCACTTTTTGAGGCAAAAGTGGCCTGTGGTAATGGAGAGCAGATACTAAGCAGGGATATCTACCGCCTGGGTCATCGTTTTGACTTTTTCCGCATGCTGTCGTGTTATTTTACGACCGTTGGATTTTATATCAGCTCAATGGTAATATTCTTTAATTTGGTAGTCTCCATAGTGATGTTAAATACATGTTCTTTTACTTGTTAGGATTTATTTTAATAATTTAAACCAATCCTAACGATTTACGTAAGAGTATGATATCCCAATGAGAGTAAGGGACATGGAAATCGATCTCTGATCAATTGAACTCTAGGCCATCTATGTATCCTTACCCCAACATAAGTTTTCCTCGATTTGATGGATCTCGGCTAAGAAATTTTGTGGTGACGAGAGCTAACATTTTCATTATGGAACTGTAATTTGTCTTGGTTACATATCCATTAGATTTTTTTTTTCTAGTGCTTAATTACCAGCTCCTATATATCCTGCATCTAGTATTAAAGTTTATCAAAAGTTATTTTAACTTAAAGTTTAAGTCTATCAACAATAATTTATCAATAGTTTTTATAATATATAATTTTGAGTTTTTTTTTTTTTTTTTTGAGATTGGTAAGCCTCTCTAATACTATTCAAAAACTATTTTAACACAAATTTAAACTAATTAATAGTTTTTTATAATCTTCTTCGGTTAATTCGCAGATGGTGGTCCTCACGGTTTATGCTTTCCTATATGGCAAACTTTACATGTCTTTAAGTGGACTTGAGAATGAAATAGTTAAGTTCGCTAGGAGAAAAGGGGACAATGCTCTAAAGGCGGCCATGGCCTCGCAGTCCATTGTTCAAATAGGTCTTCTGATGACTGTCCCCATGATCATGGAAATTGGACTGGAGAGAGGATTCAGAACTGCTTTAAGTGACCTCATAATAATGCAATTGCAGCTAGCACCAGTTTTCTTCACTTTCTCACTAGGGACGAAGATGCACTACTTTGGGCGCACTCTCCTCCATGGCGGGGCAAAGTACAGAGCAACTGGACGTGGCTTTGTGGTCCGACATGAGAAGTTCGCAGAGAACTACAGGATGTACTCCAGGAGTCACTTTGTAAAAGGGGTGGAGCTCGCTATATTGCTAGTATGTTATAGGATTTATGGATCGGCAACTCCTGATTCGACAGCATATACCCTTGCTACAGTGTCGATGTGGTTTTTGGTGTGTTCGTTTTTGTTTGCTCCTTTCCTTTTCAATCCTTCAGGATTTGAGTGGCAGAAGATAGTTGAGGATTGGGATGATTGGACTAAATGGATAAGTAGTAGAGGTGGTATTGGTGTTCCTGCAAACAAGAGCTGGGAATCGTGGTGGGATGAGGAACAGGAGCATCTGCAGCACACTGGGTTCTCTGGGCGGATTTTGGAGATTATCCTTGCTCTGCGCTTCTTTGTCTATCAGTATGGGATTGTGTATCATCTAAATGTAGCCAGAGGCGACAAGAGCATCATGGTAATTATGCTCGCTAATATTTTCATTTCCTATTTTCATGCTAACGAGTTATAACTGCTTTTTTAAGACGTATAAAGTTAAAAAATTTAGCAGTATCGTATCAAATATTATTATTAAAAATATTGATATTAACTTTATCAATATTTAATATATTGTTAATAAATATTTTAATACTGAACTAAAAATAATACTTTTTATATTATCTAATTTTTGTACTTTTTCCCTTCAGTGATTAGAAGTGAAAAGTGTTATTAGAACAAGTAATTCCTAGGTCATAATTGAATTTAGTCCTTTACCGAAGTAACCAGAGTAAATATATAGCGAAGATTTTTCTGACTTGAATATTCTCTCCAGGTTTATGGTCTGTCCTGGCTAGTCATTGTAGCTGTCATGATCATCTTGAAGGTCGGTATTCACTTAAAACTAAAATGTTCATTGTGAAGGAAAGCATTTTCTCTACTTGAGCGTAATAAGTCTCTTTATTTATTGGTGGCATCTGAAATTGCAGGTTGTTTCTATGGGTAGAAAGACGTTTAGCGCAGATTTCCAGCTGATGTTTCGTCTTCTAAAATTTTTTCTGTTCATTGGGTGCATAGTCACTCTGGCCTTAATGTTTGTTCTGCTCAGTCTCACAGTAGGAGACATCTTTGCGAGCCTACTAGCCTTTATGCCAACAGGATGGGCACTTGTACAGGTACTTGTTCAGCAGTCTATAGTCTAGACATCTTGTTTTGGATGATATTAATTTATCTCCTCGATCACGCTGAAGATGCACTTGACCTTAATTGTTTGCCAGGTCTTGGCGCATTTGACCTTAACAATATGTTCGATCCTTTCCTCCTTTAGTAATCTTTCCTTCTTGCTGTGTCTCATGTTTCTGAATTGAGAAGCTTGGTTCGTTCATCCCTGTCAATTGCTAATTTACTCAAGTGCAAAACCACCTTATAGCGAACACCTAATGAATTTTATCCTCTACTGAACCGTTGTTCAGATTTCTACTGATAAATAATTTCATTCTATATAAGATCTCAAATACAAGCAATTTCTGTTTCCTTATTGATCCAATTTGAGAAGTTGGTTTATGATATCTGTTGCAAATATCAACAATAAATAAACTCACTACTGACTGATGAGTTTGGTGCTATATGAGCAGATAGCACAAGCATGTAGGCCAATAGTGAAGAGCATTGGAATGTGGGGGTCTGTCAAAGCTTTAGCCAGGGGATTTGAATACGTGATGGGGGTGCTTATCTTCGCACCAGTGGCTATATTGGCTTGGTTCCCATTTGTCTCGGAATTCCAAACTAGGCTGCTATTTAATCAAGCATTCAGCCGAGGGCTTCAGATCCAGCGCATTCTTGCTGGTGGCAAGAAGCATAAGTGAGATGGGATACTGAGCCGCCCATATATGAGGCATTGGAAAAGACAGAAGAGATGAGAATGGTCTTTATGCTATAGAGAGATTGTTGAAGCAATGATGACACGGAGCACAAACTGCATCTTGACGCTTGCAGCGTACAGGGTGAGAAAGATATGTTTTTTGGTTCTTGTCGCTTCAAAAATTCTATGGTTCCAGTATCCATAAATCCTTGTATATTGACGAGAGAAATATATCCCGTGTTTTAATAAGTTGTCCTCTGTCTCTCTGTCTGCTCCTCTCTCCCCACTACTCTCATCAACAAACACAAGTTATACCAAGATGCAATAGTGCGGATTCAATTCTGTGCTCGTATTTCTTCAGTTTGTTAAAATGTTTTACTCAACTTTTGAAATTTTGATTATTTTTTAGGGAAGCGAGTCATAATGAGCAAGAAAAACGAGGGGAGGAAAAAAAACAATTGCAGTTCAGCACCGAAATTTGATTTAGTTGTGGTGGCTTTTTTTTCTCTTTTGGGCAAAAATAATAATATACTCGTAAGTTGGAAGTGAGTAGTAACTAGTAAAGGGTAAGGACTGTGTCTTTTGTTTTTGTAACTTATGATCTGACCAATGGACTAAGATTGCCTTATGCCCAAAAGCAATTAAATCGCGAGTTCTTTGCGAATGTATTCTGAAGTTGGGCTAGGATTGTTATGGTCTCACTGGTCCAGAAAAAGAAAACCACTTGCTTTTCATAATTTAGTCAATTAACTTTATCAAGCCAATAATTGTTCTACACCTAATTATTATTATTAATTTGTCATATACCAAATGAATTTGAAACTTGTCAAACTCTAGGCTGTAATGAAATCTTTGTGAGCTTTAATTTCCGCTCTTCGTATGATCAAATTGTCAAAAAAAAATTAATTGGGGGTATACAAGTTCGTTCAAACACCATCTCGTCATAATACAAAATAATTAAAAGGATCTTCACCAAATTTTTATTTTTGAAACCCATCATATTTATGAGTTGGCAGTAAGGTGACATATTATTGGCAAGACATTGAGTAGATTTTGATTATAATAAGTGATCTAGAAAGGTGCAGAAGCTATGTCTCTAAATGATGTGTCCTTCAACAACTGATCATCAAATTCTTCACCCAAATCCATGTCCATCGTTGTGCTCCTAACCACTGGCTTCAACCCCTGCAAATTTATTCCTATACGATCAATTAATTACGTACTTTGCATGCGTGCATAGTTAAAATCTGATACGTAATTACGTGCCTCGGTGAATATTCTCGATGCTTCCTCTACGCCATGCGTATTCATCACGTAAATTGCTAAATCCTGTCAATTAATATATATTTAGCCCATCATGCTATAAATTAATTTAAAAGGCGAAATGAATACCGAAGCAAGCGTACGTTACCCTTGCTATTTTAAGCTGGTGAAAGCTGAGAGCTCTTGGTTCCCTTTCAATGGAAGACGTTCTATCGATCCGATCCGCTCCATCTGTGCCTCCGTTGTTCATTTCCTCGTATATTCGAGACGAATATGAAACTCCATTTTATACTCCGAAAAGGTTGAGGATAACAGCTCCCGCTGAGATTGTGGTTTACGCAACAGCAACGTGGCAAGTGCCAACCTGTACCCACGTGGCGGGCCGGATGCGGTTTGATGGGACAGGTGACGGGTGATTGTACGATTCCGGAACTCCGACCCATGCAACGTGTTTTGTATCTTTCTAAAAATAGAAAGTTCAATCATACTTGCACCCACTTACGTGTTGCAGGTTTGTGTAGATTGCCAGCCACTGGGTGCCACGAGTTTGGCGGCCCCACTGGGGAAGGAGTGAACGTGTACGCCTCAGATGGACGATGGATTGAGGCGGTGCGTATAGAAACATGTTGCACGTAAGTTCAGAGGATTGGAAACGCACACGTGCTGATGTCGTCGTAGTATTCTATTTGTAAATGATGAAATTCTCTGGCGGATGATGCGTCGCTGTCCATTCAATTCCCGGCGCTAAATTTCTGACAGTGGGAGACCCTTTTTATAACGTGAGCACAAAAATCAATAAAATGTCTGCCACGCATCTAAACTGACAACAACTGATGGGAGTCGGGGAGGACGACACCTTCCCGCCTTGGATTTTTTTCTTTTTTATATTTAAAAAGTAAATTATATTTTTTTTTTAAGATTGTAAAAATTATTCTTATAGTTTTCAAATTTAAAATTAAAATAAATTTTTAAAAAACTTATAGTCATATTTTTTTTGGAGTATTTAGTCCTCGTGATCAAATATTCTTAAAAATATTATATTTTAAAATATGATTCTTTAAAAATAAATTAAATATATAATTTAATTTATAAATTTATTAAATTATTATGTTTTAATTCTTAAATTTAAATTATTGTATAATTTAATCTTTGAATTTATTAAACATCTGACAATTTAATTTTTTTTTTATCTTTATATTAACTGTTTACTGATATAGTCTGTTAAGTGTTTACATAGCACGTTAAATACTAACTAATTATGATACATTATTGTTGACTCAGTTTAAAAAAAATACACAAATTAATCTTTGAATTTAATATATTTTTATATTTTAGATTTTAAATTTATTATGTCCCTATAATTTAATCTTTAAATTTAAATCATTACACAATTTAGTTTTTAAATTTATCAAACATCAAATAATTTAATTATTCTGTTATTTTTATCTTAATTGTTTATTTATGTGACATATTAATTACTTATGTGTCACGTTAAATGTTAACTAATTATGTCATATCAACATTGACTAATCTATAAAATTTTGAAATAAAATTGTTCCCTCAATGTCATATAATGTTGTTTGTTTTAAATTGTTAAACTAACTATTACAATAGTTTGAGGGGCAATGAAAATCATAAAAGCATTTAAATAAAAAGAAAGTCATCGTAAATATATTTATAATTTAATACACAATTTTTTTCATTCTATCAACTATTTAGAAGTAGAGTGACGATATATTATACAAATTAAAGCATTTTTTTCCTATCTCTAAAAGAAAAAAATGATATATCTCAAGTAAAGGATCTGTAAAGAAATAAATATTTTATTAAAATACACAACATTTAAATATGATCACAAAAATTAACTAATAAATATCAACTATAAATCTTTTAGTATTAAAATACTTGAATTATAGCAAAAAATTGTAAGAGCTGCACAACACTAAACAAGAAGAGATTACAAACATTAAAATTATAACATCTTCTTATAGTAAAAAATGTGTAAAGTATCAAGTTAACCATGTGTGGTTGTTCGTATCACAAATTTTAAAGTAACTTTCTTAATTTTAGTTATCAAAAACTTATTAAAATAATTTTGTAGTAAGAGAGTGTTTTATGGTATTATCAATTAAAGATATAAAATATGATTTTTCATACGAAAAGGGAAAAAATAAAGTGAAAAACAAAATATTTTAAATTATTTTTAAACTAAGTCAGCATTAATGTAATGATTTACATTACAAGAAGTTAGTGTAAAAATAATAAAATAATTAAGTTGCTTAACACTTAGTAATTTTAAGAGTTAGATTGTACAATGATTTAATTGTAAGAACATAATAAATTTAAAAATCAAATTGTGTATTTTTTTTAAATTAAGTCAACACTGATATGACATGATTAGTTAGTATTTAATGTGTTACGTAAGTATAACGAGTCACGTCAACAAACAGTTAATATAAAAATAACAGAAATACTAAATTATTTTATGTTTAATAAATTTGAAGATTAAACTGTGTATTGACTTTATTTCAAAAATTAAAGTATAATGATATAGTAAATTTAGAGATTTAATTTTATATTTACTCTTAAAAATATAACATTCTCTTGATTAATTTCTTGTACAAATATTTATAAATAAATTTTACTACATTATTTGAAATCTTATATTTTCACCATTGATTCACGTCAACATTTTTTTAGAAAGTTTAACAATTTTTAAATTTTTTTTTACTAATTTTTAACATATAAAAATGATAAAATACATGTGTAATTAGTTAAACATAAAAAATAAAATACACTTTAAATTTTAAGATTTATGATATATTGTTTTATGATTAGGAGTTTGAAATTTAAATTTTAAAATTTGAATTTTTTCAGTTCAGAATTTAGAGATAAATATTTATAGATTGAGAAGGTAAAAGAGTAAAAATGTTTTTTTAACTTAATAAAAAGTATTCCTATGCCATTGGAACGTAACATTCCCACCTTCCTATAGAAATAAAACTTAAGTATATACGACAATATATCTCTATGTTTTATACTTGGGAATTTTTTTTAACTTGAAACCCATATTTCATTCCTAGGTTTTCTATTTTAAAAAAGTACATTAACTTATTTGATTTTAATTTTTTATAAATATTAATTGCGATTTTTAGTGATTTGTGATATATTCAATTAAGCTATTTATGAATTTTTAAAAATAAAAATGCATAAAAATTGTTAAAAAAGAAAAAAAATTAAGACTAGCTATCTCCCTCCTCCCCCCCCCCCCCCCGGGAAAAAAAAACACAAAAACAAAAAATGACCCACAGTGCATGCAGCCCAAGGAGGCTCCCAAAATGGGCTTCAGAATTAATCCATTGGTATGAATATAGGAAGGGTGAGAATTGAGAATCTGCTCAATTATTTAACCCAGAGGACAAGTCATCCCTTGAATGGCTTGAGAATGAGGAAAAGGCTTCCTTGCTATGCTAACAAGCAATGTTAAAGGTCCAATTATGTGTATGGTTTGGTTTGGTTTGGGCACACTCGCTTTCAATCTTTGTCTATAATAACATTTTAGGCAGTCGCATAGGCAATAGCTGCTTCACTTTTTGAGTGAACAAAAAAGAAAGAAAGAGAGCAAAATTATACATGAAATGTACACTAAAAAGCAGTTTCCTCCCCCACAAAACTAACAAAACCATCTTAAGAGTACTAAACGTCCAAAGTCTCACGGTTCTCCAGACAAAAACAAAAAGCACAATCCAACTCCAACCAAAAAAAAGCATCTCTCGTGAGCTGCGACGATGCCATCATAGTTCTCTCTCTTCCCGTTTCCACTCTCTCTGTGTTTTTTTTTTTGACTCTTTTGCTTTGTTTTCTGTCTGTGACTCGCACCCATGGACCATTCTTCCCGCCGCAAGCTGAGCTCCCGACGGCAGCCTCAACCTCAGCCTCAGCCTCGGCGCCGAACATGGTGTTGCTCATTTACGGTCCCACCTTCCAGCCCGGACAACCTATCCGTACCTCACTCCAAACCCCATTACACAAATTCCGAGACTTTCTCCAAACCCAGTTTCTCAGTTCCCACTTCACCCCAGAGCGCCAAATCCGGGTTAAGCAAAATGGGTCGGATTGACCCGCGCCGGATCTTGTCCCCTGGCAGAGTATCGCCGATTGATTCCGATCCCGCCCTCGATTCCGTCCAAGATATCGGGGTGGATCCCTCTGCATTGGTTGATTCTACACCCAAACTGCGGTCTCGGAGCTTCCGGGCCCCCTCCGAGAAATTTCGACCCCCACCGGAGAGTTCTGGTTCTGGTAGCAGCACGAAGGATTTGTTGGATGTGAGGTTGAATTTGAGAGGAAAGAATGGAGGATGCATGGTTTTGGAGTTGAGCTCTGAGGTTCTGAGCGCAAACTCCGAGGTCTTTGCTGAATTAATAGCAGATTACAAGAAGGGATTGTCGTCGAGCGCTTCCCCTGGGCCGAAAATGTGTAGAATAGAGGTGCCAGAGGTGGAGAATTTGGGAGTTTTCAGGGAGACTATTGAACTCATGTTTGATGATGAAATTACGAAGCGGCTCACAAAGATTGGCGTTTATCGATCCATTGACATTTTGGAGGTTAGTAGTTAGTACATTTGGCCTCACCCTACTTAAGTTTGTATTTTTCATCCTAAATTTTTCGCATTTGTGTTGGCTTCTATTTCCTGGATTTCTAGTGGAGCTATGTGCCTCGTTTTAAGGGTTTTCCCATTCATTCTCATATGTCTTCTCTGCAGATTAAATTTGTCCTCTGATATTCTTAATGGCATTGTCTGTGCTCGCTCGTGTTGAATCACCTTGGGTGGGAGGACGATGCCATAGTAATTTGTAAAAGCATATAAATTTCGAAATGTGGTTCTCAAAGGGCAGATTCTATGGGAAGTGAATTTGTAGACAGACTTGGTTATTGCGGTCATTAATCTCAGTAGTTATCTCCTCCAGCTAGGATTTAGAACCTAGATTATGGGTATTCTGAGAAAAATACGGATATAGATTAGTGGCTTAGAACTGGAGGGATCATCCCTCGAATCTTTTAGTTTAATTGACGTAATATAATATTATCGGTTGTTCGTCCTGTTCTCTTATGCTTTTTACTTGGGGGCTTGTCTATGGCATAACTTTGATATTTGGATATTGACAGCTTTTGTTGGATGATGACTGGTATCACTTCTACCTTTACTGTTCTTATTTAAAGTATAAATGGCATCCGTTTCTATGGTTCTGTATGAAGCTTCTTATAATGCGGCCTTGGGACAAGTCAGGTTGTAAGATAGAGAAACTTTTGGCTTTACATATTAGCAAGACATGTTCAATTTTCATTGTCCATGCTCCAATTTTCTTTTTCCATAGCAAGTTTTTCATTGTAGAGAATAAACTGTTTCATTTTGATTAGTTCAAAGAGTGGCACAATATCAAATAGAAATAGACTTTGTCTTAAGGAACATTATAGAACCAAAGAGTAAGATAGAGAACTTTCTATTGAGCCTTTGTGATTTTGTGTTGGAGTAACTTTATAAAAGTGCCGAGCATGAAATTGGTGTCATTTTAGTCACTGACAATATTGTCCTCTTATATTACTAGGTTTCAGCAAGTATTATGTTCACTAAGGGTGTTTTGTCCTGTTTAAAATACCTTGAGGCTGTTCCTTGGACTGAGGAGGAAGAAGAGAAACTGAGGAGCCTGTTCACAAGGGTTAAGTTTGATGATGCAACAACCAGAGACATCCTAGGAAGACTCTACTTCCATGATTCTGTAGACTCCCAGTCACATATGGCCGGGCAACTTGTTTGGTCTATCACTACTTGCGTGGATAACAATGCAAGAAATGAACTAAAGTCACTGGTCAAGAGTATTCTTTGCAGAAGCTCAGTCTATGAGAAGAACTATCTTGACCTCAACAAGGAGGATCTATATGCTGTTTGCCACTCATGTCTGGGTTCACTTGTCAACCTCTTTGAGGAGGCATCTGACACCAGCCCTCCTGAAAGGTTGGTGAAGAAAGATATGGGTAAACCTCTGATTGAACGCATCTCAAGACAGGTTGATAACATTAACTGGTTGCTGGAAATCATGCTTGATGGGCAAGTGGCTGAGGACTTTGTTGATATTTGGGCGCATCAGCACCAACTTCTTAAAATGCATGAAATTGTATCCCCCATGATCAGATATGAACTCAGTCGAGTGTCAGCAAATCTACTTGTTGCCATGGGTACCAGAAAACTGCAATGCCGGTTGGAAGCTAGATCAGGGTTTCTCCAGGCATGGTTTGGACCTATGCTGTTGGACTTTGGTTGGCTGCAGAGATGCAGAAAGGGGCTTGCTATAAAGGCCTTAGAAGAGGCTATGGGTCAGACACTTCTTACTCTACCTCTAAAGCAACAGTACAGCATGTTCATGGAATGGTTTCGTTATTTCTCTAGGCATGGCACTGAATGCCCAAATCTCAGCAAGGCATTCCAAATTTGGTGGCGTCGATCATTTTTAAGAGGCTCTGAAACTTATGCCATTGAATCAAGGTAGATGGTACCACTATTTGTCATTTTCTACTGTGTGTAGAGTCGCAATTAGGTGAGAAATTCTGAAGTATCTAAACTGAATGACGTAGATAAACTCCGTAGAATGATTGTATTAGTAGCTTCACGCCTAAATGAGATCAGTTGGTAGATTCCTTCCTCCCCCCCAAAAAAAAAATATTTGCCTGTCGAAGGGGCGTTGAAGGCACGAAGTATGTTTTCTGGGAATGCCACCCAATCATGGAGGTTCTGTTAAGGAATTCATTCTGGCAGGAACCTTGTCACCTTATAATGCTTTCTCGTTAAGCTGCTTTGCAACTTAATTGAGTCACCAGTGCTGTAAATCGAATAATCAATTTACATCTATCTATTATTGACAGAAAGTTGCGAACATCGCGGCCTTCTATTGCAGAGATAAATATTCCAGCTGCAAAATACAATTATTAAAGCAAACAACTTTGGATTTTAATTTATATGGAATTTTGTCAAATTTTGAGTTCGGAATGATTAAATATTTTAACTTGGTAATAATAACCCCTTATCCGTCTATATATGTGAAGTTACTTATATTTATTTCGGGTCAGAGGTATCATCATATCCATAATCATGTACATGGAAGGAACTATAACACCGAATTCTGAGATACTTGCCTCTCTTTACTAGTAGGTTAATTTCAAACTTTATTTACCTTCTGTTAGTCTCTCGCAATGTATTGGCGTAAGTAAGTAGACACAAGTGGACGTGATGGAGATCATAGAAAAATTCTAACTCAAGACCAACGTGAATGCCCAGACGCGGTGAAAGGCTCCCTCCTCCACTTATATGGCTGACATAACCATTTTAAGATGATCACAGCAACAGTTTTATAAAACTGGATAACTACATACAAAAACGATTTTCGATTAACTACTTTTCACATAATCCCTTGCAATTAAACAAATTCTTCCAGCATAAGTTTTAAAAGGAAAACACGATATTTCGATATTTCTAACACGTTAAAAGTCTACAGAATGGCATTATGAGGTTTAAAAGATGAAATTAAAATAAATAAATAAAAAGAAGCTCACGAATTAATTCTAACGAAGCAAGAGCAAAGAGCTAGCTTTCAACATTCACATCACATCAGTCGACATCGTGTTAACTTATTACAGAAACGATTCTTTTCAAATAGACATAATAGTGTTATGGCAAACTTTTAAAATAGAAAAAGCACGGATAATCTCTAGCTTTTTCTAATCCACATTTGTTATCACTAGTTGCTAGTATAACTGACAAATTGATGTCTCCTTTCCTGGATCAAATCGACCCCATCTTCAATGTTGTTCAGTCTGATGGAACAACGGAGGCTCTAGATCAAGCAACTCCAAAAAGTCTGGGTCACTGAACCCAAAGGACAAACTACCCGTAGTAAGTATTTGGTTTGCATTGTATTCAGATTTCTGGCCACAGGAAAAATCATGTCCATCTCTCCATCCAGTCAAGTTGCCAAGGTCTCCCAAGTCCTTATAAATATCATTAACATCCAAACAAGGTGTGCCTTCAGCATCATTTTCCTGACCACGATTATCAATCTTCTGTGAACCCACATGAAAGAAACACACAACGTTAACATAGTAATTCAAGAGGGAGAGAGAGAGAGATGATGAAACAAGCATATGTCAGAACCAACACACGTATATAGAGACTATATGCATATATTATAGGGTTAAAACCTATTTAGAATAACGAGAAAAAACTTTTCACTATGAATTAAAGCATTTAGCCTTAAATCCCTGAAAGTATACACACAATCTCAGAATAATCAAGAGACAAAGGAAGGAAGCCAGATCAGGAATTTTTTATCCAACATAACCAGAGACATTTTAAGTATAAGTCTGCTCGGATGTTTAGACAAAAAAAAAAAATAGCATGAACCAAATTACATACTGCATACTAAAACACACCAGACACATCAAGTAGTTAAAAACAGATTTGAATTACAAGACACATTCGCAAAGATGCAATGCAAGGGCGAGACAAAGCTGTCTGAAACAACTCAAACAAGCCATAATGAAAGTAATCACGATTGGATTTTCCAAAAGAATGCACAAAAAGGAAGATTAAGAAATATATTACACACCTCAACTTTGTTTTCATTCAAAGACAATGTGTTATCTTCAGTGAAACAATCCAACATAAAAGAAATATCATCATCAACTGGAA
This sequence comes from Gleditsia sinensis, assembly GCA_037074535.1. Lineage (NCBI taxonomy): Eukaryota > Viridiplantae > Streptophyta > Magnoliopsida > Fabales > Fabaceae > Gleditsia > Gleditsia sinensis. The sequence goes on along the minus strand of CM073464.1, from coordinate 2,246,256 downwards.
CTTGTGAAACGTCATTGTGAATAACTTGATCATTTGGAATTGAAGGATGCACCAGAGAAGAAGAAGAAGGCATCGCTCCTGGAAGACATGAAACAGATGATGACCCAATGCATCCACTTGCAGGGAGATACATCTCAGTTGCAACAGAACTATTATGTGTAACAGGCAGAATGGGGTCTGGTGCAGACAGAGCAGCTAAAGGGATGTAATCTGCACCATCAATTTCCTCATCATTATCCCAGTCTTCTTCATTGAATGGTTTTCCATATTGAGCACCATTTCTAGGACCAGGACCATCCTTTTGGAAGATCTTACAGAGCACATAGGAGTCCTGCAAATTGCATATACCAGAAGAACTAATTGAAATATATTCACCAGCATAGCAATAAATAAAAAATAAAAAAAATACAATACATGTTGAAGTAAAATGAGAAAGTGATATTGACCCGTGAAAAGGGCGCTAAATTAGTCAAATGCATAGAAAAGCCACGCCCATCAGTGCATGACACAATTTTTGGACAAAACAACAAATAAAGGTTGACATTCTACGCCATATGACTTGGGCATAAGCACAATATCTACCACTATAAATCACTTAAAGTAGGATGTGACATAAAATAGCAGAACTTCAAGCTTGAAGCTATAAAGAAGCTATAAACAAAAAGAAAGAGGCAGCATATTGTCCATATAATCTGTATATCAAGATATTTTCGTTAACTAAAATTATGTTTCCCAGTGTAGCAGACGTCAACAGTAGCAACGAATACTAGGTATATCCTCTCAAGAAGAAATCTTAAGAAATGTGCTATATACTTCACTTAAAAGCTTGGGTACATATATTCCTCAATCACAGTTTTAAGGATATTTCAAAATACATGACAGTCATGAAGAAAGGCCCTGTATAGCCCAAAAATCAAAACAAAACAAAACACTAGTTACCTGCCAAATGCCTTTGTCAGTCAGATCCTTATCTTCGAGTCTAAATTCATGCATAACCCAATCAGTTCGGTCTCCTTGAGGCGCTCTACCTCCATGAAATATCAGGGTTTTTATCATCCCCACAATTTGATTCTTGTAATGAACAGGTCTATCCCTCCCAGTAGTTTTCCAGTACCCAACTTCTGTTGCACGATTCATTCTGGCCCCACTGGCATATTTCTTTCCTCTAGGGCAAAAGAAGTACCATTCCAAATCCCCAGTTCTCAAACAAGATTTATCTGGGAAAAAAAAAACAGAAAGAAAACCTTATTAAAAAAAGAAGGTCGACCAACTTAACACAAAATAGAATCCAGACAAAGTACTCTGAAAAGGAAAATTTTGCCTGCGCACCAGGGAGATCCCATGGAGCGTACTTGTATATGTCGACTTCGGCAATCACATCAACCAAGAATTTCTTTCCCATAACCTTCCTCTTCAGAAAGTACTTAACCAGCTCAACATCAGTCGGATGAAACCGAAATCCAGGAATCAATTTTGTTTTGGCCATCTAAAAATCTAATAAGAAGCTTCAGATTCTAGCCACTTCTACGCCCTACTATCTAATAAACAACCTCCTCACAGGCAGTGAAGAAAACAGCGTGCCATTCCGACAAGACCTCACCCCAACAATAATAGTACTTGAAGAAACAAAAATTCAATTGAACTGCGTGATAAAAAAAAAGAATAATAACTACTACTACATCAATAATCCTTAACCCCGCCTATCGTCAAGTCCAATGCCGAAACAATATCTTCCACGAACACCAAAGCCTCCCCCGGTTCATGAAGCTAGAATGGCACCCAACAACGGATGGTGATCCCTTTATGAGATAAAAAGACATCGGCACAATGGAACCCTACAATGGAAATCATTAGACACAGAACGGCAAAGCTTTTGCTCGAAAAGCAAGTTTCAAGTGAAAAACAGGAAATTGCTTCAGTGATTAGTTCTGGGCATGGCGAATTTCAAGATACTAAAGAAAGGTAGTGAACTTCAAGATCAACATCCGGGAGGTTAGCTTACCAGGGAAGGAGGCAGGGAAGAGTCTCCGCACACACCAAGCCGAATTTGGACAACGAGGTAAAGGGTCGGAAGGGGAGGGTTTTATTTAGGGATTTTTCCCACGGCCACGGGCCCTCCCAAACCGCGTACCGAAGGCACAAATTTCTTCAAATTTTCTATTTTTTTTTTTATTGAGATTATTCCAGAATTATTATTATTATTATTATTATTATTATTTTATTAATAAGCAAACATACCACATCAATTCTTAAAAAAATAAAATTTTTAACTTCCTTATATAACGAACATTAGATGAAATATTCTCTTTATTTTTATTTTTCTCAGATTCCTTTTATCTTCAAAGTGAATAGAGTAACTATTATTTTTCTTTTTCATTCCACTCAAAATTATTCCCTTTACCCTCAATCCTTCCAAAATATATATCATATTTACGTCCATAAAATTTATTTATTTATTTTTCATTAATATTTGTTATACGCAATCACACGAGACAATGTTTTAATTCAATTAATTCCAGGTTTTCTCTTCTTTTTCCAAAAAAAATCCATTTTCCTTTTTATATTTTGCCAAGCATATTTGAGCCTTTAAATCATCTTAATATATATTTTTTTGGGGGGGACATTAAATTACCTTTCAATCACATTCTTGCAATGCTTAAACTTTAATCAGGCTAGTCGAGCCATAAGTACAAATTCGCCCCAATGGGTTGATGAGCTAAACAGCTCAGTCCTTTTCTCGGTACATTATACGGGTCGAACTTTCGACCTTCCCCGTACCCTCATCCCCCCAGCACAAATAATAATCTAAAAACAAACTTAAACTCAATCTTATGTTTGTTTAGTTAATATTCATATTAAATATATGTACTACGGTCCAATGGCAACTTTATAGCTTGATTCACCCCTTTTGACAAATTTTAGCATCTCGTGGAATTCATCATCTAAGAAATGAATCAACGAAATGCATGAATGTTGAACAAATATCATTGAAGAATGACAATAGGTAACATCAAGTACAACATTAACATCCTTTCTGAAATTGAAAGTTCTCAAGACACCAATACTCCAGTGCCTTACTTCCCATGTGTTGTAACGCCACCATCATCGCATCGCTAAACACTTAACTCCCACATACAATATTTTTTTACAGAAGATTAATTACATCATTCCTTACTCTATATTAAATCAATGATAAACAATTATGGGTAAAAAGAGGTGCGAAGATAGCGTTTCTCAAAGATAATTTATACAATTCCATTCCGTAAAAAATAAAATAAAATTATTATACAAGTAGATGGGATCCAGACACCGTGTCACCAAAACTTCATATATGATTGATATCAAGGTGAATCAATTACACATGATACAATCCAATATCATTGAAGAATTTTTGCTCAACTTTCAAGTATAAAGTATTGAAGAATCAGGCTCCGATAAGACAGACACCGTCGAACGGCAGAGATCAAGAAAAAATAACAGGGCACTTCTTCCCCAATATCGAAGTTCGTTCCATGATTTCTCCCGGAAGGGCATCCAGATGTACCAGGTACCTATCTGCTCAACAGTTCAAAGCACCCCCAAGACTGTTGATGAACCAATTCACAGTTCACCCCGCGCTGATCTCAACGGCCAATTCATATTGGTCTTTGCTCTCCCCGTTAAAATCACTGTACAGTGTGCTTTATCTCAGCATTTAGGAGGTTAATACAACTTCTCCAAGCAGCAAAGTTTCTTATCACATGAACAAGATTAAAAACAAAAAAACAAAAATAAGAGAAGGCCACGGCTTAAGTAAATGTAGCCTGGTACATTGCTGAAGTATTTTGCCCAACCTGTTAAAATCTTCATCACACTGTGAGAAAAGAGACAACAAACTGCCACCAAGTAATTCTTACCTCAGCCAATACTCTAAAGCCACTCTACAGTGAACCAAACACCCTCTCTTCACTATTAAATGCAATACTAATTGATGTATATTGGCTGTGCAAGCTTGGTCAAAATGGAACAAGCAAGGGATCACCATTGACAAATCATCTCACAATATTCCATTCAAAACCCTCTGATAGTAATCATACTGCCGTGTCCGCCATGCATCAAGGCTGCTGCTAATTAGTGAAAGCACCAAAGAGACACATTGCTGCCCGAAAAAAAACATAATTGTAACAATCCCATTCAAACCAATTCACAGTTAAGAGAAACATAATATTGAAATTAAAACCTCTTCTGTTAAACTGAGATGAAATCGCTTTCGTAAGTTCTGTATTGTCCGTGGACCACCTTTAAAGCATGGAAAACCTGAGTCCTGATACCAAAAATTAAAGACAATAATAGTTCAGGGCAAATCCAGCATCAATTAGACAGTTTCTAGATTTTCTCCTCTCATGCCCACAAACATGAGTAAGTACATTAACATACAAAGGTACATGCACAGTGGAATGTCAAGACTATAAAAAGTCACTTAGTATGGGTGAAACTTGGAACCCTTTCACTAACTAGATGAAGCGGTCTGCAAGGTTAAAACCAAACATCATCTACAAGGCATGGGGAAAAAAGGAAACTTCTCTCTTTCCCTCTCCTCTAAGTAATAAGGTAACCTCTGAACACAGTAAACAGGATAACAGTCGATGAGCTGATAACTCATATGGCACCAGTGTCAATCTTTAATGCTGAAATAAACTTGATGTACCTAGGTTCGATCACTATCCCTTCCCCTCCCTCCACTTCCCAGGCCATGGACCTCCAAAGTCTCTAAACTTTGTAGCTCAATTGTTATCTAACTAATCAACCAAAATTCTCCGCTGAGTGCAGAGATCATGTCAGAAAGCTGCTCTTTACACAAGATGTGCACATCCAACTGGTTGCAAATATCATTCACAACTATGCATAAAGGATTGCTATTCCAACCCTATATTTAAAAAAAATAACGAAAAAATAATGGAGCAATTATCCTCTAGCTATTCAACTTGCCAACTATATAAAGATGAACTGGAGTTGTATAACTGATCTGAAAATGCCGCTGGCCAATTCCTAGAAATGGTCAGTGTAAGGAAAGAGGGGGAAGCCTGAATCAGGTTTGGGCTTAAAGACCAAAACTAAACCATAGCAAAGAGCCCCATAGTCTTATGGTGAGATATTGGAATTACATATGCAGGTAGACAACATATATGATGGGACCACTAACTTTCATGTTACCTGCAACATTTCAACCAGCAGAATAATACGCTCAGCATGCTTGCGACAAGTAAGGAAGCCTTGAATGCATAAAACCTGGAACCCAAGGGCCAAAGCAACAGGACAGATTTAGCTCTAATAATAGCAACAGTCATTTGCAGTCTCAAGATAAGATCAGAGAAAGTCTCATCAATACCTTGAAATAATCAAAGAACTCGCTTGGAATGCCTTCAGCATCGGAATCCATGACCTAACAAAATCACATTACCAGGGTAAATGTATAGAAGAGAGCTACTACCTTATCAAATGGAGCCTGCCTTGAGAACAGGAAGTACAAGGAACAGAAAATGACATCAGTTTTACCTCAAGAAGCTCTCGGGTTAATTTGAAAGGAGCACTTTCAAAGTTAACACCACCAGGGGAATTCGAAAGCATGAAGCCAAAATCAATATGTATAATATGACCTTCTTCATCCATTAAGAGGTTCCCATTATGCCTATCCTTCAACTGTACAACAAGAAAACAACAATGAGAAGTGAGTAGCACAAATTATTCACAATGACAATAAACAGCAAAAAGTTATTATTCAAACACTCATTTCAGCAAGTAATGCATCATGCATCAGTTGCAGGGCCTAGGGAATGCATGTATAGGCATTATATAAGAGGTTTCACACCTGCAGAAGATAGCACACTAGGGAATATCCAGCCATACTCTCAACAAAGTTCCTCTGAAACAACGTAGAAAAATTATCAAATTAACACAAATTATGTTTAATCAAATTTAAGTAAATTCTATTAGAGATTATAATAAACCTATTCATAAGTATTCACTAAACAACTACAGATTTTGATTTGAAATGATGTTTCACACTATATCAGAACCTAGATGACCAAATAGTTACGAGTTCAATTCTTGCCATCGCCACTATCTTGATTGGAATTAAGTTTCAACACAAAGGTATAGTGAACTGATATTTTGTTCAAGTGTCAAGCGCAAAGGGCTTTCACATGAGAGGATGTATTAAAAATTATAATGAAACTATTCATGGCTTTCACTTAATAGCTTAAACTTTTGACAAATTCAATATGTTTTTTATCACAAAACTTAATAGAATTAATTCAAGGGCGTAAGAAACAGCATTCAAGAAAAGAAACAGAAAACTCAAAAGACACAATTCCTTTATTTTAATCTTTAAAACCTGCAATTAAAGGCACTTAAAGATCATTTCACAAAATTGCGGGGAGGGGGAGAAAAAGAAACCAAGGTCCAAGCAGTACATAATTAGAATTATCTAGCCCCACTGGCCCAATAAATATACAAGCCCATACTTGGTCTCACCTAGCAACTTAAGCTTTTAGGATGTATAGTAGTTTAACATAATACAGAGCTTCATTGGCCTAGTGCCCTAGATTCAAAATCAAGATACACAATTGTTTTGGTTTTTGCATAGAAAAGAAATATCATTAGAAAGAGAAGAGGATAAGACAGCCTCCCAAAAGAGAGGAATGCCAAAAAAGAGGGGGGGGGGGAGAGAGAGAGAGAGAGGCAGGAACTAAATAAAATAACAACGCCTCCCAACCCCTATTCATATTAATCAACAGGACTCATTTAAAAAAACTATGAATAGAGTACAGACCATCAAAGGGAAGCAAGGAATAAGACCTATTTCCATAAATCATTTAAAGATGCCGAAACACCTATAAAAATCCTAACATTTCTTTCCAACCAAATACACCAAATCACAGAAAATACTGCAAAGCCCCAAGCAATTATACTGGATCAATAAAAAAATTTCCAAATTTTCTGGGCAAACCCAAATCTGTCCAAAATTGCTTTGGTTGAACTGCAGAACATGGTAACTAACTTAATTCTATTTGGAAGGGGAAAACACTTGTGCTTAACTACTGTTTCAAAACCTGGTTAATTACAGAAATAATGTCCACCAACTTCTTCCAATTATTTAGTTTAAGCCTCTCAACAATGACCTGGTTCCAGGCCATTGATAGAATATTTGAATAGGCTGATGTCCTCGTATCCAAAAACAAGCATAAAAGGATCTAGGATGCTTCAAACATGCCATTTTTTTAAAAATGAAAGAATAAATTTTAATAAAAAATGGTAAGCTCTTTAAATTATACATGAAACCCAACTGGAAGTTATGTCTTCAGAAATGTTAAAAGCCACAGAATAGTCCTTTGATGGAGTAGTTCCTGATGGATTTGCTTGCTGTACAGAGTTGGGGGTGACTTTGTGATATGAGACAAATGCATGGTCTGAAGGCAGAAATTTATACAATGAAGGATAGTTTTCACAGGGATTTTCGGAAGTCATGGGTCTCTACTCTCTAGATTATGTCAACATAAAGAGTTGTGGAATAAACTAACTGCTCTCAAAGAAATATAAAATGTACAGGAACTTCTTTTTTTCCAATTTGGATTATTGAATGGTCCATTTACCTTTACTTGATTGACATTGTGTAATTAGACAACTCTTTTCATTTTATATTAGTTCGATAAATCGCTGTAAAAGTAAACCAAATAAAGTGAAAACATACAAGTTGTCAACATGAAATAAACAGTATTTGAGTTTCCAAATGAAAGAATACAGGGACTGGGGTATATAGAAAGCAGAACATTATTCATACTAGTGGAGCCCAATTAAGAATATATTTGCAAATTATAAGATGAACAAGTTCAGTCCACATTAACTTAGTTGCATCTCTCAAGTACCTGGGCAATTTTAAAACTCGGAGAATTTTCTTGATACTTGGCGACAAAGAATTCACGTAAACTTGAAATGTTGGGATATCTACTTTTGATAGAATGAAGTGAAGCCTGAAATCACCGAAATTTTTAAATAAAAAGACACCAATTTAAATGTTCCAATACATTAGGCGAGCTCAGGTACAGCATTACCGTATCTGGAATTGTTTCAATGAGAGCTGTGTAAGAAGAAGTGCATAAAACTTCATAAGGGCGCAACCAGAGAGGTAGACCAGCTTCTTGGAATATATCTGGCATCAAAACCTAATGATTATAAGCAACAGGTTTTAAAGAAATACAAACAGCAAGAGTCTTCATCCTGGAGTACTCTAGCATCAGAAAATAGTAAAATAAGATCCAAGCATGCATCATCAACAAACTCTTAAGTGCATCCAATTGGTTCACCAGACAATTTCATTCATGCTTTTGCACATACCTCCATTTTAACAAGCAAAGCCTTCTTCTTTCTTACAAGAATTTCATTGCTATTTAATATCCTACTTCATCTATGGATAAATAGGAAAATTATAAACCAATGAATATTACTAGCATCTTGACATGCACTAACATGAGTCAATTTGCTTTTTTTATTTTATTTTAAGAGTAAAAAATTATTTCATAACTTCCTTTAAAGAGTAAAAATAACAACTATATTTTGCTTTAGTACATGGTTTTGTTAATAAAACAAAACACCAAAACCACCAAAGACGGGGTTGGTTTATGGAGGGCAATTGAAATCAAGACAACATGACAGTTTTTTATTCATGGCCACAGTTTCTGGTATGAATTTTTTCATTTGTTATAAAAAAATTAATAAAGTAATAAAAATGGTTAATTTTTTTATGTGGTGCTTATAGTCAGATCAGGACACCAAAACCTACAAAGGCATAATAGTATAGATAAAGCAAATTCAATCTTAATTTTACCTTCCACAGTGTAATTTGGACAAATAACAAAGTTTAACCATCCAAAGATACATCTTATTTCACCTCTTGTGAGAAAACAAATACACGATTTAAAAAAAAAACATTTGCAACATAATGGTCATAAATGGAGCAAGAATTATTAACTTATCCAAATAGGTTAAAAGGGAAAGAATTGCAAGATCACCTACCATAGAAGTGAGAAATAAGTTGAACTGCGAGATGCTCTTGTCTGCAATCATCACCACTCTTTACAATTACCTATTCATAAAAGGAGAAATGGTGTCGTTACACTCAAATACAGTGCATTGCAAAGACACATTTAAATCAAGCAAATTTTACAGAACCAGAGAGATAAATCAGGACAGACATGATAAATGAGCTTTTGTCAAAACTAGAAAAATAAGGATCAAGTTCGCTATTTGCAATATAAAGTTTATGTCTAATAGTTCAATATTCTCAACACCGACCAAAAATTACAATCCACAAATAATTGCAAAATATAATTTTTCTGATTTAAATCAATACTTAAAAAAAATTAAGGAAACTAATGCTTTATAATGCAAGATTCCATTAGATGAGACTTTTATTGTTGTGGTAAAATGTAATTGATCAAGAGAAGAGACTGCAATCTATTGTTACTCACTACAACTAAGTGTAAAGATTTTTAACTCTAAAACTAAGGTTGTCAGGTAATTATCGTAACCAAAGAGGTCCATATGTGCACTTCTTTTTCTATTATGCATAAATGGATAGGCTTTAGTTAGGCATCTAGTACGCCTGTGGCAAAAGAATTACAAGTTTTCTTTATTTGTTGAGTTCACGACTTTCCAAAATACTACATATGTATAGAGCAAATTCTTTCAAAGAATAAATGTACTTACAGATCGCAAGTCCCAACCAGGTAAATTCCCATATATTGAAGCCCTTCGTATCCTCTCTTTCTTTGCCTCCCAAAGTTCACCAGACAAGGCATCACTGGCCTTGGGAACACTTCCATTAGGCTGTTGGGAGAGCTTACATCAGATACGACAATTTGACATTCCTATGGTTAAACAAATTACAAAATTAAATTAAAACAATTACGTCATACCCTTGGATGTGCATCTGATGAATCTTGACCAGCACCTTTCAAAGGGAGTCCTAGAGGTGCTTCCCCTTTTGCTGCCGCAGCCTACCAAAATTAAAATTCCAATAGCAACATTGAAATTGTAAACATGATTAGGGAACATATTATTCAGTTGTCAATAAAGACAAACAGCATGTTGTCACAAGATATAATCTCACTTCACAAGTAAAATTTACTTATAGATAATAGATGATAGCGTGAGAGGCAGCTAAACATGTAAGAAAAAGATAAACACATTTGAAAGCCAACAGTTTAACATACAGTGGCAATATAACAGTTTCAACCAACAGTTTATAAATGATTCCTAATACTATTAGCATTAAACAACCTATTAATCATTAAATAATACATCAAGCAATCAATAAAATCAGTGAAATTTTTGTCAACAAAAACAAGATTAATGGCGCTGTTGTTCAATCTTTTTCTTTTGGGAGGGGAGACACACACTTAGGAAACATTAGGTACACTAGTATCTTATATCCTTGATAATTCGAATCTTGAATACAATGGTATAAGATACCAAGGTATAAGATGACAATTGAAAGTTATCAAATAAAGGATGCAATTGGTATTTCATAAAAGTTAGTAAAGTTAAAAATTCAAATGTGAGATCACCAAAATTCTTTGGTGGTATGAGATGCCATTAAAAAGCGGTGGTATCTTATACTTCTAGGCATCTTAGATGCCACCATGCATACTGTCTACCAATGTACCAGATACAGGCACTAGATGCCAGGAAAACTCTGCTGACCAGAATGAAGTTGACAGTCTGTCAAGCAACTCCTTAGTCAAGATGATACGGATCTACCCCTCTTCTTGCGCCAAAGATCTTACCATTTCCAAAGTAACTGGAGTTACATCTATTTTTCCATTTCAATTCAAGACTGCCAATATGTTTAAAGGAGAACCAGGACAAGAAATCGCACGAATTAAAAAGAGTGACAGTGAACATATACTGGTAACAGATACAAAGATAAGCAAATTTGGATTCATTGAAGTGCAAGGTGCACTTTGATAACTACAGATGAAAAAATCAACCTTAAACGATTCAATAATTGATGACAATTCACACCCTAAATTCCTTGCATTAAAGGTTGTAAAATGCACTTTGAATTTTACAGAAACTGCATGCAAAGATGTATAACAAACTCATCACAGAAACTTGGCTGACCTTCCCTAACAAGTCTGGCACCAAATGGATAAAAAAAAAGAAAAAAAAAAAAGAAAAAGAATATCTAGCTGCATACAGGAGCATAATGAGAATAACAGCATTAATAGCACCCAAAATCACTCAAAGGCTCACCTTGACTTCCTCTATTGCCACTGTACTTGGAACACGGCGATGTTCCTTCCGCCGAGGTGGAGTTGGATCCTTAATATCTTCCATTCTAACCCCAGGATCAGCTGTCAATACAACACGAACCCACTCCAAATCACTGTTATGTCCTGCTATTGATGCTTCTCTTACACCTACTTTAAGATTTGAAGCAGTACTTTGACTGCCACCTTGTAAATCAAGTACTTCAGTCTTCTCTGTTTGGCTAAATAACTGTGTTTCCAAGGAAAGACTCACACTAACAAATTTAACTTTCGCTTCAGACACATGAGACATTGCCTGGTCAATTGCTTGAGCAGTTGATCTGGACATTCTGTCGTTGATATTACGATACACCTCTTGTGCAGTCCATAATGGATAAGCCCAAGGGGGTGGTTTTTGCAAGAAAGCATCTCCATTTGCCAAAGGAATTCCACCTTTAGAAAGCTTCTGAGAACTGGATGTCTCCTTGGAAATGCTATAAGGGATATTTTAAAGAGAGATCAATATATCAGAAATAAGTTTCTCGCTTTACTAATTACACTACTTTCTCCAATTCATGAAGAATATAATCCAAAAACTACCTTGGCAATTCACATTTCAAAAGTTCAACGCAGATCAGATAAGGAGCCTTCTCCCTAGAATTTAAGAGAACAGCTTCATCTTCAGGTATATGAAGCACACGACACATGCCCTTTCCCAATGGAAAACAAACTCCTAGAAATATTTCATCAGCAAGATTCATATAAGAGCAAGGAGATAAATGAAACTGAAAAAAATGGAAAGAGTAACATAATTTTCAAACTGCACTACTGTAACTTAAAAAACAATTTTACTGTAAAGAACTAACAGCCAACAGCTAAAACCACATTATGGGAAAAACTTTTCAGTGGTTGCTCTAGAAAATGAGCCCTTGATAAAAACCAAACGGTAGTTTACAAACAATAATTCCTCAAGAGGCAAAATACTAATACTGACAGATTTACCCCAAAAAAATCCACCATTTTTCTACCAAAGCTTTCTGATGCTTGACAACCAAACAAGTTATTGTTCCAAAGTAAGAAAAAATAACATGTAAAGAAAAATAAACAGAAAATGGGAAGTCTCTGAATCTGCAATACAAAAGGTGGCATTCTTGCCACTGAAAATTTTCAGACCACTCTTTGAAAATATCGCTTCACTTGCTCAGCCACCAGATACAACAAATAGTGAAATTTGTTGTGCCCCAAATGGACATCACTCAAATAATAAACCAAATAGTTAGAAAGTACCTCCAGTATTTTGAGCCTCAGCTACATGTAAATTGATTTCTCTAAGTGACTAAAAAACATGTGACAAGAAAAAAAAAATCTGTATCAGAATATAAAAAATGGAAAAGGCTTAAATATGTAATTATGTATATAGAATACATACATATTTCTGTAAGTATCAACATCTGCTAAGTGATAAAAGCATCAAAGAAAACTGTAAAAGAAATAACCTCACAAAGAGCACTTTTGCGATCTTCAATTGGAAATACATCCACTAACCCAAATGATGTCTCACATAATGACTGGACCAAGTCCAAAGACTCATGGTATGCCCCTTTCCGGAACTGTGACATATTGTTATTAGGAAGTGGAGGCTTCATGTTTGATTTTTCACTTTGTTGCTTTGGTGACCCAGGATGCTTCTGCCATATTGATATATTGAATGAATTGATGCAATAGGAAACATACAGCTTAGGCAAAACAATATAATAAATGGAAAAATTACCTTTTATTCAATATTTGAAAAAATAAATGGGGAAAATGAAAATGGACTTCAGAACCCAATACTCTTCCAACTCTAACCCACAATTAAAATCAAAGATGTCATATATCAAGGACCATTTCTTATCACGTGATCAATATATCATGCTTGGAATACAACTGTTACTGATAATTCAATTATGAATTATCTATTTAAATTACTTTTTAAAAGAAGCACAGCAAATGGCTGTCTTCACTCATTCCATAATGGTAAAAAAATTTAATCCTCCTGTTTGATAAACACAAGGAGCACATATATCATGTAAATTAGAGCAGAAGGAGCAACTGAAAGCCAAGGGTAACTGCCTAGTCATGAGGTTAACCAGCAGGTGGTTTGATGTTAGCCATGGATAAAAGAGACCTGCTCTTCAGTTATGATGCATTCAACAGTTACTATCCTATATTAACACTGTTTTGATATTGACACCAAATTAAGCGCTACTGTAATGGCATTCAATGTTTAAAAAGCATTCAAAAAAGGTGAAGACTAAAACATTGGAGGGACCAAAACATCCAGCAGGTTCTTCTCTTCAAGAAAAAACTAAAATTTTTGCAGTGGCTCAACTTAGATAGGGTACACCAGTGAAAGTAGGTCTGGTTCAGGAAACAATCATGTATCCATTTCAAAAATATAAGCAGCACAAGAGTCTATAAAGAGCGGACACTATAAAGTGAACTGTGTATATCGAGTCACAGAGTGGCAATAAGCCATCTTTAGGATTAAAAAAACAATTAGCAATGAGTGTATCTGGATTTCATTTACGCTTATTTAGTTTTCATTCCACCATACAAATAAACAAGATGTCAAATAAATATTCAACAGACCTCCTTCTGCTTCTTCAACCCCAAAAGCTCTGAATCTTCAATTGAGCGGTCACGGTCTCTGAACAATTTGCGAAAAAAATTCTCTGTACCTGGACTACTTTCAAACAAACCACCAGAATTGTTGCTTTCATTGGCTGATCTACTTTTAGCATCTTCAGGGTGCACATGAAATAGTCTTTTGAACAAAGAAAACTCAGAAGGCTCTTCTTCCTCACCATTGGTGGTACACTCGTCAATTTTACCATTTGTATCTTTCTTATCCTCAAATTTATCCTTGAAGAATTTCCTGAAAAACCCTTCTTTTTCCTCCTCTTCAGCAGATTTTGTACATTTTTCTTCAGAATTAGCAATGTCACCATCATCAGTCCAATCATTGCCATCCTTCCTATCATCAAACTTCTCCCTGAAAATTTTTTGGAAAAATCCTTCTTTCTCTTCATCTTCTGTTGATTTAGTGTGTGTTTTGTCCTCAGAATCATTCTTGCTATCACGAAACAATCGTTTGAAAAATCCATCTGTGTCATCATCATCACCACCTCTATTGTCTCTTAAAAGCCTTCTAAAGAAACCATCTTTTTCAGAGTCTTCATCTTCTTTATCAGATGACTTCCAAAAGAGAAATGAATCTCGGATTTTTGGTGCCAAATCATCATCACCTTTACTATCTCTTAACAGCCTCTTGAAAAAGCCGTCCTTTTCAGAATCATTATCATCTTTCTCTACTGACTTTCTAAATAGAAAGGCATCTCGTACCTTTGGACTAGGTATGAATTTCTTAAATATCTTATTCTCATCAGGAGACAACTGATTACCATCCTCTTGCAATTTTCCTGAAGAAGGTGAGAATGATAACGATTTCTGAGATGGAGGTGAAGATGTTAGTGACAACAAACGCTGTTTTGATGATAGCAACTTATTCAAAACTTGGTTTTTACCACCAGTGCTAGAAGGTTCACTTTGAGGCCGTATCAAAGGAGGCCACTCACCCATCAAGGTCGCTGCAATCTGGCACTTCTCCTGAATCCTACTAATTCCTTCGTTGTCATCAGAGTCCTCGAGCTCTGCCAATAAAAACCAGTGCACCTTCAAAGCAATCTTAAGTGACTTAGAGCACACATCTATTACAAATTTATCCAAGGAGGGGCTTGGCTTGTGTACCATCATGTAACATATTTGGAACAAATAACTCTCAATTCCCTGTAAGGGTAGGGTATACATTCGATTACAAAGATAGTCACGTACCCCAGAGTGGTCATGCTTGTACAAGTAGCTAACAGCAATCCACTCGCAGAAGAATGCCGAGTCAAAAAACCTGATGAGCCACCCATTTTCGCCAGACTCACTGGTCAGGTTGGACCTCGGGGTGATTTCCCGAGGCTCATCTGTCTCTCCACGAGTCAGCCCTAAAAGCCTCACCATCCTCAATTTACCATGATCAACCCCTAATTAAATCTCGAGGGGAATCGAGACAAACCTTTTGTAGTCGTAGCAAAAGCACTTGGATTTCAATTAAATCACCAACTAAAGCATGCAAATCTTTCAATAAAAACCTTAAAAATCCCTTGAAAGGTTCGCCGAACACCCTTACTCTCCCACAAATCAATATTACCACTCTCGTCCGTTATCTGATTCAGACATGTACCGCAAAGCGCGGGAACAAAGATATTAAGCAGAAACCCATGTACCAGTTATGGAAAGAATTAAAAAATCCACTTCGTCTCGAGAAAATTGAGCACCGAATACAGCAACTATGCGAGAAATTATAGGAAAATTCCTCGTGAAATCGCAACACAGCTTGAATTCCAGAAATGCAGATATCTAAATTGTGCATACAGAATAAAACGTCTAAAGTATACAAAAGCGTGTAAATGAATCAACTATGGCAGTGGATCTCTGCTGCTGCTTCTAAACGGCGGCGTTTTGATAGAGATGGTTGTGTTGGTACGGTGGTGGCGGTGGTCGTCGTCGTTGCTTTCTCTCAGAGACAAGGACGAAGGGAAGGCACATACTAGAAATAGTAATAATAATTATTAATTAAGAAAAAATGGAAAATAAATAAAATAAACCAATATGAATGCTGCTAAGATGCGCTTACCTCAGTTGCGCACTCTCTCCCAGGCTTCAACAGTTTAATCCCCCCATTTGCAAACTCCAAATTAGACTCGTTTTGCTGCGCTGCTTCAGGAGAAGAAAAGGGGGAAGATAGCATATGATAGATTATCGATGTGATAAATATATACTATTTTACGTTTGTTATGATAACATATATAATGTTTGATTATATACACTACTGTGTATAAATTAATAGTCTCTTAAAAATTTTAAATAAAATTTAAGCATACACAATATCGTAAATTCATATTGGTCATAATGGGTTAGAAATAAAAAAAGAAGAAGATTTGTTGAGGCCTGCAGAAATCAGAGGGCTACAGAGCTTGAGATCAAGTTTGAAGATGAAGCAGAGCTAAATTGCAAATTAAAATATGTAATGATTAATGCTGTGCTCGATAGTTGATCTATATATAGCATTCAACTTGATCCGGAATAACAAATTACAAATTGGAACCAGAGTGCTTGAACGTTACATTACAACAAAACCCAAAACGTCATAGCATTTTATTTGTTCCAAATTGTTCACCACGATCCATTCCACGGTGACATTTGGAGCTCCGACTATTGAGCTATCAGAGCATGAAAGACCCAGCTCATTTGCCTCTGAATGTAACAACTCTATTTATGTAAATTTTTTTTTTAAAAAAAAAATACGATGAAATTATTACCTCGTTACAACTTAACTCAATATAACATTTATTTAATTTATACAATACTGAGTTTCCATACACAATATTATTTTACAAACTAAACACCATTATTTTACAAACATTTGTACAAAAATACATATTAGTTCTAATCATCTATATCGACTACTTCCGGGGACACTGGTTCGGGTGGCACGTCCACCGGAATCTCAGTTACATCTACGACAGTTATATCTGAAATAACTGGAAGTTGCCCAAGGTAGGGCACCTCGATCCAACGTACAGAGATAATAAGTGTCATAGAGAATATCTGCATATTTATTATTCTGAACATAATATGGAAATATAGTGAGAATTAAATCCCAGTAAGTTCAACAATAAATCATAATTTACCATCAATATAGTTCATCATGTCATGTTCAGCTGTATAAACTACAGAAAATATCTTTAAGTCACATGAATGCACTTTATCATGTACATGAAAATTATACAGTTATGACATGTATGGTATGAATAACTATTTTTTCGAGTTTCATATGATGCCTATCCACTTATTCTTACTTCAAGCTACCCCGGTCAGGGTGAGTATTCTCTACTTTTCGGTACGGGCTTATCTCGCTCCGTCCGACATGTCACACTTTCTCTTTCTTTTCTTATTAACATGATCATAACCGTTGGTAGGGCGTCCCCTACTGGTGCACCACACGGATTGCCATGTGACCGTGCTCATTTCTTTTCTTTTCATATTAATAGCCGAAAATATGATTCCAATAACGAGTATGTTCATTATATTCTCATGCCATAATGTATCAAAACATAATTATTCTCAAAATTCATTGGTAAACTGAAATTATGCCATGAATATAATCATTTTCTAATTTTCACTTTATAAAATATTTCCATGTCAAAATTTCACACTAATACCTCGATAACTGGATAGTAATTGTAGTCTGTAAACAGCGCACCAGGAAAGTTCCCAGAAAAGAGAGGTGGGTCACTAATGGACACGCTTAAGTACCAAGTCTTTCCTTGCCAGAGCTTTCCTTAGACATGCACTTTTCACAAATCACAATTTTTTTCCAGTAATTAGAATAATTCTTTTCATTTTCTTTATGTCTAGGCATTTAGTCATTTTATTTCTACTTATATCATTTCCAACACATGTTCTTACAAATTTTATAGAGCATTTTTCCTCAAATTGATTTCTATTATTACCTTAAAAATTCATCTAGGGTAGAAAAATATTGAAAATAGGTTTACTAACTTTTAACACAGCCTTTGCTTACAAATCAGAGCATAACTCTCTCATTTTAACTCCGATTAAGATGATATTAGTGTCTATGAAAAACTAAGACAATTATCTAAAACTATTATGTTAATCATATCAACAAAATAGTATGATATTGTGGTTTTATTACTCCTTTAAATTTAGTATTATTTCTTCTCGTTTAGGTTCTGACCTTTACTAACTAATTAGACAATATCTCTCAAATTTGAACTCCAAATTGAGTTATTCCAATTGGTAAAATTCCATGAGCCATATATCTATAATTGTTATGTTGGCGCGCTATTTTAATTCTCTACAGAATATTCCCAGAAATTCAAAAACTAAAACATTAATAACATACTCTTCCCTGAATAAACATTTTCTGACCTCTGCTTACTAATCGGATCATATCTACCTCATATGAACTCCAAATTGCATAATTCCAGTGGGCATATTTCCATGAGACATAGATATATAAGGTTCATGTTAACCATTTATTTTAATTCCATACAAATAATTTCCAGAAATTAAAATACAAAAGCTGTCCTAACATAATCTTCCCTGATGAACCATTTTCTGACCTTGGCTTACTAATCGGACCATATCTACCACATGTGGACTCCAAATTGAATGATTCCAGTGGCTCAAAATCCATGACATACATATCTTTAATTCTTATGTTAACCATTTATTTTAATTCCCTACCAATAATTCCCAGAAATTAAATTACCGAAGCTATCCTAACATATTCTTCCCTGATGATTCATTTTCTGACCTTTGACTACTAATCAGACCATAGCTACCTCATATGGACTCCAAATTGAATGATTCCAGTGGCTAAAAATCCATGACATACATATCTTTAATTCTTATGTTAACCATTTATTTTAATTCCCTACCAATAATTCCCAGAAATTAAATTACCGAAGCTATCCTAACATATTCTTCCCTGATGATTCATTTTCTGACCTTTGACTACTAATCAGACCATATCTACCTCATATGGACTCCAAATGGAATGATTCCAGTGGCTAAAAATCCGGGACACATATATCTTTAATTCTTATGTTAACCATGTATTTTAATTCCTTATAGATTGTTCCCAGAAATTAAAATACCGAAACTTAAAATTCTGCCACCCATAGCCATAACCATGCAGAACTATCTACACCAACCTAAGTATTCAAACATACATCACATGCAAGATCAATATGTAACATGATATAGCAACATCATGACCAATCATAAAAGTTCTAAGATCAAAATCTCATATAAATATTATAAGTTTCAAAAGTTTTCTTCAAAAAGAAATATTGTTAAACTTACCTTTAGCTTTCTAAACTTCTCCTTCTTCTTCCTTCCTTTCTTCTTCTCTCTTCTCTCATTTCCTCACTCTACCTTGCTTCTATTTCTCTCTCTTTCTCACTTGGACGAAATTAAAGTGTTGTAAGGGTGGGTTCTCTTATATAGACCACCAAATAATTCACCTTTCATGATCATGGATCTACCTTATCACAATTAAGATACACTTTGTTGAATTTTTGGAAAACAAACAACTTATGTTCTTGTCTTCCTCTTGCTTAGTCAAGATATGCATAGGAAAAGGAGATTTGTATTTTGAAAATTATGATGATATGTTCTTAAGATAAGGGACAAGGTCCCTTTGATTTAGGGATTCATTTAATTTTTCTTTTGTCTTAATCAATTATGATAGGTTGCCTTTTTAAGTGGCAAATTTCTAGCCCTTCAATCTCCATTATTTGGTTGATATTATTTGTGTGGGCTATGAATGTTTTGTCCTAATACCATGTATTATCATACCACTTGCTAAAATTATGAGTGAAGGATATAGATGTTTTTGTCCTAAAGCCTTGTATTATCATGCCACTTGCCTAAATGATGAATGTAGAATCACACCACTTGCTAAATTTTTGTCTTAATGCCATGTAACCTAATCTTTATTCTTATTATTATATCATCATCTAATTTATTTTATTTTATTTTTCCTCTTGGATTTGGGCTTATTCTTACCCATTATGGGCTTGTCCTACCCATTTTCTTTGCTTTGGATAAAATTCTTCCTTTCTTGGTGGGCTTGGTCACATTTTCATAATTTTTGGGCTATTGGTAAAATTACTATATCCTAGTCCAAGTCTATGTTTAATTTCTTGTTTAGGTTATCCAATGGGCTTGCTAGAAACTTATGTGAAGTGGAAAAACTCTATATGAAGTGTCCATAGGTAAAAGCCCAATGTATGGGTAAAGATTTTAAACTTAGTAACTATAGTTCTTGAATTAGGAAAAATTACCCTAATTCAATGTTCTTTGAAATTTTAAGACCTTTACTTGTTTCTAAAAATTTATCTTCCTTATCCAAGGATTTTGCATCTCTTTAGTATGTTATTTCTAATTTCTTTCCTATTAGATTTTACTTCTTCATTTGTTCTCTTGATGTTAGAAACATTTTCTATGCATATACATAAGGTGAAGAATTTCTAAGGATTATATTTCCTTAGATATCTAAAATATTGTCTAATAAATTTTATTTCCTTAATTAAAGTTTTTATGTACCTTTATCAATAAAAGAAACGAAATTAAGGATGTTACACTGAATCCCAACACTGTTGAACTATCGAGAGCTAATAAGGCTTATATCACAGGCAACTACGTTTTCAACTCCACCGTCGATGCAAGTCCTGTGTATGATGGCAATCAAAGGTTTCCGGCACTGTTCCGGTCACTGGGAGCGTCTTTAGAGATAGAAAGCAGTCACGGGCACCAGATTGGCTGATAAGTTGACACAGCAGAGTTAGATTGATTCAGTTTTGATTATTTAAATTAAATTGATTGAATAAATTTTTTATTCGATCAACTAGCTAGATCAGTTCAATTGAATGAGTTAAATTGATTCGAATTAATTAACTCAGTGGCAATGCCTTCTTTTCTTAAATTGTATATCCATTCATTATTAATCTACATAATAATTTAGTATGAGTAAAAACTATTGATTTAAAATGGATGAATCAAGATTTAAAGAAAAATATATATCTTTTATTAACAGATCCTCTTTTTTTTAAAAAAAAAATATACACATACATTATTTAAAATAAAAAATATATATTACAATTAAACATATTTAAAATATTTAGTTAATCAATTTGTTATCTCATTGTTTTCTTATAATTTTTTTACTAAAATATTTTTTTATAATGTCATATTATTATATTTTTATTTATTTTGATTAAAAATAAATAATGCTTTTGTATTTTTTTATTTCTCTTGAAAAAATTTTATTACACGATTAAGTTTAAATATATTCTAATTTTTTTTAATATTTTAATAATATAAATACTATTTTTAACAAATATTAATTATCTTGGAGTAAATTTTAAATTTCTATTAATTAGTAAATCAAATTGTTATATGGATCCTTTAATATTACTTTTTTAATATAAATTGATTCTTTAACTCTCTTTTTTATAAAATTTTTTAATTATTAAAATAAAAATAATTTGATCAATTGTTGTCGAATAAAATTTTATTCAATATTCAAATTATAATAAATAATAAAAATAATATTTTTTAAAATTATTTTTTATATATATTATAATTTAAATATATTTAATAAACAAAAAATTATTTATTAAATATTAAATAATTCTAAAATGTTTCTCCCTGTGATGTCACATTATGTGTGACATGGCTCGTGATTTTTTAGTTAAATATTTATTTAGCATGCCACCTATCATTTTTTCTCATTTTTCGTCACTCTTTTCTCTACTCTCTCAATCTTCTTCTTCATTCTCGTCAATCTTCCCCACTACCATCCCTATCCGCCACCAATTTCCTCTCCTCCATCCTCCTCTTCTAGCCACCATTGCCCAAGCTCTTCTAAACCAGAAGCAAATTATGATTTGAGAGGGGGGGGGGGTTCATCGTTGGCAGTGATGATTTGATCAGTGATAGTTCAAAAACTCCAAGCAACGAGATATACTGTGTATTGGCTCTGCATTGACAGAGTGTGTTAATTATTTTCTACAAAGGCAAAAAATGGTATTTCATTCGCTATCTCTGATTCGTACTCAACTCTGCGAAGCCCCCATTTCTTTCTCTCAGTTTTCTCCCTTTTGTACCTCGGCTCTCTCTTCGCTCGTGCAAGACGTTATGGCCCCTTGAGCTTTTGATCATGTTTGTGCTCTTTTTTTCTTCTAGATCACTCTCCGGTTCTCCCTAGAAAGTGCCCTCACCACTTCCGTTAATTTCCCCTTCAAATTTCTTCCCCTCCCCTTTTTTTGAAAGTTTGCTAGTAGAAGCAAGAAAAAGAACCTTCTTCCTTCTCGTTTTTTTTTTTACACTTGATCTTAGCCAAAAAGCTGATAAAGGTATTTCTCGTTTTTTTTTTAAACATATATATATGGCTTCCTTCTTCTCCGTTATGGGAGCTTGTCCCTGCTTCTGTTTTGCTTTTTTCTCCCTCCTTTTTTGTTTCGCTTCCGCTGAAGTTGTGGAGTGTGGAGGAGGTGTTAGAAAATTAGACTATATTAAAGATGAAGTTGTGCCACAAAACGTATGTATTCACACTATTTTTAAGATGATATTATCACTATATTTGCTGAGAATATATGATAAATTACTCTTAAGAGTTATTTCAAACACTTAGAGATTGACAAACAACAATTTTTAAAATCTCTCTTGTAAAATAATTTAAAATTTCAGAGAAAGTAATGTAAGAGAAAAATTGATGTTCTTATTATAATTTTTTAATTTTTAGACTCCTATTTATAATACAAATCTGATAAGATATGACTATTCGATAAAGTTATTTTTTATGAAAAAATTGTGATTTTTCTAAAAAGTTCTATATTTTTTAAAAAGTTACATTTGAACAATTTTAATTTTCAAACTACTTTTCTCCAACAATCCTCCACTTAGTTTGAAAATTGACTATCTTCTTTAACATATAAGACTTATGCATAGAGATAGCTATTTTTCAATTTGAACCTATCTTTAGTATAAATATCTCAAAGTATTAACAAATTGATGGTTGTATAAAACATTGAATCACAATTCTTAACTTAATACTAAAAATATCACACACATAGTCTTATATAACTTCAAAAAAATTTCCACAAAATATATTTAAGCACTCATATGCCCATGTGCTTTACCCTAGGCTTTTCGTGAATATGTCCAATAATCAACTTCAAATTCTTGCTAGGAGCGGCACCACTCCTTATGTTCACATAAGTGGATTTTCTTTAAGTCTTAATCTTATAAACTTTTTTGAATTCATTAAGAGTTTTACTCACTCTAAAAATCCTTAATATATAAACATTATACTTAGAATGACTAATTTTTTTCTAGTGCCACGATCACTTATCAGTAACTTATTTTTATTTATCGAACTTTTAAACTAGATTTGATCCAGCCAAAAGTTGAGTTCCCATTACTAGTGACTCTATTTATGGAGTTTTAATCACATTCTATTTAAATCCTCTCACCATATCTTTAGTGAGTTCTTCTTAGTAGTGTACTAAGAATTATCAATGATTTATATTTCAAATCAACATGTCTAGACATTTGTTGTTCTTTTCACAATTTGCTATAACTTTCTCACAATTTTCTTTATGACATTCCTCACAATTTTCTTTGTGAGTTCTCTTATAAATATATCTACCAAGTTATTTACTTGATTTTAAATATTGAATAATTATGATTATAAAATCACATATCAATAATTATTTTTTAAGCTTAATATGTCTGTATTTGTTTATAGTCCACAATATGCTAGACATATATAGTTTTATAATCATAATGCAAAGAAATGATTGATTTTGGTTGTAGTCACAACACTTCACCTTAGAAATTTTTCAATCATTTTTCTCTTTATCTATTATTTTACAATAACCCAACTCATGTTCCATAATGGAATGAGTTACTTTATTTTTACTAGTTATTTAACTAGTATAAATTTTATCATCTTAGTACCTTATGAAAGAATTTAAATTCCAATACTAAATTCATATTTCTTTCAATTAATATATTCTAAAATTAACTAATTTCTTTCAATAACCAGTACTTGGCTATTTCACATATATAGTAACTTGTAAATTATAAAATATAATTTACTATAATATAACTTTAATAATGTTCAATATCTTCTATAGCACAAATACAATCAACCAAACAATTGATCAACCATAGTTTAATTCCTTGTGTGAAATTTTTTTAGGGATCTTTGTCTCTTTTAAAATCAAGTGTTTTAACTTGACAATCTCTTGATAAATTCAAGGATAAACCCTTACTATTTTGTTCTTTAATTTCATATTTAAAATAATATCTACTTCACAAAATCTTCACATTAATCAAATTTGTTAACAAATTACTCATCCCACATATAAGCATATAAACATCACCCTATTCATTATTATTCTTATACTTATTTAATGAGACAAATAAATCAATAACTTTTTCATCTAGTTAACTATTTAAAATAGTCTTCATTAGATTTTATCATGTTTGAATCATAAAATTCACAAAACAATATAAAACATATTTTTAACAACAAGAAGTTTAATAACAAAATCTTTTACTAATATGCCATGGCTTCATGTAATTCACAATATACATTTACTATGAATTTCTTATAATTACACGTATGTGCATTGACACAAGCCTCAAAATATTTATGAGTATCTTTATAAATTATAATATTCCATGTGTAAACCATGACACTATATATTCTAAAATATTATAAAATCATACTATGTGCATATTTAATTTTATACTCACCTTTGCAAATAAATTTATTTGATAAATAAATTTAATTGCAAAACTATGCACATAAATTTTGAGAATTTAATTTATAAACAAACTTCACAAAACGTAATGAACCAATATCAATAAAATTATTGCCTCCATTAATTTGAAACTGTTGACAGTTAAGTTGGTTTATAGGCGCTTAAATCTTCCCAAAGGGACGTATGTTCAATTCCCAAAAGGTATGACAGTTTATTTATTTTGTAAACTACAAAACCAGCGCCATGAGATAAAAACTTCTACTCAAGCACACAGTTTTTTTTTTGTTTTTTTTATGTATTTGCTGTCAAGAATATTATTATTATTATTTCTTTTTAAGCACCCAAGAAATTGCCTAATGACCAACCGAAACCAACCGAAAAGGCATGATAAAAAAGAAGAAAACTTCCCAGAAAGCAACTGCCTCCATTCCAGAAGCCACCCAAAAGCAGTGCAAAACAATCATGAGCCCATCCATCTTATTGAGTTTTCCTTCTCTGTTTTCATTTTCTTATATTTCTATGGTTCAAATGATCACGTTCTCTGCCTAGTTATTTATCTACTAAAGCGGGTCCCATACAAAAGCCATACAAGAAAAAGGTCTAAACCACGCTTGAAGACAAAAACCCATCCCATTTGAAAGTCTACATGCATTTATCTACTTGTAAAGCAAAGCGATAGAGAAAGACTATTTTAACTTGATGAAGATGAAGACGGTGACTGGTAGCATTTAACTTGATGGTGCTTAAGTTGTTACATGGCGTGTCACATAGCTAGTTATTGCAGATGAATTAAACAAAGCGATAGAGAAAGACTATTTTAAAACCGTCATAATAATTAAAAGATTTCATTGAGAAAATAAAATAAAATTAAGGGGATAATTTATAATAAAAAGTAATTAACATACCAAAATAATAATATAGCCTCATTAATTAGTATATAAAGAAAGTATAACAAAGAGAAAGATATTATATAATAAAAAAAATTCTCTACTACATTAAAAGAGATTCTAAAATATGGTACATGAAAAAAAAAAAATAGTGATAACTCCGTTAATGGTTGCTTTAAAAAAAGTTCAAGCTTTTTTTTTTTTTGAATAATACAGCTTAAAAAATGTAAAATTATGTATGTGTTGTGTTTTAGAAAACTAGACATATGACCAAAGAAGGAAAGCAAATAAAAGAGAGAGAGAAGGGATTGGTTTTTATTTTTTAAAAAAATTGTTTCTCCAAAACTAACAAAAAGCAAGTAAACGTTTTAATGAAAATTTGTCGATATTAAATTTTATAAACTAGCAATAAAAAGATAACAAGTTAAAAATGCTTCTTATTCATAGTATTATACGTTTCATTTTTTTTGGACAAAAAAAACATAATTTATTGTCTATTTTAGTTATTTAATCAGTATTTTTTATACTTTCAGTACATTGATGAGCTCCATGCATCCAGACAATTCTGTAAGGGAAAAAAGTTATAGAGAATCAAATACATATTAATTTTTTCCTTATATCTATATATGACTTAAATTAGTTCCATGTATCTAACCAGTCACCAGTTTATTAACGTAATCAATTAATATTTTTGTTTGGAAGTGTTTTCAAGTATTTTTTTTTAAAACAATTTTTTTTAAAATAATGCTAAAAATAGTTCTTTTATAACAAAAAAAAAATAAAAAAATTTGTTTGAATGTAAACTTTAAAATTAATGTTTGAAAACATAATAATGGTGTGATTTGCGTGATGGTTGTAGATTAATTTTGATAAAATATTTACAATTTTGTATAATTTTTTTTAAAAAATTAAAAATAATTTTGTATAAAAATAAAGAAAACAATAAAATGGTATTTCTTGAAAATTGTTTTTTGAATTATATTTTTATAAAACATTTTTTAAAAATAATTTATAAAAATAATACGACAAACATATTTTTTTGTTTTCATAAAATAAAAAAAATAAAAAAATTGATTTGAAAACAATTTCTAAACAAGCCCTTTTATATTATTTGTTTCAATAATTGTACGTGCTGTGTTGGGAACATATCCGGAGTCATCTCAACTTGTCTCATTGAGGCGTTTTTATTTAGTCATTTATTTTTAGTGCAGCTTACCAAACCAAACTTTTCCCTGAACATTAATTCTTGAAACTATAGACCAAAAAAATGGGCTATCAAAAAGCTAGCATCTCCAAAAAGAAGAAAAAAATAGCAGATAAATATATTTTTTTAAAAAAATTCCTCTAAATTTATTCGAAATGAGTAAAAAGTTTTGACCTCAACCAACCCTGGTGTCATTGAACATGCACCAGAGAGCGGTACATGCCGACAACCAGAAATCGGTATCAAGCTCTGAAGTCTGAATGCAGAGTATTAGATCATCTTATTTGACCTTAATCTTACCATTAATAACTATTTACGCATGGAAATTCCATTAATGCAGAATCCGATGTGAAAAATTAAACAGCATTAAATGCTTGCAAGAAATGAAGAAAAACACTCGTATAAAATCTGCAAAGTACCATTGCAGATGCAGTGAAGAAAGCAGATGCACAAACACTTTGACCTATAGCACCTTTTCTGCTAGCTAGGCAGCTATAAACAATGGAGGAAATCGCAGTGGTGATTGTGGGCGCTGGGCCTTCTGGTCTTGCAACTTCTGCATGCCTGAAAAAACATTCCATCCCTCACATAATACTTGAAAAGGAGGATTGCTGTGCTTCTCTTTGGAAGAAACACACTTATGATCGAGTGAACCTTCATTTGGCTAAAGAGTTTTGCTCTTTACCCTTTATGCCTCACCCACCCTCCAGCCCAACTTTCTTGAGCAAAAGTGATTTTCTTCAGTACATTGATAATTATGTTTTGCATTTCGACATAAACCCTCGTTATTATCGAACCGTAGAATCCGCTGTGTTTGATGGAGTTGAGAAAAAGTGGAGGATTGAAGCGATGAACAAAGCCCAAGAAGAAGTTTACGTGGCCAAGTTTCTTGTGGTTGCCACTGGGGAAAACAACGAAGGCTATATTCCTGATGTCCCTGGATTAGATAGCTTCGACGGGGAGATTGTGCACTCTAAGAATTTCAAGTCTGGTTCAAAATATAAGAACAAAGAGGTTCTAGTGGTTGGGTGTGGTAATTCTGGAATGGAGATTGCTTATGATCTTAGTGACTGGGAGGCTCGCACTTCCATTGTCATCAGAAACCCGGTAAATTTCTCGGCGCTTTTGGTTCTGCATGCAAGAGTATATAATTTGACCGTTTTCAAACTATTAAACTATTCTTTTGCCCCAAGCGTTTGTGAATTAATATTTTAAAATTATTACGGTTTTTTTTTGTTTTACAAAAAAATTATATAATATTACGCTTATTGGAAGTGATGGCTTTTTTTGAATTTATTTGATAGTCCGTACTCATATAAAAAAACATATTTATGAAAATATATAATTAAGGTTACGTGAACAGATTAATTTGTTTTATATAGAATAAAAATTTTAAGAGTATCTCTAATGGAATTCTTAACTTTGGATCTGAATTACTTTTCTCCAAATCGACACTAAAAGAAAAGAAAAATTTAAGCACTTAAACAACGATGTTTAAATAAAAAAGTTATTTTTTATTATATATTTGTATTATTTTTAATTATTATTATTATTTTAAATAAGTTTATATTATTTTTACAAATTTTATTTATGTATTTATTATTTTGAAAATTTATATTAAAATATTATTATTCAAAATATTATTTAAATTTTTTTATGTATTTATAGTTTTAAAATTAAAATACAAATTAATTATATTTTAAATTGAAATATAAATAAATATGAATAAAATAAAAATATATAAAATAATTTGTAAAATTTATTTAATAAATTTTTTAAAATTATACTATTAAAGAGTGAAGAATTATTCAAAATAATAAATAATTATTTAAAATAAAAAGTGATGATATAATAAAGTAAAATTCATTTAAACAATTTTAATGAGATGCATCATTAAAAATAGTCTGAGGTGTACGTTTAAATTAATTATTTTATATCCACAGTATTATTGGCGCTTAAATAAATCTAATATAGAATCTAATGATCAATAGTGCAAGGATATATATTAATTAATAATAAGAACCGTAATGTAGAACACTCTCTCTTCTTTATTATCAGCATTGCAAAGTTGAAATCTGATTAATTGTCTATCTTCGTTACTAACATCATATGCATTTTTTTTTTTCAATTTGACTCTCACTGATATTTGAACATCCTGAGTCATATAAGTTGATAATTTAGCGTGGGGTTCATCAAACTCAACCCCATATGGTTTGGGTAGGATGACAGAATCGGACTACAAATGCTAAAAAGACACAAAAAAATGCTTAATTAATTAATAATGTGTCTGCATTTAATTTGTACATAGCTCCATGTGGTCTCCAAAGAACTGACCCATCGGGGTATGTCGATGCTTCGATATTTGCCGGTTCAAATGGTGGACGCTCTCGTAACGTTTATGGCAAGATGGAAATTTGGCGATCTATCCCAGTACGGTATTCATCGGCCCGAAAAAGGACCATTCTATCTTAAACAAGTCACCGGAAGGTCTCCCGTCCTCGATGTTGGTACCGTTCAAAAGATCAAAGACGGAGCAATAAAGGTACTTCTATAAGTATACCATATATAGCTAGGAATGTGTTAATTAACAACAACAAAAAATGAAAAAAGGATTAACGCTTTCACTTCTAATTATTTGCTACGTACCCTTACCAGGTCATTCCATCCCAGATAAGGAGAATTGAGAAAAAGGTGGTGGTTTTCGAAAACGACGTGGAGAAAGATTTTGATGCCATCGTCTTCGCTACTGGCTTTAGAAGCGTGGCTAATTATTGGCTTAAGGTTTGAGTGACTTAGAATTTATGGATGTTATGAACTTCGTGTACGATGATCTCCTTTACATAACGGAGGAGGTTGGTGTTTATTTGCAGGACTTCAAGTACGTACTTAACGAGAATGGGATGCCGAAGAATGCTTTCCCAAGCCACTGGAAAGGAGAGAACGGCTTATACTGTGCAGGACTGTCGAGGAGAGGCCTATTTGGGGTTGCCATGGACGCAGAGGCTATTGCCAACCACATCAATCAAACTCTAAAATGCCAGCACGCATCTGCCGATTAATTCATATAGAATCACATCTTAAGAAGTTGGGGATTTTATAAATCTCTGATTTTCATGATGTAGTTACTTTTTATACTGGTTCGATTCGATTAGATTAGATTAGATTATGATTTAGCCGTGGATTGTTGAATAATAAGAGAACTTGTCGTCTTTTAATAACTATGGGTTTCATAGGTATAAATAGAGTTGATCAATGAAGCTTGGGATCTTTAAAAAACGCCAGAGATTTAGCATAGAACATCTTGCTGCTTGTGATTTTATTGTATTTTATTATTAGATAAGTATAACATTATTTATAGAATCAATCGATTAATAACTATTAATATATATATTGAAAATTTGAAAGAAAATAATAATTATTGTATAACTAACCTCTTTAAATTTGACGGGACGTTTTTTTTTCTTTTTTAATATCTGTATAGGCAAAACCTACTCAAAATTAAATGTCTAAATTATATTTGACTTAATTTATAATTTGATTATTGAAAAATATTGTTGATTCGAGTTTAGTATTTAAATTTTTAATTTCGAGATCAACTTAATTATTCTATGGGCCATATTAAATTGAACCCAAATAAAAAAACTAAAAATTAAATTATACATTATTTATTATTTTTTGAACGAAATTTAAATCAATAATAATTTTTAATAACATATATTTAGTCTTTTATTTTTGTTGGTCACACGCCCCTCTAACATCTTTGTTGACCTTTTTGTCCGAATGGCGGATTGATTCTGGTTTTTTGTTTCTCAGTTTTGGTCCTGCCTTGCCTTTCTTTCTGGGTAGGATATTGATGCTTCTAAATTATTATATTGTCGGGTTATTTTTATTTTCACTTTTATTATAAATCGAAAAATTAATATTATATTTGAAATTCACAATAAAATATATTAAATGACTACGGCACCGTTTAACCCACCACCATTTCAAATATAATATTAGTATTACTCTTTTTCCAAATTTGACTAAACCTTTTTAGTGTTTCAATTTCAAACTCTGCAAAAATTAATTAATTTTCGTTTATTTGTTTTGATGACAAAAGCGGATTTCCTAAAAACCCAGAATGCAGAAAACAGATAAAATCACACATATTCGCTCGCTGTTTCCCAGCGGCGAGTGGGATAAAACTGTAAGCAAAGCAAGTAATGAGAGATAGAGACACAGAATTGTTTAGCGGCTGAACATGAATTCCCAATTTCCAAATTCTATTGACATTCTTCAATTCCCAAAACCCCTGGCCTCCTCTAAAACCCTTTTCACTCATTCCCCATATTCTTTACCTCGATTCTCTTCTTGTAAACGGGTTCTGAGAACTAGATTACGGGATAAGGAACCTTGCATTGGACACAGGAAACTCAAAATAAGTGCTTGCAAAGCTTCGGATTCAACTTCCAATTCTCTGACAGTAACCCAGAATGAAGAAGAAGATGCCGACTCCGCTCAGCTATTCGAGGTTCATGTTTAACTACCTGTATCTCTTCCTCTGTTTAGTTGCTTTGTATAGAAACGAAGAAAGAGAGAAGAACGCAACAGATTGTTTTGATATATTATAAATTAACTTAATTCCCAAGCGGACTCCAAACCGTATTGATGACATATTATTGCTGAACTTTGACATTCAGAATGTGAAAACTAGACTTGCTTGTAGTAGATACATGGGTAGTTCAAAAGTGATTACCTTTACTTTATACAGGAATGTGTCGACAATGAGGTTATCTGAAAAGAAAAAAAAGGGAAGGGGAGTTGGACTTCTTCCTGACTCCAGTCACTGGCGTTAACAACTTGGTTGCTTTTCTATTTCTCTATGAACTGTTATTTATTCCTGAGAAAGTTATGCTTCTTTATCCATTTATTTTGGGGTGGGGGGAGTGTTGTTTTGGAAGGAGTTCAAGTATGAGGGGACTGACTGGAAAAAGGTTCTTCCTATACGCAATAGTGGTCTTGGTATGTAATGGAACAACTGACTGAATTATTCCTCTTGTAGGTGAACAGTTGGAATTTTGTACGAATGTAACTGGTTGGCCACATTTGCTATGCTTTTGAGAGAAGAATTACATTAGAGATGGATATTTGTGGGAAACTAAGTTATTTTTTCAGTTTCCCACTTTGCCATTTTGCAACTTATAGATACATTAATTGTCAAATCTGCAGTCCATTCTGTCATTTGGTGTAATGGTTGTCGGAAGTTTTGTTATATGATGAGAATATCATGTTTTGAACTTCTAAAGTACTGAGAACATTATAATTATGATATCTTTTCAGAAACTGAAGGAGGCTGAAAGGAAACGAATAAATGATTTAGAAGAATTTGAGAACAAGGCTAATGTGCAGTTAGAAAGGCAACTTGTCATGGCTTCATCCTGGAGCAGAGCTTTGCTAACCATGAGTGGCAAACTAAAGGGTACAGAGTGGGATCCAGAGAACTCACACAGGATAGACTTCAGTGATTTTTTGAGACTTCTTTCCTCAAATAATGTCCAGTTTATGGAGTACTCAAATTATGGTAAAAAAATATCAGGTTGGTTTTTTTCGTTTTCCAGGACTATTTATTATGCTGATACAAAACTAATTGGCTAATTGCTTTTCTGACTTCGTACAAGCTTTATTTTGATGTTTACTGGCGTGAATATATTGTTGGACAATGTTAGGTTAGCAAATACACATGACATGGATGTTGACTTTGAATGTTATCAAAATATACTAGGACAAACTCTAGTTCAAAATATCTTTGCTTTTCAGTCCATAATTAGGTTGATTATATATTTGAGCTCACTGTAAACTTCATGTTATTAATATAATATATTAAATATTGAATGTTTGATTCAGTATATTACTTGGTTGATCAAATTAATTCCATATTCAGCTCCATTTTATCTGATGAATGGTATCATTTTGAGTAAATCAAGTTGTATTTGTTGTAAACCAAGTTGATGTATGGAAGTTTTAGAGAGGAGGGAATGGAATGGTAGGGGAAGGGATGGAGTGAAAAAGAGTTACCTTCGTTTTGTTTGGATGATTAATGAGAAAAGTTAGGGAAAGGGAAAAGATAAATGAGACTAAAATTACAATGTATCCCTTATAAAATCTTTTTATCAATTTAGTTTGGAGGAGTAAATAACAAAGTAGAGCCTATAAAGGATAATTTGTTCCCCTCCTTTACCCCACCCCACCCCCTCCCCCCCAAAAGAAATGGATGGGAAAAAAGTGGGGGTTTGAGTGGGACGGACCTTTCACTCCCCTTTCCCTAAAAGGTTAAACTGCCAAACAAGGGGAATTGTTTCCATTACATCCTTTCCCTAAAAGTTTAAACAGCCAAACAAGGGGAATTGTTTCCATTACATCCTTTCCCTAAAAGTTTAAACAGCCAAACAAGGGGAATTGTTTCCATTACATCCTTTCCCCTTCCATCCCCTTCAATACCCTTCTTTCAAACATGCAGTAAGTAATGAAAGAATTTAATTTTTCCACTCTCCACTTCTAACCTAATAGAGTATAGAAAAAAGAAGGGCAATAGGAACAGTGACCTACACCAAAATGAACCCCTGAATTGACATCATTAAAAAAGTCTACTGCAATGTGCACTTTTCTCATGGTGTCTGTGGTGGGAAAAGGCTAACGGAGACAAGAAATATTTTCATGTGCTAGTATCTTTATCAGTAATTGCTGGCAATCACATATTTTGTTTTTGTTTTTTAATCTCAAGAAGAAAAGGAGAAAGAGAAAATATAATTCCTTTGATCATTTGTGGCAGATTTATTTGGTTCCCTTATTGCAGAGCATTTGCATAATCTAGAAAGGATTTGTTAAATTTGAGGATTATAGAGAATTTTAAAAGGGTCTATTTAAACTTTTGAAAATCTTAACTATCTGCTACTTCCCGACTACCATTTCTACATTCTGTTCTTTTCCTTAGAGTAGGGCAGAGGCTGACACCTTTGGTTTTAGGAGTTCTGTATACATCTAATATCTTTCACATATGCATAAATAGAAAAAGAAATTGCTATTGTCGTGTCACATTGCATTTCATGCTTTTGATGCGTTCAATTCAACTGTTTAAGTGTTTAGTCTGGTTTAATTGTTTCTTTTTTCTTTTATTTATTTATAATTCTTTTTATTGCCAGTTAGCCTCCAAAAGCTTACTTGTTCTTGAATCCCATAATGACACTGTGTTAGCAGCAGAGTCTTTCTACCCTGTTTGCTGCTCCTTGAAATCTCATGTTGAATATTTATTGACTCATTTTGCAGTGATTCTACCATATTACAAGAATGGGAAAACAGCAGAAACCGAAGGGAATTCTAAGGAGATTGTGTTCCGGCGTCATGTAGTTGACCGCATGCCAATTGATTGTTGGAATGATGTTTGGAGAAAGCTGCATCAACAAGTTGTTAATGTTGATGTCATTAATGTGAACACTGTACCTGCAGAAGTATACTCAACCATTGCAACTGCAGTCATATGGTCTATGCGGCTTGCCCTTGCTGTTGGATTTTATGTATGGATCGATAATTTGATGAGACCAATATATGCAAAGTTGATACCTTGTGATTTGGGAACTCCTAGCCAACAAACTAGGCCGTCACTTGAACTTCGTGCACTTGGATCACTAGGCAAGAGCCGGTAGGTTGATAATTTTTCTTTCTCCTTTTACCCATCCCCCTTGGTTTTTGGAGACTTCTTCATTTGTGTTGCATATGGAAAGTTGTTAGCCATTTGATATGTCCATTGTTCTACTTGTAGTTACAAAATTATGATTATTGAAGACTGTTTCCCATTTTGTGGCTTTTATAAAACAACTTATTCTTTTTGCTTTGGTGGTTCTTTAACATAATCAATTCAAAATAAAGGAAAATTTGGTGCTCCTGCATGTTTTGAGATGTAATAAAACCTTTTATTGAATGCTGTACCTTTTTTTTTTTTGTTAGGTGAAGAGGGGTGGCTACTTTTTGGCTTGCTTCCTGTTATTGCATTTGAAAGATTATCCTGAAATTCAAATGTTTTTTTTTTAAATTGTAAACCATGTCCAAAGTCAGATTAGTCTGCAAATAATGCTACTTACTGTCAACATAGTAAATTCTTCGCAACTAATGGCACTACTTATTAACTTGACCTGTGGGCTTGCTTTAGCTCCACCATAGTGCCAAAAGTTATTTAGAATAATAGCCACCTTCAGTTATCTCTTTAGAGGTTCAATTTGTCCTGCTTGCATTTGTTTTTAATATTCGTTTGTTGTATGCAGGAACATAGCGAAATACAGTGTCTCCCCCACTTGGATTTGCCTAAACATTTTTTGTTTATTATATTCCATTGGGTAGTTGGTAAATGGAACTTTATGCTAGTATAATCTCGTCTTAGGTCTTCTTCCTTCTTCTTTATGATATTTAGGGCAATTAAAGGAAAAAAGAAACATTTTTTGAATTTTCAAACTTTAGAATTATTTTGAGGCTACCCTGTTTAGACATTGTTGCAAACTTATAATATAAACTCTGGTCTTCTGGTGACAGGTTCATGATAACTGATAATGTGTTGAAAGAAGTTGGAAAATTTGAAGTGCCAAGTGCATTATTTTCAATGAAGAAAGAAAAAGATTTTAAAAAACAATGCACTTTACTCTGGGATCTAATTTTCATGCTTTCCTCCCAGGGCTAAATTTATATCTGCCGAAGAAAGAACCGGTGTTACATTTGATGATTTTGCTGGCCAGGAATATATAAAGAGGGAACTACAAGAGATTGTCCGAATTTTAAAAAATGAGGAGGAGTTTCACGACAAAGGAATTTATAGTCCAAAAGGTGTGCTTCTCCATGGACCTCCTGGAACTGGCAAAACACTGCTGGCTAAAGCAATTGCTGGTGAAGCAGGGCTGCCATTTTTTGCAGCAAATGGCACTGATTTTGTAGAGGTGTTGCCTGTTCTCTGCAGTCAGTGATATACATTGAGTGGACAAAGAAAAAAAAATGTAGAATTTGGGAACAAAATTACTTTTTAATTTTTAAAGTTCAAATCCAAAATCATGAAAAATCTTCTGAAGGACAGGGATGGAGATTCTGTATAACATTGTCAACTAGAAAATTGTCATGATTAATAATTAGCTAATATTTCGCAGCCTAATTGCTAGTCCTTCTCATGAAACACAGACACAAATTTGACATAGATAAGAATGTGATAACTTATTACATCTGGATTCTA
Source organism: Gleditsia sinensis (assembly GCA_037074535.1). Taxonomy (NCBI): domain Eukaryota; kingdom Viridiplantae; phylum Streptophyta; class Magnoliopsida; order Fabales; family Fabaceae; genus Gleditsia; species Gleditsia sinensis. The sequence goes on along the minus strand of CM073464.1, from coordinate 2,210,173 downwards.
TGCCTCACAATATTCTTTAATCAAAGCAACCTATATGCTTAAGTTGATATATCCATTAAAAAATGTGAAAAATTGCATGAACAAGAGTTGCCTTCATCTCTGTTTTTTACCTAAGTAGTTTTAAGTTAGAATGCATCTGACTGATTTAATTTCTCCTCACCCCAGATGTTTGTAGGGGTTGCTGCATCACGTGTTAAAGACCTTTTTGCAAATGCCAGATCATATGCGCCTTCCATCATATTTATTGATGAGATAGATGCTATTGGTAGCAAGCGTGGAGGACCTGATATTGGCGGAGTAAGATAATGAACAAACTTCATAGGGTTTTTTTCATTTCCATAACTATGAATAAATAGAATGAAAAAAATGTTAACTAAGTTAAACTTATATTTCTGTAGAATTTTTGGAATTAGTTTATAATTATCACATGTATTATATTTCAGATATTATCACATTTTCCTGAGGCTTATGTTATTCTCCGTAGCTATTTGGCTTTTGAAATTTTAATATGCAGTCCAGGTAAATGTAACATTGAAAAGTTGACACTCATCTTAGCTTAAACTAATTATACTTCCAACTACTTGGGGTTGAGTACTGAACTGGTGTATAGGATTTGCGTGCATAAGATGTGATAAAGTTTATAGTGGCATAAACCTGCTGCAGTCTTTCTCCTCCATATACAGATGGCATCAACTGTGTATTAGGGCTGGATAGTAGGTACTTTTCTGGTGGAGCTGGACATTTCGAAGCTTCTAGGGAAATTTTCTTCTAAACAGAAGATATATCTGCTTTATATATATATTTTGCTCTCATCAGTTCTCAGGAGACTTGTGTCTTAAGTTCTGTGATGCTAGCTCCAAACCTGTAAAGGGGCTAGATAAACTTAAATGGATTTAGTTTAGCTGTAGCATTTGAATACGAGTCCATGAAGGGCCTCTATCAAATCAGTTTTGGTTGTTTGGTTAGGGAAATTTAGAAACAAACATTATGCTAGATATGTGGAACTGGAACTTAATCACAACCTCAACAATGACAACAAGCCTTGCTCTCAAAATATTTTTTGATCAGCATATGAAATAAAAAATCACAACTTATTGGGATGATTGATATAAGAGGGAAAATGAAAATAATATTACATATATTCATTTGTTTAGGTTTATGGTGCTATGGGTTTTAAATGTAGAGGCATTAATGAAGGTACTGAGTATTTTGATTACCTGGCAATTTTATGAGACACTCTGAATTTTAACTTTCATCCCATGTCATTCTAATACCTGATTTTGGTTCGGCTGGGGCTATCTTGATTACAAACTTTCTGGATAATTTCTCATTGTTTGCAAATATCAGAATCACTGCTGAAAACCATTTAATTTTATTCACTGCAGAACTTGCACTTCAATTTGCATATGTCCTGCCTTCCTTTCTTCTCTCAACTTCCTGGTGCTCTCATGTTCCCCCCTAATTAAAACTCTGATGGCAATTTTGTTATATAGGGTGGTGCGGAAAGAGAGCAAGGCTTACTTCAGATACTGACTGAGATGGATGGATTTAAAGTTTCTACAGAGCAGGTATCCTTCTAATTCATTTCTAGTATTGTAAAGAAGGGATTATGTGATACATTAAACATGAGTTTCAGGTGCTTGTGATTGGTGCAACAAATAGATTGGATATTCTAGATCCTGCTCTGCTGAGGAAGGGTCGTTTTGACAAGATTATCAGAGTTGGTTTGCCATCAAAAGATGGAAGATTGGCCATTTTGAAGGTTTTTCTTGGGACATGATCTTTATATGCATTTTGGGCTCCTAGCTTCCTGTAGCTTTTAATTGTCTTTAATTGATTTTTTTGGTTGCAAATTAGGTGCATGCCAGAAATAAATTTTTCCGTTCTGAGGAGGAAAAAGAGATCCTTCTAAAAGAAATTGCCAAGCTTACAGAAGATTTTACTGGGGCAGAGCTACAAAATATATTGTAACTAATCGTTGATTGAATGATTGATTTTGCTGTGTCAATCTAACATGAGGATGGTGGCTGATTTATCCTGAATTAACTGACAGGAATGAAGCTGGAATTTTGACAGCCAGGAAGGATTTGGATTACATTGGACGGGAAGAGCTGCTTGAGGCATTAAAAAGGGTTGGTGGTTTCCCCACTTTTTTCTAACTGGGCAATAATCTTTACTAATTTTTGTGCAATTTAATGTGCCCTGACCGATCTTATGGATGTGCAGCAAAAAGGAACATTTGAAACAGGGCAAGAGGACAGTGCTGAAATTCCTGAAGAATTGAGACTGAGATTGGCATACAGGGAAGCAGCTGTTGCTGTTCTTGCTTGTTACTTTCCCGAACCCCACCGCCCTTTTGTTGAGGTCACTGCTGAGATCTTTCTTTGTTTTGTTCTGCAAATTTGTTGTGTGTGTGGAGATATGCTGATTTTATCTGTGTCACTATGTTTTTGTTGTGTTTATTGTTTGCAGACTGATATAAATTCCATCCGCAGCCAGCCACATATGCAGTATACTGAAGTTTCTGGAAAGGTTTTTGCAAGGAAATCAGATTACATAAATTCTATAGTCCGTGCTTGCGCTCGTAAGCTCTTATTTCATTTGTTTTTTAAAAATCACCTTTGAAATCTTATTTAGTTTATGTAATTTTTTTTATAATCTTGTAGATACTGTTTCTTAAAACATTTTGTGCTTCTGTTCATTGGATAATCATTTAAGTCAAAACTCAGAACTTTCGACAAAATCCATTGTTTGTGGCTTGCATTGAGACAATTTTATGTTTTTGTTATACTAACTGAGCATTCCTTTTGCTTTTTATTTCTGAAGTCTTTGAAGTTTTTATTATCTGACACCCTATGTAGTATGCACATCATTTTATAAAGTGAGTTCCACATAGTTCATTTATAAACTCTATAACTTAGAGAATAGATCTAGTTTATCATGGTATGTTTTCTTGTAGAGAAGTCTTTTGAAACCAGGAAAAAAAGGATTATTAGATTTCAGAAAGACATAATTGGATAATATAGAACACAAACTTTTTTTATTGTAAGTTTTCTATGTCTAGAAGCCTCAAGGGACCCTTTTCCGCATCTTTCCATGAAAAGCATTATATTTGGGAGAACGGTTTATGTCATACTCTTTCAAGAGGAACAACTCTCTGTGTGTCTGTATGTTCATCATGGCTAAAATTGAATGTCAAATTGACGTACAGTTGGTTTTGATAATTTTTGTTAAGGATCATATTAGCAGGTTCCAACATGTGAACTTCCAATTGTCAGATTAATTTTCTGGTTACAGAAGCCAATGCAGACAAAGTTCTTCATTGTTTTTGTTATACTATTGAAAACTTCAAGTGTGGACTTAGGGACTAAATTGTTTGTAGTTTGATTGTTGGCTCATTATCTCAGGTCTACTTAATACATGTGTGTACCTTCATACAATAGAATATGTCGAACTTTTTGTAGCAACCCAAAAAGATAATTATCTAGGATTGTCACTTTGGTTGTTAAGCTTCTTTTTTTTTTTTTTTTTTTAAATTCTAGCAAGAGTAATTGAGGAGGAGATGTTTGGGATTGATAACTTGTGTTGGATCTCTGCAAAGGCAACATTAGACGCTTCAAGGCTTGCAGAGTTTTTAATTCTGCAAACAGGAATGACTGCATTTGGGAAAGCATTCTACAGAAACGAAAGTGATCTTGTGCCCAACGTATGTGTGTGGTATTTAACTGTAACAGCTTGTTTTACAATACTCTCTTTTTTGCTAGACAGAAGTGTTTAAGTAAAATTGTAGCAAGACTTATGTTAAAGCATTTACAACAGCTAGCAATGAAACTTGAAGTACTCCGAGATGAGTATATGCGTTATGCTGTGGAGAAGTGTTTGTCTGTGCTAAGAGAGTACCATTCAGCTGTTGAGACAATCACAGGTGTCATTCTCTTTTGCTTTGCCTTTGTTCATTAACAAAATGAACTATTCTTTCAGCAGCTACTTGGATTAATTCATAGTAGTTAGGTCTGATTTGTCACAATTAGGTTTGTCATAGAATAAGTTGACAAGTATTGGTTAAGTTTCACAACTGACATGACTGCTACATGCCTACCGTTATGCAGATATTTTGCTTGAAAAGGGACAAATCAAAGCTAAGGAAATATGGGAAATTTACAACAGTGCTCCTCGTGTACCTCAGGTAGATCATGAACTAAAAAGTAGGATATGATTGTCATGTTCTGTTGATTGCCTTCTATTTATGACATCTAGGTTATATCTGTTTTTTCCTATGAACATAAAACCAATGATTAAATTTTTAGCAATGACAATTTGATAATGTTACCATTTGTGTCATGTATCTTCAATTTCATATTTGGTATCCACTAAATGACATTAATTTTGCATGAGTACCAATTTGTAGGTGACAGTATACATTTGACAAAAAGACAACCCAATATGTGGAATTTCATGATAGGTTTTCCTATGACATGGTTTATTTGATATTTCATAGGCATGGTTTTGGAAGAATAAAATTTTTGCATTCTGGGATAACGTGGTTGGAGATATGTCTATTTCTTATGTTATTTGTTGGATTTTCCCAAGTGCTACACACAGCATTTATTTTTTTCTCTAAAAAAAATTATATATATAAAATATTTTTTTGGTTGAAACGATGGTAGCATTTTGAAGATCAATTTTTTTTTCCAGCCTTCTGTAAGTCCAGTTGATGAATATGGAGCACTGATCTACGCTGGACGATGGGGAATCCATGGGATCACTCTTCCAGGGAGGGTTACATTTGCACCAGGCAATGTTGGATTTTCAACCTTTGGTGCACCCCGCCCAACGGAGGTACATGGAAAAGAATGTTCTTAGTTATATAGGCTGCCTTATTTTCTATTTGGCTGGCTAACACTTTTCTTTTTCCTTATTTCCCTTTTTTACTGCAGACACAAATCGTCAGTGATGAAACTTGGAAATTAGTAGATGATATCTGGGATAAAAGGGTTCAAGAAATTAGACAGGAAGCTTCAAAGGAGATTGAAGAAGACAAAGAAAAGCCACAACTTTTGATGGCAAGCCATTTCCTTTGAGAGGAACTTATGTGTCCGACAGGTTTGTGGGCATTTTATTACATTCCTATTCATTTGTTGTTAGTTTTTTTTCTCTGGTTGCGGCAGTAGTGGAATAAAGGGACAACTATATATAGGGCACCATTAAACTATGTCACAGAAGTAGTAGTGACGTCACCTCTACACCCCCTCTCCCCCCCCCCCCAAAAAAAAAGATCCCAAAAGTAATAAGTGGAATTTGCCCTTATCAGAATGAAAAAATTAATGTCATCAGATTGGAGCGCAAAATATTGTCCCTGCTAATCACATAATACTCATCTGTCTCAATTTGCTTTCTTTCTGCGCAGTATTTTGAAATAATTCACAAAAGGTTTACATCTAAGAGGGAATGAAAATTGATGGTCTTATGAAGAAACTTGCTAAAGGTGGTTGCAAAATTTTATTAAATTTTGTTGAAGAGGACTGTTGTGCCACAGATGAAGAACTGAGATTGTCTTTCTGAGCTGTGAAATGCAACGCACTGAAAGAGCCAAGAGTCTTTAGCCAGTGACAACCTCCAGACTGAAGTTTGTTTATTTGTCACAGGGATACGTCATACGTTATCTAGGCATATTGTAAATTTATGAATTGACTCCCAATATTTTTCTATATGATTGTAATCATAGTCTTAGATAATAAATTAACTTTGTCAAGGAAGCTCATTTATGTAAAACAATCTTATTTTGATATTCTTTGAGTATTGTAACATTATTCTTTTCCTTCCTCTTTGTTGAGTTGAAGATTGTGCTACTGTCGGCAGCAATCCACGTTTTTTGGCGGAGCCCTGTCCAAGTATCAGCAAGTGTCTTCAGGGTGGCCATCGATATCATGGGAAGCATCATACCGATTATTCTTTCATATAGGATTATTAATTTCTTTACACGAATCACAGACATTTCACTGTTTGTCTAGTAACGTTAATTGATACGGGAGAATAAATGAAGACGTGGAAAAGGAAAATATGTATGCTAATCATGAAGTAAATGTCATTGAAATATTATAGATTAACGGAGGATGCGTTATTGGCAAATTAATTAAACTTTAAACTAAATGATATTAAGATTTTTGTGTCTCTGCAACAAAGGGACCGTGAAGTAGTTTGTTACCTAAATGTATCAAGCATTGACCAACGAGTAACATCTGTGGGCGTAGAGGAAGAAACAAGTCTACAAATGGATTGGTACCTACATGTTTATGCTTTGTTTATAGGTCGGTTGGCATAAAAAACCCATATCCTCTTCGGTTCCACAACACCCAAACCTACCCACACCAATTGACAGCGATGCATAGTGCAATGCATATCTTCAAATTCTAATCTCTTTCCTCCCATCTTGACTTTCTCTGTATTTCTTTGTGAGGAAAATTCTATCTTGGTGACTCATTTTTAATATGAGGAACTTGAGTTGGAGAAACTTATCGCCCGTGAAATATCTCTCAGAAATCAACAAAGCCTCTCATACATACCCCCAAAAGGGGGAGAGTCTCCTTTGTGTTATGCGCATGAATGTATATAGAATTTCTTTAAATTATTCACTTTGCGTGTGACAAAGGAAGGAATTTACACTGATTATATAGACTGATGTCCCCCTCATCGCTAGAATTGGGAAATCATCTTTCATTATAACAAAATCTTCTGAGAAAAATGGATTAAACGAAAATTATCCGCAACTTGTACGTCGATGACCCAATAATTGGTGGTTGAAGCTTCCTCCAGTGGTAAATGCACCGTCCAGATGTTGCGGCTGTCTTTAAACAAAACAGTAACGATTCTGAACTCAACAGACATCGGATTGAGAGTCTGAAATGTTTTAAATTGCGACCCGTGACTCTGGTTCTGGCTGTTTCCTACTGTACATAACAAGTCAAGCATGGTCTTATGAGTAGCTTGCTACCTTCCAACTAAGCACATTCACCAATCGCTACATACAACTAGAAAACAACACATTTTACACAACGTAGGCCCACCCCACCCAAAAAAACAAAAATTCACATCCACGACAAAAATAATAAAATAAAATATTTATCCATGAAACACAAGTCAAGCGGACGTATGTAGATCTGAAGAAAAAAAAAAGGAACCATATAACTCTGCTTCTTGACTTTATTGGCTCCACTTTCAATATAACTTTTACTCTTCTCGCTTTTTCTTCATTGCTTCCCTAAAAAAAAGTTCTCAAGTTAAACCAGAGTCGGATACCACCATCTTCTCGATCTTATGGATTCCAAACTGTTCTTGTTATTTCTCCTCTTCCTATCACACCTCCAACCATATCCATTTGTGAATGGAAATGCCACTCTGATCCGAAAAACTTGCAAGAACACCAAGTACTACGACCTCTGCTTCTCTTCCCTCAAATCCGATCCCAGCAGCCCAATGGCAGACCCTAAAGGACTAGCTGTGATCATGGTTGGGATTGGAATGGCGAATGCCACCTCCACTTCTTCATACTTGTCGTCTCAGTTGATTGGGACTACAAACAACACCATCTTGAGAAGGGTCCTCAAGGAGTGTGCAGACAAGTACAGCTATGCTGGTGATGCCCTCCAAGATTCTGTGCAGGATCTGACTAATGAGGCATATGACTATGCTTACATGCACATCATGGCCGCCGCAGATTACCCAAATGCTTGTCACAACGCATTCAAACGGTATCCTGGTTTGGTCTATTCTCCAGAACTTGCTCGTAGAGAAGATGGGTTGAAGCATATCTGTGATGTGGCTTTGGGGATGATTGATAATCTGAATTGGTAGTTGGATATGTGCTCAAGGCACCTTTTGTAATGCAAACTATTATCTCGTGTTAATCGTTCTAAATCTCATTATGTTATGTACAATATATACTCGTGCTTCTCTGAATTATGCCATTTATTACATCTTCGTTAGCTGCTGTTATTGTGCTACTGGTACAGTTGCACACAGCCACCATCATTAAGGCTTGTTTAAGTGCAGCTCAACTTACAGGCCTACTGAAGGAGATTTCTCTATCATTATGCCCCACTTATTTGGCGGAATCCAGCTAGTGCTATGAAAAAGTAGGTGAGGACTATGCAAGTAAAGCATATCTCCCACTACTGATGAAGGTGTGGGAACTGTGCAAATTATTTGGGAGATTCATGAATTCATAGATATTAGTTAAGTAAAGAATAGGTTCCATGATTGCTTCTTATTACTGGATCATGATAGATGCCCTTTTCTTGAAGACCTGTTTTTATTCTTCGGAAAGATTGATGCAAGATATAATTAATGATTCTCTTTTAAATTGATATTTCGGCTACCTAACTAAGTGCCGTAGAGTAGCCCATTTCCTTATAAAGTGGGAGCAGGTTTCCTAAAGGACAAATATGTCTTGATCTGTAAGTTTATCATCAAAGAGATGAAGAATGGTGACGGTAAAATGGGACCTGAGATGCGACGCGCAGGAGTTATTCTGAATGAGCGTTATAGTTTTTTGTGTCATTGGAATAACCTATTTGTTTAAGTACTAATAGGAAGATTAATCATAATATCCACTATTAATAGAAGAGAACTAGTCGTTATATGGGGTTGGTTAATTGTATCTCCGTTTTCTAGTAGTGGGTGTCATAAATGAATCGAATAGTTTTCATTTACTTTTTTGGGTCGTGAGGAAAGAGAGAGCAACGGGAGTTCTGGAGGATCCTACAGGATAATTAGCAAAAGGGAGGTAACACTAGCTGGTGGGTCCAACGGGGCGAGCCAAGTCTCCTTAAGAGAAAGTCTCGTTACTTCTCATAGGTGCCACTGACCACGAGAGATAAACAATCAACTTTATTTTGCAGATTAAAATTCAAAGCCAACTGTAAAGCCTCTCTTTCAAGACATAAGCTTCTGCTAAAAGTGGCTAGCGTAGCTGCCCGTGATCTCTGACCACCACTGATAAGACGCACACATGAAGATTTTTATCAAAAGCCGCATCAGAATTAACCTTTGGGCAGGGTATCCAAAAGTTGGAATATGATATGGGCTTTTCCACTCTTTTCTTTGTTTATTTATCATTGGGCTTGTTCTAGTCTCTCGAGTCTGAATCTGAACTTGACTTTGACCCATGGTAACAAGGAAAGCCCAAAAGGCCTGAATCCTTTACAATTGGTTTCGATATATATATATATATATATATCTTTCTTGGAGAGAGAAGATTTCAACGATCTAAGGTACTTTTTTATATTAATATTTTCTGAAAAAAGATATGTTCGTTTTTATATATTGAAAAACGTCCTAACTCAACTACGTGATAACTGATAGGCGATAAGTAGTAAAGAAATTGGTGACTAATTGGAATTACTTTCGAGTTTAATGTCAAAGTTTCTTTTATATACTATTTCTGTGAACAAAAATACAACAACACTGCAAGTTTACCAAGTGTCATTCTATTTGGGTTGGGCAGTTTCATTATCGTTTAATCCTTTTAGATGGGAATTATTGCTTATTTTTTTTTTAGAAAATGTCGTATTTCCATAGAATCTAAATTTACTCGCGTCAAATGTCAATAACTCTATATCCACAAAATAAAATTAAAATTGAATTGGGGGATTGGGTTAATTTGGTCATTTCCCTAAATAGAATTATAAAGGACCCGCATTTTTTTTGTCGGAGCCATTTCCCGCCAACTGAAGGTAGCGCGCGAAGATCCCCTTTCTGGCTCCTGGTCTGCTACTTCTTCGTCTTCGTCTTCCCAAACCCAAGGCCTTCTCAAGAGAAAGAGGAATGAAGGGTGGAACTATTCAGATTAACTGGCATGAAACCAAACCGGTTCTAACCCTTGATTTCCACCCACTCTCTGCTACCCTCGCTACCGGCGGCGCCGATTTTGACATCAAGGTCCTTATTCAAATTCCTTCTGATCCATTCTTATTTCTCAATAACTTCACTTAATATTTGTGCAGGCAACTTTGCTTTTTCCTTGTGCAGTTAATTTATTTATTTTAGTCATGCAATTGTCCATTTGACAAAGTACGGGGTTTTCGGTTTACGTCGGTCGGATAGGGATTGGGACATTTGCTTGTTTAAACTATCCGGACAAGATTTCTATTTTGCATACTTTTTTTTTTTTCTGGAAATGCCACCGAGCTCTCCCTGATTTGTATAATTTATTTTTTGTGAAAGCAAGAAAATTGAGGTAGTCCTATTGGTTAATGGTAGCATCACTATTCTCCTTATAATTTGTAAACATTAATAATTGAGAGCTTAAGTTTTCATTTTCGTTTGAAAAGAATGATTAGTTACTAAAATGTTCTAAATTAAGATGTCGTGGTACGAAGACTAATGGTTTTAGTACATTTTCTCCATTCTCTATCTAACATTCTTCAATAAATGAACAGATGTTGAAACTTGAAAGAATACCTCTTGAACTTTACGACAGTTTTTCTCTCTTAACAGGCGACTAACTATTGATTTATACTCTATATTTCCAGTTTTGGTCAATAAAATCAACAGAAACACAAAAGAAACTACCTGTAGTTTCCTATCTGAATAGCCTGTCTTACCATAGTTCTGCAGTAAACGTAATTCGCTTCTCTTCTTCAGGTAAGGACCTATCACTGCTTCCTTCTCCCTTTCTCTTCTCCCAGGGTTGATGGCAATTTCACAACACTTTCTATTTATAGATGATGGAAAAATTTATGAGACCACATTACTTGTCAGTTATTGTTATGCATATTGTCTTGTAGAATCTAAGCTATCTAGACCCTAAAAAATTCATCTTTGTATAGAGTGTATCGTTTTCAGTATGGAAGAGATTCCTCATGGAAATGTTTGCTACATGATTGTAGGTTTCTTGAATCACTAGAAAATAAGCAATAAGTTTAAACTAAAGTGGATGGCTCTAACTTTAATGCTTTTTGTCCCTTTTCCAGATTGTTTAACTTATTCTGAAGAACTCCTTATTCCTTGTGGCTACTCTTAGATTTTTTATGCTTCATGAAAGTCTAACTATTTGGGTCACTATTGCCATTCTTCACCCACTCTCTTTCCCCATCAAAAAAGGGGTAATGCTTTCTGGTAACAATAACACTGTTTTGCATGATGCAGGGGAACTGCTGGCCTCTGGTGCTGATGGTACGTCTTTAACCACCACTATTGAATGGCTTTAATTGTTATTTGGTTGAGATAATATAATTATTAATTAGGCTATGTTTCCCAATTGGATTTTTTTTTTAATCAGGAGGTGACCTTATAATATGGAAATTACATCCAACAGACACAGGTCAGACATGGAAGGTTCTCAAGATGTTAAGGTAAGGCCTTTGTTTGATTTATCTGTGAGCCCTTGCGAGTATTATAAATTAGTATCATGTAAAATAGGAAGTATGACATTTTATGCCGGTTTTGGCTTGTTATTCTATGGTGAATTTGAATTTTCACAAGTAATTAACATTTTATAGTTTTAGGCAACAAGTAAATACTCTATCCTTTTATTCATGGTTTTCTTTTTGTTATGTATGTCTATTGTATTTCTGAAAAGGTATAATTTAGAAACAAAGGATATACTTGAAATTAAAATTGCAAATGATGATAAAACTACTCATCAGCTGAGGAACACTGCATAGCGATTTCTCTTTGCTTGGGTTTTCCCTGTGGATTTTTTGTTTCAACTCAAATATTTAAAAGATCAGTAAATGTATTTTTATTTGGACTCATGTTACGGTGCATTACTTTCCTGCTTATCAAGGATTTTCTGTGAAATAGATCTCATCACAAGGACATTCTGGATCTTCATTGGTCTCCTGATGCCACCATTATCATTTCCGGATCGGTTGATAATTGTTGCATTATATGGGATGTTAACAAAGGTGAGAAAGGCAACATATAACTGCAGCATGTGTCTATTAATGTTTTTAACTGTGGCACAAGGAGGTTGATATGCTTTAATTGTAAAATGTGGCATCAGACATCATATCACTGATTATACTTGATCTTCATGTCTCAGGCACCAACCTTCAGACATTGGATGCCCATGCCCATTATGTTCAAGGGGTTGCATGGGACCCTCTAGGGAAGTATGTGGCTTCTCTTAGTTCTGACAGGACTTGCCGAATTTATGTCAATAAGCCTAAAAAATCAAAGGGAAGTGAGAAAATCAATTATGTTTGTCAGCAAGTTATTTCCAAGGCAGAACATCCATTAATAAATAATTCGCAGGTTAAGATAGAACAAACCATACTTTGTCCTTTTATGTTTTAGATTTGTCACATGCATGAACCTCACACTGTTTTTGGAATGCAGTCAACAAATTATCATCTCTTCCACGATGAGACACTGCCATCTTTCTTCAGAAGATTAGCCTGGTCTCCTGATGGCTTGTTTCTACTAGTGCCTGCAGGTATTGACTTGAGCAGATACTGATTCAATTTAATTTTGAATTTTTGTCTTTTTTTGGGGTAATTTTGAATTTGTATCTCTGGTTCTGTGGGTGAGAGGTTGTAATAAGTTGCGTGTGCTTATTTTTCTAGATTGCCAGTGCTTGATGCTTTAGTGGTCCATGATCTTACATTCTAAAAGAAATTGGATAGTGTTTAAGTTGATTTAATTGTTAATTTATTTATAGTGTTGGTGAATTTTATTTGCTAAGGCCTTATAAGCTGTCTTCTCATTTTTTGGTGCTGGATGTTGAAAAGGCATACTTATCTCCAGATAGTTCTAAATCCCCCCCCCCCCGGTGGTTTGGCCTGAAATTTATACAGTTGAATTGCAGCTTAATGTGTTTTCTTTAGTATTTGATGGTCCTTGAAAATAGTTTTTTGTTGGTTTCCTCCTTTCATACTTTAATTCCTGTTCAGCTTTTACTATGTTATCTTTGTAATCTAAAAAAGAAAATTATATGGCACTCCACCTATTTCAGGCTCATACAAAATTACTTCTGGATCTGAATCTGTAAATGCGGCTTATGTATTTTCTAGAAATGATCTTTCTCGGTAAGTCTTCCAGATCTTTTTCTTCGAAGTGCTGAAGATGATTAGCATATGCTAACCCAAAACGGACGATCTTTTTATATCTGAGGTGACCCATTGTATTTTAAAGCCTGACGTGCTATCTTTGACGTTCATGGACCCAGTTTCAAAGGTATTTTGTTTGTGGTATATGTTACTTTCTCTTTCTTATTTGCCTGATATGCAGGCCTGCCATACAGCTTCCGTGCACAAGCAAAGCTGTGGTTGCTGTCCGGTTCTGCCCCATATTTTTTAGCCTTCGGGGAACGAATTCAGGTACATCCGTAGTTGGTATACTTGTATATAAGCTAGTTAATATCTATATATGATTTAGGGTGCCATTGCTTCATTTGCGCATGGCTTGGGCTAAAGCTGACACAATTTATCCTCCACTTGCTGCGGGGCCGCTACAAGTTGAATTACTTTCTTGTAGAAACTTTCTTCCTGTCCTGGAGAATGTATAGTATGGGTTGACTGAGACATGATAATTTTGTTCATTTGTGCAGCTGGGTTATTTAAGCTCCCTTATCGCATCATTTTTGCTGTGGCCACTTTGAATTCATTGTACGTTTATGACACTGAGAACACTCCTCCAATAGCTATATTTGCTGGTCTTCACTATGCTGCAATAACAGACATCGCATGGTAAATGTTTTAGTGGCTATCAACTCTCTTTTTTGTTTTTTGGTTTAATAATTAAAATGCATACGTCTTGGGAAAGGTTTAATAGTTGTTGGTATTGTTCAAAAGGTCACCTGATGCCCGTTATTTGGCATTGTCCTCTCAAGATGGTTTCTGCACTTTGGTGGAATTTGAAAATAACGAACTAGGATTGCCTATATCTTCATCAGGTACGCATTTTTTGTTTGGCTGCTTTGTTTTATCTTCACTACTTTTAGGTTCTTAAATATAGCATACTGGTCTAGCGGAAAAGAAAGTTTCCGACAAGGATAGTAAGAGATTACTACTGACATCTGACGGTATGGTCATTGAAGCAACTGGGAATGTTGGTGAAGTGGGAGCAGGAAGCGGGAAAACTGAAGAAGAGAAGGCTAGCGACATGGTCATCGAAATAACTGGGAATTTTGCTGCAGTGGGAGCAGGAAGCAAGAAAAATGAAGACAAGGCTGACGACATGGTCATTGAGGCAACTAGCAATGTTGGTGGAGTTGTTGCAGAAAGCTGGAAACCTGAAACAGAAGAGAAGGCTGACAACATGGTCATTGAAGCAATTGGGAATGTTGATGAGGTCGTAACAGACAGTAGTAAAGATGAAACAGAAGATAAAGCAGAGAGACGGCCACTGATTTCAGATAGTGTGAAATCTGAAGCGAAAGAGAAGGTAGAGAAACAACCATCTAGTTTGGATGGTATAAAAACAGTAGAAGAGAAGACAGAGAAACACGGAGATGATATAAAATCGGAAGCAGAATATAAGGCAGATAAACAGACATCTAGTTTCGATAGTTTAAAAATCGAAGGAGAAAAGGTAGCATGTAATTCAAAGGGTACGCCCGGGTCAAATAAGCCAGGCAAGAAGCGTATAACTCCTATTGCAATCGATCCGTGAGAAACGCTCTGCGGGTCTGCCCGTGTATATTTTTTGTGCGGCCTATATGTGAAAGTCATCTATTTCCTTTTTCTTGTTTTCCGAATTGCATTTTTACATATTCTTTAATATAGATTCCAGTCCTATCTCAAGAGAACTCGATCTTTATTTTGGTGAGTTCTCTACTTTTTCCCATCATTTTGTTTACTCTATACGTAACGTGCTTTCTCCACGCTTTCAACTCGTTCATGAAATTCACAATGAAGGGCTTGTAGTATCCTCAAGGAAACTTTGTCTATTGTCACCTTCCCCATAATGTCAGAATTTGATTTTGGTAATTTAAAATTATGCAAAAGAAATTAGGTTGTCTTTTATGAGTTTTTGTCTAAGGGCAACGGAGGAAAGAAATTTTAATGAAGGAGAGAGACGAGAAAAACTGAAATTTTTTTATTTGATTTATAAAGGTAAGAAAAAAATAATAATTATCATACATGTGTAATTTAATTTTTACAAAAAATAGAATTATTTTAAAAAAAAAATTTTATTAAAAATTTTGTTTTTAGTTAGTTTTTAATTTGTTCATTCTATATTTTTATTAAAAATTTTGAATTATTTATTAAGCTTTAGTCTTGTCTTTTGTCCATAAAAAAATTATATGAAATTTGAATATTAAAAATATTATTTAAAAGTATTTTTATTTTTTTGACATGTTCACACTTTTTTTTTCCACCAAATCCTTTCATTTTTTGAGGAAAAGAAAACCACGAGAGAGAAATAATTTTGTCCTTCTATTTTTTATAACATGATTTTAAAAAAATTTCTTTCTACTCCCCCCCCCCCCGGGCGCCCCAATTTCCCTTAAACCAAACATTAAGTTAATGTTTCCTTATCCAATCAACGAGCATATTATTTAGTATTCATGTGCATGTTTATAACATAGGAATAGAGAAAGAACATGGAAGCATCACTCAACAATGAAAAGTATGTTCTTCGAGAAAAACAGTTACGCTCATATATTTAATATTGCCTTGTGATCCACATTGTGATGATTGGGTTCAGAAGTGGATGCTTTTGAAATAAGATCTTGAGGGGTTTCCTGTGATAACTGTTTGTGTATATCTTCAATAATTGACTTTTGGTCAACCTTTTCTTGAATGTGCACATCCTCCTCCATCTCTACGGATAGTACCTTGACTTGTTCACCACGTGGGCCTGATATGATGGCTTCCTGAACCTTTACATGTTCATCAATATCTACAAGCTCAGATTTTTCAACTTTTCTTTTCTTTTTAAGGAAGCAGAATAAAGCAACAGAGAGGAAAGCAACAAAGAATAGACCACCAAGTGAGACGAATACAACAACTATGATGGTTGAGTGGTGTCCTGAGGGTGGCGGTGGGGGAGGTGGAATATTATGTGGTGGAGGTGGTGGCATCAAGGTTGGTGTTGGGGGTGGTCTTGAGTGTGTAGGGGGTTTGGCTGCCGGAGGTGGTGGACGGAAGGAATGAGTAGGTGGTGTTGCTGGAACAGGGAACGGTGGCGGTGGAGGAGGAGATATAAGAGGGTGAAATGGTGGAGCTACTTTTGGAGATGGGAAATTATGGGGCGGAGTTAACGGGTGATGGGGTGCTGGAACTGCTGAAGGGGATGGAAAACGGGGGGGTGGCATAACTTTTGGTGGGGATGGGGATCCATGTGGTGGTGCCACTTTTGGCGGGGATGGAGAACTATGAGGCGGAGTCTCTTTTGCAGGGATTGGATGAATGTGTGGGGGAGGTTGAGGAAAAAATGGGATGTAGTGGTCGTAAGTTTGTGTAGGTGCCATGTTGATGCAAGAAGATCAGGGAAGTTGATATTTGGCAGTGCTAGGAGAATGGAGATAGCAGGCATTACAGGTGGTATACGTACCAATGCCGAGTGAGGCTTCATTTACCTAATGCATTGCATGCTTAAAAGCTCCAAGTAACTTAACCTTCATGCTAAGATTTTGCCCACTTATCATTGATTGCATTGGAAAACACTTCTCGCATCTCAGCATTTTTTTTTGGGAGGAGTGGGGTTTGATATATTTTTAACGATTTCATCATGGAGTTTGCACCTCGTAGAAATGGTCGCACAATCCTTCCAGATTCTACACCCTAAAGGTTAACTTAATCCACTGCATTAAGTAACAGATAGAGAGATAGATGGACATCCAAGGGTCAGAATAGCCATGGCCAACCGTCTCAAGTTGATGAAAGTGATACTGTTTTCTAGCCAATATACGGATGCCCGTATGATTGATGATAACCATGCGATTTCAATTTCTTAAATATTCAATTCAATAAACGTACAAAACCTTGTGTCATGTTTCTAATGTCAAAAAAATTAGGACTTCAGAAAAGGTTTAATTCTATGTTACCACACTTTCTACTTCAGCTCAAAGCATCTGATTGTTCTCTCAAAGCCGAAAGAAAAATGACATAAAAGGGAAGCAACAAGTTAATCACAGCTTTACTGAAGAAATCGATCAATATGATATGCTCTTTCAGACTGGACAGCTCGCAAACAGTGATTTTGCAACTTGATTGATGTGTGTGTATATATTTCTTTCTGTTTTATGTGGACAACTACAGCATTGTCATGACACGCAGACAAAATCATTACATCCCAGATACTACCTTTCCATTCCGCCACAAAGACTTGGACAAAGAATACAAAATGTTATCTTCTGTTGCATTAAACTTTAGGGAACCTGGTGGAATCCTAATGTGTATTTTGAGGTTTACTATAAGAAAATTGGGTGCAACCTCAAGTATTCCAGAAGACTCATAAAAGATGGCTCGATAGCAATAACTGAATGAGGAGTGATGACCCAGGTTGACGGTGTTAGCACGGGAATGAGCTCTGGTTGATCGTCAGAATCTGAATTCTTTGAGGTATGCTTGTAAATACAATGTTAGGAAAGCCACTCTCTAATCTGCATCCAGAAATAAGTCAATCTGAGTACAGAAATTACTAAGAACTTTTGGACATAAATAAGTTACAATAAGAACAATTGGACACCAAAGAGAATGTGGAAAATAAAGTTTCGATCATTCCAAGGGATATATAGATGAAGACGGATCAAGAAATAGGACCGCAGGGGCAAATTGTTACTTTGGGATTCTGTTAAGTTTCACTCAAAAGCATAATGACCAAAACTTGAATAAACTTAAGTCATGCCAGATGCTCCAAGGCAGAGTGAAATAAAGCATTAGAAAGTTACTGAACTCACTCTGTGATTTCGTTTGCTGGAAAGGAATTTCATAATCACTAAATAGTTGGAAGAGCATAATTTCATTCCACATATCAGGTACTCCAGGCAGACACCAGTGGCTACAATCATGGACAGATGGATTGTCACTCCAGTTACCAACGTGTGCATCACTCCGGAAAGCTGTCATAGATGTAACATGGAGAACATTTACAGGAATTGTAACATTCTTTACCACTTCCAAAACTGTGTCTGAAAACAAGCTTTGATCCCTTCCATCAGTTTCTAGCATGGGGTAGTGGGTCATGTTACAAGTCCTGCGGGGTAGATCACTGATGCAGACATGATACTAGATCAGTAATGCTGAACAGTGCAGATTCTAACTAAAAAATAATTAAATTTTCTGATTGAAAGCATAGCCAAGCAGCGAAATGTTAAATGGTTCTAACATAATGGCAAAATGAATTAAGATTAACTTAAACTGTAAAAGCTACTAGATAAAATGATATCCTAAAGGGGAGAAAGGTCAAGAAAGAGAGAATATAATGTAATTCTTAGGACAGGTTTAACAGGAAAAGGAGTAGTTTTAAGCAAAGCTAAACATATTCAAACAGAGCATCATGTTACCAATAATGTAAGAATACCTCCAGTGAGATGGCTCATAAGTCCTAAAGAAGACGCGTGTTCTATTTTGGTTAATTTTTCTCTCAACCCATGATGCCCAAGTGCCAAGAGCTGTTCCGAAGGCAACATGAAGAGACATCCCAAGTTTAAGGGAGCTTCCAACCTGGAAATAGCAACCCCTGTTGAATAAAGATGAGGATAATTTTACACAGGTATTCACAAAAATTAATAACCACACTGATCCTAGAGGATGAAAATTCAGGTCACGCCTCCTATACATAATTTATAATCAAGTTAATTAAATATTTACTGAATATTATGTTTACCCCACAGTTTTCTTTCTGCTTAAAATTGAAGCAGATGAATTTAAACAAGGCAGACCACTTAATACTTTCAGGATGAAGAGTAGACCCCAACCCCTTTCACATTACTAACTAAGGAATAAATCATATCACTACATTCACAGCTTTCTTGAAGGGTCCTATAATGTCTCAGTAACAACAAAAGACCAATGTTCAAGCGTCACTCATCTCAGTTCTCGAGTACCTGAATGTAAATACCATAACAGAGAGGGCTTACAACCAGCATTGGCAAGGCAGGAATCATTAGGATAACATCTGGAGATATATTTAACATGCAAAAAGCAGCCTTTTGTCAGAAGTTTTGCTAGCTCAGGCTTCTCATTGGAGAAGTTCTACAAGCACAAGTCTATTATTCTTCTTAAGTAATAGCATTTAAGAATTACAAATTCATGCTGATGAAGTTACCATGAACCATTAAGTGAATTGATTTGAAAGTTATCCTAATGGTAAGAGATAACTAAGAACAGTTAAGAGTATGACAATAAATAGCAGTAGAAGCAATTGTAGTAGATTTGTCCATAACTAAACATAACAACACCAATGGCTGACAATTAAATGTAAACATGAATGGAGCTTACATGTCAAAAAGCTTAGATGGCACCCACCAATGCCCAGTATTGAATATAAGAACATCTGAATCAACCCACTGGTCACTCATCTCGTCTAACCTGTCCAATCTCAGAGTTGATTTGACCCTCTTGGGAGCATGTTTAGGCATCGGACCATGTTGTACCAGGAAAACGGAGCGAAAGTATTCAATGGTAAAATTGAAGTCACTGAACCGAACCCCTAAGAATCTAATACGCTTCGATATCTTATTATGATTTACTTCATAAACGCTCTGTTTATCCTCTAACCCACCCATCAGCATACAAATCAGTGATTCCCACTGAGTCCTGCTCATAGAATCACCAACAAAAACAATTCTTTTGCTTCTGAACATTTCCAAAACATCACGCACATTAAACCTCGGAATATCACAATGCTTAGGTTTCCACCTCCAATTAAGATAATTCTTGTCATTCCGCCCATTAGCTAAGCAATTGAATCCTTGTTCTACAAAAGGACACTCAGTCGCATTGTACAACGGGTAAGCCGGGAACCGAACCCAGCTTCCTTGGTAAACATCACAGTTTCTTAATGATCTATTATAGTTGGAAAAACCCTGCCCGTGAAAAAATGCCTGGCTAAGGGTAGGAAGCACATATATATATCCGCCACCAATTGCTATGAAGAATGAAATCACAGACCCAATAATCACAAGCACGTGAAAGTGAAATCCCCGCGAGACCCGTCCGAATAGGTTAATTTTAGGACTTCCAGTGTTGAGTGCTCTTCGATTGAACGATGTAGTCCTGTTGAATGAAACGCTACGGTTTAAAGCACTCATTGTCTCAATCATCCACCGCAATCTCCCTTTGCAGAGGAACTGATGAAGTCCAAAGCCATTAATAGGAACTACCATCGCAAGTAATACCCTTCCTAAATTAGCAGAAACCGCATCGTTAATCCAGCGTAAGAAATCAGGGGAGTTCACCTTCAATAGTGCAGTATCAGAAAATCCAATTCAAGAGATAAAATGGAATATGTTGTGACGGTGATACGATTGAAAACCCGAATAGGAAAGCTCAAACCCAGATGCAGAACTAACAAAAATCTGAAAAAGAGTGTGACTTCGGCGAGACAGGCATACACCGAGGAAATCTAACAGAGAAGCTGAGGTGGAGAAGAGTAAGGAGGTTCTGATGCAAATATCGGTCGATGTAGGTGGGGGTTTGACCTGGACGCAGCGTAGCAAATAAACAGAGAGGAAAACGACACAGTACAGTACGGAAGAGATAGTCAAGACATATACGTGCAGTTAAGAGCGGGGAAGAAGGTCAATGTGGTAAATTCACTATGAGAGACACTCTATTCTAAAAGAACGCCTCAACGCGACATTTTGGTTTCGTTGTCCTTTTGTGCGGGACTGGGTACGCTTCTTGCCGTCAATGCGGTTTAATAAATTATGATTGTAATCTTAGTGCTCGGATTCTCTTGGATCAAATAATGTTTATATTACCATTTTGTCGGTATAGAATCCAGATGTCGTCCTACACTTTTCAAGTTGCTTTTCCCACACCATTTTTTTAAAGCGATCAGACTAATTCATTAACCACAACGATTTGATTACCGCCACAACAACATTTCATAAAAAATTTTGTTACATTAAAATCCTATTAGGCATTACCACCAATTAGAGAGTGTGAAATGGATAAAACTCGATCGCTCTATACTTACCTCAAACTAATTAATTTGTTAACGAAAGACCCCTCTCGGATCTCTTGCTTCTTCCCCTGGAAGGGGCTGTTCATCTTTTATTTTTATTTTTTTTAGTTTCTTTTAATTGTGAAATTTTTTTGTGGCTTTTTTTTTTGTGGAAGATTTTTTTTCTTTTTCTAGTAAAAGCAGTTGGCTATCAAAATTCGTAATTCAGTTTTTTAGATTCAAAATTATATTTTCAGATATTAGCAGAAGATGTGGAAAAGAAGTTATACTTTCAAAAAGAGTAAGAATGTTTTGAAGTGGCTCTCATTCGTTATGATCTTTTAGTATTTTGAAATCTTTTATCATTTTTTTAATGATTCAGTTGTTGTCAAACTTTCATTTTATAGACAGAAATATTGTGATATTTTCTTTTGTAATAATATTAGTAATATTCAGTATGATATATTGGTGTCAAAGTTAAGTATGCAAATCTTTCCCTCTATTTTATGGTAGAATGATGAAAATGTTTATGACTATAATAAGAAATATAAATGATAATGAAAAATGGTTAAAATTTGTTGTTTATTTTCTTTTAACACCTTTGAAAGAACTTTTTAATGTCATAAATTGTTCAGTTAATTTTTGTTCTTTCTGGTTCAATTGAATATGTATTTAGAATAGTTAAGTCCTGTCCTTATTTTTGTATTTTGTGATTCCTTCTTTCATTTTTTTTAATGAAATAAAATTATCATTACGAAAAATAATAATAATAACAAAAGACCCATAACCCTGATTTTGGATTTTAATGCGTTTCTTTGAGGATTTAGTCAAAGTGTCAATTTTGCCATAAGCCAAAAATCATTATATTTACAACGCGGCCATGGATGTTTTTGGTTTCTAGAGCAGGCTTGTGAGAAGAGAATTAAAACTATAATGTTTATAACAGAATAAAACAATTTTTGTTATTTATGTGAAAACTAAAAATGTTTTTCACTAGATTCATGAATGAGTGATTAATTATTTAATTAATAGACTTATTAATGATAATGATGGGTACCGTGTGAAAGAGGAAGAGTAACATGTTATTTTACTGCTTTCGTCTCGTCCAAGCTACTCTGACAGAGAGGATGATGGGCAACCACGTGCCTTATATATTATCAAATTAATTAGAAGCTGCTCTTTCTTCCCCGTTTGTACTGAAAAAGGGTGCGCAGTTCCTGCTATATTAAGAAGCTTTTTCACTCAGTTGCATCGCTCTCTTTGAGGTGTTTGCCTATGCCTCCCCCCCCCTCCGGGAAAATTAATTGATGAATAAGAGCTCTATCCAGTAGAGACTGTACATTAAGCAGCATATGGTTAACTCAGGTGAAGGATTTTGTAAGAACCAGGGTTAAACGGAGTCTTAATTTTAACCAGTTTTCTTTGACCTTTAGTTGGCCTGAAGAGAGAGCACAGTACATATTAATATTGAATAGCACATGCAGCACCAGCAAAAAAAGCAACTTTAAATTAACCAAAAGATTAAATGAGTAAATTAACCCAAACTATTGTTTGTGTATGCGCCCATGTTATTCTGTCAATCAAAATGGATGAATCATGCGCTACGAACAAGCAACCACACGCACATAATTTTGTAGCAGATGCATGTGTGTGTACAGCACATTTCGCTGCACATGACTGTGTGTAGCCTAAATTAATTAATTGAACACATGATCTACTATAAGCTTTATGCACTCTTAGGTAGACCAAAATTTTTCAATTGAAATTGGGTCGGTAGCTAGGTACCGAGCAAGAATTCCCAGAGAGAATTTTAAGGCAATATATATTATACCAACATAAACCAGATGGAAACCTGGTCCTTGGATTTAAGGCCTTAATTTTGATTTCTTATTCAACTGCAGGATCGATGTTGCAGATTAACTTTGACTCTCCCTGAGATCTGCAGATCTTATAATTAACACTTCTAGTTTAAAAAATCCAAGTTTTGGCAGCGTTTCCATTGACTTCAGGGATTATACTTGCTTTTGCGATAACATCAATATGTAGCTGAACTCTTTCCAAGTGAACCCACAATTAATTCCTGTGGTTAGTTTGAAAACCTCCACTGATTACACTCACAGTACCTTAAGACATTACTGATTGTATATTTTGGTAGACCCTGGAATAACATACAAAATGTCAAATTTGATATATCAAAATCAGAAACGGTGTTATTCCAAGGGTATTCTTTTATACAGACTCAATAAGTGAAAGATTATATATCTTCATAACAAATGCTTCTGTAGTATATGATTTACCATTGCATATATAGAAGAAGATAGTCAGATACAAAGAGCTGATTACATGACGTTTTCGGGAGTCAAAGTTAAAGCCCGACAAAACTTTGTCTATTTATCGTGTAGGGTACCTCATTTCAGTGCATGTTAGAATACTTAAATGAAAAATAAAAAACAATTTGATTCATTGTGAATAAATAATTTTTTGTCAACAGTGTTTAAATAATAACACATAATAAAAATAATATTTTGTAAAATTACTTTATTATATAATATTATTTAAATATTATCAATAAATAAAAAATTATATATTAATAATAGACTAAATTTCAACTCTACTTGAATTATCTGCAATTTTTTAAACTGCCATTTTATATATGTTCTTTATATGGGGAAACAAACAACACTGAAGCTTAAAGCACGCTCATAAACATATAAACCCTTATCTTATGCAAGTAATATGCACCTTCAGTACCCTTCCGTATGTTTTTTGCGTAGCATGACAATGCTGGGCCCATTTGAGTTGGAAAATTAAACATTAATAAACTATAAACATTTCATGCAAATAACTGTTGTCAAACCTGTCACATCTTCATCTCAAAGGCTCAAACATGTATGCAGGATAATATATATATATACACACACACACACACACACACACAAACCCCAATACACCACACATATGTACTTGTATTAATCATTAAGTGGAATATAAAAAAAACTGATAATCAATAGTTTAAAAAACGATGGGAAGCTGGAAGGGAGAGGATTCCTTTCTGTGCAAATAGAGAGATCGTTATGTTTTGAATCCAAAACCCATTTCTGGTGTTTGATTTTTGCTCTGAGAAAAGGAGTAAGACTAACCTCGGGTATCTATACCTTCAACAAAAAGCCAGAATAAGCTGTAGTTATAAAAGGGGTAAGTTTGGCCTAACGAGTTTTCATTCTCTGACCCCTTTAGGGCTTTCTTAAGCACTTCGAGCATGAGACTCAGGCAGATGCACAAATTAATTAACCATGGTCCTAATCAGATTCTACCTATTATGTATATATATGTTATCTTGTGTGAGTAGAAATGAGTGTAGAGGCAGACATGGCAGGCAGAAAGCATGCATGTATGTTTGTAATTATTATGCAGAGACACAGATGAAGCGATCGGAGAGAGATGAGATTCATTATTATTGAATGGCTTGTGATCACGTCACAGTTTAATTTATTCCCGGAAGAGAGTCGGCCAAACAAACTTTCCGGCCAACTTGAAAATCTGCATACACATTATTCCATTCTATATATTATATATATGGCTGTACGTAACCCAAGCCAACCGTTATGATTATTCTACACATAACACACCCTCTAGTCAACAATATCCTAACAACCTTTTTCCCTCACACATGACCCTCTTCTTATAATATTACTCTTTTTCTTCCATTCTTTGTTTCTTTTTCCACCACAAATCATTAACATACATATTATATATGCACACAACACAACCCAACCCATGATATCATCAGCATACCCTAATTATTCACTAATTACCTCATGGTTAAACCCACCGGAGCCATGATTCTCAGCGGCGTTGAACCCCATTCTGACCACCGTGTCCATGGACGATGAGGAGGCGGTGGAACTGTGTAGTATATTTGGTGGTGCAAAAGGCCAATCACCGCCGGGGGCTAAGCTGCAACTAGTAGTGGTATCGACGCATTGTTGAGTTGATTGAAGCAGCCTGATTTGTCTCTTCAAGAACTTGACATAGCGAATGGCTTCGTCGAGCATGGAGGCAGTGTCCAACTTGGTCCCCCCGGGGACGAGTCTTTGGAGGATTCGGATTTTCTCACTGATCCTCTCTCGCCTGTGTCTTGCAGCGATGCTTTGTGGGTCGTCGCTGATTCGCACGTTTCTCCTCTTTGGCTTTCGGATGGTGGCTGGGTCGATGTCCACAGGCTGCATAGCTGCGATCTTGTACATCATCTCCTTCATGGCCCCTAGCTCTTCTTCTGGTTCTTCATCCTCTTCAAGCTGGATGCCTAACATGTCATTCAGGAAATCTGAAGAAGTGGGTACTACGCTGGATGAGGATGAGGGTTGTATTTGAAGAGGGTAGCTTGGCCAAACAGAACCCATAGGGAATTGGTCATGGAGAATAGCTTCTTCTGTCTCCATCTTCTCAAGATTCCAATAGCTGTTAACATTTGTGAATGCAGTATTAATCTGGTTGGCATCCATGTTGAAAAATATGGGCTTAATTTCTAGCGTACTTTTGCTGCTGATTTTTTGAAAAAGGAGAGAGAGAGAGAGCATCAATATCAACAATATATAAATTCGGTTCTTGATTGAATTGGTTTCTGACTTGAAATTCCCCTAATTCTAACTACGTATATCTTGTGAAAGGGTGTGAAATTAGTGGTGAAGGAAGAAGAGCTAGCTAGGCTTTGAGGGTTTTCTCTTGCTTCTCAGGCTTCAACATAAACTTTGTCTTTGATGGTTCAGAAGCTAGCTCTAGCTGGCTGGCTAGAGGGAGGCCGGGGAGAGAAAAAAGAGGGAGTATTTGGAATTTGGAAGGGTTTTTACTGAAAGGGAAGTGGGTGCAAAAGGTAAATAGATGAATGAACAAAAAGAAAAGGAAGTTGAATGCGTTTCTACAAAAACAATCAAGATTGAAGGCAAAAGGGTAAAGGAAAAAGTAGTCTAGGGGTGAAAGAATTGCACCTAGGGAAGACTAGCAGGGCTTAGTCACATTCCGAGGCTTTCTCTCTCCAATTTGTGATTTATGCACTGAAATCCTAGGGCTGCTTCTCCTTTTACATTTATATATACCTCTTGCTCCTTGGTATGATTTCGCTGCCAGTCTTCTTTTTCTGTAAATTTTGGGTAGTTTCGGGATTCTTGGATAAAAAACAGTTAGATGCCGTCTTAAAAGTCACAGCTAACACATTTAAAAAAAAATGAGACCAACAAAAGTTTATTCATTTGATTATGGGTTAATCCTTAGTTTACATCTCAAAATTTTCATGCTCAACATGCAGCCAAGCCTCAAATATATTACGAGGCCAAAAAACCCTCTCTCTACATAAAATCATTCTCCTATTTTTTTTTCCATTCTAATTACAAGGTTCCCTTATTATATTAATGATGATACATGTGTACAATACAATTTAGAAGAAAAAAAAGGAACTATATTTCAATATTTAAAAAACTTATGTATGGACTCAGCCCAAATACATGAAAAAGAATGCCTTGGTTTTCTTCATAAAAAGAAAATAATTCGCCATTCTCTAAATTAATTTGAGGAAATTTCAAAGGGATCGGATATATAAATGTTTGATCGATACACAAATTCTTGACTCAAATCATTTTATCTATCGGAGCCATATATAGGGGCCCGGGAAAAGAAAAAGAAGCTGATCTCCTATATAATTAGTAGAAACCATTTTCCATATTTTATTAGAGACCATTATTAAATATATTAGTGCAAAACTGATCTAAACGAAAATTTAAATGTTGATATCTCTTATTGTAAATGAATGAAGTTGTTAAGATATGAATTTCATATGCAAAAGATTTTTCTAATAGCTGTAATTAATTAGTGCTCTGAGAGTTGATAAAATTTTGATTAGCTAGGGCATAACATTTTTGCTTCCTAGAATTGGAAAAATAAATTACAGATATATCTACTGATGATCAATCTCTTTTACTGTATATCTATTCCAGTTAGCTCTCAGAAAACACACGGTTAAATAAAACTATTTGGAATACCATCGATCAATATGGAACCCAGTTTTCCTTTTGATCCACCCCTTTTTGTGGGTTGAACAATTTAGGGTAATTTATTCATGTAAGAAGACATATCAAAAGTCAAAATTAATTTTGACATTGCCAGATGTGTCATATATGTACTCTTGGAATGCTATTAATTTCAAGAAACATATAACCTATATATTTGAAATATATCAATATCATTGATATCATTGTGTCCAAACTAGAAATTGATTAGTCTAACACCACATAATTATACAAGGTGATGGTTCCGTGTTATTAAAGCCTACTAATCTTTAAAATGAAGAAATTTAATTAAGCTGATGTCATTTAATTTTTCCAAAACTAGAAGGTTTTCCATATCACAGAGTATGATCCAGCATAAGGAAAAATTGAAAAACTGTACATAACCTATTTTATTATCAGGCATTAATTAATGGACCTTATTGTTGATGTCATTTAATTTGATATATATATATATATATATATATATATATATATATATATATATATATATATATATATATATATTGTGTGTGTGTGTGTGTATTTTGGAGTCTTCAGCTTTGTTGCCTTAATTATTACACCAAACTGAAATATTTAAACAAAAAGATTTCAAAGTCTAAAAGATCCAGATATATATTTATGTACAAAAGTAACCTCAATTAATAATAGTAAAATATATACATGCAGTACATACATTAATTGATTGAAGGCATGAAAGCTTTGAAACATATAATTAGCTCCAAATTACTGATGAAACATTACTGGATTAAAACATCTGTGGCATCTATCATAATCAATTAGCTAGGGTAGAGATGATATGGAATACGCAACAGACAAAGGTTTTAGAGCAGATAACAATTTTTCTCTTTCCTGGAAATATTTTGCAGAGGTGCTCAAGTTTCTTATTCTTTCCCGTCTTTTTTTTCTTTTTTTGAAGTGGGAGACAAACTTCTGTCGTGAGGGGAAGAGAGAACATAACTTTAAGAATAGAAGCAACAGATTGGGCAGAGTGGAAATTAAGATAAAATAGAGAGATGTGTTGATGTGTTTCTGATTCACGCAGGTACCATAAGTCATATGAAATACTCGGGGTAGTCAGAAGCAACAAATATGAAAAACCAAATTGCATCAGCCTCATCAGACTGTGGGGCAGCGTTTTGTGTGTTTTTCAGTTCTCATCAAGTACGACACACCTGCTCACTTTCACTGCATCAATGTTATAATTCTATGTTTTTTCTACGCTTGCGCATGCACAAAGCAATGATTCTTCGCTAGCTAGGGTTTCATCACTCGGGGTTGCGGTACTACAGATTAAAGAACCCCCATCATGTAAACCAAACTGATCACAAATCACAATGCCCCTACGTGGCCTTGCCACTTCTGCTCTATAATTCTTTATTTATAATTCTCAACATAATCTAGCTAAGAAGCTATTGAAGGTTCCTATACACACACACACACACACACACACACACACACACACACACACAGATATATATATATATATATATTACATAGATATAGTTCTCTATATCTAATGGGTTTGGCCTTTAGAGTTTTTTCCTAATCGTGAAATAATTTTCTTGGGGTCATTGATAATTTGTGCCAAAACCAAAGTGATAAATATATAAAGTCTGCCTTCAAATTGGATTGGTAGCTTAATATAAACAACGTAAGGTACCTTAATTATAGCTTCGTTAGAACATGTTCTCATACATACATATAAACCTTAATATTCCGTTGGTTTTTGCTTGATTGGAATTATTGCGCCATAGATGTCATTTATTGTCCCATCCATGTGAATGTACATGTACTGTTTGTATGTTGCGGGCTAATATAATTATAGACAAGAACCATAATCATGTGAAGAGGAATCTCCAAATTCTGGGGTGGGGACTGGGGAGTAATGCCCATTTAATTTGCTTTTAAATACATTTCAAAAACTTTGTATGCAAATCTATAAAGTAATAAGGGTAATTTTATGGAGAGCTCTGTCTCTTAAAAGGATATGCACTTCGAAATAATTAAAAAATCAGAGTGATAATCCCAAAATGCATCAAACCATGAGAAAGCTCAATCTCTTCAAATTTAAGAACTATAGCTCCTGCTAAAATTACTCAAATAATAACAATCAGAGTGAACACTCCCACACAGCTTAAACAAATCTGGTTGATTCGGTTCACGCACAACTAGACTAGTGTTATAAGACATTTTGGAAAAAGAAGGAAAGAAAGCCCATATGGTATGCGAAACTGCAAGTAAATATCAATGTATAATTAGAGAAACAATTAAAAGCTGTGCTTTCTATACGTTTCTGGCCTGCTAGTAGTTCCAGTTGAATGTTTGCTTTCTTTTATAGGAAAATTACTGAACAAAGCCCTGGTCAAGTCATCAGGAGTTTGTGGAAAGAAAAAAGAAAAAGGAAAACCTCATGGAACGGAATTGAGTTCAATTCCAGTCAGAAATTAACCAGAGAAAAGCTTTAATGAAAAGGGGTCGGGTTATGGCCTTATAACTTTTAAGAATAGTTAGTAAAAATGGAAGAACATCTTTAGGAGAAGGATTGGGTGAGATCTGACACGCCATACATTCACTTTCTCACCACCATACTAAAGTGGGTTAAAGAGGATGTCAAGGAATTCAACTCCACCTCTTCAAAATGGCCTCCTCAGAGTCTGGACTATAGTGACTTTCTTACAGAGTGAGGAATTTCAGACTTCCATTTCAGGAAAAAGAGGGAAAGGTGAAGCTATCCTTGTTGGGTCTAAGAATGGCCTCTGGAAAGCTCTTCTTTGGAGTTGTAACCTATAACCATTGGGATACATTTCTGGTTGGCTTGCATTTTCAAAAAGAAAACATACGGAATATAACGCTAATTCAAGATTAATAATTAACAAAGTCAAGATTAATAATTGCCAATATTGCATATCATCCTTGTTAACGTGCTGCTTATATAAATTTCCAGATTGCAATCAATGTTAAATGATATGCATGCAGTAGAAAAGTCGTACGTACAACAACAACTTGTTCTATTCATTACTATATCTATATATCTGTCTCCAATCAATTAGGAATTCATAATTAATTACTTATATTAAGAATATATAAAGCCAAATATTCTTATATAATCACAACAACCATATATGGAAATGACAGCTTGCTAGCAAATGGCATGCATTTGGAAGGATATATATATGTGATTAGTAGAAAAATACATATTTGAGATATTATTAGAAAGAAAAATAAAAATCTTACTAAAAAACAAAACCAATTTAATGCCTAATTTTTGGCCAAAAAAAATCTAGTGCTTAATTAACAAAGATCTAAAGAGAGGTTTGAAAAAGAAATGCGAAGCTAATATTCTTACCGACTTGAAACAAGCACATGCATATCCAAGTCTTTAGTACGTACAGTGTACAAATCTTAACTTAAAAAATGGAAGCACGCGAACAGCAGGAATGCCATTTGATTATCGGGAAATTTGCAACTAATAATGATGTGAGGATCGTTAGTCTATCTATCAATCAAAACTTCAATCCCCACATTTTCTTGCGAAGGGTAAGGACATATATATACCATCAATCGAGAGAACAACGGAAAAGATTACTAGAGTAATAAATTAAATATTAATTGCGCTTCCAAACAATGAATTTGTCATCTCTATAATAGAATTTTACTAAAACGCTAGCTGGACTAAATTCTTTACAACCATCTTTAAACCTAAACCTAACACAGAAGAAGGAGATCCATACAAATATTGTTTGGTTATAATTAAAACATAATTATCCAATAAAATAGCGAACAAATTAGTTAAAATAATGATAGTGATAAAATGGGAGTTTTCATCTGGTGGTTTAGATAAAAGTAAAAGGCCATACTATAATATTTTTCCAAAAATCACTTAAAAATAGTCTAAATCATTATAAATCGATTTTCTTTTCATGGGAGGAAAAATTTAACATTTAAAAAGCTGCAATAAATTAACATGATGTTAGTTCGAGTAATTAATCATTACAAGCTAGTAAAGCTTGATTGGTGCTACGGGAAAAAAGAAATTGCCTGATATTGTTCCTGAATCTCGTGAAAGGACCGAATTTGGGACGCGAGAAGAAAATGAAAGACAATAATAAGAATCTCAATGATTTATTATCTTGATGCCAACGCTTCTAATCCATGCATTGTGGATAAGAAAAAACCATATATTATTCGCTCGCATTATGATTTCTCTCTTAACTAATTAAAAATTAATGACTATTAAATATAGGATAATGATTATATATTCCGTTGCCTTTTGAAAAAGAGTCTTTGAATTTGGTTTGCTTCTCTCAATCTATCATCTGCAAATGACATATATGCCCATGATCCAGTACAATCCCAATTTTTCATTAATAAATACAAACTCTTTAGCATTACGACTGTAAATGAATTGTACTTTTCCTGAGCTAGCTAGCTGTTTAGATTTCGTTCAGGTAAAAAAATTGGTTTAATTTTATTTATTTATAAATAAATAAATTTAAACATAGATTCATTTAATTAAATAAACTAAAATTAAAAAATTTGATAGTTAACTTCTGTAAATAATATAATTTTTATAAATATTCATATATTATATGTAGTTGTATATATTATAACTCATCTATTGAGTTCTAATAAACTCATTTGATTTATTAAAAATATTTATACAGTCTTAAAGGCTTGAAGTTTCATTTAAATAAATGAGTCAAACTTAAACTCATTTAATTTCATAAATGAGTTCTAATCTGCACTTAACGCATTTACAATCTTATTTAATCTAAAGCATAAAAGAAAACAGTAAAACGGATTGGAAATTAAAGTAAAGATAAGAAACGGGAACGTTATCTTCGTATTATGAATTCTCAATTTGATTTACGGAGTTGTATGAAGGGTCTAAATTGTCGTAAACAATTGATACCATAATTCTGAGACACGACTTTAAAATTAATATAATTAATTTTTTTTCAGGACAAGCATATTAAAATTTAAATGACCCATAAATCTATACGAGTGCCTAAGTTGCTTCTAGAACGCTAAAGAATTCCGGAGTTGTAATTTTTCTCTTAAAGTGGTACAGAGCATCTTGAACCCTGGGATGTTTCATAACTTCAACGGCGAACAGCCAAGCCCACACTGCTTCAAGCTACTATAGTACGGAATACGAAGTTCCCTGGAAAAGAAAATAAACCAAAAGCTCCTTCCCCTTGGCCCGATGAGTTATGAAGCTGCTTGGTTAGCCCAAAACAAATACGTGAATATTCTGTTAGAATAATTACCCAACTCTCTTCCACTTTGACCCAAAAAATTATTACCCATTATTTTGACCCAACAAAAATAATTTTTCAAAAATATTAAAAATCCGTTTGATTTGTAAAAATATTTCTTATTTATATTTATATTTTTAAATTTTTACATTTTTAAAAATATATTTAATTTATATTTAGATTTATATTTTTATTATTTTATAATTATATATACAATAAAATATTAAGTATATAGTTCGAAATAATTATAAAATTAGAATGTGTTATAATATTAAAAATTTTAAAAATGCAAAAAATTTAAAAAATATTTTTTGAAAATAAAAACAAAAACAGTAAATAAATACATTTTTATACATTTTTTATTTTTTAATAAAAATAAAACAGTCAAAATAAATAGTCCTTCTAAATTCCCATTTTCAATACCTGAAAAGGTTGGTCGATTCTATCTTTCAACCAAAATACACGATCACGAAGAGGAAAAATCTACAGGTATATAAACAGACAAGGAAGAAAATAGCGCCTAGCATAATGCAGTCAATAGACTAGATAGCCTAATTTTCTATACTTCCACTATGCCTTCTGAACCTTTGCCACATATGCCTGCAACCAAAGGTGAAGACTAATAAGATTATAAGAAGAGCTAGAAAAAGAACAAGTAATTAATTGTCCTTAGTTTGCAATCTATGGAACTTTGACAAAAACAAAATTAAATATAGTTCAATTGCAAATGTAGATTCAGAAGCTGACATATACCATAGCTGACACCAGAAATCTGATGAATACACCTTGAGCAATAAAAAGGGTCATATATGAGGCGCAGAATCAGTGAGAGATCAATTAGGCTGCAATAATTTGACGGATTCAGGAATATTTGTCTGAAAACCAGTATCATTTCTTAAAAATATAATTTACGTTTAATCATAAAATTGCTATATATTCAAAATATCAGAAAATTCAAATTCAACGATGATGATGTGAAAGTAAATCACCACTGACCTGTACAAGTTTGTGAAGCTTCTCTTTGGAAAATGATGAATAGTGGTCAATCTTCTCTTGCGTTTGAGGAATATGAGCCCTTTGCAGAGTACCAGTTACTTTGTCAACCACTTTCTTCACAATTGTTTTATAATCTTCTTTGGTGATTTGACCTTCTTTCCATCCAGGTTTCAGAAGCTCCTTAACGAACTCAACCAAGGAAACTTTGAATGAACAAATCCCCTTCACATCCTTTGTTTTCCTGGCCTCCTCAGGTACACCATTTTGGTCCAGGTTGCCCAGAGGACCATTCTCTTCTGTATTTCTATGATCTTGAGTATCTGACCTTTCCTCTCCTACCACTTGATTGTTTTGCTTAACAACCACAATATTGTCACTCATGACAACATCTTGTTTTTCTAAAATGGCAATCTTACAAGAATCGCCACATTTTATTCTCCCTGAGTTAGACAACAATGATGGAATACCTGTCTCATGTTCTGCAATTCTTTTACATGGAGCGAAACCTGGGGGGACCCCACAAGCTTCAGCCTTCTTTGGCGCAATACTATCACACATTGAATAGTACTGCTTCTGGAATCCAACAGTAGAATCTGGCTTGATGAATGTGGTAGAAACAGGCTCACCAAACCCTTCAGTTTTGGCTAGGGGGGGAGTATGCTTTGTATGATGAGAATTTAAAGTAGCATAAAGTTCTGGGGTTGCCCGCCATGTTATGGGTGGGAGGATTTCTGCAACCTACTTGTGGTGAGCTTGCATCCATGATATTCAACTCAAGACTGTAATTTTTCTCACGAGACATCTCTTGGTTTTGCATACCTACAACATTTCCTCCTCTTAGAGGCACGATGGGGACAGCCTCTTGACTTAATCCAACCATGAGACAGCTTGAAGGATGCAAAGCATCTACGTTCTGTGCATTCTGATTGAAGTCTTGTCCTGGCAGAACAACAGTAAACAAGTTTAGGTCAATGTGTAAAGAGCAGATTCCTGAATGTCACTTTTATCATCATGTGTTAATGCAATGGACAAAGGACCATTCATTTTTAATATTTTTGTTTTCCAGGGTATTAGGCTTTTCAATGGACAAAGAAAATGTACTCAAAGGAAAATCAAGCATATGAGTACCTGGAGCAACTAGTTTTCTGTCACATTCAGATACGGCTAAATATGTGCTGTCTTGGTTTAACCCATGCTTATTTTGTCCATGATCTTCTTTACTATGGCCAGAAGATCCAAACCTATAATTCCAATCAGGAGACATTTCTGCATCATAAAGCCATTTGCCTGAGCCTATTGACTGGGAAACACCCATGATGGCACCAGCATTTTCTGGCTTCCACTGGTTGGCTTCTTTCTCATATCTTAAGACTGGTGATTCACCCAGCACTTGGTTCTTATCTAAACTATGGCCCCATCCACTAATCAAAGGCCAAGCAGTGAATCCCGATTTTGGGGCATCAATCTTTCCATATGTGCCCTCATCCAATTTTGCTGAATTAGAGATAGCAGCTGTATCATTCCACTTTGGACCATTCCTCATTTTATTTGCATCAACCATATTCTCATCCAAACCCCATCTATCATCTCCTAACCTTCCACTAGGACTAACTGAAACACTCCATTTTAATCTATTTAACAACTGATCTCCACCTGGATTGCTCCCCCACCTATCATTCCTTAATCTTCTCTGAGGGCTCCTAAATGCTGGTCTATCATGAGATAACCTGCAATATTTACCATTACGACATTTTCTGGCTGCCAAAAATCTGCAGGAAGTATCACCACTGAGGTTTGGCTCATGCCCACCAGCCTGCTCAAAAGAATTCTCTCTGACCCTTCTATCAGTTTCCCTTTCTCTAGTGGATTCATCTACAGGGCCTTTACTAAACCCATCACAATTGCCATGATGCACATACTTGCAAGATGGCCCCATTCTACACCTTCCTCTTTTAAAATTAATACAAATCTCATTAGATTTTCCACTTCTAAGAGAATAGTCCCTATTCTTATGGGGAGCAGAATATCTGGGAGCTCCATCTTTCTTATGTCTTTTTTCCCCACTATCCTCATAATTTTCGTTATCATGGTGAAGGAAATGGCAATTATTGCCTCTTCTGCATTTCCTAGCTCTAAAAGCCCTACATGATTGTGTCAATTTCATTCTATATCTGTCATTGACTCCTGAGTCCCACCTGAAACTGTGAGCAGGGCTCCTGCTTCTGCTCCTACTCCTGCTCATACATGTGGCATCATCCAAAGAAAGGGCATAAAATTAATAAAACAAACTGCATATTTGCACAGCACCACAATAAATCATGATATAGATAGCCCTTTTTTTGGCAAAAATCCAAAAGTGCTTTCAGTTTAAGAGCTCTATTAAAAAAGTAAAAATTTCATCTGAATTATTTTTACCAGAAGCTATATATATATATATGAAACATGGGAGAAGTAGTAACTAGTAAGCATTAACGTTTGATTTTTTTTTTATTCATAAGAAAACTATTCAAAGTTGTTTCATGTCTGAGTGTTTTCCGGAGTTTAAAAGGCTATTCAGTTTAAGTGTCAGTACTGGTTTCATAGAACGAGAGGAAATGATTTATATATTTTAGAACTTTTAGAACATTATATATAATAGAATACACAATCAAGTCTGCTTATAGACCTTCTCCCATAACAAACCAAAACCTGCCAAACTTCTAAAGCTTCCATCAATTGTTGGAAAATGGGGTCAGCAAAGACATGCTGAGTAGAGAAACAAACCTGACTGACCTGCCCCAATTATGCTTTGGGGACTGACCATGCCTCTTGTGTTTCCATTCCTTGAACCCAGGAGAAATTTTTGCGCTGTAACTCCGATCTCTATCCCATGCCACTGTGGCATCCAAAGATCTGATATAGTCTTTAATTGTGAGATCATCCTTACTTGAACCTCTGTCTCCAGCAAAAGATTCCTTTGATGAAAATCCCCAAGTAGGTCCAAATAAGACCACTTTGAAGCATTGCCACGAGCAACATCTGCAGAGGTCAATCCAGACCACAATTGCTTACTATCAGGTGCAAATTCAGGCTCGTCTCTCAACCCCCACTGTGAATAGCGGTTTCTGCTGCTTCCACTCATCTTACTATCCAAAGCATAGCTTCACTTTGCTTAATGCAGTTTACTCTGAATTTTAAAACATTAACAAATAAGTTGACAGGAACGTTAAATCCATCCTCATTCTTCTAATTTTTTTTCTTCACTAAATGAATATAGTGTATTAGGAAGAGAAACAAAAGAAGGTTACCAAATGAATGACACCACAATGAAAGAGTAAGATACATAAATAGTATGTACCCAGGCATACTGAAAACATACCCATGTCTAATGAATTTTTTTTTAAAGTGAAGAACCCATGTCTTTGCTAGCCCTCGTGCTTATAAGAATTGGCCCTTGGAATACTCTTGCTTTAAACAGATAAGCTTGCAGTCAAACGATGAAGACTGCATAGTATACCAAACAATGACATCTACGTTTGTACAGGTATGCACAGTTACATGCCGATTATAGTGCTTAAACAATTATATTAGCATATTCATAGGATTTGAAAAAAAAAAAAACTTTAACACATAGGTAGTCATGTATATCCTTCCATAAAAAAGAAAAAGAAAAAAGAGATGGTCTATGGATCAGATACTTCTGAAAGGTGATGGATCAGTTGTAAAGCTTAAGAAGAAAGGAAGAATATGGTTTTTTTTTTTTGGGACCAAAAAAATGGTATTTTAGCTTCTTTTTTTGGATAAAAATATGATACTTTAATTATGCATAAAATAGCTGCATAGCAAGTAGATTATAACCTATATCTAAAATTAAAAAAAAAAAATTAAAAACCAAATTAATACATCCTCAGATCCTGAGCATTAACAAACAAACAACCACCCAAATATCTCAAGCATCAACCTATTCAGAGTAGAAAGCACAAAATCTATGGTATCTAACAAGATAGAAATATCCTTGAATCATCCTCAACCTTCGAAACTTTATTGCATACTTTTCCAACGGGTAACAACCATAATATATAGATACGACACCCTGAAATAAGTAATCCATATACCCATAGTCCCATACCCCTAGAAAGGCTACTAATGGTAATCCCATTAGATATGGCATAGGGCAAAGACCATGCACATTTTCAAACAATTAAGTACAAAAATCTAGCCCTTTCAAACTTCCCAATAATGTTCCAAAGACCATGCACATTTTCTGATACCATGAAAAATCTTTATCCATGATGGACATTGTACAAAATTACAACAGTTATAACATAATCATAAATCACAAAGTTTCTCCAATCTTGGCACTCAACAATTGGCCACTCATAAAGCACATCAAGGCTGCAATGTTTATTGCATTGATTTTCTTCAATTCCTGTTCATGATGTACATTGGCACTAGTGTATCTGGTAAAAGTCAATACACAAGGCGACACAATCTTTCCAATTCTTGAACAAGCCAGTGGTTTATACTGCTATCTCAGATTATATTGAAACAATCTCCACTCGAGAACAATCAAATATGGAACATTTAATGTGTAAAATCTCAAAATTGGCTCTTGCGGAACGATCTAATGCCATGGGAATCATATTTACACGAGTTACTTTGAATGCACTTGGTAACACCTTCACGCATTATTCATGTGAAATTACTGCAGAAACATGGTATCTAATATTAGTACTTCAAAAAAAAAGTACTCTGACTGCGATACATAAAACTAATTAACACAGCACACTGCCTATTCTAATACCTAGTCCCTTCGCATCTAGAAATCCAAATGGGGATATGGAAGAAAGCCTAAAGATGTATCATACAGTGGTCAACAAGTATAAGTGACCAAGTAAATCTTTTTCCATCAATATCATTTAACGAACCTTTGGGTAACTCTAGTATTACAAAGTGATTTTGCTCTATTGTCAATGCAAAGCTAAAACAAGACTACATTTATTGAGGAGATGGAACGTTCCAACCATCAAAGATCATTGCATGCATATAGAGGAACCCCTCGCAAGCAAAGGACGCATAAAAGAAAAGGAAAAAGAAATAGGAAAGAAGACCAAAAATATCATGATCAAAGTCCATACTGAAACCAATCACGTTTTATCCTAAATTAACTTTCATAATACTACTACAGCTGAAAATATACCTTCAAAATCAAATTGAAGAGAGAATGAAAGGAATAGAAGGACACTGAGGTCTTATTTGATTTGTGGCAAAAAAAAGATTGAGAATAAAATTTGAAAATAAAATTAAATATTTTTATTAAATTTGTGTTTGGTATGATATGAAAAGGAATAAATTTTTATTACTTTCTTAAATAATACAAAAATAGAATAAAAAGACGATAAAAAAATAAAAATATCTTTAAAGAAT
This sequence comes from Gleditsia sinensis, assembly GCA_037074535.1. Taxonomy (NCBI): domain Eukaryota; kingdom Viridiplantae; phylum Streptophyta; class Magnoliopsida; order Fabales; family Fabaceae; genus Gleditsia; species Gleditsia sinensis. The sequence continues at coordinate 2,171,391 of CM073464.1, read as the reverse complement.
AAAATTATTAAAATAATATTATTTTGACTTAAAAAATTATTCAAAAATTTTATTAAAAATATTAATAATATTTAAAAATAGTTTAAAATTTTTTTTTTATTTTAAAAATAAATAATATTTAAACTATTTTAAAAAAAATATTTAATAAAAAAAAATATTTTAAAAAAATATTTTAGTCTTTGTCATTCTCATTTTATTTTTTTCTCCCCTTTTCCATCATTTCTAAGAGACAATCACCGTTCTTTTATACAGTAATCCTTTTTTTATGGTTTTTATATTCTATCAACCAAACACAATTCTTCCCTCACCTTATTTTCATCAACCAAACATGACCTAAGGGGGAGAGTGCTACTAATCATTATTGGTCTAAAGCTAGTGGGAAGATGACAGCACAGCAACAGCTAGCAAAAAATAAAAGCTTTCGTATATTGGCAAGATTCCAACACAAACGTAGTGTTCCTGATTCGCAATTCTTCCAGTTCATTTACAAAAACTAGCAAAAGGAGAAGTCAGAAGTAGCTAATATCTATTTTACCAAGTTATCCATGTGAACATTCTAAGTGGAGATTTGGAAAAGTATAAAGTTTTTAAACAATAAAATTAACCAATATCATATCCTTCCGCATCCAAAGCAGACACTTTTTCCCGGTCCAGTTTTTAAGAGTGTGTTTGATTGGAGGAGAGAGAAAGGAAAAACAGGGAAGGGGAGAGAATTTTAAAAAATCAGAGAATATGGAGAGACAAAATCTCTCTTATCTCTCAAATTTTCTCCCTTCAAAAAAAGGGAAATTTAGAAGAGAGAGGAAGTGCTGGTTTCAATTTTTTAAAAGTGTTTTTTTTAAATAAAAGATAAAAATATCAAAAAATATATATATATAATTTTTTTTAATAAAAAAATAATAAATTTAAAAGTTTTCAACTAAAAATTTTAATAAAAATTATTAATATAAAAAAAATATTTTTAAAATAATAAAAATATAATAATTATATTTCTTTTTTTTTTAACAAAAAAATTTATTATTTTTTTATTTTTTATTTAAATTAAATTAAATAAAAAAAACTTATTTTTTCTTTTCTTCTCTACTATCCTCTCGCCTCCATTAAAATTTTTTCCCTCTGCTCTCCTCCTCTCCTCTGTGAACCAAACAACCTCTGAGGAGAAAAAAATTAGGAAGCGCATAGCGGTTGCGTCAACACTCCATGATACAAATTCTTCAGAACGAAAAGAACAGCACACAAATACGAAAACCCAGTTCAGGCCCGAACAAAGGAAAAACACACACAAAAACCGTGTTTCAATGCTCATTAGAATCCGAATTTGCGTCTGACATAGATAATATCTCGAAATATTACGATGAAAGGGAATATGACCTTGCAGACACAGTCGGCTAAGAACATAATAAAAATATCGACAAGCAATAATAGAGAGCGCTATAAACCCCAGATACTACATCGACCGAGCTCGTATAGAGTAAAGCTGAGAGTACTCACTAGTCAGTGACATCAGACCATTCAGAGAGAAACCCTAGAGTTTGTCATACATAGAAACACGGTGTAATTTCGTCATGTCCAAGCTTTTCGAGAGACGGAGTTTCAGAGCGAAGCTGGAGAGGTTTTAATAGGAAGTTGCTAAAAACCCTTAAATTTCATTAATTAGAAGTCAAATTTGGCCAAAAATAAAAAGGAAACTCAAATCAAGATATTGAATTTTTTTTTTCTGCGTTCAACGAGATATTGATTTGTTATGATGGGGAACAAAATTATACTACAATATAAATTATGTGTTGGAAGACCGTGATTTCCATGAACATTGAAATTTTTTTTTCCCTTGAGGTGAAGACATTCAAACATCTATTTTATTATTACGGGCGTGATAGAATCTAACTTCAGTTGGTAATAGTTGTAATAACGGTCAAACAAAAAAATTTATGAAAATGCTTGTAACACACAAATTTCGTGTTTTAAATAACAATTTTTATTTATTAAAATTTAAAAAATAGTGTACAACCCCTAATTTTATGTTATTGTATTAAGAACTTATTCTCTTGTTTTTTCTTTTAACCTGTCTTTTACTTGATGACTTAATGAAATTTAAAATTTCGAGTTAGATGCTTTAAACAATTGAAGTGGTTTGAAAATTTAGAAGCTGTTTGGTAGCTCTATTTTTTTAATAAAATCAAAAAATAATTTGAAAATATATTTATCAATCATATTCTGTTTTTATTTTTAAAAGATATTTTTTTAGTACTATAATATACTATAATAATATTTTTGTAATTATTTTAATGTATATAAATAATGTTTTATTTTATATATAATTAAAAAATGATAAAAATAAAAATATAATTATATATCCAGAAAAATATAAATGCAAGTGGTCTCAGATCCCAATTATGGCCTTGGAAGAAGATCGCAAATTCCTTTAATAATTATCTTTTAATTAATTTTTATTAAAAAGTAATTAGATGGACAATTATGATGGACTTTAATTATACAATTTTTTGCATGCAATATGATTTGATTTATAAGGTGACGTCAATATTTATTAAATATTAAAATAACATATAAGTTAAATTTAATTAATAACAATACATGTGATAAATTTTAATTGGTTATAACATATTTATTTTAAAATGACATATGACTTGAATTTAATTAATTATATTGTCTACATATTTACTTTAAAAATCTATTAATAACATTTAAAAAACTTTTAAGTCAATAAATATCTATATTGACTATATTTTTACCAAATTTTATTATTTACTTAAAATTTATAAGATGACAAATTTTAATTGGCTCAAAATTTTGAGAGAGCTTTGCCTTCCGGATCCGAAAGAAATTACTCTCTTATGCTCTCTCCTCCTCAACTTTTTATCTCTCTTTTGTCATCTGTCTACTTCTCCTTTTCTCTCCCTGATCCTCTCTTCGCCCCCTCCTCATTTATTCTCCTTCTACTCATTTTTCTTCTTGATATATGAAGAACAGTGTGCACCCCACCAACCCTGCAAAAAACTGAAAGAGAAAAAAAAATTGGAACAAAAACGAAAAAGATTTTGGAAATAAAAGAGAAGAACCCTTCTTCTTCTTCTTCTTCTTCGTAACGGGGTTAAAAATTGAGATTTATTTAATCATGAGCATCTATATATCTAGTTTAGTGTATTTTTGGAGCCCGACGATGTTGTTGCAAATTAGAATTTATTTAATTATGGTTTGTGAAAAGGATTGAAGAATACGGCTTGGAGAGTGTGGGAAGGGTTCCCAATCCCATGATTGACGAGATGCCGAGCTAATGTGAGTAAATATCGGGCGACGTCACGTCGGTCTGAACGGAGTCAGTGGTAATGTCATCTATTGTTAATATGATCATAGTCCTTTATCAACTTAGTAAGATTTAACAAAATTCACGGAGTCAAGTCTGAAGACTAAAAATAAATATTTTTGAAACGTAAAAAAAATTAAATTAAATTAAATTTTGTTATAAATTTAAAAAATTAAAATAAAAACTTTCTTTTTAAATATTAATCTATTAAATGAAAATATTCTTATTTTTTTTAATATTTAACATACTATGGTGAATATGAATATTGATCATATGATTAGATATCTCACTTTTTAAAATAGCTTAATTTTTTAAAAAAATGAATTTTTATATAATTTTAATTATGATATTAAATATAAAAATTATATGCATCATAATATCCAATGTAGTGAATAAATCAACAAGCAGGCTTGTATGATGGAGAAGTAAAGTAGGAAACAGTGCGCAGTAATTGGTGCGGCCGATATTCTTTGACAACTCACAGATGAATAATGAGTAATGCTGTAGTAACCCTGTGAATGAAACGGGTTCATTTCTAGTCATCTTTAAACCCCAAAACTTTTCTCTATGGAGACTGCTCCCACACCCCAAAATCTTTCCACATTCCACATTCCACATTCCACATTCCACATTCATTCCAATCTCAACCCAATATCCATCCTTTTGAATCCTTTTTCTTTTTCGGTAAAATGAAAGTGAACAAATGTACCCAAAAAAAAAAAAATGAAAGTGAACAGACAATAACCACTTTGACTCTTTTGTTCCCCTTCCCTCCGCCATTTCCAATCACTTTCAAGTAATATTAACATAAAAAATAATTTAATTTATTATTATTAAATAATATTTAAATTATAATATATAATAAAAATAATTTAAAAAAATATTAATTTTATTCTGTGTGCTTGTGACCCCGTGACACTTCCACTACGGCATTAAAAGCATTTTCTTTTTTATCAAGTACAGTGGCCGCTACATCCGAAGCCTTCCAAGGCCGAACCCACTGCCCGTGATCCATTCCTCTACTAAATTCCAAAGCAATCCCACACACAACAATCACCCACTCGGCCACTCCACTCCCTCACTATTACTTTATAAATCCCCCCCAACCCACCCAAATGACCGCTCATCCCAGGAAACCGCCCTCTAAACGCATCACCGTTTTCCTCTTCTCTCTTTCAAGATCTGCCTTCCTCCTCTTTTCCATGGCTTCTCTTCTCTCCCTTTCCCTTGTTTCTTTCTTTCTCTTTCTCTCTCTTTCCTCCGCCGCTCGCAACCGGCATTCCCCGTCTCTTTCGCCCTCCCCCACGATCCAACAGGCCTGCAAGGCCACCCGCTTCCCTCAACAATGTCAAACTTCTCTAACCCACCTCCCTCCCGACCCGGCTCCGCTTCAAATCATCCAATCCGCCATCGGGGTCTCCTCCGACAACCTCAAGACGGCCCAATCAATGGCCAAGTCCATCCTGGACTCCTCAGCAAGCAGTCGCAACCGCACTACCGCTGCAAACATTTGCCTCGAGGTGCTCCATAACTCAGAATACCGCATTTCCCTTGCCAATGACGCGCTTCCGCGTGCTAAGACCAAGGACGCCCGTGCATGGATGAGTGCGGCGTTGGTTTACCAGTACGACTGCTGGTCCGCTTTCAAGTACGCCAACGACACCCGCATGGTAGGCGAAACGATGGCCTTCTTGGACTCCCTCATCGGGCTTTCCAGTAACGCGCTCAGCATGATGGTGTCATACGATTTATTCAGGAACGACACTGCCTCGTGGAGGCCACCCATGACCGAGCGTGATGGGTTCTGGGAGGCATCTGGTTCAGGCGGTGGGTCTGGATCGGGCTTCAGCGGCGGGGTCCCGACGAAATTGAAGCCGGACGTTACAGTTTGTAAGCAAGGGGGCAATGGCTGTTACAAGACGGTGCAGGAAGCAGTTAACGCTGCCCCGGATAACGCGGGCGCGCGGAGGTTTGTGATATACATAAAGGAAGGTGTTTATGAGGAGACGGTCAGGGTTCCGTTAGAGAAGAAGAATTTGGTATTTTTAGGGGACGGCATGGGTAAGACGGTTATCTCAGGGTCCTCTTATGCGGATCAGCCGGGAGTGACAACCTACACCTCAGCTACGGTTGGTGAGTTTGTGAATCCCCTTTTCTATTGAATTCGTCCTGTGTCTTATAAACTTATAATCTACTTCGTTTTTTACTTTTTTGGTTGGCTCTGTTTTAGCTTCTGATATTAATTGGCATATAGCTAAAGCAACCATGAAGAAAAAAATATCAAACTTTGTTGGTTTCCCATTGAAGATTTCAGATTCTGTGGTTTGAACTATGACGAGTAAATTTGGAATTTCAATTTTAGAGGAGGAAATATTGTTTTAAATTAAAAAAAATTATTTGAAGATTTGTTTCGTCTTTTTGGACCAAAGAAGACGACAAATTCCATACCCTGCCTTCGGTTCTGAGTTAGTGCATTCCATGGCGTGTCTCTGTTCCTGAGCTCACTTTCGTTTATTTATGGTTCGGCATTATGTTTCCGTTTAAATATATTTACTTGTTTACATTGCAAAATTATCTTTTTTTCTGCGAAGCCTTTTTGTGGTACGATTGCAACGGGTGCTTATAATTTATGTAGAATTATAAGATTTTATGAACATCCTATTGGAAATGAAAGTTTCCTCGAATGCATATCCTGTTTTGATATATCTGATTTCTACCCATCTTGTACACTATCTTTAAACTGAAGGATGATATGCATGATTACTAAAATAACCATCTTTCTTTTGAACCTGGTTCACCCCCTCCCTCAACCCATAAAAAGAAACAAGAAAAACTGATTAATTCAGAGTACTTTTCCTGAAACTCAAGACTTCCGACAAGAGCTGAAAGAAATATGATAAAACTGATAGTTGTTTATAGATTTTCCATTTCTTTTGGTTGTTAATGTTGTGATTTCATATTTTTTTTTCAGGTGTTATGGGTGATGGATTCATGGCCAAGGATCTAACAATCCAGAACACAGCAGGTCCTGATGCTCACCAAGCAGTGGCCTTCAGATCAGACAGCGATCTCTCTGTCATTGAGAACTGCGAATTCATAGGCAATCAAGATACTCTTTATGCTCACTCCCTGCGCCAATTTTACAAATCATGTCGCATCCTGGGCAATGTGGACTTCATCTTTGGAAATTCCGCTTCCATTTTCCAAGACTGTCAAATCTTAGTCCGTCCCAGGCAAGTTGGACCAGACAAGGGCGAGAACAATGCCGTCACAGCACATGGCAGGATAGACCCTGCGCAGTCAACAGGCTTTGTTTTTCAGAATTGCTTGCTCAATGGCACTCAGGAATATATGGCATTGTATTATAGCAAGCCTCAAAAACACAAGAACTTCTTGGGGAGGCCATGGAAGGAGTACTCTAGAACAGTTTTCATTCATTCTTTCCTGGAAGCTCTCATAGCACCAACGGGTTGGATGCCATGGAGTGGCGATTTTGCGCTAAAGACGCTTTACTATGGAGAATTTGAGAATTCAGGACCTGGTTCCAATTTAGCTCAGAGAGTACCCTGGAGTAGCAAGGTCCCAGCTGAGCATGTCTTCACATATTCAGTGCAGAATTTCATTCAAGGAGATGAGTGGATTCCACAATCACGTAATTAATAAAATTGATCGTAGAGCGTGAAAGAGGAGCTTCCGCTATATGTTTTGCAATTTATAGTTAGTTAATTACTGATACAATGATGAAGCCAAATACCTTAGGGAGGAAGTTCCAAATCTTTCAATCAGTATGATAAAAGATGCTGGCTTTACTGGTTGGCCCTGCTATGGGAGAACCATATTATTTTGTAATTAAATTATAGTTCTTGTGGAGTGGACAATTTTATGGAGTAGAATCTCGGCATAACCAAAAGAGATTTGAGTATGATTAAAACAGCAATGGTTTCCCGGACTTCCAATCAAAAGTCAATGTTTTAGTAGATCACTTGATTATCTGAAATCTAAATTATGCTTTCAAGTTGTCAATGCATCCCATTCCTTTTAGTGATCTGTCCATGTATATATCCATCAGCATTTGGTCTTCGAAAATAGTGCAAGCAGCGATAGTTGGGGATACAAGAGTGTATTTGTGGATTCTAGACTCAATTTTGATTGGAAAAGAAAAAACAAACGAAGCTGAAATATAATAGTCTCCCTTGTATACAAAAAGGTGTAGGAATTTGAGACATGGGATGCACTCAAGAATTTTATATATTATGGAGGCCTAAAAATGATTTAGCTTTCAAACTAAAATCATAGTGGGAAGTAACTTTGTAACATATAGTTTATTTTAGTAGGTTCACGGTAGGTTTTGACCTATAATCCATTAACTACTTCCTTTTACTTTATTTTCCCCACTTGAATTGGTTCCTCCGTCAACTGCCTTCAGAAAGCTATGGCCAATTGGGTATCCATTTGCAAAATAATGCGCTCTTATCTCTGGACCTCTGTAGTCAACGTTTCTGGTGTGGTTGAGAATTACGCATGGAGAAGTAGTTTTCCACCAACCACCCACGTATAGAACTTTGGACTGTCAGAGAACGGTTCGGCAAAACCACATGGCTAGTTGAATAATGTGTGTGTTAGCTCAACCTGCTAATGCTCTGTCCCCTAACGTACCATGTGTAGCGGAAAGTTCAATGTTTAATCAAATCTAAATTATTGAAAATTTATTTGCCTTTAGTTGAGGCCGAATTGGTAACCGAATTCAAGTCAAATTCCAAGATTCTGCTCACCCACATGGGATGATATAAGTCGGGGTTAGTAGAGAGCATTTTGATGGAAATTCAAAACTTTCTTTCTTTATTGACTCATTCACGTAAATTCCTCTACCATTGAATTTTCATGACAAGAGCTATAATCTGATCAGACTGTAGATCATTTTTATGCAAAAACTGAAGAGTGGGAAAAAAAATTTCCTAGCAGGATGAGTTTTAATAGTTGAGGAAAATAGAAAATGAAACTCACGAATCATTATAAAGCAGAAAGAGATGTTGTGGTAATGGCAGGTGGTGTTAGAGTATAAGATTCATCATCTGTCCAATTTGTCTCTCCCCAATGCTGCAACATGCTTTTCCAGGAGCACAAATTATCAATACACTTCTTTAAGCGCCAATCTTTAACTTTAATTCGCCAATGCCCATCTGTGTAGTTTGCTATTTCAGCTTGCCTACGATCCCATTCTAACTGTGCCTTCTGCTTTGATTTCAAAAGGCAAAACTGCTGCAAAAGCTCAGGCATTGCGTCATGTACCCTCCACCACCTTTCATGAGCAACATCACTTGCAAACTCGTGAAATATATCCGTATTCCAGTTGCAATCATAGTCCCTGAAGCACAACCATGGCTTCAAACCCAGATAGTGAAGAACGTAGAGAATTGGAGGATCAGCACCAAATAGCCTGGTTTTCATTTGTTTCTTCTCTTCCTCATCACCAATCCAAAAATGCTTCAAGAAGTTCATGTGTCTGGGAATCCTGTGCCACCATGTGAATATTTCATTTAGATATCCCTGATCTCCTCCATTGTAGGACTCAATCTCATTAATATGATCCATTAGAAGCTGGAATGTGCAATTTGATGGCTCAACCACCATGACACCTGAGTTAAAAAGTGTGGCATTATTTCCAATGGCAGTAATTTCTGGCATTCCGAATAGGAAATCTATGTTTCTTAAAATAAGCAAATCTGCATCAATGAATATTATCTTGTCATAATCTGTAAGCTGCCATAATCTGAATTTGCTATAGTTCCATTCATTGTATGCATCTTTTTCAGCTTTTGGGTTTCTGATCCTCTGGATTGTCCTAACTTTCCACCCTGCTGCTTCCAAACCACTTCTGTGATATCCACTTATTGTCTCATCAACAAGTATTACAAGGTCTCGAGTTGATCCAGACATGCGGATGCTTTGCGCAGCAGCTATAGCTCCACAAACATAAACATGAGCTGAATGGAGAATTGTTGCATAGGCTTCTCTGCGAACATTTCCCGTGTAAACCAGCTCTGCTTCCAATAAATTCAATCCAAACCATGTCAGCTTCATGATAGCAAAAAATAATAATAAAAACAGCGTGATACTAACAGGAAAATCATATATGCAAATATGAAGATTTTAGGTCTTGTTTGTCGGCTTTGTAGTTCTTAAGCTATTATTGAGTGAGCGTTTTTTTTTTTGGGTAATAAAAATTATAGTAATAATATGTTACTTTAAAACTATCAATCATGGTGCTAGTGTTATGTCTGAAAGTTTGGAGGCCTAACCCAAAGAATTACTTCCTTAAAGAGACAATTCAATTAAGCTGTTATTGCCGGTGAAATACAGATATGAACGGACAGAAGTTCATGTGCTCTGTCCTTAAGAAAGCCAGCTTGAAGATTGGACCACGAAGGCATGTCTCAAGTGAGTGTGTGTATGTGTGAAAGAGAGGAAATCAAATGAAGCATGACTAGAACTGACCTTTACCCCTCATCGGAAGTGCAAGTTCACAAGATCCTACTGGAAGCTGGACTTTTTCTCTCAAAACTCTCAAGTTTGGTCTGTATAACCAAGCTTTCCCTTCACGTCCAACAAGTTCTTTGCAGGTAAACAGATTTGGTATTGGAAAGCAATTGGTAATGAAGAGAACATATACAGGGTAGCTGCCTTTGAAAGAGGCTGCAAGGCCAGCTGCTGCAAGCTGCAGGTGCAACCGAGCAACATCTCTTGACCAATTCCCCCCATTTTGACAGGGAAGCTTAACAGCTATAAGATTAAGCCTTATTCCAGGAGATATAAGAGTTGGTAGAGAGGGGCAAACGGGAACTTCGGTTTCTTCTTCCTCATCTATCCATTCTGGGTACAAGGACTCCCATGTAACATTTTTCGCAGCGTACTCCAAGTGCAAAACAATATGGGCAGCATCAGGAATGAGCTTCTCCCATTGGCCTACTTCAGTCTTATTGAAGTTCAAAAGGCCAACCCCTTGAAATTCAATCATCCCTGTCAGCTTCTCAGTAATTGCCAATATATCATTCCAGTCAATGTCCAAATTCGATATATAACGAGGATCTGAACCTCCCCATATCCACCTGTTCACAAAGTTTGGCATTAATCTAATTCACTTCTAAACTTCCTTTTTGCTACGAATGCAGAAAATTATGGTTTCTCATAATACATACCGAGAGCCAGAGCTCGATAATTGGCTGCTATTATAAACCTCTGGAGAGTAAAGTAGAGTTACAAAAGTACCACAAATGGTTAGTAATAGGATAAGCTTCAAGAAAGGAAACTTGCATCTTGAGCTTCTATCTTGGAGGCTCAAGTGGAAAGGCTTCTCTACATCTTTCGCTTTACTTCTCGGCAATCTTCGTTTGTACAACTCTTCACTGATCCATGTAGATATTTAACAACAAATTAAATCGACATACAGCCACACACAAAAAAAAAAAAAAAAAGAATAGAAGAAGAAGAAAACACAGAATAACTAACAATCGCAAATAAGAGTTTCGAAGTCCACTTTTTTGCTGGAGCTCTATCCGAGCAAGCAGAACTGATGAAAAGAAAAACACGTCACTTGGACCTTAAAAGGTGACCAAGGGATTTTGGAAGGAATCAATGTGTCCATTTGGTAGTAAATATATAATTATATAATAACTTTTTTCCTTTCACAAAATAGAGGGGCAATTTATGTTCATATAATCATATTTGTTTTCATGTAATGCAAACAATTCCCGTAGGAAGCAGTATCTATGAGCACATCAGCAATCCTCCTGCCACATAAAGTATATTACAAATGGGAAACAGACGCAATAACTAGTGCCATATTAGTAGTTGAACTGAGATATCCTCTTTCTCATATATATATATATATATATATGCCTGCAGGGAAGCACCTAGTGGCAGAGCATGAACACGCCAATCATTATATACTTGGCAGAATAACGCCTCCTTTTTTTTTTGTTTGTTAGTAGGGTCATAGTTATTTTCGAACTTTGTTTGGACTAAATCTACTCTCCAAGTAATCTTAAGAGTGCACTCCTCCTCCTTATATGAATATGATGCATTTAAGATTTAATTTCAAAGTGTTCTCCCAAAAAATCTAACCCAAAATGCTGAAGAATAATGATTTTTTTTAATACAATACCAAGTTGATGTTTAAATTTTAATTTTCTTGTGCTAACAATCTAGATCATTCATCATTATATTACACACACACACACACACATATATATATATAGTTCTTTTTTAAACAAAAATTCAAGAGATGGATACTAAATAAAATGCACCGCAATTAACACACGCCAGTAATCCTATAAAACTGTTAATTTCCTACTACCATTTCTCACAAACGGGACGATATATTTAAATAGTTTCTGCATATATTTAAGGTTGGGATGAATGGCTTATGGTCCTACTGCTCACCTAAGTAAGGATGTTGATACAGACTTGACAACGCTGTTGAACCGAAGCCAAATCAATGGCTATATACAAATATATATATATTTGCAAAAATGTGAAATAATTGAGAAGTGAGATCGATATAATAGTGGTTGGCTTTCTTGAATGTGAATGACAGATATTTTGAGATGAAACGTCATTGTCGTTTCCTGAAGCCATGAAACGTGATCCGGATGGTAAAAGCCAAATCTGTAAAGCTCCCTCCTGGTGCTCAAAAGTGAAAAGTATTGGACAACACTACGAAATACTTTAAGTTAAATCCTACGAGGTGTTGGGAACTAAATCAGCAACCATATTTGAGAATCATACCTCGGAGCTTTATTTAATTCCCCGTGAGGAAGGAAGAGAGATAACCTAGTCTTTAAACCTCAAACTAAACCTCATGTAATGTAAAAATAAGGGGTCCTATATATGTGGTTGAAATGCAACATTAATGGCGGAGAACACATACAATTGTTGCCTTTAACATATTACAAAGTTAACGTGTTTTGGTGACCGTATCTTGATATTATGAAGCATTAGATATTGAACAGTGACTTTCACAGGAAATGTGCAGGTTAATGAGGGGATTCCTGGTTAAGAATACCAGTTTCACGACAATGATAAAAGAGAAAAGGTAAAGCAGAATGTGTAGAGAAGAAGAAGGAACTCACATGGATGCAGGTAAACGGTGTCTAGCTTCAACGGCATGCGGCGAAGTACCCATTGTTACTCTCATATTAACTTTTCGGCTACAGGGACATGCAGCATCCGATCTGCACAGCGGGGAACCAACTTTCGTGAACTTGATGCCCAAAAAAGCAATTAACAGGAAGAATATGTGGGCAAAGTAAATCGAATTCCTAGAAACTATCTTTACATATTCATTTAAAAAAAAAACTCACAGCATAATATATGCAAAAGATTATAGCCTAATGAGTGTATCATAATGATAGAAGTAGATGAAGAAGGGAAATCATTTAGAGAGCAAATACTACATAGTATACGGTGTGAATATTTAAATCCCGAAGGGGCCAAAAACTGATCATATTCTTAACCCCAGAAACCAAAGAAGAGAGGCAACATTCTTATTGTTAGAGGGAGGAGGAGGAGGGAGGGAAATATGGTTGGACCGACACCTTTTGCAGATTAGCCGATAACTGAGAGAAGGGACAATTGATGGCATAGTTGGGGGTTTGAGTCAATATAGACAGATTGACAGAGTAACGTCTTCAGGAATTTTTCTTTCATCTTTCAGTTTCAATGTTTCATTGTAGTTTTGGGTAGTCACCAACTCCTTTTTTTTTTTATTCATACTTTTTTTTTAAATCATTTTTTCGTTTCCCGTTATTAGTCAACTTATCAAGCTAAAAACTATATTTACACTGATCATGTAAAAGCATATGTTAATTAGGGTTAAGCGTTGGCATCAGGAGTTTATTCTCCTAAAAAAGAAAAGCGAATATTAATATTATTAAAGAAGCCATATTACCATGAAAGAATTCAAATTTTGCAGAAAGTATGAATCATTTTGTCAAGTTGTTCATGGCAGTAAGTTATGTATCACTTGGAAATGGCTTTAAAGATCTTTCAACCCTCTTTAGAGCAAAACGCAATTAGAAAATTCAAGAACTGTTTGCCATAAACTAATTCTAGTTTAATATGAAAGAACCTTTTGATTTATCAAAATTACCATTAATTGGTCCATGACATGGGAGTTCAATATTTCCTGTCTTATATTTTTCTTACGACTTTATTTTCTTGTGGGGAAGGAATCTTCGAAACTGAAATTTAAATTCTTAGAAGCATTTACGGAAAAAAAAAAAATGTCGTTGTAGAGAGAGTGGTTGCTAGAGATTAGGTTAATGAAAACAGTTGTTTATTGGATTTAGAGTAAAGGCAGACACATATCCCAATCCGATGTCCCTTGCCAGATAGGGAACCTTAATTATTATTTTTATATTTTTCATATTATTTTTTTTAATAAAAAAATGCCCATAAACAAGGAAGACTATTGTTAATGCTTATTCCTTTAGATCTTATCCTTTATTGAATTTTCCATGCTTAGGGTTTTGCATTCCCTATCCCTCTTCTTCCTCTTTTCTTAATTATGCCTCGCATGGTTAATTCCAATTCCAAAGTAGGTAAAGTCTCTCATCAATATAATTTTCTCTTTATTTGAAGTTCATCTCCATTTGAAGAAATTGGATGATAACATCAAACACCTAATTAGCTGCCAAAGACAAGTCCACAAACATATTAACTATTTCTTGGTGTTGTGATTCTTCTGGAATTAGTATAATTAATTTATGTTTGGAATTGATTGATATTAGTTTAAGTGTCCATTCAGTAACTATTTCACCAAACCCATGGATTTAGCACCACCAAAATTCGTCAAAACTACAATAATGATGCTGATTAACTGAATTAAAAATATTGCTTATCGATCAGCAAAGGAACATTTTACCTGTTGGCCATCCCTGTTCCCATCTAACTTGTTTATATTTTGCGTTTTAGTCTTTGCACTTAAGTTAAGACATAGAGTCGGAGAAAAAGGAAAATCCTATTTATAAAGGGATAATACGATGTATTAAAAGATCTAAGAATGCATTGTGAGCAGCATCACCCCAGAAACATCTCAAAGTTAAAACGCTTATAAAAAAAAGAATCTATTAAAGCAGAGGCAGAACGGGTGGCGGTATTATAACTGAAATGGACAGACTTGTTTGAGTTAAAAAAAAGTGGATGGTGGGAGAAGACTTGCTATAGTGTCATGGAAGCCTTGCACCTATCGCTACGTATCCCCTAATACTCCATCCCATGCATTACATTTCAAATCTAATTTTGAGTCTTTTGACAGGTAATTTTAACTATACATATTGAGACTACAGATAAGGAATTCGGCAATGAAGGGAAAGGGACAATGAAAAGGAAAAGGAATATAATAAAGACGCGAGACTTTGTGTATTGTATTGCAAGTAAAGCAACTCGATGGTAAAGGTTTCAATCTGTGGCTTTGCCGCCCTGCACGCTATAACTTCAGTTTTGGACTTGGTGTTTATCATGCATGCCTTGGATAGTATGTTATCGTAAAAGTTACAACAATTATTTATTCATTCCAACTATTGTGTTATCTTTAACATCATGGATCAGTGTATCAAATAACAAAATATGGCTCTATAAATAATTAAATATAGTTGGAATGATTATTAAAAGTGATTCATAATATATGTTATCTTTAATACTGAACTACGTAACTATTGCTTCCGAGTGCTTGGCAACTGCCGTCAGCAGGCACATTGCCCTGCAAGACATTTGGTTGTATGAAAATGCAATGTTCCATAGGGCACCACATCTACTGTGCAACGTAATTGCATAAACTGCCAAAATGTAACTCAATCGTCTAAATGCGGATCATTATTATCATTGGGAAGAAGATACAGCAACCAAACTAAGCCTTGACATTTTGACCCCTTTTTTAAAACACCAACCCCCGCAAATCCCCCCCCCCCCCCGGGGAAAAGAAAAAAGAAAAAAAAAGAAGCAACACATCTATGTGGCGTAGAAAGTTCTTGATTTCCATTAACGGAAACGATGGGAGAAACCTTTCTTTGTCACGTCGAGCTGACATAATCAATTAGCAAAGGCCATCAGCATGTTATACAGTAAATCTAAGGACTCTCAACTCGCTTTAAATTTTATTTTACCTTATAGCCGAGTACAATTCAACACTTCTATGTGGCATAGAAAGTTCTTGATTTCCATTGACGGAAACGATGGTAGAAACCTTTCTTTATCACGTCGAGCTGACATAATCAATTAGCAAAGGCCATCAGCATGTTATACAATAAATCTAAGGACTCTCAACTCGCTTTAACTTTTATTTTACCTTATAGCCGAGTACAATTCAATCCTTTATTGTTTAGAGAGAGAGAGAAGTGAAAATAATTCTCAGGTTTTACTTTTCCATTCTCAGCTTTCAATTTCAGTCCAATTATTTTAGATAGCAAAAAACACTTTCCTCTGGTAAAAGGCAGATAATTTGCTTTATGTGAACTATGAACGAGATAATTAAAAGAAGCAAGGTAAATATTTCGATATTGCTCGCTATGAAAAAAAAAATCACACACACGGTCACACAGAGGATATGAGGACAACAATAGAAGGGATCACAAATCAGTATCAGATTTTTCCTCTTTTGGTGGTGCAAACTGCCTGGTGAGACGAGATCGTGTCCACGGATCAAGGGGAGCTCTCTCTGGTGGTTGAGGAGTAGGTGGCTTTGACTGCCTAAGCTCATTTTCTCGGTCAATGAACCTGTTTTAAGAGTAAAAAATTAATTAAACAAAATAGGCCAATCTCAATTTTCTCATTTTAAGCAATCCTAATAGCCTGATGTTTAAAAGTTCGCTATCACAACATAAATAGTGAAGCAGAAAGGCAACATCAAGAACAATGAGAAAACAATAACTTCTTATAGTGAAACAAAGCTCTGGGTCACCTAAGCTGCTAGATTGTAGGCCTGGGTAATGATGCCTTAAGTTCATTTCTCCATATCGCCATGAAAATAACAATAAAAATAAGATTTTAGACCACCCACATTACTGAAACAAACAAATCAATGACCATTGAAGACATTACTCGATGTAAGCCATTGGTGCAGCATCCCCCACTCGTATACGAGTCCGAAGCAATCTAGTGTATCCGCCTGCTCTATCCCTGGAAAATATAATATATGTTCAGTGCTACAAACTCACAATCAAAAATTCACAACTGAAGTTTCATCACTTTCAACACACACTTGTATCGATAAGCCAGTTCTGTGAACAGCTTATGAAGGACATCATCTCCACGCACAAAACTCGCAGCATGCCTTGCAGCAGATAGGGAACCCTACAACAACAATTTAGGTTGGGGACCATAACTAAGTTCAAGAAGTCAAGCTAAATAAAATGAGAAATGAAAAAAATGAGTATTCAGCTATTATGTTCAGTAATTATGACTACAGTAAAAGTTGTAAACAGGCATCTGGTTCTGGTCAATTATATTGACAAACGCACATTGGAACTAACTACTAATACGCGGTGCATAAGCAGTTGCTAATAACGGAGCTCCTATAAATTTCAAAGTGCACATTTGAAGCAAAGGAAAACACTTACACTCAACTTTGCTACCTCAACTTTAAAGAACGAAGTTAGCAACTCAAGAACTATCAGATATGAATGGATTAATCAACTTCTTCACTCTTAGAACCAGATCAAATTTATTCACTTTTACAAAACAAGTATTTGCTAATATAAACAGAGCTTCTCAATTTAAGCTGTAATCCCTACATCTTTGAACACAAACCAAAAGAAGCTACCTAAGCAGGATCGTTATAGACATATTTGAATTCATTCTGGAAATCAATTTAATTGATCAATTATAAACAAAGCCATGTGATTCAAACAAGGAAATTTAGAGAATCTTGAGGGTATCAAAGCTCAAGGTGAGAAAGAAGCTAGGATTCAAAATCTTGCCAACATGCATGATCCTCCTGTATGGACACATAGTTCCTTGTCAAAGCTGGTAAATCACGGGAAGACAAAAAGCCACTAGCAATAAACAATTACTATAGGAACTAAGTTTCATTAAATGGATTAGTAGCTTTCTGTTGTTCTATTCCTATCCTTTCCTAGACATAAAATTCCCAGGGAGCACAAATCAAATAAAAGATAACACTTCAAATAGAGAAACTGCATAAAGGCTTTATATACAAACCTCTTTCCCAAGCTGTACCATATTATCAGCAAGTCTGCGGATCTCTTTCGCCTATAATAGAAATACAACGATCTTATATGCAATATTTGTTGTTGCGAATTTTTTTTTATATATAATACAAAATTGAAATGCAAAATTGCAAATTTATAATGCTATCGTTCCCCTGATTGATTATTGAAAAAGGAATAGGACAGAAAATACAGCCTAGCAGAAATATAAATTTGCCAAAACATGTTATGACCATATATCAAGCAACTAAGAGATTTTTTTAAAGAGAGAGAGAGAGAGAGAGAATGTTATCGCAATTGCATAAAAAATGAACTATATACCATTAAAAAAAATTATATCAAATGACTAACGCCAATAAGCCCTGAAATCCAGCAAAGACAAGATCCAGAAAAAAAACTCCAACCAGGTAAAAAAGAAAAAAAGTACCTTGGCAACAGTGGTTTCGATACGCTCGTGCTTCACCAACTGCGAGACCATTGTTCTAAATAAGAACAAAAAATTAATTGGCACCAATTTAACAACTTTGCAGACAAATTTAAGATCAATAAGAAATGGAGTTTTAGTAATAACCTGAGCATGGACATCCGATGACCCGTAGGTCGACCAAGCTTCCTGAACTTCGTCATTTTGAGGGACGCAGCGAGCGAGTGAACAGGCGCAAATGGAAAAACCCTGAATTTCAGCGTTGGATGGCGGAAGACGACGGAAGGGTTTTAGGGTTAGGGATGACATAAGGTTGGGCTTTAGTTTTGTGTTGGACAGCCCAAAATTTATTCAACAATTTTGGCCCTTACAACAGGCTCGAGCCCACTTCAACAATTTTTGTTTTTTCTAAGCTGTGGGACAAAAGCCCAAAAGAAACATAAATTTGAAGAAAAAAGAGATTTGACCCAAATAAACACTAAACTAAAAAATTATACAATGTGGCTTAAGATACTTTTGGTCTCTTTAGCGTCCTTAAATTTTAAATTGAACAATTTTTGTTCATACCCAAGCTTGTTTATCCAAAATCATATTAAAATCAAAAGAAAAAAGTTTCAAATAGCTATGATTATAATCTAATCATGTATTTTATTGTAATATTTTATTTTGGAAAACAAAAGATTAAGAACATATCGTACCCAATTCATTTGTGGATACCAATAATACTCGTCCATATAAGAAGTGAGAGAGAGGCATTTAAAAAATTACCTGCTGATATGTTGATATAACTATTGTTTTTTTTAACTTAGTTGATCTTCTAAGATAGATTGAGACAAGAGGTAAGTGTCTGAAAGGGACATATCTCAATTGTTTGAGTTTCCCATGGTGTTGAAGTAACGCCACCTGTTTTTTTCCATTTCCACTGATTGATTCCCATTTTCACAACCTTGTTCATATCATTCACTTCTGTCCATATTCTTCCTTCACGTCACCTTCATTTGGATAATGATAATGTGAAACTGAGCATACGGTTCTGAATTTGTAATAAAGAATGATAGTTAGCCTTTCTTTTTCTCTAATCTACCTGTGCGGTTCATAAAGTCTTCAAAATCCGTAGAAATTGAGAAATAGATAACAGAAAACAGACCAATGAGGCCAAGCCAGCACTCAGCACTGGCAGAGAGGCACCAAAAGCTGCAACAAAACAAAATTAGCAGATACCTACATTCCATAACTAGTTTCTGTATGTTTCATTTAGTCTGGTTCGCTTTTTCTTTATGATTGTTCCTTCGGGGATCAGACTAACAGCATCTACCTTAAACAACTAGCAACAGCGGATGCCTATCTAATGACGAGAATATACTTTTGTCCGTTACGACCCAAACAAAATAAAGAAAGCTAAACTAATGTCTATCCTCTTTGTATCTTTTTATATAATATACGAGTTCTCTTATCAATTCTTGGGTCGATCACATTATTATAAATATGAGATGAATCTCTCTGAACATGTATTTGTTTGTGAAATATGGAAACTTGTTTGACAGTTCTAAGAATTTTATTATCAAGAGTTAAAAGTCACATTCTAATACCTAATCTTCCACTTGAAGATAGATTTATTGAGACTCATTGTAAAGTTGACTAATGTAAGAAATAAAGGTGGCCTTTAATCGATCACAAGTATATCCACATGAAGACTATAATAATATTTTGTAAAAGTGATCCCACAAATTCAAAGACGCAAGCTCGTCTAAGAAATTTGCCGTGCGAGAAAGGTTGAAGAAGGAATCTTTACACCATCTTTCTTTTTCGACATACCAAAACCGATTTCACGTTTTCCATATAGAACATGCAGTGAAGGGGAAGATTTCTCGCGGTGAGTATTGATTGTATAAGGCATTATTAACTCAAAAATTCTCCTGAGATCTACAAAAAACTTTCAAACATGGAGGGGAAAAGTTTAAAGCAAAAATAGATTACAGAGTTCAACAAAAAGAAACTTCAAAATTAGACCAAAATTGGAATAGTCCCCAAACTTCAAAGCTAGACTTTGCAACAGTTTATGCCCATGTTGGAGAATTGACCGGACAGGGCAGATCCACCAGCCATATCCATTTTCTTTGGCTTCACCGTTGGAGGTACCCACTTGCCAATACGACCTTTTGCTCCTATACAATCCTCTCGGCCAGCAACTGCATTGCCAAGCTCTTTATGACATCCCGAAGAAAGCCATTTGGATCGCATGTAAGTAGTGGTTCTCCATGGGGGTACATGGAGGCCTTTCTGTCTGAGGGACTGTTTGGCAGCAGAACGAAAGCACGGAGATTATCTTGCACAATTTGTTTTCATCCCCAACAAAGATGACTGGCAATAAGTCTGTCAATTCTCTATAGTACTGTGTAGGCCTTGCAAGTTCAAATTGGGACCTGAAGTCTATGTCTACTATGACCCTCACCGGATTACCATCCTCGTCTTCAATTATCACTTCAATATATTCGTATGCACCTGTTATGCAAAGAAATTGTTAGACAACAGACAGTAAAAGCTGAAATTTTCCAGGAAAAAATGAAACACAAGGGTATTTTAGGGACAATTTCGGGAAGACCACAAAAAGAACTCCTCAAGCAGAGCAGTATTTTCAAATTTTGATCTCTAACTAGAACTAACGAACTAAGTAATCTAAATTAGGAGACGGACAAGGTTCTCCCAAAGAGAAATGAAAATATTTAGGAAGATGGAGAAAGACCCACCAGCAGGACATCCCGAGGAGGTGGCCCAGGATGTTTGGCACAAAGAAGCACGAAGGCCATCCATTTTGAGGGTCATGACGAGCCAATTCCTCAGACTTGTACTTTTCTGAGTATCCCTTCTGCCTCTCATATGCTTCAATACATACTTCTCAACCTTTACCTCTGCTGCCGTCTGACTCCTTAGGATATCCTAAATTGAAATCACAAAAGCAGCTTATCAGAGACCAAAATAATTTCAACAAAGTAACAAACTCCGAATTTTTTGAAAAGCACCTGTAAAATGAAATACTGGGTTCGATGGCTTAAAGCAGGAGAGTTTGAGGACGTGGAAGTTGTAGCAGGGGAAGGCGACTGTGATTCTATGAAATCTTGTACCATCCGAACCAGCTCGTCCTCCTCTAAGCTACCCATCTCTGTGATTCCCCGTAGTCAAAGAGAGAAAAAGAATGACACAAAACGGGGTCTAAACTTTAAGAAACGCGACAGAGTTTAGTTGTAGTTGCTGAAAGGTTCGTGTTTATATACGGGAAGACTGTCGCTGTGGTATGGTGACAGATGAGGCCATGATAGGGTAATCAAATAGAAATGGTTTAAAAAAAAACAAAAGGTTTACTGCTGTAAATGAGGGTAGAGTCTATAGTGCAGAATATGCTTGTCATTGTCATGATATGAAAATGACAGAAAAAAGGTAGATCCAAAAAAATCCAGAAGTTACTCCAGATGGAGATTCAGTCTGATTGCTTGGGAAGTAATGAGGATATATGGGTTAGAGCGTGTTATGATTTAGAAGATGGAAATTGAAAGAGAGAATAATTCCACTGCTTCTGCGTTGGAAACTAATAAAAGAAATACATTTTGTGAGCAATGTTGGGTTGGACATGAACTTTGTTTTCTGGGTGGCGTCACATGACTTCGTACAGTGATGACCAACCTCGTACATCTAGGCTGAACATGTGAATTAATTAAACATAATTTGGTAACATTAAGCTACTGGTGTTAAATAATATTAAATAATTTAAAACTATCAATGTCTAAGAAATTTATATTGCAAAATAACATCCAAAAAACACACATTTATACAGAAATAAAACACCATGTCCCAAGGCTGCTTATTTTTTTGGGGCTAATAAACATTCCGAAATCACAAGAGGCATCCATAACTTGTAATTAAATGAGTATCAAACAATAGAAATTTGCTTTATGACGCTATTTTGGATATTGAATTACCTTTTTGTCCATCTTGAGGATGTCCATATAGGAGACTAAACTTCTGGGGTTAGATTTTTTTTTTTCTTTTGGTACACTAAAAAATGGAAAACAGAAAGAGACAATAGTGACAGACAAATCAGATCAGCCACGTCGAATTTGTGGCCTGATTAAAAAGAAAGAAAAAATTGGCAAACGGGTGGTCCACCTTAAATTGGGGAAGAAAAAATTGGGCCTACCTATGATGAATACGAGCATAAAGGAAACTTTTGCCTGGCCCAATTAATAAGAGACTATACGTTTCGTACAATTGAGCACCAAGGGACTCTAATCTAGCATCTTCTTCCTCTTTTTCTTTTTTTCTTTTCTTTTTTTTCATTTGGGGGCTGAACGTAATATGACCCTTCTAGGGAGTGAAAAGTTCCGTTGGGAAAATTTGGAAAATCAGCATCGTTATGATGGCCGTCATGACCGAAATAATGCCTGGCATTGTGGCTAGTTGCTAATCCTGGCTAGCGTTCCCAGTTTAAATGTCAGAAATTGTGGGAGACATACCAACAAAACTACTGGATCTTATTAGGAAGCATGTTAAATCATTTAGCAGTTTAAATATCAGATATGGCTGCGGTTGGACATCTTATGCGGTGGGATATACCTTGAATAGTTGCAGCCACTTGGGTGCGTAAACCTTGCCTTTGGAGGAATTGAATCGCTCATCCTTCTGTTACTAAAGACAAAACTATAGTGCTGTGGGAATAGTATTACCATTGGAATAATAGATTATTTGAACCAACTCACTAATTTATTAAAAAAAAAAGAGAGACAAAAACAAAAATAAAAAACAAATTGATATTTAAAAAAGTAACAATTTACTAACTATCACACAATCAAAGAAAAATTATGCATTTAACTTGTAAATTTTTGACTCAAATGGTATATAAATTTAATTTTAAAGTTAAAACATTTTTATAATATTAAGAGTTTGAGTCTATGAAAAAATATTTATAAAAAAAATAATTTTATTATTTCGGATAAAATTAATACAAATATTCATATGAACTAAAAAAAGAAGAGAAATTATGCATTTAATTGTTTGTATATTTATCATACAAGATTATTATAACAATAAGACAAATATTTTAGAGAGAGTCACAAGGTAAAAATGAATGAAAATTGTGCTCAAAATATTACCACACGGGCAATGAAGCTGTAAAAAGTAATTACCTGAAAATGGTCCAATGGCTAGCTAGTTCCTAGTTCATAAATTAATGTTCATTAGAGATATAGTGATGGAAAAATTGTACACTGATTCATCCCATATATATTCAGTATTGTTAATTAGTCTCAATTTTTTTTCCTCTTTGTTCATAATTTTATGGAATTATTTTGATGAATTTTTTTTTTTTTGAAGGCTTGCTCATCGCTTAGCTTATTCAAAAGAAGCTTGAAAGTTGAATTCAGGAATGGCAACATGACCGAGTACTTAAAATTTTGCATTGTCCATGCTTGAATCTGAAACATATCTTTACTACCCAAATTTTATTATACAAAAGGAGCTAAAGTTGAAATTATTCACAATTCTTAGTCATCTTCGTGTGCACCAAGTTCTCAGTATTCTCTCAAACATAGCTAGCTATAGGAGCTATAGCAGTAAATTTTTCTTCAAATTTGTTAAATATTATTTCCTTTTATATATAGAGCTATACAAAAGATAATATTATTCCTTTAGATTATGTTATCTCCTTGCATTATTAATTAGTTGTTTGCTATCAACAATCGTCCAAACTTGCTAGTTTGCAAGTCA
Source organism: Gleditsia sinensis (assembly GCA_037074535.1). Classification (NCBI taxonomy): domain Eukaryota; kingdom Viridiplantae; phylum Streptophyta; class Magnoliopsida; order Fabales; family Fabaceae; genus Gleditsia; species Gleditsia sinensis. The sequence goes on along the minus strand of CM073464.1, from coordinate 2,147,666 downwards.
AGTGAGCCAAGTTAAATTGATCCGGATTTAAACGGTTGCAAGTGAGTTAAATGAATCAATTCACTAGATTGAGCTCACTTTGACAACTCTGTAAACTAGTTTGGACTTCATTGTAATATAGGAATAGAAGTACTAAAAAGGAGTTCATGTTGCTGAGGCATAGTTGTGCGAATAACAGACGGGTGACCTACCTGAAACCAGAACATAAGCATTCCCTATTACCTATGTTAGCCAAGTCATACCCACACAGACCATAGCAGTTCGATCCAAGGTGCTAACTTTCTTCTATGTCTAAGGAATTTGACCTAATGCAAGATCTTAGAAATAACAAAAAATGTTGCAATATTCATTATGGGAAAGAAAATCATCTTAACATGCATCGATTTGACAACAACCCACCAAATATAGCAACATATGAATATACCAATGGGGAAAGGGAGTGTGTGAGTAGAACAAAGGAAACCAATAAAAATATGGGAACACGGAATATATTGATTAAATATCAAGCAAAAGTCTCAAACGTTGAAACTATTAGGTATATTATAGCTCTCTATACAAAGTAACACCTAAACAAAGTGTAACAAACAGGCAATAAACTAGGATAGTAATATCTCATCCATGTAAGTTCCCCGGCTGGCAAAATTATAAACCCTAACTCCCAAGTTCAAACCCTAACAAAAAAATCATTCCCATCTTCCATCAGAGAGACAGTAACAAACTTGTTTTAGCATGTATTCCCCAAATTTCAGTACAACTCATGTATAAACAGAAAGTCAAGCACAAAGACATGTCAATCTGGAGGGATCCTCAATGCAAAGACGATATGATAAACTGTATAGAGAATACTAAGGTCGTACAGATTTTATTATATCACAGTTTACTAATGTATCGGCATGTGTTCTTAAGTCCATGATATAAGGAAACAAATAATTTGGTTTAACTACATCTATTTTTGCCAGCATGAACTTCATTCAACATGATATCTGTAAGAAAGCACTCATTCATCCAAAAGCCCACCCATAAACATACACTTTTAATACTCACATGTCCAGTTGTTGTTTTTTTCTTTTATAATTTGAATGGAAAGAATATACACACAATAAGAAACTGATATGCATTTTCATGTAATCTCATATCCCTCAATACTCAAGGTATAGGTTCGCATTCAATGCTGAATTGTGACCAACAATACATTTAAAACAAGTATTTAAAGAAAAGTATAACAGATAATATGAAAAGAAAAATAAAGATCAGAGTGTATTATCTTCAAAGCCATATCTGAGAAATCTTTTTGACTCATTTAAACTGTAATACAAATATATGTATAACTTAGATCATATTTTGAGACATGGCCTGAATGGAGAAAGTTTTCCTAAGGGACCCTATTCTTCTCTAAGCCACATAAATGGACCAGCTCTATATAAACTACAATGAATTGCCAATGGGAGCAACTGGGGAAAAAATTGTTGAATCTTTGAGAACAATAAGTTAGGGTTTTCAAGAAAATAATGAAAATCCTTTCATGAGGATCCAAAATTGCATCCCAATTCTATAGGATTGTTAGAAGGTATTTACGACTACTCAGACAAAATGATGAGTAGGGTATTCATGCTCATAGCCGTTATAATCATAATAAAGCCTCTCCCCCTTAGAAATATCACGAGTAGCAACCAAAAAGACCCTGCATTCACCATTCACACTGTATCTCACACATTTACAGTTCTGCTTCTTCCTACCTTCCCTGCACAAAATTGGATTTATTTTAAGCACAATCAACCTTAAAATTAGCAAAATTATCATGCATATATAAAAATAAATTAGCATTTTACAAAGTAAGAAACCTAAAGAGTTGAGTTATTTACAAAGCATGCCAAAGCCAAACAACTTTTGTGGTAAAATGCGAGCAGTATGGTATAAGAATGTCATGAAATGATGTTTTCTTTTATTCAAAACTTAAGCATGAGATAAGTGATACAGGCTTACAGAGTATGATTGTTGATGCCATTGATAAAGCGAGCAATGTTTCCACGTTTATCAGGGCAGATGACAAGACTTTTAGAAGAATCGATTGCTAGAAGAAGGGTCATCATACTGTCACAATCATCATGTTCTCGGTTCTTAATGTAATCCACATCACCTGTGTATTCAGTAATGAATGTCATATCCTTGATTGGGCCATCTGCCTCTACTGTATAGCTACACCACAAGTATACCCAATAGTAAGTTGTATTTATTGATTTTTACCAAAAAAGAAAGGTGCAAGTATTGATTGCCAATTGTACTATGGAGTTCAAGATGGGTACCCTTCACATGAATCAAAAACAACCATAAGGGGTGGGCATTCGCCTCTTCTACACATAGCTCTGCAGTGTTCCAAGGTCTCAGTATCTTCCCTGGAAAGAACCTAAGGGGAAAAAATCTTTTATCAAACTAGCACATGATGATAGAGACATCTACACCAATAAGCCTGTTTGTTAGTGGATAATTTCTAAGGACACTGAAACCACAAGAGAAGTAATTAGTTGAAACCTGCATGCCACCATCTTCAAACTCGGCATGATTAGCAGACCTAGGAGCCATCCAAGGAAAGTATGTGAGATCATCACTGAATTCCATATGCAATGCTGATAAAGCGGATGCAAGGGAACCCATCTGTTTCATTCTCTGGGAAGGATTTTCTGTTGGAATAAATGGCAATAATCTCCTTCGTTTCTTTTGCAATACCAATGATCCTGAACGTCGCTTACGCTTCTTAGCATCTAGAAGCCCAAAAGGAAAAATGAAGTTTCCAATTAGATATCATATTTTGAGAGGTATCATTGAGACTTTCTAAAGAGTTGAGGGTAAAGTGTACATAAGAATACCCTTAATCCATTGCCTAGATAATGTGAACATGATATCAAAGCTCAACCACAAAAGTTTAGAGAAAACATACCTAAAAGTAACTCATTGACCTACTTTATGAATTAAAATTTATCCAAAGATTAATGGGGAATCCAATGTGAACTTGAAACAAACAAGAAATAGAAGCGGAAGCCAATTTAGGAAAACAAAAGCATACTGGTAAGAATAAATTCCAGCAAAAAACATGATGGCACAAATAGTTAAAAGCGTATTAACATGCATTAATTCTTTGTAGGCTTAATTTGTCTTAATGAAGAATCCCCAACAAAAGTTCTTAATATCTTCAGTTCTTTTTTACTCCCTCCCCCCTCCTCTCTCTCTCTCTCTCCCCAAAGCTTCTTTCATTTTTTTTTTCTTTACATTAGATGGTAGAAAGTTCTCCCTTCCCTTCTACAACCCCACACCCTACTCTTGAAAATTTTAGAAAACAAAAGACATTCATTTCCAATATATAGGAAAGTCAACACAATTCTTTGAAACATTTAAAAAATTGATCTTTGGAGATCATATACATTAAAAACACTTTGATGGAACTAAGACCCCAAAGATATCAAAGAAACTGTATGAAATATCAAATATTTCTTTAAATTAGTCAAGACTTGCCATGAAAATACATAAATATCAATGGATCTCATCATAGTAACTCAATTTGGTGCCAAATCATAGAGCACTTTTTACTCATTATATTAACATTAATGTCCAACTCCCTTTTCTACTTACCAATCCTTCCCTTGGATAATGACACCACTAACATGTGGTTCACTTTTTTTTTTCTGTACCTTGGCAAGACTCGCTTAACCAATTAGTATTTCTACTACCATTAAATCTATCTATTACACGTGTCATTCTACTTGGATTTCTCTATTATCTTAATGTCCTTGAGATATCAATGAAGGTAATATGCTTTAATACCTTGATATTACAGCATAAGAATATTTATGAAAACATCCATTCGACCTCACTGATCATAACGTTGTTTGGCATTAGCTATAAATTTTTATAATTCTTAGGGTGATTGATCATAAAGTCAAGGGAGTTCAAAGTTATTTATGAAGGAAAAAAAGTTTGCTGACACTTCTCCAAGCAAGCACGATGATATATATGCTAAATATGTGGGCGTGAATTCCTGGAATTCACATAAACCCAATCTCAGATTGAGTTGATGATCATGCTTCCTATTTAAGAAGCTCATGAAGAAAGAGCTAGCGTGCCATAGCCTGTTGGTAGATTTTCATTCAGTCAGCCTTCTTTACCTTTAAACAACAGAATAAGATTTCAAAGAGCACAAGACTAATCGCCAATGCAAGCTCATAAAATGTGAGTTTGCAGCTGTCCTAAGATAAAATTTCAGATTGCTATGCAAACAGAAATTAAGAGAACCTGTTCATATCCAGAATATCATATTTGTTAGATACAATTTTAATAATATCATAAATAGAGGCATAGATATTCAAGAAATAAATACAAGCTTAAGTAATTATCCGTTCATTTAACTCACAACCCCAGTAAATGCGGGTAGCTTTGATTAGTTTACTCATCATACTTACCATTAGGCATGTTAAATCCAAATTGATTGTCTATTTGGCAATACCAATAACTGAGAAGTTCTATAGCAAATCATGCTCAAATATCATGGAATTTGTAAACGAAAACAGCTATAGCTTCCATTTCTAGTACAATTTGGAAGAAAACAATCAGCATTGTGGTAGTGCATACCAAAAGCTCGTCACGCAAACATGCATTATGCACTTACAAAAGGGTCAGTACAATCAATAAAAGATTAAACACATGTTCTAATATGTACGTCCTTCTCAAATGATTTCTTGCAGCGATGCCAAATGAAGTGCGAAACCAAATTCAACCCAACATTACATTAATATAGCCAAATAATGATTGAGGTAGATTTATATGGTTAACAATTAACCTGAGTGTGTGCTTTCAAAATGAAAAAAGGTTGTAATGATGATAATAAATGTCTGAAGTTTCACACATTACCTTGTGGAGAAGAGCATTTGTCATTAAGATCAGTACACTTCTGAATCCGGAAAAAATCAATTATCTTCTTCTGAGAGAAACCTAAAATAAATAAAAAAATAACAAGGGCATTGCCACATTTATCGACCCGCATGGCAAACGGCACAACAGACATGTTTCCTGCAGCAGCAAAAAGAAAAAAGAAGAAGAAGAAGAAGAAAATCCCTACATCTTACTCTCTTCTCTCCCGAACACTTAGGGCAAAGCCATGATCCAATTGGGACTCTGACAACAATGGGTCTCACGCATTTCATATGGAAGCCTTTATCGCATATGTCACATAGGAGCAGCTCGTCTGGTCGTTCACCAGTGCCGCATTGGGCACAGGTCACGTCGCTGTAATCGTCCCGCTCAATGACAGCATAGCGGGCTTTTGCCATTATCTCGTTCAAAGACTTATACTTCTTCACCGGAGGAGATGCCGGCGGCGACTGCTGGCGGGGAGCTTGTGTGCGGCGGCTGAAGCCGATAAGCCTCTGGGCAGCCGCCGATGAGGTGGCAGGAGCCATACGTTGTGGGCAGATTGGGAATTTAGAGAGTGCGGGAGGGTAGAATCGGAATTGGCGAGGCGCTTACAGAGCTATCTAGAGGAAGACGAGAATGGAGAAAAAATAGCTTCCCTTCGGGTGCGTCTCGCGGGAGAGTTGGCAACGACGGAAGAGGGTGAGTGCTACGGTGCGCTGAGGTGGATACATCTGATTGGATGTGCTATTGTGCACCCACAATGCGCACGGAATTTTATGCGTGCACTACGCGCACAGTTCCGAGTCTCTTACTCGGTCATAGCCGTTCTCAACTTATAAGAACGAAAATGGGCTCCTTGAAAACGCTTTAACGTATCCTTCTTTTTTCCGTAATTTCAAACAGAAGACTTGTGAACCTCCCCCCTCAAAAAAAAAAAAAAAACATAATAATGTCAAAGTGATGAAAATTATAAATAATAATAAAAAAAGAGTAAATAAATAATGTGCATTGAATTTTTCAGAATCCTTCAAATTCTCTTTCTTTCTTTTTTAAAAAATGCTGTATTTGGTATTAATTGTACATTTCAGATTCGCAATTAATGAAATTTACTTTAAATTTTTTTTTACATAATCTTAATTATTGTTTGTGGCCAGAGTTATTAGTTTCCCATAGCAAATTTTTAACTTAATGGGGAGAGTGGTGAAAAATAGTAGTAGGTGTGTAGTTAGGTAAATTTTTATATTTAAGGCGCACAAAATTCAAATTTAACTATTAAAAATAAATAATAAATGATTGATCAAATAATAGAATTAAATATGTGATTTTTTTTATTACATGAAAAATTTATCATAATAAATATATATATATATATATATATATATATATATATATATATATATATATATATATATAATATCATCTCTATCTATATTTCATTTGCTGAAAAATAAACTTCGAATATAATTTGTTAAAAAATATATATATAATTAAAAAGAGTAGTTATTATTGTTTGTTTTATATACATATAGGAATTAACAAGTTAATAGAAGCTTCGAGATTATTTAGTAAACTATATCATATATAATAAAATTTTGAAAATCCAAAATGACCAGAAGTTTAATTTAAAACTAAGCATATGCATAGCTTTCCACTGAAACTATAACTTTTTGGGAGAATATTGAGAAAATAAATTACAACGAAGTTGATTTAATAAAATAATAAATGAATAACTATATAACTGTAACACTCCAAATGGTAGGGTCTTGAGAAAATGACCACGCTCCTTAGATTTTAATTAATATTTAAAGAACTCTTTATTAATATTATTTTCAAACATGGTTAATAGTGTTTCTTTACGTCGCATTCATATTCGCGTATGTATTACTCCATAAATTTATCGCGGTAAATGAATGACCCATTAGTGTCATTTTTTTTTAAATAAGAAAATTAAATAACATATAAAAAAGAAGGAAAGGAAAATAATTTGTAAATATATGTAATTTTTTTTTTTTTTTTATTTAACTAAAGCTCGATGTCGTAGAACAAAATTTTATGCAGGCATCCCTATTTCACAAGAACGAAAAGGTAAATGGAATGGGACATACTAGAAAAAGAAAAGAACGGGGTGATATTATGGAAAACTCAATCTCTTTTTAAGAGTTTTCATTATTAAATTTTTGTTTTTGTTTACAAATTTTTAATCGTCGTATAAAATAACATATATATATTTTGATAAAAAATAATAAAAAATACTCACTTTTTAAAAAAAAAAATTGAACTTTTCATAGTAATATTGAAGCTTTTAATCATATAAAAAATATATTAGATTCATCATTTAATCAGATTAATAAATAAAAATTCATATTTATTTTCTGATTTATGAATTAAAATAAATAAATAATTAATTATATATATTATTCAACAATGAATTAAATACTAAAGATTCGCAGTGTTTTTAGATTGAGATATAAGTGTCTTTTTCCACTTTACCTTGTAGCCGGAAACGGCCGTGAGAAGCGCCGTCGTTTACAAACTGTTATGGTGGGCAAACGGCAACGCTAACATTTTCGGCGAACATGGGTTTCAGTCCACAACCTTGAACAAAGTCAATATTTGACTAACTATTTATATTTAGGTCTAAATTCTAATTAATTTATTTTCAACCACACATCAAATTATATATTTCTTTTTTATTGTCAAGTCTTTCTCGGCGTCTGTGCCTCTTGATACTGATACCCAAATCTTTTCCCCCGGTCCACCATCCAAACATGAACCCGCCGGAGATTCCTTCCGGCAGAGGAACACCACCGTCCAAGAAGGAGATTCAACTCCAAGGGCCTCGCCCACCTCCTCTTAGAGTCAGCAAAGAATCCCACAGGATCAAGAAGCCACCGCTGCCACCAGCCGTCGCCCGCCAACCGCCCCGGCAAGACGAGGAGGCAAGCCAGCAGCGGCAGCCAGTGATTATCTATTCCGTATCTCCTAAAGTCATTCATGTTCATGCCAACGACTTCATGGACGTAGTCCAACGACTAACCGGACATCCATCCGGCGACGAACCCACTTCCGGATCCGGAGACGTTTCTCCGGCGGCGAGGCTGGCTTCCATAGAAAAGACAAGCCCATCAGAGAAAGAAAGGGTCCACAGTGGAGATGATACGATGTGTGAATTGGATGGATTGGAAATGGGTCAATTCCCTGGAATATTATCGCCGGCTCCAGCAACTTTACCGCCCATACCGACCGATTATTTCTCCCCGGTGACAGACCCACAAACGCTGTCGTTCTTGAATGATATGAGCCCCTTTTGGTCGGCAAATAGCTTCATGGGCAGCCCATCGGGATTATTTTCGGCAAACATAGTATCTCCTCTTCCGTCTCCGGATCTTTTCAGTATTTTCGACTAAGATTTTGGTACCATTTTATTTTTTGCTACAGTTTTACGCTTCCATTTGACTATTGGGAAGGAGTTGGTAGAGAATTTAACATTCGCAGCCAGTTTGTTCCAGAATTTTTGTACATTTGTACAGTAATGTACTGAGAAAAAAAAAATCTTTGCAGGCTTTGGTCCACTCTGATAATTACAAGAATTCATTTGTGACATCTTGAGGTTCTTTGGCAGTTTGCTTTATATGCATTGAGCATGTCTTCTGTAATATTAATGTTTTGTAGTTCTGATTTTTCAGTAATGAGGATTTTTCTTTCTTGGCTTTTTTTTTTTAAGGAAAACAAAAAGCAGATTTAAATTTAGATCCTTAATTGATTTTTTTTCCTTTCGTTTTTCCGACGTAACTACGTTTAATACATTGTTTATCTTTTACTCCTTAGGTGGGAGGTTTTAATTTCAGATTATTTTTCTAGGAATATAATTATTAAAAAAAAATTACTTCTTAGGAATGTCTAAAAACATATTTAATATGCTGGGAGCGTTTTAAAAAATCCTTGATGAAACTTATTGTCAGTGTATTTTGAAAATAACAAAAACTATGAATATTTTTCTCAAATTATCTATATAAAAGCACAAAAATTAAATCAACCGTTTTATATAAAATGTGTTTGATAAGTCTAATAAATTAACTTATAACGTATTTAATTAAATTAAAAATGTTCAATAAACGAATTTATTTGAATAATTTAAATTAATTAAAAATTTATAAATTATATCTATTTTAAATAATGTATAATTTATAAATTTTCAATTAATTTATAAATTTTAAATTAATTAATAAATTATTTTTACTAAACACAATCATAATTAAAAATTTGTCGTAAAATCACTGCTGAAATTTTGATAAAAATTATTTGTCTGTTCTCGCCACTCGCCCATCCATGAAACTTTCCAATTTGTGCTATTTTAGAATGGTCAAACCCAAACAAACGACTTGTCTAACCCACCCCCCCCCCCCCCCCCCCAAAAACCAAACAAATAAATAAAATGGCAAGAAAAAAACCCCAAATAAATAAATAATCTGAACTTGACAGGACACAGGATGCATGCAAATTGACAAAAAAAAAAATGTTCACGTGGCATTACTTGTTTTCTTGATCAGCGGGCAATTCTTGCGATCGTTCATTCTATTTGCTTTTTCTTTTTTTTTCCGGACGGTGATTCTATTTGCTTTTTCACTTTATTATATTTTGCAAACAAAGGGCCAAACGCTTAGAAAAAAATTATAGCCCAAAATGTAATCTAATTAACTGGATTCCCGTGCAGGTTGCTGCTCACCGTGTTAGGAATGTCGTTGGTCTCAGCTTCCATATCATACAATCAAAATGACAAACCCATTAAAAGCCATCCAGCAACACGCTTTTAACTTAGAACTATCAAAATATTAAAAGTGTGAATTAAGTCACTGACATGCTACATAATTTCCTAAAGGTTGAAAAATTCAATGGAGAACTAGGAGGGAAATAAAAAGAAGGGGAAAATACGCCATATTATATTTACAGATTTATGGCTCAAGCAAAGCACCCTGTTTGACCTTGAATTGCAAACTAATGCGCATTTTCCATTTTTGGCATCCTCAACTTGATGGTTGTATAACAAAAGTAAGTACGAATCACTCACTAATTGGACTTCAAACTTTTCATGTTCTTGCCATGGTAGAATTGCATGCGGCTCCAATTAAAGTGCCAACCCTCTCGCCCTTAATGGCTTTCAAGATGTTACCTGGTTTGTTTAGGTTGAAAACAACAACTGCACCACAAGAAAAAGGGAAAGAGAAGAGCAGCTTATCAATATAAGTCACTTCAGTTTTGATAGAATAAGGAGCAAATTAATATAAACCAATGAGTTTATTCCACTATATATATATTATATAGTAATTCATGTAAATGTTTGTCCACCAAACTTACCAGGAATATTATTTTCCTGGCACAAGGTGATGGCCGTCATGTCCATTACCGACAGATCTTTTGAAGTTACCTCCTGATAAGTTAGTGTATCGAGAAGACGCGCCTGTGGATTACGCCTTGGATCATCATCATACACACCATCAACATTTGTTGCTTTGAGTACAACCTCTGCATTAACTGAGTAATTCATGGAATAAAAATTAGAAGACTGCAGCCAAAGAAAATTTAAAAACCACTAACATAACGGATAGAACCTAGTTGGTATGCCAGTGTCAAATTCCAACAACAAAATATCAACTCACTTTCTGCACATCGGAGTGCTGCAGCAGTATCAGTGGTAAAAAATGGATTTCCAGTTCCAGCAGCAAAAATGACAACCCTTCCTTTTTCCAAATGCCTTACAGCCCTTCTACGTATATATGGTTCTGCAACCTCTGACATGCGAAATGCAGTCTGTACCCTAGTAGGAATGCCAATACTCTCCATTGTTGCTTGAAGAAATATAGCATTCATGACAGTTGCCAACATCCTATTGAAGACATTTGCACTATTAGTAAAATACCAGGAAGCTATTCCATCAATATTAGGCTTTCATACTGACAATAAGACGGTATTTTGGTTGAACAACTAGAGCATCAGAAGTGTGAACTCAGTCCAGGATATAAAATTAAGACAGACTATGGTGTATAATCAGAAGAGATCTGACACAACATCAAAGAAGGCTTAACTAAGAGAGATAAAAGGAATTACCCAATATAATCAGCTGATGAGCGGTCAAGGCCACTAGATCCAGCCCAGGAGGATCCACGGAAAATGTTTCCCCCACCAACAACTAGTGCAACCTGAAACATTAACCTAAAATAGTTACCAAAGTCTGAAAATAAGAAAGGCTATAAATAGTTCGAATCTAAATGTTCCCTAACTTGCAATGGTTTTATAAATTATCTCCCACTCTATCTAAGCATGAAAAGAAAGGACCCAACATTCTCTTACAATAGAGAGGTCCAGCTGGGGGTTTTTCTTCTGCAAAATGTTCTATTTTTAGCCAAATACAGTCATAGTAATATCTTCCCAAACGTTCTGAAAATTTCAGTCATTTAATCAGCCAAGCAATATCAAATGAAGACATGGGGATGCAGCAGTAAGACTACGCTAGAAGCGGACATATGCATTATAATCACCTCAATGCCAAGGCGAGTCACAGCAGCAACCTCCCTTGCAATGGCCATAGTTATCTAGATTCCAAGAAACAAAAAAATAAATATCTCAGAAACAAACCTAGGAACAACATATAATAGTAACCTCTCACTTTATTTTTTTATTATCTTTCTGTATGAGTGTATCACTCATACAGTTATTTTTTGCTTCCAAACCTTTGGGTCAATGTTCTGTAAGTGATCTCCTGCAAGTGCTTCTCCGCTTACTTTGAGCAAAACCCTTCGCCATTTGTATGATGGCTGGCTAGATTCATTCATTGACAGTCCAAAGGGAGACATAGATGACATTTCAGGTCGCCTCCTGATAATGTTTTGGCAATAATAATAATTAATTTATTAACGTAAGGCAGATTTCCAAAACAAGCACAAGCTAATAACAGTAAAGTTATAATTATATCATTCAAGTAAAACAACTTCACAAGTTCACCTATGACCTAACAGGCAAACACTGGCAATATATCATCCATGATTGCAAATAGCCAAACAAAAAATTCCGTGTAAAAAAAAAAACTTGTGAGAATTTGAAAGATCCAAGAAGTCACAAAATATTGGACAATCTTCGTGATGATGAAGCAACTTAACTGTATTACAGAAAGAAGTTCAAAAAGAGGAAATTTTGAAAAGGTTTTCTTTTTCTTTGAAGGGGAAGAAAACTTATCTTAATTACATTTTTGGATTTTGATTGTGCTTCTTTGGTGTAGTTTCACAACTACTAAAAAAAATGAAAAAGTATTTGGACAGATAACTAAACACAATCGAACATTCACAAATTTGGCAAACCAAGTATAACGTCCGATTATGACGAAATAGCTTTTGTAGGAGAAGTGCAATTGCAGACAACTTAGATCGCCCCATGAAAGCATTTACCGAACTAAATTACATATAAATAACATAGAATTATATATTACAGGCTTTATTATTGTTTTCCTATCAACCTAAAAAACGCTACCAGTTCTAGACTTTAAGACTTCAACTTTCCAAGAATAATGAGAATGTGATCGACTTGGCTGCCAACAAGTCCGTGTAATATATTTCCATAGTTTTGTTTCCCGAAATCACTTAGGAACTTCGGAGTAACCAGAATTCATAGTCAGCAGTCATATAGAGAGAGAGAGAAACAAAAGAACAATGAATTAAGTATGGGCATACCTCAGATTCGTAGAGTCAGAGGTAGAACCCATTTCAGAACAAGAACAGCGAATCAGGAGCTTCTTGCCATAAGAGGTTGAATTAGGCACCATGCAAATGCGGAAATAGGGCTTGAGAGGAGTGAGAGACGAGGAGGGTGAAGATGAATGTAAGGAAGAACAGGAATTGAAAGAGATGAGAGGGGTGGAGATTGCCATCACGGCTAAACTCTCAAGTCTCTGCCGCCGCCCGCCTTCCTGCAATTGCGAATGCCCCGCTCTCTCTGCTCGCCTTGCCGCTAAAGATAATTTTCATTTCATTTTAAAAACAAAAAAATACTTCATTTCAATTTTCTTATGGTTGTGGGCCCACGATATAAATAAATGAAACCATCATTTCTCCGGACACGGGGCTTTTCCTTCCAAATATCTCATACACAATAAAATGCTTACAATATTGATAAAATTATGTGACGCTGACGAGTTAGAGATTTTGACAATTAATTAATTTTTTATTCTAAAAGAATTTAAGAAATTTTTATGAATTTATCGTAAAATTAAAGAAGAAATTTTCACAGGTTTATCTTTTATTATAATTTACGAATTCAATTTATTTATTTTAAATATATTAAATTTATTTAAAAAATTTCACCCATTGTGTTTTTTATTTTTTAACTGTTAGAAGTGAATATTAATTAAATTATTAACTCAATTCAATAAAATTGAATTAAAAAAAATAATTAAAATCAAATTAAAATTTTAAATTATTTAAAAATTTTAAATTAATTTAAATCAAGTTTGTTGAGTTAAATCTATTTTAATTGAATTATGTCAAATTAATTAAATTAGATCTAAAAATTTTTTAAAAACAATCACACGACTCATTTGTTTGAACTCAATTTTTTAATTTATTTTAATTCGCTCACCTAAACAAACCCAACCAATCCGGCTAAAAATGACAATTGAGTTGTCAAGTTTGTGCTCACCTTTAATGGACGTTGCATGGATTTTGTGGGCCTGCCAGCTCGCCCATTTTTATTACAACCGTTTACAAGTATTTCTTTCTGTCAAACCATTCATACACAAATGTTGCAGGAACTCAAAATAGTAACAGAATCTGCTGAGAACAAAAATTTTAATTGCATTTCTTTTAGCTGTAATCTTTGTATAAGTTAAAGTAATATTCACAAAAAATAAAAAATAAAAATTGTTGAGAAAGATCGAGATTCTTGTGGCCTGACCACCACTAGCTTACATTAGCTAAATGGCATCACAAAAGTGAGTTGAATGTACAAATTTCTGAAGCATGTCAAGAAGCCTCGACACCCTCCCTGCAACACTGAGCATACCCCAAATGTCACCAGCTTCAAACTCCATAGCTCCAACTCTTCACCCACTTATACTTGGTTATAATCTAATGCTTCAGAAGGCAAGCAATGCCTTAAAGACCGCATATGACTGGCAAAAGGGCTCACATAGGCAGGGCAGGGCAGAACCTAAAAAACCTTGTATTGTATCTGAGGAAGTTACCGCGAGGTAGTCTTAAAGCCTAACAGGCAATCCAAAGTTGTGGAATGTCTTGATAGTTCCATCACAACCAGCTGCCACAATTGACTGCCCCCATGCTTCCGATACAGCTCTGTGGTCCCAAAGATGTCTGGGACAAAGCTGGTGACCAGGTGAATCCCAACAAGGAAGCTTCTCCTCAGGCCATGTCATGGAACCTCGGCTTGTACCATCAATGGAGAACCAATTACCACGAGAGCAACGTTCTAAATCTCTAAACATTTGGTATTGCATTTCTGAACAACAGTGAGCAAAACCAGAGGCCATTTGGTCTGCACTCGTGCCGGACCAAGGGATTGCAACGGTAACACCTTCAGAGAAAAAGTACTCGCAGGATTTATTGGATTTTGTATGTTTAGATGACCCATTTTCCATGTCACTCAAGTTCCAAATATACACACGACTGTCCTCTCCAACTGAAATTATATGTTTTCCACCTGAAGTAAATGAGCCAGACATCTGGCTTCCTGACTTCGGAAGACCTGTTACAAGCAATAATACCAACTCACGAATTTTCCATGTATACCAAATATTAAGCATCTAAAAAATGGAAATATATTAATCATGGGAAACATGCAAATTAGAGAAAGTAAAATCAAAGATTAGATAAGCCACTAGTCCACTAGATGTGGTCAGGTAGTGAAGAACTTAGGTTTCAGTTTCCAGATCACCATGCAGAATACAAAATATGCTATAGATAGATCAAAGGAAGTATCAGAGTCCGTTTCAATTAAACAAACAAAAAATTGAATTATGATCAAGGTTATTTAACCTTAACGACACAAACATAGAAAGTTCAGGGACTTCATCAAAAAGACATGACTGCAAAGGTGACCAAGAATTAACAAATTTGCAAGCTTTATCTCAGTTTCGATACAATTCTATGAGATCAAAGTTAAATGCCCTCCCAACAGAAGCGAATTGTCACAAGCAAATGCATGAGTAATATCATTAAGTTCGGCGAAAAAGACATGTAGTGAACTTTGAAAGCCATCCTAATAATCTCTGGCTAATAGTGCTCTCTACCTCTGAATTTCTGGACAACATCAATCCCTTCCAATAAGCGGAGTTTGGAATCTTCCGATGTGATCAAAACTCTCTGATGTTTTTCCTGGGAAAACTGCAATGACATAAAGTTTAATAAATGAAACACATATCATAATACATTAGCAGTAGAGAATTTCAAGATTAAAACCTGAATGCCAGTAATCTTGTTGCCACCTGATCTCTTCTTTCTGTCAACGCGTATCTGTGCCTCAAGTTGGAAATGTTTGCCTAAACCAATGGCAATCTAATTTAGACACTTTCTTTTTTATTTTTGGGTGAAGGGGAAGGGATCATGACTATAATAACCTCATTTACATACCTGAAGCAACATAAAAGCGACAAGTGCCTGAAATGGAGCCAACTACAAACCCCTGTGTACAATAAATAGGCAAAGGTTAATTAGTGCCAGGACACGAGTTTAGAGCTTTAACAAGTCAAGTAATCGTTGTCATACTTTCCCATCCGGCTGATAACTTATAGCACTTATCACATCATGTATATCTGCCCAGTCAACAACTCGCTCTTCATGAACTCCCCATATCCGGACTTTACCATCAATTGAGCCACTGATGAAGTAACTTCCGTCAACTGGATTGACTTGAATGCATGTCACTACTTCCATTTAAACAAGAGACACGATTAAAATTCCATTCATGGGATAAACTGATTATGACATGGATATGTTTCAGAATTCAGATAAGCATGGAATGGTATAGTTTTGTAAAATAATCGAAAGATAATATTGCCAAAAGAGGAGATGGAAAGGTCCGGTTCTCTTGTACTTACCATAATCGGTGTGACGGAAAACACTTAAACATTGATTACATCCAATTTGCCACAAGCGGACAGTTTTGTCCATGGAAGATGACAGAAGAATCTGCAACCAGGAATTTTTAGATCACCTTCATTAAAAATGAAAATAACGCACAAAAAAAAAAAGATGAAGTTTCTGCATGTTTTACTCACGTCTGAATTAGACCATGCCAAATCCAACACATCACTGGAATGGCCATAGAATTCTTGCAGTGGTAATTCCTCGATTTGAAAAACCTTACGTGGTAGGAAAATGGAGTTTTGGCTTGACTGTTTCTTCCACGAACAGAACATGTCTTGTTTCACCTTGCTAACTAGACTGTCTTCTGCAGTGAAGCAATTATTGGATGTATCCTGCAACTTAACACGCCATATCCGCACAATCCCATCTTCACCTCCGCTTGCTAGATACTGGCCATCGGGACTAAATTTCATGGTCCAGATGAGGCCTTTGTGCGCTCTAATCTCTTGTCCAATATATAACCCACTGAACTCCATCCACCTCTTCTTATTCTGCCTTACCTTAATCCTACGACTTTTATTTGTCCCTATATTTTCTTTTGATCCGATTTTATCCCCACCAACTTTCCTCTTGTTTACAAAGCGCTTCCACCAGTTTTTCTTTTTCTCTTTACTCGTATCAAAATACCCATGGCCTTCAAAGGCCTCAGCTTCTGTATGTCTGTGTTCCTGAAAACTTAAATCTACTTTATCTTTTTGGCACCCCTTCAATTCATCAAACAAGACCTTTGCTTCAGAAGCTGCTTTACAACCTGAGGGAACCAACTTCTCAGGTACTTGATCAGTAGGCGAAATGCAGGCATTTGAGATTGCTCCATTGTAGTCGCTCCTCATCCTCTCCATTCCCAAGGTATTTGATGAGGCATCAAAGGCCACCATTTTCTCAGAAATATCAGCCAATCCCAATCCCTCTAGAAAACGTTTCCGTCTTTCCTTCACACTCTGAGGCTCCTTCACCCAAATTTCATAATCAAACTTGTTGGAACCTAAATCTTCTTTCACTAAAGCAGACTCTTGAGGTGATAGACAATCCGCTGAGTCGAAGAATACATCAATATCTCCTTCATCAGAGCTCAGCATATCTAGCACTTACAGAAATATGTCCCACATGAAAAACAAAAAAATTTACTTTCTAACACTTCCCCCAACTATCAATCCACCACTTACAATTCCTTAAACACCAACCCAACCCCCATTTGACACACCGAGTTTTTCTCGCTAATTTTGCGAAACTCAGCTTAATATAAAATGTTAAAAGGGTTGGCTAAGTACGAGTAACCAATGACAACAGTTTATTTTTTCTTTTGTTTTTGCAAGTTCCAAACCTGCCGTAGGATCCCCATACTAAAAGAATTGTATATTATTCCCCAGAGCCCGGGGTTCTAGAATAATCAAATGTACAATATACAATGGCTAAACTTTGAGTTGGAAGACTATACCCAGCGGCTTAAATGCTAAAGCAATATCACCCACCCTCCAGTTATTGTGGCTACAGCAGCGAATCAAGTGTCAAATTCACACCTGCGAGCAAATATAAAACAACCCCAGAACTCTTCAAGGACAAGTGGTCTGTATTGAACCTAAGGACAACGAGAAATTGGCGGAGGAAGAGAAAGGAAAGGCCAGGAAGAGTCTGTCGCCCAGAAATCAAACCAGCAGCAGTAACAAATGTTGATAACAGGCAGCTTTACTGAAGTGCCTCGAGATCTGGGTTTTGGGATTGAAGATTGCTAGCGCACGAGCGACAAAAACAAGCGGCGCGGCCCGGGAAACAAGACGCTATTGTTCTGCCTTGGCGACCAACCTACGCTTCTTTCTAACTCTTCATGTTTTGTAATCGCCACCTACATCTGCTGCCACAAGGTGATAACTAACCAGGAAAATTTTAGTATCAGTGTAATTAATTGTTAAACAGTGCATATCAATTAAGCAAATTCTGTATGACATACAAGTCAGAGACAAAAAGCAAGAATTTTTAAAAGCATTTCCATATCATAGAATCATAATGAAAAAGAATATGCTTACTTAGACTTGAATTTGCAAATCAGAATGATGACAAGGTTGAAATAATCTTACTTTCCGGAGACCCGGTAATTATACAATTGAATTTAGAGCAAATTCAAGAAATTAAGATTGGCAACGGGTGGTTGATAATTTTACTTGCAACATCACGGGTTCGACTTTTTACAACCTTTTAAAGTTTTAGCAGGGTTCTTGAATGGAGGAATGGAGTGCTACGAATTAAAGGTGGCATTAATGATATTAAAACCATACAGCTAATTCTATGATTGATTAATGGTTTTTTCTCGTGTGTCTCAGATTTCCTAAGAGCAGCATTAATAGTTATTGCAGCAGTCATAAAAATTGAGAAAGAAAAAAGAAAAATGTCGCCTGCGAAAAGCTCTCTGATACTACCACTAGCATCCACAATTTACAGCTAACGGAGGATTAGCCCGAGAAAAATAGATGTGTAGGGTGAGCTGATACCCTCCTAACGAAAGCGATGACTCGTAAGTCTAAGGCCTACGAGTGACAGGTGCCCACTTTCAACCCTCGTAGGGGTTTCCTTAATGCATCAATACACCAACTCTTGCCCTAAGACCTATGAGTTCAGATTTAAATTTCTCGGGCTTCGTGTTTCAGTGTATATTATGTTTGTGCCATCGGAGTCAGGCAGCTAGCTCCACTAGCTCTAGCTTATAATACCTTGGTTTTCCTTTTTTACATGTAAATAAACACGACGGGTTTCTGGCTTTTATGTCGTTGCTGGCATTTAAACCAAAGAGAGAAAATAACGAAAATGAAAACAAAAAACGTCTTGTTCTGGACATGAGAGACGAGGGAAGAGACAGAGACAGAGGAAGGGTCATGTATTCCATGTACCTTCAGCTTCCTATGTCAATGACGTGGAAAGGATCTTTCTCTGTTACCACTTTCTATCACCCAGAGCTATCATCGGTTCCTCTCAGATTCTCTGAAAGCCAATCCCAATCTTCCCCTCTCTGTAAAAGTTATATTAAAAAAAGAAAGAAGGGAAACTTGTTTGAAACTGGGTTTGAACTTTTGGGTAGAATTCTGGTTCTGAGCAATTAATAAACCACAAAAAGAAACTCACGTGATTCAGTTGAAACAACAGATGAGGAAGAACAAGCCATCCCTTTAAGCTCTGAAAGAGCTCGTTCTCAGAGTGTAAATGGAGACTGTAGGCGATGTCATCCCTCCCTCTCTTACTCACACTGCTAGAGAATGCTAAGTCAAATCCTTTATCCAAGATTCGTGAAGCCCTTTATAAGGGAGTTGTTGATGATGGCATAGAGAGAGAGAGAGGTTGGTTAAGGTTGGCGGGGACGGGGGAAGTGGTACGGCGAGACAGAGTAAGTAGAAAGGGGGGAAGGGGGGGTTAATGGGTATGAGGTATGAGTAAAGAAAGAAGGGCGAAAGAGAGATGATGAGATGGATCGTAGTTCGTTTCATTATCAGCACTTGGCATCTATCGAAGCTTCCAAAACACCTCACTGTCACACTCCAGCCTACCCCATTTAAGACCTCTTGATTTGACTTCAACTATCAACGGGGATCAGAATGACCCAATTTTATTTTGCAGGACAGTTGTTAAGGATTCGCGTTAATAAGAAGAGCAGTAATCGGTGATGTGGTAATTTATTGGCGCATAACCAGATAATCTAAGCGAGATAGATAATTTTGTCCAACACATTCAAATCCGAGAATCTCTTTGATTTCCAAAGATCCATTTGATTTATTATTTTTATTTCCTATAATTGAGTTTCTCTCATTATCTGCTCAACCAGTACTGCCCGTAATCAATGTGTTAGAATCTTGCACTCGTGTGTTAATTCGTGCCAGTTGTGCTATTCACATCTATCATGCATGTGCGTGCGTAGTTATAATATTAGTAATAATTATTTTATTGCACTAATAATGGCTTCCTTCAAACCGAAATTTAACAGATGAAGATCGTTGAAATTTTTCCAAACAAAATGACAATGTAAAGATGTCTGCATTCGACGGAAAAACATGGTCAACTACGTAAGCCTCGGCCTCCTCCATGTTAATTTGTCATACTATGTAATCGAAATTTTTTTTAAAAAAAAAGGAAAGTTTATAACTGATTGAAGATAATCTTCAATTAATTATATTTACCATTTATAGTTACCTTGGCATTAAGCTTGCAGCCACGAGACATGGAGAGATGTAAGAATTTTCATGCATGTTTTTTTTATTAATTCTAATTGACGGCACCAGACATAGGGAACGGGTACAAATTACAAAAGTCGTCTAACATTTTTTTTAAATTAAAAAACAAAAGGGGAAAAAGAAAAAGACGCTTTATAAATGTATTTTGGTGTATAAAAATAAGCATCAAAATTTTCATGTGGATAATAAAATATAATGAAAATGGACTGTGATGCCAGTGGGGGTGGCCCATTTCAAAGGTAATATTGCCGAATTGGTTTTACCAACTATCACTTTCTTATTTTGTTTTACAGAGAGATGCTTCATAAACCTAGAATGTCAAAGAGATGACCCTTCCAGAGAATTCCAGTGTGTCTTTGTTTTCCCAGGAAACAAACAAATTAACAAATTAACAAAGAGAGGGAAGGAAATGGACTGATATATATAGAAGGATATCCCTATATATGTATTGGATAGATAAATATTGATGAGTGGAAGAGCTTTACATATACAGAAAGGGGGAGAAATTAAGATGAAAAGTGTAACGAAGAATAAGAAGTAGGAAGAGTAGTAATCATAGTAGAGCACTAACCTGAAACAAGTTGGAGGAAATTAAGAATGAGACTCAGCTATCAAGACAGAGGGCATGCAAAGGCAGTGTAGTGATTGATGTATTGTTAATATATATGCTGTCTGTAAAAGCATGTTGTGTGCGAAAGAGAAAGGGCATCGTATCAAAAGGGCTTGTTTGGTTTTCTTCCTTTGTAAAGTCGAAACCAATAAAATAATGAACATCTCAGGGTAAAATTATGCGAATAGTGGGTATATATATGAGTTGGTATTTGGTCCATCGGCGGTGGACAATTTTTTATCCACAAGCAGTGTCCAGATCATGACATGTGGCAAAAATTATTTTAAAAAATATTATTCTTGCCACATGTCGTGATCTGAACACCACTTGTGGATAAAAAATTGTCCACCGCCGGTGGACCAAATATTTTTTCATATATATATATATATATATATATATATATATAGAAGTTTTAGTCGCTGGTGGTTAGGGACATATCTCCGCTCAATCTTCTCTCGATTTCTTCTCATTTAAAACCAAAAGCTGCTCCTAATTCCATTTCTATATATTATAATCCCACCGAACCATCCTGCCACCAATCAATAATAGAAGTAGTAATTAAATGAATGCGTCGTTTTCCTTTCCTAACCATTTCTCATTTCCATTCAAATATAAATTAATGCTTCTAGATTATTTCATTAAAAAACAAAAATACATTATTAATTAATCATAGCATGAACCACACTCTGGTCAACGAATCTGAAATAAGCTAGTAAAAAGATTTTTGAACGCTACCTGCGGGGATATTCGCCTATAATTTTGCTTTTAATTAATTTAATGAAAAGATGGTTCATCATATCTTTGCCATAGAAGCAATACCAATATGTAACTCTCTTGGTTGTTGGAACTCTTCAAAATCTTCTGCATATTTTTGTACAAAAGCCGACCACCTCCCTTTCGTTGGAAGCAAAATAATTTTTTTGAAAAAAAACGCAGATTTCCGTGCGCATATATAAATTTGAAGGTCATAATTAAGCAAACAAAAGGGAATCGAGGAGAATACAAAACTCTGTATTCAGTGGATATGTGACTCCATATTCAAACTTGGAAACATATATATGCCTGTATTAATTCGGTGTTCCCCGGAGCTCCTCTTCAAGCTCTGCTTGAAATTTCGTGACTCTTGAGTGCTTCCTCGTTAAAAATGGCAGTGAAGTGTAGTTTGTGCTTAATTAAATAAGCGCTTTTTGTCTCCTAATACGGCACACCTTGAAATATAGTCTGTGTTCATTCCACTTCGACTATTTCTATTCTTTTTTAGTCTTAGTGACGAAGTGATGGTTCGTTGGAGTCAAATAAATGAATTGTGTCCAAAAGGGAATTAATTAATAAAATGAAGTTTTGGAGTAAAACCAGGGTTAACCAACAAAACAACGCCAATTCAAAGGGACAGAAAAACAAAAACTACGATATCAAACGTACAAGGAATTCTTGCTGGCCTTACCAAATCTACGGGTTTTGTTGGGTTGTTTTATCATCATGCATGACCAAAATCTTGACCCCACCCACATGCCCTCCTTGTTGTTTTCTTTGGATTCCCACCCGATTTCCCTAAGAAGGCAAATTTCCCTAAATCCCAACCATTCATTTCCCACGATGCTTATCTCTTCCTCTCCTTTTATCTAAACGTACACCTGCAACTTGTTTTCATTTTTATTTTATTTTTTTGTTCTTTTCAAATGCCTTTCTTGTACCTAGCTAGCTCTCATTTGTCAAATTATATATGTGCCTATATATATATATATGATTAGTTAATTTCCAAATTAGTCTGACATCAAAGATGCGAAAATCCTTTCTTGGTTAATTAATCACTTAATCTAATATCATATAGAGTGCATGTGATCAAATATTTATACTACCTAATTGCTGATATTTATCTCAGAAACTCTTAATAATCAGATAATGTGCAGATCTCAATGATCTGATATTAATATATATATATATATATAGCTAGAATGCATCTGATGCTCCTTTATTCTACAGATAGGCTGTGCGGGGATGGTTATGAAATTGTTGTTAAAGATATATATATATATATATATATTCTTATGGCCACGAATCATTTTGCATTTTGACATGTCCAACTCAATCGTACTGAATATATCTGTCAAAAGGAAAACTAGTGTCTCAAAGGGTCGTTTAGCGTTGCATGTCAGGTGTTTGATGCATTTTGTATATGCGGAGCCTCAGTCAGAGACACATAGGTAGGAGGATGGCTTAAAAATGTGGCCAAACAAAACAAAGAACGTATCGCACGAATAAGTATAGGGAGCCTCATTCAAACACATAGCTTGGAACGGTGGCCAAACCCTTTTCTTTTTGTAAATTGAGAGGAACAAGACAGGAAGGGTGGGGGAGGTACAGTTGTAGCATATATACCCGAGATGTGATTTGCCCCCCCCAAAAAAGAAAAGAAAAGGAAAACAGCCGAGGTAGGGGGTTAAGGTCAATGGCTAGAGATGAGAGATACGACCCTACTGATTAATACATGCAATCTTCAAATAATTATAAACGTCATGCTATACAGAAGAGTGTGTGAGCGGAGGATGTTATATTTGGGTATCAAAAGAAGAGCGTGGCACACAATGATCCATAATTTGTGAGAGGATCTTTGCCACAAGAAGCGGATCAGCGGGTCAAATTTTGGTATGTGATTGTTTTTGGTGAGGTAAAGGTGGCCGTGGTTGATGACCCACAACAACCATTTGCTGAGAAAAGGTGGGAAACACACCTCGCTGTGTGTCTCTGCTGTACGAGTCATTCTCCTTGGGTAAAGTCCTCATCACTAAAGTGAAATGGTGTGCCAGCGATACATTGATTTTATTGCCAGAATCTAAAGGAAAACGAAAGGTTTGCGAAAGAACTATTTTCTGGTCTGTTACTTGTTTTGTTACCGGGTAGGTTATCCAAAGAATGATAAAGCCTGCCCATTAGAGGCCCAAGAGCAGACTACGAGGTACCTTAGTAAAAGTGGGTTTTACGGCTACTATAGCCCAACACTAATAATGGACTCAGACATCCGTTAGTGAGATTTGAGCATTTTTATAATAATAGTTATAGTTGAATACATGATGATTCTAGAGAAGAAGCTTAATGATTTCAAAAGCAAGTCCATGATTATAGTTGAGGGCAGTGCGCATTTAATTGAGTGGGGGTTGGAAAATTAGCGTGGATGTTGATGTAATGCATTAATCATTCATAAGTGAGGAGTGTTGGTATGATTTAGAGTTAGAATGAGGAAAACAAAAGAAGGGATTTTGGAAATATACAACCTTAGATACCAAGTAAATGATATGAATAATAATACGAGCACGTACAGATATGATGTTAATTCTATTTCATTATTTGTGTTATTATACTAGTTTTGGTTTTGGTCTGAAAGCTAACGTTGTTTAGTGTGTGTGTGTGTGTGTGTGTGAGTGAGAGAGAGAGAGAGAGAGAGAAGTCCTAACCCAAAGTACATGTACAACCAGAGATACAATACGGATAATGGAGGAAGAGGGTGGCAAGAAGAGTTTGGCTTATGTCCAATCAAAGAGGTTATCACCGAATTTTCTATAAAACATGCTTATATCCTTATTAGTTTTATCCAAAATCCAAGAATATTTAAGAGAGAACCAGAATGAAGGGTGCCTTTCTGGCATTTTACCACTCACAGATTGGACAGGCAGTCATTTCCAAAAATCCAATCCCATTGCCTCTGCCTACCCCACTTTCTCAACAAAATTGGGAATGTCCTGCAAAAATCCAACCTCCCGTCACAATATTATACCTAAAATTCTTTTTTCTTTTTTTTTTTTTCTTATGGTGGAGTGCACTGTTTCATTTTTTGTTTTTTTTACCCAATTTTTTGTCTCTCTCTCTCTCTCTCTCTCTCTCTCTCTCTCTCTGCAGTGGATCCCATTATTGTTACTGTAAGAGAATAGCTTTGATTAATTACAGTTGATGAGACATTTTTAAAGCACCCAACCCAACCCACTTGGTTTCTAATTCAACTCTTACCGTTGGGGAATTTATATTGACGGGTCAAGCACTTCCACCTGTAAAATCAATATATACAAAATTTTAATACGTCAACTATGCTAATTTCTGTTGCGGTGAAACTAAATTTGAAAAATTCCTTCAATTTATCAAGCGGAATATAATGAATTCCTTTTTTAAAAAAGAAATATATATAATCTATTATATAGGTTGAATGAATATTCATATACGTGTGGTCGAAGAAAGTTAAGCTTCTTAATAATGAAAACATATTTTTGAATTGGACAAAACAATATAAATAATAATAATAATAATAGAGGAGTGGATAAAAGCTGTGTTTTCAACCGCAGCCCACCTGAATCCGAAGGTTCAGGTCAAGTCCCCAAATAAATTTGGTCAAGACGATATGATGATGATGATACGTTGCCCTTCCCATCGCACTCACGCTACCACCCAAACCATGAACCATGGAGTGGGTTGCTCCTCGGTCTTCATTAAACTGTCACGTGACTTGTTCATGCACACACCCAACATGGTGTACCCCATTGAATAATGGCACCTCCACTATAAACCACTCTAACTTCTCGTGATTAGTGACCGCACATGATCCAACGTACGTACACACTAACAAATACTCCTCCCCATCTACTTTGTACACACAATGCCCTCCCCATATTATTATTATTATATATATAAAGAGGAGCAAGAACATAAAAAAGGGGAGGGATAGTGCTGGGAGAACCATTCTTTCTCTACTTTTTTATTTGCGTTGTTGCTTGCTAGTTGCAGCCAATCTACATCCGTCACACGGCAAACAAACTACCTTTGAATTTCTCATACTCTAAGATCTGGCTCATGGGTTTCAGACAATCACTGAATGTCCCCTTGTTTTCAAGATTATGGATCAGTTTTTATATTTATTAATTCAGATTTAAGAAATCTTATCGGTCTTTTTTTTCACATTGTACGGCGGAGATTGGGTATATTATTTATAGCCTAAACTTTTTCCCAGTTTCCATGTATGCCGAAGGAATTGGAGTGGTCAAACCTATAATCTATCTCTCTCCTTACTTTTAACCCATTTCTTTTTCCTTTGAGATTCCCATCCTTTTCATTCCTTTCTTACTATCAAACAAATTTTCATCGAACACACAAAAAGCCTCCATTACGGTCACCAAAACCAACCCATTTAACTATTTTGCGCCACTCCTTCTCTCTCTCTCTCTCGTTTGCTTCGTCTGCAATAAAACCCAACGCAGATGTCAGGTTGTTCATGTTAACGAAATCGGCAACTTAATTTAAAAACAAACGTACTCTGTTTTTTCTTATATTTAACAGAGGTGCAATTTCATATAACAAAGATATTTCAAATTTCTCGTGGTTTGTAAGACATGTAGTTTAAGGATTATTGCCGTTCCACGGTGACTCGAAATATCAACAGCACCTACAATTCCAAAATGAACAGAAAAAGATAATCTAATCTGGAAGTAGAAACAGAGGCTAACGAGCTCCAAATGAATTTTCCTTTTCTCTATTTACTGACAAAATTTCCTTTGATTTACAAACTTTTATCCGTCCCCCTCTTCTCCGATTTGATAGCGAAGAAGAAGAACGCCCAAAAGCAGTAGGAGTATCAGAAGGGCATGATATGGGTGGTCTTAGTGTCGTAGCAAGAAAGGCAGGATTTTGAATTGACCCGAAAAATCTTGAGCAAATCGGCGGACATTTGGCGAACTGCTGGTGAACAATTGCTCTGCATCAGAAGCAGAATCTTGGTCAAACCGTTGGCCATTGTGACCGCTTCCTGCGCCTTCTGATCACGGAAAAGATAGCATACACTCCACAGTGTCGTTACTGCGTGCTCCGTCGCCACGCTCGATACTTTTAGAACCTTCTGCAATATCGCCCGCACGCATGTTGGGTCCTCACAAATCTCCGACCGCCCTTCCTTGGTGGACGATACCATTTCGAGCAGTTTCAAGACCATTTCGGTTAGGGAAACGCTCCAATTTGACCCCGAAAGCAATTGCGAGAATATCTTGACAGCTCCGAGATGGACCAATTTCAACTTGTTTCGTTTTGGCATTGAGATTGCCACCAAGCAGGACAAGCCGATTTCAATTAGAGCGGGATCTTTGTCTGGAGCGATTGAATTAAGCAATTCGGATATCAGGCCTTCCTTTTCGGCGATCAACACCCTGGACTCCGAGTCCACAGCTATAAATTTCAAAATCCTAGCCGATTCGATTTTCGAACCGGAACTGCCTTGTTGCAGAACAAGAAGTAGAGAAGCTAAGCAATCGCCCTGGCTCTTTAATATGGAATTTTTCAATTGCTGGCGATCTTCAATTTTATTTAGAACAGAATCCAAAGCATTAACGACTTTCTCGAGAAACTCAACGCTGCCGGCAACGCCACCATCGACATTGCGGAGGAAACCAACGAGCATAGGTACGAAGCCGTCCATTTTTGCAAGGAATTCCCGGTTCTCTTCGGAATCTTCCCCAAAATATACAATTTTGGTTAAAGAATCGAATCGGCTCTCGCAGTGGCTGTCCAAGTCCGTGATAGCGTCGAGGACCTGATCCCGGGAAGGGACCGGTTTGGTGGCGGGAGAGTGGGGCGACTGGGGTCGGTGGGGAACCGAGTCGGACCAGATCTGGATAAGGCTCTGTAAAGTACGATTGGGAACAAATTCTTTGGTACGAAGGACCTGCATGGTGGCGGGGCAGGTGTTGTTGCCGTTGTCGAGCCAGCGTTGGATGCTGGAACGGTCATAGGTAACGCCGGTGCAGAGGCTGACGGGAGATTTCATGACGTCCAGAGATATAGGACAGCGAAAGAAGCTGGGAACAGTGATGTATAGATCGTCTCTGACCATGGCGATCGCCGTTTGGGCTCGGCCAAAGTAAGAGAAAGAAGCAAAATGAAGAGAGAGAGAGAGAGAGAGAGAGAGAAGGGGGGGTTGGAAATGGAGTGGACAAGAGAGGGAGGGAGTGTTTAAAGAAGAGAGAGTCAAAGTAGGGTGACGTCAGATGTCGATGTTCTGATTTGTTATTATAATAATTAATTAATAATAATATTCTGGTGCTTGGGCTTTGGTCTATGGTCAATGAGGAGGAGTGGAGGGAAGCGGTGGTGTGGGTTGCGGGAGATTCTATAAGGAGGTGTGGAGCATTAGATATGACACGTGGAGGAGGGGAAAGAGTGTAAATTGGTTTGTAAATAAGTGCGTATGATAAGGAGTAGAACGTGGGAGTAGGGGGGACCTCTCGGCAGCGAGGAAGAATGGCTGGGCCGACAGAGGGAGGGTTCCTTCCCGATTGCATCATTCGTAAGATGAGAGTCCAACCATGCACACGCAAATACCCGCCGCGACTCCCTAGTGGAGAATTAACTCTCTCTTTTTTTTTCTGGTAAATTATAATTAATTATCTCTTTACTATGTTTTTCTTGTGAGGACTTTAGGCTTAATTATGTCGTGTAACAAGTTTTTTCATGGTTTAAAATGATAAAATGAATTTCTTTGGATAGCTTTGTTAAGTAATAAATGAGTTACGGTTAAAAATGTACAAGTATAATATATAATACTGATTTCAATAGATAACAAAATGAAAATCTAGGCGATTCTGTGAGTTTTCATTATAGCCCTTATATACGTTTTTAACTGTGGTTGTTTCTCAATAGTGTATTCTAGTTTTAAGTTCATATGAATAGACATTGTAATGTGAAAAAAAAAATGACTTTAGTCATCATGATTCATATCTAGAAACTAAATAGTAGTCTCATTATGGCACCGAAAGCAACCCTTTTTTGTAGGAAGGAGCACGCACAAATTCCTAACCCTATAAACAGCTATCAACTTAATTGGTAAATCGCAACCCCACTCTCACGCAAGGAAAAGAGAAGGAAGCATGTCCATTTTTTAATTAGTCAGCATTTAGTCATTTACATATCTCTATAAAGAAATTTTTTGAAAAAAAAAATTACAGTAATTATTAGTTTTTTTTTTCTCTTTTCATTCATTCTACTGACGTAGTTATGATTTGGTTTGAATCGTAAAATAGTTATATCTCTTAATATTCAAAATAAATAACGCAACATACAGATGTAGTCATACTCGAACGAAAAAATGAAAGTAGATGACAAAGTGATGGGGTGACACGTTTTTAGGTTTCGTTGAATTAATATAGCTTTTCAAATTACGAAGGGTGATACGTAGCGTTTGGTTTTGATGATTCTAAGATGTGAGAGAGAGAGAGAGAGAGGGAGATATGGATGACAACGACAAAAAAATTTCAAGGACAGAGACGTACCGGTAACGTATTTAGTGAAATTTGACCAGAACACAGATAGCTAGCTAGCGCTTTCCATTCTCAGCTCAAGTCTTGACAAAAACCCAACTTGATGTCAACGTTAAAAAAAAATTGTCAAACTGGGTGGATCTGCACCATACGGCACTACATCCATCCCTTCTATTTCCAACTCATTTTTGGAAAAACTTTCAACCTTCCAATACCAGTCTTCTCTCTTCATATATATAAATATATAACTTGTAGTAGGGGTTAAAAAACTACGCCAGTTGTTTCTGAGATGGGCATGTGAGGGTAGGTTCGAGTTTAATTGGTCAGTGCTTTTCCATAATATTATCTCCAATATTGGGTGTGTTTTAAGATCCAGCTTGAACGCGGATGTGGCTGTAGAAAACGAGGCTGGTGCCAGAACCCACATTGATCATTAGACTCGCATAATATAAATAAATGAGATTGGAGACCTCCTTCGACCCTTCATTTTGACTATCATGCAAAGTGAAAACCTCCTGAATCAACTTGTTGAATCTCCCTAGGTTTTTCCATTCTGGGATTAATCCAATTTACAAAATTTTATTTTCAATAAAAAAATTTCTCCAAATCTATACTATTACGTTTAATAGTAACTCTTAGATTAGTCCAATTCATATACAAGGTTTTTTTTTTGTTTTGAATATGTTAGTGAGTGGTACTCTTGGATAACCGAAATAATAAAAAGGAAATTTTCAACACAGTATATTATTAAAAATGTATCCCCCATCCCAAGGATCAATTTTCAAATTAGAAAAATATTTTTTTAAAATAATGGAAAAGGTATATATAAACTTTAGACTTTAGAAGATCTTTAATTTAGATAATGGAAATACATGCTGGCATGTCGCTGTCGTTCCCAGTTTCCACCTTACATTTGTAAAAGTTTTACTACCATATAATTAAATTGATCAAATAAAAAAGAAAAAAGAAAAGACGTAATACGCCAAGAGCTAGCTGAACAACAAATGTAAATGAATCAATGGAGTGGAGACTGGAGAGCTATATATAATATTAGCTGGGGATTATTAAGTACAAAAGGATAATAGATGAACGTAAATACGGCCTGTTACCAAGTAGACGAACGACTCGGTCGTTTTTTTTTTTCTATGGACAGCAACCACTTTGAACATTCTGGTGGAAGCATGATCATAAGACGGACGGAAAATAAGAATAGAAATCGAAATTGTTTGACCAGAGCATGTTCTGTAGTCATTAATTCGAATTCAAATTCAAATTCAAATACATGTTTGGCTGCTAATTAGCCTCTTACTTCATGGGGTTGTCTTTTCCTCATATCTTCCTTCTTTTAAGAAGATTTATTATCTTTGCACCTTCACTTTCTCTGTTATTGTTCCGTTTTCTTTTTTAAAAAAAGAAAAGCGATTGCTATCGTCCTTTCCTTTCTCTCATTTAAATCTTAACAATTAATACTTTTATTAAGAGTCCATCAACACAATAATAAAAAAGAAAAAACTGCACGAATCATTTCAGGAATCTCCATTGACAAGTGGCCTATTTCAAAAAAATTCATAATTGAATAATACATAGGAATTTTAAGAAGCACCATGCATGCCTCAGTGTTTTTACTTTATACAAATACACCCCCCAACGAAAAGCAAGAAAAAGCACGTGTTATGCTTCATAATACCCGCCTTCCCTTTTCCATTCCCCATTATTCAACGTAAAATGGGATATTCGGTTAGATATTGGTTTTTGAGTTGAGCTTCCATCACTTTTTTTTTTTGTGTGTTCGAGTTTGGGTTTAATGGAAAAGATGTGATATTGGTCGTTATAACTTGTGAGTGGTAATCCATCATTAATGGATTTATAAGTCACACTTTCATATAAAATACAAGCTTCGATCCCCTCTTTTTTTTAAAAAACAAAATTATTTTTTTTGCTGCCCAAAAAAACTCCTCTTTTTTCGTTGAGTTAAAATTTTTGTTTTGGGGACATTATAACAACGAGAAAAACAAAAGGCCTTATTTTTTGGGCTTGCGTATTCCGTGCGTATATCAGCGTATCATTTTCATTCCTTTCTTGCTAAACCAAAAAAAAAAAAAAAAAAAACAATTGGAAACACAAAGCTTCCACTACAGATTACAGTCACCAAGGCAAACCCATTTCACTCTTTTGGACGGGCCAAGATAGCAGCATAACACTACACAGCACCATTACTGCGTTCTCCGTCGCCACGCTCGATACTTTTAGAACCTTCCGCAATATCGTTGGCCACGAATGTTGGGTCCTCACAATTTCCGACAGCCCTTCCTTGGTGGACTATACCATTTCGAGCCGTTTCAGGACCTTTACGGTTATGGAAACGCTCCAATTTGACCCCGAAAGCAGTTGCGAGAATAACTTGATGGTTCCGACATGGACCAATTTCAACTTGTTTCGTTTCGGCATTGAGATTGCCACCAAGCACGACAAGCCGTTTTCAATTAGAGCTGGATCTTTGGTATGGAGGACGTGCATGGTGGCGGGGCAGGAATTAATTGTTGCCGTTGTCAAGCCAGCGTTGGATGCTTGAACGGTCATAGGTAGCGCCGGTCTAGAGGGTCACAGGAGATTTCATGACGTCAAGCGATAGAGGGCAGCGAAAGGAGGTGGGAACAGGGATGTATAGTTCGTCTCTGACCATGGTGAACGTCATTTGGCCTCAGAGAAAGTAGGCGAAAGAAGCTCAGTAAACAGAGAGAAAGGTATGAAGTGCAGCGGACAAGAGGGAGTGTTCAAAGAAGACAGAGAGTCAAAGTAGGGTGACGTCAGATGTTCGTGTTAGGTTTAGGGTTTGCGTATTAAGAGTTGAGTCTGGGATGTGTTGCGGAGGATTTTGGCAGTGAGACGAGGAACGTAGGATCAGAAGCGGTATTTACCATTACAATCTACATATTGACATTGTTTTGTCTCGCCATGGAATTCATAATTTGAAATATGTAAATTTAAATTTGAATATTATTATTTATTTTTAATAATAAATTTTTTTAATAAATATTTACTGAGATCAAACAGTCTTAACTTTAAATTATAAATAAATTAATTTATAATTTATTTGATTAATTTATAAAATTATTTAATTAAATTAAAAGTGTTTGATAAATAAATTTATTTAAATAATTTATAATTTTTTATTATACACTATTTTAAGTAGTGTATAGTTTTTAATTGAAAATTTTTATAATTTTATTTTATTTTTATTTTTATTATTTTATTTAAATTTTAACACTATCCTATTTACGAGACGGTATTATTTTTATTATGTTCAAACAATATTTAAATTATATACCCCGATAAAATTTTAAATATTATTAATAATGATATAAAGAATGAAAATTTAAAAACATATATTGATATGAAAGATAATCGTATTAATATTGCTAATTTATTATAAAATTTTAAATAATATGTTTATTTTGTATTTTTTGAGATTATATAATAACATATAATTACTAACAAAAAATAATAAAATTTATATAAATATATCATTTTATATTATTTTATATTTATCAACTAATTTAATAGTTAATTTTATTAAATATTTTTAATTTAATAAATTAGTTTAATAATTTTAATTTTCAACTAACAACTTTTAGTTAAAAATTAATTTTTAAACTTTCGGTAACTTATCAATTATTTTTGTCAAATATAACCAAGTGTTCTCCTCTTAATTTAATTTTTTTATATGAAAAATTGCTTTGTTTTAAAGCAAGAGTGCCTTAATTGTTTTGAATTGTATTTTTACTGGGTTGTTAGCTAGCTTAATTTAATAAAATATTTGTTCATGAAAAAATTAATAAAATATTAAAGATTTGTTTGGAAGTGTTTTTAAATATTTTTGTTTTATTGTTTTATAAAAAAAAATTAAAAAAATAATGTTAAAAATTATTTTTTTAGAACAAAATAATAAAATTTATTTGAATATAAATTTTGAAAAATAACGTTTGAAAATATAATGACATAATCTGTATAATAGTTAGAGATTAGTTTAGACAAATTATTTATAATTTTGTTATTAATGAAAATAGTTTTTTTATAAATAATTTTGCATAGAAATGAAAAACAATAAAATAATATTTTTTTAAAAATTATTTTTTGAATTATATTTTTACAATACAGTTTTTAAAAATAATTTATAAAAATAACATGACAAAAAAATAGATTAAATAGTTTTTTTCTTTAAAATTTGAAATCTTACAAATTTATTTTAGGACATATTTGAGAACAATTTATGTTGTATTGAATAAATTTTAAGAATAATGTTTAATTATGTCAATTTCTTATATTAAAGTATTTTTAGGCACTTTATTTTTTTTATAAGGAATATTTTATGTAAAGAAGTTGAGAAAAATTTATTATTTTAAAATTTTTTGAGTAAATAGGTTTGGTTCTAGAGATTCAAGAATTGGATAAAAACAAAAATAAAGTATGGGTTGAAAGATAAAATCAATTAATATTTTTTAAAGATCCGAATTTGAATAGTATAACATCCTCTCGGTGATCATATATGAATTGGACTATGAAGAAGTTTAAGTTTCTCCGATAGTTAGATTCATATTAGTGGTGAATGCGTGTAGATCAAAATTATTTTCATCCACATATATACTTCTCTCTCTCTCTTTATATATTGTAGGAAGCCGTTTGAAAAAGAACAAAGAAAAGGGTGGTGGTGCTGGGGGGTATTAACGGTAGGTGATTCAGCTTTTAAAAGGGAATTTGGGTGACCGCTTTTGTTGGGTTCGGTCTGGACACGAGGGTGCATTCTTCCTTCCAAGCCAAGTAAACATATATTCTTTCTTGAGCTTCGAGAATCAAAAGATGTCGCCCATCACAGTAACTTACTATTATTCTTAATTTCTCATATTATTCAAGGCAAACACACACCATATTCTTACCTACGAAACGGTATGAATATGCTTGTACAGCATACCTAGTAGGTTGTAAAATACTAGAGTTCTTTAATTTATAGCATAGCTGCATGTACATCGTTACAGATCGAAGATGGATGGATCACATGTATAGGTTGCGTGCTTGATTATATTCATGGAGTGACACTAAAGTAAGTTGAAAACCATCCAAGAGAAATGCATTAATCCTTACTATTTTTAAAGGCAGTTGTATTCTAAAATAGTGTGCTTTATGTTTATGAGATTCATTATTCTGTTTAGTTAGTATCTCATTATAATTATAGAATAGCATTTCAGATTTATTAAAAAGTTTACAACAACAACCTTCTCATTCGTTAAATGTTGATTTAAACTTTAGACTATAAATGAATCCAAATTATCAAAAAAGAAAAAAGAAAAAGAATTGCTTGTTTTCTATATCTCCTCATGGGTCAATATAGTTACCATATTTATCCAACGGAATTCCATACAAGAAAGCCGAAAGCGAAAGTAGCATGCATGAGTCTGTTCTTAACTCCTCATACCCATTACCCCTCTCGACGAATTCAAATCAAATAATGCTTTCTCTCCCAACTCCCACAAGGCATTTTTACACTAAAACTCAATAATGCTCCTTCACACTTCCCCGCTGTTTGGTCATATACGAGATGAAATTTTGACCCTAGTAGGTATAAATGACTAGTACTCCAACTTTCTAAGCAGTTAATTACCACTTACCCAAACAGAAGAACCAAACCTGATTTCATAAAAGAGAAAAGAAAAGAGGGGGGGGGGGGGAATCACCATCATTCCTTTCATTTGGCACCACTTAGATTTGTTGGAATGGTTGTGTCCTTTCACTTTCTTGATAACCTGACCCTTTGGCATTGTTCTGCTGTCATCCGTAGATGAGGGCTGAAACTTTTTCCCAGCAAATGTACCATTTCATGAATCATGAAAGCTAAAAAGGAAAGGGGAAAACATGTGATGCAACAGGTTGTAATTTTCTTAGGTAGCTTTGCAACACAGATAGTGGGGTCCAATCTTCTGCATAGTGTCTAATCAGTGGGACGATCTTAGGAGACTTTTCAATATCGGTCCTGGGACTGTGCATACAATCTCCTGTTCCATCTCCATTTTGGATGTTCTCTTAAAACTTTCATGTAGGACCCCACGAGCTCTATTTCTTTTTACTTTGGCACTATACTAACTGGATATTGGATCCAATGGTCAATTCACCGACATCCCAATTCTAAGATATTATTTATTATAGGGATTCTATTAATCTCTTCAATTGATCATCTATGGCAATTAAGTTCGAACTCCTTTGACGTCATAGGAAGAAAGGTGGTGTTGTGAGCAAATATGGTGAGTGGTGACTCATGAAGCCCCTTGCTTTCAACTTTCGGCTATATTTGAATTTATCTAAAGATATTGAAACCAGCATTTGCTAATAAAAGATCCCCAACCTGAATTGCAAAGACGAAACAAAGAAAAAGAAGCAGAAAGGAAGCCCATTCTGGAGGGGGGAAAGGTCATTGACTAAGAGCGGCAGGTGCTGACTGAAGGGGTCCAGCACAGGCCTCAAGGTTTAATGAAGCACTGAGCTTCGACACGAACAGGGTATGGGTCCCTCTGGAAAATTCTGACGGGTAGACTGACACTTGCATTTAATTCTACTCTGCTTGGAGTTGGAGCGTCCACTTTTCTCTGTGGTTCATTTTGCTAAATCACTTGAACCTTCCATTCATTTCATTTTCACAATGTTAATCATTCCAAAAAGTTTCCACAGAGAGAAACCCGTTTATTATATTATGATCCCTTTTTGGGCTGAGATTAGAATATAATATAACCTTTAGTTTAAACTTGGATAACCCAGAACAGAGCAGAGCAGAGCAGAAACAGGGGAATGGTTCTTTGAGGTCATTTAGGTGAACTGTGTAGCATAAATCCAACAACTGAAGTTATGGTTCAGTGAGGACAAGGTGGATAAACGGAGGTCTCCTTCTGAGGGAAAACACAACAGTAGGCAATATCGAAAATCGAAACAGAGAAGAGGATGGGGAAAGATTGAGGTCAGAATGTACGTAAGTTAGTAGTAGTGGTTCACTTACTGTTGGTGTAGATTGACAGAACAATGCGGTACCCCCTTTACTTAGGGGAATGGGTTTAAGAACTTCAGTTGAGATAGTGAGAGAGAGAGAGGCTACAAAAAGGTAGTGTGGCAAAGGGACAGGTCTCCTGTAATGGAGGGGTCTAAAACAACAGTTCCCAGTTCCTTAGTCGGCCATTAATACGGAGTGGGGCCAATTGTCCAAACACTAACCTAACCACGCACAAAAAACGACATGACACAAACCCCCCCTTGCTTCCTTCATCTCTTTTTTTCCCTTCTTTTCTTGGCAATCCATTTCCATCGAGAACAAATACCCTTGTTACTTTTCCACGTATTTCTTTTTAAAAAAAATTAATTTTAATCATTTTCTTTTGGTTATAATATCACTCTATCCCACAAAGACCCGTTCCAAAAAGCTTTCTTCAGGCTTTTCAACTTTCTGCTTCCAACATTACTTCTACCTGTACAAGCATCCGAATTCTTTTGACTCAATAGCTTTATCCTTCCTTCTCTTCTTTTTCCGCCAAATTACACAACTCTCAAACACAATTAAACTGCTCGAATCTGATACACACAATTCTGCATTTATTTTCCCATGTTTCTTTAGCTGTTTCCACCTCAGTTTCCTCAAAATCTAGCCGTCCCAACTATATATCCACCACCTTGTGCGCTCAATCCGTTAGTTTTGCATAATGGATCTATGTAGGAGACCTCTAATTCTAGTTGTGTATCTGCTCTTGATCATCTCCTTATTTGGATACTGTCATGGCTCAAGAACCACAAACGTCTTCAAATTCAAGCCAAAATCCCAACACCCGGGCGATTTCTTTGGATTCTTGCCAAGAAGGATGCCTATACCCTACTCTTCTCCTTCAAGGAAACACAATGACATTGGCTTAAGAAGTTGGAGGTCTCCCTGAAGATGCAGAAAGTTTTGGAGCAAAGGTGACCGGCCACTGGGTTTTTGTCTTCTCTTTTTTCTTTCTTTTTACCCCTTTTTTTTTCTTCATTAAGGAACAAGGAGGTTTAACTAATGTACATGAGGTTTGTTAATGGGTAATTCATTGTTTGTACGTTTGATGACATTGTTCTTTTGCTTCAGGGATGTAATGGGGACGATCTATTTAGCTGGATCTCTCCTTTTTACTCAAAGGAGAAAATGGATGTTTTAATCTCTAATCTTCTTTCCATTTCGATTTATTTTATTTTGGGAGTGTGAATCAATTCTTATAGCAAATGATCAGCAACTTCACAGAATGATCGGCAACGGCACATGCATGAGTTTTATCTCTTTCATTTGTAATTCTTAGCTGCAGCAGGCAAAACAAAAGGGAATTTAATGATAGAAAAAGGTTAATTTACTTGCAAAATCAGCATTCTGTAAAACTGCTCTTGAATTGGATTCTTCACACCAATTTAGCAAAAGAAAACCTTAATTCAATTAAGCTTAATCAGTCAGTTTAATGCCCATTCTTAATGGGTAGTAGCTGGCAGTAAGAATTTGAGGAGGGAGAAAACAAATTTTAATTCAATTAATGGCAGACACTAAACCTACTTCCTCTGAAATTACTTGTATGCAAGGAAGAATCTGATGCCATCAAATTCAGGTCAGCTGATCTCAGTGTCATGTGGTTCGGTTGCGTGTATGACTTTCTTGATTTGATATATATATATATATATATATATATATTGAATAATTAATTTAATTTGAAGGAGTATGTTGGTACGGTATCTCCCACACGGGTGGTATAAAAATAAATGAGCTCCATGAGAAATAAAAAAAAAAAGGATTAAAATTGTTTGTATAATGATAAAAAGCAGAATTGCTTTCATGTAGGGTGGTGGTGTAAATTTGCCCAATTAACGCCCAAAACTTTGGCCAGGAGTTATTATTTCATGTCATGATCACTACTACCAATCTTTGAAAAATTAGAAAAATAAAAATAAAAAAGAAAATCCAAGCTCAAACATGTACATTAATTGCTGATTAAATTATAGTTTAATGATAGTTACAATTTTCTCAGTAATTAGGAATCTGGAATTCCATATTCATCAATTTACCTTAGTAAATAAGTATTATAACTTCAAAGCTAAAAAGTAGTACCTTGCTTTGTATGGTGTCTACAATTTGAATTTACATTGGATTCCATTGCAAGAGACATTGTGAGTCTTCAAAAAAATAAAATTATGTCAACATTTGTATGTTTGCAGTATTTTTCATCATTAGACTTTCCATTTCAATTTGTGTGATTTATCCTCTCTCAGAAAAATAAATTAAATGGTGATGTGGCAGTCCATCATTGGTTGAGCATAATGGAAAGAATGAAATATTGACAACTCTTCATTTTTTCCTTGTAATTCTAAGCATCCCAAAATGCAAATTATTGTTGAATCCCTCTCACAGAGGCCGTGACGCAAATCCTTTCAAATTAAAAGCCAAAGTCATTGTGGGTGGCATTTTGATGACATGCTAACTATAAATAAAAAAAATGGTTCTTTAACCCAAAACCTACAAACAAAAGTAGTACAATAGACAGCTTCCCACTTTGTCTTTTCAATCAGCCATTACACTTTGTCTCACGTAAAGTGGCAATCAAAGAGCAATATTAAGAATATTGGAGTATGAGGGGGACCTTCCCTATGGGAAGCCTAAATAGTTCTTATATTATAAGGCAATGCCTATAGAATCTTTGAATTACAATTCAAAAAAGAGTTGCCAAGAGACCTTGCTTGGTTTTAGCTTCATTAATTTTTTATACGCATACTAATTTTTGAGTACAATTCGAGTGAGTCATAGTCAAACTTGATTAAACATTGTTGATTAAGGGCCATCTCAAACTTGAATTGACTAGCAGCTAGAAGAGATAGTACCCAGTTCCTTATTTCTTTTTTTAAGGCCAAAAAAAGAGTATTAAAGGAATTAAGAAATAAATAGAGACATTTGGATTAGGAAAGTCCATAGGCACAGCTGTGTATTTTAAAATGATGCTAATCATGGTTTTCAAAACCTAAAAACCTGTGCTTCTCTCACGTTTGTCGATTAAAGAAGGTAAATAATGAGCATTCAACTACTAATATATTGTTACTTTAATTGAGTATTAGCTTTTTTAAAAAAAGGATGATGTAATACCCCCTTATTTACCCTACTTTGTGATTTGCTAAAAAATCTCAAATTGGGGATTTTGTGGGTTAAATTATGAGTGCTTTGAAGTAGGTCCATCCCAATGATGGAATGAACATTTATTAGTGTGAGGTCATCTTTTCAATATGATCAAAAGGATTGAATAATTTACTATGATTGCATTCATGGTAAGTGAATTTATGACCCCCCATGGTTAAAGCACATGTACACTATCATAGTATATAAAGTATTTACAATAAAACTATATACTTTTTAAGGATTGTGAGCATGTATTTTCAATTTCTTTCTTTTTTCTCACTTAACTCAAATGATAATCATAAAAACGTACAAATGATTGTCTTGGTTATTGGTGGACAACCCGGATGTTACTACAGATTTCATCAAAATTATGGAATCTACCACTCTTACCTAATTCTACTAATTCTAAATGATGATACCAATTCTCTTGTAAAACAAAATTTATAATAAAAATTCACGGTGTAAATAAAATTTATTATTTGAAATATGAATTTTAGTGGTTTTTTATTATTAGCTCGCTGCACAAAACTGATAAATGATATTTTATGTGCTCTAATTTATTATAGAATTTTGTTTTCTACATTAATACCGTTATATTGGAGAATAATACCTGGAATAAAAAGAATATGATTGGAGCAGATATTGGGAGGTGCATGCTTTGTAAATGATAATGAAGCCATTCAGTGCTGCACGCCTTCTGGATGAGAGGAGGCGCCGCAACTACAGTAGCCACCGAGGATCATTCCAATCATATTTCATCTTCATTATTCGCAATCATATTTATCAGATTAAACCTAAAGAGAATAAACCCAGAAAATGAAAGGGAAAGAAGGTTCAAATACACAGATTGTATCACGTATATAATGAAAAGCATGAATTAAGAAGAACAATGCGTTTCAGTTAATTGCTGAAATGCTCGTCAATGATGACGACGATGATACCAAATTCCAGCATTGATGAGAATTTATTTGGTGTGCTGAAATAATGTCGAACAAAGCATCATTTACAAGTCACATTCTCAGTGTTACTTTTACCCTCAAATAATGTCAAAGACGGTGATATTTTACGACTAAGCACAGTAAGAAAGCGACGTAGCGAGCACGAAATATGATACGACCTGAATTTAAATCTATGCTAAGATGATTGAGTAGATTCTGAAATTGAAACTCAAAATATACTTTTGAAATACTAATATGATTATAATTATTAGTTTTAACTTTAAAAGATTTTGTGTGGCTTTTAACGTTTTAGTTAGACAGCTTTTCTTCTCGAAGTTTCTGGCTTTCGTGTGCCTGTTTTATTATTCTAACTTTGCCTAATTTATGGTAGATTTAGTTTTATTTTGTCACTTTAGACGGTTTTATGGAGGATTATATATTCATGCCGTCAAAGCTGATGTCTTTGTAATGTTCTGTTTTCAGAATCTAACCTCTCTTTACTTGTTTTTGACTTCTTTGCTCTACTTTTAAGACTTTCTTTCTATCTTCATAGATACGACAGGAGCAAGGTTGCCGACAGAAAATTCAAGCAGGTAGAAAAATTTGACATTTTATGGTTGTGGAATAAATTTTCATAGGCCATGAAGCGTCCCTTTACTCATTAGCAATTTCACAAGTGTATGATTTTTCCCTAATCACTTACCAAAACTTAACTGTTTTAAGTCCAAAATTCAAAGACATGGTTCAATGGCTTCAATCACAACTTGGATTGGGCCCAAACCTATCAATAGTTAACAATATGGGCCGAACTTGAAGGCATCTATATGGCTATCATTACTCATATTAAGTTTTCTTTTTCATTAATAATTTTCCTCCCAACAAGCTCGTTAGGCTGGTCAATATGCATTGACTGACGTATACATAATCAATTGGATTGTGCTTTGTAAATTATATACAATCTTTCTTGCAGCACGCTTTCACTCTGCAGCACTTATTTTCCTTCGTTGAGAGATGAATAATCCGGTCCGTAATGTGCCTGTGACTCGAATGGGCTCGTAAAGTTGAAGACCATGAACTATAGAATGTGTCAGCAGCTTGTGCAGAGAAACCATTATCGCTAAGGTCAAGTAATTGCAAGTGTTTTGCCACACCAATTGCAGTTGAAAGCTGTTGAATGAAATGGCACTTGGTAGCCGAAAAATTTCTTTGGCATGAACTGCCACAGCTGTCGTCAATTCCAGAAGCAGCAGCTTCTACTCTAGTTGGAATATCTTCACTATTAGCAACTTCAAGCTGAAGGTTGTCAGGGTTGAGAGTGCCAGGACCCTCTTTAGTATCGTCCACTTCCATGGGTAAACTTACCTTACGAAACTCACAAGTAACTAGTTTCCGCTCCAGGTTTTCTGAGCATCCTTTCACTGAGAAGTCGTATTGTAGAGAAGAAAGTTCATTGGGAACAGCATTACCTGCTAGATTGAGCTCCTGTAGGCAGCTGTTCTCTGATAGAGACACAACATAAGCATTAGACAAAAGCAGTTTCAAAAGAATGAACAAAGAGTGATATGTGATTAAATGCATACCTCCCAGTGCCTCAATTATGTGGAGAACTCCAGCAAGCCCGAGTTGACAGTTTCTAAGGACTAAAACTTTTAGACAGCACTGTTGGTTTATAAGCAGAGAACGTAGAGTGCTGCTGCCCTGTATTCATTATGGATATAAAAAAAATTAGAACTTACCATACCAAATAATACATAACTGGTTATATTCGGATGAATCAGCATTAATTGGAAATACCAATTATAGACCAAAAGTTACATGTATATATTTATATATATAACATTCAAATCACAGCAAGGGTTACGATGTGGTAAGAACAGCCAGAATATATACGTAATAAGCAAAAGAAGCCAGACAAAGAATATTCATTACAAGAATGCTAACAATAAAAATCAACAAATAATTAAATGCAGGCAGCAAACCTCTGGCATAATAGGATTTCCTTCCAGGTTCAGCTCAAGAATGGAAGAAAATAAAGTAAAAGCTCCGGTTAAAACATTGTTAGACGTAAGCCCACAATATGATAGGTCAAGTTTCACAAGTTCTTGAGTCCCATTGACCAAAGATTGTGCTAATTGCGATGCCCCTTCCTGCAGAAGAACATCTCTATCCGAATCAGACTAGCAGTGAGAATATGCATGCTAGAACAAACAATTGCGGTATCCACAATAATGTGAAGTTGCGACCCCACTGTTGACATAGATATCACTCACAGTTCCAATGCCCGTGCTTCCAAGCATAAGTCCTGATAAAGTTAAGGTGCCTGCAAGCTGGCAAAGGGTATCAACAACTGGTTTGCCTAATTTTAGACCGCTCAGATTCAGCTCAGAAAACCTACAATGACAAATTTAATTTAATTTATCTTCACTACTGTTTGCCAAAACAAATAATACAATTATAATAAAGACGCTGCATAGAGACAGATGGAGATATAGATATAACTGATTCTACCTTTTCAAAGTAGAAAGCTTGGCCAGAAGATTAACAATAGCATTTCTGGATACGGGGTTGTTATAACCTGTTACAGAAGATAAACAACCCACCACACTATAAAACTAAATATATGAGGTATTTGAAAATAATATGAAATTCATTATATTTACCTATACAAAGCTGTGCAAGTACAGAGTGAGAGTGCAGTGCATCAGCAATCTTTTGGATAGTTCTGGATGTGATGTGACAGCGCTCTACATTCAAGCTACAGAGGGCTACAAAACAGAAAACTTTTAAATAGAAGCAAGGAGACCTATGACAGCAGAAATCCACATACAAGCACATTTGAGAGAGGCGATAAGTGTATTTTTTCAGTAGCTTATATTTGATATGGTAATATAGACTTTCCCTAGCTTGTGATGAACTGACCATAAATACCAGAAAGAAATGAAGGGAAGGAAATGGTTATCAGCATCCTTCAAGAGACAACGGAAACCGTGTTAAAATAGACAGAGCAGCAGGTAACGCTGCTTACCTGTACATTTTTCCAAGATAGTCGATAGATAAGATCCACATGCATCAGTTAGACGGTTTCCAGAAAAGTTAAGCACTTCTAGTCGAGCAAATAGGACAGAGCATTCACAAATCTGATTCAGAAAAAGGCAGACTCAATAAATTGGCAAATTGGGAATGGCATCATAGTCGTGC
This sequence comes from Gleditsia sinensis, assembly GCA_037074535.1. Lineage (NCBI taxonomy): Eukaryota > Viridiplantae > Streptophyta > Magnoliopsida > Fabales > Fabaceae > Gleditsia > Gleditsia sinensis. The sequence continues at coordinate 2,104,171 of CM073464.1, read as the reverse complement.
AAATAGAGATTACTTTTTCTTAATCAGAAAGTTATTCTAATTTATTAGAATAATTTTCTGCAATAGATTCTGATTCGAAAACTATTGCAGTGAACTTTTTCAGAAAGATTTTTCTATTAAGATACCCTGTCCTTTATCATTGAAGATAATTCACCTATTATATTTAAAACCTCATAACCTAAAATCTCCCTTCAACAAGAGTCAACGTTAGAACAGGAGCAGGGGAAAGAAGAGACAAGGCTACAAAGGTCAAGATGGTTGCCCGTGGTACCATACCTGAAACAAGGCGGTTGGGCCGAATCGATTGCAATGCAAGTCAAGAGTTAAGCCACCATAAGTTTGGCATGATGCTGTGAACACTTTTTGAAGTTTCTCCATTGTTCCATTTCCTAATATGTAGCAATCCAATGTAAAGCTAAAATTATTGAATAGATTGCACTTATCATAATTTTTATTTTCTGTTTTATGGTCTTTTAGTTTTAGTATCCTTTCGTCAGTCTCACTTCAGAACGAAAGACAGATGAGTTGAGAACTCAGAGAACAACTTCTCTTGAGGGAGCATAAGAAGTAATCAGAATGCAAATTGCAGTCGAGAACAATAAGTGGAACCTAAAGCAAAAAGACCACACACCATCTATCTCTACCTAACATATTGTGAGAGAGGTCAAGCATTGCAAATGTTTTGTGGAAAAGCAGTGCGTTTAACAATGGGGTTACTGACAAATCTTGCAGGTCACAGTCAGTCACAATAATCTCATCATCTGAAACCTGGTTGACAAAAATAAGAATCCATAAATTATTGTAGGAAAGGCATCCAAACCAACTACCAAAAAAAATTCATTTTTTTCCTGCGAAATGGAAATGAGAGAGTTAACACAACTGAGTTGATTCTTACCTCTAAATTGTAAAGTTTCTTGAGTACCTTCATATTCGGTACCTCAAACAACTCCTCGCAGCAGTCCATGTACATTTTTATTAAGCGCTTCTGAACCCATCCTATAGAGGGAAAAAGAATTAATTGTATGTCTCACTTGGAGATAGATTGTGTTAAATTTGAAATTGATGTTATTACAGCTCCAATGGTCAATATAGAGCAAGCCTATTATATCTGATTTACCTTGTGGCTCATATATATCTACCTTTTATGCTCTCTACTTCCTATGCTTAAAAAAATTGCCAGATCCACGAAATATCAAATGAGAATGAGCTAGATAAAAATAACGACAGCATTTCAACTGTTCGAAAGACCCAAATGTTTGTGTGCATCAAATATGTGACAGTTCTTAACAATAAATCACTAAATGAACATAAAGCAGCTGTATTACATACCATCAATGGAAACTTCCACCATGTCATTTCCTAGATGTTCCTTAAGATTTTCGACAGATTCCAGGGATTCCACATCTCTTCCAGCACATTTAATGTGCTGAATAATGGGCAACAAACCTACTCATATAAATTCATTCAAGTTCAATCAAGAGAACTGTAAAGTAAATGTATAGAAGATAATATGAGGGTGGATACAACTCGATTTTGAAGCTGGTTGGTAATCTTATCTGCTGATATCACTTAAATTAATAATTGCCTACCCTCAGATCTTTTCTCTCGAGGAAGTTGTAGATAGTATAAGCATGCAACGTCAGCCTTCAAAGACTCAATATTCAACTGAGCACCAACAACAAATGAGGTTGCTTCTATGCAAATTGGGTCATTTTCAATCTTGACTGTAATATGTTGCTGCAAATGGAGAGAATAAAAGGGGCCAAAGGTTAGAAAAATATTTATTAGCAACAATGATGAACACAATTTAGTGAAAGCATGAATCTCAGATAGATTCGTATCAAAACCATCACGGTAGAACTCACATCTTGTTCAGAATTATGCCTCATGGAACAGGCAACACCATGTTGTGGTAGTTTGCCCGAGAAATTTGTATCACACTTGGAACCACTAGCAATATCAGGTTCAGCAACTATATCATTGCTTAAAAATCTAGAATGTCTGGCAGTTTCCAAGGCTCTGTGAGGATTCGAGCATTTGAAAGAACTACTGCTCTCTTCGACGTTAATCGCATATTTGGATCCATACTCTGAGACAACCTGCCGATCCAAAAAAGCTAAGAATCCATATGCTGACTTATATTCAAGTAAAATTAAAACATAAACTTCAAGTTATAATTTAGAAATTTCTTTACCTGAATTTTAGCAGTAGGACTGGCCACGCTTCTTTTACTTTTTGCTGCAATCAGTCAAGTATCAGCCAGTACACGATTTTGGTATTCAGAAGTCTAAGGGTCAAAGCAAATAACAATCAAAACTCACTTGCGTCAGAAGTAGTAAAGTCCTCTAACCGGCAATCAAGGGTCTTTTTGTTTGAGTGCTCCATCTCATCATCATTTTCCTCATCATCGTCAGAAAGTATTACACGGACACGTTTACAACCAACAGCCTTCTGATGATTACTGGTTGTCTTTGGCAAACTTCTAGGTGACTGCTCAGCTTGTTTAGTAGAGTTGCTGGAACTTTCCTCGTAACCTGCTTTTTGGGATGAACCTTTTCTGGGATGAAAGAGTGAAACCAGAGGCATGTCATCGTTCAACTCCTCTCCAGCAGTTACAGTTTTTGATCTACAGTTTGTCCTTGGAGAGAAGTAATCAGACCCACTATCTGACAGATGATCATCTGCTTCAGTGGCTGTCTCAGAGCAGTAATACTCTGATATAATTTTTGTTTCAGGTTCTTTATATATGGACTTCTTCAGCTTGTCAATTAAACCTTTTAACCTCCTTCAAAGGATCAACTGTGATCATTAGGATAATAGACAAATTGCGATTCAAATTGTAAATAGGATGATTTATTTTTAAATTTTAAATTGTGAATTGTGAACTGTGAATTATATCCAAATGTAAAAACTGTGTATATAACCATGACTAACTTACACATGTCCACTAAAATGTCCCACTCCAGTCCTTAAGTAAGCCAATTTAACAGCAAGAACAGTGTATATAACCATGACTAACTTCCACGATCACTTACCTTGTCTCATTCTCATCATCAAATCTTATCATGTTGCTATAGTGCATATTCTCCAGGGCAGATAGCTGTACAGAAGGAAGATTAGCTTCGACAGCAATCCTGTTTTTTATTTGTTAATGTCAGATGAAAACAGGTCAGAATAACTATCAAAAGGAAGAGAACAAGGATGCATTAATATAAGCAACTCTACTAAAAAATGAGTATTACAAGAGGAAACTTTTCACTCTTACATTGGTTGCATGTGCAACCCCTAGAAGCAAATCATAGCCTTACCTGCCCTGCATCTTCGAAATGTAAATTAAATTTTTGTGGTATGTCTTGTACCCAATAAATAACCAATGCATGACAGCCAGAAGAAAAACACTCTAATATCATAATTTTACCAGAACAGTAATTTTTGAGAAATTCGAATAAACCCTTGAGGCCAGTTGGAGATACTAGGTAATGCAAAAGATGAATTTAATATTTACTATCTTAATTAATGATGTAATGTAACTATAAATTGGAATTCAAAATTCAGAGTAATTTACGGTTTATTTAGTGGTAACTTAAGATCTAATTAGAGATGTTTGGGCCTGAATATATCCTCTCATACAGTAGAATTTTAGTAGAATTTCAGTATTCATGTTTTATTTATATTAGGATTATTTGAATTTTAGTTCAATTAGGTTTGTTTAGGTAGCCTATTAATAGGCATGTCATCATTATTAGGAATTTACCCCTTATTGTGATATTGAATAAAGAGAAATAGAGAATTATTGAGTTTGTGAGTATTTTTGGTTATTTTTGTTCTTTTTTTTTATTTCATAATGCATCACTAAGTTTCACAGTCAAGGAACACAGCAAGGAGGAAAAACAGTACAATGAGAAGAACCTTAATCTAGTAATTTTCTTACATCCATCGTAAGAAAACTGCAGTGTCTCTACAACATATAGTACACCTACACCATCTAAGCCATACTTGTTATGCAATCCGGATGCACCAAAAAACTAGGGAAATCTATTGTGTTCAACATTAATTCAGCTCCTGGGATAATGCATTATAGTTGGAAATCAATTTCTTGTTCGATACACTTCATTTCTCTAGCTTGAAATAAAACCAACCAGTAAATTTCATAATATGGATATCATCACCTGTAGCTCTCTTGAAATGCTTCTAGTGCTCCTTTCCAATTGTGAACAGAATCCAGAACATTACCGATATCAATTTTCACAAGTGCCTGCCCCTATAATCATTACCCGTAAAGCATAAGAATCAACCAAGCAGCATGCACATCATGGAAACCGTGACAATATATATAAACTGTTAGACCCTCAATTATCTTTTAGTACCATGCAATTAAATTTCAATATAATCATATTACCAATTAGATCATATAACCTTAGATCGAGGTTTTAATTATATTTGTTTCACTTTCATGTCAAAAGTAAAGGTCAGAAATAAAAAGATAACTAAAATGTAAACGTTATATTAGAAGATCAAGTAATGACATTAACATCAAAAGTACCTCTAAGTTACCAATTGCTTTGTACATTTCCCAACTTTTTCTGTAACATTTGATGGCTTCATTGAAATTTCTGAGTTTCTGGTATGATTCTCCAATAGCCAGATATGAGTCACTCAGTCTTTCGTTGTCACACAATTCACTTGCTATTTCTTTCTTCTCCTTTGCAAATTCACAATGCTACACGTGACATTTCTCAGTAAGAAAATGACACCTTAGTATTATTATTTATATCCATAGCTTCACAGGGTCTCTACGTCAACACGTAGTACTAATAGATAGCTAAATCATTTAAATGATGAGAAAAACATCATATCTACAAGTTCTGGAGCACCATGCCAACACATGCTATGTATTCATAGTTTAAGTAAACGTAATATATAACCTTTCAATTTTTCATAACAATAAATTCATAAATATGCTTTCCAATTCTGGTTGGACAATAAATAGCTATAATTGGGAAGGAAAGGAACAATTAACATCCATACTTAACAATAAGCAACTTTACAAAATAGTAAAATACCAGTTCCTTAAAGCAATTTTAGTAGGCCAAATCAACAAAACTTCATTCTCACGAATACCAAAAGTAAAACTGAAAGTTCAAATGAAGAAATCACTAAGAAGAAAGAGAACCATGCTGTTCCCGCTCTTGTCTTCAAAAAATGATAATAGAAGAACATACTCTACTCTAGTGACAATAGCTGTAGGAGAAAGGAGAGTCTGAATATGAATTGCCTCATCAACCTTTAATCGTTCAAAAAATTTCATGTAAAGAGTCAATGCAAGGCAGGTGGCATTTATGTGACAAGCTAATATGGATCTAACAAAATTATGATACACACACGCACGCATACAGAATTGATACCTTCTCCCAGGCAAAGATCATGCTTGATTTCTCAAGGAGGCGATCAAGAGATGCATTTTGCTGCAGTAGACATTTCCGCTCATGTGGAGTGCCTCTTGCAGCGGCCAAATATCTTTTAAGCTTTTTGAAGTTCTGCTCTTCTTTCTTTAATGCATCCATTACTTTGATAGCTTCATTTACTATTTTGATATTTTGATCAATTTGCCTAACCAATGCATCCTCGTCTTCCATGGATTTTGCCAGAGCAAGTGCCTTCTCATAATAAGAAAGTGCTTCCTCATACTTCAGAGTCCTGTAATACACTTCACCAAGATTAATATAGCCCTTTGCTTCCCCTTGACAATGTCCAATTCTATGACAAATCTGAATGTCCTTCTCCATATTTTTTCTAGCTTTTTCCCACATCCTCAGTTCCATATACACATTTCCAAGGTTATGATGAAGCCTGCTGCGCCCATCATCATCTTCACTGACCTCTTCTTCGTTGCAAATCTCTAGTCCTCTAGTTAAAAATTTCCGAGCCTCTTCCAAGTTATCAAGTTCCATTTCCAGCATTCCTATATTGTTGTGTGCATCAACATATTCCTTGAAAAAGGAAGACTTGTTCGTTGGCGGGTCCTCCTTAAGAATCTGTGCCAGCTCCATAGCAGACTTAAAATACTTTTTGGCATTTCGTATTGAGAGATGGTCATGTTCTGATCTTGAAAATAATTCATGGTAAGTACGACCGAGCTGGGTGCTGGCTCTTTGCTGCTCAACAAGGTCATTAGCATCCCTGGCAAGCTCCAAGTGCTTTTTCTGAAAGATAGTTAGAGAGGGTGAGGGGGGGGGGGAATGTCAAGAAACCGACTATCAAAAAAGTAGACTTATATCCAATGTTTTAGGTGTAAACGAGGCAAAAACCGTCAATGTGATTATTTAGTACTAGTAGAAAATAAGAGATATCCCTGAACAGAAAGTGATAAACTTAAGGATTCAATGTAGTAGGTCTAAAGCACGATTAAATAAAACTCTACAATGAGTCTGTATTGAATTCTATTGGCGTGATTGTTTAATATCCCATTTATTAACGAAAGAGACTGATTGTTTAATATGGATCAGATAATACTTCATTATCCAGATTCAACACTCCACCCAGCTTAACTAAGGGAAACCCCCCAAGCCTCTTCTCTCAAGCGTGCCTCATAGATTGCTGATGTTGCAAAGGAAAAATCCTTCTACCGAACCCCATCCCTCCATTCTTATACGTAGAGGCATACCTGATACGTTAGAGCATCGGTGAAACGCTCCAGCCGAAGATAAATCTCCCCGAGAGATTGACAAGTGGGGAGCAAATGCTTCTCAGGCAAATATTTGAGAGAAATCTCATAATCTCTTCGAAGCCACCTGAGGGCCTCAACGTACTCTCCTCTGTTCTTCAATATATTGCCAATCAGGTTAGCCCATCGAGCCTCCTCCCGCCGGTTTTGCTCCGCCTTCGCATTCCGGTACGCCGTCGTCGCTGCCTTCAGTTCGGCATCTTGTCCCGCCATTTTTTATTCACAGAAAAAGACAGTGAACGACGTTGTCGATTATGGTGTCTCAAATTGAGAATTAGGTTTTCTGCAATCAGGATTCTAAAAGTGGTTCGATAATTGGCGAATGTTATTTCTTCACCTTCCATTAATTTTGAAATGAAATCCCCACATTCCCGCCAAAATCACTCTCTTTTTTTCCCCCTTCTTTTCAATCTTCAATTGACTATCGCATTGAGAACTAAGGTCATGTTTGTTAAATGAAAATGAGGATATTTTAATTTTTAATTTGGTAGCTGAATCAGGTAAAAATTATGAATTTTACATAATGTTAGATTACCTCTTTTAAGATAATCTAGATTACTTCAAAAATCAGGTCGAAGGTAAATAATATAAAAAAAAAATTAAAATATTTTTTATTATTTTATTTATTTATAAAAAAATTTATAATTAAAAATATATATATTTATATTAAAATTTTTAATATTGTTTAACAAAATTTAATTCAAAATTTTATATTAATAATAATTTATTTTATTTTTTATTTATAATATTTAAAATAATTTTTTAAGTTAAAATAATTTTATTATAATAATTTTATTTTTTAAGAGTATTTTTGTCTTTTTGACAATTTTTATTCAATTTTATTCTATTAACTTGCTAAACGTAATTTTAATTATAAGATTCTATTTTATTCTATTTAAATCTATTCTTTTTTATTTTATTCTCAATTTTTATTTTTATTTTTTTAGTTACTACCAATCAAACGGGATTTAATTGAATTGAATATTTACTTTTTTTTAATTTAACTTAATAGTAATTTAAAGTTAAATAATTTTATTTTTAAAAAAAAATATAAGATTAAATGTTATAGAATTTTATTCTATAAAATTTATTTAGTGACAAAAAAAAAGCCATTTTCTCTAACACTAACTTTTAGACGGCAAGATACAGTTTTAGAGAATGCATCAAGCTCTCCCGATTGCAGTTTTTTCGTGGATCACGAGGACACACATTTTCAACTCTTTTCTTCTTATTTTTAATGAACAAACATGTTCAACTCTTGGTCACTGCATAACTTGAGTTGAGGATGACTACTACTCATATTTGAGGATAATTTTAAGAATTGAGATCGTTAATAGTTGGAAAAAAAACATCATATAAAATATTGGTTAATACATAACTGATAATGATAACGGTTTATATTTTTTAAAAAAAGTACAATATAGCAATATACGGATTAGGGAGAACAAACTGGCTCTTTTTGCTCATCAATAGATACCCATTTCACAATCTACCCAACTGATGAAATGGAATGGAGTATGAATATCAAGAGCCCCGCCCCAAAAGTAAGCACAGATATAGAGCAATGGTGGAAATTTTCAAGCTACGACAAATCACAACTATTAACAGGATGAAAGAAAATTCCATGATGCAACAAGTTATCTTATTCATCCAAAACGCACTATTTACACTTGTCACTTCAACTCGAAGGATATGAACAAAAGAAGGATAGGGCACACATGCTAACTAAAAGACTAGTGAAACTACCCTATGATTGCATCTTCTTCTGTGACAGCCTCCTTCTAGTCTCCATTATTGCCTGGTTTCTTCTTTTAGATATTTCTTTGATTGCCTCCTGGTACTGCTGTTCAATCATATCTAATTCTATTCTCAACTCATCCTCCGGATCAGACAGAGTGGAAACATCAATTGGATGGGTAGAGAAGCTCACCATACCACGGCTTCCCAAGTCTGAAACCTTGCTTTCATCATCAGGCGATGCCGATACAAATGACAATTCACTCCCTCCAATCACTCTAGGTAAGTTTAAGTCGGTGAATCCTGACTCTGCAGACAAGAATGAAATTGAACATAACTTCCAATCGTTAAAGTCAGATGTTGCAGAGACATATGAAATCTCGGAACACGTATCATCTGTCTTGGTTGCATTTTGAAGATCAATGCTGGCATGAGATAAAACCTCCTCAAAGTTCACATGATCATGGTTTTCTTTTGCAGTTGACCTTCCAAGCGAGGTTGGGGGACCTACATCTCCAGCAACATTTTTGCTAGATTCTTCTGAGATTTTATTCTGTTTTGCCAACTCAGAGTCCTTCTGTCGGGCATAAATTTTTCGACAATTTGGAGAAACCAAATGATCTATGTTTATACAAGGTTTCCAGCCGGGAACCAAATTCATCAATAACAGATCTATCAACTCCGCAATGAATTTTACATTCTGATCATCAAGTTCAAGTTGCTCAACCATTTCACTTGAAACCGAGACGGCAGTATCACTATCAAGGTAGAATAAAAAATGGATATTTCTTGCCCGCCCTGCATTTAAATGCCAAGGATACATCATTCTGCCAACAAATTCATAAACAGCTATTAAGAGTAGAAATGAGCTTTCCTGCATTTGTCTAATTGGAAGATGGCTCCCTGTAAGTTGAAGGATTTTGTTTGGACAGTAGTACTCAGTAGAATTAATACACATAATTTGCTGCAAACTCCTAGGCCTAACAAGGGTATTTCCCTGGATGTTTGTGTCATGGGTTTTTGGAGTTTAGAGACAAGTAATCATCTATTTTTGCACTGTGAAGTGGTGTGATATATATGGAATACACTTTTTGGCATCTTCAATGAGCATTGGGTTTGTCCAGCAATCTTAATCAATTTTTGGAGATGAAGTTCAGAGGTTTTGGGAACAAAAATCAGCATAAGTTCCTTTGGTTGTGCAGTTTTTGCTAGCATGTGGTGTTTGTGGGTGGAGAGAAAAATGAGAATTATTAATTGGAGATTTCTTCCTCCACATCTTATATGGTATGGATTTGTTTTCTTGACTTTCCTTTGGGTTTCAGTCCATTATCTGTTTAGAGAGGAGTCTCCCTTATGCATTTACAAAGGGATTGGAAAGCTCTTTCGAGCTAATTTTTTGTTTTTCCTCTTGTTTTAGATTGTGCTTCGTTATAGGAGGAATTCTTGTTCTCTGTCGCTATACTTCTGTTGTTTCCCTCAATAAATGCTTTTTCTTTAAAAAAAATAAAAAGAAAAAAGTAAAGAGTACAAATGAGCTAAATTACACTTATACTCACCTCCCCGATCAGCTATCCGAAGAACTATTGATACAGAGTTGTCATCATTTTCTTCACCTTTTAGAAAGAAAATATCACCTCTCTTCAACCTTCGTATCTCAACACATGGAGGACGCGATGCTCCATCAGTAGAATTATTAAATATGGTGATCACAGGTATCTCGCCAGTGTCACCAAGATCCAAATAATTGGATCCATTACGTGCACTAGTAGGACCTTCCGACATCAGACAACGATCTCCAAATGCTCCAAATTTGGGAAGAACAATATCTGGTAAAGAGAGACGATGACTTTTTGCCAAACCATTCAATTGGAGAAAAGGGTCCGTCAGAAGCTCCTTTGCTGATAATCTTTGAGGTGCTGGGACTAGACATTTCTCAATAAATAATTTTACTTCTGGATCTTTAACTTTAGAAAGAGACGCAGGCTTTATACCCTGCAAAGTCAACTATTAAGTGGTGAAAGATCCTGATAATGGCCTACAGAAAATATATTTATGTATACTAAGTACATAATACTCACAGATGAAACTTTCTTGTATATCTGAGCTGAGTTCCTACATTCACTGTAAGGATACTCAGAAGTCACCATCTCAAGCATACACATTCCAAAAGAATATATGTCAGCCAATTCATTGTAGTTTTCATCATACAGCTCAGGAGCCATAAACTCAGGGGTTCCTACCAGAATGACATACATTTAACTACAATTAGTTTAACAATGGGACAGACAAGCAGGGAAATAGGTTGTAAACGCCTTCTTATGACTACGAGATGGGAAAAATAATTAAAATAATTTTGGTTTCTGTGCTTTTTTTTTTAAATAAAAGTGATGGACTTATGGTTACAGTTTTAACAAAGCATCAAGAAACAATACAGAAGAATAAAGTGCTGGGAAACCAAAGAACATACCAATTACACTCTCAGCATTAGTCCGCTCCAAGAAAGTTGCCAGCCCCAGATCTCCAATTTTAACTTCACCTTGGTTACCATTGATAAATATATTATCACACTTTAGATCACGATGTATAATTGGCGGGTTATGACTATGGAGGTAGTTTAAACCCATTAAAATCTGTCTTGCCCATCCTTTAACAGCCTTCATGTCAACCTTCTTGTGTTTCTTGCGGTACCTAAATCATACATCACGTCCACTAAAAAAATGATGATTTCACTAGAAATGGCTTAAAGAGCTTTAATAGAATAAAAATGGAAGCAGACGTACTGTCTGAGGCTACCCGAGGTGAACAACTCAGTAATTATGTTAACAGTCTTGCGCTTATTATCAATCCAGGAATTGTAGAATCTTACGATGTTATCGTGATTCAATGCTTTCAAGAGATGCACTTCTGAGTGGAGCCTTTCTAAGTCACCTGGTGACTGTAGCACCTCATCAATCTGAACCTGGCCCCACGCTACTTCAATTCCAGTGACCTCATCAAATGCCTTATAACTGATCAATTACAAATTATGGAAAACATATATACTTGCAGTCAAAATTAATCAAATGAAAAATTCTTCTTGATTCTAACCACTAAATTCATTGCATTATACTCTAAATTGGTGCTTGGCATCCAAAATGCTTTTACCTTATGCATAGGAAACCATTCAATGGTGAAGTAAATAAATTATTACAAGTGTAGTACTGCTATAGAAACCAAAACAACAACATCGAAAGCAACAATGGATACACTGTCTTGAAAGCACCTTTTCCGAGCACATCTTTATACTGTTATGGATGCAAAATGTAGCATTAGTTTAGTGGATGGATAATAGGGGGAAAAGTGAAGCCGATGCCAAAAGCAAGCTGCAAGTAATTTTCTTTAGAAGATAGAAGAAAGAACAAAAGATTAAACAAATACATTACCCTAATGTAGCGACAAGATTGATCAGTTTCAAGAACATCAGGATCGGGAGGTTCTGCATGCCCTGAACCCTCCTCTGAGCTTTCTTCCCCCGCCAAACTCATCTATCCCGAGTTATAATCCCTACCCTACATATCAAAAGGTGAAGACACAAGTTTGAAACTGCATTGCAAATTTTTTTACAAAAACCAAGATGGGTAGCAAAAGTTAACAAATTGTATAATGTATCATCGGAGTTAGTTGATTACTAAATCGAAAAGCGAAATTATGACCAAATAAAAAAACAAAAAAAAATTCCTCATTATGGCTTACTTCCACAAATTTTACGGTGAATTTGAACAATGCATTAGCATCGCTTAGGCTGAACTCCCAGAAAAAAAATAAAAAAATAAAAACAGAAGAGAGAACAATGGAAAAACACAAAATCTGAGTTTTTAATGTTTATTTTATTTACCTTAAAGATTGTCAGGCATGAGAGAAAGAATAGAGAGGAAATCGAACCCTGATCAGAATCGGGGAGCGAGAGATGGAGATACAAATGAAACAAGAGTCGTTTCCGATGAATTACGTACCGCCACCACTCGTTTTCGAATGAAGGAACGAAAGCCTCTCTACCTATCTCTCTGTCTCTTAAGAACGGGCGGAAACTTGGTAGGACCAAGAGGGTGACTATTTATACTTATCCATGTCCCTGTAGATATCTCTCTTTTTTTCTCCTTTCATTTTTCAATTTTGTCTCATCCTCGCCGTTATTCTGATGCGACTACACTGTCTCTCTCTCTGTTTTTGTTTTTATTTTTCTTCCTCCAAATCTGAAACAATAATAATCAGTTTTTAAATTTTTTTATATAAGTCAAATTAAAAATATATATATATCTCGTGGGACAAAATTTATACGAAAGGAACAGCAATATATGCGATTCGTGTATTCACGAAAATAGATACAATTATATTTACAAAGAATGATGGTAAGCCAATTATGTTTTTAAGATGAAAATATAAATATAATTTTTGAAATAAGCATTTGTTAAGAATATCTTTGTGTCTCGACAAAATTAAAGTGATTAATTTTATAGTATTAATAATCTATAAAATAATTTTGAAAAATAACAACAAATAAATACAATTATTATATAGGTAACTTTTTCTAAATGTAATGGCTATACACTTTTTATTTCAGCGCATAATTCACTTGTAAGTTTGTTTGGCAAGTCAAATAAATTAACTTATAGTGTATTTGACTAATTTATAAGTTTGTTTGACCAAATTAGAGATGTTTGGTAAACAAGCTTATTTGAATAGCTTATTGCGTATTATCATACACTACTTTAAGTAGCGTATAGCTTATAGCGTATAACTTTTATAATTTTTTTTTATCCTTATTATTTTATTCAAATTTTAACACTATCCTACTCACAAAATGTTATTGTTTTTACTATATTCAAACAACATTCAAATTACATACCCTATGATGAACTTTCATATATTATTGATAGTGATACAAAAAATAAAAATTTAGTGACATCTACTAAGATAAAAGAGATTCGCAACAATATTACTAATTTATTGTAGGACACTATATAATATGTTTATTTTGTATTTTTTAAGATTACATAATAAAGTGTAATTACTAACAAAAAATGATAACTTTATATAACTATATCATTTTATGTCATTTTACATTTATCAGCTAATTCAATAGATAATTTTACAAAACACTTGTAATTCAATAAATTAACTTAACAGCTTTCAACTTTCAGTTAAAAATTAGCTTTTCAACTTTCAGCTAACTTTTAAACTTTCAACTAACTTATCAGCTATTTTTGCCAAACATAGCCTAAATTTCGAATCAAGTCACCGTAGTTAATTTTGGAATTTGCTCTACAACCTCTTAAATTTGATTCAATACACTTATTTTTAATATATTTTTCTTGAGATAGTATTATAGTTAGGTCATTATCCGAAAGCAGCATATTATATAATTCAAATATAATGTCAAAAAAGTAAAACCATTGCATTAACGTTAAGGTGCAGTGAAAAAGATGTAAGGATTCTCACATTGCAGTGAACAAGTATAAGTAAAGAAATTAGTTCATGAATGTATGATTTATTTTAGAACTTAAAATGAAGGTACATTTACATATAAATTAACGAAAATAGTTAGATACCATGATTAAAAGAATGATCAACATCATATGCATATAAGAAATTAAATAAGTAGAAAAAATACAAAGAAATTAGATACTTCAGATTTTAAACTTTGTTATACTGATAAGATAAGAATTAATAATGGCATAAGCATAATAATTGATAAAGAGTGAAGGAACAACGTGGTAAATATAAAAAGATTAAGAAATACTATCATAACTCTAAAACTTGTAGTGGAGTATGACACTTTTAATATTATTAGTGTATATACATCACATATAAGATTATAGGAGTATCACAAGATAAAAGTTTTTAAAGGACCTAGAATGTTTGGTTCAGGAAATACTTTTAAAAAAATAAATTGTTCTATAAGGACATATAATTGAGCATGTAGAGAGTGAATATAAAAGATACAATAGCATACATGGAGGATTTGGGATAGAAGAAGCAAATGAAAAATATAAAATTATCTTGTATTTTTCTTTAACCTTTAATTTTATAATTACAAATATTTATTTTAGGAAGCAGGTATAATATCTTATCACGTACAAAAGTGAGGGAGTAAACTCTCAAATAAATTTATTCTTGATAAGGAAATCAGATAGAAAGTATTGCATAGATTGTAAAGTCATACCTGAAGATAGTTTTACTATCAAACATAAATATTTAGTTATAAAGTATGAATAACAAATGAATTTTCAAATAAGGATGGAAAAATAGGGGTTTTATAAGTATAAGGAAGTGCTGATGATATGTGGGACGAAGTGGTCAGAGGAATTGAAAAAATAACAAAAGAGACATTTGGAGAATCAATAGGCGTTGGATCAGAAGATAAATAATTTTGCTGGTGGAACATAGATGTATAATATATGATTAAGATTAAAACGAAGTGTTATAAAACGTGGCACTTGTATAAAGATAATGAAAACTGAAAAAAAATATATAAAGTTGTTAAAAATGCTACGAGTAAACAAAAACTAGAGCTTTTTAAGGGTTATACTAATCCTTAAAAACTAAAGACGACAGAAGAAAAAATTTCAAATTTGCGAATGATAAGAAAGAAAGATAAGAGACGTAAATAAAGTGAAATATATTAAAAATGAAAAGGATAATATCTTAATAAAGGAACAAAATATTCAAACACGATGGAAAAGTTACTTTCAATGATTTTTTAATGAATGACATAATTTTTTCTGTTATTCTAATAAATTAAATATTACAGAGGAGAACCGAAATTATATTTTTTATCGTAAAATTTAGGAGTTTGAAGTAGAGAAACCTTTAAAGAGAGTGAATAATAGCAAAGTAATATGACCTGATAATACACCTATTGAGGTGTGAAAAATTTTAGGTAGAAAAGACATAAGTGAATGAAATAATGAAATATGAGAAAATTCCAAATGAATGGAGGACGAGTATTTTAATCACTATTTATAAAAATAAGAGAAATATATAGAACTGTGCCAACTATAAGGCGATTAAACTCATGAGTCATAATATAAAGTTATGGGAGAAGGTTATTGAGTAAAGATTAAGACAAGAGACTTAAGTTATAGAGAATCAATTTAATTTCATACTAGAAAGTTCAATTATAAAATCAATTTACTTACTGTGGAAGTTGATGGAAAGATATCAAATGAATAATAAAATTTACATATAGTTTTCATCGATTTAGAAAAGGCATATAACAGAGTGTTGAGATAGGTTTTATATAAGTTTTTAGAGAATAAAGGAGTATGTATTATTTATATTCGAATAATAAAAAATATATACGATAAGATCAAGATTTGCGTGAGAATACAAAATGGGGGCACAAAATATTTTTCTACAATTACAGGACTACATCAAGGTTCATCTATGAGTCTATATCTTTTTAACTTGATTATGAATGCAGTTACTGAATATATCCAAGAATTTGGACCTTGATGTATGATTTTTGCAGATAATATATTTATAGTTGGTGAATCGAAAGAGAAAATAAATATAAAATTAAAGTCATCGAAACAAATTTTAAAAACACATGACTTTTGTATAAGTATAAATAAAATAGAATATATAAAATGTAATTTTAGTAAAAGGTGAATAAATGCAAATTTAGAGGTAAAACTTGAAAATTATCTTATAAAATAAGTTACAAAGTTTAAATATCTCGAATCAATTATACAAAATGATAAAGAAGTAAATGAGAATATAAATTATACGATTTAAGCAGGATGGATGAAATAGAAAAAGATTTCGAATGTCATTTGTGATAGAAATGTATTGCTCAAAGTTTAATAAAAATTATACCGTATAATTATAAGACCTACAGTATTGTATAGTACTAAATGTTAGACAGTTAAAAAATAATATAAAGATAAATTAAAAGTCACAGAAATGAGAATATTGCGTTAGATGTTTGGATACATTATAATAAATATGATTAAGAATGAGTACATTAAAAAAAAAATGGAATAACATATATTGTAAAAAAGATTGTGAAAATCTGTTTAAAATAGTTTGACTATATGTAGAGAAAACATATGGAAATCTCACTGAAAAATATAGATTAAATAGAGAGCAGTTTGATAATTTAAAATAAAAAAATATTAAAAATAATAATAAATAAAACTATTAAAATAAATTTAACTTAGGTCATGGGTGGAGCTTTAAAGATTGGTGTGTGTTCAAAGTGCATCAATTTTGTAGAAATTTATAATTACAAATTTTGAGCAGATATATGAAGACAAACAAATCCACTTGGTATAGATAATTTTTCTAAAATATCATTCTCTTTTCCGGTTGTTCATCTCAATTTTATTTTCCTCATAGTTAAAACTATGTTCCATTAAGCTGGAGAAATTATGAATTTTGGAATTTTGAGAAAAAGAACGGCATATTAACCAATATGAAAGAAAAAAAACATTTTGAGCACATATGAATTTAGTTAATTGTACCCACAATAACATGTTAACCACTAATATCAAAATGTAAGGCTATGATTTTGAATTAAGAAACTGTTCTTGTTATGTCGGCCATATTATTTTCTTCATGTCTTTAGAGCTTACATAAAGTTCACATTTAGAACCTTTAAAAACAGGCTACTCATAAATTGGACCCTACTTACCCATAATTATTTGGCTCTCTCTTCATTTCTTTTTTTTTTTTAAAAGCAGCGTGCCTCTAAAACCTGTCGTCCAAATTCAATAGTTATCTCCTTCTCTTTCTTTCTTTTTTGTTAGTGTTTTTATCTTTTATTTGATATAACTTTTATATACTCTCTAGAGCTATTTTTCTTCTCCAATGGAAGATATTTTCTTTTCTCTCTGTAAGAGATATCCTCCTCCTCTCTAAAAGATTGGTTCTTTGAAATTTGCACTGTCAAATCTTTAAGATAAAATATTTGTAAAAAACTAAACCCTAAAAAATAAAAATTAGGGATACGTTGACTCTCTCGTCTTTTTCGTCACCAGCTGCCAAATCCTACCTCAAGCTTGGGCCTATCGCCAATGACAGTCCCTTCTCTCTCTCTCTCTCTCTTTTTCATGGTCATCTCTTAATGTTGTTTTTTTTCCTTTAAAGAAGTTTTCCGCCTTTTTTTTCTTTTTGAAAAGTTTATTTCAAAGACAAGAAAAGTGTTGAATCTCTAAGATTTGCACATTTTTCATCATACGTACAACTACACTTTATTTTTTACAGAAGTTATTAATAAAAAGCTGAACCCGTAAATATTTAAAAAATGTGTTAGCCTTTTTTTTTTTGGCTCGTCTCTTATCCTTAGTTTTCTCAGAAGTGTAAGTTGAATTTGTTGTAAATATATCTTAATTTTTTGTTAGTTATGAATTATATGCCTGATAACACATATATTTTCATATTTTCATGAAAGAATATAAAAAATATATATTATAAAATATAAAAGACAAACAAAAATGCCAGAAAATCTTGAAAACTAAAAAGTTCTTTGCTATGTTGTCATTCTAGTGTTAAAATGTTTGATGTTAAGAGATGTTTATAATGTTCGAGTTAATTACATTTTATTTCTTAATATAATATTTTATCCCAGTTAAAATTCTTAAATATAACAATGTCTTAAATTCTTAATATCTTCAATGCCAAACGACTATCTAGTAAATCAAACGTTTTTTTTTTTGGATGCCAAATCAAATGGGTTTAATGTGCCCAATACTTATAAAATTTCAAATTTACATGACAACTCCAAAAATAAAAAGAAAAATAAGTTATATTTCTTTTTCTTGGGCAGGGAAGGGGGAGGAATGTTGTAAAGAAGAAATTTTGGATGAGACATAAAACCAAAGCTTTTCCAGAGCGTCAGTATCCTTGAATAGAAGATGGCATAGGAAATGCTCTATATCATATGTTCCCCAAGGCCAAGGGATCGATATATGACTATGGCACTAAAACGCGTAAAATAAAATTAACTACCATGCGATCACCTAGAATAAATAAATAAATATCAGGTAACATGAAAAGGGGAGGGAATATTTAGAAAAAGGAACTGTTTGGCATTAATTAGTTGTGTTAAAGGGAGAGACTATAAGGCTGTATGATATTCTCAAGAGTCATGCGACAAGAAGCTTAACATGTCATTCAAACATTCATCTGCACATATGACTTACATAAAATCTACATTAAGCTGTTAAGGATTCTGATTGTCATACAAACAGGCAAGGTGAAATAAAGAAAACAAATACTAGTTTGATTCAGGGCATCAGTAGTGAATACTTCTGACTGGAAAGCAGATGATCCCAGAATCTGGCTTCACTTACTGGGGTAAATGATCAAAACAGCAACACGTCCTTTTTCAATGAAAATCACCTTATTTTGCTCATCGCTGATCCTTTGCGATTTTATCCAAAGCATCAAAAACATATTGCATAGTTACATCTTCCACAATGACTGTCTTATCTCTAGATTTAGAACCAGTACCTAATGATACTTGTCTTCGTTTTACTCCTAAAACCTGTAATCAACAGAAGAATGTTACAGTTTAGATTCATTTGTTATTTCGAAAATACAAGCACAGAAAATAGGCTCCACATGAGACAAAGTGTGTTGGGAAACCGAGAATATGCTTTCCACCAAAAGAAATCCAAAGTGGAATGACCACTTCAGCCAAAGGAGTATCATCCCATCATCCTACCCACATGTCCAAAGAAATATAGACATCATTTACATATTTACGACATGGGTGACTTAAGGTAAGCTGTGTCCCCAAAACTCCTTGCTGACAGACTCACAATCTTAAACCTCTAACATTGCTAGCTACATAGAATATCACTTGGTTTCCATGAATAATCAAATTATCTTTTGGGAAGGGAGGTTTCAATCATAGCAACACTTTATATTCCTCCAAATTCATCTTCTTTTTATTTTGAACAGAAATTATGCATATAACACTGACACAATAATCAATCATTAATAGATGATCATAAGACAGGAATTTCACGGGAACATATGCAGCCAGTAAATTTGAGATAATTTCTCATACTGTGCAGAGAAGTACTAGTTCAGGAAGAATCCAAGAACACATCCAGCTGGATTTTGAAAAATGCTTTCTTAGAAGTAGATGGTTACTATAGAATGCAATGTTAAAATTCTTAAACCCAGTTTCACCATAATTATTTACAGTAAATTTACACAAAAATGAGATACCACTTTTTCTCCAAAGACCTTGTTCTCAAGTTTCAATGACTTCAATATCCAAATTTTAATAATCTGCAACCATAAACTGCAACAATAACTGTACAAGGTCCTTCTAGGGATGATGGATGGGCGTCTTCAAATTTATAATTTTTATTTTTGATAAAATTACTTTAGGGATTTATATTAGGACAAAAGTCAGTTCAAAAAAACACTTGTAGATCAGGTAGACAGAACATTTCAAACTTAATCTCACTTGTGCAGTGTTTGTATAAGGAAAACTCTCAATCCAACAAACCTTTTTGGAGATCAACCAAACGGTGGAGGGGGGGGGGGGAAGGAATTCTTCCTCCCAATAACCATATCAAACAAATGTGTTTCGTTAACATTTGACAAGATCATTTGATTGTTTGTATTGTGCATTCTAGATCCTATTAAAGCAAGAGATATATGCTTGACATTTGACAATCTTCCAAGAGGGAAACATAATAAGGCAGCACCATGATCAGCATGTAATAAAAAGATCGCCCGTTTGTATGCATAGTTTTGGCGCAAGAGCATAATTCCAGAAGGCGGATTAACCAAAATTAGACACTCTTACGATGAGGCAGCTAGCCAAGCAGGCCTGGAGGCACGAAATCTAAAACCTTTAGCCCATCGCTTATTAGAATCTAATATTGGAAATTCATATGCAATATACAACACCGGACAACGTCTAGCCATCTCTCCCTGGTAATTAACTTTATTTTTTCTTGCAGATATAAATTGAATCGAGCTTAGGAAAAAGAAACTAGATTCAACAAAAAAAAGAGAGCTTACAGAGCTAATGTAATCGAGAAGGGCGGCATTTGCTTCTCCATCCCTGGCCGGTGCGTCAATTTGCACTCCTACGGACTCATCACTGACATCTACAATTCTATACTGATCAGAAACCAAACCCAAAGCACACTAAAATTGCATTTATACTAAAATAAAGGAAAGAAAGAGAGAGCCACCTGTTACGGAGGCAGTTTTCGAACCAGGCTTGGCGTGGATGGTAATAGCGACGGAGGAAGGAAGCATGGACCGAATACATGATGGAAAATTGTCAGCTTTTGCGGACTGAGTGGGTTTACTCGGGTCAACCTTCGCCTTGCCCCTCTTCGCAGGTGGCATTTTTAACAGATGCCGTGCCGGAGGGCTCCCAGTGCAGAAGCCAATAACCAAAGGGCCACGTTGCTTACAGGCGACGCCGTTGTTCTCGAGCAGTATTCCATATTCATGAAGTAAGAATAACCAATCTTATAAAAAAGTTAAATCGAAATGAAATTTTTTCTTTTTACGGTCAATCAATTTTGGGCTAGAAAGTTCAAAGACATTTAACAAATTCGATACCTAGTACTCTGTCGGTTGGGTTGCAAAACGTCGTCGTTTTCTTATCACCTTTTCATTTTTTTTTTCTTATTAACTAATTAATTGATTAGTGTTTGGTGTTTAGACGGATCTTGGAATTGCAGTTAGAGTCCTAGAGCGAAATAAAAGCGAAGGAAAGAAGATTTCGTTGAGAAGGAGCCAGAAGTTTCGATAAAGCAAAAACGATGGGAGCATCCAGTTCGACGGAGCAGATTTCGACGGAACAACAGGAGGTGGAAGCTGAAGCAGCTTCCACAGGGGCTCTACCTATGCTTCAGAAAGCTTTCTCTAAGCTTGCAAATCCCGAAACAAATACGGTTCCCTTAGAAAATTTACAGGTTCTGAAAAACCTTAATACAGTCTCAATTGTATGTATTATTTTTCATTTCTGGGTGTTCAGTATCAACCAATTCTAATGAAAGTAAGTCACAGTAACTGATCATGAAACTGATAAGATAGTCTTGGTTTCTCAGCAATCTGCTGAAGTTTTTTTTTAAATCAACCAGACATTGCCAAGAGATGAGAGAGGTTTTAGAGAAATTTCTCCTAATTGTTGATTGAGGCTCTCGATGAAAATTCCTGGATTTTTCACTTACCCTTTACATTATTTTGTTAATATATCTTGGGAAGATCTGAGTGGCTGAATATTCAATAAAATGCAATGAATAATTACTCTACAACGTGCAAACCTGCGTAGAAGAAATGAGATCTGCTTATGCTTTTTGTCATCTTCACTCGTGGGTGTCTTGGTGTTGGAATATTGCGGTGGCTAATCGTATTTTAATCTTTAAATCTTGACCACCTGTAAATTCATTTCTATGTATATTAAAAATATTAGTTTTAACTCCTTTGTCAAAATTCGAGAGTCAAGATAGAATTGTTTAGACTTATAAGGACACACACCCTTTTACGTCCAAGAATAAACATCTAAAATATAAAACATCTGAAATATGAAAGTTTGTAGACATGAGATCATATAAAAAATTAGAGTAGGCTGTGATATCATATTAAAAATATTAGACTTAACTCCTCTTTCAAAATTCGAGTCAAGATAAGAAGAATTACTTAAATTTATAAGAAACACAATACTTAGATATCTAGTTGATGTGAAATTTCAACAATGTAATCTGACATAGTCAGTTCATTGTAATTAAATTGAATTTTAGTTTAATTTGGCTCCAAATGGAAAAATGAGGAATAATATTTGTCCGCTAATTTTGTCACTTTCCTAGATTTGAGTAAATGGGCTTCTTGTGTGGTTATTTGCTGTCTTTCTTGTATAAAGCTAAAAGTTTCCAACATTATTCTCATGTTCATTCTGTGTTTTATCTTCTTCTCTCTGATTTCTGACATGTAACTTATTGTTTTCAGCGATGCTTAAGTTTAGCTTACAAAGGTCAAAGTGACGCTAGCAACAGGCCTGATTTGTTCCCAGTAGTGTTGGATCACTTAGGGTCGGCCATAGTTGACCAATTTTTTGTGGTTGCCAAAGGGGGAATAACTTGGGTTGAATTTTTGAGAGGTTATAATAAGTGCTGTGCAAGAATGTCTGCATCAATGTCACTGAATATGCTTCTCAGACTCTTCCATTCGACAGCAGGAAGAGTCAACGTGCCTCTCAATTTGGAGTTTGAATCCACTGATGCTGATTGTAAGATAAATGGGTGGCTTCTTCCCAGTCATGTACTTCTGCTTCTTTTGATGTGTTGGTTTATGTCGTGCAATTGTAGAAGTTTGAAACACTCGGAAGGAAAAGCTAGTCTTATTCCACCAGATTTGAATCATTTGGTACTGTCAACCATCTTATCATGTGCCAAAGTTGACAGTGGCTTGAACATATGGGACAGTGACATCTCAAGCTTGGAAGTTCAAATTCCTGCAGGAAAGTTTGTTACTTGGGTTTTGAGCACAGTACCGTGTCTCTCGGAGTGTTTAAGACAGTATTTTCATGCAAGACTGCAAATTTCAGTAACTGCAGGGGTAATTCCTATATTTAAGTTGAACTATTTTCCATCATGATTCTGTGCCCTCTACAACATAAGTTTTCTCGCATTTTTAGCATTATACTCTCTATATAACATGTTTAGCCACTTCTGTGGTTGTAGAAAAGCAGTCCAAAAGTTATCAGCCTTGATTATTTATTAGTTGAAATTAGGTTCAAATTAATGCTCATTATTATTTATGTCACTCCTATCTTTTATTTCTTCTACCATGCCGCCATGCTAACATGGTTGAGTGAGCTGCAACTAGTTCCTTACATGTTTTTCAAACACACAGTACTTACCCAATTAGCCATGTTTGGCATTTTTGTTTCCATGTATAACATAAAACAACTCGCCTAGATTGAGAAGTTGTTTTATTTCCTTATTGAGTCAATTGCATAGCATACTAGAACAGTCAAATGGTCTTTTAAAAAAAAAAATTGTTCCAGAAGGATGTCGCTGGTCTTGGTTAATTCTCTAATAGGAAATGAAACCTTTACCCTTTCCTATATGGTATAATGTCACTTACAGAGCACTTAAAATAATTATGTTTATTCAACTTCATGTGTGTTCAGGTAGTAATTAATTAATATATTTTCAGCAAGAACTATTACACAAAGTGTAATAATATGCATTGCTTGTCAATATCCATTTTCCAAACTGTTTTAAATTCATTAATATAGCTTCTCTCTTTTTGTCATGGTTTATATGGGACAGAAAATCTATTGCATCTGGCTCTAAGGTAAGGTTTCTTTAGATTGAATAATGTCCTGATCAATGGCAGGACGAACTGGTGTCTACTGATTCCTCAGTTGGAGATATTTCATCAATAGCATATGATAATAATATTTTAACCCACGGAAGGGCTTGGGCAATTGCTCTTACACAGAGAAGTACAATAAATGATGAGATCTCTAGAGTATGTTTTCTGAGCAGTAAGGATGGAATGAATGAAAGACTTCTTTATCGGTTTGCATCTTTGACACTCAATCTTGGCTTGATCACTCTGTTTTGCTTTAGTAGTATAAGACAGTTGCTTTTTTTTGAAAAAAGAAAAAAAGAAAAAATTCAGTTACTGCTAGATTTATGGGACTTATCAGTTGGAAAAAGAGAGACTTTGACATCAAATATCTACAATGTTGTAGGTCTTCTGCTCATGGGAGAGGCCTCAACAGATTTTGGTCTCATGTTGAAGGTTACAAAGGTCCATTACTAATTTTGGTTGCTGCAAGTTCAGGAGATACCCATGAGGGAAGCTCTACTGATAGGAAATGGGTTCTAGGTGCACTAACAGATCAGGGTTTTGAAAATAAGGATCTGTTCTATGGAAGCTCTGGATGTTTGTATGCTATAAGTCCTGAGTTTCATGTATACCCACCTACTGGTAGGTAATAGAGACTGAAAGTGGCCCATTTCTTTTTACCTTTATTTTTCTTCGGGAGTAAGGGGTTTGGAGGGATTATTTGTTTTTTTTTTTTTGGGACTAAGTCTCTGTAAATCTATCCAAAACCAATTATTAATGTTATTATTGACAGGGAAGGAAAAGAATTTTGTTTATAGTCACTTGCATCGTACTGGTAGAGTATACGAGTCTCATCCAAAGCCTGTGGGAATTGCATTTGGAGGAACTACAGGAAATGAGAGAATATTTATTGATGAAGATTTTGTCAGAGTGACTGTTCGCCATCATGCTATTGACAAAACTTACAATCCTGGTTCTCTCCTTCCAAACCAGGTATAGTTATATTGCTGAAAGGATTTGAAGTGTTGATATTGATCTTGTAACTGGACAGCGATCAAATGCATAGATCATAAGTTGCTGATTTTGTACGTTGTGTCTTATGGAAATTTTTTTATATATAAAATATAAATATTTGGGGATAATGATCCAGCAAACTCTTTCTTAGCTGGGCATTTTCCCTTCATTATACCATGATAAAGTGTCTAATAAACAGCTGATGGCCAGAGTTTTTGAAAGAGTTATTGGAACAACATAGACTGGGATTGGCTAAAGTATTATGGCTGTTGAGTGTCGACCGCCAATGAACTTTACTTGTCCGTGATTCCATTTTCCTGAGATGTGGTTGGTTGGCTTATGATATGTTTCAGGGTTTTCTGCCCATCGAAGCTTTGATTTCAGAATTTGAAGTTTGGGGATTTGGTGGGAAAGTGGCAAAGGAAGTGCAAAATTCATATAAAAAGAGGGAAGAACTTTTCACCCAGCAAAGACGAAAAGTATCTTACCTGATCCCGTCATTGTTTGTGAATTATATTATAATGAATCGATAAACAGCGAAAATACTAAATAATCATGCTCTTTTTCAGGTTGATTTGAAGACATTTACAAGTTGGGAGGATTCTCCTGAGAAAATGATGATGGACATGACGTCTGATCCGAATGCTGTTCGAAAGGAAGACCGCTGAATTGGACCACGTGGGTTTCTTTTTGGCTAGCAAGACTTAACCGGTATGGGCATCGAATGCAGTTCATGTTATAACTCGTGATTGCCCATTGTTGTATAGGCTTGTGATCCTCAAATTTCCCTTAGAGTTTTACAATTTTATTTGTATGCCAATTATCATATACATTTATGTACATATGTAGATTATAATAATTTGCTTTATTAGTACTATATGCTGATTTATTCACTTGGGACACTCAGACTACTTATCTAGTCAATGCGTTTCTGCCGTTAAATACTTGAGTGGAAAGCATGGGTTTTGGTTCTATAGGTATTCATCTTTAACAACACGGCGTATTATTTTCACATGTTTAAGTATATTCATATCAACCAATAAAATGCTACCAGAAGTAACTTCTGATTTCATCCATAGCCATTTTTTTGGTTAGCTTATAAAACCAACATGGGAAAGTTAGTTCTGTAAAGAAGGAAGGTTCCGCTGCTTGTTTTCTATGTAGCTGCTATGACACAATAATGTATAAATCTTTTGAACTTAAAGCTTAAATGAGTCAATATGAACTAAATTGAGCCAAAACTGACAAATGAATCGAATTTTAACGACTTCGAAGTTCTACGGAACCCCATCTATAATCCCCTTTTTATCTTGTTAATCACTCGACATCTTCAAGCTAAGCTAGTGAATTCAACATTATATGAAAGTGAGAGGCTGATAATAATTATGATTAAAGAATCATTGATTGTGTATTTTAATTTAATATTTATATTTATATATTGGGGACTTGGTGTTATGATTAAATTTGTTAATATTATATAATTTAATTTAAGTCAGGGAATAATGTTAGAAGTTTATGGATGGAATCTACCGCAAATTCAGGTATCTTATTAAGAGTATGTTAGCAAATTAAATAAGTTAATTTATAGTTTATTTAATTATTTTATAAGTTTATTTGATTAAATTAGAAGTGTTTGATAAACAAATTTATTTGAATAATTTATAATTTTTTATCATATATTATTTCAAATAGCGTATAACTTTTAATTGATAGTTTTTATAATTTTTTTTATCTTTATTATTTTATTTAAATTTTAATACTATCTTATTCACAAGATGACATTATTTTTACTATACTCGAACAACGTCCAAATTATATATCCTATGATAAATTTTTAAATATTATTGACAGTGACACAAAAAATAAAAATTTAAAAATATTTAATTGAGATGAAAAAGATTCGTAATAATATTGTTAATTTATTGTGAGATTTTATATGATATATTTATTTTGTATTTTTTAAAATTATATAATAAAATATAATTATTAATAAAAAATAATAAATTTTATATAAATATATCTTTTTATGTTATTTTATATTTATCAGTTAATTTAATAATTAATTTTATTAAATATTTTTAATTTAATAAATTAACTTAACAGATTTTAATTTTCAGTTAATAATTTTTAATTAAAAATTAATTTTTTTAATTTTTAATTAATTTATTAATTATTTTTATTAAATATAACTTAAAATCATATGTTATGAAGTCGCTGGCTAGATGTACTATATGTACATACGGGCCATCCTTTTATGCATACAAACAACTGATAATTTACTATTACTACTACGCATGCAAGCCAAAGTAGGCAACAAGCGGGGAAGGCCTAATAAAGAAACAATGAAGACATAAGCGAAACACAAAAAGTGAAATATTCAATTCTAAAATGTAGTGGGAAAGATCAAACATGAGATCTTTGAAGAAGATAAGAAAACCCAGAACAAATATTGTCCTTCGCTGTCCTCTTATATGTGAGCATGCTCGTACATAGTTAATTAATAATGCCATTATAATAATAATAATAATATTGTATCTTGTAACATGATGCATGCATATATATACTTATACGGTACTATATATTCACTTTTTTTTAAGCGAGAGTAAATAATTAATCTTATTTAAAATATTAAAATTATCTCTCAATATAATTATATTTTAACAAGTTTAAATATTGATATTATAAATATCTTTCAATCATTAAATTCAAATTTATTTATTATTTTCATTACAAATATATTTTAATTGTATAGAGTGTATGGAAGTTTTAATTAATGTTGCTGCTTAAATCATAACCAAATCGATATAATAATAAATTAATGAGACAAGTTGAGTATGGATTATGAAACATACATATATATATATATATATATATATATATATATATATATATGCGAAAATACAAAATCTGGGATGTGGATCAATATGTTAAATCGGCCACTTGTGATGTTTCATCACTTTTCGTTGCAAAATGATGGACAGAACATAGTTGTATACCATTACATACAGGGATCAATTGTATATAAAATATGAATATTTGTGGGCAATAATGCAAGCAGACCAGCCGAGGCTCGAAAGTGTCAGTTGATAATGTAAAATCCCAGAATATATTGTTGGGTGGGACTGGGACCGGCCTGGAAAATTGTCAATGTCAGGATGATAAGAAAGTTGATTTTGTTGTTTACATGTTATCTGCGAATGATGTTTATGCATTTTAGCAAATTTCGGCGTCGTATTAGTTGTAAGATGAAGGATATATAGAAAAGAATTCCAGTAGTAATTGTATAATTAATTAAGATGGCGAATAATAATTTATTTTATCACAAATGAAAACATCAATTAGTGGCGCCTAATTAACAAGTTTCTTTCCGCAGTGGGGGAAGAGTCGAGAATCGAGATGTTGTTGTTCAAATTGAAATGCCCAATCCCAAAGAAAATAACAAAAAGTGATAATAAAGGAATACTAGACACCGATAGCAAGGATTCGGGGCTGAAAGGCATACTCCCATTGTATTGGTATACATATGCATCAGTGCAGGCGGAAACAATACTTTTTTTATAATTGCTTTTCGTATACAAAGATATTACACTAAGGGCATGTTTGGTAGGAATTTTTTTTTTGAATTTTTGAAAAACTAAATTTTTATGTTTGATTTCTAAATTTTAAAACTGTATTTTCAAAAAATATAAATTCTTAGAAATGATTTTTAAGATAGATTCCCACCAAAAAAATTTTACATAGGAGGGTGAGAATTCAAATTTCTTATGAAGGTGAGAATTCTGTTAAAAAATAAAAAAATAATTTTACTTTTTATTTTTATATTTTTTCAACTATTTATTTTGTATATAATTATTTTATATAAATTATTATATTTGAGATATAAACATCATACTATGTATATATTATTTTTTATTTTATAATATAAAAATATTATATAATTATATATTTTTTAAACTTTACACATATTTTGTCATAGAGAAAGTATTTTTTATTTTTTTATTTTGAAAGGACAACTATAGTTATTTTTTAATTTCATTTATTTTTTAATATTTAAATTTTTATTAAAAAAAACAGATAAGAGAATTTTTTTAAAAAAAATTAAGGAATATTTTTAAAAAATTATTGAAATTTTCTAAAAAAATTAGGTATAACCAAATAGAAAAATAAAACATTTTAAAAAAATATTATTTCAAAATTTCTATCAATTTTAAAATCTAATCAAATATATTTTGTATACTTTTAAAATTTATAATTTTTATCAATCATGTTTCTCAATAATACAAATTTTTGTCTTATATTAAACGTTTCTTAAATATCTTTAGATTTTTTTTTTTGGACAAGTACTAATATCTTTAGTTAAATTCAGCAAAAAAATATAATCCCATGGATGTGGGCCATGTGGACCCGGAGAAACAATAGGCATAGTGAGATCCAGCCCACCAAGATATAGATCCAAGTAGTGGGTACATGTAGTACAGGCAGCGTAAAGCAAAAGCAGGAGCCTTTAAAGATAGCCCTTGATTTACTATCTATTTCTTTAGCTAAAAAGGAAAAAAAAGAAGAAAAAAAAAGTCTTCTCCACTTGTGTCCCGGCGCACCTTTCTTCACTAAATTTATAATATCCAGCCTTCGAACAGTCTTCGGTTCTCCGGCCGAAAAGTACATCTCCCTAACAAACAGATTCAGATTGCACATCAAATTTGGCTGAACCCATTTTGCCTATTTGATCTATTAATTAATATCCCAAATCATAAGGCCAACAGATTGTAATCTAACTACTTGCGTGCTGTAAAGATTTTGGAACCTTTGAATCGCTCATATTCTGATCTCATTGGTGTCTAACACAGTGTAAATCCAAACTAAGTATTATTAATTTACAAGGAACAACACACACAAAAAGCTAATTAGATAAGATTTCTATGACTTTAATGCAATTTGTAAGTTTAATACCCAACTAGGCTTATCAACTTTCCAGCTAGCTAGATATATAGCTGGTTGAAAATTACATCAAAATTCTTTGATATTTAAAATTATGTCAATTTAATTAGCTAATCAGTCAATATTGGTGTATAGAGAACTTTTACTATTTCATCGAAGAATATAGTTTACGGCATCTCTACTTGTATAACAATACTAGTAAGATGAACTATTATACTTTGTCCATTACCCTTTTTTAGGTATTAACTGATAATAAAGTTAGTAGGTTTTAATCTTTTAGATTTTGACGAGAGTTGGTAAGGTTCCCACAAATTAGGTGGCCTCTGGCAACTCCTCTTGTACCAACAACATCAACATCGAAAACAAAGGATGTTATTCTTTTGTTTCGTTTATGTTATTTGTTTGGCATCCCTCGGTTAACGATGCTCGAGTTCAGAACCTGCACTTGTTGCAGGAGTGCCCATCAATAGGAAGGAAAATAAAAGCCTTTTCATAGTGGCTCGGCCTTACATAGGGACCCAAAACATGGGACATTGAATCAAACTCGAAAGCATATTTTCAAGTCATTGGGAAACTTCACAATTCCTTCCGCGGGCTTAGTGGGTCTCTTGGGATTAACCAACGGCAATAGCATGTGATTTAAGAAAATCCAGCTGCCACGCGGCACATCCTAATGCGTGTGAAGTGGGTGGGACCTGTCATTGATTAAAAACCCAATTATACGAAAAGGCTCACTCAGTGGAGCATCCATATGCTTACAAATCTATCTCCAACAACTGCAAAGACAAAGATCAACCCCCCCTCCCCCCTCCCTCTCTCCCCGGGAATATCCCGGTCACGATTTTAATAGCAGTTTCATAATCTTATCAAATCCAACTTTAAGTTTCCTATATATAATCCCCCGAAGCGACCAACCCACAAGAAGCTCCAACTTAATTCATCAACAACTCCAACAAACATGTATGCTTCTACTTCCTCTGTCTTGCAGGATGTTTTTGGGGAGTTTCATTCCAGAAGGTTGCTCCTTCACTCCCCACTTAACTCGGCCAACCCCCCGTCATCCTTAAACGCCCACAACAATTCCACGGATTCATATCTGGGAGATGGTAATTTCGATGCAAATGTTGTTATGGTACTCTCAGTCCTCTTGTGTGCTCTTATCTGCTCGCTGGGGTTGAATTCCATCATAAAGTGTGCCTTAAGGTGTTCGAATTTAGTCGTCAATGAATCTGGGACCAACCCTCCACCTCGAGTGGCCAACACAGGAGTAAAGAAGAAAGCTTTGAAGACTTTCCCCACAGTAGGCTACTCTGCCGAGTTGAAACTGCCAGGTTTGGATACTGAGTGTGTCATATGCCTCTCCGAGTTCAACAATGGTGATCGTGTGCGCATTTTGCCCAAGTGCAACCATGGTTTCCATGTTCGCTGCATTGACAAATGGCTAAGTTCACATTCCTCTTGCCCTAAATGCAGACAGTGCCTCATTGAGACTTGCCAAAAGATTGTTGGCTGCAGGCAGGCTAGCTCGCCCCAACCACCTGTACCACCAGTGCCAGAAACCATTGTGATGATTACACCCTTAGAACCGGAGGGTTTGGTACGTAACTACAGGGAACTCTGCTAATTTAGTACTTTTTCTTGCTCTGTCAGTTGTGGTTCACCCTGAAATGGACCAGCCAGCCAGCCAGCCAACCAAACACAACAGGTGCAGTGGTGATGGGAGAATGTATGTGGTATTGAGGGTCCTGAGTTGTCTCGTTATTACCCCTAATTGTCTATAGCTAGTCCAAATTGTTGTCGCATTCTTTTCAATATTGTTATGAAGTAATTTAGCTGAAGCAGGAATCTGTTTGGTTTCCATTATTCTGATGGGTTCACAAAACAAGTTAGATAGTCCAAGAAACTAGCTTCGTACAACACTTTTTTGCCAAAACTTTATATATCGTGCTATTTTATAAGAAGTTTAAACAAAAAGTTGAATCAGTAGAGTAGTTTGAAGACAAAATAAATTGTGGGAATCAAATTGAGGTGATGCTGGCATGACCACACAAGTCGAAGGACAAAACAATTTTAAGAATTCAAAGATTCATAACCATACGCTCAAGCATCCCGGAACACCACAATAAAAATATGAGGTAGTATGAAGCTGCGTGTGAATAATAAAATCCTGATCCACCGTAGATTGCTAGGTAGATGGAAAAAACTAAATACAAAGTTAGGCAGTCAATGGAGCATATGACGAATATTGGAAGCTGAGGCTGAAAAGCACTAATCACTTTCCAATAATGTTGTAACATAGTACTCACACGAAGTGTCTCATAGGCTCATAGCCACACTATCCTGAGCGGCTCAACTTTGATTTGCTTAAGCTCAACGCATTATAAATACTCTGGTTGCAGCATAATATGGTAACTCTGGGTGGGACACTGATAGATGAATGAAGCCCAGCATTAGCGTGAGAGCAAAAATGCGAGGATATTATTGCACCAACTCAGAGGGAAAGAAAACATGGAAAGCTAAGCTGTAAAAATTCATACATAATAGAAGAGAGAGAGAGAGAGAGAGAAGGGGAAAAGCAAGTCCAAATAAACATTCAATAATAAACTTTCTGCAATTTAGTTGTCTCCTGGGCATTCAGTTGGGTTAAAGGACGCTAGCTTTGTATGCTGGTAACTTAAAAGTAAACCAAAAAGTAAAGTATGTCTATAATGTTGATGGCTACCAGATTCCCATAGATGTAATGAAATAATTGTATTAGATTCCCTTTTCACATTTTTTATATGTGAAATCCTCGTCATAGAATGTTAAATCAAGGTCAGAATATGATAATGTAACACATACGGAGACAGAGTAACCTAGCCACCAGCCATGCATTTGGGTGGATTTTAAGCTGCATCGTCAATATTCTTTCTGTTTTTGGGAATCATAGTTCCTTAGCAACTCTTATGTAATGTGAAGACTGATCAAATAAAATCTAAATATGTTAAAACTGACAAATTCATGGAATCTGATTCTATGTTTTTTTTTCTTAAAAAAATAAAATTGAACAATTCATTTCTTTTTGAATTAGTAAAAAAAATTATGTACATAAACATAAATGAAAGCTCAAAATTTTATTAAATAACTCTAAAATTAGAATAATAAAAACTTGTCATTTCATGACATGGAAATAAATTAGCATTTTGTGACAACTACTGCACTTTTATTTTGTTTTCTCACTTGTCTAATTTTTTATTTTTTATTTTTGCGGTAAATTCCTGGTTTTCTTTGGAGGAAAATGTGGACTTCACTAATCACAGCAGGCCTTGGAAAGGGACGGATACGAACCCAAATCAGGCAAATCTCTCTCCATTGTATTAAGTTTGGGCCAGAAGATCCTACACAAGACTCAAATTCTAATTTTGCAAAGGCTTGAGCAGGGAGAGATATGAAGCACTCACTCTGAATTTCAAGTGGGTCCCGGAATTCTATGCACCATCAGAAAACTAACAAAGGTTTGCCAATGGGAGCGAGGCAATCTCACCTTATCCACACGCCCACCACAATCTTTAATTACGCTCATTATCACATATCCATACTAAAGCGAAGAAAATACCCACTCAGCACCCAACATCCCCAATTGCCTTCATTTTCTCTCTGATCAGTGATGGCTACCATGAATTCTAGCGTCTTGGCTTGTGGCTATTCCATTTCTGGTTCAGCTTCTTCCGAACTCAATTCCAAGCTTCCTTCCCTGCCCGTCTCTGGTTACAAGTTGCCAGTAATCAAGGCCCAGCAAGCCCGAGTTCCCCATTCTAAATCAACCGAAGGAAGGAGAGCTGCACTAGCCTTATTGGCAGCCACCGTTTTCACCTCTGCAGCTGCTGCCTCCATTTCTACTCCTGCCAATGCTGGGGTTATCGAAGACTATCTCGAAAGGAGCAAGGCCAACAAGGTCTAATTCAATTTTTCTTGACTTTTTGTCCTGGATCATCGCCCTTTATTTCCAACATCTTACAACCTTAATTAGCTACTTTTATTGTTGTGATAGGAATTGAATGACAAGAAGAGGTTAGCAACTAGTGGGGCAAACTTCGCAAGAGCTTACACTGTGGAATTTGGCACTTGCAAGTTCCCTGAGAATTTCACCGGTTGCCAAGATCTTGCCAAGCAAAAGGTCTGCCTTTGCATCACCTTCTCTAGTTTTGTTTTAACAATTACCCGTCTCTAATTCCTGTTCTTCTTGCTTGTTGCAGAAAGTGCCATTCATTTCTGACGACTTGGAGCTCGAGTGCGAAGGAAAGGACAAATACAAGTGTGGATCTAATGTTTTCTGGAAATGGTGATGATACGTATTGCTCTATAAGACCACCCACTTCTCTTCCAACTGTACCCATCTTCTCCCTCAAAATTACACCCTACATATTTTTCTGTTCTATTTTAATTTGTTCTCGTGGTTACCGATGCTTTTTGAGTAAAGAAAAATTTTCAGCAAGTTAGGTCGCACTATAACTGCTTGCAAGGAACATTGCCTTTTTTCCGCCGCCACAATCCATGTCTACTTGAGGAAATGATGTTCAAAAAGAACACAACCCACTCTAACTGCATTATTGAATGTGAAGTTTACGCAACGTAAAATCTGTCAATTCCTCAATACTTCAAAAACTTGTTATCAACTCCAATATCTTCCACGCCTTCATGAAGTTGTTGTGCTGCCTCTGCCTTGACACTTATATGGTCTGAGCCTAAGGTCTTAGTTAGTTAGAAGCTCAAAATTCTGCATGAATAAAAAATAAAAAGAAAAATCAGATCTAGGTGGGTGGTTCATACATAATAGCTATGCTAGTTTTTGAATGTTAATGTGAAGGCGAAAATCATCATCCATGGAGTGTGAACCACGAATTTATGAGCATGCAGAAATTCTGACACGGATTAATAGAGCAAGACTGGTGATTTTTTTTGAATTTTAGGACAGTGGGGGACCAATGGTCCCATAAAAACCAAGGCCATCCAGCAGAGTAGCAAGCAACAAAACCTTCAAAAATGCTGCTTTTTCTGTGTATTATGAGTAATAACTACAAATCTATCCCTTCCTTTTATTAAGAATGATATCTTCACAATTACTTACTGTATCAATAATGGTCTCTGACTGGACCCAGTTAAGAATTCAACCAAATTCATTAGTTCTTGTCCGCTAAATTAGGTGAAGGAGAGGGCATTACAACGTAGGACAACTGACATATACTCATCTTTCATAAGAATTTGGATTGAGAATAGGTAGTAGCTAGAGAAAAGTTTGGTCCACCATATCCCAAGTTATCTGCTGATCAAAGGGTAGCAAATGATGGATGAAATGACTAGGTATAACCACCCATTATCGTCATATGCCAATCGAACTCTTCGCGTTCCATGTAACTGTAAATATATGCTACTGTATACCATGAGTTATACTCAAGCTATACTACTCATGATTGAATCTTTGCTTGGAGTTCACTTTGTTCTTTCTCGAGGTTTTCTTGCTTTTGTTCACATTATATAATGCCTATTTTTGTGAATCATAAACCCATTATCAACCCCGTTCATCATTCTTCTCACCAAAAAAAAAAAAAAAAAAACTACTAATTCAGTTTGGCCATTTAAATTTCCAAGTTGACATCATCAACACGAAAAGAAAATAATTAATACACCGCCTCCCAAGTTTTCAACATTCAAACTCATACAAAATTACTTCGATAAATTCTAGATGTCAACCACCAACTACCCTTCAACTACAATGACAGAGTTGCGTTGGAGCAAGAAGGCCATGGTTGTTCCTATATCACGTGTAAGCACATGCATGTTTTTAAAGGCGAAGGAATATCATTGTTTTCCTTAACATTATCGCCATAGACATCATTTTCGAAGCCAATAAGGTATATGTCTGAAATTGGAATATTGCCAGCTAGCTAGCTACAAATTACTCTTCCTTTTTGAAAGTTTTTATGAATGATTTTTTTTCAATTTAATTTTTATTAGTCTTTATTAAGCGTTTGTGTAAATAATAATTACCTCATTTGGTAATCATAATGGATTCCTCGCTCATTTTTAAAAAGAGAGAATACAAATGAAAAACAAACAAAAGAACTATGGCAATATATCTAAAAAGAAGAAAAAAAATACATCTAAAATGAAAAGGTAAAGAAATAAAAAAAATATCAAACGAACAGAAATTAATTGGGCATCTATCAGTTAAGAATACAATTAACTGGTTCTTTCTATTATTTTGTAATTAAATATTAATTAATTACCTACGCTTTCAATAAATTATATATAAGTTTAAAAAGGTGATTTTTTTTAATTTTATTATTTAAGGCCAAGCACGTTGTGTGTTCCCAAATAGAAAAAAGAAACGCTTATAAAATAAATAAATAAATTATTCAGTGTTTGATTTGAAAAGTTAAGGTGCGAAGCCAAGCCGCTGTGTAAGCTGATTTGGGCTTATGACAAAAGTGGGAAATCCTCACTTGGTAGAGATAGCCGTTTAGTTTAAGCCGAGTAGGTAAGGCTTATGAGCTGATATTGTAAGCTGAATATAAAATGAGAAGAAGAAGAGGGAGAAAAGGCAGCGAGTGACGGGGGCTATCTTTTCTCGTGGTGGAAATGATTTGGGCTATCGTCCTTGTAAAAAAAAAAAAAAAATTTGTTCCAGTTTGGTCCCAACACAATTTCAATTTCAAAGTGTAATTATTTTATTACACACACCCTACTATTTCTCTCTCTCTGTATATATATACCCCTCATTTCTCTGGCCCCTCTCATTCTCCATTCCATTTCTCACTGTCTACGCCTTAAACTGAGCACACACCCAGAGTGCCAAGCCATCGTCTTTTCGGAGCTTGGTTTTTGTCATCCTCGATCGTCTTTGTCGATCCATTTTCTCTCCAATTAAAGGTCGTTCTTTTCTTTATTTTTTCGGGCCTTATTAGCACCATTGTCTCTTTAATTTATATACGTTTTGCTTCCATTTCAGTTTCAAATGATAAACAATTACAATATGCGTTTCCTTGTGCTAATTGATTGGACCATTTTTTTCATCTGGCTAATCTATCTCCTTATTTGTTTAATACTGTTTGTTTCTATGTAAATTTGCTTCGTACCGTCGCAGAACCATATGAGGATGTTTTTTTTTCTCGATTATCGTAAACCGCAGTACTTGATTGCTAAAATGGAGTTATATTATGGATCATATGTTGTTGATCTACCGTTTTGGTGGCGCATATAACTTTATATGGTACACCAGTGCTGAGATCTAGGATCCTGGCAAAAAAGACGATTTTTCTTTTCTTTTTACGTTGATAGCTTTGTTATATCGGCGATAGTTTCCATTGTTTGGTATCGCTAGTTGTTCATATCGTTACATTCAAAATGATCCTGGTTTGATCGCTGGCTTTGATGGTCTGATCTGGTTTTTGTGTGCGAACCTCTGTGTTTGATCATTGAGCTTGCTTTGAGATAAACATGATTTGGTGGTTAAAAACTTTATTTAGTGGTACTCTTGTTTCCGGGGTAGCTTTAAATTTTAAGTATATCCCAAGTCCGGAAGATTATATGTCCCATGTGCAGTAATCCTATGTGTACGGTGGTACCTTGATTCTTTAGCATTGTTTACAAATGTCATTTTGTTACACATTTTTGGCAGTCATGTAGACGTTTAATGAGGAAATGGGAAGGGTAATATCCTTCATTTATCAAACTATGCACCTCCGCTCTGTTATCTTTAAAAGCATTATTGAAAGTCTGATACACTTGTTTTCCTTGCACTCTATTTATCTTCAACTAAAGTTTGCAAATAAAAAAGAAGACTGCATTATACTAAGTTATGTTATTTGCTTGCTTTCTTCCTGTTCTTTTACTCGCTTGTATTAGGCAGTCTACTTTGGCTGTATTTGATATGATAATGATAATGTCTTAAGTAAAAGTTAGTCTCCAAACGCTGCGGATGGCTAGGTGCTATGGCTTTCCCATGCAGATTTGTCTGTGCTTGGTACTGACAGTGTTTTTCATGGAACCATATGCTTTCTGAAGTTTAGTTAAAGATGGCCGATGCTGAGGATATTCAACCCCTTGTCTGTGATAATGGAACTGGAATGGTGAAGGTTAGTAGCTTTGTTTACTTGTGTGCATGTGCATCAGTGACTCTTGGTTTCATAATTGACCCAAATGTTTTAAATATTTTCTTTGTGCAGGCTGGATTTGCTGGAGATGATGCTCCAAGGGCCGTGTTTCCCAGTATTGTTGGCCGGCCCCGACACACTGGCGTTATGGTTGGGATGGGTCAAAAAGATGCCTATGTTGGTGATGAGGCCCAATCCAAAAGAGGTATTCTTACTTTGAAGTACCCCATTGAGCATGGTATAGTCAGCAACTGGGATGACATGGAAAAGATCTGGCATCACACATTTTACAATGAGCTTCGTGTTGCCCCTGAGGAGCACCCGGTGCTTCTCACTGAGGCTCCTCTCAACCCAAAGGCCAACAGAGAGAAGATGACCCAAATCATGTTTGAGACCTTCAATGTCCCTGCCATGTATGTTGCCATCCAGGCTGTCCTTTCCCTATATGCAAGTGGTCGTACAACTGGTATTGTTTTGGACTCTGGTGATGGTGTGAGTCATACTGTGCCCATCTATGAGGGGTATGCGCTCCCCCATGCCATCCTCCGTTTGGATCTTGCTGGCCGTGATCTAACTGATTCATTGATGAAGATCCTCACTGAAAGAGGATACATGTTCACTACCTCTGCCGAGCGGGAAATTGTCCGTGACATGAAGGAAAAGCTTGCATATGTTGCCTTAGACTATGAGCAAGAACTTGAGACTGCAAAGACAAGCTCTTCAGTTGAGAAAAACTATGAGCTTCCTGATGGACAAGTTATCACAATTGGAGCTGAAAGATTCCGTTGCCCAGAAGTTCTATTCCAGCCTTCTATGATTGGAATGGAAGCTGCCGGAATCCATGAAACCACCTACAACTCTATCATGAAGTGTGATGTGGATATCAGAAAGGATCTTTATGGCAACATAGTTCTCAGTGGTGGCTCAACTATGTTCCCTGGTATTGCAGACCGGATGAGCAAGGAGATCACTGCTCTTGCTCCAAGCAGCATGAAGATTAAGGTGGTGGCTCCACCAGAGAGAAAGTACAGTGTCTGGATCGGAGGTTCAATTCTTGCATCCCTCAGCACCTTCCAGCAGGTGATTGATTATATTCCCATAAATGATCTCTCTTAACAGTTTTATGTCTTGTTGATTGAGCTCTAATACATCAAGTGGTTTATGCAGATGTGGATATCTAAGGGCGAATATGATGAGTCTGGTCCATCCATTGTCCACAGGAAATGCTTCTAAATCCTGAATATGCATGCTTTAATGGCGAGTTATTTTCCGCATTAGTTGGTTTTTGGTGTCTGTGTTATGTCTTGTGAACTTTGTTGCCACGGATAAGAGGTGAAGTAGGATCATTGAAGGAGGGTATATTCCAAGCTTGATGTATGGTATATTTGTGCATGGCCCTCCAGAGGTGGCGAGCAGAAAAGTTGTTAAGAGGCAATTTCTGCCTCCGACTATCTGTGGTTCATCCATGCCTTTTTGAGGAGGCTGTCTGTAGCAAGGGAGTGACTTCATGTTTTTTTTTTTTTTTTCAAGATTTCATGTTTGAAGGTGTTTTTGGCCTTGGAACATTAATTTTAATAGTTAAATGTATGGAGAAATTTGATATTATGGTCAGTTTGCGCTCGCTCATAAACTCACTCTGGATTGTGTATGAATAAGCGTGTGGCGTAGGGTGGGGGTTGTGACCAAGTTGTAAATTGCAATGGGTAGTTTTTGCAAATGATGAAATTAAAAATGGTGGATTGTGGTTGCCGTGTTTAGGGGATCTTAATGATGACTGCGATGCGAATCATATTGGATGTGGCTCCTCAACCCAAAGGCTAATCATAGCAGTCAAATACATATCAAATGAAAAGAATGGAGCAAGTGACACTGAAAGTGAAAGTTCACCTGTTTCCTATTTTGATTTTTTAAATCTTCACTTCTCAGGAATCCTCATGGATGTGTTATCAATCACTAATTCACTCCCTTCTTGCCTTCCTCTTTCGTCCTTCGAAAGCTTTCCACCCAACCATGTTTTTTTCTTCTTTTCACTCTCTTTTAATTAAAGAATGTAAGCAACGAAAGTTTTCTCTGCGTATACGATTTCGTCACTAGTGTACGACTGTCACAAGGTTGACACATGCTGGCCTACTCATAACTATATATTTTGATTTTATGATTTTTTTTATTATATAAAGATATGTATACTTTTATAATGGGTTTCAAATATTTATTTTCTATTTTTTGTTTAAGATATATGAATTTAATTAAAAAAAATCCCTAAATCTTATATGTTATATAAGAAAACAATAAAAATATCTTTGGTTTGAATATTCTTAGAGTTAGTTTTTTTTACTATATTATAAGATTTTTTTTATTAATATCATACAGGGAATCAATAAAACTAATTTATAACGAGAAATAAATTAAAAAGGTAAAAATAAAATTAAAAAAGAAGCCTAAAACCCTAAATCAAAAAATAAAACCAACCCAACTTGAATTTTTGTAGTTTGGGTTAATCAGTATAAATTTTTTTTATTTAAATAAAACATTATTCAATAAACTAAAGTTCAGTCAAGTCTTAATTCAAAGTATGCACATTCCATTAATAAGAGTTGAATATAATAATAAGTAAATTGTGATTTTAAAATAAATATATAAATATAAGATTTGTTTGATTCTGTAGAATAAAAAAAAAATTTATTTGATAAATTGTTTTAAAAATATATTATTTTTTATCTTTTTGTATTTTGAAAATAAAAACAAAAAATAAAAATAATTTTTATTTTAAAAATAATTTATTTTTAAAACAAAAATAAAAAATAATTATCAAACAAATACGTACACATAATATTTGAAATAGACTCTTGTTGAAAAGTATTGAAAAACTCTCATGGAGAAGGCGCCAAAGCTGGGAAATTTTAAAACTCAAACGAAAGATGGCGATCCGTGTGCTCTCTCAACTAAGCAAGTCCTGACCGTCAGATCAGATCCGTCCCTAATCCTCAAAATCGAAACCCAATCCCTCCCTCCAAAATTTCCCCACTCACTCTCCACTATAAATTATAAAATCCACACACATTTCCCACTGCCTCATTCTTCCATTCCATTCGATTTGGCAATATTAAGCAGTTCAGCAATGGCCCGAACTAAGCAAACTGCTCGTAAGTCCACCGGCGGTAAGGCTCCCCGCAAGCAGCTCGCCACCAAGGCTGCTCGTAAATCGGCTCCCGCCACTGGCGGTGTCAAGAAGCCTCACCGTTTCAGGCCTGGTACTGTGGCTTTGAGAGAGATTAGAAAGTACCAGAAGAGTACCGAGCTTCTCATCCGCAAGCTCCCTTTCCAGCGCCTCGTTCGAGAAATCGCTCAGGATTTTAAGACCGATTTGAGGTTTCAGAGCAGTGCTGTTGCCGCCCTTCAGGAAGCTGCTGAAGCCTACTTGGTGGGTTTGTTCGAAGATACCAACTTGTGCGCCATACATGCTAAGAGGGTTACCATTATGCCAAAGGACATTCAACTTGCAAGGAGAATTAGAGGCGAGAGAGCTTAAGCTCTTGCTTTCATCTAATGCTAATTACTTCTATCTTAATTTTCAAAGTCATTGCTTGTCGACGGCT
Source organism: Gleditsia sinensis (assembly GCA_037074535.1). Taxonomy (NCBI): domain Eukaryota; kingdom Viridiplantae; phylum Streptophyta; class Magnoliopsida; order Fabales; family Fabaceae; genus Gleditsia; species Gleditsia sinensis. Next base: position 2,062,706 of record CM073464.1, on the reverse strand, counting down.
TAATTTCGACCCTTCAATGTATTCTCAACGAATTAGTTATATATAATTTCTGTTTCAATTTGATTCTCATCTTAATTTCCTTCTCTGTATGGTCGTATCATGAACGCTGGGCTGTACTCCATTTCTTAACTGTTAGTATTAAATTCCTCGATGTTATTTTTACTAGTCATGTGGCTTGAAGATTTCAGTGGATAAAAGCATCCATGGTGTAAACAGTCAATAGGTCTTAAGCGGAGTTAATTGATTGTTAATTTTCCTTTTCTTGCCTCATAGGTGGCTCAGGGGTCAGGGTTGGAAGGGATTGATCCCTGGGAAGTAGGAACCATCAGAGGATTCTAGGCATAAATAGATAAAAAATGCGAAAAGGGTACATAGATTCCTAATTTGAGGATTAAGATATAATCTCAGGCATGCTTGCCTTGGTACAAATAAAGGAAGACAAGAAACCTCATTCAATCCTTGGAAAAACATTGAACAACAAAATCATTTTACGAGACTAACTAGCTATAATTTTAAGATATAAGAAATTCGTTTCACCCACACTAGGGTAGCAGCTCACTTAAACACTAGGCATCCAAAGCATGCACTGTTGACAGATGGTGTAGAATTTCCCCAGGCTTCTTGTTTTTCTCTTGCCTCATTAGCTCTACGAACTGCCTAAAAGCTGCATGATGAACAAATGGCATTAGCATTATTGATGAAAAACAAATATAGGTAAAAGCAATATTGAATGTAGTTGCAATGAAGACGCCCTAGGTAGGAACCTCTATCCTGCTCTAGAACCTGAAATTCCTTGGGATTGCATTAATTTTCATCTTTTCTAACGTATATCTCGAGAAATGGCTCGACACTAGTGAGCAAATTAAAACATTTTTATTACTCACTACTTGTGTTGAATAAAATTTGAGAAGTTAAAAGTCTCATATACCATAATCTGAATCATGAGGTCCTGGGGATGCTTCAGGGTGGTATTGAAGAGACATTATCTTTTGAGCAGGGAAAGCAAGGCCGGCGCAACTTCCATCATTAAGATTGATGTGAGTAACCTCCACTCCTTCTGGCAGTGATGCAGGGTCAACCGCATAGTTGTGGTTCTGCCATTTTAAAATATCACTTTATGATGACGGAGCCTTATGAAAGAGAAAAAAAAAAAACTAATGACACGAAAAGAAAATAACAAAATTACATCTCAGTTGACAACAAACTTTAAATTATCCCAAATATGCCCATCATGCCAAATACAGGATTGGCATAGGATAAAATTTTCTCTTCAACATTACTGCCATAAATAGAATTTGTTATATTGCTTTCTACTTAATAGCAAGACCATTGACCCAATTGTGCTCATCAGTCCGGTCATTGGAATAGTGAACCATCTTGATGATACATGATAAACACCAATTACCACTTAGCATGAATAGTTTTTCCCACCCAACAGTCATTCTAACTATATATTGAATTTTTTTTTGGGGGTGGGAGAGGGGGGGGGGGGGGGGTTTCCTACCCTTCTTATAAAAAATACGTCCACAACCAATGTTCTCTCTTTTCTCCCCCAGTACACAAGAGTGTCAAATTCATATTACTCATAGTAAAAAAATGCATATATTTGCAAAATAATAGATGAATCTAAAACCTAAGACTCTTTTCATACATACTCATTCTATAGAATAAATTATAAAAAAAAAATCCATCAATTTTATACCTGAGCACTAATTTCAACGTGGCCAGTTTGAAGGTTACGAACTGGATGATTTCCTCCATGGTGACCAAATTTCATCTTAAAGGTCTTACCCCCCAATGCCTGGCCTAATAATTGATGGCCCATGCAAATTCCAAAAACAGGCACCTTTCCTAGAATATTCTTTACTGTTTCAACGGCATAAGGAACCGCAGATGGATCGCCAGGGCCATTGCTGAAAAGGACCCCATCTGGCTTCAACTTTAAAGTTTCTGATGCTGGCCATGCAGATGGCACAACAGTGATTTTACAGCCATGAGATGCTAGGCGCCTAAGTATATTATGCTTGATTCCAAAATCATAAGCAACAACCTGCAATTCAATCACCGGAATGATGGGTAAATTAAAATACCAAATAGTCAAAGTCAACAACAGAAGAGGTGGCGCAAACAGAATACTTTAAATACTTACACGGAAAGTCTCACCAGGACGTCCATTGGAGTTAAAATCCCATTCTTGTGATGTTTGATCAACCCATTCATAGGGAGATTTGCATGATACTCCACTTATCAGATCAATACCTGTAAATATGAAGCGGCAGCCGTGAACATACACTTTTTGAAATGTTTCCACAACCTCAGACTCATATCCTTACCAACAATATCCCATGAACGAGACACTTGAAGTAGTTCATCATCTGTTTTAGAATTGTCAGTGCTCAAAACACCAATAAGGCTGCCATCTTGCCGTAATCTGCGTGTGATTGCACGAGTATCAACATCATCTGTTGCATAAAAAATTAGCACCAAAATAAAAATCAGAACCTGAAGTGATGCATAGAGCAATGCTCTTCTCAGAATCACTTTTACAATGTTATATAAGAACTTACATATTCCCATGATATTCCTTTTTGCTAAATAATCACCTAGTGGTTCTGCACATCTCCAGTTTGAAGTACTGAAAAAAATATTTGTAAAAAAGGAAAGAGGGAGAGAGAGTAAGCACACTAAGTAAAGCTCAAGCAAAGAAAATAATCAGGACATGAGAAGCAGAACAGAACCTGATACTCAAACTTCTAATTACTAGACCAGCAAGAAAGCACTGTGTTGATTCTTCATCGTCTGGCAGAAAGTGCATCAAAAGGCATTATTTCAATGCCTTCCAAGAACAAAAATTCAAGAAAATTAAAATATAAACCTTTTTACTTACTAAAATTTATGCCAGTATTGCCAATGTGTGGATTTGTCATCAGCACAAACTGGCCAGCATAACTAGGATCTGTCAGAATTTCTTGATACCTGTAGTGATATGCATGACAAGTCAGGATATGCAGTGAGTAATCCTCTGGAAACAGAGCAAAAAAATCACTGGTCAGGCTGTTCAGATCTATAGTCCTTCTCACCCAGTCAATGATGTATTAAATACAACTTCACCAACTTGGGTTCCTGAAGCACCAAATGACTTTGCTTTCCAGATGGAACCGTCTTCTAGCACAAGTCTAGCATCTGAATTTTTCCAAGGCCTTTGTTCCTTACCTATGTTTAAGGCAATAAAACTGCATCACGTTCTTTAATCTCTTGGTAATAATAAGGATTGTATTACATTTAAAGTATATATAGCAGAGGGGAAAAAAGAAGATATCGATACCAAAGAGACAAATTTTTAGAAAGAAAGGAATTGTAATGCTCAGGTTACCAAATGATTTGGAAGTGCGGTCCATAATTCTGTTTCAGAGCAGACCAACTATGCTCACAAAACATAGAAATGACTACTAATTCATTGATATCCAGGAATTAATCGATAACAACAGGAGTAGTTTGCAAAACGCTACTATTTTATCAAGACCAGAACAATGAATCTAAGTTTGGAAGCATTTCTGGTTTCGGTGAAAAATATTTCTGTACAAATTTTATTAATATTCTTATGTTCCATTGATATTTAAGCAGATAAGATCAAATTTCCAAGAACTATTTGTCATAACAAACTAAAACTAAGCAAAAAAAAAAAAACATCTGGGCAAAACAGAGAATGATTTTTTTTTTTCTTTTTATTTGTGATTAAGAGGAACAGCAAGAAATTTCATGACAAGCTCCACGAGTGCCAACAGGGTTCAAAATATATTTATTGTAAAACAAGAAATGGGAAGAGGTGGAGTTACCAGTGACGGCAGCGTCTGAGGAGACATGGACAGAGCATCTGATTATGGGAACCCTATGTTTAGGACGGCAAGGTGAGAACTTAGAATCAATTCGGTTTGTTAGATCACAAACAACGAAGCCCAAAACTTTTGTCGCCATTGCCTCTCAGAAGTGGATAGCGGTGACCGAGTGCACACCAACAGATGCCTGATGCTACCCCGACTAGCTCCGATGACGACTAGGTTTCTTATTTGCGCTGCATTTCGGCTCTCATACACATGCATTTCTCATTTTTCTTTTTCTTTTTTTAGAATAATTATTTTCATTCTTTTTTAAGAGTTGTATCTTTTTTAATTAAAAAAAATATAAATAACAATATTCAATGATAGAATAGAATAATTAAAAGGTCATACTTTTCATTAAATCTAATTTATAATATTCATACTAAGAAATAATATTTGATAACAATTATTTAAAATACTTATTTTATTAACAATGACTATGTAAAAATAATTATTTTAAAATATTTATTATTGTATCAATAAAATTATAATTTATTTATCAAAAATATAAATAAGTAATTTAAATATAAAATACAAAATCAAGCACTAAGAACATATATTTTGGATAGAAAGTGTAATTTTCACTCTAGTGTTCCTGCTTTATACTTTTGCCAATTTGCCCAGCAACAAGGACAATGGCTAGAGAAGTAACGGCCACTGGTAGTGAACTCGTGGCCCCGCCATCAACATCCGCCGTTGTTACAGAAAAAATAAACATAAATGATAAACAACATTTATTTATTAACAAAAAAAAGAGATTAATTATATGTCATTATTTTAATAACAAAAAAAATTAAAATCTTCAATGTGGTTACGGTTCCTAAACGACCATAAATTTATACTATTATTTCACCGACTTAGTGGTAAAGATCTTCAAAAACACACTCCAGATTCCTTGGAGAACATTAATTGATGAAATAAATCAAATTAAATGCCTAAATTTAATCTCTATAATTATGAGTTGGAACGTATTTTACCCAAATCCAGTTGGTCTCCTTTGATCAATAGAGTTTTACTTTTATCAGATGATTTGACTCAGCCATGTTGATCTTAAAATATATATTCATATTTATTGTTTTGTTTTTTCGTTTGGACTGGCTATTCGTATTTATCGTTACAAAATGGAATGACATACAAATTCAGATTCGCATACAAATGGTCCCCTTTTTTTATTCAGTCAAGTCACTTTGACAAGGACCACACAAAAACGAAAACGAAAATTGTGCAGAGATTTCTGTTTTTCCTTCTAAGACAATCAATAATCTAGGATTCTAATCAGTAATCACAGGGCAAATATATGCCAAAGCTTAGTTCTAGTTAGCTGAGGAACCCAATAACTGTGCCTTGATACGACATCACAGCAAACATGATTTTCTGATTCCATGTAATGCATTAGATATGCAATTGCCTCGTCCTGAATTCACTAGGCATGTTGCAAGAGGCAGCATGCAAAATCTTCGGAAGCAGAGACCGTTTACATCATAAAGAACTACAAATTCCTGAAGATGATACTAAACATGTTCCTTGTTTGAGTAATATTATGAATTTAAAGATCCTTCCTTTTCTTCAACCGAGAAAGGAATTGGCTTAGTTGGGGCAGGCAGCCGGCCAATGCTATCAACCTTATCCCTTTGTTTGGGGGGAGGTCTAGCTGCTTTTGGCAACAATCTGCCCTTCTTTTCAAACCACTCAGGCTTCAGCAGTGCCCGGAAGCCCAACTTGTTGTAATACACCCTTCTGACAGACCCGCCAGCCGCTTCAACTGCTTCCTTTGCCCTCACAGTGACCCTTGATACCTGTAAATTCAATATACACATTGGTGTTCTATGCAGAAAGTGCATACGATTATGGACTCCACATCTACTTCATTAAGAATTACAAGACACATTTTGCATAAGTTTGGTTATTCACAAGCAAAAGTACAATGCCCAACCCTGATCTTTATTTGAACAACGAACACGTCTTAGATGCCTTGTAACACCAAAAAAAAAAAAAGCTACAGATTATCATCCAGAATACTTTTCAATGATTTCAGAATTCCTTTGGGGTTCAAGAAGATACAGGAAAGAGAGATTCAGAGAGAGAGAACAAGATCATGACCCAGTTAAAATTAATATAAAACACCTCAATCTGATCCCTAGAGTAAACAATGGCATCTAAAGCAATTTGGATAATGTCCACTTTCTTTTTAACAAATAGTAAGCAGTTGGATGTAGTCTCAAGCCACTTAACGCATCAACTTAGTAATCACAATCTATTTAACACAAGTAATAACGATGATGAGTGATCACCGATAGTGATTACTGACAATCGTGATATTAGGGATAAAAAAAAAAAAAAAAAGATAAGACCAAAAACATGTAAAAACATTTCAGTAGTTAGGTAGCAAAAAGCATGATCCTAAACCACCAATAGCCTTTATCAAAGTCTACCTCTAGATGAATTGGCCACTTGATCTGCTCAGCGCCACGCCCCATCAGTCTTACTCCATCTTTTATTTGCTTCCCTATTGCCCCTGTATCCTATGGTAATAATTGTGACCAGAATAAGAGAATGCATGCGAAGTGAACATTTCCATTAGAGGTGAAGTAACAGTAACTAAACCTTGAGTGTTTTCATAGTAATCAATTCAGAAGAATCTATCTTCCCTGCATTGATAAGCTTCGCAATTTTTCCCAAGCCAACTGGCTGCAAGAAGAGATATACGAAGTTAAGAACATGCTTATACAAACAGCTTAAAAATTCAAGGGGAGGAAACCTAAATAGAAACTCTACTCACTCCAATATCAAGAGCTCCAGCCATGGTTGTGGCTTTTTCCATAGAAGAGAAAGAATCAAGAGATTAAAATAACAAGTTTTACAGAATTCAAATGCGCACAAAGGTTTGCAGGATGTCTTCTTATGTCTACATTCTACCCCTCCAAACAATTACTGCAGTAAAGAAATCCCTCAGTTCAATGACATGTCAGCATGACATATGTTTATGGCCATCAGTATGCACAAGGCTTCTGGTGAAGATCACACTTGAAATATGGAAAAGTGAGGTTCTTACTGTTTAAAACCAATTTAATCAGCCATATTATTTTCATTGCAGATTTTAGAGTCTGTAAAGCAAATGTCATATCAGGAAAATGAAGTAACATACAAAAAATCATTGAGTCTGCTATCAAATAAAATTACTTTCACTAAAACACCTAAATACTAGTAGCAAATAGTTAATGACTAACAGATGCCACACAACCTTCAAAGCTCATTACTTTGGAGTTTTGAGGACATATTAGAGCAAGGTGTGAATGAAGCTTGTCCTGATCCAAAATCTGATAATTTTTTGCTTTAAATCAATTACTTCTACTAAGTCGATTCTAAAATGGCTATCCCCATAAATTAGTGGCATCACTGGCATGCACCAAATGGGCCTCCTAAGGTTTGATCTTTATCATTTCAAGTTGACTGATCTTGCCTTTTCCCTTTTTATTTTTGGAATTCTTTTTTGGGTGTCAATGTCATCATACCACACCAGGCGGGTGTGTAAAATTATCTGCCCCTCACCTTGCAATTAAAGAAAGACTATACCTTTCTCAAAGGTCAATCGGCTTCATGGCATTGCAAATTACATCTTCAAATAGAAAATAAAATCTAATACCAAATAATGCCTCCCACGTTTTGCTCCACCTCCTGAAGCAGGATCACATGTTTTCCTCCCATTTATTATCTATATTCTAATAGAGAAAATACATAATTGATGATGATCAAAATAATAATCTTACAAAGAGACAGGTTAAGCCAATCTTTCAGTAACATTATTGCTTCAAAACTCTAGAGAGCATCCGTTATGTTACTCATAAATTTCTTCAAAATGTATAGCAGCATGGTCTGAAACAAGGCCGCTGCATAAGCCCATGTCCCTTGGAAGTAACACCTATCTGAAATAGCTAGTACTTGAGGAGGAAAGGAATTGCATAAAAGTTTTCAAATATTTAGGATGGCAACAGTAACGACTCGTAGACACGAGATGCGATTCCTTTCCCCCTCAAATACATAATTCATGATGATCAACAGGTTGGGCATGAATTAATTTAATCGGATTCAATAGAATATGAAGTCGTTTATCTAATATTTTGGTTGGATGCTTTGAAAATTCAGCCAGCCACAATGAGAGAGTGAAATTTAAATCCTTGAAATGGTGCATTTTCTTTTCTAGGCACCAGAAGAAAGACTGCACATTCTGTATTGCCTATGTCCATCTACTGCAAAGAGAAGGAAAACAACAAATATGAATAAAACACAAAATAGGTACCTGAAAGGTAAGGCTAAATGGATTCTTGAATCCACGTTTCGGTAACCTTCGTCGAAGAGGAGTCTGACCTCCTTCGAAGCCCAATTTCCCGTGCCCTCTGGCCTTCTGACCCTTGTGTCCTCTTCCAGCAGTCTTACCCTTTCCAGACCCAATCCCACGACCCTTCCTGGTCTTTTGTTTTCTTGGCACCTTGTCTCTCAGATCATTCAAGCTCAGAAGACTGTAAGCTCTAAAACCATGAAAATCCATGAGCCCATTGCGATCAAAGGTTGCATAAGTGTCGAAAGATTGAGGAAGCCGCAGTGGATGAAATTGTATAGATGGGTGTGTGATACTGGCAATGGGTTTGGCCTCAATGGAGCTTCGTATCATTGACGTTGACAGAACACATAGTCTCCTTCTAAGCATATTTCTTTCACTAATAAAATCGTTCTGTTATTTGGGGTACTGGCACAATGGTGCTTGCTCATTCAGTTCATGATCTAGGGTTTTGCAGACGAACTACCACTCTCAGACCAGACTAGGAGCAGAAGCATTAACCTTTTCGCCGCGGCAACATTTAATTCGGCTATGGGCTAAGATCTGACACTAGCAACTTCAGTACTTGATCCAATTTAGCCTCCGGGCTCAGCCCACCCTTTCTGTCTTATGGGTTATCACTTACGGGATTGGTACTGGAAACTTTTTTTTTTTTTTTAAGTGACTCCATCTTCTCCTTTTGAAAAAAACAAAAAACAAAACAGATGAAAGGGGAGGTTCTTCGCCCAAAATAAATAAAAAAAGAAGTTAAACAGAATTTGTCATGTCTCTGTCATTTTTTAACTTTAATATAGATATTTTAATTTTTTATGTACTTAAAAATTTATTTATAAAAAATTGAGATTGGGATAAATAACAAAATTAATTTTTTTATATTATTTAAATTATATATAACTCATAAATTTTAAAATTTTTATATTTATTATAATTAAAATTTTTAAAAATAAATTTTTTAATAATTAAAAAACTAAATTTCCCTTGCAGCAAACACTACACACCACATAAATGTATAATTCAAAGAAAAGATAAATGAAGGCTAAAAAATCTTTGTCTTTTAAGCCTTTATTTTATGTGTGAGTGTGTAAACTTAGACCAAGAAAAAAAAAGGCATTACATTCAAGAGAAAATATATAAAAGTAGGTCATTTCCTGAAATCATGGTCATGGTTTTCCAAAATTGGTAAATAATATATCTTATTTATAATATTTATTACTGATTCTCTGATGTTTTAGTTTTTTCATAAACTTATTTTCTAATATCAATATTATTACAATTTACTGACTTAAGGCGAGGAATTTTAGCTTAGGGAGAGTAGATAGACACGAATATTTATTTTTGTTATCATTATCTTCTTTTTGCTTCGTCGTTGCAAAAGTTTTATTCTATTCCTTTTTCCTCATATAAAACGAAATTCCAGAATTCACGACTGCAGAAAAACAACATAGCGAGGGCAAGAAGCGTACGACTGTGAGAGAGATGGGTGTGACGAAGGAACAAGTTGAATCTTCGCTGAGGGCTAAATTAAATCCTACACATATCGTAAGCTTTCCTGTCTTTCCTCCATCCCTCCATCGTCATCTTCTTCTTCTTTTATTGTATTCGAATATTTATGTTGGTTGACAATTATTTAGAGCAGCATATGCTATTGCTTGTTCGAACGCCACCACATAAGCTTTTACTCGTTGAGTGTTGAACAGGATTTGGCATTTAATTCGTTCTGGTTTGTTTTGATGACCTCAAAAAAAAAAATCCATTTCGCGTTTTGGATGAAAAATGCATAGGATACTTAAATGAATTTTTTTTTTGTAAAGCTTTAAAATAACAAGAGTAATCAAATTTCAGCGCCGAACTTATCTTTGTTCTGCTATTCCAAAGATTTTGTCTTTAGATAGAATGCGCACTGTATACAATAAACTCGTTTCCCTCCATCCCCTTCTATTCCAATGCAATATGTTTGTGAAATTAAATCCTATCATTTGTTTTTTTTTATACATAAATTGAAGTCCTAACAAATCAATGGTCATGGAGTAGACTGGAGGTCAAATAATTTATGGTTGTACTGTGTAATTCCATTAATCTTGAGTATGAAGTTTTGAAGCAGAAGACCCAAGGAAGTGGAGACTAAATAGCCTTTTAAGAGTCCTCTACCATTTGTCCCGGATGAGAGAAAATATGGTTTTGGGTTGGGTTTAAGAGGAAGACCAGTGTGCTTGGATAAAAGGAGCTTGCTTATATACTTGCAAGTACAGTTTCATAGAGAAGGGAGCGATCATATTTCGCAGGTGAAGTTTGATGTGCTGCTTAAAAAGTGGGGCTTTGTGTTCATTAGTTACAATACTGGCCTTGAATCAGAATGTTAATATTTTATAGCCATCTTGGCTATCTAATTGTTGGTTATCAATTTTCCTCTATGGCCTGCCAGAACTACAACACTAATAGCATCAACTCTTATCTGGATAGAAACCAAGCTGATGGGTTTCAATGTCTTCCATTTGTATTTGTGTTCACGTTAAACTCATGTATGTGGTCCTGATACATCAATTTAAATAGGCTTCTTGATTCCATTTACTTTACCTTAAAATATGCTCGAGTGCTTCACTAGCTGACTACCTGAGCTAGTATGTCTTTGGGCATCCGTTTATATCTATTCGGACATGCATTGTGTTGTGCTGATGATTTTTTTTTTTTTGATGGCCTATTTACAATCTGAACTGTGATTTGTGGAACTGTATCGTATTATTCAAGCATACTTGTTTTTCAAGTTTTCAACCAGCCAGTCTATCTGTTAGTTACGTCGACCACATTGTTCAATCTTGAATTGGTGCTTTAATTCCCACACTATCCCCAAGGAAGAGGGAAAAATATCCAAAAAGGCTCACAATTATCTTCTCCCTCCTTCAAGTTCTACTTATGTATCAAAATGAGAATATATAATTGTAGTCTGCCAGATAATATTGGTTTCTCTCTCTCTTGTTTCCTTTTTTGTCATCTGAGTGTAAATTAACTAGACTAATGATTTGCACTTGTGATATAGGTTCTCTCTTTCTCTCTGTCTCATTCTCTCTCTAAGGGGTACTAATACTTACCCCTTTCATTTGATTTTCACTATATAACAGCCATTTGATTGTTTTTGGGGAAAACATGTAATCTTGACGTATTTTTTTCTTTTCTATTAAGTTTCAAATTCAGAGACACTTCAGCTGCTCTTATACCTATTTACTTTGAAGTGCAAGACTCAACTCAAGGCATGTTGGATAACAAAAGCATAGCATGCTGCCGAGGCCATCTTATTAATTTCCCCTTAATTAATCATTTTTCAAATTTGTCCAAATTTAAGTTCTTCCAATATCTGATTTAACCTTCATTAACCTCTGGAAGTCAAGTTCTTTGAGAGTGCAATTTCTGTCCTTAGAGCATGACAGTCTTGGGAAATTGCTGTTTCACCTGACACGGGAAATAGGCAGGTGAAACCAAGGCAGCATGTGCCTGCACTCAAAATTGGTGACTCCCTGTTTCTCTGCATTATAGTTATTTCTCTCCTGCTGGATACCTGACTCCCTGCCAACTGGATTTAGTGTCATCCAGCAGTACAGACATTGGGTGTTTAAGAACTTTTTTCTGAATTTTTTTCCCATCTACTGCACGTTCCATACATATTAAGAGTCACTGACATACAATCTAGGATCGCATGCTTTAGGATGCTTTTGCTATCTATTGGATGTCTAGATGAATCATGTGATTTTTACTCAATAAAAAAATGTTGCATTTTTTGTGGTGCTATGCTTATCTATCTGATGTCTAGATAAATAATTCTTTTAATGGATTACACGTGTATTTAATTTCAAATAAAGTAACTCTGAATTTATTGTTGACTTCACTTCATTATAGAACTGTTTTCGACATGCAAATTTCTCTTTTTACCAGAAAAAGTGATGGAAACAACTTCTCTTTCTGCAACTCTTGTATTTGCTTTAATCGATTTTCTTGTACAATTTTTGTGATATCTGTGTATATGACACTCTCTCTCTGCGAACTTATTTCTTTTGTATTTGTTTTTCAGGAAGTAGTTGATACCTCTGGAGGGTAAGTTTTTTCAACTAACAGATGCACTTTGTGTTCGCTAATATGAAGCATTGTTTTTTTCGCCCATCTCTATCTCAGAATCAAAATAAATATAATTGCCTATTAGGTGCGGTGCAAGTTTTGCAATTGAGATCGTATCAGAACAATTTGAAGGAAAGAGAATACTTGAGAGGCATCGAATGGTGAATGCTGCTTTAGAGGAGGAAATGAAACAGATTCATGCTCTCTCAGTAAAGAAAGCTGTGACTCCAGAGCAGTGGAAAACACAGCAAGAGTCCAACAAATCTGATCCTGCTGCTCAGTCTTAAAAAAGGATGGAAAATTTAGCTGCTTAGAGCATGTTTGTCAGTTATTAAAATAAGAAATTATTCATTCTGCTGCTACCCAAGTTTGTGGATTCTAGTTTTATGGAACTTTACTAATACGCAAATCTATGATTATACTAAATTTTAGTTTACAAACTGTCTGATTTTAGGCATGTTACATTGCCGGGCGGTATACATCACACCTTTACGGAGAATTTGAATGCTCGGCACTATCTTGTAAAATGATATTGAGGGCTTGTGGGACTGCTTATTGAGATGAAGGTGGTAATGAATGAGGGGAAAGACAGTGAAAAGAAAACATATAAAGGAATCTTGCATGTGTGGACGTACTGTTCTTGTGTATCGCTCATGTAATTTTCACCATGGTTGCCCTAGAAGACTAGGATTTTTATTAGTATAATGTCACCATGATATATCTAAAGTAATTTTTTTAGTATTTAAAATATACCGATACTGCCTGAAAAAGTTGCATTAACTGTTAGATTAATTTAGTGTCATTGGACTCGTTCCTCACCTATTATTTCAAGGATCAGGATCCTCTGCGGCGCGAGGGCCACAGCATGCGGTGCTATGGTCTTCGCGCAGTCACATTAGTCGACTGGTGTGACACCAGTCGACTGTGACCAGTCGACTGGTCTCCCATCAGTCGACTGATGTGACTGAAAAAATGGACACAGCACGCGGTGCTGTGTCCGTACGCGCCGCAGAGGATTCATTTCCTTATTTCAAGGGTAGGCGTCTGATAATTTTATTTCTCGACATTTGAATTTACCACTGGATTGCAGAATATTTACACAAGAATAGTGCCTTGTGTTCCTTCCTTTGCAATGAAATTTTGCAGTTGGAGAAACTCTGTCTTCTATCTCTATCCTCTACAGTACACGTGGAATTCAATCAATTCATAATTGGGATTTTTCCTGATCTTAAGGCAACCGATTCTTTATTTTGTTTTAAGATTAAAATATTCGTGGGAGGACCATGTGTCCATGTCCTGAGCAAGGTTGCAGTAATCTACCAGGCGTAGAAGGCTACAACCACAGTTGCGTTCCCTATTGCTCGGTACCCCGCGAACGGAGCTTCCCTGCCTCCCTAGTCGACCTGCCACTGTTCCTAGTAAGGCCATCTTCGCTGGAATATGGAATTTCTCTAGTGGGCAAGGAAAGACTAAAGCGCAAGAAGCTCTTTCTCTCTCTCACATGGTACATGTACCTGGAAAAATCTCCACCACATGTCTAGTAGGCCTATCCTCAACCCCGACTTAAATCTCTGCATGAAAACTCGTGTTTGCAATTTCCCAATCTTCAGGCATTTCGCAGCCCATGCCCCTCACCTGAGTTTCAATACTACCATATCATCAAAGCCTTTCGTGAATCTTGAAGGTTTCATGGCCACTACGCTAGTTCAGCCATCAATCGCTGATATCCATGTGAAACCTCTGATTTTCAGAACCATCCATATCACGAAGCTTCAAAGATACGTGGCAGCTGGCATTCGTTCAAGGATAAACAACTCAAGATTTGTGGGGAGCCCATTGGGTTTCAGACACATTACCGTCACTAAAGTTGCCGAACAGAGCTCTGGTTTGCTCGGGGATGAAACAGTTTCCCAGAACAAAACAGCGCTTTACCAAGCGGTGGAAGGTATACCCAATTCAATTATTGTATCTACATTCATAAGATGCTTATCATTTGCTTCCATATATATAGTGGAAACGAAGAACAATATAGAATATGATTGAAACGGGTTGAATATGATACCAACATATGTTTCAAGGAATCAACCGAGGAATTTTTGGAATCCCGTCTGCCAAGAAATCTGAAATTGAAACTCTGGTGAAGAATTTAGAATCTCAGAATCCAACTCCAGATCCTACTCTAAAATTGGAGAAGGTAATTTCCAATTTCCAAATTTATCCAGGTGAACTTGACAGTGATGACATTTACAAGCTTTCCTATTTTATTGCTTTCATGGGAAGTTGGCTGGATGCTGGAGACTTGTTTACAGCACAATCTCAATTTTGGGTTCAAAGAGAACGAAGTTAGGCCTCAGAGATTTTGTCTCCTTGGATGAATTTTTCCAGAATATTGATGTTGCTAAGGTACAATGCACTTTGAGTTTTTACGGGACATTGTCTTTTCCTTTTAATCTAAAATTGAATATATTTATGAACCTCAGAAGATATATATTACTTTAGTAATTTAGTATCCTTAGTTGCCACTGTTTTTAGTTCTAGAGGCAAGCATTTATTCTACTAATTAAGTTTGAACATTGGTGATTCCAAAATGGAGAGCAAAGCAGTTAACACAATCAAGTTCAGCGCAAAGGGGTTGAGCTTGTTGAATGGACAACTTAGTATTGAGGCTTCCTATGAGATTGCTTCGACAACAGTTAAAGCTCCCCTACTTTTCTAGTCTTGTAATGTGTGGTTGTTGAGTGAACGACTTACTCTGATACTACTGACATTTTTGGTGCCTCTTAATATTCGCAGAGAGTTGCCATTAATTTCGAAAGCTCCAAAATCACTCCTGATCAGGTATGCTACTCAGATTACAAAACCTTTTTGGTGCTGACTAAATATCGATGATGATGGCTTTCCCGTTAAATGGTTATTAATTTTGTTGGTTTGCAAGCACAGTTAATGAATGTGTTTCGGAAAAATTATGATGTTTTGCTGGGCATCTTCAATCCTGAGGGATGGCTGGAGATCACGTATCCTACCTCATAACATTGTTGTTTATTGAACAGACTGTCTGTCTCTATTTGTTCTTTTATGCTTGATATTGGAAACTGTCTTTGTTTCTTAATACCATTTTGTATAGATATGTTGATGACAGCTTGAGGATAGGAAGAGATGACAAAGGCAATATCTTTGTACTGGAGAGATTTGAAGATAATAACTCCTAATCCACACTCTCCACCTTTTTAATCTTCCGTGTTAATCACATAATTATTTGTATGCCAATATATTCTTGTTTTTGGGATTTTTTTTTTTCTTTTTACCGTGTTAATTTATTTTTAGGAATTATTTGAGGAGATCAACAAAATAACAGAAGACAAAAAAAAGAAAAAAAAAGTGCTGTATTCGGAATCAGCATTTGTAGTTTATATTAGCCGCCGGACAACGTGGGCTTGTTTCTATTGGTAAACTCAAAGTCAAGGAATTCAGTTTGAATCTGATAATAGAAAAATTGGACTGGCCCAAATGAATAGCTTGGGTTTGGAATATCTAAAGCATTAACTCTGTCCAGTCTGAGCAAGCCTGCGCGCCCCCACTCTGACCATATTCCGAGAGTAGAGGGCTCCAATATCACCTCCTATCCGACATATAGAGTATTTTTGTCAAAGGCAACATCTTTCTTTGCCTATAAAGTAGTCCTGTATGGTCTCGGAAAGAGGCATGATGATTGATATACAAAAGTTCAAGTTCAATTATCTGAATCAGCACAATATTCTAAAAAGAAAGCTTTTTGAGTTGCAAGTGTGCTAAAAAATGGGTTCAAATTCTTGGGAGAAATTTTCATCTGACTCGAGAATTAGTTGATGAGAGAGATACAGCAATAAATCCGAATGAGTTCCACTTTGCAAACTTACAAGTAACAGTAAAGAGAAGGAAAAGTTGGGTTTGGCTTTCACTGTCAGAAATCTGGAATTTTGTCATTGACAAGTTGAATGAATTGTTGATGCTCAACTTGATTACTTGAAGAATTCTAAAATGAGTTAAAACTTGAAAGCTTTCCTTCTTTTGTGTTGAAAGAAAGGAGTGAAAGCCAACTATCTTAGCATAACTCGTGTATGAAGTTGGAGTAGTCAAGCATCATAGGCATAAGTAGCATAAAACAGAGCACTTACTTATCAGGATTAGAGGGGATTGTCGCCATCATATTGGTGAGCGTGGCATGCTTGCGTCTAATTTTAGTACTTTTTTTTTTCTTGCTTAAGAATCTTTTGGGGTTACGTTTAATTAATGAGGTTTGGATATGGTCAGTATGGAAAGGAAAACGACATTCGTGGACAATCCAAGTTACGTAAACGGTAAAACATTACTACAGTAAAGACTACAATCTGCTCCTTTTCTTATTCTCTTTCTCTTTTATCTTTATCATCTTCAGATTCCATTCATATTCTTGCACTGCTGCTTTTTACTTTATAAGTAAATTTTGCGGCTCAACTTCAATCTTATCTTCCCTTCTTTTCTTTTTTTCTTTTTTTCTTTTTTTTTGGGTAAAATACCATATTAAAAGGAAGTCCATAGTAAAGATTTAGATTTAGGTGAGTATGAACGTCAGAAAGTCAAAAATTGCAGCAGGTGTTTTAAGTTGAAGTTGGGCAGTTGGGGGCCAATGAGTTGAGGTAAATTCTCGGATTCATGACGCTGGTTTAGCCCTAATTTGCGCCATGACAAAACAAGTTGGATGTTTATTTTACGGCCGACACAAGCCACCGCACTGTGGGCTATGTGGGCCTTCCCTTCTCTTCCCTCCCTTCTTAACCCCTAAACAAACTGACTTTTCTTACCTCCAAACGTCCTCCTTTTCTCCACCCACCCACACTTTTGTCTCCTACCCATATCACTAATTTTACCCTACCATTACCGCACTTCGAGTTTTATCAGTTTTTTCAACTACGCATGCTAAATGAATTTTTCAATTATATTTAAACTCGAGTTCTATTAGTTTTCAAATACTCGTACATCAATATATAACATTAATTTTTTATTATAAAGAAATGATTATTTTGACTTTTATATATATGCACTGCAAAAAATTCAGAAATCAAATTTATTGACATCAGGTCCACTCCACGTCCCCCACACACCAAGTAAAAAAAGCCCACTAATTTTGACCCAATTTGATAACACCAAAGCGGGGGCCAGCTAGTTGATAGAGATGTCCGGGATCATTCTCATCTCTTCTTCCTTTATAAATATTTTCACTGGGTTAATAATAAGTTAATAACAATGGTAGAATAGAGCTGTGAGAGGAGTACAAACAGGTCGGCTCAACACTCCCTTATCAAAATCACCTTCTTCTTCTTTTGTGTGGGATTTCACCATTCCAGAATTCATTAGGCTGTAATTTGGTGAAACGGATGCTGGAAATTTCGAGTTTACCGGAAAATTCTACCGAAAGCCGCCACACACATCCGGAGGGTGACAGTGGACATGTCTCTGATGGCTTCAAAGACGAACAGAAAGTCGCAGGCGAGGACGTTGACAGGAATATCACCTCTAACCGGTGGCCTCCCGAAGAGACTAGGGCTTTGCTTAACATAAGGTCTGACCTGGACCTTGCTTTCAGGGATACAACCCCCAAAGCTAGTCTTTGGGAACAAGTTTCAAGGTCAGTAGTTTTCTCCATCCCATTCCATTCATTAGCTCATGTTCGAGAAAAGTCCCCAGAGAATGCTAGAAAATTTCTGCCAATCGCCCCCCCCCCCGGGGGTCTTTTTTTCCTTCTCGTTTTTCTTCCCAGAAACAAAAAATATGGTTTTGCGCACTGGGAGTGTTATTTTGTGGATGTGAATTACAAGTGTGTTCTCCCTTCGGACCTACTTACTCACTTTTCATCTCTTCCACTGGAAGAATGATCTTGTCTCTTAATATTCGTTCTTATGTTGAACAATTTAAGTGTAATGAATGATTTTAAAACTGTTCAGGAGATTAGAAGAGCGGGGATATAAGAGAAGTGCGAAGAAATGCAAGGAGAAGTTTGAAAACATTTACAAGTACCATAGAAGGACCAAGGAAGGTCGTTCTGGGCGTCCTAACGGTAAGACTTACCGATTTTTTGAGCAATTAGAAGCTCTACATAGTCACCCAGTTCTCCTTCCACCTTCCCCAGAAAAGAATCAGGGACAAGTAGAGAGCGCAGCAAAAACCACAAACGCAATGGATCTATCAGATGTTATTGAAGATGCGATGCCATGTTCGATTCGATTCCCTAGTGCAAATTGGAATGAACCGTCTAGTACAACCACTTCATCTTCGAGCAAAGAACCGGGGGAAAATGTTCGAAAGAAGAGGAAACTGACAGATTTTTTTGAAAGGTTGATGAAGGGAGTAATAGAGAAGCAAGAGATCCTACAGAAGAACTTTATGGAGATGTTAGAAAAATGCGAACAAGATCGAATAGCGAGAGAGGAAGCTTGGAAGATGCAAGAATTAGCTCGGATTAAGAGGGAGCGTGAGCTTTTGGCTCAAGAAAGATCAATTGCAGCAGCAAAGGATGCTGCGGTGCTTACCCTTCTCCAAAAGTTCAAAGAACAAGCTGGGCCAGTGCAATTGCCTGAGTCAATTTTGGGTGAGAACCCAATTCCCGATGATAAAGATAAGGACAAGCAAGAAAATACTGATAATGCAGGCAGTGTTAATGATAACCAAGAATGTACAAATAGGAAGAGTTTCACGCAGACCAGTGTCTCGCGATGGCCCAAAGATGAAGTGGAAGCTTTGATTAGATTGAGGACGAAGACAAACCTTGGTGTGCAGTATGAAGGAGACGGGACTAAAGGACCTCTATGGCAGGAGATATCTTGCGCAATGAAAAAGCTTGGCTACGATCGCAGTGCCAAGAGATGCAAAGAGAAATGGGAGAATATAAATAAATACTTTAAGAGGATGAAAGGAAAAAATAGGAAGAAGCCTGAGGATTCTAAGACGTGCCCTTATTTTCACCAGCTCGATGCTTTATACCGTGAGAAGCCTAAAGAGATGGACGAATCAGCCAGTAGTGGTAAGGAGTTGAAGCCCGAGGAGCTCCTAATGCATATTATGGGTGGTGAACAAGAGCAGCAACAGCTCGAGTCATCATCTGAGGATGCTGACAGAGATCAGAACAGGGATCAGAATGGAGGAGGATAAGGATAGGGATGCGTCCTTCAGTAGCAATCATGGGTTGAACAGGACCCTGTATTATTGAAACTTGTTCTTTGCGACAGCCAACGTGGGTTGGCCTGATTTTCCAATAATTATCAAATGTGGGTCAGAATCATCAACAAGGCTACTCCAAAACAAGAGTAGGTCATTTTCTGGTTTTAGAACCTTGAAGTACGTCTTGGTAGAATGCAAGTCAATCTCATTAGGGGTGTCTTTGTATTATTGTATATCACTGTATCTCCATCAGTTTTCTTGAATATATATACACAAAACAAACGCAGTCAAAGAGAGAATTGTCTATGAGAAAAACTAGGTCGCTGGGCGTGTAATTTAATATAGTTTTCTTTTTCTTCGAAGTGTGTACCCCATGTTGGAACTATTTGTTTCGTTTGTGTATTAAGAAAGGCATCGTGTTGAAATGTAATGACAGTGCTTTTTTTTTTTTTCTTAGTCATGCACGACCACATATACTCGTAACTAAACTTTCGGTAAGTTTTACTATGTTTGGGTATGTAATCACTGGAACATCATTACTTTGAGTATATCAATACGAGGCTTGACTGTTACCAGTGTCTTAAATTGATATAAAATTACTTAAAAATTCTGCTGAGAGCATTTGGGAAGTTTTCGTTACGAGAACAATTTGCTGAAGAAATGGTTAACGTTGGTTTGCCTGGATTTTAGGTGTACATAAGTTCGGTTCGGTTCGATTTTAGATCTCAACCAAATCGAATCGACCATAAAAAAAAAAAAAATTGGACCTATTCTATTCGGTTGAGATTCAACAAAAAAGCGGTTCGATTTGATTCGGTTAGTTCAGTCTTTTTAAAAAAAAAAAAAATTTTGCCAAATTTTTTTAATTTTTAGTCTATTTAAATTTTTTTGGGCCTAATTTTTTTAAATTTTTAAACTTATTTCAAATTTTTTAAGTCTATTTCAAAAAATTTTAAAAAGATTATGTAAATTATTTTTAAAATATAATAAAAAATAAATTTAATAATATAAATTAAATATATTAAAAATAATTTGGTTCGATTGGACTGTCCCAACCAAACTAAATTGAATCGATCGATTTTTTTAAAAAAAAAAATTAAACTAAACTAATTTTAATCAATTTAATTTAATTTTTAATTTGTTCAATTTAATTTTTTTAATTTAATTCAGTCTAATTTAATTTTTGTTCACCCATCACTCTTCCCTTCTCATCACAACGGTGGCTGTTTCCTTTGGGGCGCTGGTTTCTATGTGCACGTTATGTGATGTAACTGTGTGATTCCCAAGTGAAAAAGAGAAACAAGAAGCTGTCAATTTGATAATGTGAACGTGCATGTACATTTCTTTAGCATCCTGATCGTTTAACCGAGATGATTACTTGGGTTTGTGCTCAATTATTAAAATTCTAGAATATCTAGGATGGGCCCACCATTAATTGTTGCGCAAATTAGTCTATCCTCAAAATCATGTGAGCAGATGAAGACACGACAAGCCTCCTTTCTCTTTCTTCTTAATAGGATCAAAAGAGCATCTTTTCTTTTCTTTTCTTTTTTTCTTTTAGAGATTAGGGATGTTGGGTCTATTTTTCCAAGTTGTTTGCGTGATTGTGTCATCACTGGAAGCCATCTTCTTCATTTATTTTTAATTATTAATTTGATCTGTAATTAGTTACTTTTTAAAATGACTGTGAAACTGACATAATGTTTAAAATTGTTTGTTTGTTTGTTAGCGACGTAAAATTAAAGATTGGTCTTTTTTTCTTCTTAATATAACATAATTATTACAGGATTTTAGTAAGAAGGTGAAGTTCATAAGGCATAACAGGTTGTTTTTGGCTTTTTCATTGCTCTACCCGAAATTGGCGACACTTTCTACGACCCTTAAAGCCCAAATTTGAATTATAGACCCATTTTCCTTTTATTTCTTGTGGTTTTGGAGAAATAGATTCAGAAAATAGAGCCAAATCGATCACTTTTTTCATTTAAATAATTATACATTACCTTGAATTATATCATTAATCGTTCTGGCTTTTTTTTTTTGGGACAGAAATTAATCGTTTAGGTTAGAATCATTGTGTCGTAATCCTCATAAGCCCAGAGATTAAGCTTAACAAAGCCCGTTCAGTTCTAGATTGGGCTCTTATCCACGTCCTAACTGGGCCTTTTACCCTTCCCGGCCATGTATCCTCTTTTAGAAAGAAGGTTTCTACTGGTCCAAAAAAAAAAAAGATTTCAAAAAGAACATAATTAAGGATGGAATCCTTTACATCAAGCTATTTCAATTTTTAAAATTGAAATTAGTGTCATGAGATTTCCTATGAGTAAGACCACTGAACAGAAACATGCAAACCCATTTGACCAACGAGAAAAAAATTAAAAGAAATAGATGAATATGTATTCCTGAAAATCAAAGCTAAAAATTATGCATTCTCCTTCTAGATGCAATATAAGGAAAGTATAATTTCTGTCACTAATCTATTGTTATTTACACAACAATAGTATGGAAGTTAGAACTCAAAATAATTATCTAAAGTACTTATTACTAACCCAACCCCATATATTAATCTCTTTTTATTACTAACTACTCAATTTCTGACTTACCCACAGACAAAACAATTATTGATGGTTAAATTAATGTAGAACTGCTTCAATTCAACAGGAAGAAGTAATACTGCAACGAACACAAGCAGGGCTTTGCACGTTGCATATCATATAAAACAATTACTTGTAACAAATACAAATCTTGTGCTTAGTTATTTACTTAGCCTTACTTTTCAGAAGGGTTAGCTGTCAGTGTCCACACTTATACCTTCCTGTGCTTGTTCGTCAGCGTCAGGAACTATCAGAACATTTTTGCGAATGCTTATTTGAATGCGGCAAGCTGAATTTCAAGTTTAAATTATAAAATTTGGATCCCAAATCTCAATCAGAGCAAATAAATAAGATTAATGCACGGATTTTGAACAATCATCCTCATCATTCATCTATCTAACTTGGAGCAACTCCAAGAGCTACCCATCATATCGTCTCTGGTTACTGTCAAAAAGGTTGCAACTTTAAAAAGGGTCTGTCCTCATTCTACTACCACTGTCCCAACCGTTGGATATTCTAGTGCAACATAAAACCTATTGAGATTCGAGTATCTAATATCTATCCTCCTTTCACTCCAACCATTCCCTTTTGCATTCAGCGGTTTTTACGTTACTACCATTTTCTATTTAGCAGTCCAACAAATCCCCAACGTTCTTCTCCAGCCAAACCACCTACGTATCCATGGCGGAGTATGAAACCCACCATCACCACCAAACAGCCGTTCCAAAAGAGACAGCTTTTCAAGCATTGAACACCATTATCCAGCTCCATTTCGAAAAGACCCTTGAGAAGAAGCGTGCCATAGATCTCCAAAAAAAGGAGCTTCACAAGCTCTTCCAGATTTTCTTCATCTTCCTCAGTCTAGTGTTGTTGGTCCAATCTCAGTCCCCTCGTCTCCAGTGCCGTCATTGTTGGATCCCAATCACCCTCCTCTCCCTGGGTCACCTCATCTTCTACGTCTCCGTGGCTCAGACCCTGAGATGCATTAACGGCTTCAAGTACCAGAGGCGGTGCCACAAGCTCACTCTTGGGTTAGCAACAGAGAAGCTAAGGGAGATGAAGATGAGGCTTAGCAGCAATGCCGGAGGAGGCGAATACGATGGGGTTGGCGACGACGAGTTTGAGATTCACTACCAGGAACCCCCTGAGACCTATTTTGGTAAGTTCAAGAGGAACTGGGCTCTGCATTTTGGCTTCTTGATCTTGATCTACGCCTTTATGGTCTCTTCCTCTGTCGTTCTTTTGTGTTTTTAGTAGATTCAAATATATGGACTAATGGGGGTGGCGGATTTGCTTATTGTTGGGTTTGGAAATATTTTCCAGATAAAATTATGACTCTTCATTTTCAATCTGTTATCCAAAAAGAAATAGAAAAGAACATTAGATTTTACTTACCACTGGAATTATGAGGTTTTGTGGAACCCATTACTGCAAATGGGGGACATTTCCTTTTGCAATCCAAACCACTTTCTCAAGAGCCTAATCATACCTTTTCTTTGTTGCTTTGACTCATAATTAAATAACACCTTTCTATAAAAGTTAGATGATTCCGTCACAAGAGAAACCACACAAAAACGTACAGGAGAAACCCATTTGGTGCAGATAGTTCTGGAAATCTTCAATACAGTAGCAGAACTCCCATAAATGTGGTGGATAGGATCATTTTCATGGGAGATTCTTGTATGAAATTGTACATTGAATTTTGTAACTGAATCAATAAATATATACAAATATTTAACATTCAAATCTTGACTTTATTATGAATAATTTTAAAAATAAATTTAATTATACACGCTTGGCCAGCGCCGATGGAGTTAAATACTGACTTAGAAGGTGTCTGCCTCAGAACCGGAATGTGCCCTCTAATTAGGCTGAGGAGATTGCACTGCACAATGACTTGTATGCATTTACGCAGAGTTTAAATTTTTCTTCAGCCATTGCCTGCAACCAAGTAAAGAACATGCGCTAAAATAAAATCAGATTGCGCCGATTACCAACGAAGAAACAAGATAGAAAATACTAATTATTATAAGGACGTGTTTTTCTTCTATTTTCTTAAACGCTGTCGATGGTTACTTTTTTCAATCCTACAGAATTTAGCAAGTGGTCTTGTGCTTAAGTACATATTCATCAAGAGGGTCACAAAGTTATCACATATAACGCCACAAAAAAGTTTTGAATTCTTGTACAAATTTAGTCTACCGATTTTTAGTAGAATAAGCAAGTAAACAAGATATGTTTACATGTCAAATGTGAGATCCGCTCCAAAGTTACCCAACATGCACATATAGATGTTCCTCATTTGTTTACCAAAAAATGGTAGGCCAAATGTATAAAATATTTTTCATAGGGCCACTTACAACTCTTGTATGTATCCAAGAGGCAGTAAGGCCAAAACGATAATATTTTATCCTCACCTGTGAAGGGCCTTGATGCTTATCGGGATGCCATTTTAATGCTGATAACCGGAAACTACAAGTGCAGAAAATGATATCAGTAGTTTGTAACGGGTAAATCTGTGTTATGTCTTATTAAGTTTGGTGGACAGAAAAAGTGGACCACTTACGCATTTTTAACATCATCAATCTTTAAAGGACCTGTTGGAGGCAAACCAAGGATAGTTCTATCAGAAAGCAAACCTATACAACATGAATCATCATCAGACTCGGCATCACTTGCACTTTTCCAGTTTCTAGATCTACTGTTTGTCCAGTTTGAATGCTCCCTCTGTTCAAATCCAGATGTTGAATCCCCAAAAGACCCCCGCCAGCCGTTGAAGGACCAGGTAGACCATCTGTTACCAAATGTTGCGTGGAAGATTGTCTCAGCATGACCATCGAAGTCCTCATAGAAACTTTCTCTTCCGATTTTTCCTGAATATGTAATGGACATCAATGGTTAGGCTAGTAATATGAATGTTAACTTTTAAAACCATTTAAGGCAGACAACAGAATCATAGGTAATGCAACAAAATTCCTTAAATCCAGGCTCGGATTTTTTACTAGTCTGCAATCAGTTATATTGACTACATGGTACCAAATAAAATTGGGTTTAACTATAATGACTACGCTCTCTTACTACACACATCATTGGAACTGTTATTCCTAATCCTAAGATATTTTTGTTCTCAGGCCCTCAACTTATACACTGAACTAGTTCTGACAGATGAATTTGGGAGCAGGTGGGAGAGGGAAACCGTGGTAAAGAACAAAGAAGGAACAAATTGTATAAATGAACACAAAGTAACTCACTTTTTTTCCTCTTTTGTGATTTTCCAAAATGCGGACGAGACTTTGGTTGACCTTTATTGTCATAGCTATCTGAATGATCATCTTGATCTCCATACCAATAGCGCCTTTCTTCTAGTTTCCATCTTGTTTCTTTGTTCTAGGTAAAAATGTGCAAAACAACACATGTGAACATCACAAATTGTTGACAGACAGCATTTCTAAAACATAGAAAAGCTAAGTGCGTGAAAATGGAAGTGTTAGAATATCAGATAAAGCTGAGCTCATTAGAATCTTATGGTTCTCAGTGGAGGGATTGGATAGTTCTACAGCCACTGCTCATTGCTTATCAGGGAGGGAGCTCTTACTCTGTTGTCAATATAATCTAATTTGATTGATAAGCTTTACTCAGGAATTCGTCAGTTTATTAAGCAATTATACCAAAAATTCAAGTCTGAAAACCTATTCTTGAGTCACAAAAATTTGACATAAATCCAATCAATGCCTACTTCTGTTTGTCTTTCTTCTCTTCTTTTCTAACCCATAAGTCACTATCTATGTTTAGTGTTGACCAAGTCACAAAAATTGTGCAAAATGGTTTCTTCAAAAGCAGTTCCTTCCTTTCTTTGCCCCCCCCCCTCCCCCCCAAAAAAGAAAAAAAAGAAAAGCAGCTTCTTCCTGGACGTCCATCTTTCTTTAATTTACAAGTTTTACCCACTCTCTCACAAACTCACCAAGTGAAAATTAAGCAAACTAAAGGCAGAGCAGATGAATAATCATACTATTGCAGTAATCAATATAGAAAGATGGAAATCTGAACATAGAAAAACAAGGGTTCTCATTTCTCAACATAATTAAGATCTCAAAATCATACCTGAGATGAAAATCTAGAGGACCCACTATTGTAAAGGAGATTATTCAGAGCTTTCTTTGCATCAGCACGCTTTTGACGTGTTACAAATCTGACATGATTCTGAAGTTGAAATGTGCAGTATCAGAGATATTTTGCATTTATATATTATGATTTAAGCAGCCAAAATTAAATCATGTAAAAGATATTAGTTTCAGATTGCATGGAACATATAACATTCAAGCGTTGACCAGAAACTATAACACCAGTCTTCAATAACTACATGAATGTCAAAACAAGCACGGTTTGCCACATAGTATTTGTATCAAACTTAACATTCATGAGACTCTCTAAAGTTATATACTGTAAATCGTACCTTAGATGGCTGTTGATTCCTTCTTACATCCTGCATAAATATTGTAATTGTTAATCTTTCTCACAGCTACCAAACACATTTTAAGAAGGGGAAAAAAAAAATTAGAGTCAATGGACAATGGGCATACAGCAGTTAAGTAAATGAAATAGAAGACACAATAAACAGACAACTGTAAAAAGATAGCCAATTCGTAGTTGCAAGTACTTTTTTTTAAGTCTCTGGAGAATGCAAATTTTGCTTTCAAAAGCGAAAACAATTTCCTAGTTGCCGCTGAAGTATTTCCCAAACAAAAGTACATAGGAATAACTGCAGACACAACTTAAACAAGAAAACCCCACCCCATGAACAATTTCAACACGCAATACAATCATGCACCTCGGCTTGTATGCCATCTTAAAATAATCCCATTTTAGCCAATTTTTAAAATCATATATACTACTCCACCTACATCGCTATTAGTTTGAAAGGTGTCCCCTTCTCCCACATGGTTTGTCTTTTGGCCCCATTTTGTGCTGCAAAATTGGAAATTTGGGATTTCAGGCGAGTGGGCACGCCATCGAGAACAAGAACAATAGGTCTCCATACGTAAAGCAAATTCCCTTACGAATTAAACAAAGTCACTCCCAGAAAAATATGCTTTGGCATGAAAGAGAGATAGAAACTCACAGAGTTCCATTTATTTTTCCATTTCTGACACGAACATGGAGTGGAATGAAACGCTGAGGAGAGATAGGTTGATGCTGGTGATAAAGGAATAATGTGAGTTTTCAGCGACGAGAAGTTCCGCCATCGGCTTATTTGCATATCGAGCCAGAACCAAAATCCTTTACTCGAGTTTGGGAATTGGGACAGAAGAAGGCTCGTACGTTTTTAATTCGGAAAGTATCGTTTACGTGGAATAGATGCGATACTTTGAGGCAAAGCGACTCCGAGGGTGTCTCCGGACGCTCGGTTCTATTCTCGCCTAATACCCTTTTTTTACCGGTCGATTTCCTCAATCATAAGTTGGGCCGGAACTGGAATCCTCCTACCATGGGCTTTTACCCGTGGGACCAAGCCCACTTTTTTTTTGTAGGCATTAGGCTTGACTGGGAAAAGAGTCGACCAAAAAACATGAAAAAAAAAAAAGTAAGGGAGCATAGATTACGTAGTGCATAGTAGGATGGATGATGGGGAAGACGATGTAATTATAAGCACACCACACACAGTCCACAGGTACTTTCGGGGCGATGGTAGTCCTAACGGAAGTGACATGATATTAGCACATTTCTTGCTTCACTCGGACTTGACGGCTCTCTCTGAGATTCTACTTATTTATTTATTTGTTCTTGTTTGGTTAAGGAATTTAATAGTGGAAGCTTCAATGCGTGAAGTGATTTGTTTCAAATAAATATTTAGGTATTGTGTTTGGATTGGTGCGGAGAACTCAGAAAATATTTGGTTAGTAATAAAGGCAAAGATGCAGAACAGCACAGGAATGTTGTGGAGTTGCATAGTACGTTAGTGTGGGTATCTGGTATAAGCAGATACGGGTAGAATGAATTGTCACCTCTCTTGAACAGCCTCGGAGTTAGCCCCATGCACTGCCCTTGTTTTTGTCGTTCACGTTTAATGTATTTGTAGCAGCTGCAAACCAACGAATGTAGATGCAGTCTCACCCACAGTGCAGATATAGTCATAGGGTTATATAAACCAGACGTCAAAATGCACAGCCACCAACACTTAGGTACTATGTTATAATCAATACAAATATCTATTCCGAGTTCCTACCCACTTTTTTGTCCATGCATCCAACCTGGATTCCCCTCCCCCCAGGCCCCCCTCCACTTATGTCTACCATTAATATTAACCTCACTTATTCTCTCTAATCTCTATTATCAAAGTTCATTATTAATTAATTCCAAATTTTATTACTCCTATTTTAAGGGGTTTCAAAAGAACAAAGGAAAACCGTTTGTGTCTACTCCCTCGTGTCTCTCCCTTCTCTCTGAAATAATCGAAGCCAGAGGCCTGAAACCGTTGAATAGAACCGTTTTCAGTCCAAAACAGTCGCAAATCCCTTCCCCTTCCTTAGTTTCGGCTATTACTTACTGTCCTCGCCCTCCCTCCACCCTCTAACTCCCCGCCTCTCATCGTCATTTTAATTTTAGAAAGAAAAATGTCAATTTTCTGATAAATAAAAGAGCATTTCTTGGTTGCTGTATTTTCTTCGCCGCACAAGCACAATTAAGGTAGGAACTACGTCTCATCTCCCTCTCGACAGGCTTCTTCCGTCTTGTCTTTAATCTTTTTCTCTCACTTTTCCTTTTTGGGAGACAAAGCCACTACTAAGAAATGGGAGCTTGTGCCTCTAAACCCAAAGTCTTGAAGGATGCCGACGGGTATCCCAAGACACCTGAACCCGCCCCTCACGACCCTAACAAAACCCTGTATCACCAGATATCCGATGCCAATGTTGACAAGTCTGACAAGAAAGTTGTGCATGAAGAACAGTCTGCTGAAGAAGCTGATCATAAACTCCTTGCCTACGAGATTGTCGATGACGACCAAGCGAACAAACGCCGTTCTCTCAGCTTATTGTTCAAGCAGGTACTGCTTTTCATTTCCCTCCATTAATTCCCATTACTTGAAATTTTAATTTGTTTCTTGCCGTTTCTGGAAATACTATTGTTATTTTTTTTTCCCCTGCTGCAACCGAATTTTCTGCCACTAGAGAAAGACAACTTTTTATTCAGCATTTTCTAATATTTTAAATCCTAACCACAGACATAGTAGCATATTCTGGGAAAAGTCCTAATAATAAACGATCGGCTCTGCCTTCGATCTTCGAGAGTTTTTCACTCTACATCTTTGGAAGATTACCAAACGATTTGTTCTGAGAATACATTTAGTGATTCCTTTATTCTGGTTCACAAGCCAATTATGAAACGGCTCGTCTTGTGTCATTCTGTTCCTTACAAAGAAAAGTCCAACCCTTTGAATCTTTATCTATTTCACGGATAGAAACTTTTACCTTCTTTTACTACTTTTTTCTTCACAGTTGTTCCTATTTTCATGGCATGATTTTCAGTACTATCCCTATATTCCAAACTTTATAAAAACAACCTTTCTAATTTTGAAATATCTGACTCCACTTACGATTGTCTTGAGGTTCTGTCGGCATGCCAAATTTTCCTTCAATTCAAATGTGAATTTTTTTTTGGTAGAATCTATTTGGTTTCGTTTGTTCTCATTGGATGCCAGTGAAGCAATGTATTTGAATGTTTGACTGCATTGGTTAGTTTCTCTTTGCCTTGAAAGATTCCAAACACTGCATCAAATACTAAATAAATGACAAACAAACGTGGGATTATTTGGAGGACCCCATTTGTTTGGATCCTATTGGTTTCATGTACCAAACTAATGTATCTTGCTCTCTGTTATTAAGGGCAGGGTAGTTAGCTTAACCCAACTTTCGTAGAGTTAGGAAGTATAGGAACATCAATGATGACAAACAAAAAGTTAGGATAGAGCTTTCAAGACATTGAACCATGTGGAGTGTTTTATTTTGTACATTAGATTTCAACTTTAAATCAAAATTTCACTTTTTTTCTGAGCCACTACTTGATTTTTCAGTAACAGTCTTTATTTTTCTATAATGAGTAAGTGAAACGTTAAATCTACATAATTTTTTACTATGACAGAATTGGAAACGACTCCCACATAATATTATATTAGATATACATGCACGGTTGGTGAGTACCGTATGTAGAACGCCTAAAGTGAACTTGTGGTTCTGGGCGAGTGCATAATCATCATTTTTAAATTTTGATGAAACTTATTTGAAAAAAAAAAGAAAGTGGGAGAAAAAAGGAGAAGAAATAACTTTATTCTCTGAATGTGTTTCAGTATTTCTGGTTGCAAGAGAATTGAACTATATATTCAACTATTATGGAAATTACAGATCATGTCAAAAGGGAAGAATCCTGGTTGGGTGAAGTTGATGCATTTGTTTTTTCTGATCATTCATGTTTTGTATGTATTTATTTATTTATTTATTTATTTTTAATCAGAATGAAGATGTGAAGGTGTCGACAGAAAATGAGGAGACCCAAGTGGAGGAGACTGTGAGACAAGAACCATCAGAAACAGAGAAGCAAGAATCTGCAGTGGTGGAGGAGAAACTCTCGGGGGAAAATCAAAGCAACGAGGTCTTGAAACAAGAATCTCTAGGGTCCAAGGAGAAATGTTCAGAGGAAAGCGAAAGTGATACGCTAGCAGTGACACAAGAGTCATCAGAGGAATCTGAAGACGAGGAAATAGTGAAGCAAGAACTTGCAGAGGTTAAAATACCTAAACAGTTATCTGGAAGCAGAGATGAGCCATCAGAGGCTGGAAAATCAAGTGAGGAATCCGAGACTCCAGTTAAAGAAGTGGCGACCGAGAAAGTAATTGAAGTAGCGGACGAGGAAGCAGCCGCAAAATATCAGACCAAGTTAACTGAGGAATCAACGGTCGGCAAACAGGAGAACAACCAATATGTTGTGGAGCGAGCATTCAAGGTCCAAGTCAGTCCATAAAATCCTTCACTGCTTCATAGTCCCTGCGGATCCTTTCGAGTGAATTTTAGAAAAAATTGCCCACTATTGTCTTTCTATCTATTTTAGCAAAATTCACCCTTTTTTGTTTGAAGTCTCAAATTTTGTTCCGTTTGGTTGCTTTTCTTTCTTTTCTTTTCTTTTCTTTTTTAATCTTGCCTGTGCTTATGTAAATTATTAGTTTAAAGTCACTTCACTATGAATATGATTATTTTTTCTTGACTTGGTGACTTTGCTAGTCTCAAAGAAATATTTTGCTACTTATTTATGCTTTTATATCTAGTACAGCGTCGGTGAAACTAAACCAAAAATATAATTGAACGGAAGATTAGTATCAAGTAAATGCAGTATATATAAGATTCTTGTTTATTATTTGATCCCGTAAATGCAATATATACCAGTAATTTGGTAGCACTAGGAAGAGATTATTCAGGACTAATTAATGGTCCGATTATTAATGCATATATGAGAAGGCTGCATTCTTCGTATTACTTTTTCTGTCCTTGGCAGGCCGTAGCTGCATCACTGCTTCTCCATATATAGGGTACTTCCTTGGACTTCATTGTCATATAAAATATAAAATACTGGTGTACGTATATACTGAATCTGATGCCAATATGTGTAACAAAATTTATCAGTCATTTAAATAATGTAGTTCTCTTTCGGATTT
Source organism: Gleditsia sinensis (assembly GCA_037074535.1). Taxonomy (NCBI): domain Eukaryota; kingdom Viridiplantae; phylum Streptophyta; class Magnoliopsida; order Fabales; family Fabaceae; genus Gleditsia; species Gleditsia sinensis. Next base: position 2,030,924 of record CM073464.1, on the reverse strand, counting down.
TACAAACTATTATATTCTAACCCATTTATTATTAGATATTAATAATAAAAGCAATAACAATACCAGCTGGCCAGTTGAACAAAACATTGATCCAGCAATTACAATATCGGTGTAACTATTACATATCACACTTTGTGGGTTCAGTCTGACTCTGATCCGATGCCTGCTCTATGTCTACGGAAGATTTGGGCATTTGCTCCCTCCTTTTTCCCCACAGCACGCTATAGAGTCCTAGAACCAAAAGGAACCCACCTAAAAGGCTGAACAATAAACACCAAAACCAACCAGTTAATTCACTTATTATATATTAGCCAACAGTTAGCCACTCGAGAAAGAAAATTAAAGTTTAATTAGTTACCTTCCCAGACTTATAATCTCGCCTAAAAGAATTGCGGAGGACAAGATTGTCATGATGAGAGCGAGTGGCGTTGCCATGGCCAGAAACACAGGACCTTTCTTCTCTATCACCCATGCTTGTAAGTAGAATGTGACGCCCGTCACCATTATTCCCTATACCACAACAAAACCAATTCCCATCACTACTCAACCCTCGACTTTAATTATTATAGCTAGCTTTATACGTTTATTAATTAAGAGGATTACACAGTATGCTACGGCCAGTAGTCTAACATTCCAACCCAACTTCCACTGCTCAATGTCCCTTTCTATTCCAAAGGCGATGGCAAAAGACTGAATTGAGCTTAAGAAACACTGAAGAGTTGTGAGGAGCAACTTTGAAGGGTAGCCCTTCATAACAAAAGCCTGATCATTAACCAAAAAAAAACATGAATATTAGAGTAATTAATAAAGGTCATGAGTCAATATATATATATATATATATATATACAAAAATGAAAGAGATTACCTGTAGCACAAGCCACAACCCCCAAAAGGTGTTGGAAAGCAGCATGAGGAAGCAACCCTTTATCCACGTACCAGAGGGAATATGAGCTTGATGCGCTTGGCTTTTATTGTACCCTAAAATGTGATGAAGGCTCAAAAGTTCCAAATGGGGACCTTTGTAAAAGGCAAGGGTTGCTGCACCACCCAAGCATGCCACTATACCCACCAACTTTGCTATCCCAGCGCATGTCTTCAGTTTCAACACTTCAATCCTGCAACAAACATACATATATATATTATCGCGCCTTAATAAAAGTATATTTCTGAAAGTTGACAGATCTTTTAATTTCTTTATTTATTTTTCAAAAACAGTTCATATTGATATCGTCATTTTTGGGTCAGTTCATCTGAATATGTACGGGTCATTTTGGTCTCCCATTTTCTCAGACACAACCGATTTCTCGGACTTTATTATAATAGGCTTTGCCATTTTGTATAAAAGAACAAACGGGCGTCCCAAAAAAAGTTGTTATTGTACGTTCCTTTTATATTATATATAGAGAGGATGTTCAATTTGTTAGTTAATATGACTCTTTTTGTTAGCTGTAAGGTGACCCCTTTTTTATTAAATTAATGAGAGATTATCATTGTATATAACGAAATCTAAAAAAGTTTCTTTACGTATATACCGTCCCGGCCCATTTGCACTAAAACTATTCGCAGAAGATCTAGCGAGTGTGGAATTACTTGTACTTGAAGATAACAAGATTAATTAGCTGTTAAAATCATCATAAAGTTAATTTCAACTGTGATCCAACATTTGATTTGGTACTACAAGAGATAACATGTTTAGTTCCCTTTTGTCATTAACAAAAAAAAAAAAAAAAAGAGATAACATGCATAAGGACCTTACAAAATCGCAATTCTTAGTGGAGCTTAAAGTCCATGTCCGAAAAAAAAAATAGTGGAGCTTAAAGTCAAATTTTGAGATGAATACGGTGGAGGATTTTTATAATGTCACGAATTTGAATTTATAAAAAAAATATTTGTAAGAAATAACAGTTTCAATATCTTAACCAAGATTAGTATTCAAATGTGTGAGGATACTTGTGCCACAAAATATATATATATATATATATATATATATATATAATTTAATGAAATGCAAAGCAATTTTATGGGAGCTGTACTACGTACCTGAGTAGAAGCGCCAGGAAGAAAGTGATGACTGGAAGGCAGTTCGTAGTAGCAGCAGCCAAAGTTGCAGAAGTGTAAACAAGAGCAACACCATAAATGTCTAAGCTCAAAGTTATCCTGAAATTTAGAATTAGACCACACAGTTGAAAAAAGCAGAACAACCTCTTATTAATCTTATTGTAACGTAAAAGTTTAAACATTCTTCAGCAGTACGAGATGATATATCTAATATTGATAGCACCTAACAGAGAAATTAACGCATCTCAATATTCAATTAAATTGCACATACCCACAGAAGGAAAGAAAGAAGATCTTGCAGAAGGTCACGAATGGCAAAGGGGGTGCAGTTTTCCTACAACCAAATTAGTCCAAACTCCAGAGTGTTAACTTCATCAAATGAAGGTGAAAATTAAGAACCCATTTGGAGATAACATAAGATACCATTCAAAGAAGAAAGAGAAAGGGATGAGGAAGATGGTGGCAGCAGCCTGTCTATAGAAGACGAAGATGAAATTGTTCATGCCATGGTCGAAGGCAGCTTTAGAGAGCAAGAACATGCCAGCGTATATGGCTTGAATGAGAATTACGACCAAATATGGATTGTTTCCGCTCATGGTGGCCTCGAGAATTGTTCAGATGAGATGCTTCAAAATAAAGGCACACAAATTCCGCCTTTTATGGGCAATCAATACAATGGCCACGTGGGAAATTAAGGACATGGGCTCTTCTAAGGGGACGTGTGTGGTGAAGATCATTAGCTGCTTTACATGTTAGGGGACCACCCTCTGCGTCTTGACGGTGCTTCTCTCTTTAACTATCCCCATGCATTTACTTCTCATCTGAACTTCTCGTTCTACTTGCCTTAACATACTCTCTTTGTTTCTTTTTCCCCCATCAATTCAGCCACTACAAAATGCTACCATAGTCTCAGTATTCTCTACTGTACTGTACTGTACATGTTACGGTTAATATCGTCATTTGAAAATTATTCACTCTTAGTGATAGTGTGTTGAATTGAAACTTTTCAGAAGGAAACTACTAATACTAATTTTCAAAATTGAGGTAAATTTAATATTTGTAAAATTGATTTCTACTCTCAAGGAATAATATAATATTCAAGTGAGCTTAATTTTTTATTAATTAATTTATTTCATTGATTTAAATACACACATTAAAAATGAAGGTTATAGGAGATTCATCATTCAATCCTGTTTTCACCAGGATAAAAAAAAAAAATCGAGAGAAGGGAGAGTTAGGTGTCGTTGGGTAGCAAAAAATATAATCAATCATCGTCCTGTGTTTTATTAATTTATTGTGCAATCCTATTGAATCACTGAATAGACTTACACTATTTTAAACTGTATATAAGGAGTAAGTTCAGAGACTAGTTTCGGATCTTTGCGTGCATAAAGAAATTTCTTTTATGGTTGGCGATCAACTTCAGCTTGATTTTGACGATAAATTTTGTAAGGTGGTTTACACGCGAAATGATAAAAAATTGTATTGATTGGAATCCAAAAAAGAAAAAGTTCATAAAAGAATTCCACAACATAATAGACTGTCTCCGGTTTTATATATAGATTCTTCTAATTCTATTTGAAAAATTACTTGATGAAGAAAAACCTGATGGCCTCCTGTTCTGGATAAGATTCCCATTTCTTTATTTTGTTTATTGTTGTTATCTTTTGAAACACTTAATAATTAGTTTTATTTTATATAAAAGTTCTTCAAGTTTTAAACCTTTTAAAAATTAATAAAATTATATAAAGTCTACCTATGATCAGCTCTATTTACATCGTTATCATCTACACGTAACTACGGAAGTTTTTCTTCTTTCTGTTCTTTCTCCCCTGGCTGTTTTAACGTTCTTTTATCTGGTTTTCAAAGTACTGTTGCCATCTTTTACCTCTCCTGCATTAAAACATCTAAATGATGCCGCCCCATCTTCTTTCTTTCTTTTTTTCTGTTTTTAATATGATTATATTTTATCGTTTTTCTTGCATTACAATTTTTTGAAATATATCTTTTATGGGTAAGACTTCAAATCAGGAGGGATTGTTTAGCTAAATCTTCTTTATTCTAAAAATTGTTCTCAAATCGTGGATGCTCCCTCCTTTTGATTAATTTTTATATTATGTGATACTCCGCCCCTAAAATAATAGTATCCACTTTGGTGATGTTCTGCTTTACCATTTTTATTATTATTAATTTTAGGTAATGAGGTTCTGCTTTAACTTTTGTCTGCTTTTCTTTCTTATATTTTAAGGATATGTTTCCAATATTGCGTGATCCTGAAAACAAACACCTTACAAAATACACGCTGTGGATTGTGGAATGTGGATCCCTTTGTCATCCTTTATATGCAATCACTACAAGTCTAAGCTAGCCCATCAGATCGCTTTCACAATGACCTAATAATCATATATAGTTCATCAATCATGCATGCAAAGAATGTAAGACACCGCATAAACAATTTTAAGACAAAAGTGTTTTACCAACTATTGTCTAACTTCTTTAACTTCGTCGAGATAAATACATTATAGTGAACAAACAAGTGGTCGCCAAAGGACAACCAGTTTTCCTGATTTGTCACAGCCAAATTAAGGACAAACTTTCCATTAGCTCTCGATGACATTTTTTTTTTTTTTGCCATGACAAAGGTTGGAGAAAGCTGTTAGAAATGGTAGGCCATTTGGTGGTACAGAGTTTTCAGTAGAAAATTTAGGTGGTGTAGTGGAGATCTAGATTTTGAAATAATACTTCTATTGAATCTTACTTCTTGGCTTGATACCACAATTAAAAGAACTTACTCTTATTTGTAGGATTTATGGAAAGCCTCTAACTTCTTAATTTAATACAACTCCCAACCACTTTCCACTATCTATAATTCCCAGTTACTTCCTATTTATCCTTATTATACTTCTAGTTTTAGATATTCTCTAGATTTTTTAGAAACATTCTAAATAATGAGCCCAAAACATAAATTACTTACAAAATAGTTAGCTTAACAAAATCAAGTTTACTTTCTAACATCTCCCCTTAAACTTGAATTTTGTGACTCCAAGCAAACTTCTCAGTCTTTCAAAATTTTGTTGCTTGTGTGGCTTGATGAAGTATTGTGACTTGGTAGTTGGTGTAATTCACTTGAACTTCCTTTCTTACAATGCATTCTCTGACAAAGTGGCACTACAACAAAACCGCAGCATTACGGCGGTTTTTAAGTGGGCATAACGACGGTTTTGACCGTCGTTATGCCCATTAACGACGGTTTTAAAACCGTCGTGGAACTCCAGACATAACGACGGTTTCAGCAACCGTGGGAATAACCGTCGCTATGACTGGCTTAACGACGGTTTTTTAAACCGTCGTTAAACCAGTTTTAACGACAGTTTTTAACCGCAGTTAAAAGTAACGACGGTTTAAAAACCGTCGTTACTTATAATTTTTTTTTAATTTTTGATTAATAAAATTAATTTATTTTTTTATATCAATTTTATTTGTAATTTAAAATATAAAATTTTGTGCCATCTATAATACTAATAATGCTTAAATTTTATTTATATCCACGACCCAAAACTTGAGTTGGGTCCAGACTGAAAAATGTTTGTAATACAAATGAGGAGAGCTGCTGAATTTATAGGTGTACGCGTGGTTTAACGACGGTTGTAAACCGTCGTTAAACCAAAAAAAAACCGTCGCTAAATGGGTTTAACGACGGTTATCAGGAAAACCGTCGTTAAACCACACGAATATCGAACAACGTTTAAAATTCTGAACGTTCGGATTTAACGACGGTTTTATATAAAACCGTCGTTATTTCACGACGGTTATCAGAAAAACCGTCGTTAAACCACACGAATATCGAGCAATGGTTAGAATTTCAAATGTTGGGATTTAACGACGGTTTCCTAGAAACCGTTGTCATTTAACGACGGTTTTATATAAAACCGTCGTGATTTAACGACGGTTTTTTATAAAACCGTCGTAATGTCCATAAATTTTTTTTTTATGTTCAGATCGACGCAGATTACTACGGTTGAATTCTAACCGTCCGTATTTAACGACGGTTTTCTGTAAACCGTCGTTAATTACAGAACTTTAACGACGGCTAGGAAACCGTCGTTAAAGTTGGCTTTAGAGACGGTTTTTTGTAACCGTCGTTAAATTTCCGTCGCCATTCCCCGCTTTTCTTGTAGTGTGGTATCTATAATGAAATATTGGATTCTTTACTGCACGATGTTGTTTCATCGTCTATATATGCAGTGGTTCTGCATGGTAGTTCAAGTTGCTACATGGGTGGTCTTTTGTGCGGCATTGCTGCGAGGTGGAAATTTGTGCACGGGATCACTGCGTAGTGCAACTCCCAAGTCTCTACTATTTCTTACTATCTACTTTTAACGCAACTCCCAATTACTTTCTACAAACTATCCTTAAAAAAAACTATTCATATGAGAAATATTTAAGACATTAAAATTAATAAATAAAAGATAAAAGATAGATAAATTTTTAATTTTTTTAAAAAAATTATAATTATAAAACATAAAAACAATATATCTATCAAATTATCGTTTATTAAATATTACACCTCAATATTATAAATATATATGCAATACAATATAAAAAAATATCTTTAGATATGTAATACATTTTTTAATTTTATTTGAAAGTTAACTTTTTTAAAAAAAAATTATTGAATAATAAGTACAAAGATATAAATTTGATATTATTATACTCATATCTGAGTTCAAAATCATAAATATAAGTATAATGTTGTAAATATGGATGAAAGAAATATAAAATTTTGAAATTTTAATTTTTTTTTTTTTAAAAGAGAAAACATCTTCCCTAAAAAAATAAAAAATAAAAACTCTCTTAAAAAAAATCTTTAAAAAATTACAAAAAAACCAAATTAAACTAAGAAAAAAATGAAATAAAAAAAGTAGAAGGGGCCTGCCATGCATGGTAACCCCCTCCCAAAACTTGTGCACTGCTGAAGGGCTAGGTTCTTGAGTGGCATAGCGAGAGAGTTTTCTTCCTTTCTTTTCTTCTTCACCCACAATCTATCCTTATTAATAGAACATTTCTAGACAAGATCTTTTAAAAACATTCTAGTTAATGGATTCACATAAATTACTTACATAGTAGTGGACCCAACAAAATTAAGTTTACTTTTTAGCAAAACCATTATATGCACTTAAACCCTAAATTTGCATTCAATTGTTAGCAAGATTCTTCTTGTTGATATAATATATTGTTTTTCAAGGAGAAGTAGTATTGACGGTGATGATGATGAATTGTTACCGGTCAGAATTCGATCTTATGGGTTTTACTTTTTATTATAAGAAGGCTAAGACAATAACATATGACTTCAAAGTAGTATTTTCATTATGGGTTTTCATTCCCTTTTGAAGAGATTGAAACGTGATAACTAAATGACTGAAGCTGCCGACGAAGGTTGTGAAAATTATGCGACGTTGAAGGAGTCAAGTTTGTTAAGACGTTGTTGATTTTATATTTTGCTTTTTATTTTATGTTTTGAAGTCGCTGATTTCTTGCTTATCTAATAAAGCAGAATTTTGTACAATTTAATTGCTATTAAGCTGTATAAATAATAAGTTTGTGGCTCAATAAAAGATGGCTTTTGCAATTCAGAAAAAAACTAGCCCTCTGCTTTTATTTTATGCTCTGTTTCACTGAAAAAAAAAACCAACAAAACGCCTGTCATAGCCCCACCAAGGCACTAGACTTTTCTAAATGTAGTGTAAATTTCTCTAGACTCTTGAACCCAAGAAAAAATGAAATAATTTAGAAGAAGGAACCTTATTAAATTTCTCAACCCAAAGCGAAAACATTATCAACATGGGATCACCAAAAGACAGAGTTCAAAATGAAGTATAAAACTGTGGACGGTGGTTTTTTCTTCTTGCCATCAGTAATGAGTCAAAACTGGGGTGCTTGGATTGATTACCAAATAGCTTTGGACATAGAAGAAAAGCATTCAGTAATGACTTGTTGCTTTCCATGCAGATTTTACATATATTTCAAAGCAATGAAGAAACTGAAATAAATAAAAAGCACCAAACCAGGACCATTTCTTTTGTAGGATATCCTCTTATAATGCCATTTACTCCTCAACCATATATACAAATGTTTTTGCCCCACATGGATTTTGTATTCGTTCATACACACGTTGCAGTCCATATATAATTGCCAGCACTCTTTGTTTCGTTGTATCTTTTTCTTCCCACGTGCCTTGCTATTTGGGGGACAACGAAAGCTCAAAAGCAAGCGTAGAGAATGGGATTTCGAAACTTGAAATAAAAGAAGGTAACGACATTGCAGGTTTAATTTCAATCTACATCCTATAAAAATAAGGAAGCAGGCACATGTGCCATAATGTTTATCACATTTTTTGGTAAGTTCAGTTTATATAGACACTCGGTGTTGTTAAAAAGAAACTAATGAAACATAAACAGCACATTGAGAACATGAATTGGATGATGGTCGGAAGAGAAATCTTTCTTTATAGTTTTTGACTGATCTTATACTTGTTGGGATCAGTCATGGGACGGAAGTGTCCTTAATATTTATTCTGGTTTATAGAACTAGCTAGTGTGCCCTCTCTGGTGATGCAGTCACTATCAGTATATATAAAGGTTGAAGGATGAAAGTAACATGCAGATGAAGGAGCAGAGAAACGCCAATAATTATGTTGGCTTGTCAGCTGTTAGCATCAAAATAGAAAATTTCATTACGCCCATGGCTTTAAAGCAAGTGCAAATGCCCACTTACCAAAAACTGATTATTTAATGCAAAGTTTACCCACTCTCCTCTTCTTCTTTTTCACAAAAGGAAGACAAAGTAATAAAAAAAAAACAAGATTTTGGGTTGAAATGTGGTTTTCCTACATATATTTACTTGTCGGTTCTGAATCTGAAGTCTAGAAAATATATATTTAGTTGACGGTTCTGAATCTGAAGTCTAGAAACGTAGAAGAGGGACCCGGCATGCCTAATATTGTGAAGCCTTCCCAATTAGCAAAAGGAATTGAACATTGAAGGCAATAATGCAAGAAAGAGAAGAAAGGCAAGATAATTATTCAGTTGTAGTCGATTATCAGCACACCTTTCACATGCTCTACGCAACAGGGTATTAATTTGGTTGCTTGAGATGAGGTTTCCTGTCTTTCCATTAATTGAAAAAAACAAGAAAATTTGAAAATGGCTGCTTTTCCCAAGTGGTCTAAATTTATAATCACTCGAACAAACGTTTTTGCCCCCAATAAATACGAGGATTAATTTCTGGGACGTGGATTTCTATGTCTTTATTTGAAAAGTAGGATTACTATAATGCTAGCTTCTTACACAATTAAATGCTAGTGTAACTCTGTAGTACTATAGCTTCACTTTGGGTTTATTTATTTGAATATAGGCAGCATTACTTTAACAGGAGAATGTTTCTAATCAACCCGTAAAATAGCCATAATTATAGCAACTCACCTGCTGCCCAAGAGAAACATATAATCAATAGTTGTAAGTATAACTGTATAAGATTAAGTGGATTCTATATCAGTTTTAAAATTTAAAATTTATTATTCAGATTAAAGGGATTTTAGATTTAAGTGGATATTATTCTAGAATTAAATGACCTGAATGGCTATGATTTAGGTGGTAGCTAGGCCCTCACTTTTCTTGACCGTAAAGCATTTATGTATAGGTTTTGGTCTCTAATTTGTCTTTGTTGTCACTAAATTGTACACAATTTACAAAGAGAGACAAAGGTTTAAAAGAGTTAAAAAACAAATAATCTTAATAAGAAATTTAAGAGCGACAATGGCAGGACGCAGAAGATATGTAAAGTTTCTTTCTTATTCCATATTGATTTCACGTAGCTGGGAAAACACCAGCAATTACGTACTTTGCTATTGCTAGTTACGCAGTGAACAACAACAAGCAGTACTGCATGATCCAACCCAGTTCCCACTTCTGAATATCTCTTTACAAAGCTATAGCAATACCAAATGACTCAATTGCACTTGATAGTGATACACACTGAAGGCTTGTAAACGTTACTTTTGAAGGGTAACCCTGAGCATTCGAGCCTTTTTTTTTTTTTTTTATCGATGTCACTATAGTAATGAGTCATCAGTTACGTCATACTAACGCAAAAAATAGAAAATTTCTAAGATAGACTGGTAAGATTCTATTGGTGATTCTATTTATGTTATAAACTTGGACTACGTACCTCAGAATCTCTCCACAAACGATCATGAACCAAAAGCCTAAAATGCCTGCACTGTCCTTGAGCCTATGTGACAACTTGCACAAATATGAAACAGAAGTGGCTACCTAAAAGACCCAGGTATAATGATGGCACAGAGCAAGAAAAAGAACCCAAAAACCATCTCTTTGTTAGAAGAAAAGTGATATTGATATTGATGATAGTGACTGCCGTGGTATCCAGATAGGCGACGATGCTAGGTCCCCTATAATAAAAAAGCCTGGGTCGCTAGCTATTACTAGACCAGCTGCTATCTTTACAATTCCAAATATGGCTTTCTTGATGACGATGATGCATGAGAAATGAAGGGGAAATCTTGGTGCCTGTGCCTTTCTTGATGAATATAGAACTGGCCGGATTGGAAGTCTCAAGTATGTGTTCTCTAAGCTGTCTGATTTGAAAATGACTAGTTAATTATTTCTTCCCAATATAATCATTAAATAGAAATAACGAGTCTCTGTCCTCAGCAACCGAGTGCGAAGAATCTCTTAGGAAACACCTTGTGTGCGAATTATCCAGTTTTCCATTTGAATTCATGATTTTGGTCTGTGCAGACTTATGAAGAAGCTGTAAAAGTGACAGATAGTTGTTAATATTCATTTGGGATATATTATATTGAACGCTATATTTTTGTCTGATCAACGCGCAACTTTAGTATGACATGATAAATATAGAGGTGGCCATAACCCACTCATATGTTTGAATCCGTTTGAATTTAATAAAAAAAATTATTTTATATAAATTGAATTGACGAATTTAATTAAATGTGTTTTTTTTTAATTTAAATTCATCAATTCAGATCGAATTTAAAATATTTAACTTTGATATAATTTAATTTAATTAATAAAATATATAAATTTAAATTTAAATTTAAACAATATAATAGCTATAGCTAAGTTGTGAGAAGCTATGTAGCCGCCCCTCGAATCTTGAGTATGAATTATGGCCGTCAAATCCTAGGTTTGAATCCCAATAGTTACATGAGTAAGGATTTGATACAGCATCGGTAGGTAAGTTTTTATCCATTAACGATGTCTAGATCGTGTTACGTGACAAAAAAATACTATATTTGTCACATAACATAATTTGGACACCGCTGGTGGACAAAAGCTTATCCACCGACGGTATACCATATATTTTCTCTAGTTACATTAGATTTTTTTTTTTTTTTTATCAAATTTCTAGAATACTAAAATTACAACCCTCCTGCGTGCTTGTTTTGTTCCCTTCCCCGGTGTGATGTGTTCTTGTTTCGTTGTTTGATTTTCCTATTGAGCCCTAGCAAAGCACGATGCCATGGTCCGTGGTATTCTTCTTCGGTTCTTCCACATCTCCACAAGCAGAGAAATGAGAGCACAATAATGTTTGCTTTGTTTTTTCATATTTGTTAATATATATGTTTGATTTGCCTTTCTAAATTCGTCAATATTTAGTACGTTGCTTCCAATTTTCTCTCTACTCTTCTTCGAAGATGTCAAAATATTTGATGGATGCCAATGTTTTAGGTGACCCGTGATCCGATTGAAACATAAAAAATTTAATAAAATTTTAATTGTTTGGGTCATCAAAAATTACTGTTAAATTTAAATAAAATTTTTATAACTCGACCACTGTTCAATGGAATTGTTATTATATCTTAATTTAATTGAATTTGATTCCTGATCACCTCTAGATAAAAGAATATAAAGTTTTTAAAAATTCTTTCAACAATTCTTAAAAATAAAAGAGAAATCATACATATTATAATTGGTATATAGACTATCACTAAGGCAGTGTTTGATTCAAGTTATGCTTTTAACTTTCTTAAAAAAGTTTAAGAGGAAAAAATATTTTTATATTTGTTACAGATTATACAAATTTATTTCTGAAAATTTTTTATTCTCATAAATATAAATTATAAAAAATTTGAAATTTTTTTATTCTCGCCTGCACTTTTTTCATCAAATATTGAGAAATACAACACACTTTTTTTCATCTCTGAAAGTTCAACCTTCTAAAGATATCTTTTGCAAGATTTGAGAAGCATAGTTTTAGATCTTATAAAATAATATGCAAATATTGAAAATCCAAACATTCTCTTGTCCTTAAATAAACTTCTAAAAGGGAAGAAAAAAACAATCACAAAAAGGAGAGGAAAACTTTTCTAAAAAAAGAAAATAAGTACCACAAAGAGAGAAGAAAAGATTCAAAAAAAAAACACAAAATGAGAATAAAGGGGGGCTTCCATTAGATTTAATAATTGCAGTTTCATTTTTTTTTCCTAATTTGAATTATTTGCCTTTGTGACGTATGCGTAACAAGAAGAGCAGCAAAAACTTTTATCTTATAAATAGATTATTAAAAAAGGATCAGACTTAGATGTCAAAGCCTACGATAAAAATATGATATAATAGATATTTTTTATAATTCAATTTTTTACAAATTAGTATATTTTTTTATGGACAATAAAACAAATGAGTATAAGAAATAAAATTATAGCGATCACAAACAAGTTAATTATTTATTTATTTTTGGGTTAGGGGGGGGGGGGGGGGTTGGTGTTTTGAACCCAAGTTCAGCCGAACATGGTTGTTTCGCGATGGAATATGGGCCTCGGCTAGGCCACAGAGAAGGCCTCGTTTGCCAGAAATCAACCCACACTAAATGGCGGCGATTGGGAAGGGTTTTAGGAGAAGAAATGAGATTCTCTCCATTTCCAAAACCCTCCCCAGGCAGACTGGAAAGGGTTTAACGATTCAACGTCAAATATGAAATGAAGAACGCCATTTCTCACTTGCACACTCATCTTCTCCGCCATTAGAGTTCATCGCATTCATTCTGATCCCCAGCTCCAGCCGCCATGAGACTCCTCTTTCCAAGAAATCTCTTCCATTTCTCTTCTTCTTTTTCATCAGCTCCTCCGCTTCTTCTTCGGGTTTCTCACTTCTCAATTTCATCGAATTACCCATCCTCCTCGAGACGCTACGACGATGAATCCCGAAATGTGCGGGTTTCAGTATGGTGGGATTTCGAAAATTGCAATTTACCTGCTGATGTCAATGTTTGTAAAATCGCCAATAGCATAACTGAAGCTGTCAGGGCCAAAGGGATCAGGGGACCTATTCAAATTACGGCTTTTGGTGACATTTTGCAGCTCTCAAGGGCGAAACAGGAGGCCCTGTCTTCCACTGGGGTTAATCTCACTCACATTCCCAATGGTTCGTTTGATTTTCCTTTATTTGCAGGAATAAATTAACCTAAAATTTCCAATTATTTTAGGTGAGGATATATTGGTGTTGTCTGTTTCTCAAATGCGAAACATATAAGTAATCGCAAGCTGATTTTGTTAGTACATTTACACTGATGTACGTAGTGGGTGCCAATGTATGTTACAGCATTTTGTTGTATGCAACTCTAAATGCATCTTCTATTTTGTCCTTAGGAAGGCCTTTAAACTAAACGACCCCTGATCATTCAGAATTATAGAATGTCATCACTCCTTATAAATTGTCCGTGTTTAACAGTTTATCACTGAGAACTAAAATGCCATCATCAATCTTCATTAGAATCTCTTGTATGTGACAAACCGGCGCATGCTGATTTTTTTTTTTTTTAGTATTCTCTTCTTTTCTGTCACGACCAATGCCCTTTAACTGACTTCTTTACCTTTTCTAATTGATGATAGTTAAGGCCTTTAGAAGTCCTTTTTTTTTTCCAGCTTACCATTTTATTAGCAATTGATGGTACAGTTGTTCACTGTATTATTTTATGCTTGGCAGCCTGTTTCAACTACGAGCCACTCCATCTATTGTAATTTATATTTACTTTCTAGAACAGACACAGAATCCATTTAATGGTTTTTTTAAAGAATGATTAGTAGTGATTTTTCAATAAGGCAACGATTTTTTGAGATTTAGTGCCAATTAGAGGCTAAAGATAAATTTGACCTTGAAAGGTAATGAACAAAAATGTTCTCCTGAATGGTTTTGGCAGTAAGGGAGAAAGGTGGGAATTGTCCTCTTCTGCATCTCTGTTAGATAACTTCCCACTGCTTTCAGTTTTCACTGCATTGTCTTTGTGTGTTGTACAGCTTATTACTTGTAGCTTTTCAAAATATTTTTATCTTTAACTACTTGATTGCAGGCGGAAAGAATAGTGCTGATAGATCTCTTCTTGTTGACCTTATGTATTGGGTTTCCCAAAATCCTCCTCCAGCACATTTGTTTCTGATTTCTGGTGACCGAGATTTTGCTGGCATATTACACCGGTTAAGAATGAATAACTACAATATCTTGCTTGCAAGTCCAGAAAGGGCTCCCGGTGTTCTCTGTAGTGCAGCAACTATAATGTGGCACTGGAATTCATTGCTTAAAGGAGAAAATCTTACTGGAAAACACTTCAACCATCCTCCTGATGGTCCATTTGGTTCTTGGTATGGGCACCATAAGGTGCCTCTTGAAGATCCTTTCTCAGACGGTGAGCAGTCTACATGTTCACAAAGTGAGATGATCTCAGAACCTGTCGCAGATTTGAAGTTTCGTCAAATTCCAAGGGCTGTTACGAGGCATATTCAGCATATATTGTATTCACATCCAAAAGGAATCTCTGTATCAGAGCTTCGTGCAGAGTTGGCAAAAACTGATATGCACTTGGATAAAGATTACTATGGATATAGAAAATTTTCCCGCTTTCTTTTATCAGTGCCACGTGTAAAACTTCAGTTTGGATCTGATGGTCGGCTTTACGTACATTGCTTCCCCAAAAAATCTCCTGAACCCTTTGGGAGCAGTGTTGTCGATAAAGAGGAGTTGAAACATGTGGCTATATCAAAGTTAAATGGTGAGGGGGAAGATATGGTTAGAGATGCAGATGGGACACCACTAATGGCCTCATCTCATGAACCTAGTGTGGAAGATATTCCTGAAAAGGTTCAACAGGTTGGGGATGCGGCTAATGCACAAGTGACTGAGAATCAATTACCATCCAAGGAGAATGAAATTCTTAGCTCTAGTAGTGTAAGTCAAAGTGTTACAGAAAAGTATACAACTTTAGAGAATTATTCTGCTGAGCAAAGTTACACAGTAGTAGAAAAGAATGGTATTTTGAACGATCGTTCTGAAAAGTTAAAAGCCAAGGAAGACTATGTTAAACCAGCTAGAAAGGAGGCTGATGCAGGGTGTTTTATCCCTTATTCTTCACCAGTTGATGAATCTGTGATTGACAAAAGAATTGGTGGAAGTACTGAAACTAACAGCAATAATTTTCGAAGAAGTTTAACTTTCTTTGGTTGGATTAAAAGTTGGTGGCCATTCTGGAAAACTGGGGGAAACTCTGATGATTTGACTGCTCATCAGAACGAGATGGTTAGTAATACTGAAGAGCCCAAGTTATCAAATCTGAACCAGAAAGTTAGTCATTTTGAAGAGTCCAAGTTATCACATTTGAAACGCACAGTTAGTCATTCTGAAGGGCCCAAGTTATCAGAACTGAAACAGGCAGCTAGTCATTCTGAAGAGCCCGGGTTATTGAAACAGGCAGTTAGCCATTCTGAAGAGCCCGAGTTATCAGAAGTGAAACAGACAGTTAGTCATTCTGAAGGGCCCAAGTTATCAGAACTGAAACAGGCAGCTAGTCATTCTGAAGAGCCCGAGTTATTGAAACAGGCAGTTAGCCATTCTGAAGAGCCCGAGTTATCAGAAGTGAAACAGACAGTTAGTCATTCTGAAGATCCCGACTTATCAGAAGTGAGACAGACAGTTAGTCATTCTAGAGAGCCCAATTCATCTGAACTGAGACAGACAGCAAGTCCTTCTGGAGAGTCTGAGTTGTTTTTTAGTAGTTCCTTTTGGAGTGACATGGAAGCTTTTGCTTTCACCTCCAAAGGATCAATTCTTGTTTCCCAGTCAAGAAGCAGGTTAGTGAGGATAATAGCTTTTTACAGCTCTTTTGAAAAATTTCCCATTTACTATGTAATAAATGAACAGCATTGTGAAGTTATTCTGTTGATAGTTATGTGACCCTTTCAATTTTTTATTATCATTATATAGTTACGTGTGTAAAGACTAAGTAAGTAATTATTTGCCATATGTTGTTTTTGGCAGGGCAGATCTGGCACACAATTTTCAAAAGTATGGAACCCTGGTTCTTAGATCTCTCAGTGAAAATGATCTCCTTCAACTGGTTGGTTTGTTAATATCAGAGAAAAAATGGTTGGAGGAAAGGCCCTCTCAAACATTTCCTTTCCGGCTTACTCCACCAGCTGGAAAGAGTTTGATGGGCCTATCTCATAGTGCAAATGGCTTGAGATCTCTCTTTCTAAGCAGAACAACACAGTCCAACTTACAAAAATCATCAGAATGTGATGTGGATAAAAAACACCAGAGTATTCCTCACACTGGAGTTTCTTCTCCTGCCACTAAAAGGAAGCATACTGGGAGGTCTAGAAATGACATGTTAGCAGATATTCAGAAACTTGTGAACGAGATATTGAGGGAACACCCAGAAGGGTATAATATGGGTTCTTTCCGGAAACTTTTTCTTGAGAGGTATGACTATCCTCTTGATGTTCAAAAGCTTGGTTATCAAAAGTTGGCATCGTTGTTGCAAATTATGCCTGGATTGAAAATAGAGTCCACTTATATCTTTCCTACTGATCATGCCATTTGTGCTTCTGGCCTGGAAACGTCAATTCTCAATACTCAAGAGACCAATACAGGTGTTGCAGTGTCCAATTCAGATAGTGAGTTGTCTGATTCATCCCCTAAAGATGATAGCAATGACTCTTCATGGGAGGAATTAGGTCCTGTTTCTGTCAGCAATTCCAACCAGAGTGATCTGGAATCAAAATTAAAGCAGAAAGCTATCGAACTGGAGATGTCAATGCATCCTGATTATGAACCTTCTCTCTCAGATGATGATTCTTCTGAATCTGAAGGAGATAGCTCTTCTTTAACTCAACCAAAAGTGAAAGGAAAGCCAAAATATGATGTGGATGACAGTTCTCTTTTGCAAACTCTGGAGTCATGGTACAGCAGTAAAGAAGGAGAGGATAGTGTGAAGAAGTTAGAGAATGGTAAGACCATAGGCAATGTTCTGACTGATGGTTTAACTCCATCCAGGCAGTCCGCGACAGGAACCCATTCCAGGATTGAGTCAAGGGAGTATAGAGAGAAGCAAAAATCTCTGAAGAGCTATTCATTTGTTGCTGACCCGGTCTCAAATAAGAAGGACGAGCTGATTGATGGGATAATCCATAGCTTGAAGAAAGATGAGTTGAAGATGCAAAATTGAGGAGTTCCTGGAGTTTATAAATTCTGAACTGGGCCTGGGCCCTAGTACTTGACTATAGAAAATTTGGGATCCTCGTGACTTAGGATTACTAACACAACGAGATGGTGGCAATGGCATGGTTCTTTACATCAGGCGCGTTGCATATTTTGCTGGCAATGATACTAACTTTTCAGTTGAGGTTGGTTCATTTCCACGAGATTGCTGCTATTATGAAATTATATTCTTTTGAAGATGTATCTTAGATAAATTTTGTATGCTAGTAATATTTGAATAGTTAGAGTTTTGGCGGGTCATTTGATCATATATTCATATTCATATTATGGAAATAATCCATATTCCATGAAACTTCTATGAGGGAACATTTGTCATACAGTACGGTGAATTCCAAAAACTATTGACGGTCTATCTAGTCGCATTGCCACGTTGATATCATCACTACCACCTCTGTCGAGGATGGCTTTTATTTTTGTTAGAAATTATAGTTCAATTTTGCCTGCGTATAATCACTCGACAACGATGACACAGAAGTTTCACTATTTTCAGAGTTCACAGATTATTTCTGCCATTGTTGGTATGTGAGTTTGCTGCGATTTTGAAATCCTTTTCTTTGAAATTCTGATGTCAATGTTGAGATTGAAATGGAAACTTATGGTCTGCAGGGCATTTTATATAGTAAGTCAGATATTTAAGTTTTATTAGAATCCTTTAACTATGTGACTACTGCTCGGGGACAATGTCAAATTATCAACCAAATTTGTTAAATTCTACAAGCAATCAAAGAAATTTGCTAAATATAAGTACATGGATTTATTGTTAACCTTGTTTGATGAGAGCAATTTGGTTAGTGTTTTGAAGAAAGGGACCCTACCCTACCTTACACAACAATGCTTGGGACCGCTGCCACCCTAGGATTTTATATAAGCAACTGGTGCTAGTAACGCAGACTATCATGTAAGGCCCCGCTCATTGTTATCTAACTCGTGACAATGGGAGACAACTTTCCTGAAACTCTCCTTCAGGATGTTATCCTTGCTATGGATGGGATATTTTATATAAATTCCAAGAACTTCTTAAATTATAAAATCGTCTTTATTTAAAAAAAAAAATTAATTTTTGTTTGAATTAAAGTGAAAGATATAGTAATTAAATATTTGATTGCATCAAAATATAATTATTTTTATAATTAAAAATTTTCAGCTAACATTATAGAACTAAATTCGAATGTGATGGCATTATTATTTAAATAAAAATAAATTTTGATTATTAACACAATTATTGCCGTTGATATTTGAATGAATTATTTAAAAAATTGTTGCACAACAGATTCTCTATTCTCAAAGTGATTGTTGGATTGCAATTCTTTTATTAAACATTCCACGCCATATATAAAATGACAACAATTTAATGAGATGGTGTATCAAAAGATCAATAGCATTTTGATTTTGACCCATTAAGTGACAGTTTTAGGACTCAAATGGATCAGTCAGCTGTCGATTTTATTGACTGGCTATTAAATCAATTTAATTTTAATAATTAAATTAAATTAACTTAAATATTTACTCAGCGGTTGAGTTAGTGGACCGTACTTAATTCTTTTTACAAAATTAATTTATATCATTATTTTTATATATATTTGATAATAATTTTTTTATAAATTTATATTTATATATTATTTATCAAAAATATTACATCTATTAATATCATTTTTTTAAAATATATCATATTTAATTCAATTTAAAATATTTTAATTTTTAATTATAGATAACTAATTTAACAATTAAATTAGTAACTTTACTATCCAATTCTGTCACCATTCGAAGTCCAGTGAGTCCTAAAATTTTACGTTCAACAGAAAACAGAAAATTTGGCGTGTGAGAAAAGTCATTTAGGATGGCCCTTGCATTTTTCTCCCTGGCGTAGAGGTTATTACTTTAGTCTAAATAAATAAAGGGGATTATAATTTGCAAATATTTGCTTCAAAATAGATCATTTTATTATATTGAATTTTTAACTAATAATTTAATTAATTATTAAAATAAAATGTCAAAATACATCTAACCATCAAAGATTCCTCAACAAACAAAAAAAACTCACCCAACTATCCATTGCAGCCAAACCTGACAGGGTCGGCCCTGACCCTATGCATCTCTCGCGTGGGCAACCCAACAAACGCCAAAACAAAAAAAGAAAACGTGATACTTGACGCAGGGGCCATGTGGTGTGCACATGCAGGAATAACTAAACGCAGCCCTTTCGCTTCAAATGTTTAGAAAGCTCAGCTTTCCAAAGGCAGCATTAACTGCAGCGCCACCAACCCGAACAAAATTGTTGATAATTCTATGAACTCTGACTTTGTTCGCTTTGGAAAATTTCCTAAACAGTCCTTAGAGCATGGCTAACAAATAATCAATTCCCCTTGCCCCTCCGCTTACAATATCTCAAAAACCCTTTTTTTTTCACTCTACCCTCTTCAGAAACCGAATACGGAGCTCACAAAATTCAAAAAAAATTCTGTAAAGGTTCTTTGTTATTCCGCAAATAAAAACCATCAGAGAAAAAGGTTTTTAACTAAGGGTAAAAATTGTAAATAGATATGATCAGAGCCGGTTTAATTTTTTTTCCCCGGCATCACCCAGGAGCCCTTTTTTATACACGTAATTTGCCAGTTGCCACGTGCAATGGCTGTATTACCAGTGCCTTCCCTGAGAACCGCCGCCACCACCTTTGTTCTTTCCAAAGAAGGCATTCTTGGCCTTGGGCTTTGGTATCTCATGGATGTCCATCACCTGGATCGTCCTTTGCCTTTTGGCTATACACACAAAATTACCAGTCAGTGGTCAGTATATCCTACCAACAAAAAATTGACAATTAGAAACAGCAATTAATTCCACCATTTTCAGCCTCTTTGTAGTTCTCTTGAAGCCGTCTTCTTGCCGAAGCAAGTCTCTCCGCTTCCAAATTGCTATCTCTCTGTTCTCTCTTTCTCTGCAATCATTTAGCCCTGTATCAGTTTCATTTTACCACCTACACTTGGCAATATTAACAAGATAATATTATTACAGTTTTACTTAAAGCTCCTGCATTATCCGAAAACTAAGAAAAGTGTACGTGCTGCGCTACTCAACTGAGCTAAACTCGACATTTATTGCATTTTGGTTTTAAGTTGTTAGTATTTTGAGCGCATAATCTCCAAATTTCTATTTTTCATCCTCCGTATCTATAGCAACCAAATTTAGAGTCACAGACTCCAAAATGGTTATAATTCATTTCCGTACGTTTTGAGGAGCAGAAGCAGGAATAGGAACTGATGTCACTGGTTTTGGCGGAGCTTTTTTTTGTGGCATTGTCTTCTGTTTTGGTTCTGCTTCTGAATAGTTCCTCTCCGACCCAGAACCAGAACTCCCATCTGTATGAGCAGGAAACATATGAAACAGATACACAAGAATGAATTGAAGAAACTTTGAATCAGATACTATACTCACTGTGTGGATTAGGCGAGTATGCAAAATCAGGAATCTGCAAAAGGAATGGAATATTAGAAAGCCAAAAGAAAGCATAATTTTTCCTAATCTTTCCCAGAGAAAAAGCATTGGTTGGAAGAAGATTTCTTTGACCTGATGATGCCCGTTTTGGAGGTTTTTCTGCTGAGGCGAGTCTTCATCAGCTGCCAACAATATAAATTACCATGTTTAATTTACTCTGAACTCTCTAGCTTCTACTCAACTCTCAAAAAAAAATTCCGAAAGAAGATCCAAATTACCCATTAGAGAAGCGTGATCTCCTGGTTGATTTACCTTCACCCATTCATCTACAATATCCTTCCATTTCCTGGCAATGTATAGAATAGCTAAAGTTACCCTCAAAAATCAAAGCATTAGCAGCTTCCGTGTACACATAAATATCAACATTTGTACGTATTTTCTTTTTCAATAATTTTAGGATCTTCCAAAACCTGACTAGTATCTTCACTAATCTCCGAACATCATTGGACGAATGTTTGCGCAACCGATTCACGTGCCTCCCAATGTCGGTTTCCTGCAGAAGTCCGACTAGCTAAGAACAACTACCCCAAAAATATACTGGAAAGAGGAAAATTTGTTGCCATACGAAGTTTACCTTTAGCGCTTGGAATGTAATATCCATGTCCGCAAGATTTTGGAGCAACTCCACCACAGAATCTTCAGACTGATAAAATAAGCGAATACATTTTTTAGCTGCTAATCAAGCACAAATTGAATATTAACAAAGTATTATTATGAGAGGAAAAGCCGAAAAAACAACACCTGGTCAGGGTCTTCAAGTTGATCTTTGATCTCTAGAATCTTCTTCTGCTCGTCATCGAGCAAGCCTCCGTAAGGATCCAAATCGTCGTCATCGTCTTTACCGAGAGAGTGCGGCGTTGCAGGCGAGGTACCTCTTTTGTCTTCAGGAGTGCTCTGTTTCGTGATTGGAGTGGTTATTTCGTGGCCATTAGACCTGAGATTATTGGCTTCGCAGTTCCGACAAGGTGCAGGAGCCGAAGTGGCAGCGAAGAGGCGCTCAACGATTCCATCCCTTCGATGCTTCAACTCATTGCCGTAATCCAAGGAAGCCACATCGATTGCGGTGTCGAGGAACATCCATACATCCACACCGGCAGTCTCCAATATCGATCGGAAATCGTCCAAATCCATACCCGTTACGGAGTACAGAATCTAAACGCGTAGAGTAATGAAAACAACCGGAGATGAGTTTTCGAGAAAAAATAAACGCACAAAAATCTGTGAAAATTCGTGGTTCGACAGCTTTTGAAACAGTAGGTTCTGATATTACACCATGGGATCTAATTTGGAACCGGGTGGAGCATAATATCAAATAAACGGCGTTGACAAAGTCACGAAGCGGGTACGGATCGAAACGACGAGAGTAATGATGGCAACAATGATTAGACGCCAAATAAAACAGGGGAATGGGAATGGAAATAAGAAAAGGGCACAGATCTGAGGTATGGCCTGAAAAGCTTGAACTCGAGAAGAGGGATCCGAGAAAATATGTAAATTTTCCGGGAAAACACGTGAGAGGAAAATTGGAAGAGAGATAGACGGGTTGGCGATTGATGAGCGAATAATGGAAAAAGAAACAAAGTATATTCCAAAACCGAAATTCTATTTTAGATATTGGCTATGATGCGTTGTATGTGCAGTGTTGTGATGAGACTCTCAGAACAAGTCTGTTCTAAGGGAGATGAACGGACAAAATGGGTGAGAGAATTTAGAGTTTAATTTAATTTAGAGATCAACTTTAATTATTTTATTTTATCCTTTTGAGCTTAGAAAATTATATATATATATATATATATATATATTCGTCTTGCTTGTGCATATTTGAGATGTGCGTTGTTTGGGTTGGTCGAAAATTCGGCCTATGAGCCATGAGGCATATCCAGATACGATTTTTCATCGTTCAAGTTCCCAGGGCCAATCACGGTCATTAGGTTGAACCAGCAAATAATAATAATAATAAATTTAAGTATACATTTTTGGAATTGAAAATGAGGGTAAAAGGCTAATCAAAATTATTATAGTCCATGTACAACTGATTAATTCACTCTAAGGCGCTTATTCGCTCCTGTAAAGAGGAAAATAAATTAACAAACCCACAAAGTCAGGTCGTGATCAGGTGAATACAAAGCTGGACCTATGCTCCATTTCCGACTTTTTATTCTTCAGCCCAATATCTCAGAAGGCCCACCGCAACCTTTGTCTCAAAAATATTAGGGTGCGTTTTTTCATTTCAAAATAATTTTTATTTTTATATTTTTAAAGTTACGTTTAATTTATATTTATATTTTTACTATATTTTTTATTATATGATTATATTTTTATTATTATTATTTTATAATTATATAAACAATAAAACATTATATATATAATTTAAAATAATTACAAAAATATCATTATTATAATATATTACAATATTAAAAATTTTAAAAACATTTTTTTAGTATTTTAAAAAATTTTAAAAATATTTTTAACAAATAAAAATAATAAATAATAAATAAACACATTTTTATATTTATTTAAATTTTTAATAAAATTAAAAATTAAAAAGCAAACATAACAACACTTTTACATTTCTTTTTCGTTTCTATGCTGCTAACCCACTCTCTCCTAACGTTTCGCGCACTCTAGCGCCGCAGAGTTGCAGTTCTCTCTTTTTTAAAGTTTAGTTTGTTTTTTTAATGAAAGTTTTCCTTTTCTCTTATATAAGTTTTTCTCTTTCTTTATCAAAGCCTTTTTTTCGTATGTTGTGAAGACTTTTTTTCTTTTCTCCTAAAGGTTCTTTTTTAAAATTTTTATGAAAGCTACTTCTTTTATTCACATAAGAATATTTGGAGTTAATGGTTATTTTTTAAGTTTTACAACTTATTTTTCAGCTTTATAATATATATTTTGATACATTAAAAAAATGGTTTCTTAAAAAAAATATTCCTGTATTTTAAAAAATAAAATTTAAATTTTTTTATTAAATTCTCGAATCTTCTTACCCAAACTTATTTACCTAAAAAATTTAAAAAAAGTTAATTTTTTTTATTTATTTGCATAAAATCTTTCAAATCAAATAAAATACCTAAAAAATAATGTAATCTAAAATAAATAAAAAATCTATGTAATTTAAATTGCATTATTTTCAACAAAATTAATTTTAAATTATTATTTAATATAACAGAACTATTTATCTAATAGATCATGTCAAGCTAAGCTCTCTAGGGAATGGGCAAATAGGAAGTTGAGACCGAGGACTGGAGTTAAAACTTTGACGATATTATCTCTTTGAAAAAAAAGTAAATAAATTTATCTAAAAGATATTATGGTAAAAAATATAAATATTAAAAAATTATTTAATATATTAACATATATATACTATGGTCTAGAACGGATTATATATTATAGTATTTAGATTTAGACTCTTAAATATATTTAAAAATATATATATCTAAATATATAAATTATGGCTATATTTGATAAAAATAATGTATAAATTAATTTAAAATTTATAAATTAATTAAAAATTTATAAATTATATATTATTTTAAATAGCGTATAATTTATAAAATTTTAATTAATTTAAATTATTTAAATAAATTTATTTATTAAATATTTTTAAATTAATCAAAAAAATTATAAATTAATTTATTTAACTTGTCAAACACACTTTGTATTTGATAAAAATAATTTATAAACTAATTTAAAAATTAACTGAAAATTTATGAATTATATATATTATTTTAAGTAATATATAGTTTATAAAATTTTAGTTATTCAAATAAATTTATTTATTAAATATCTTTAATTTAATAAAATAAATTTATAAATTAATTTATTTAATTTATCAAATACATTTATACTTATTTTAAGATTTTTGTATTTGACCTCAAACAGATAAATTTATGGATATCCATACTCAGGTGGATATTTTGACCATCCTTAATTAGTTGGGAGATGCATTGCCAAGTTTTTTAACTTTTTATTTTAGTGTTTACTAATCAGTTATAATATGACGAAGTATATTAATGATTTTGTTTGTAATTTTGGGTTAGAAAATGTCATACCTTTTCGATCTATGACATCTCTCTATTTTTTGGGCCGGAGTCTTTGCCTAGTTGTGTGATTGTAAGAAATATACTGTGGTTTAGAAACGTCGTAGTCTCCACAGTCCAAAAAATAAAAAATAAAAATTGCAACGTAGTAATTAAGTAGTCTGATTGCGTTGGTGTTTTGTCGTAGAAGATCTAGGAGCACAACGGTCACGGAGGGCGGGGCTGGAAGAAGTGATGAGGCTACACATTTTAGTCCTAATTAGAGTAAGACTTTGGCAACACTTTTAGTTGGGTTTACCGTGTTGCCAGTTTCCATACGATGTTCGCCCGAAACTCCCCGTCCTAATTAGCTTTATGACGAGTTCCACTGTCCCACACACGACTGGCATATGAATTTTTAAAAAAAGTTAAATTCCATTGGGCCCTAATTTAATTTTGTTAATTATTAAACGATTTAAACTCAAAACTCGTCCAATATTATCCAAGTTCAGTTTGGGTATATAATGTATTTAAATATTTATAAAATAAAAATTTACGTAAAAAGTGTTTATAAAATAAAATTATTTAAATTAAATTATTTAATATTTGGATACATACTTAAAAAAATATTTTTCAAATTTATAAATTTTTTAAAAATATTTAGATATAATTTTAATAGAAAGAGAGAGGTGAATGATATAGTTTTGATGAAATTTTAACTTATAAAAATATCAAATAACTTTTTGGTTATGTAAATTTGAGTTTATATAAAAAATTTTTTTAATGAATTTTAAAAATTAATTTATAAAATAAGTTAAAATTAACTTATTAAAATTTGATAAGTTATTTATTTAAATTTATATAAATACTATTTTTTTAATATAAAAATACTTATAATGATGGATAAATTCTAATAAACTATAAATTTTATTATTTAAACGGACCCCAAGTGATTTTTGTGGATAATCTATAATCTATTGAGTCATAAAGTTTCATATTCGGAAGTTAAAAAATATTTAAAAACATATAAATAACTATCGTTCTCTATGTTTGTTCGAAAAGAGAATTTTGTAGGAGGTTCTTTGTTTTGGCGAGAAAAAGTAGTCCAATACAATATTTATAGTTAATTTGGCAAATTCAAATTTAGCTATGTACAATTCTAATTACTTGAAATGAAGATCAGGTTCCCCATGAACCAATGGTTGCAGCCATTTTTGACTGGTTGGAGACGAATGTGCTGTCCTGCTGTCCTTCACCAGTCGTCACTTTACGTTGCTTTCCGCTGACACGATGCCGACATGATGGACTATTGAGGCACGAGGGGATGCATTTACTTGCTCATCTATATCCAATTTGGCAGGACACTGGACCTGAATAGGTTCGGCACCCCTTTGTCTCCCTTTTCTGCGTGGGGACAACCACTTTCCAAGGACGCCCATCATGGCTTTACTCAAAGATTTTAGTCTATTCCCCACCTCTTCCTCTTCTGCTTAAATATCTCATCTACTCATCGGTTACTAGCTAAAGGAGCACTTAGATAATGCAATAACGAACTTGTAAGTAGAATATGTTTAGTTAAGTAATTAAATTAATATTTATTCTGTTAATAGATAAATTTTTATTTATTAATAATATTAAAATTACGATATATAATAAAAATAATTTTAAAAAAATATTATTTTCATATTTTAAATATTATTGATTAATAAAAAATTATTTATCAAAATCAAATTATCTTTTTAAATACTCTTAATTTATTAAAAATAATCAATTAAGTTTTTAACATATCAATTCAGACTTATAGTAATACTCAATATATATAATTTTAAATTTATCTAAAAACTTATCCACTTTTGAATTAATAGCGACGTTTTATCTAAATATTCATATTCAATGAATGCATGAAACTCAATGTTACCATCTAAATATATATGACAAAATTCTGTGGATCATATAGCAAATAAACGAAACATGTTGAAAAAAAAACTCACGAAACCTTCAATATTACTCATTTTTCACGTCCGCCAAATATTTGGCTCTCTTCTTCTATATATTCATCCATTCAAGCCTTTTGAAATCTCCAACCTGTAGTAGCAATGGTGCTCTTACCAATATTGCATCTGACCCTTTTGAAATTACTCCTCCTTCAAGCCCCTCTATCCTCTGCAGCCGTAGATCCCACACAAGGGTTCACCCCTGTTAGCTTAGACAACTCCAATTTCCAGGTTCAAAGGCCTTACAATGTCCCTGTTAATCAGCGTTACAGCTTCATAAATGGAGTTCACAAATTCTGGGTATTCTCTACAGACAAGCCTTTCACCCCTTCCAGCGATACAGAACCTCGCACCGAGATCCGAATAACTGTAAGCTATTTAATTACACTTTCATGTTTGGTTCACCATTGGTTTTACTAACTTTCGAACCTGCACACTTGCTTTTGAAATTTGAAGGGATACGACTATAAGTCTGGTGTGTGGCAATTTGAAGGATATGGTTACGTGCCCAGTGGCACGAGCGGTGTGAGTATCATGCAAGTGTTCGGTGCAAGCTCCTCTGCCACAACCTTGCAGCTTAGGGTTTATGATGGTTCGCTCACATCCTATAGGTCTCCTGTGCTGGTTCAGAACATCTACGATAGGTGGTTCAGGTTAAATGTGATTCACGATGTGGGTGCCTCCAATGTTAAGGTTTATATTGATGGGGTTCTCAAGTACGACGGAGCTGACCGTGGACCTGCCACTCACTACTTCAAGTTTGGGGTTTACACCCAGAATGATCCTTCCAACTGCATGGAATCTCGTTGGAAGGATATCAAAGTTTTCAGAAAATAGTTTTGATTTCATTTCAGTATCATTTTCGAATAAGACGGAGACGATAATGTCCGTTTTAAGACTAAATAAATAAATGATTTGGATAACGAAAAACTACAAAGAACAATGACCTGACAGGTCTAACCTATGATTAGTTATGACCTTATTATAATTGTGAATTTGTGATGCTCTTTCTTGTCTTAATCTGTATTTTTTTTTTTTTTGAGGTTGACGAAGTTTCATTTAATCATTCTTGAATAAGGCCAATAAATTTTCTAGGAGTACCCGTTATAATTTACTAAATGAAAATGACATCGATCGTCAAGTTAAAAAGAGATGACCGGTAATACCGTAATAAAACCATAACAGAAAGGAGTTTCCTTTACTGAGCAGTCAAGGATAATTTCAAAAGCAAAACTGTCATACTCTTACCTCCTCTTTATTATTATTCAGTCATCTGGTACTATGTTTTGAAGTCACCTAGAAAGCCAGAGAGATACATCCCAAAATTGTACTATTTTTAATATTTCACACGCCCCAACATTGGAACAATAAAAAATTGTTAAAGCCCAGTAGATCTTAGTTATGCAACTGCTCCCCAACCTGGAGGACCAATCATAAATACATACATCCTCAGGCTACATCTCTACATCTCTCTCTTCATTTAGCAGCTTCAAAGCCAAGTAAATTCACAAATACCTGGGCTTGAACAGGAAAATGGACGCTCTTTATCAGATTGCTCTGTTTAGCTTAGTTGTGTGTGGTTGTTGTTCATTGTTCATGCATGGTAGAAGCAGCTCACCTGTGGACCTAACTCTTGGTTTCACTGAACTCTCCCTCAACACCTCCAATTTTCACAATCACAAGCCTTATGACTTGCTCGAGTGCACGAGCTGCGGTTATACTCCACAGAAACCTCTGAGCCAAAATAGCATAAACTGCCCAAGATCTGAAATACGAATCAGAGTAAACAATCTCGTTGCTCATATACTAGTTTCATATACAATGGGTTGAACATAAAGTTGTGTGCTCTGTTTCATTATATTTCAGGGCTACAGTTATTCACGTGGGGTTTGGCGCAATTTGAAGGGCAGGGATATTTGCCTAATGGTACTTCTGGAGTGTGCATCAATCATGCAGGTGGTAGGCGCAGACCCTCCTCAAGCGACCACTCTCATGGTTAGGAGTTATAATGGTTCGCTTTCGTATTACAGGATTCCAGTGCTGGTTCCAGGTAAATGTGATTCATGATGTGGAAGCCTCTAATGTGAAGGTTTTTATAGATGGAGCTCTGGTTTATGAAGCGTCGGGACATGGGGGTGCCTCCCATTACTTGAAATTTGGAGTTTATCCATAAAATGATCCTTCTTACCACATGGGCTCCCGTTGGAAGGGAATTAGAGTTCTTAAAAAGATTTCAGCATGATTTCCCATACTCAAATTAATACCTTGAGCTTCTAAAGAAATAAAAAACCTATTTTTAAAGACAATAGAAGCAAAATGATCTTTTCAAATTTGGTCTATTAGAGATATACAAAAGCCAACAAATTTGTTAGAAAGGTTTTTCACATACCCATATTAATATATTGATGGTCAAAATTGTTATTGGTAAATTTTAATCAAAATTTTAGATGAACTTTTTAAGTGTAATCTACTCAAAGTAAAAAGATTGGTCCTCGGCGATTTAAGTGGTGATTCAATCAGAACTAACAAACCGAGACGCTGTGTGAAGCCTAGGGTCAAAAGCTAAACAAAAAGTCAAAATTGGCCCATGCAGGTCTCGAACCTGCGACCTTCGCGTTATTAGCACGACGCTCTAACCAACTGAGCTAATAGGCCGTATGAGATCTTTTAGACATCTGTAATATTTCATTGAAATAAGATGAACCGAATTGCATTCGAGAAGCAAAGACAGTGACAGAGGATGGCAGAGATACTCAATTTGCTCAGCATATCGAGCCGGCGTTTAATTGGTCAAGAATTGAAGTTTTGTTTTTTTTGGGAACTGTAGTATTTCGCAAGTTATTGTCCAACACGGGAACTATAGTATTTCGCAAGGTCGTGTTTTTTGCTTCATGAGCAAGTCCCATTCTGTTTTGTTTTCTTTTGGGGGAGTTCAATGGACGAGGTGGTATGCAAGGGTCGACAACAAGAACACGTCTGTTGTTGTTGTTGTTGTTTCATAGGCTATAGGCCCAAATATGTGTAGGATTATTACCTATTGGGCTAGAAGTCCATTTGTGTACAAGCCTACCTCCTGTCCATTTGCTGGTAGCGGCGGAGACTGGTGGTAGTGGTGAACAAAGAGAAGATGAGCGCGACGGATCTCCCGCGGAAGGAGGTGAACGTACTGAAGGGGCATGAGGGTGCCGTTTTGGCGGCCAGGTTCAACAGCGATGGTAATTATTGCCTGAGTTGCGGCAAAGACCGTACCATCCGCCTCTGGAATCCTCACCGTGGCATCCCTATCAAGACCTATAAATCCCATGGTCGTGAAGTCCGCGATGTCCACGTTACCCCGTACTCCCCTCCTCCCTATCTCCTTATCAGTATCTGCTTTATGATTCATTTTAGTTTATTACGTGGCATAATCAATTCTCGTAATTTATTATTACCAAAATGGTTCCATTCCATGGTTCTCCTTTTATGTTTACGATGACATTGTAATTATTCATTTTGTTCTTGTTTGCTTCGAAGTTGTGTATGTACACTTGGCTGATTTTCCAATTTGGTTTTTTAGCATTTGCGTGCATTTATTGTAAATTGTTCTAGTGGGACTACTTGTGAGCTTTGATTGATTCTACTTTTACGCTCTAAACACGATTTATAGCTCGAGTTTTTATTTATTGAACTCAGTCTACTGCCTTGATATGTACACTGAAAACTGTGATTTAGTAAGGAAATAATCGGTCATTGGAATACATGTGATTCATGAAATTTAGAATAAGAAGCCCTTACAAGTCTATGTTGGTCTTCTACTACTTTAAAGGGAAGTACCACATCCGCTTGCTTGTAAGCTTTATACTTTGATTCGTTCTTGGGGTACTTGTCGTGTCCTGGAAGCGAATGTTACTAGAGCTGGCTCTGGGAGCTAAAGCGCTTGCATTGTGCCGTAACCCCAAGAAGAAAGAGAAGTTCAAAACTTAATACTTGCACCCAATAATGTACCATCCTCTGTAGCTGTTTTTCACTTTGATAATAATATGGTCATTACTTGCAGGGACAACTCAAAACTATGTTCATGTGGTGGAGATCGCCAAATCTTTTATTGGGATGTTGCAACTGGACGTGTAATTCGAAAATTTCGTGGCCATGATAGTGAGGTATTATTCTTCATTTTCTTAAATTAAGCAACTGTTATTTCTTTGCCACTTTGGAAAAGAAGATATCGCTTTTCGTATTTCTTTCCTTTTTCCCTTCACACATGAGGGGTTTGGGGGAGAAAAATATTGGGTAAGCCCTTGATGTCATGATCTTTATCCATCGCTCTTGTTTGAATGCCATTTACTTGGACAACAGTTTTTGTGCAGATCCTGGACGTTGCAATTCAACGCTATTGTCCTTTAATTTAGTTCTTTTTTATTTTCTGAAATATTACATCTCCTTTAAACTGCTAAAAAAACTTAAGATCCTTATCAAATAAAAATGATTTTAGATTTCAATCACTGTTACTGGATTATTTCCTTACCTTTAATTGATGCAGATTATATAATTGTATATGGCATTTGTTTGATTTCTTCTGCAGGTAAATGCTGTAAAGTTCAATGAGTATGCATCTGTTGTAGTCTCAGCTGGCTATGATCAATCATTGCGTGCTTGGGACTGCAGATCCCACAGCACTGAGCCAATTCAGGTGAATTTGATCAGTTCATCTCTTCCCCCCCCCCCTCCCTTTTTTCCTTAGAATCATGACCGTTAGCATGCCAAACACTGGCCTATCCGTCAAGAATTTCTGTTGATGTGCAGATTATCAACACATTCTCAGATAGTGTGATGTCTGTTTGTTTAACAAAAACTGAAATTATTGGTGGAAGTGTTGATGGAACTGTTCGAACATTTGACATTCGTATTGGCAGGTATGTATGTAATACCATATCGAATAACAAGAATACCAGAATATTTGCTTTTTCATGAATTATGTTTTCGAAATTTATTAAGTAACATTTGTTAGTGATGTGGCAAAATGAATGACTTGTTCTGCCATTAGACATTTTTATTGTAGCTTTGAAATTTCTCTGAAAAATTATACAGTTGTTTTCTTTTCAATTGAGTAGAGAAATATCTGATGACTTGGGGCAACCTGTCAACTGTATATCAATGTCCAATGATGGTAACTGCATACTAGCCAGTTGCTTAGATTCTACTCTCCGTCTTCTGGACAGGTATTTTTGTAACATTTTATGAAATTTTACTATAGGGGGTTATTCTGGCTAGTCTCACTTTTCTTTCTTGTGACAGATCAACTGGTGAACTATTACAAGAATACAAAGGCCACACTTGCAAGGTTAGGCTTAAGATGCCCTAATCTGGTTTTAGCACTTTCTAGTGTTCCCTATAGCACTATCCAATCAAAAATGCGATCAATTGATATGGACGTATGTTCAGACTCTTTGTTATAGATATATCTGAAGTTTCTTGAGTATAACTTATTAAATCCTGCGATTAGTTGTTGTTAAATTATGTTTTTTTAATGTGCTTTGAGTAACTTTACTTTGTTCATTATGAGCTTTCTGCCTTAATCATTTCATGGAATTGGATAATTGCTGTTGAGAACTCAGTCATACAAATTGGATTGCTGCCTTACAAATACGGATGCCCATGTAACCGGTGGCTCTGAGGATGGCTTCATTTATTTCTGGGATCTTGTGGATGCATCTGTTGTGTCCAGTTTCAGAGCTCATAACTCAGTGGTAAAGTCTTTTTTCTACCTTCCTCATTCTAGAAGAAAGCTGTGTTAAAATGGTGCTAAAGGTCTAGTAGACCTTTCCTTGGCTAATATTTTGACAGCATCATGGATTCTTCCCAATGCTTGACAAAAGAAAACTTTTCAATTTCTCATAGTACTGACCTGATATGCATTTGTAAAGATGTTGTATTTAAGTTATGTTTGTTCATTATAAGTAAGTGATCTGTCATAAGAGGATGATGTCAAATTGAACCAATTAAAAATAGTCTTAATAGTTGAAATAATACGACACATGACACATCAACCTTCATCAAAGGACATGCTCAGCGAGCATTAGTAGTGACTTGATGCACCTTTTTGACTGAATCTTGGAATGCAGCATAATTACTTAGAGATCTGCTGCAGATTATCTTATAGATATTAAGAGGCACGTTGTTAATCACACTACGAATATAAATTAATGCTTCCTTTTGTTTGTATAAAAAAAAATTCTGCATATTGCAGCAAGGACTGCTGGCATTTGGAGACTATAATATGATTGTTGTGTTATTGATACAAATGATCGTGGATTGGTTTATGTTAATTATCTACTTCTGGAAGGATGCAACTACATAATGCATATGGATATTCTCTGGCAGGTAACAAGTGTAAGTTATCACCCAAAGGACAACTGTATGATAACTGCTTCTGTTGATGGCACCATTCGAGTTTGGAAGACATAAAAATAAAATACATGAGCCCATCAGAAGAGGTATTCGGTACATGTACAATACAAATACCATGTATCAAAGAATCATGGACTTCTGTTCCTTCAGCTTGTTTGATTTTGGCAAGATTTGACTTAGACATGTGATTTGGAAGATGGTAAATGGAAGTTGTGAATATGTTGACTGAGAAGTAATGCAAGTCACTCACAGAAGAACGCATTTCTCTCCTAGCCATTGGATATCTGACTGGATGTCATATTACATTGTGCAAGAGTATCAGTGGATTCGGCAAACAAGTGGCTCTGATATGCTATCAACATTTCCCCGTTGTGATCTGAGACTTGCGTTCCATTGATCAGCTTCCAGATCTACGACAACAAATCCTTCCAGCTAGTTGGATTTTTTTTTTCCTATTTGTTTTTATTTCAGGAGAAATATTGAAACTATCCACATTTTACTCTGTTCTAAACTTCATCTTCCTATCAAAATACTATCAACAAGAATAATAATAATAATTATCATTCTTATTTGTTGTAAAAAAGGGCCAAGAGGCACTGCTATAATATATATATATATATATATATATATATATCAACATAAAGTACAATCAACAATTCATATTGTGCACGTGATACTCTACGGTAAAATAAAACTAAGCCCTAAAATTTTGACCATGGCACCTTTAGAGATTTATTCTGACTAAATGCATCTGTATGTAGCTAGATTTGAGCCACCCAGTGTGATTAATAATCAAGTGGGCATGCGGAAGATCTTGGTTGCTCAATTGCTTCGGAAGAACGAGAGTTTGAGGGGTCAATAAAATTACTATTGTGCCCGTTCCAAGTGTCAACGTCAAACAAACCATGTTACAATATTATTTTTTAATTTAGTACTTTTTATTACTACTTTTAAGGCCTCGATGCTCGGTCTTTTGCCCCATGATGAATTTTCTTAATACAGATAACTTACAATAACAACAACTATAATAGTGGTAGTTATTGTCATTATCATGATCTTGAACATATAGATTTATCATTTTGTTTGTATTATAATGTGAGAAAAAAAAATTGTTTTATACATCAATTTATTTGGTGAAGTCTGTCTATCGCCCGAAGACTTCTGGTTAACAAGAAGTTATGATCTGCTTTCAATTCGTTAATGCCGTAATCACAAAGATGTCAGTTTTGATGTTGCCGGTGGTAGTGCAACTCCATATAGGAGGTGTTTGATAATTGATATATTGAATTATACTTAATCCTTTCATAGTAAACAAAAAAAATATTTTTAAAAAGCACCTTTTAAATGATAATTACGAGTCACGCACCACACATATAGCCTCTAAAATACTGAAATAATTTATATATACTTTTAATTAAAACTATTGATCATAATTGGACTTTTCAATTGTACAATTGAAGGAAAAAGAGAGCATGACTTATCTGTAGCGTTGTCCCGATTTAATGATGGCAAATGACCTTTTTGTTGTGCTGCCGAACGTTTGGTTTTTAAAAAATTATATTTATAAAATGTGAAAGTACAAAGAAGGGGTTGAGAGAGAGAGAGAGAGAGCACCGACAGTTTGAGAAGGAAACAGTAAAATTTATTTGGTTAGGTTAAGAATAGGGCGTCGTGTGGTTCACTCTTCGCTTTCCACCAAAAAAGATAGCACATCGCCAGCTGTCTCCTCTCCTTCTTCGTGGTCCCACACAGTTGGGTGATGGTGTTGTTTGTAGGGACTTGGAACTGGGTCCTTCCCTCACATGCCTATTTCAAACGCCACCTCCCTTCAATTATTATCTCTCCCTCTCTCTGTTTGCATCGCAGTGAACCAACCATACGGCCCCTCAATTCCAGTAGAAGTATACCTTGTCTTTCGGGTGCCACAGTGACAAAAAGCATCATAGACTAGACACTAAAATTGGTATTTCTTAATTTCCTTATTTATTCCTTTTTTTTCATTTTTTTTAAAAGAAAAAACCAAATAAAAAGGCTTTTTACCTTTCCCTCTCTCCTGTCTTTCTTTTTGTTGAAAGAGACCGAGAGAATGGCTATTACCCAATACCCACCTTTTGAAACTGGTGCCTTTACAGCAGTATACGTTGGAGAAATGCGAAAGTTCAAATGAAGAGAAATGGAGTGTCGACGAGCCAATAACATTTCACAACGGTGGCATGTATAAATCATGCTCTTTTTTTTTTTTTTTGCCATCTTAGCAACACTTGACTATTCTCAATTTTTTTAACATATTACTAATAGTATTTAGCATATTAAAATTAATACTTTTTTTCAAAATCAACTTTTAATATAATAAAAAAATTAATTATTAAATTTAATATTTTGATATTTTTAAGAGGTAGAAATTCTTCGCCGCTGTTTGCTTACTCTGGTGGTGAGGCATCATATACAATAATATTAATATTTTATCACATGCCTCGTTCAATATCCAAAGGCTTCAAGTCAAATCAAGCTTCCTATAGTTTAGTTCGTGGTTCCCTCGGAAGCAGAAAGCTTAGTTGAGAAGGCTCGCACTTGCAGACTCAAGGACCTAACCCGTTTTCCATAGCCTTTCCGCTTCGAGCTCATAATTGGCGGCGACGGAAAATCGTCTTTTTTTATTTTTGTTGTTGTTGCATATTAATGCCTCTTTTCAGAGGTCCAACAGGCCCCCCGCGCCCTCACTCTACCCTTTTACCATTCCGCTATGGCCCACCATTAAAAACCCGGCATTAAAAAGGACGATACCTGAGATTACCATTCTGCTTCCTTCAAACTCGAAAGGATACGAGATTATAAATTTATACTTTCTATTGCTATTTACGAGACAGTATAGTAGAAAAGAACAGATACGTACATCACTACAGATACGGTGTAATTTGCAAT
Organism: Gleditsia sinensis; assembly: GCA_037074535.1. Taxonomy (NCBI): domain Eukaryota; kingdom Viridiplantae; phylum Streptophyta; class Magnoliopsida; order Fabales; family Fabaceae; genus Gleditsia; species Gleditsia sinensis. The sequence goes on along the minus strand of CM073464.1, from coordinate 1,994,474 downwards.
CACGAAGGTACTCAAACGCAAATCACGATCACAATTGTTTTCACATGCCATAAATTAATGAAAATGACTTCTTTTTTATATTTTTTTTATTCTGTATTTCCCACCGACAATATGGATGCCCATGTGACATGAAAGTCATAACCATTATTTTAAATTTTTTTTATTATAATAGAATTTAAGAGTGATTAATTTCATAATGTTAGTAATATATAGAGATATTTAAAAAAAAAATAACAAAGTAAGAAGAATTGGAGGTCAAAATGTAGCAGCGCAATCATTTTAAAGGCTGGCAATATTATTATTATTATTATTATTATTTATCTTCCATAATTTAATTTTCATGTGTTACCTAATGATGTCAACTTCAGTCTTCTGGATCTAATTTGTATACCAATAAACCAAATCAGGATGTCGTTTCGGTGTGCAACTAATTCTCCACCGGTAATTAATTAGTCGCGAATCTGACGTCAAATTTTATTAGTTGGAAGGAATAGACAATTGAAGTATTAATTAAGGATAGGTTGGGCAAAGCGTGTCGTTGGGTTAGACATATAACTAACATACCAAGGATAAAATCACAGCTCGTAATGGACCCAAATCAAATCGATATTCAACACGTCTACATAGATCTAACTACCTACATTATTAAAACAATTATGCATGATGGTCCACAAAACTCTGTTACAAAATACACTAATTATTCTTATTATTATTATATCAAACCTTTTGGTGCATTTTAACAATTTCTTGTTGTGTTAATTTATAATTAGTTTTCCAAATTTGTATATTTTTCTCTCGCTTTTCACTGTTTTAATCCAATTGATCCTGCCTCTCAAATGGGTTGGTATAACACTGTTTTATTTGGGTTAAAGTGGTAGTAAATTAAGATTTGTCACCCACCTCAACACCAAAATATTTATTAATGTCTCTCGTATATTCACTGTGTGTAATAGAATTTAAACCTAACACGCTCTTCTTGTTATGATAGCAAGCAAGTCACCCACCTCAACTCCCCAAAATATTCATTATTTCTCATATTCACCGTGTTATTCAATAGAACCAAGACCCAGATCTGAAACCCGGAAGGGAGTGAAGGGTCATTACAGCACGCTCCCACTTGCAAGTTATACCTATAACAAGTCCAACATAGTCCGTACACCGTATTTGGTATCTATATTCTCGAGAGAAAGTAAAGCGAATATGCGTATAGTACACGGTAGGGAGAGTATGTGATATACCGTATACGCCGCGTGAGCAGATCCTCCAACCCTCTATAGGTCGTCTCTTTCCTTTTTTTTTTTTTAAGTTCCTCTCTATGCTTTGGAGTGAGACAGTGACCGAGACAGGCAAGAGAGTGAGGGTTTTCCACTACATACAATAAGACAATAGAGTGCGATAAAAACCTACTTCGATTCGACAGACTTTGCCGACGAAAAGTAAAATTTTCTCAGCTCACAAAGGAGGAGGAAACCCAATTTTCATTTTCTTTACCAACAAAGAAAAGTTTTCACCAAACTCCGGTGGGGGTACAGCCCAGAGCCACCACCCCTATCTGGGCCCCACCCACCTCACTTGTTCCTTATTTTTGTTTTTTATTTTTTTAATTTTAGCCCCTTTTCTTTTTAATCTCTTTTATTACTTCTCGATCTCTCTGTCTCTGTCTGTCTTGTATCTCCTTCTCTCTTACGCGTCTTCATTTCCACACACACTGTCTCTATCTCTCTATCTCTCTACTCACAGTATTTCTCTCTCTGAAACTTTGCCATAGATGAGGACCAGCCGCGTGACAGAGAAGACTTGGCTTGTGAACGAATCAATATAGAAGCACATCCAAAGGCTTCTTTCCGCTATCTTCATAATTTTTATAACCAAAAAAAAGAAGTCATTTTCGATCCGTTTTGCTTTTCTATATGTGGGGGTGGGCTTTCTTGTGATGCTTGCTGTATTGGGTCTTCTTTAGTGCAAAAGCGGATCTTCTGAGCGACTGGTGTGAGCAGCATCAGAAGAATATTGGTTTTGAGTTGGGGTTTATTCGATTTGAAGAGCTGGACTAGTTGAATCTAACCAGCGATAGTGATGCATACAGGAGGTCGCCTCGTTGCTGGTTCTCATAACAGGAATGAGTTCGTCCTGATCAATGCAGATGAGAATGGACGGGTAAGCTGCCTTGGAACCCCTCATTGTGTTTGAGCCCATTGAAGCCGGGATGCCATTCGCATCTCAGGCCCCTACCTATTGTGGTTTGCTGGAATAGAGAATTAGGGTTTTAAGGGTTTTTTTATGCGAAGTTTGCCTCTTTAATCTTCTGATCTGTAGGAATACACGAGAATTACCCATCTATTCGTTTTTGGTTTATTTTCCATTGATGTCATCTCAGCTTGGGTGAAGTATGCTTGTTTCTGTGATTTTTCTTCAATGGGAAAGCATCTCTGGAATATTTTAGTACTTCGATGCAGCTTCTGTGCTTACCTTGTTGATCTCGTTTATACATTTCATGATAGCGATTTTGATAACTTCAAGCTTCATTTCTCCTGTGAAATTTACATTCTAAGTTTTTTTTTTCCTATGACATTGACCATAGCGGATAGCTTGCAAGTAGCGACCTTCTACTCTTCAGAATTGAGCTCTTTAAAAATGAAGTGTAAAATTTTGGTTTCTTTTGGAGATAAACGTCAGATTGAAATTGATTCTGGTACCGTATGATCCTTCTGCAGTCCGATGCGCTCTAAAAATTTATGGGCTTATGTGTATTTTCCTCGTGAAATCACATGTTCAATTGATTGTGAAGGGTAGAACAGTTGCCGTTATTTTGACATATATCGGAATGTTTGATGGCCATGCATGATTTGCTTATAATTCTCATATAAAAGAACAAAAGGAATGTGATAGTGGTTTTGTCTCTTTCTCTGCCTTCCTTTCACGCACTTATGTGCAACGGAGAAAATATTTGCATTTATGACATTGTCAAAAGGGCAGATTTTTTATAATGCGGAATGATTTAGTATGTTGTATCATTTAAATTTTTTGTTTGTACATTTAAGTAACTGGACAATAACACATTCTTACTGGTTTGGTTCTGTACAGATTAAGTCTGTCCAAGAATTGAGTGGACAAATATGTCAGATTTGTGGCGATGAGATCGAGATTACAGTTGCTGGGGAGCCCTTTGTTGCTTGCAATGAATGTGCTTTCCCTGTTTGTCGACCTTGCTATGAGTACGAGAGAAGAGAGGGAAATCAGGCTTGCCCACAGTGTAAGACCAGATACAAGCGCATCAAAGGTGAGAATATATTTTTATTTCTTCTCTCTGACTTTTGTAACTTACCCCTGTTGTATGCGTTATCTAATCAATGAATAAATTGCAGGTAGTCCCAGGGTTGAAGGTGATGAGGACGAGGATGATATTGACGACTTGGACAATGAGTTTGATTATGGGGACCCTAATGATCTGGGCCCACAAGTTTCAGAATCTGTGCTTTCTGGACGCCTTAACACTGGCCGTGGTTCTAACTCTAATGTCTCTGGAATCCCCACAAATTTGGAGCATGAATCCCCTCCCCTCAATTCTGAAATTCCTCTCTTGACATATGGGGAGGAGGTACATCAGCCAATTATCTTGTTAACATATTTGCTTTTACCCTTCCAAGATGTGCATTTCTGCTGCATACAAATGATAGAAAAATTATTATATAATATTGTTTTTCTTGTTTTAGGATTTTGATATATGTTCTGATCGACACGCCTTAATTGTTCCCCCTTATATGAATCATGGAAACAGAGTCCATCCTGTGCCCTTTTCTGATCCATCTGTTCATTGTAAGTCTTGTACAATTGTTTTAATTCTGCATTTCGACATTCCATATTCTCTGTTTAGATCATGACCCTGGTGCTTCTGATGTCATAGCACAACCTAGACCAATGGTTCCACAGAAAGATATTGCAGTATATGGTTATGGAAGTGTGGCATGGAAAGACCGGATGGAAGAGTGGAAGAGAAGGCAGAATGACAAACTTCAGGTTGTCAAGCATGAAGGAAATAACAATGGTGGAAACTTTGGCAGGGATGAGTTTGAGGACCCTGATCTGCCCATGTAGGTCTTTACCCAACATTTTATTTTTGTCCCCATCTTCTTCCAACATTATACTTCTGCTCAATAATTGGAAAGGAAACTGAAAAGTGCTTTCCTATATTGAGGCCAAACCATTTTACATAATGAGGACGTCAAACGTGAATTATTTTGTGTACTTTTTTCGTGGGTGCATATTTTTCTTAGATCAGCAATTTGTTATTGTGTTATTAGTATTACTTGTTAGGTTAAATTATAAGAATATAAAATAAAATGAAAATTATTATTTTTAAAGTTCTTTGCTATATAGTTTTAATTTTGATTTGTTATTAATGAGATTTTCTCAACATGCTCTATCAGGATGGATGAAGGCAGGCAGCCACTTTCACGGAAGATACCTGTCTCTTCAAGCAAGATAAATCCATACAGAATGATCATAATATTCCGCCTTGTAATCCTTGGGCTTTTCTTTCATTATAGAATTCTTCACCCAGTTCACGATGCATATGGCTTGTGGTTGACATCAGTCATATGTGAAATATGGTTTGCTGTATCATGGATAATGGATCAATTTCCAAAATGGTACCCAATAGAGCGAGAAACATACCTTGATCGACTTTCACTGAGGTAATAGAGGTTGCCAAATCTGGTGCTTCTTATTTACTAATTTGTAATTAGGCCTTACCAAATAATACACTTTGATTATTTCCAGTTGTAATTTTATTTTCCATGCTCAAGTTCTTAGTAGTGTTGCCTGAATGTTTGTTTCTTACACATGGCTGTAGGTATGAAAAAGAAGGGAAGCCATCTGAGTTATCCAGTGTAGACATCTTTGTCAGTACAGTTGATCCCATGAAGGAACCTCCATTAATAACAGCAAACACTGTTCTTTCCATTCTCGCGGTTGATTATCCAATTGATAAAGTTGCATGCTATGTCTCAGATGATGGTGCTGCCATGCTTACTTTTGAAGCACTTTCTGAGACATCTGAATTTGCTAGGAAATGGGTCCCTTTCTGTAAGAAATTTAATATCGAACCCCGGGCCCCTGAATGGTATTTTAATCAGAAGATGGACTACCTGAAAAATAAAGTCCATCCATCATTTGTCAGGGAAAGGAGAGCAATGAAGGTTTTATACTTTTCTTTATTGCATTTTCTTTTTAAATAAATCTCTACTTGTACTTTTAAGGATGAAAACAAGATGAAAACATTTCACATTCATGATGGCCTTTTTCCTTTCGGTTGGTACAGAGGGAATACGAAGAATTTAAGGTGAGGATAAATAGTTTGGTCGCAACAGCACAAAAGGTTCCTGAGGATGGATGGACCATGCAGGATGGTACTCCTTGGCCTGGAAATAACGTTAGAGATCATCCTGGCATGATTCAGGTAAGCTGATGTCTACTCAAGACAAACCAGTTTTGATTATTTTATTACATAATGCTTTGTAAAAAATTTTGGCATCTGGTGAGTTGTTGAGTAACTTTCCTTATCATGAATCCTGTTCAACCAAGATTTTTAGGGGGAAACGCTCAAGAAGAAGTCTGGTGATTATTACTTAATAGTGCCCCTTTTTACCTATAAAATCCCTTGCTTGAAGTGCTAATAGAATTGCAGTATGCAGTGCAGCATGGGTGCTTTGCTAGCAGATTTGCTTAAGCTACCTTCATGCTTTATGTTTAGAGGCTCTGGGTTCTATTTTTCACGTGGCATTGATGTCCACTGATTCTTTTTTACAGGTCTTCCTTGGTCAGGATGGTGTTCGTGATGTTGAAGGAAATGAGTTGCCTCGCTTGGTTTATGTTTCTCGAGAAAAGAGGCCAGGGTTTGAACACCACAAGAAGGCCGGGGCTATGAATGCTCTGGTAAGTCTCAAGTTACTTCCATTTTGTTTTGGTTTCAACTGATGAACAAGTAGGCTGTGGCCTTGAATAATTTGTTTTTGTAATAATTAATATTTGAAGGTGCGGGTCTCGGCAATTATCTCAAATGCACCTTATCTTCTGAATGTTGATTGTGATCACTACATTAACAATAGCAAGGCACTTAGAGAAGCTATGTGCTTCATGATGGACCCCCAATCGGGGAAGAAAGTTTGCTATGTGCAGTTTCCACAAAGATTTGATGGGATTGATCGCCATGATAGATACTCAAACCGAAATGTTGTATTTTTTGATGTAAGTATTATGTTCCTTTTGATTTGCTTGCTTGAATACTCTTCTTTCTGCCTTTTATTATGGAAAGTACTAACTTCCCAATTGAAACAGATTAACATGAAGGGATTGGATGGCTTACAAGGACCGATATATGTTGGAACTGGGTGTGTTTTCAGACGACAAGCACTTTATGGATATGATGCACCTGCTAAGAAGAAGCCACCTAGCAAAACCTGTAACTGTTGGCCAAAATGGTGCTGCCCATGTTGTGGCTCTAGAAAGAAAAAGAATACAAACACCAAGAAGGAGAAGAGGAAGGTGAAGCACAGGGAAGCATCCAAGCAAATACATGCACTTGAAAATATTGAGGAGGGAATTGGAGGTGAGGATTTATGGCCAAGCGGCTGTCCTTATTCTTTGCAATCAAAACCTTTATGATAAGAGAATTCTCTAGATAGTTATCCTAATTAGGATTTCTGTTGCAGGATCCAACAATGAGAAGTTATCCAATCTGAATCAAATGAAGTTAGAGAAGAGGTTTGGCCAATCTCCGGTGTTTGTAGCCTCCACCCTTCTGGAAAATGGTGGAGTTCCGCAGGATGTCAGTCCTGCATCACTTTTAAAAGAAGCCATCCAAGTCATCAGCTGTGGTTATGAAGACAAGACTGAATGGGGAAAAGAAGTAAGTACTGAAAAAGAATTACATTTCCCAGTTTGTTCAACAATCATATTCTAGTTCTTAAATTTTTTCCTTGCTGCACACTTAAACAATTGGTGGATCTCCTTCAGGTCGGATGGATATATGGTTCTGTGACAGAGGATATCTTGACTGGATTTAAAATGCATTGCCACGGTTGGCGGTCTGTGTATTGCATCCCAAAACGGCCTGCATTCAAGGGGTCAGCTCCTATCAACCTTTCAGATCGTCTGCACCAGGTTCTTCGGTGGGCCCTTGGATCTGTTGAGATTTTCTTGAGCAGACATTGTCCAATCTGGTATGGCTATGGGGGTGGATTGAACGGGCTGGAGCGCTTTTCCTATATAAATTCAGTCATATATCCTTGGACTTCCATCCCATTGCTCGTTTATTGTACTCTACCAGCCATATGTCTTCTGACTGGAAAATTTATCGTACCTGAGGTATGCTTCTGTGCCGTATCTATTGATGTCTGTAAGTGAAAAAGAGGGAAGTCCCTTTTAAATTGCCTAACCTCAAAATGAAGCAATTGATTAAGAAGCAGCAACATATAGTACATGGCATTCTAAAAGTTAGTTTTAGTTTTTGGCTATCTTTTACTTTCGTGGACTATGGGAAGCTTAAATCTTGTTATGTTTAGAACCTATAATTAAATAGCTCTGGAGCCTTCAGATACTCACTGCTGTGGCATCTGAGATCTGATCTTTTATGGTCAATGGCATTGAATTTTAGTGCTGCTGTGGCATTTTAGGTTGCAGTAGTTGCAAGTGGTTTCTGCTACTTATGACCCCCTCCCCGAAAAAGAAAATAACTATTTAGCATTTGGCATTTCCCTGCATTTGTTTCAGTTGCTTTATTTTGCTTCAAAGAATATGGCAGAAATGTTGACATGGTTACTAACATACAGTTTTAAATATATGCAGATTAGCAACTATGCCAGTCTTGTGTTCATGGCCCTCTTCATATCCATTGCAGCAACCAGCATCCTCGAGATGCAGTGGGGTGGTGTTGGCATAGACGACTGGTGGAGGAATGAACAGTTCTGGGTGATTGGAGGCGTTTCTTCACATCTTTTTGCCCTTTTCCAGGGTTTACTGAAGGTTTTGGCTGGAGTCAATACTAATTTCACTGTTACCTCGAAAGCAGCTGATGATGGAGAATTCTCGGAGCTGTACATCTTCAAGTGGACATCGCTATTAATCCCTCCGACTACTTTATTGATCATAAATATCGTTGGGGTTGTGGTTGGGGTCTCAGATGCCATCAACAATGGATATGATTCATGGGGGCCCCTCTTTGGTAGGTTATTCTTTGCCTTGTGGGTTATCCTCCACCTCTACCCATTCCTCAAGGGATTACTAGGGAAACAAGATCGGATGCCCACCATTGTATTGGTCTGGTCAATCCTGCTGGCCTCTATCTTGACTCTGATGTGGGTTCGAATCAACCCGTTTGTGTCAAGAGATGGCCCTGTGTTAGAAATTTGTGGATTGAATTGTGATGAGTCGTGAATAAAAGGCTGAAGGTGTTTCCCAGCTACACTTTTGTTGCATGGTTAAAGAAGCAATGCGATTGATACACCACGCTTAACCATATTGCACAAATTTTTGGAGGTAAGTTGTAATTTTGGGGTATGTAGATACATAAAGAGGAAGGGGAGGCTGACATATTGTTACCTGAAATTGGGGTTTTTCCATTTATTCTTTCATTACATTTCTGTGGGTTTTAGTGTTTTTTTTGTTAATGTATTCTTATAAAAGCATTAAATGATAAATTATTCCCTCGACAAACTGGGGGAAGCGAGTACAGACTCAAGATTTAGTTGTCATAATTAAGGTACACTTCTTGTTTAAACCTTCGGGACTTGGGCATGTATCGTTCTCATTGTAATACCAACTATGGATATTCCTTCCTGTTCCTCAATTTTTTTTTTTTAATTGTTCATTATTATTCCTCGTATGGTCATCGCTTGTCTCTATTTTCTTTTTTTTGGTTGTTCTGTCACTTTCTTTGTAGCCTTCTGGGTTTTGGGCTTCACCAGATTCTGGGAGTATTGGAGACTCGCACTTAGCTAGCTGTCTGCCATACTATGCTGTCTTCAACATTTGACTAGATGTCTTAATGGACAATAAGCAGTTTAAATTACTTTCGCCCTCAAGGACCAAATTAATTTTCTGAAATGAATAACCACATCATCTGAGAGTTTTGGATTCGTTATTCTAGTATTCGACATTTGGTATTTCGAATATTATGATGTGAAGTTTTAGTTTTTGAGATTTTCATATTTAAGTTGATTTAAGTTAAATTCAAACGCGAGACATCTTTGTGTAAGTTCACTGTATCACGAGTTTTTCACGAAACTCGCTATCTTGACCATAAGCTGTCAACTATACTATCCACAGTTTGAACAAGTTAAGAAGCAATACATCACAGAATAAACATTTGCGTGCTATGCCTACAAGTCTACAACCCTGTCATTTTACTATTCTATAATATTCTGCTACTCTCTCTGTCTTTCTTTCCATGAAATTCATTTTCCTTGTCAAGGTTGCACAAAAAAGAACAGAAAAGGAAGAAAAAAGTAGGGAAGAAGAAACTAAATTCTCAAAAAACAAATCAGAAGAACTTCGTCCCACTCATTCAAATTTACATATCGATTGTAAGTGTGAGATCTGGGAGCACACCAAGAAACCAATTCTAGCCAGCGCAAGTCCCACTGCCCATTTTAATTATATATATATATCTACTGTTTAAATTTAGATGATATGATCTATATAATGAAAAATTCCAAAAAAAAAAAAGTGATCTCTTATCAACTAAACTAACCTCTTTGTTGAGAGATTTTCATTTTTAATTTATGAGCATTAATAGGTAAACATGCAACTGAATAACTAATGGCTTAAGAGTCAGTTCTTGCATAGAGGCTAATGTTAGGTTGTTTATTTGAGGCTGCGAAACTGTTGGACAAGTCCCATGTTGACCTATGATTTCCCTTATGTTGTTTAGGTCAATTCAAAGTGGCCAAATAAAGAGAAGCATAAATTATTAGATTATTTTTGACTAGTCAAAGTAAATATGTCATTATTCTGAATGGCTATAAATATGGCACAGTAAATTCCTTTTAAGAAAAAATGACGAGATTTATAGTAATACAATACAGAATGCTTCGATTCCAATTGTCTACTTTGCACGACGACGCCTAAATCCCAAGCAAAGTGTGTGAGAGAGAGATGGAAGGAAGAGATCAGATGAGAAGGAATAATTAACTACAAGTCTTTGTTTGAAATAGAAGATTCAACTTTTCCATTCTTCTTTTTCTTCTCCGAGGTCTAGTCAAACTAAGGCTGTGTTTGCTTTTGCGTTTGTAAACGTGATTTTATTAAAAAATCACGTTTGCGCAGAAACTTTAAAATGAAGTTTCGCTGAAAATCACGTTTACAAGCACTGTAAACGGACTTTTAGGAGAACCTACCGCGAAACCAAACAGGCTGTAATTTACATATATAAAAACGAAGGAGAAAAAAAAAAAATAGAACTCTGAACTAACTGGCTTCAGATGAAATCAGACTGCAAATTATATTAGTATCAATATGAAAAAGCTATTTTCATTTTTCTTTGGGAATTTGTTTCAATTAATTAAGTAGCAGCCATCCTAGCATGGCATATCTATATCTCACTTGCCTACATTTTTTTTTCTTGCTTTTGAACCAAAGGTCATAAGCGGATGAAGATCTGCAGAAAATTTTAAAGTAGTTATATATTAGCAAGTTTTATAGTTATATTAATTTGAGTTTAACTGTGCTTTTATTTTTTTAATTTTTATAAATTTATCAATTTAATCTCTTTATATTATAAAATATGAATTTGATTCCTCTATATTTAATAAATAAATCAAAATAATCTTTTTATTAAGTTCATTGTCTATTTCATCATTTCTAAAAACAACAAAATCAAGTGTAATGAAATCATTAATATGTAATGTTGTATTTTATTTTCCCCACTTGGAATAATTAGATTAACCCCGGCCTCATCTCCCTCCCAATCTATATATTTACTCTTTAATTTTTCTCATAGTAAATCAGGATAGAATGATGTAATAAGCAATATTTTAAAGAAATCTGTTCTACCTTCTATCAAGTTTGAATATTCCATTACTGCTAATAATTGGTAATATTAATTAAGAACATCTTTTCATCTAATTATATATATATAAGCATTAGATCAATTTATTCAAATGATTGTGCGTGCAATTTATATATATATTGTATGTTGACACTATAAAGACAATATTTTATGCACTAAGCGTAAAAATGAAGATGACTAAAATATGTTTATGTAATTAAATTTCCAGATAATATTCAACAGGAAAAATACATGAGCCGTGTTTGTGAAAACAATTTTGGTAACATATTTGACCATTTCCACGGCTAGAATGCGTAGTCTTCTCCCAATGAAGACTCTTTCATCGATCCCTCAGTCTTTATCAGTTTCGATCGGTTCCACACAAAACAACAAAACACAATTTGATTTCATGACTTGGGTCAACTTGGCAAGACAATAAGATCATGTCCAACGTTCCACGCCTAAAACTGTTTAGACAGCTTATAAAATTATAACAAGTACCTGTCATGGCGAAAATAAATGCAGTTTTTTGTTTTTGTTCTTGTTTTTTGCCAATAAATTATATCTCCTAGATTGTTGACTAAATGGGGGGGGCCTTTAAGTCAATTATGCTATTTCTAGATCGATCCAACGGTTAAGAATTCATTGTGTGAACTACTCGAACAATGGGGGGCATATAAATATATATTCGGCTTCGGGGCATCTACAGAGAACCAACCTTGCAGTTTCTCACGTTCTCCCTCATCTCATTCTCTTAATTTCTCTCCGGTCAAATTAATTGCAATTCGTAAGTACCCCCAAAACCCGCTCTACGCCGAACATATATTGTCAGTAGCCATTAGAGCGAGTGAAGAGAAGAGATAGAGAGAGGAAAGTGGTTCAATTCTTTGCCTTCTCCAATTGCAATTAATGGCTGAAGCGTATTATTCACGTGAAACCCGGAATGAATTGACAGAGTCAGAAATGGCCGTGGCTCAGCAGCTCATGCAGCTCAGCGACGAAGATAACGACACCTACAACATTAACGGCAAGAGGAGCAGAAGCTCGGATGATGAGGTTGATCAAAGCCTAAGTGATATAACCTCAGCCATAATTCAAAAGATTTTCGGGGAAGACGAGGTTTTTCGCCCAAAGAAACAAAGGAGGTATCGCTCTCTTTTGAATATTTACATGACTACCAGACCCATTCAAGCTGCTAACGGAAAAAAGGTGAGAGCTTGAAGAGTAATGCGAGGAAGGAGGCTAGTATTGAACTGTTTACTTAAGCCCTAGATTTTGCTGTGTAATATACAAGTATGTATCTTTGCGTGGTTGGTTTGGAGTTTTGATTCATAAGGAAGCTTGAGCTGTCAAAATTAACGTTTTCATCTCAGATAATTAGTTCGTGTTATACGGAGTTGATTTTCTTGCTTGCTATTGTCTGATGAAAACGGGAAAGGAGACTTACTGATCAATTTCAAAGTGGTAAAATTGATGTAGGCTCATCGTTCTTTTACTCTATTTATGGCTTACTGGGGTTTTCATTGACGCATGCACGCAGATTTCAATGGTTTATTGGGTTTAGTATATGTGTATTCGGCGTGCTATGTCAAGCTGATGGAAGAAAGAATTATCATCCTGAAAGATGTTAGCTTTTCAGGAAAAGAGTAAAAAATGAATTGGCATTAATGGGAACTTTTCAAAAATGGATCGGCAAGAGAAACAGAACTTATATATTGCGAAATGCAAAGCTCCAGATGCTTTGCTCATCTGTTTGGCTAATGCCAGAAATTATTAGATAGATTGCGTTTCCAAGGTTGGCTTGCTGAGTACAAACTACAAAGTACAACCCATTAATGCCGATGCATGGTGGCTGCTGCATTTGAACCACCGCTGAATATATACAAACCCAATAAAGATATAGTAGAAGATTTAAAAACTAAAGGTTGAGGGAAAATGAGAGCGGTTGAATTGAATTACCTCCTAGAAAGCTCGACTACAACATTTTATTTTATTAGTTAATAAGTATTCACATGTGTGTGTATGTGTGTGTGTGATATGTAAATCAAATCAAGCATGGGAACTTTTCCTGTGATGAGGCAATTTAATTAATAAGCTATCGATGGATTCTAGATTTATTTTTTATGAAAAATGCGTTTACGATTTGCTCCTAAATGGTTTGGATTATGAACTACATAGCTTTCATCTTTGCCCTTCTACTCAAATTTCAATTTTATACGTAAATCAGAATTTGTCATTTCGAATTATAGTTTTAAATTTATCAAGTCAAACAATCGTTTGTTATCCGCACGAAATCATATATTTAAGAGAAAGGAAAATGGGGTAAAAATTTACCGACAAAAAAGGTAAAATGATGCAACAACGGACGGATACCTATACATTATTCTATCAGTTATATGAACGATTAATAAGGGAAGAAATTAAATTGGTGAAAGAACAGTAGATATTTTGAGGATGAAATCGATGCCTTCAGACTCAGTCATGAGTAATAGGAACGATGTTTATAACCAACCCATTAGCAATTAAAGAGAGTCTGCATTCTCCTCCTTCAAGTTTGCGTCAACAATAGAACCATACAATCCAACGAAGGCCATAACTTGAAGAGCATTTTTTCTTGGTTGTGATAGGAAAATTAAACGAAAAGGAATTAGGAAGGTTTTTTCATTGCATGCGCAATGTGATGAAGATGCAGGTCCTCCACCAAGCTCAACTGTCTGTATTAATGGAATATCTCCCCATGCTATCAAAAAATCTCTTTGGACAAGTTTGACTATTAAGAAAAATTACCAGCGAGAGATATACGAACCATGCATACATGTACAGACCTTCAACAATGGTTGACTTACTGATTAATCACATTCTATTAGATTTATGAAAACTCTTATTAAAAAAAAAAGCATTCTCTAAAATCTCAAAGATGTTTCTTTGTTTCTTGTAGGTTTCAATATTTTCTGCATATTCAATGACCTGTGGCAGTGGATTTGAGAGAAGTAAATATGCTTCAGTGACAGTCATGATTGGAGTATCGTCGAAGGTGTCAAAGAAAGGCATGCTTCATTGCTTCGAAGAGATCCCATATTTTGATAGTGACAATTTCTTAACTGGATGGCGGTCTTCGGTATTTTTTTCAGTTAACAAATTTTGAAACTTGCATGATGCTCAGATGTGGTGGAGGAAATTACAAGATTTCAAGAGTTCAAAGTGGTATGAGAAAAATTTCTTTGTTAGATGTTATATTTTTCAAGAAGTTAATTTACTTTGTAAAAAAGAAAGAAAGAAAGAAAGAATCAATTTCAGTTCAATTTCTCTAAAAGAAATCAATGGCAATTGTATCCTTATGCACGTAATCCTATTCAAGAATCAATTGCACTAGATTAAAGCTTTCAAACTAAGGTAAGGGGGAAAGACATTGAATATGAACAATAAAGTTAAAAAGAAGAAATAATGAATTTCGAGTATTCAAGTCAGTCTTGAAAGAAGATTGTCGTCGATTGACCAATCAAAAAACTATTCAACAAGGATGACCTACAACCTCAAATTACTGTCCCGAATGGACTCAAAATAAGACCAAACCACACATTAAAACTGAATAACCTGGGCATGCCGTAGATTATAGGATACAACATCTATTCTTAAATGTATATTTGACTGAAAACCCCTCTCGTTTCCTCCCAGTTTATCCTTTGGTTTTGGAGCCGCTCGAGAGGCAGCCTACCTTTTCATTTTTTTATCTTATTTCTTCTTTTATGGAAACTATTTTTTTCTTTTTCAAATAAAAACTATCCTCTTTTTTTCGTGAAAATTTTTTTCTCTTAATGAAAATTATTCTCTTCTTTCACGAATGATTTTTCATCTTTATTGAAAAGTTTTTCCTAAAGCTTTAACTTTTAGTTGATATTTTTGAAAATGATGCTATGTTGATTTAGAGGTATATAGGCTTTAACAAATCTTCCAAAACCACAAAAAAAAGTATATTATAGGCTTCAATCAGGCATAATATGAGCTTACATCTTTGGAACATTTCAAATTTTTATTCCTTCCTCGTAACTAGTTAAGTTACAACGGCGCACTCAACCAAAGAGTAAAGAAAATGGAAGATTTGTTCATTACTTTTTTGTTCTTAAATAAATAAATAAAATCTTTGACACCACAATTTTTTTTTTTCAGTTTTCAAAAACATTCATTTTCTGCATTTTGAAACAAAAAAACAAAGAAAACTTAGGACTGTATGTTGCGTTCAGTTGTCTATTTTTTTCTCAAAAATATGAAAAAAAAAAAAGAGAGAGCTCACATTAATGCCCTTACTAATTTTTTTCTTATTTTCAATTTCAACAACAATTTTTAATACCCGTGTTCAAAAAAAAAAAATGAAACAAACAAGCAAAACATTCACGCCATGATTCCTATACAATTTTTTGGGTAAAATAGAGTAGATAGCAATGCAAGATCCACCGACGTAAAATTGAAAGAATTTACTAATATAATTCCTATTAAGAAAGAAATTGTACAAATTTGAACAAATCATTTGGAATATAAAGGAAATATACCTAACCTGATACCTACTGAAACTTGGGGTCAAAATTAAAAAGTGAGAGGTTACAAAAGAGAAGGCAAAAGGAATACTAAGGCAAAACTGCAAGGCCCATGGCTGCAACACTACACAAGTCAAATAAACCAAACTATAAGCAAATCTCACAAGGAACTAAGCAGAGAGGGCAACCATCTTCCAACTGAACATGTACATGATAACCAACACCCACTTAATCAAGCCGCAACACCTCGACCTGCTCCATCTGATCTAAAATAACGACCACGTCCACGGCCCCTTCCCCGTCCACGGCCACGGCCTGCACCAACAATGAGAATCGCTACCATTTACACTCCAGTCACTTGTAAGATAAGAACCATCAAATGCAGATGAGATAATAAGGAATTGAAATAAGAAAAGGAAAAGCAGTTGGTGGTCAGATGAGAGATAAATTATTGTCTCTATCATCTGTAGCTTGATTTTAAGAGATGCACCATCTCCGTGTAAAGCAAATGACACTACAGAAAACAAGAATTTGAGTTTAAAAAATAAATAAAACCATTCAGTATGCCACAGCCAACTGGCTTAAATCAAAATTATATCTGATAATAATATAATTGCAATTTGGGTATTACAATTATCTTCCTTATGTAGGAAACTCAATGTAGTTGTCATGCAAGCTTACCACGTGGGGCAGGCGGTGCATCATATTCAACATAGTCATAATATCCAACTGACTGCCCACCATAGCTTCGTCCTCGCCCCGAGAAAGCACGACCCCTGGCACGGCCACGTCCTCTGCCACCACCATAGCCACGTCCACCATCCCAGCCGTCTCCATTGTATTCCATGCCACCATGGTAATTACCTAAATATTTAAAACATATTGTGTCTTCGTCAGCAATTTTGGTTACTTTTAAAGAAACAAAACCATATAAATCAAGGCATACCCAACAGAAATATGTTTGATGAGGAATTTTTTGATGATTCTAAATCTAAACTACAGCCAACAACAATTAAATAAGTGTATATAAAGTAGGTGGGGTGGCAATACCTCTACCCCTGCCCCTTCCACGACCCCGACCCCTTCCTCGAATCATCGGTGAGCCCTCTGTATCATATCAAGTTTAAGTAACTCATGTAATAATAGCAAAAACAAGCCTTATAAAATTTAAGCAAACAATCATCAATTTACCTCCTTCCTCTTCATATTCATTTAGAGGTTTTACTTGATCAGCTGGGAGAGGAGATTGGTATCTGCATGAGAGAAAATACTTAATATTGGCAATAGCAAAGTTCGTTAGAAAAGCATTCAAGTAAGAAGCAGTTTGGACCTTAAATAATGTTGCAGAACCAAAAGAGAAGACAATATGAGATAACATATCCCTAGACACAAGTGCCTTTAATAAATCCCTATTTAAACCCTATATTAACCCAAGTATCAAATTACAAACCTTAGATTTCCAAATGATAATTACATCATTAAGAACCGAAATAAAATAGAAATCATCCTGCATTAGCGTATTGGTTTCTATTTTATTTTTATTTTTTTGGGTTTAATTTTAATGAGACATGTAAATGCAACTAGCAGAAGCAATAAGCATCAGAAATGGAAGAAAATACAGAAAAAATTCTCTTCTGTCAGCACAGATGAGCAGACATACAAATTAATTATAAACATAGATGGAGATTTTCACCTAGCATCTACCAAAATTCTTACTAAGCAGAAGACAAAATCAGGAGTTCAAATGATGACTGGACATTAGTATTCATTGAGACTTAAATGATTAATGAAAATCCAGTGGCGGAAGTAACAAGCAGAAAACAACATTGTAATGCGAAAATGTATAAATACCACAAATCAGCACACTGCAAATTGTTTGAAGTTGATGTCTATTATCAGTCTACATGAAAGTCAGAATTAGAGGATATGAAAAAAAATGAATCAGCATGTCAGCATAGTAGATATTCATTTTGCTCCTTAAACTCAACTATCTAATATCTAGCATCTAGTCCTCAACATAGTAACTGTGCAAATTAGAAGTCAAAATGAAAAAAGGCTACCTGTCTTCTTTATGAAATTACACAAACCTCCAATATTTAAAAATTTCAATGTAAGATCAAGGAGAATTTGTCATTTCAAAAGTTTTAATAAGCAAGGCTCTTACACTTATGAAAACAAGAAGTGGTTTATACTTTGTTAAAATTGGAGATCTGCTTAATTTGGGAAACAATATATGTACTTTTATTTAACCACAGAAAATATAAAATTTACTCAAACATGTTTCAAAAAAAGGATCTCCAACTCCAAATTCAACAAACCATACAGCATTTATTAGAATAAAGCTGTGATATTCTCTTGGACATCCATTGTAAAATATGGCTAACTTCTAGCATATTGAAACCATCAGTTATTAATTCAGGCTTTATCTTGATCCAATAACTCTCCACAACAGCAAGGACTATAGACTTAACAAACTTACAGTTATAATGATCTAATGACAGAAAAGCTTGAAAAGTAAAATTCTAGTGCAAGTTCCATTCAAGCAAAGCTGCAATTACATCTCTCAGTAGACCTCAGAAGCAGTCAACAAGACAGTTTTGTTTATGAGCTCAAGTCATCAAACTCAAGTGATAATCATGATTCATGAATGAGACTAATAAATGATCTTAACTCATGATCTAGTAGCTTGAAAAGATATATGAAATTACAAATTACCCTACAACAGAGCATCTAACAATAATCTGTCAGAGATACAGATCGACATCATGTCACAGAGTATTACATGAATTCTTACCCTGTGGAGGATGTATCCAGCTGTTTCTTTGACAAAGTAATTGTGATCATTGAAACATGGCGAGTAGTCTCCAAACTGAGGGAGTAGGGGGAAAAAAATGTCACCCTCTGGACACAAAAATCAAGCATTTAAAGGAATAGCATGAAAGATTCAACAGGTCCATACGGAAGAAGGCCTTCTTCCAGCGGCTCCCACATGTCAGTTATATCAGTTGATCCAATTGAAGTGTTTTGATGCAGACCAACAATCCTTCGCTGAAACAAGGAAACAGATAACTCGTGAATGAAGATGAAGGGATAATCGCAGACCCAGAATTTGACATATATATACATAGAGATGCCCGCCCTCCCACCTTGATCAGTTCAACAATCATTACAGTCTTGTTGATAGCTCTGCCCATTGCTTTAAGAACAATTTCATCAGACCCCTTCTCCTAAGAAAATACGAGAGTAAGGACAGTAGAAGACTGATAAATATAGTTAAAAATACTAAAATGTTAGCTATTAATAGATGAAGTGGTAAATTCATGTACGGAACACATCGAAAATTACAATAAAAAAATTAAACAAGACAAATGGAAGAAAAATTACAGCTGGTAGGTTTTCTAGAGTCTAAAATCACTGTAACACAAAAGTTGTACACAGCACTAATTTTATTAAAAGCTAGGCCACAGTACAAGCCTTCCAACAAATTCAGATCCCTCTGACCTTTGTCCCATTTCTTAATAAGAAAAGAAAGCCTACAAGGTAACTTTCAATTGCACGCTCGTAAGCATTAATACAGCACAAACAATCTTTAGTATTGAAAAAAACCAGCCTTTTGAAAAGCTTTAGTTCCCCCCAGAAAAAGAAAATAAATCGACAGTAAAATCTGCCCTTTGCATGTGGGACTTTGCATTTTTAAAAAAAAATCTCAGGAACCCCTAACGAAAAGGAGTAAGAGATGTGCAAGAATACCTGGAGGAGAGTAGTGGCATAGGTAATATAATTTCTCATCCTGCCCTGAGTGGTAATGCGTATCTCGTTCTCGTTTATAGGAGTCTCTGCCTTCGGTTTCTCCACCCTCTGATATCTGTCCATCTGTTCCCCGGCGCCAAAAACAGAGAAGAAAATCTAATTTTCAGAAACAAGGCATCAATAACCTTGTGCAATTTCTGACAAACAGGAGCCCATGAAGCACAACATCAAAATTCAAGCATGTTAGAGTTTAGACATTAGTCTCACCGTTGTTGGAAGCTAATACTCGAAGCTTGGCCCCAGGCTACCACTCACTCCGTCTATCCCTGTGTCTTCTCTCTTTGGGGATATGGCTTAGTCGATTTGAAATTAGGCCCCGAAAGCCTCGGGTGTGGGTTGCCCTCTATATTTATACCAACCACACCTGAGGAGTAGGGCTAGTGAGTTCGCGGTCTTATCGCCGACGAGGCCGCCAAACCCAGAACCATGCAACGGGCTTAATGGGCCTATACGACAAACATTTGGGCTGTCCGACCCACTCATTGACTAACCCAACTATCTGTCCCCAAAAAACAAAAAAACAGACCCTACAAATTTCTATGAAAAATCATACATAATGCCCTACCTAGTAAAGAGAACTTAAACAGAAAGAAAATCTCATAAGACCCTATATGCCCCATATGTAACGAGAAAACTGAAAGCCTAGAACACATCTTCCTAAAGTGCAGCTGGACCAGACCAGCTTGGTTTGGTGCTGGTATAGACAGATTGGATAGGACAAAGGTAGGGAAAAGATAAATGAATGGCTAGAGAATAAGCTAGCTTTATATAACAACATACAGGGAATAGATAAAAGGGAGGCAATGGCTAAGTGTTTTATCATGTTTTGGTTTATTTGGAAGGAAAGGAATTCCCAGATTTTTTAGCAAAGAAAAGTTGTCCGGCCAGAGAACTAATATACTAGTTGCAGAGATAGCAGAAAGCAGGAGACAAAAGGAAGAAAAATCAAAAAACAGAAGCAGAGAAAGCCAGGAAAAAAACAACATATGGCAACTTCCACCAGCGGGCTGGCTTAAAATAAACACAGATGCAGCTTGTCCTAATTAGGGGAAAGAAAGTTACCTCGCTGTGGTTATCAGAGATGAGAGAGATTTATTACTCACAGGAAGTACAAAACAGGTTGAATCGCACAAAGCTTTGGAGGCAGAAGGCAGTGCAGTTGAAGAAGCCTTCTGATTGATAAACAACCTGCATCTAGAACAAGTAATAGTGGAATCAGATAATCAACAAGTGGTGGATGTCTGCAATCAAAAAAAGAATATGTGGAAAATAGATCATTTAATATGTATACTAGAGAAACTTATCTCTAGGGGTCGACAAATCGTGGTGCAATGGCCAAATCGGGAGCAGAACGAATTGGCACATATGGTGGCTAAATTACACGCTCAAGGTAGAATTTATAGAAACTGGCCATCGAACCCCCCTCTCGCCATCTGAAGGGTGATCGAGAGAGAAGCTGGAAGAGGATAACCTGACCCTAGGATGCCTCGATGTCCAGGAGGTTTCAGAAGTGGGTGTTTTTTCTCACGAGTTTTTTTAGCTGAGTGTGTTGCTCAGTTTTTACCCGGCTAGATATTTTCATGCGTTTTCCTAAGAGCCAGGCCTGATACTCGTTTACTTCGGGCCTCTGAGTTTCTTAGTCTTTAGGCTTAGTCCCTATTATGTAACTCTTAAAGCTTTTTAGCTTGATGTCCAAAAAAAAAATATCAAAAACATTAATGTCCAAAAAAAAAAATCAAAAACAATTGCACTGCTATTACTACGTATAATAATATATCTAGGAATTCGCAACTGAATTTTGTCACCATGTCATTAACTTACACAAGAGACTAAATTTAAAGAAATTATCATTAATTGACTACAAATTTTATTACTGCCATTTTTTCTAATAAAAGTATCTGATTGATATAAATAACAAAGGAAGAAAAAATAAGTGAGGGAACAGAATATTTTATTTTAATTAAAAAACTCTACTTGCATAATCTGATTATAAATATTTTAATTAGAACTGTTTTGTAAACAACTAAACTCAATAATTACATAAATTACAACCATATCTCCACTATTATATTGCAGCAAAAGACTTCAGTGGACAAAAATAGATTGAGACACTCTTCAATGCTGCCCATGTTCCTGCAGCAAGAGATAGGGAAAAAGAGAGACCCCTCCATTAAACCTCCGTCTTTTCTCTAACGCGGGTGTTTGATAAGTGATTTTATTTTAAATTTTTCGTAATAATAATTTAATAATGTATGTTTGATTTTCAAATTTAAAACCTAATTCTCCAGAAATTTTAATTCTTCAGAATGATTTTTGAAGGTAAATTCTCAAAAACTATTTCTATCTAGAGAGTTGGAAATTGATCTTTCCCATACCTATTCCTTTAAATTTACTATCATGTTTTATAAAGTAAAAGAATATTTTTAAAAATTATACGAAAATTTTTAAAATATATTATTTAAAAATTATTAATAATTTTAAAAATTAATCAAACATACATTCATAAAAGATTATATAATTTATTTTAAAAAATCTTACTCTATATATCAAACGCTTACTGACTGAATTCGGTGCCAAATATTTAACCATGCGTCATTCTCTTGCAGATTGTAATAACCGTAAAACTTAACGAAAATTTTAATTAAACAAAATTTAGAATAAAATAAAGAATTTTGAAAATAGATATAAGAACCGGTGAAAATAAGTTTTACATAGATTTACAAAAAAAAATATGAGCATATAATTTTTGGCGCGTAATCTCTATTTTTAAATGATAGTATTTCACTATAAGCAAATATATTTTTATTTGTTTAAAAATGATTATGTTTTACGAAAAGTAAGTATACTTTTAAATAAAATAATTGCTTTGTTCAAATTTCTGACTTCCTATTTTGGCATCATGTTCTATTATGTATTCCGCATTTTCTGCTGCATCGTTCTTCATTAATGTTTGGCATTAAATGTAAGGTTCTCTTTTTCCTTATTACAATGAGGTTTAATTTATTTTCTTTGAAATTCAGTTATTATGGTGTCATAGTGGATATAGGTAAAAGTAATGAAAATTTTGAGAGGAACAGAAGGATGATGACCTTATGATGTTTTGATGAATGTAATCAAGAGAATGAACCATGTCTGAAAATAATGAAAGGCGATCAAAGTATTTGAATTAAGGGATTATACCATGCTAAGTTGAGTTTAGTATCTAGAATTTGAATTATGTTGAGATTGAAAATGTACGTGTGAATAATTGTTGAGAAATGAGAAATTATTTGTCTTTAATTGAATTTACTCATATCAATAGTTATCAATTGGTGACTACATAGTTTTGAAGAAATCACCAATGAAAGAGGTAATGAGGTTTGGAAAGAAGTACATATTAGATTTTTCTTATGTTACCTAATTCCAAGAAATTCAATTGGACAAAAATTTGGTTTAACTATGGGTACAATTGATATTTATTGTTGATCGACAAGTGAAGAACTTATGGATGAACGAAATCTCTATGGATAAGTTATATGGAAAAATCACTCAAATGAAGAGACCTTAAAAAGTAAAGATGTTATGTATAAAAGATATCCTCAATTAGTTGAGTAATAAGATTGATAACTCCGAATTATGCCTTGATTTTATTATCTACATGTGGTAGGATAAGCTGAAATTCGGGAACCGAATTTCTTAAGGGGAGAAGAATGTAACATCCCATAATTTTTATTTTTAAATAATAATGTTTTGTTATAAAAAAATATATTTTTATTTGTTTAAAAATAATTATTTTATGCTAAAAGTAAATCTATTTTTAATGAAAATAATTATTGTTCTACTTGAAATAATTATATTGGTTTTTAATAAATTTTTGTTGTATTTTTAGAACTATTCTTTCTTTTAATATGTATAAAGATATTTATTTTATGATTTTTTTTATTAAGAATTTTATCAAGGAAAGTCATTATATAAGAGTTTAATTAAAGGTTTACGAGAATGTAATTTTTTAGAAATTTTTGGGATATTTTACGATAAAAAATGGAATTTATATGAATTTATATAAAGAAAATTATATTATTCAACTATTAAATAATTATTATTATTATTTAAAAATAATAATAAAAAAATAAATAAAAAGGGGAAGGGGGAGGAAGGAGGCGTGTTGCAAAACAGACAAAAAATAAACGAATGAATAGTAAGTAAATAGTAAACTTCAACTTTTTTTTTAGATTTGGAGTGTTTATTGGTTTCTGATCTCAAAACTGAAGATGTTACTGGATTCAGTATGAAGAATAATTCAGTTTTGACTGATCAGTTTTTCAAATCCACCGTTGAATCGTCGTAGATTTAAAGTAGAAAATCTCAAGAAAAAGTAAATTCTAAAACTCTTACTTAGAGACCTCAAATTAGAAATCTGGCTCCGTAGATAGATTCAGAAGCTAAATAAACATTAGGATATGAATTCGTTTCGATCTTTTGGTAACTTTTTTATATGGCGGTAAATAGTGATTTCCGGCGATAAATAGTGGTGGTGAATAGTATTTTCCGGCGGTTAATAGTACCCATAGCGTTGACCTGCGTTGACTGAGCTCCTAGAGGCCAAATTTAGCAAATCCAGAGTCATTTTCAAGGTTTTTGGACCTTCTGGACTTGATTTTGGGGTTTATTTTACTGAATTCAGACCACAAATGAGGATTTTAAGACTGACCAATCTGAAGCTCTTACTTGTGAGTAGATGATTCTTCTTATGACTTGTCCTATACTCTTCTTGATATTTGAGCATGTATATGATTATATTTATGAGATATTTACACTTTGATATATTTCTGAAATACATAAAAATGATCTGAACTGCTTATAATTTGAAATATGATTCAAGAAGAGTATAGAATTTAAAAATGGATTTCTGAACTCATGATGTATCTGATTTCACTTGTATTTATCATTATTTGATAAAGTGTATATTATGTGCACGTTGCATTGATTTGTAATTGTGAAAATGATGCATGTCATATTATAAATGAGATTGAATAATAAGCGTAAAACTCATGGCGGGTTGCTTGATAATTTTACATGTATTTATATATATATTGATGAATATCGGCTGGTTGTATGGCTTGTAACAGTACGAAATAGGGGACGCCCTATTAGCCTGAGTGAGCCAAGGAGGGCCGCTCCAACCGGGTGACAGTGGTAATATGGGGAGGCAGGAGGGTGATGTACTTACATTCCCTGATCACTTACTGTGACTAGGGTCGAGGTCATTATGCGTATAGTAAATATTTTCATTGCATTGTGACAGTGGTAATGTGAGGAGGCAGTAGGGTGATGTACTCACATTCTCTGATCACTTATTGTGACTAGGGTCGAGGTCACTATGCGTATAGCAAATGTGTTATATTTTCATTACATTGACCAAATTGCCGAGTGAGGCAGGTGCATTAAAAATAATGATTTTACCTTCAAATAATAATATTCTACTATAACTTATACAGCTGAGCATAACAACATTTGTTTAATGATCATATCATGGTGCATATGGTTTTAGATATCTGAATATCCTTTGATTTGATAATATTTGAAATACGAGTCCCATATGACTGTACTCCTGAACTGTATTTTCTATGTGACACATTTTAAAATATAAGTACATCTATATGTTGACATAAGAGCTCATAGGAGGAATTATTTGCTCACTGAGTTGTCAAACTCACTACACGATATTTCCACATTTTTTTTTAGATAAGAATATCAGAGTCTGATTCGGCATATAGGTGATATATTCTCTGGGTGAGTCTACGTTGCTTCTAAGACTCACGGTATTTGAATTATATTGTATTTGTATTCTAGAGTGCTTTGAACGCTACAAGCAGGATCCCTATTTCTGCTGTATTCTGATGTTTATAGACTTGGTCTGTATATTGTGTATACATGAGAGATCCTATATGTATTTGTTCCCATGATAAAGAATTGAATTATGTATCTTTTTGGAAAATATCTGATTGCAAAAATAATAATAGAAAAGAAATGTTTATTTTATGTAACGTAAATTAGGGGCGTTACAAGTTAATGTAACATCCCATAATTTTTATTTTTAAATAATAATGTTTTGTTATAAAAAAAAATTTATTTGTTTAAAAATGATTATGTTCTACTAAAAGTAAATCTATTTTTAATGAAAATAATTATTGTTTTGTTTGAAATAATTATATTGGTCTTTAATGAATTTTTGTTGTATTTTTAGAACTATTCTTTCTTTTAATTTGTATAAAGATATTCATTTTATGATTTGTTTTATTAAGAATTTTATCAAGAAAAGTCATTATTTAAGAGTTTAATTAAAGGTTTACGAGAATGTAATTTTTTAGAAATTTTTGAGATATTTTAAGATGAAAAACGGAATTTATATAAAAAAATTATATTATTTAATTATTAAATAATAATAATAATAATTTTAAAAAAATATAAAAAATAAATAAAAAGGGGAAGGGGGAGGGGGAGGATGGAGACGTGTTGCAAAGAAAAAATAAATAAACGGATGAATAATGAGTGAATAGTAAATAAATAGTAGTTTCAACTTTTTCTCTAGATTTAAAGTGGCTATTGGCTTCTGATGTCAAAACTGAAGGTGTTACTGGATTCAGGACGAAAAATAATTCAATTTTAACCGATCCGTTTTTCAAATCCACCGTTGAATCGCTGTAGATCTGCAGTAGAAAATCTCAGAAAAAGGTAAATTCTAAAACTCTTACTTAGAGATCTCAAATTAGAAATCTGACTCCGTAGATGAATTCAGAAACTAGATAAATATTAAGATATAAATTCGTTTCGGTCATTTGATAACTTTTTTATGTGACGGTGAATAGTGATTTTCCGACGATTAATAGGACGGTAAATAGTATTTTCCAGCGATGAATAGTATTTATAGTGTTGACCTGCGTTGACCAAGCTCCTAGAGGCCAAATTTAGTAAATCCGGAGTCATTTTCAAAGTTTTTGGACCTTCTGGACTCGATTTTAGGGTTTATTTTACCAAATTCGAACCAGAAACGAGTATTTTAGGTCTGACCAATCTGAAACCCTTACGTGTGAGTAGATGATTCTTCATATGGCTTGTCTTATACTCTTCTTCATATTTGAGCATGTATATGATTATGTTTATGAGATATTTACACTTTGATATGTTTCTGAAATACATAAAAATGATTTGAATTGCTTAACCTATAAGGAACAACCAGTAGCAATAGTGGACAAACAAGTAAAGAAGTTAGGGTCAAAAAAATAAAATATAATACCTACAATGAAGGTGATATGGAAAAAATCACTATTTTAATGAAGTTACTTGGAAAAGAGAGGAGCATATACGTGCCAAATATTCGTATTTGTTTGAACAATGAGATTAGGATTTATCTGCAATTAATAAAATTCGGGGACCGAATTTTTTTGGGGGGAAGAATGTAATAACCTTAAAACTTAACGAAAATTCCAATTAAAGAAAATTTGGAATAAAAGAAAAAATTTTGAAAATAGAGATAAGAACCGGTGAAAATAAATTTTACATAGATTTACAAAAAAAAATTTGAGCATATAACTTTTTGCGCGTAATCTCTATTTTTAAATGATAGTACGTCGCTATAAGCAAATATATTTTTATTTGTTTAAAAATGATTATGTTTTGTGAAAAGTAAGTATACTTTTAAATAAAATAATTATTGTGTTGCTTTAAATAATTAAACTGGACTCTAATAAATTTTTGTCATATTTTTAAAAATATTTTTTCTTTTATTATGTATAAAGATATTTATTTTGTAATTTGTTTTATTGAGATTTTTATCAAGAAAAATCATGATTTAAGAGTTTAACTAAAGGTTATTGAGAATGTAAATTTTTAGAAATTTTTTGAATATTTTTGGATGAAAAACAAAATTTATATGAATTTATATAAAAAAAATCTTATTATTCAATTATTAAATAATAATAATTATTATTATAAATGATAAATAAAAAAAGGGGGGATACGCCGTCGAAGATCATAAATTTCATATATAAATAGTGAGAGTGAATAGTATAAATAGTAACCTTCAACTGTTTCTTGAAATTTAGAGTACCTATTGGCTTTCGATCTCAAAACTGAAAGTGTTATTAAATTCAGTACGAAGAATACTATAGTTTTGACTGATCAATTTTTCAAATCAGCCGTTGAATCGCTGTAGATCTGAAGTAGAAAATTTCAGAAAAAGGTAAATCTTAAAATTTTTACTTAGAGACCTCCAATTGAAATTTTGATGTCGTAGATAGATTTAGGAGTTAGATAAACCTTAGGATAGGTATATTTTCGGCCATCTAACAGCCTTTTTGTTCGTCGTGAATAGTATTTTCCGACGATGAATAGTAACCAGTTCCCGAAGTTGCTATCTTGATTGTTTGGACCCTTTGAATACGTTTTTTAGGTCAATTTGATCAAATAGAGATTGGAAAAGTATATTTTAGGACTGTCCAACCAGGAGCCCTACCTTGTGAGTAGATAATTCTTTCTATGACTTACCCCATGCTCTTCTTGAATTATAAATATATTATTGTTTCTATTTATAAATTATTTATACTATTATAAGTTTTGAAAATGTTTTAAAATATCTGTTATACTTACGAACTTGCATATAGTTCAGGAAGAGTATAGTTTTAGAAATAGATTTTGAAATTTATTGAATATGTGGTTCTAAATGTATTTATCATTATCTGATAAAGTGAATATTATGTGCACGATGCATTGATTTGTTGTAAAAATTATGCATGTCATATTATAAATGAGATTGAATGGCAAACGTAAAGCTCATGGCAAGTTGCTTGATATTTTACATGTATATATATGTATTGATGAATATCGGCTGGTTGTATGGCTTGTGACGGTACTGAATAGGGGACGCCCTATTAGCCTGAGTGAGCCGAGGGAGGGCCACTCCAACCGAGTGACAGTGGTAATGTGGGGAGGTAGAAAGGTGATGTACTCATATTTCCTGATCACTTATTGTGACTAGGGTCGAGGTCACTATGCGTATAGCAAATGAGTTATATTTTCATTGCATTGATCAGATCGCCGAGTGAGGCAGGTCATTTTCAAATCAAATTGCATTGACCAGATCACCGAGTGAAGCGGGTCATTTTCAAATTGCATTGGCCAGATCGCCGAGTGAGGCATGTTATTTTCAAAGTGATGATTTTATCTACAGATATTAATATTTTACTATAACTTATACAGCTGAGCATAACAACATTTGTTTAATGATCATACCATGGTGTATATGGTGTTGGATATCTGAATATCCTTTGATTTAAGAATATTTGAAATACGAGTCTCATATGGATGTACTTCTGAACTGTATTTTCTGTAACACATTTTAGAATATAAGTACATCTATATGCTGATCTAAGAGGTCATAGGAGGAATTATTTGCTCATTGAATTGTCAAACTCACTACACGATATTTCCACATTTTCCAGATAAAAATATCAGAGTCTGATTCGGTAGATAGGTGATATATTCTCTGGGTGAGTCTACGTTGCCTCAAAAACTCACAATCTTTGAATTATACCATTTTTGTATTCTAAAATACTCTAAACGCTACAGGCAAAATTTTCATTTCTGCTATACTTTAATATTTATAGATTTTGTCTGTATATTATATATACATGAAAGATTTTATATGTATCTTTATAAAAAATATCTAATTACAAAAAAAAAATATTTATTTTATGTAACATAAATTAGAGACGTTACACAAATAATTTAATTAAAACTCAATTAAATTTGCCATAAAAACTGACTGCAATAATTCAACGGTTATTCACTTCAAACTCCATATTGCATTTATTTTTAATTTTTAGTAAATTGACTTTAATAAAATAAAATATAAGACTTAACTGCATGTCAAGTTTCTCTAATTTACTTAAAAGTAATTTCATCCATTTAGTTTCTACAATAGTGATGTTCTTCTAATTTATTTATTAAAAAATTGTAGCATTCCCATAATCAACTATAGATTAAAAATACGACTTATTTATAAAAATTATGTTGAGCTAATTTTGTTTTAGAAGAAAAGTAGGCAAAATTATGCAAGGGCCAACCTCCTAAACACCCTGGCCCAACCTCTATTGATGGGCCCAGGGCCCAAGTTAAACGACTCTTCATCTTAGCCGAATAAACTGAATGCCTACTTAATTTAACCCTCTCATAACATGACATAAACAGGGACGCACTCCCGCATACTTGTATTACTAGTCTTCATAAGAATATAAACACGACGAAGAGGCACAGAATCATAGTAAAATTCCATTGTGATGGACGATAATAAAACAATCCTAAATATGACCATCTAGAAAACACAATTTCTGTCATCATATATCTGGTACAATTCATGGGTCAAAATCTACGAAGACTAGAAATAAATTTGTGAATACTCAGATAAATATGAAATGGACATCTTCATACTGAAGCCGCAATGCTGGTAAGCACTTCTTCAAGCTTCTCCTTTAAATTTAGCTTCGTATATCTGAGGTTGCTGCCAAACAAACGATTTCTTGAAATACTCGTTCAAATTTCATCAATATGAAAAAGTAAGCATTACACAATGATAACTGAACTCAAAAGGTAAAGGGCCCATTGCAAAGGAAATGGGCATCTCTGTACTCGCACGATTTACTTCCCTCCTAAATAAAATTATCTTTAATTTCTAACCACAAGACACAGATATTCTTACACACAATCTCTTTACTATAGCAGCAAGCCAGCTATAACTTAACGTCTTGCACATATCTGGGTTGCAGAGAGCCAATAGAAAGCGTTTCATGTGATGAAGTTAACTAACTCACCCATTTGGGTAAGCTGCTTTTGAGGCTACCTAAGAAATTTTCCAAGACACCCTAGTTATAGCTGGCTTGCTACTACAGGAAGAGCCAGTTTGGATTGTTTCAGTTTTCTTTCTTTCTTTCTTTTCTTCTTCCTCCTCTATTCTTTCTTCTTCTTTTTTCCTTTGCAAAAAGTTCAAGAATTCAGCATTCAGGCTATGCTGTAAACAGCTTTTGTCTAGAATTGTTATAACCCAAAAAGTTCAGCTTCTCCCGACGTACTTGTTTTCACTAATAAAATCTTACCAAAAAGGGCCTTAAAACTATCAATAGCATTTTTTGTCTGGTGAAGTTATCGTTATTTTTTTCGTAAAAAATTGATGCAAGTCCAGAAAGGATTAATGCCCATATCTTTCCGAGAAGATAATTGAGAAATTTGTAGGGAGCTAGGACAATAAATTAATTACCATGAAGAGTGCTGAAATCAATCTGCGTGCAAACCATCTCATGTGCATTGCCTGTTGAGCAGCACTTGCTGCTTCCACCGTTTCAAATTGCAAATACACAAAACCTGCGCTTCTTCTGCATGCAAGAGAGATCAAGGAACGGAAAACTCACTCGTACAATGTGGAATGAAAAAAACTAAATTCATAATGATTTGGAGACGTGTACTGTGCATTCACAAACTTACTTGTCAACATAAATATGCTTCACCCGGCCAAATTTAGAACATTCCTCTTCCACATCCTCTTTAATATCTTCATCAAAATCTGGATCCGTCTGCATTGTAATATTAGATATCAGTACTTTGCAAAATAAAACAGTACTTCACAAAATGAAACAGCATAGAGTGGATGCATCATCAATAAAAAACAGACCTCGGTGGTTGGATCAAACATATTCTTCAACAGCAAACACTCACTAGGGCTTCCAACTGGTTCTGCCGCTGGGATAGGCATAATGGGCATTGTGAGAGCTGGTGCAGGCATTATACCCGGACCTCCCATAGGCAAGCTAACAGCCTGCTGGGCAGGAGCAGACCCATTCATAATGGGCGCACCAATAGACCCTGCAATGCTGCAGTATTTGATATTCGTTAAATTAATGAACAAAATAAAAAGATGCAAAGGAAAAAATTATAATAGACAAACCTCGTAGCGGTACCAGAGCGATCCAGCTTTTGCATAAGCAATGCTCTTGATTGGGCATTTAAGGACTGCATAGAATAGCATAATACATTAGCAAGACACACACTGAAAAAGTGGATAAACTATTGTTCGAAAAAATAAACAAATTACAGAGCGAGAGAAAGAAAGAACAAAGCAACCCCCCCCCCCCGGGGCACGCAAAAAAAAAGGGCCCAGATCAAATGGAGTAAAAATGAGGATACTGGCCGTACAGAAAGGGAAATGGGCAGACAGGAAAGATGCAAAGAAAAGGAATTCTGAGAGTGAAACCAGACCAGGAAAGAGGGAACACGTGAAGTAATGTCATCTAACCTAAACCTAATGAACCTACAGAAAAAAAACACAAACTTCAATTATGACATCACACCACCAAAGCAATGTCTTGAGCATTTATTGACACAAGAATTAATAGTGTGCCAATGCTCAACAACACTAAAATTTCAACGAACTTATCCAACATACAAAAATAATCTTATTACCAATCTGCAAATATTTATAGCTTGAAATTGTTATAGGCATCAAAGTAATATCAAAACACACAAAACATCCAGCCAATGAGGCCTCTATCAACTTGAAAAAAAGACTACGCACTAAAACTTAAAGAGTATCTTAGCCTCCACTAACATTGCAATATTGTTTAATAAGATTTCTATTATAAGTTATCTTGTGGAAACCAATTTTCCAGTATATTATGAAACAAATTTAAATTTACCAATCCGCCTTCGTCATCATCAAAGTCTGCAGATTTTGCACTTGGATCTTGTGATCCTACATGATCAGTTACAGACGAAACCTGTGTACAAATAACAGCATTAGTCATAAGCAAAAGGGATAGCAAAGCAATTGTCAACAAATTTGAACACACAGACCAGACAAGGATTACCTTGATAGTCCTACCAGCAATCTCCAACTTCCCATTCAAACTCTGAGCTGCCTTGGCATGTTCAAGATGGGAAAACTGTCCAAGATAAATATACACAAAATGAATAAAGAACAGTTACTCCAAGAGAAACATTTTCATAGTCAATTAGTGTTGATGACTAACTTGAATAAACCCAAAACCCTTGCAATGTCCTGTCTCCAGATCAAGAGGCAGTTGAACAACCTCCACCGGACCAAATGGCTCAAAAATCTAAACCAACAATAAAGATGTCAAACGTTGATAAATGATACACTATCAAATCAATATTCCAATTATTATCAAGCTACTTACATACTGTTGACGCACTGGTCCAGTTTCAAGAAACTAATTTGTTGGTTTTGAAGTGATATGAAGTTTATCGTTTAATAATATTCAAATAAAAATCGGTGCCTTTATACTCCTGATCATGACAATGAGAAAATAAATTCCAAACACCCATATTCTCACCAGTCAATGGGATAGGAAAAATTAAGAATCGAATCAAATACCTCTCTCAGCTGACTCTCAGTCATGTTGAAGTGAAGGTTCCCGACATACAGTTTCCTATCCACCGCTCCATATGGTCCTGCTGCACCTGCACCTCCGCTAGAAGCATTAGACTGAACAAGGTTCTTTTCAGCCTCAGAAGGCTTGACCATTACAGGTTGTCCAAAAAGCAGTTGACCAGAGAGAGCAATTGCCATCGGCACTGACATTGCATCATAAAATTCAATATACCTGCAGCCTCATCAAGAACTTGCATAAGTTTTCAGAACTAAATAATACAAAAAGTTGCAAATAAAACTTACAAAGCATACAGCAAAGAGATGTAGAGAAACAAAAACTCTAGTGCAGACAGCTCAAGCTGAGTTTCTTTTGAAGTATCTGGCTCATGTAAAGAAAGTGTTAGCCAGTTATATAATAAAAGTAAAAACTAAAGCATACATTACATTGGCAATTCAATCAAGAGAGAATATGAGAAGACAAAATGAGAATGGTAACACCATCAGTGACCACAGAGCTAGAAAGAATTAGGTAACCAGCAAGTCATCTCCTTTACTTAAGGTATGTGCACACACGCAGACCAAACCCCAATTATACAAAAACTTCAACTTTAAGCTGGTCTGGTATGACAAATCAATTTCCAAATGTCAACCAACCCCAAAAGCTAAACAGAACCAAATCTATAAGCACCTCATCTAGACACCCACGCATCAATCCACCCTCTAAGAAAAAAAAGAAAAAAACAAAGAAAACTCTCCTCCTATATGGATTTGTCATAAAAATCAAAATCCCACCACACAATTTGTACAAATGACCTTCAAATCATAAAGGGAGGAAATGTATTGAGAAGGTTCATCATTATAAGAATGATATCCTCACAGTATGGCAAATGTAGAGGACAAAAATTGGGAAAGGACCAAAAAGAAAACCAGGATCACGTCACTACCTTGCGTACGCAGCATGAATTGATTAAACATGAGAGCAAGGTATTCCCATCATCCCTCATCATTATCGCAATGCTAGTCCATTTAAGAATACAGTTAAATATGATTCTTAGAAGTTGATATCCTAATCTACCATAACAGGACATGCGTATAAACTAGAATTATTGACATGAAAGATGGCACATACCCAACTCCTTTAGACCGTCTTGAGTTCCTATCCATGATCAAACGGACATCTCTCACCTGAAAATAAGGAACATTAGAACTGAACTGAGCAATTATCATCTGATAGAGGTGCCCACAAGAAATTCACCCCACATGTAAGTAGCTATTTCAGGGTATTCAAAATATCATCCACGACTCTTATTCGCTCACCACAAATGTAAAGAATGTTGAGACACAAGAAAGTCACTACAAAACTTGAAAATGAAGGAAAAGGAGAGCTTCCTGCAACAACAACCTAATCTATCTTAATAACATACATTTACTATGTTATACTTGTAAGTTGTAACACCATCTCAATCTATATTATGTCTATAGTCTCAAACTATTTGATACCAACATTCTAAATTATTGATGTAAGACAATACCAACAGTTCCAATAGCAACAAAAAATTTCCTAATTGCAAGAGAGTGATACATCACACAAGAATTCCCCAAAAGTATGGAATAATCAAAATAAACTAACCTTGCCAGCTTTTGAGAAGAATTCATAAACATCTCTCTCAGTTGCTTTTAGGGGCATCTGCAATTATCACACAAGAAAATGGCAAACATTAGCAATGGATACCAAATATCTGAAAATGTTAATATGTCAAACATAAACGGGAAAAAGGCCAATCAATCAACCTGGTAAGCAAAAACAGTTCTCTGATCCCTTTCTGGATCTGCCTCAGGTTCCACAGCCTCTTTCTTATCCCTCAATCTCCTGCAATATAAATATAATTCAGCTACATATTAAAAATACATAGAGAAGTTAAGCATTACTAGATTTGATATTTAGATTGTATAATATGTAGCCATAATTCTAAATTATTAATGTGAGTCAAAGATGGAACGTAATCCTAAGAGGTAATAACATCCCAAAGACCCAAACTCTCACTGTATCCACTATTCTCAAAGTATATTGTTACATTTAAAGTTCAAAACAGCACAAGATCATATAAATACATACACAACAGTGCTTCTAGTCCGGAATTTATCCATCAATTTATTGTGATAATTTAGTCAGAGTTGTTGTCACAACCCTATCATTGAAAAGAAGACTCAATGATTGAAAAAAATAATTCTAGATATTGATATAACAATAACTTCATTATACAATACCTTCACCAGGAATGTTGTTAAATCTCGAAAGATATCCAAGATAGAGAAAGTCACTACTTACACTAGTGATGCCAAGGATGAGTTAATCTACATCCTCCTCAGGTAATGGGGTGCAGGTTTCTATTTCAGGCATGTAAATATCATAATCAGATGCAACAAATTAACAAGCTTAGACGAATATATATGATCCTCAAAAAGAAAGGGGGAAACTTTTGGCTTTGCAAAGTTCTGGGTGTTTGTTTAAATCAGAGAGAGCTTTCCTTAGCCGCTCTTTAATAAGAAGAAGAGTTGTAAATAACATCAAGAGAATGCAACCAACATCCAAAAATTGAAATATAGTTAGACACCGCCATGAACAAACATATAGGAAAACAAAAAGGGTTTCTGAAAAAAGAAGTTCAAGAAACCTAGTACATGACAGACAAACTTACATAATACATTATTAAACGACTAAGTTAGACACAGCAAAGCAGCAAAAAGGAAAACGTGATAAATCACATCACTTATAAGAATTTCAGTCTGCATGTTCATTAAAAGACAAAAATTAATTAAAAACAAAAGCTACCAGAGTGAAGAAAAGAAAGCGATAAAAGAAACTGCGGAGTCATTTTAGTTGTACGCTCGTCTAAAATTGTATCAACGATTTCTATAACCTGTGAAAAAACAAGAGGAATGGCAGAGAGGGTGAACGGATATGCTTTGATGAGCCAAGCCTTCAAGGTATAGATAGTCAAGGCACTGCAGGTAAAAATTACATTTATTCCTTCAATCAAAATAAGCACTTCAGAACACATTAAATTAGCCTAATCGGACCATTATTTAACTGATAATCATAATCCTAAGGAGATTTTCTGAGTGAAAACATTTATCAAATATAGAGAATGAGAACCATATGATGTAAAACAGTGACTCAATTACTCGAGGAGCTCTGTAGCTCACCAGATTGATGGAAAATAATGCAAACAACTTGCATGAACTATTCACCCAAAAAAGAAGTAAACAAGCACAACCAAATTCACAAACACACGCACACACGTCAAACAAGATAAGTGCAGGAATGACCATTACCGACTATCTCTCGTTTCCAATTCTCGTTCTCTTTCTCTATCTCGATCAGGACGACTTCTGCTTCTCCTGGACCTCTCACTGTCCTCCCTTTCTTTCTCCTTCTCCCTTCTCTCCCGTTCTCTTTCCCTCTCTCTCCTCTCCCTCTCCCTCTCTCTATCCCTATCCATTCTTTCTCTTTCCCTCTCTCTATCCTTATCCCGATCTTTGTCTCTCTCTTTCTCCCTATCTTTCTCTCTACTACTCCTCTCTCGCTCCCTCTCCCCTTCCCTCTCTCTACCACTCCTATGCCGCTCCTTTTCTCGACTAGACCGTTCTCTCTCGCGGTCATCACGATCCTTCTTTGACCCATTCTCGTCGTCGCCTCTGGACCTCTTGCTCTTCTTTTCTTCACCGTCGAGATCCTCGTCGACCTCGCGCTTCCTGTAACTCCTTTCACTCTTCTCTCTTCTCTCCTTGTTCTTCGTCGAATCTCGATCTTCCTGTTCCTCCACTGTCTTTTCCAAGTAATCGTACTCGTCGAAGTCCATTAATTGTTCGTCCCAGGTTTACCCCACCTAAATAATCTTGCCGAAGAGACCGTTCAGAGGACAGCCCAAGCACAGAGGAGAACAGTGAAGACTTCAGAATTCTGAACTTTTAGGGTTTTGGGTTTTCTCTTCAGATGAGAACGGGCAGGGCTTTGGTTGGATGCATCGTCTCCAATCTATACAACCTTCGTCTCGAACCCACAAAGTTAAATTTATTGTATTTATTCTTCACTTCTTTTTTTATTTTAAAATTATACATAAATATTCTTTAAAATAAAAAATAAAAAAAATTATTTAATTAATATAATTATTATATTATTTTTAATTTTATTATAACAAATATATACATAAATTTATTTTTAAAATAAAAAAATATACTACAATTTATTTAAATATAACAAAAATATTTCATAAAAAAAAACAAGTAACAAATTAAAATAATATTTACAGATTTTTTTTAATATCATTTTTTCAAAATAATTATAAAATAATTTAAAATATAAAAATATACAATTTTTTTAATTTATTATTCTCTAATACTATTTTTTTAAATAATTATAAAATAATTTAAATTATAAAAATATCAATTTCATTGATTTAGTGATTGAAAATTGAAAAAAAATTAAAAGAATAATTTTTTTATTTATTTTCTTTTATAAAAAATATTTAAGATATTTAATTTGAGTTTTAGTATATTTTTATTTAAAAAAAAAATTATATATATTTTTATAATAAAAAATGTTTCGTAATCAATTAAGATAATAATATTTTTTTTTAGTTTTAAGAAAAATTGATATATTTTTTTAAGAGAATTAATAACAGTGTAATAAAAACGTTAATTGAAAAATATTTTATTTTAAATTTTAATGAAATTTTTTTTTATATTTTTATAATAAAAAAAATTATAATAAAGATATTGATTAAAAGAAAAAAAAATAATTTACTGTTAAATTTAACAAAATTTCTAAGGAAATACACAATCGAAGTGTAAATGTGGAAAAGCACGGTTTAGCTACGTCAGAAAAATTAATAGATTAATAATATCAGAATAGTTATCTCACGACAAAAAAAAAATGCATTCATTATGTTTAAATTGGACTTTAAAAAGTGTTATTTAAATATATTTGTAATAACTTGCATTTTATAAATATTACACGATATTTTATATTTTATGAAATATCATAAATAGATATTTAAGATATATAAGAAGTGAAATATCAAATGACTTCAAATTTTTTTATTTATCTATTAATTAAATTATCATTTAACATCCAATAATTCTTTATAAGATTAGTGCATTATTTTATGTGTTAACCTACATTTCGTAGTAATCCCAATAATACGCAGTGGGGTGTGGGACGTTACTAATCATAGTGACGGGCGTCTACGCGAGGTCGTTCGTGGGTCCCGTTGATTGCCTCGTTAAGGTAAGCATTCATTGTTATCAAGCACTTCGACACACGTTGCAATAATAATTTAATTTTTTATTTTATTTTCACCCATCAAACGAGATTTTAGTGGTGAATCTGGGGTGTGTTTGGTTTTGCATTTGGATAACATGATTTTGTCCAAACGTGATTTTTGCAGAAGCTACAAAGTGTTATTTCTGCAAAAATTACGGTTACGTCAGTAACAAACGGACTTTTTTTTTGTTTCACCGCTAAACCAAACATGCACCTGGTCAGAGTTAAGACACGAGTTTTAAACTCGTTCCCATCCAATGCTCGACGACACCATCGAGAGCGTTGGATCAAAATAGTGATGCTTCATCAAGTCCATAATTTTCTAAATTTGTTATAAGGAGATTTGCGATGAATATGTTATATCACGCATTTGCTTTAAACATGCACACAACGCTTATTCTTGGAAGAGATGCTAGAGCACCAGTCATACTACAAGCAGCCTTCCACGAAGTGTCTGCAGATTGTAAATTATCCCATGTTTAGGCCCCTAACCTCTGCAAACAAGAATAATACGAAAGCACAATTGACATCTATTGTTTAACAATAGTTCTGACATTGGTTACCGAGACTCTTTTGTTCCACGACCGAATCTGACTGTGGCATGGGACTTGGGAATTCACACATTTAATCCATAGAGGCATGAGGCCATGGATGCAGCACGCCTCTCTCTTGTTTATAGGGTATTTTCAAAAATTATATATTCTAAAAAATGAATAATTGCTATGTAAATCTAGTGACGTTAGCAGCAAAACTTAGAAAAAAATTGAAGAGTCCATCGCTTTTCGTGCGAGGAAGGCGTAATTTCTATAAAAGCCCAAAAAGGAGACAAGACTAAAAACAAAACAAAAAACAAAACCGAAGCTTGGCTAAAAGATGAGCAGCTTGAGGGTGTCCATTCATTTACTCACCAAGATATTGCATTCCATAAAATCGTAGTGTATGGGTTTCATTCTCATCTCTCCCTCCTCATTTTACATTTCCGGTTAAAAAAAATTAAACTTTCTTGTATCATAATTAATATAATTTACGTTTGTTGTTGTTGGATTGAATAAATTAATTTTACTTTTTTTTTATAATAGAAAACAACAATATTAATATTTAAATATTTTCAATAAAATAAAACAATCTAATCGAAGCATTTAGGATTATACGTGAAAAAAAATGACCTAAATAAAAAGGGGAGTGTTAATGCGGCAGCGTTGGGGTTCGGGAAGCCAACGCAGACAATTCGGTGCAATCATTAGACATAAGACATGAGTCACAATAAAAAAACAATATATAAGTAAATTTTAAATTAAAATTAAAATTAAAATGTAATACCCCTATTACTATTAACAAAATATTATATTATATGTCTAAAAAAAAAAAATATATTATAATAATTTTAACTAAACTATAATATATTAAATTTAGAAAGACAAATAAATTTTTAAAAATAAATAATACATTTTTTAATTTTTTTAAAAAATTAAATTTTTTATATTTAATTATATTTTTAATTTTAAAAAATTATAGATCTAAAGAGTAAGTTATAATTTTTTTTTAAATTTGTTTAACAGTTGATTTTGTTTGAAAAAAATAGTAAAAAATATCCTTAAATAACTCTCTAATGAAAACATGAAGTTTTCTTAAAGAAAAGGAAAAAATTTTACATAAGAGACTAAATTATACAAAATTTTTATCTTTAAATTAAAAAAAAAAAAAGAGAAAGGAGGGGGGTTAGGCCACAGCTTATTACAAAACCGACACCATTTGAGTTTTCCAAGTGCTGCAAAAACAATCATAAATTAATTTAACTTACCAATATTATTTCACACATAATTTCCTCACTATGACGTGTCTCCTGAATATAAAAATCCCTAAAGCAACAATGTGTTTTTCAGTTTTCCGGTCTAATACACACGTTCTAAATCTAATATGCAATTATATTATCTTATACAACAATTCGTAATATATATATATATATATATATATATATATATATATATATATATA
Organism: Gleditsia sinensis; assembly: GCA_037074535.1. Lineage (NCBI taxonomy): Eukaryota > Viridiplantae > Streptophyta > Magnoliopsida > Fabales > Fabaceae > Gleditsia > Gleditsia sinensis. The sequence goes on along the minus strand of CM073464.1, from coordinate 1,954,350 downwards.
TATATATATATATATATATATATATATATATATATATATATATTCTATCTGTAATCATTGACACGTAGAGAATTATTTTTGGTTCACTACAAACTTTATAGTATATATTTTAAATTTTTAAGAGCCACATTTGTCATGTCAATATGTCATTAATGTGTTTCAAATTTTTTGAAATTAATTATCGAAAAGTTATAGATTTTCATAATAATTACATGCAACTTTTAAGTGTTTTTGTCTCAGAAAATTACAATGTGAACAATCTTTTAACTCTCACTATATTATTGCCTTTTAAGATAAAAATTGCATGCAAATTTTCTCCTTAAAAAATTTTAAATAAATTTAATTTACAAAAAGTAAATAAATTAAATAAATCATAAAAAATCGCATAAACACGTCAGTTTTAGGCATATTTCCAATGAAATCCACTTATAATATGATTAAATATTTTTTTATAATTAATTTAATAATTTTTATTCAAATTTCAAATTCAAATTTTGTGGGAGGTACAGCTGTTAGCAGGGGAGTTCAGAAATGAAAAGGACATTTGGTGTGGCTTCTCTAGCAAGTTTTGGGCATGTGAAGTCAAAGAGTGCCAAGGAAGCATTCTGTAATAGTCGACCCAATATTGGGTCCCCTAGAGTTACTGCCCTCACAGCTCGCAAGCACATCCCGAAACCGCGCCAAGAGCGATGGCGCGGAGGATGATGTTCTCAAGGTTCCTTCCTTTTTAGCAACAGTGGTCCCCGCACCAACACAAACATCGTCAGCTGCACCCCCATTTACCCGCCATCAGCACACGCTCAAAACAAAAAAGAAAAAAAGAAAAAGATGAGAATTAAAGCTCTTCCAAACCAGGGACGATCTGGCGGGAAAATTTCAAATTGCACACATCTAGAGGAAGCCTAATCAAATATCCAACCCTAATTTCCAAATTTCAAACCCCCCCACTTCTCACCAACCTTATCTACTATATATTGAGGCATAATCCTCCCACTCTATTTGTGCGCCACACCTGTTTGAAAAAATTCTTCACTCAGAGAAACGCTTATCAGTTATTCGAGCAAGATGTACGTGGTAAAGAGGGATGGACGTCAAGAAGCAGTGCATTTCGACAAGATAACTGCGCGATTGAAGAAGCTTAGTTATGGGCTGAGCACCGAGCACTGTGACCCCGTTATGGTGGCACAAAAAGTATGTGCTGGTGTCTACAAGGGTGTTACCACTAGCCAACTCGATGAATTGGCTGCTGAAACTGCCGCCGCTATGACTGCCAACCACCCTGATTATGCTTCTGTAAGTTTTTATGGTCTTCTAGCGTCGTTTCGGCGTTTGGTTTTGGTTTTGGGGGGGGGGGGAAGGGGATTGGGATTTAAGATTTCGGTTACCTGTAGTATTGGGTTCAATTCGATATCGCCGGGTCTCTATGCTTTTCATGATCGGATTTGTCTGCATCACTTATAATGGTTTAATAGTCTTTGCTTCTAGGGCTTGTATGATTTACAAGGATGTAATTTTCTTATGGAATATTGAAATTAAAGTTTCATATGGCAGCCAGATTTTTCTTACATGTTCACCCCATGATTATAATTTATGCAGTTGGCTGCTAGGATCGCTGTTTCAAATCTGCACAAGAACACAAAAAAGTCATTTTCTGAGACGTATGTATAACGGAAAATGATATAAATGTTTAGCTTATTCAGGCTATCAGATTTGTTGTTTAACATAGTAAAATTGTGATGATTGCAGGGTCAAAATCATGTACAATCATTTTAATGAGAGATCTGGACTGAAGGCTCCTCTGATTGCTGATGATGTCTATGGAATAATTATGAAGGTATCTGTTAACAGTATCCCTCCTTGTCATTTCACTTTTATATTCGGTATGTAACAATGATTAGAATGTGCAATTGAAGTTCTACTTAGTTGCTATTTTTCTGCTTTTATGTCATGTATTCACATTTTTATCATTTTGTCGTTGGTTGTAGAATGCTGCTCGATTGGACAGTGAGATCATATATGATAGGGACTTTGACTATGATTATTTTGGTTTCAAAACCCTTGAGAGGTCCTATCTCTTGAAGGTCCAAGGGAAGGTGGTGGAAAGGCCTCAACACATGTTGATGAGGGTCGCTGTTGGAATTCACAAGGATGACATAGATTCTGCTGTCAGAACATACCACTTGATGTCTCAGCGATGGTTCACTCATGCATCCCCAACTCTTTTCAATGCGGGAACACCTAGGCCTCAAGTATGATTACTGTTTATGATTCTGCCCTCCCTCTCTTTCTTTTATTCCCTCTTCCTGCAAGACTGGTTGGTTTTGCTAGTTGTTTTGTATTCTATAGTCTGCAGCTCTAAGGGTAGTACAATGCGATGATTTATTAATTAGAGACCCAATTTTGGTGGCTCTGTTTATGTGCTGTGGCAGTTGAGCAGTTGCTTCCTCGTGTGCATGAAAGATGACAGTATAGAGGGTATATATGATACTTTGAAAGAGTGTGCTGTCATCAGCAAGTCAGCTGGAGGAATTGGTGTCTCAGTTCACAACATTCGTGCCACAGGCAGTTATATTCGTGGAACTAATGGGGCATCCAATGGTATTGTTCCAATGCTGCGCGTGTTCAATGATACTGCCCGCTATGTTGACCAAGGGGGAGGCAAGAGGAAAGGTATATCTTCTAGAAAAAATTTCTGTTTTGGTACATACTTGTTATTCGCCTTTCCTTCATATATTATGTGCTTCTTGTAGGTGCATTTGCTGTGTACCTGGAGCCATGGCATGCTGATATATTTGAATTTTTGGATTTACGAAAAAATCATGGAAAGGTATGACTGGATGAGCTTAAAAGATGTGGGAATGATATTCTTTCACTGCTGTCATAGAGAAAGAAATGACCCTAGTTCATAGTCTATGCTAGTTTACTTGCATTTTTTATTGTTATCAACATGGATTGGTTTTATGATTACAGGAAGAGCACCGTGCTCGGGATCTATTTTTTGCTCTTTGGGTGCCAGATCTCTTTATGGAAAGAGTTCAGAGTAATGGACAATGGTCAGTGTTTTGTCCCAATGAAGCACCAGGTCTGGCAGATTGTTGGGGTGAAGAATTTGAGAAGCTGTACAATCAGTATGAAAGAGAGGTAAGTTCAATCTTGGTGTGTAGGCTTTGTGTTGCATCATGTTTAGAATGTCCTTTGCTGATTGTTTTGATTTTTGACAAATGTCTATAATACACAGGGAAAAGCAAAAAAGGTGGTTCAGGCGCAGAACCTCTGGTTTGAAATCCTGAAGTCCCAGATTGAAACTGGAACCCCTTACATGCTTTTTAAGGTGGTCTATGAAGTCGTGTTTAACTTTCTATATAATGATTTGCTTGAATGTCTTATTTAATCAAATTCCTTCCCTGAAAAAGTGATTTATTTATTTTTCTCCTAGGACACTTGCAATAGGAAAAGCAATCAGCAGAATCTGGGCACGATTAAGTCTTCAAACTTGTGCACTGAGATAATTGAGTATACAAGTCCAATGGAAACTGCTGTGTGCAATCTGGCATCTATTGCACTACCACGATTTGTAAGAGAGAAGGTGGGACATATCTGGCATGCTTTATGTATTAGGCTCGCATTTATTTTGTTTCTTGATCAATTTGTTCCTTGTGATTTGGAATGCATCATATTTCTTACTATAGGATGTTCCAATGGAGTCTCATCCATCTAAGCTTGTTGGGAGCAGAGGCTCCAGGAATCGATATTTTGACTTTGATAAACTGGCAGAGGTGCGTTTTCTTGTTAATGACAGAACAAATTTCTCATGTTCTTGCATGAATTTTGACCTGTGTACTTCTCCTATACTGACCTGCAATTACATGACTTTTAATGATTGAGTGGCTGTGACTGATGTCAGGTTACTTCTGTGGTCACAACAAATCTTAATAAAATAATTGATGTTAATTACTACCCAGTTGAAAATGCAAGAAGATCAAACTTATGGCACAGACCTATTGGTATTGGAGTTCAGGGTCTTGCTGATACCTTCATACTACTTGGCATGGCATTTGATTCACCAGAGGTAAATCATGTCTTGAGGCTGGTAGTTTATTTCCACTTTATGTTGAATTTACTTCAGTCTGATAGTTGACTTGGATATGGAGTGCAGGCACAACAGTTAAACAAGGAGATATTTGCAACTATTTATTATCATGCTTTAAAAACATCTTCCGAATTGGCTACAAAGGAAGGTCCCTATGAAACATATAGCGGGAGTCCTGTGAGCAAGGTACATCAACATTAAAGCCTATACTAACTCTCCCCTTTTTAAAAGTCATGAATTCAAATGTAATTAAAAAGTTTTTGCCTCATACACTGAAGTTTTATGATTGTTACCCTCCCCTCTGCATAAAAAGTTCTCTTCAAAGTTCAATCAGATCTAAGCATAAGGGATGTTTCTAGTGGCTTAAGCTATTTTTGTATTGCACAGGGAATTCTTCAGCCAGACATGTGGGGTGTGACACCCTCAAATCTTTGGGACTGGGATGCACTTCGGGAGGTAATATCAAAGAATGGTGTGAGAAATTCACTTCTTGTAGCCCCTATGCCAACTGCATCTACTAGCCAGATTCTTGGAAATAACGAGTGTTTTGAGCCATATACTTCCAATATATACAGTCGCAGAGTTCTAAGGTTTGTGTTGCCATCCCAAGTTTTTCTGTCTTGGTTTATTATTGTCGTATCTTGCCTTCTAACTGTTTATCTACCAGTGGTGAATTCGTTGTGGTGAACAAGCATCTTCTTCATGACTTGACTGAGATGGGACTTTGGTCTCCTATAATCAAGAATAAGATTATCTATGAGGATGGCTCAGTTCAGAATATCCCAGAAATACCTGATGACCTGAAATTCATATACAAGTACGAGATTTGCAATATTTTAACCAACCCAAATGTGGCCATAAGCTTTTAATACATTCACACTAATATAATTTGGCATGACCAGAACTGTTTGGGAGATCAAGCAAAAGACATTGGTTGATATGGCTGTTGATCGAGGATGCTATATAGATCAGAGTCAAAGCCTAAATATTCACATGGATCAACCCAACTTTGGAAAGCTGACTTCCTTGCATTTCTATGCATGGTCCAAGGTATCATTTTTTCAATATTGGATCAAATTATGAACTTCTGGTTTTATTTTTTTGGATCATAGACACGTTTTACTTCTAATGAAGTATTTACTAGTCACTACCCATCTTTGAAAGTTCACTTCCTTGCATTTTTATGCATGGTCCAAGGTGTCAATTTGCTTATTTTGCAGAACATTATTAAGCTGTGTTGAATGCTTGTGCTGATTTTTATTTCTATTTGAAACTAGCTCTTGCCAGGTGATTTTGAACCAATATTGTGCTGATTGATGTTCTTGTTTTCTGTCTGGGTATGATAGGGTCTGAAGACCGGGATGTATTATCTCCGATCACGAGCAGCAGCAGATGCTATCAAGTTCACTGTTGATACCTCTGCTTTCAACGTAGTAGAATTTCCTCATTGTGTTCAATCTCCTTATTTTTTTTTTCTGTATGTTTATTTGAAATATTTCTGTTACACACGCAGGAAAAACCTAAGGTGGATGATGATGATGATGATGAAAGTACCAAGATGGCGCAGATGGTGTGTTCTCTGACAAACCGTGAAGAGTGCTTGGCTTGTGGAAGTTAAAAGGATCCAGTATTAGAATGGCTTCTGTTTAGATATATTGTGGGCCTAAGGGCTTACCTCGGCGAGTCATTATAGAAAGGCAGCATGTGCGAAGGTTTACATGATATAAGATTCAAGAGTAAAATCTTATGTACTGATATTAAGTTTAAAGTGATTTCCATAGGCATAGCTTTGTATATATTGTTATCAGTTTTAATTGTATTTGCTTGTTTTTTTTGTACCATATATGTTAGTTTATAAGAAATTCAATTGGGGAAGGCATCAATTATGGATTTATGGTATGCTCAGATAAATTACTTTATTGTCTAAGCAATGAAGCCATGTTTTACCAGTATTATTGCCCTCAACGGTAAATTGGTTGGTTTCTGAACTCGTCCCTGGTAAATGTTTAGGGATCGAAGTGAAGGCACCGTATCATGGATAAATAAAGGAGAAGGGAATATGGGGAATTGTGTTTAACTTCATCGTAAGAAAGAAAGGAAGCAAACATTAGGTTATTTACGGTTAGTATATAAGTGTTTGGTCAATTAAAGCATTACAATTGAACGAAGTGAACATTAACTGCATTTGAGTTTTGAAGTCAGAACCTATTGTTACATACGTAATTGTGATTTGTAATTCCAACAATGGTCTCAGTAGTATACTATTTAACAGTAACCTTGAACCATTCTCAGTTTGGCTATTTGATACACGGCTGTAATTATTGGTGTAATATTTCATAATTTTATTTTTAAATAATAATATTTTATTATAAATAAATATATTTTTATTTGTTTAAAAGTGATTATATTTTACTAAAAATAAGTATATTTTTAATTGAAATGATTTATATTTTGGTTACAATAATTATATTGACTTTTAATGAATTTTTTTGTATTTTTAAGAATATTTTTTTTTAATATTGATAAAGATATTTATTTTGAGAATTGTTTTATTATGATTTTTATCAAGAAAAATTATAATTTAAGAGATCAACTAAAGATTTATGAGAATGTAAATTTAAAAAAAATTTAGAATATTTTAAGATGAAAAATGGAATTTATATAAATTTATATAAAAAAAATTCAATTATTAATTATTAAATAATAATTATTAAAAAAAACGAAAGGAGAAAATTGTTTGGGGCGGTGTCATCTACAAATCGAGAAAAAAACGAAGAAAGTTTCGGGAGTGAATAGTGTGAATAATAACCTCTATTTTTCTCTCTAGATCTGAAGTATTTACATGCCTCTAATCTCAAAACTGAGGGTATAACTGGATTGAGGATAAAGAATACTACGGTTTTGACTGATCAATTTTTCAAATCAGCCATTGAATCGTCGTAAATCTGAAATAGAAAATCTCGGTGAATAGTGATTCCGGCGGTGAATAGTGACCAATTCCCGAAGTTGCTATCTTGATTGTTTAGACTTTCCGAATACGTTTTTGAGGTCAATTTGATCAAATAGAGATTGGAAAAGTACATTGTAGAGATGTCCAATTTGGAGCCTTTACTAGGTAAGTAGATAATACTTACTATAATATAATTTCTAGTTATTAATTTAATATATCTATATGAGACATTATTATTGATGTGAAATTTATTTTTATTTATGAACATGTATTTCAAAACATGGTTCATAGTATAAATATTAAAAATGCAGGACAAGCATCATACATACTTTATTTTTATACTGATTGAGCATACTAAAAAATTATGTTGGTTTATGTTGATGTTGCTATTTTATATGAATTGATAAATGGATTTTATGAGGCACATGTGTAGGCCTTTGGATCTAAATGTATAAGTTAAGTTGATGTTGTTGTGGCTAATATTGGTTAGTGAGTATATGATTTCTGGAAGGAATATGACCTTTTTATTGATCTCTTGCATTTCTTGTTATTTCTTTATTACCTATACGAAAAAATCTAAATGGAACACATTGCAATTTAGTAGCTTGAATTTTATGTAATGGACTTTTGTTTGACTGATTGTGCGGACTTATGCCTGATGGATTATTGTGCAGGCTTTTGCTTGATGGATTATTGTGCGGACTTTTTGCCTGATGAATTATTGTGTGAACTTTTGCCTGATGGATTATTGTGCAGACTTTTTGCCTATGGATTATTGTACGGATTTTTGTCTGATGGATTATTGTGCGGGCTTTTTACCTATGAATTATTGTACAGGTTTTTGCCTGATGGATGCAGGCCTTGGCCTGATGGATGATTGTGCGGGCTTTTGCCTGATGGATAATTGTGCGAGTTTTTGCCTGATGATTCCTGATTAATGGTGAACACTCTTTTTGTTGCATTCTTGAAAAATGACTATGGATCTGATTATATTTATTTATATAATATCGTAACGTTGATATTATGTGTATTTAAATACTGAAATGTTCTTGTTATTGATCTTTCAAACATATGATGTATATTGCATTCATTTTTTCCTTGTTTTAAATATTTACTTGTGAAGGAAAAACTCGTGCCCTGCTTGTCCTGTTTTTGTTATGGTAAGAATTACCTGCTCACAGAGTTGTCAAATTCACTATATGATATTTCTATATTTTTCAGATAAAAATACAGATTTTAGTCAATCTCCTTCAGATAGCTGGTCAGTTAGGCAAAATATTTTATGGGTGAACCTACTTTATTTTTAAGGTTCTCAACTTTTGGCTTATGTTGTATTTTATATTTTAAAGTTGTTCTATATATCACAGGCAGTATCACAGTTTTTATTTGTATAGTATTTATATATATTACTATTTGTGAAAAATTTATTTATATGTATCATTTTAGAGACTTACAGGATAAGATGATTCTCAAAACTTGTACCAATTATGTACTCTTAATTTAGAGTCGTGACAATTGGTTTAGGGATGTTTGAGACTGCATTTTGGAATGGCTCCAGAGATAGCATGGCGTAGTCCCCCGGTTAGCCCATAGTATCTATCCCTTTGATACCTCATATTAACAACCAATTAGGTGGACCGACTTCTTAGTTTTGGCATAACTAGCGTTAGGTTTGGCGGAGTGCATGTTACCAGGCTTCTCAGTCTAAATGGTAATTTAAGTTGACCAACAAAAGTTAAAATAATGATAACATGAGCTTATGAATTATATATTAATTTTGATTCCTCCTTTCATTCTCTTCCTCCGTTAAGACCAAATGTCAACGTTTTGCATGAACGAGAGGCGAATTTCAAAAGGCAAGCATTTTTTTTCCTGCAAATGGCTTCCTCAAAAAGCTTACTACCATTAGAATCGGTTGATAATAATTAGATATAGGAAAAATAATATGGGCGTTGAACATTTGGAGCTCGATTGATTCGATTAACCGAAAATTAAGCCAGAGTTTGACATGAGAAACTCATAATTGGATGCAATGTCAAGTTGCCCCTTTCATAGTCCTTAGCTTTATTATTATTATTATTACTATTAATGAACGAAAATTTTGGATGAATTAAAACAGAATCCTCCGAGGGTAGAAATTTCAATGGCTTATCTTTCTAAGTTGAAGCCTGGGTTTTGTTCAAATTTCTTGAATGGTTGGTTGGATCTACTGAGAAACGGCAATGACTGGGACCAAATTTATTTCCTTTATAGAAAATAAGAAGCTAGAGTTGAAACTTTAAACATTGATGTGCACGTCCTAGAGGCTTTCAAAACTGGGAGAGCGATCAAAGGCTTTTTGGCTGTGTCAAGTATCCAGAATAACAACTACTTCATTCACTTGCCCTGCCCTCGCCAATGTGCTGTTGGGTTCCGAGATTGACCCGTTCTGCTTTTAATCAATGTGTCTCTCTCATTTTACCTCTTAAGCTTCTAGACTTTAAGGGTATTCCAGTAGACCACACCATGTGGCCTTGGACATCTCTTTCATTTCTTTTATTTTTATTTTTCAGAAATTTACATTTTGGCTTCTAAAGAATATAATTGACTTAAATTTTATTTTTAAATAATACAAAACATAAAATTTAATCTTCAATTTCTTTAATTTGTGTTCAATTTGCAAAAGAACCAAGATTGATTGCAAACTAAAAAATTAAAAACTCATTAATATAAAGTCTATTTAATTTTTTTTTAAAAAATAACATCAGCTTTTTCTAAACCATTACTTATTATATAACATTTTGCTTGTTGATTTAATACAATGTACTTGACACTATCTATGAATTGGAACAATGCTAGAGAATATGTTTATATCATTTTAAATTGCCTTAGATCAATGCTAGTGCATGGCTATTGATCGAAGAAATATATATATTTTATTTTAATTACTTGGATTTATATGTTGAAATTAGTATTTTAAAAATTATTTTTTAAATAATCTAGTGCATTTTTAAAATTATTTGAAAAAAATTAAATTTCAATTGATACATAAAATGATATAAAAATACTTATATTGTGAAAAAAAAAAAAGAAGCTAGTGTCACTACCAACGCATTTGTGGCGACGGTAACATATTAAATTGGAAAAATGTCAAGACCGCCACTTTGGTTATGTATATTCAAACATGATTTTGACTGCTTTTGAATTTGAAAATTTTCTCCAAAACACCAGCTTTTTGTATTATATTTGATGCCAAAACTTTTAATTTCCTTAGTAGGGAAAATTAAAATCAATATGGTTTGGGTTAAAATTTTAGTCTATATCTTTATGAATAATTCAAATGACAACTTATAGATTAATCCTCTACAATATTGAGCATTTTATCAAATTTGTATTTTAATTAGTTTTATTTTAACATCAACGTTTTTGGTAAAATAAATAAATAATAATAATTATTTTTTGTTTTCTAACCCCTCAAAGTACTAAAAATAATTATAAACTATTTTATTTATTTATTTACATTGTCTTATACAATGACAAAACGTAGTTTTTGACTTTTTCCTATATATATATATATATATATATATATATATATATATATATATATATATATATATATATATATATATATATATATATAAAGAGAAATAGATTTGGATAATCAAAAAAAGGAAGTTTATCTGTTTACGCTTTACGTCTCACGTTGATGTATATTTGTTTATTTTGTTTGTAGAGTTACTTAGAAATACGTACACAAATGTAATAACTTCCACGACTCTATAGAAATAAAATAAAAGGAGGTTGTTAACCGAATAATAATAATAATAATAATATTAACATTATGTTATGTGACTTTACAATATGATTAACATTCGAGACTCCGTGATTTAAACAGTAATTAAAATTAATATTAGTAATTGAGAAAGTTTTATAATGTTAAAAATTTAAATGATAATTTCAATATTTTAAATAAAATTATTCTTATAATAAAAAGTTGAAAATATTCATATAAAAAAAATGATACGGTTAACTCATAGCGAGAAGCAATTCAGTGTATCGTTTATAAAATAAAAAAGAAAAAAGAAAAATACTTTCAAGCATATTGAATGTTCGGACGCTAAATAATTTTTTTTAAATACTTAGGCAACAGTATTCGAACGTGTCAAACTTCAAATTAAACGTTTCATTCATAAATATAACGTGAATATTGATAGCGCGTGCAGGATATGATAGTTTGACTGAAGGCAGCGTTGACTGTCATCTAACAGATCTACAAAACCGAATGGACCCAAATATAGAAAGGGACAAAGGCTGGCCCATCCTCTAATCAGTCTTTATTTTATAAATACGAATTCCTAAAGCAAATTACAGCTTCAACTGCAACTGGGTTATCCACTTCCTGTTCCTTTCGGGGTTTGACTTTGAATTCCCATTCTTCTCACCTCAAAAATAATTAAAAACAACCCATTCTCTGATTAAAAATGTCAACTCCTTGCTGAATAGGGTAATGCAGAGAACATCTAGTTTTAATTGTCCCACGTCCTTTCCTTTTCTATTTCTAGCAAGCTTTTGCATTAGAAAGCGAAAGGAAACTATGATTCATCCCTTGAAGATCCAACACTCTTTTCATTCACCCAAAACCTTCCTTTCTTTGACAAGAAGATCTTCTATTATAGTAGATTTAGAGCTTTATTTATTTATTTATTATTTCGTTTTAAAAAATAATTTATATATATATATATATATATTTTAAGATTATGCTGAGTTTTCAAAACGCAAATGACGCATAAGCAGGAGGATTATGAAATGGCTTACACATGTCGGCTCCTCCCTCTCTACACCGACTAGCTCGGTAGAGCCGCCAACCGTCAACTTGGTTATATCCACAGAAACAAACGCAAGCAAAGTTTCGGCTTTCACACCTCACCATCGATCGCTTTTGGGCTTTGACCCTTTATGCTCCATGCTTTGCTAGCCAACTTGGTATCAGTATGAATCATCTCATAACCGACGATTTTGCACTGTAACCAGATAAAAACAGAGGAAGAGAGAAAGAGAAAATGAATTTTTCAAACCGCTATTTTATTTATATTTTAGTTTCTTTCAGCATAATAAGCTCTCTCTTTGACGCCGACTCTTCAGTGGCGGCTATCGCCAATTTGAACGGTTCCGTACCCTTCTTGTATAAATAAGAAAAGTTGATCTGCGTGTTAGAGTTGGCCTTTGAACAAACAGAGATTTCATGTGTATGATAAAACTGGCGAATCCTACAGACAAAGCAGAGAAGCTGGTTGTGGATGAACACAGAAACAACCCCATGTCGTCAATGCCAATAATATTTCCAGGTATGAATAGGGAGAGGGAGATGTCTGCCATAGTCTCCTCTCTGATCCATGTGGTGTCCGGAGAGGTTCCCGTAGACTCCAGTGCAATTGCCAGCGCTGGTGGCGGTTCTGCTGTTACGTTAAACTCGCCTTCTGCTTCAGCGACACCATCTAATTCGTCTTCTTCATCTTATGCTGGAAACTCTGCTCTTAAAAGAAGTAGGGAAGATAATAGATCCTTTGCTGACATCTCACCTGGAGTTTCATCCCCTGCTATTCAACCAAGTAAGCATCACGATATATGAATTCATCTCTTTTCAATTTATATATTATATACTCTTAAATTCCTTTCTATTATTGTTCTTTCCTTTGAAAAAACTGCGTTTTATATATTGATAGGTCCGTGCTTGTTTCGCTGTTTGCAACATAGCTAGAATTATGCAGAACACAACAGTTCAAGCACTTAAACTTTTTGCTAGAAAATGTTTTAAGGTCCTAAAAAGGCTTCAAATTTTACAATATATAATAATTAACGTTAAAATAAACTCATGGCGAACATGCTCTTTTTTATTCGAAAATATTGGCAACCAGATGTTTCTGTTTCTGTCGGAATTGTGAAAGGTGTAGTAGCCAGGAAGTGAAAATAACGACTTTTTTGGTGTTTGGTTTGATGAACAACACAGTTGCATGCACAAGAGCACAAGGGGGGCAAATGTCAAATGCTGTGTATGAATACAGTATAGGCAATGTGAGAGAGCAGGAGCAACCGAGGAGAAAATACAGAGGAGTGAGACAGAGGCCGTGGGGGAAGTGGGCAGCAGAAATCAGAGATCCATTTAAAGCTGCGAGAGTGTGGTTAGGCACATTTGACACAGCCGAAGCTGCTGCCAGAGCCTATGATGAAGCTGCCTTGCGCTTCAGAGGAAACAAGGCAAAACTCAATTTCCCCGAAAATGTCAGACTCCGGGAACCTCCCGCCAATCCTCCAGCCACCCAATGGAGAATGTCGGGTTCTCCTAGTACCCTGTTGTCCATTCCGACATCCACCGACCCAATCGTTCACGCTGAACCTCTTCTTCACCCTCTTCAGAGTTCTTCAAGCGATTTTTACAACTATTCCCAATTTACAGAGTTTCCCATGAATTTATATGATCCGATGATTTTGCCTACTACTATGGCCTATCACCTTCAATCATCCTCATCGCCATCAGCATCGTCGTCGTCTTCTTCTATGAATTCTTCGCAGGCAGCTCCACTTTTGCAGGCTCAGTTCACAGCGGTGAGGGGTCAGAGTAGTGGTTCAGAGTACGTACAATCAGCGTGCTCAGCCTCCGGTCATAGCTCATCTTCCACCGCATGATCAAATTATAATTATATTTTCGCTTTTTTGTTTAAATATATTTCTCTATTATTTTCTCCTCATATTTGTATTTGCATGATCAAGCTTGGTCAATGCATTCATGATTTTAGATGAACAAGGTTATTTTCAGACAATTCTTAACCATTATGTTAGTCAAGATTTTTTTTTTAAAAATATAATAGGAGTATCAAATTCAAATTTGTTATCTTTAACCATTATGCAATTTAATTGGTTCCGTATTTTTTTCTTTGGTTTAACAAAAAACAAAAAACAAAAACAAAAACATACAAGTTTATGTCCTTCTTGTAAAAATTCTTACAAACGTTTTTGGATTTAAAGTGGTGGGAAATTTTACAACTTAGATTCATAATTTATAATAAAATCGTCATCTGCATAATTACCGAAGTTAAAATCAGATAGCATAATGTATGAATTTGTGGTATCTAATTTTCAACTAAAATGCTCAAACTTCAAATTTTTCTCCCCACAACCTCTTTTTAAACTTGATACTTTATTTGATCGGATTTATGTAAATAGTAGAGACAGAGGGAAGGTTCGTATAAAGTGAAAAGAAAATGCAAGATCAAAGTATTTAATCTTGTATAAATTATACATAAAAAAATGTTATATCCTTGTATAACTTGAAACTAGGATACGCATTCAAATATCCACCTAATTAGAAAATTTCTATAATATTCAAATTAGTTTACAGTCATATTAACTAATGGTTGAGAACATACAAATTTATCTAGCATTTGATAATTAATAACAAGAACAACTAAATAAAATGTCAATACATTTTTGTATATAAAGAGTTACAGCACTTAGATTACTTCACTACTCTATCCTTTTAAATAATTAACAAGAAAAGATGTTCTCCAGCAAGAAATTCGACGACAAATGGTCCAAGAGTTTGACCTTGATGATCATGAGGTTGACAAATGAGCAGATATATAATATATTCAACATTTGCCCGACTAATGTTCAAGAAGTTTAATGTTCCGGGAATCTGTTAAAACGTGCACACAACTAAGAAGGGACCACTAATTAAGAGAGGTCCCAAAAAGCAAATAAAAGGGAATCGGTGTGAGCTGAAACTCCCGGAGACTTTTAGGATGGTTCTTCCTTGCGTCTCGGCAAAGTAACTAAATTTTTTTTGCTTTCAAGCATCGTTCGCCTTTATATCTCCTCTCCTAATGAAAATGAAGACGTGAAAGCTCTCTTCAGCAACCACTTAGCTTGCACGTTCACACTGGGGAATTGGTAGTCGTCAAAATCAACATTGTTAACGAGAGTACGAGGCCACCGCCTCAAATTATATAGAACTTTAAAATGAAGTTATGATAATTACGTTCATGTCGAGTAATCATACTCTGATCTGTGAATAATAATTTATTTATAGTACTCATCCACAAATAGTTACATTAATGCATTTCAATAATCCTCACGAACTCCAGTGATACTTGATGCTCGAATAACAATTTGATTAGACCCCCATGGGAAAAAAAAAAAGACGCCTTTGTTCCAAACAGGAGCAACAAGCCCACGGGCAAACCAGCAAAGTATTCTCCACAAATCCTTTTTATTTCAGAAGTTTGGACAACAGATATACGAAAAACATTTAAAAATTGAAAAAAATGTATTTTGCCACTCTAATTTATGGGTGTAATTATAATTTCTCCCTATTTTTTTTAATTTTGACAATGTCCCCCCCATTCTTTATTTTTGTGGCAATCTCTCCCCCTCCATCTATTTTTATTCTTAAATATAATATTTAGATACTTGAAATCTTAATTATCTTTCAAAGTTTTTTAAAAAATTATTTTTCGTATTTTAAAAAATACTTTATTTTTAAGAGTATGTTGAGAAAAAAATTTTTGTTAAAATAAAATATTTTTTAAAATACGAAAAATAATTTTTTTAAACAATTTGAAGAATAATTAAGACATTTCAAGTATTTAAATATTATATTTAAGAATAAAAATAGATGAAGGGGGAGAGATTGCAACAAAAATAAAGAATGGAGGGACATTGCCCAAATTAAAAAAAAGAGAGGGAAACTACAATTGCACCTATAGATCAGGATGGCAAAATACATTTTACCCTTAAAAATTTTGTGTTCATATTTCCTAAATAACATAGGGATATCTAACTTTTGACATTTATACTCAAATTTTTTATTGATAAATTTCCAAATACTTGAGTAATTTTTTTAGTCAGCAAATGGTTGAGTAATTATGGTACCCGTGCGGAAACCCCGTCAATTCACTCTATTCCTGGAGACTATAAATTGTTGCTTAAGAAATTCCGTATTAACGTAATCAATTAATAGAAGTGAGTATGCAACTCAGAAATTATCTTGAAGAAAAAATAACATCACATACATTCAAAATGCACGAGGAAACTGATACCGCGACTGCAAAGAACGCAGGAAATTTTAAATGAGACAAAAGAATGTAAATGAACAAGCACTCAATCTCTTCCCACTGCTACAAACAAGCCCGTTAAGGATCCTGTCGATAGTCAGTGGTAAAATATGTACCAGTAGTATACAACAATGCTACTTTCAGTACTAAAAAGCATCTACCCAGCTCTACCCTGAAAGCCTGAACGACAAAATAAAATGAAAAGGGGATCATCGATTAATGCAATTCCTCACCAACCCAATCAGTGCATTCCAAACGAACATCCTGAGAAGGCACCTTCAATCCAAAATCACATTATAATGGGGTCAACCTGCAATTACCAGAAAGAAGCATTGTGACAAAAAAGAAACTGCTACAGAAATTAACCAACATCATACTTCCATGTATCAAAATTTTCTCCTCCCTTCCCTCCAACTACCTCTAGAAACAATGGCTTCATGGACATTTGGGGGAAGGGCAAGAGAGTGGAGGAAAAGGACCAGAACTTTACCTGTAATTGCTGGTACGAACCTTCTTAAACCTTCAATGCAGCCTTATGCACCATGGTTTCTTTATGTATTTGATGACAGCTCTTCTCCACAAGATCAAGCAGCTTCTCTAAGTTTGCTGCCCATGAGTTAAGAATGTCGTTGCTATCCTTTGCAGCTTGGAAACAAATTATTCCCATAGGCCTATCAATCTTTGCCACCAGTGCCTTAGACACAACCATATCAGAGAGATGCTTCTCAGCTTCCTAAAAATTGTAAGAATTGACTAGGATCGTCACACCAACAGATTAAAAAGCAATTGAACACTTCATAACATGCAAGCGAAATGATTCATGCCAGCAAGGCAAGAGATAATAAAAAGCAAAATAACCATCTTGAGAACTAAAGCAGCATAACAACATAGACCCTCTGTCCCTGCCAACCCCAGCTCCTCCTCTTCCCCCTATTAATAATGTGCAAGTACCTACCTATTTTCCGAAATATTATCCAGTGACATATGCCCAAATGCTGTTTGTAACAATAATTTATCATATAAACGCTTTCAGCACATAATCACAAACTAGCAATACAAACCTGGACACTGAGACACAAGAGCTCTGCCAGTCTCTTCAAAGTGATCCTTGCATAGTATTTTGATACAACAATAATATTCTGCCAAGGCAACAGAAGAAATCCACAAACATTAATGCTCACATACTAAATCAACAAGTGAGAAAAATGAGGCATATCCCACAATCCCTCCCAATCCAAAAGGAAACAGGGGTGTAGAGGGGAGGAAGGCATATTATGCTGTCAGTCAAATTACATGTTCTATAATTCTTTCCCTCAGATCTTCGGCTGCTTTGTCACCCAAGTGGCCTCCAAGCAAGTTCTTCTCATTCTCAAACTCACTCTTGTATGTATCCCAAAGATTTGTCCATTGGATGACCTCCATGGTGACCAGATGCTTCAACAGCAACCTATGGCACAACATATTTCAGATGCATCAGATGTAAAAGACAGCATAAATCAACTATTTAAACAGAGAGCAAGTAGATATGCAAGACTTAAAACATGATAACATACTTGAAGTTTGAAATTTCAGACAGATTCTTATCCTCCAAGGTTGAATTGAGGAGGCTTGACTGCATTGGATCATGTGGCGATAGAACTAAGTACCAACATATTTTCCTCAAGATCTATGGCAAGGAAAAATTAAGAAAAAAATGTCAGATTATAATACAACTTCACGATAACAGATAGAGCAAATTTACTAAAAAAATAAAGGAATGCTTACTGGGATCCACTGGGTGGGGTTTTCTTTAACTGATGGAATCTCATATATTGCCTTATAGCAGCGGCAAATTTCAAGGTAATCATTGTTATGAGAATAATACCTTCAAGGATCAACAGAAACCATGATAAGACAACGAAGGTTTACACATCTCTTAAGGTCAGCATGCAAGCAACAGTAAGAAATAGAAGCAAACTGCATCTCAAAGGCAATATAAACAACCACTGTATATGTGCGTGTGTGTGAGGGGGAGCATATTATCATGAAGACATGAAAAAAATGTTAAACTAAGCCAGTTTTGATAAACTACTAGGCTCACAAGTCCAAAGTCTCTTCCCTGACAAAAAAAATTCAAAATACAAACTCATGCAAATACAAAATAAAATGAACCTAGCCTCCACAAACACTGACGCAGAGAGGCACATCCATTGTTTTCTATAGAAATATCAGGTCTTAAAAATAATGCACCTTCATGTTGGAAAGGAACAAAAACAACTATAACCTGCATGCCTGTTGACTGCAAAGAGCATTTTTATATTTCTGATGTCAATTAGTTCATGAAATTTTCATCACCCTCTTTCATGCAGATCCAAGTAGAAGACACAGGTATCATGTAAGGAATGTCCGAACTGTAAATTATACACAACATTATAATTGGTCTCAAGGTATGACATACACTAACAAGATTCAGAAACAAGGGAGGGGATTAAAAATTCAGACACTCCTATTATTCCTTGTTTGATTTAGATGAAAGACAAGAAGTCATTATTAAAATGACATGTCAACAAATTGCATAAGAACAAAAAATAACCTATTACCACCATTTCAATCATGGTGATAGAGACTTAGGTAGTATGAGATGCTTAAGTCCCACATTAGATAGTATAGAATGCTTGATCAGGTATTTAAATGACTTGATTCTCTCCCCTTAACGCCTAACTTTTAAGAGTGGGTTTTCAAGTTGTTTGGATGCTTATCATTAGTATTAGAGCTAGTTATCAGTGTCACGGAAAGGGCTACTTGCAAAGGAGCTGACCGGAATGAAGCAACGCCGAATGAAGTGTCATAGAGTGCAGCCGCTGAGACGTCGACTTTCAGGGGAGGTGCTATGATAAAGACTTATGTTGTATGGGATGCTTAAGTCTCACATCGGGTAGTAAGGGATGCTTGATGGGGTATTTAAGTGACTTGATTCTCCCCCCCCTAATGGCTAGTTGTTAGAGGCGGGTTCTCCGAATTACTTGGGTGCCTATTACATGGACTTCAGGATAAGATTTTTTTTAATGCAAAAAAAGAAAGAAATTATACTTCTTACAAGATTAAATAACTGTTTAGATCCCTCATATTCTTATTCATTAAATTTCTAACAAACTATATTGCGGTCAAGTGGTGTTCAACCCAACTTCTACCTCTGGTCAAAATTCACCTCAGCAATGGTAGAACTCAAATCATCCACTAACTTACACATCACATGCATGTCTCCATTGTTAGATGAATCCCTTCGGGTTCCTTTACTTAAATTACCAGAAGAAACACTACCTACTGGGAAGTGTAATAAAGAAAGAAAGCATAAAATAAAAAAAGTAGAAAGGTGTGTAAATTAGCAATCAGATTTTCCAGTCCCTCCATATCTACCTACCCATAGCTGGATTGAAAATTAGGATCCCATCATAAGTTTCATTCTCCAAATGCTTTCCCTTTCCCTTCTAGACTATGTTGCTCACGTATAGGTATGGGTACATAATATTTCTTTTTACAAAACAAGGTAAGGATATGGCAATAAATACTATATAATTAGTATTTTATAATAAATAACAACTCTTGCAACAATAAAAACAAATAATGAACACTCTATAATTAGATAATATAGTCAACTGGAATACAAATTCAAAGTTCATATAACTTACCAAAAATAAACCAAAGTAATATATGATATTAGAGTTGTGCAAGCAACTCTGCCTATTCTAGGTCTTTGCATAGTTTTTGAGTTAGTAAGGTTTAATGTCAAAACTTCAAAATCCAAAATTAGAGGTTTGTTTGGAGGAGAAGGAATAGGTGTATCTACACAGTACCCAATAAGTATCAAAACCAAAAGTTTGAAAACCTGGTATGTATTTTGGTGTACTCAAACAATACCAGCACCTGATACAGTATATGTTACGGCTTGATATTGCCATACCCATGCTTCATAGCTTATAGATCATCAAGTCAAACAAAGCACAAACAAAAGGATACTGGGCGACAACAGTCAAAGCCACATATTCCAATCTGCTCTTCATCTTTAATAAACAGTCCAAATGACACAAACCAACCAATAAATGAAAAAGAATACAAGAACGGGACTTGGAAACATGTATGTTACCAAGCATAAATCAACAAATTTAAACAAATAAGAGCAAGAGAGAGAAAGACAGAAGGAGCCCGGTTACGCATATTGCAGAAATAAGTTCAGTCATTAACTAGATTTTTTTAAAGCAGTCCATGCTCAAGTTGCGCTATTCTTGGATATCTCAAAAGTACTGTATTGAACCACTTGAAGATTTTGAAGAGTTTAGCCAATTAAAAAAGTACATTCTCAAATCTCACCAAAACTGAAAAGCCAATAAGCCAGGACTAATCCAAGCATAAACTAGAAATGAATATAAAATGCAATTGAAAGAGATGCCAAACATCCAAAGTTCAGCCACAACATTCATAGCTAATGTACATCAAGATTGAACAAGTATAACAAGACAACAGGTAGTAGGGATGCAAATACCGAATCATTAGTTCATAATAGATCTGTTTCAACTCCAATAGAGAGGGTATATCTGCAGGAGGCTCCTCAACAACATTATCACCTTCTTTAGGCTTTTTCTTTTCCTTAGATGCGCCAGCATCAAATACTCTTGGACTAATCTTTCTTGAAAGTATTTGTGCACGAACATAATCCTGGCGATCTAGGCACAATCGAACCTACACAGTTTAAAGTAAGAGATCCTCAAATCAGAAAATAAATTGCAGCAGAAGAAATTGATTGCCAATAATTGATATCCTCGTTTGAAGAAAGAGAAGATCATCTCATACTTGTTCAAGAATGAATGCAATTTTCTCAGTTTTTGCCATGGCACCAAAAGTTTCCACCTGTAAGGATTTCCCAATACATAAGTTGACTGACAGCTAAATGCACTAATTATTTTCAGCCACAAACCATAGAAATTTAAAGCCATCACATCAGGACAAATCCACTGACCGCAACTTCTTGCATCAAATCAGCAGCTTCAGCTATAAGCCCTTGTTCTTCCTTAATCTTTGCAAGTTTCTTTATCAACCTAGCTCTCTCAATCTCAACATATATCTAAACAATAATACAATGCATTAAGTATACATCTTATAATATGGACAATGTTTACATGGGAAGATTATAGTAACCTAAAATAATAACCATGCAAACAACATATGCTCACCTTCCCGGCAGAAACACTATTCAAGGTTTTGATGAGTTCTATACGAGTTTCAAGGTCTGGTGTCTCATCAATATACTGCATAGCCTGCTGGACCATTGCTGTTACAGCCTGTGTGCAAAGAAATAAGCTGGTAACTTATGTACCATATCTATTTTTCATGTAACATTAGCATAACTAGTAGATAATGTCTAAACTCGGTGCAATGGAAATATTACTAATGCACAAGGTTAGTAGATGCCCTGCTCGTACAAAGACCTACATTGTCGGGAAATAATATTCTAAAATCTGAGGAACCAACATTACAGTCCGGCAATCAAGACAAGTTGCTCACATGGTTCCACCATGCTGAGACATTGCCAGAAGTACAAACTTTTGTCAACAGGATGAATGAAGATCATATAATCCAATAATTTTCTAATTTCACTTGTACACTGTCCCATTGGTTGTCTCAACAAAGTTTCCATCAAACACCCATCCTAAAATACCGAGGGCTTTAGAATACACAATTGAGGACTTTTTAATTGACAATCATCCATTTTGAAGCAGACTAAACATACCTAAATACAGCTATTAAATAATCTCGAAGGCTGTTCCCCCATGAAGAACAAATAATCATCAAGTACTGGGCGTGTAGTACGTACCTGCTTAAGCTGACCACGTCGTTTCGACAAAACAACAATCTGGTCATTGAGGGTTTTCCAGGCTCGCGCTTCAAAGCATAGTTGTAAAATATCAGTGACGGCCTTTTTCGTGCCCGCCACATCACCGGCGAGTCTCATCTGCTTCTCTACATTCAACAATTGCTCTATTGCGGCGTCTAAATTTCCCGTATTCTCCTAGAATTTCAGAAAAATCATTAGTTTCAGTCATCAAAATCGCAAATTTCAGATGGAACAAAGGTTGAAGCAACTCTATGCCTGTTGTTAGCAACTTCACAGATAGGCTTGACGAAGAAAAAGCAAATAGACATAAAAATTATACTAGTTGTAGCAAAAGAAGCATCAGAAAGTATACACAACTTAGATCTCTAATGGCGTGGATCGTGGTTGAATTTCAAAGCCATATCAGTGAATTGAGTAAATGAAAGCAGTAAATCAGGCCAAAGAGAGCCAGCGAGAGAGAGAGGGGCATACCATGATGGGGGCGAGAGGGATCTGTGCTCCTGAACCCGTCGCCGATTATTGAAAAGAGAAGGAAACGTGCTGGTGTGGAGAATAGACACTCTTTAAGGTGCCTAGAATACCACGGGCCTAGGTAGGCGGCCCACTGGATCTCGGTCAATTCTAGAAGTACATCTGCTATGAACCTAAATGGGCCGGCTCAGAGATAGTCTAGCGTGATTGTTTTTATCATGGCCGTTGATCTCTAGAGGAAAAAAAGAAAAGATCGTGGCCGTTAATCGTAACAAAACCCTAGTTTGCCATAAACCCTCTCCTGTACCTCTTCGCTATATAAGCCTTTGTCTTCCGCTCGCGTTCCCATGTACCCTTCAGATTTCGCCTCCTTCATTAGCTTCTACACAAAGCGAATTTGAGGAAATTATGTTTTTTTTTCTTCCTCGACTGGTGTGCACCTTTGTATTTAACGTTCCATAAAAAATTGCATTTGTCTTCCTCGTTATATTTCTTTTTAGCTCTTACGGTTTCTTTTCTCCACGATTTGATGTATTTGCAAATTTCTGTCGAGATAGCTAATCATTGTCTGCGACGATGAATTCGAAAGCTTGTTTCTCAAAACATTCGCAGTGGCCGCTTAGGAGGTGTCGCCTTGGCCGGACTTAAGAGCTTATGCTGCTTCAATCCTTCCTTGAATGTATGATATTGTTATTTTATTTACGGACTACATTTTACGTATTGATTTTAATTTTTTTTCAGCAACTGATTTCCTCTTGTTGAAATTGATTTTATTGAAGGCCTGTTTAACAAAGCCCTCGTTGCAGCTACCCTTCCTTGGATGTGTAGTAGGACGTTAAATTTCTTTCATTTAATGTTGTACACGATTTCTTGTAGTGAAATCAAAATCGTTTCTTGTGGTGGTAATTTCAAGCATTTCTGATATAACATATCTAAGCCCTTTTCTTACACGCTTTCTGGATTCATGTTGGTTTATAATAATGTTTATGATGACAAATCCAAGGCTTGTTTCTCAGAACATTCGCAGTGGCCGCCTAAGAGCTTTCGCCTCCGCCAGGCTTGAGAGCTAATGCTGCTTAATCCTTCCTTGGATGTCTGAAACTATTACTTTCTTTTTGCCTGTTTCGTGTCCTTCGATATCTCACATTATTTATTTATTCTTTTCACCTTTGGGTTGGAAAGTTCCACAATCATTTGAAATTGAATTTGTTACTGATTTGTTTGACATTAGTGGTACCTTAAATCTCTGTCATTTAATGTTATACGTTCCTTTTGTATTTAGAGACCCATCAAAATCATTGCTTGTGGTGGTATGTAGAAACATGTAGTGTATAACATATCTAAACACTTTGTTACACACATTGGAGTTCTTGAGACACATTAATTTGTTTATGATGACAGATTCAAGGCTTGTTTCTCAGAACATTTGCAGTGGCCGCCTAAGAGCTTTCGCCTCCGCCAGGCTTGAGAGCTAATGCTGCTTAATCCTTCCTTGGATGTCTGAAATTATTACTTTCTTTTTGCCAGTTTCATGTGCTTCAATATCTCACATTATTTATTTATTCTTTTCACCTTTGGGTTGGAAAGTTCCACAACCATTTGAAATTGAATTTGTTACTGATTTGTTTGACATTAGTGGTACCTTAAATCTCTGTCATTTAATGTTATAAGTTCCTTTTGTATTTAGAGACCCATCAAAATCATTGCTTGTGGTGGTATGTAGAAACATGTAGTGTATAACATATCTAAACACTTTGTTACACACATTGGAGTTTTTGAGACACATTAAATTGTTTATGATGACAGATTCAAGGCTTGTTTCTCAGAACATTCGCAGTGGCTGCCTAAGAGCTTTCGCCTCTGCCAGGCTTGAGAGCTAATGCTGCTTAATCCTTCCTTGGATGTCTGAAACTATTACTTTCTTTTTGCCAGTTTCATGTGCTTCAATATCTCACATTATTTATTTATTCTTTTCACCTTTGGGTTGGAAAGTTCCACAATTGAAATTGAATTTGTTACTGATTTGTTTGACATTAGTGGTACCTTAAATCTCTGTCATTTAATGTTATACGTTCCTTTCGAAACATGTAGTGTATAACATATCTAAACACTTTGTTACACACATTGGAGTTCTTGAGACACATTAAATTGTTTATGATGACAGATTCAAGGCTTGTTTCTCAGAACATTCGCAGTGGCCGCCTAAGAGCTTTCGCCTCCGCCAGGCTTGAGAGCTAATGCTGCTTAATCCTTCCTTGGATGTCTGAAACTATTACTTTCTTTTTGCCAGTTTCGTGTGCTTCAATATCTCACATTATTTATTTATTTACTCTTTTCACCTTTGGGTTGGAAAGTTCCACAACTATTTGAAATTGAATTTGTTACTGATTTGTTTGACATTAGTGGTACCTTAAATCTCTGTCATTTAATGTTATAAGTTCCTTTTGTATTTAGAGACCCATCAAAATCATTGCTTGTGCTGGTATGTTGAAACATGTAGTGTATAACATATCTAAACACTTTGTTACACACATTGGAGTTCTTGAGACACATTAAATTGTTTATGATGAGAGATTCAAGGCTTGTTTCTCAGAACATTCGCAGTGGCTGCCTAAGAGCTTTCGCAATCGCCAGGCTTGAGAGCTAATGCTGCTTAATCCTTCCTTGGATGTCTGAAACTATTACTTTCTTTTTGCCAGTTTCATGTGCTTCAATATCTCACATCATTTATTTATTCTTTTCACCTTTGGGTTGGAAAGTTCCACAACCATTTGAAATTGAATTTGTTACTGATTTGTTTGACATTAGTGGTACCTTAAATCTCTGTCATTTAATGTTATAAGTTCCTTTTGTATTTAGAGACCCATCAAAATCATTGCTTGTGGTGGTATGTCGAAACATGTAGTGTATAACATATCTAAACACTTTGTTACACACATTGGAGTTTTTGAGACACATTAAATTGTTTATGATGACAGATTCAAGGCTTGTTTCTCAGAACATTCGCAGTGGCCGCCTAAGAGCTTTTGCCTCCGCCAGGCTTGAGAGCTAATGCTGCTTAATCCTTCCTTGGATGTCTGAAACTATTAATTTCTTTTTGCCAGTTTCATGTGCTTCAATATCTCACATTATTTATTTATTCTTTTCACCTTTGGGTTGGAAAGTTCCACAATTGAAATTGAATTTGTTACTGATTTGTTTGACATTCGTGGTACCTTAAATCTCTGTCATTTCATGTTATACGTTCCTTTTGTATTTAGAGACCCATCAAAATCATTGCTTGTGGTGGTATGTCGAAACATGTAGTGTATAACATATCTAAACACTTTGTTACACACATTGGAGTTTTTGAGACACATTAAATTGTTTATGATGACAGATTCAAGGCTTGTTTCTCAGAACATTCGCAGTGGCCGCCTAAGAGCTTTCGCCTCCGCCAGGCTTGAGAGCTAATGCTGCTTAATCCTTCCTTGGATGTCTGAAACTACTACTTTCTTTTTGCCAGTTTCATGTGCTTCTATATACATCACTTTATGTATTTATTTCTTGGCCTTTGGATAGTAAAATTCCACTACCATTTGAAGTTGATTTTATTACTGATTTGTTTGACATTAGTAGTATCTTAAATCTCTGTCATTTAATGTTAGAGACCTGTCAAAATCAGTGTTTGTTTGGAATACATATGATATAACATGTCTAAACACTTTGTTAGTTCTTGAGATACATTAAATTGTTTATGATGATGAATTCAAGGCTTGTTTCTCAAAACATTCGCAGTGGCCACCTAAGAGCTTTCGCCTCCGCCAGGCTTGAGAGCTAATGTTGCGTAATCCTTCCTTGGATGTCTGAAACTATTACTTTCTTTTTGCCAGTTTCATGTGCTTCAATATCTCACATTATTTATTTATTCTTTTCACCTTTGGGTTGGAAAGTTCCACAATTGAAATTGAATTTGTTACTGATTTGTTTGACATTAGTGGTACCTTAAATCTCTGTCATTTAATGTTATACGTTCCTTTCGAAACATGTAGTGTATAACATATCTAAACTCTTTGTTACACACATTGGAGTTCTTGAGACACATTAAATTGTTTATGATGACAGATTCAAGGCTTGTTTCTCAGAACATTCGCAGTGGCCGCCTAAGAGCTTTCGCCTCCGCCAGGCTTGAGAGCTAATGCTGCTTAATCCTTCCTTGGATGTCTGAAACTACTACTTTCTTTTTGCCAGTTTCATGTGCTTATATATACATCACTTTATGTATTTATTTCTTGGCCTTTGGATAGTAAAATTCCACTACCATTTGAAGTTGATTTTATTACTGATTTGTTTGACATTAGTAGTATCTTAAATCTCTGTCATTTAATGTTAGAGACCTGTCAAAATCAGTGTTTGTTTGGAATACATATGATATAACATGTCTAAACACTTTGTTAGTTCTTGAGATACATTAAATTGTTTATGATGATAAATTCAAGGCTTGTTTCTCAGGCTAGAGAGCTAATGCTGCTTATTCCTTCCTTAGATGTCTGAAACTATTACTATATTTTTGCCAGTTTCATGTGCTTCTACATATCACTTTATTTATTTTTTTGACCTTTGGGTAGTAAAGTTCCACAGCCATTTGAAATTGAATTTGTTACAGATTCGTTTGACCTTAGTATTATCTTAAATCTGTCATTTAATGTTATACAGTCCTTTTGGTATTTATAGACCCATCAAAATCATTGCTTGTGGTGGTATGTTGAAACATGTAGTGTATAACATGTCTAAACACACTTTGGAGTTCTTTAGATACATTAAAATGTTTATGATGGCAAATTCAAGTTTTGTTTCTCAGAACATTTGCAGTGGCTGCCTAAGAGCTTTTGCCTTTGCCAGGCCTAATGCTGTTTAATCCTTCCTTGGATGTCTGAAACATGTTATGCTCATCAATATTTTTATTGCTAGATAATTTCTTCAAGATGATCAACCTCAAGGAGGACTGAGATATGTTGCTGTTTTAATTTGCTTAAGCAGGACCGAGATGTGTTACTCTTTTATTTGCTTAAGTTGTGAAATTGTTATATGCTGTTTTTGGCCTTTGATTGCTACTTGTTAAGAATTTGATAGAGAACTTCAATAGCTTAATCTGATGTTTTTTTGCCGTGCAGCTTTCAAAGCTTTGGTTTTTCCCCATTACTCTACTTTTATAATTTATGCTGCTCAATCCTTCTTTGGATGTGCGAGACTTCTTTCAGATGACTTCTCAACATTGAATCTCAGTGGATAGGTTTTGAACCAAATCTATCAAGAATTCTTTTGAATTTTTATGAATTAGTTCAATTGAATTCTTGTAGTTGTGTTTGGAATAAATATTAAATTTAGTAAAATTTGTTTAGATTACATTTTGAAGTGGTAGAATTCAATTAGGTTGTTAATTTACAATAATATTCTTTCATAATTACGTGAAAAAAAATTATGAAGGACAAAGTATTGTTTTTGTCATCCCATCTGTTCTAACTGTGAAATCATATCAATTTTGATGGCATTTGAAAATTATAATGAAATTAACATTTTGTAATACAAATTCAGTTCTTGTATCTCAATTTTTGCCTATTTATCCCTATTTGTCGCGGATAATTGTTTAATCTAACGTTCACCGCAGAGGAACTTTATGTACTTTCTTCCTTAATGTTTTAAATTTGATTGGATCGTTGCTGAGCGTGGAATGACGCACCCTTGAGTTGCCGAAGGGTGGAATGAAGATGAGTTCTTGTCGTAAAATTTGAATGGTTTTGTATAGGACATGGCATTCTGAAGGGGTTATTTCATACACGGTGAGATTATGATTAATATTTCGTTATTCAAGATAGACTTTGCCCATTTATAGCATCGGCATCACATAAACTAATGTCTACAATTTTAATTTGGATTGTTTAGTCTCAGTAAATAGAAGGTGATTTTCAACTTCTCTTGGTACATAAAGAGATAAAGCTGGGCTATGCCACTTCTTTAACTTGGGAAAAGATAACTAGCTGAATGGCATTTATCAGAGCCTCATTATCTTAAGTGGATAAAGTATCGCTAACATTTATACCATTTATTCTCACTCCAACCTCTGCTATTTCTAGTCACTAGACTCAACTACACAACAAGCTTCCGAACCGTATCTAAATGCGGAACCCTTTGGGGGAATGCTCCATCTCAATCTGCAAAGCGTATGAATTCCCCGGTAAGCGCTTGAATGCTCCATCTATTTTACTTCGGGCCTCCAATAAGCGTTTTAGTGTCATAGCTGCAAAGCTTACGATTCTCTTTCTTGCCATTCCATCCCCATTAAGGTGATTTAGGCATCTATGTATTTTTCCAGCCAGGGATTCTTGAGGTGTGTTGGACTGCCAACGATCAATATGAATGCCCCAAATGTTAAAACAATAACTATCTCGTACAGTGGCATTTTACCATAATGCGTAACTGCTTTTCAACATATTCACATAATGGGCAAAGAACATTATTCAATTGCCCCTCATTGGTTAAAAAATGGAAGTCTTCAAAACAGCATTCTGAGACTCTAGTAATTAGTGGATGTTCGTGCACCATAATGGTCTGCGTAACCCTGGAACTTATTACAGTAAAATCGAAAGCCCGAGTTTTACAGTGTCATTTAAGTTTACCATTTCCTTCTTGTGGAACCCGATGTCTGATCATTGCTTTGGCGTCACGGTCCCAATCAAGTAAACGGGTTCACTTCTGCTGGATCCCACAGTTTAGTCCCAGGATACCATATAAACTGTCCATTCCATTGTCTTTATCCGAAGTAATCCCCCGCTTTAAAATTTGCCAAAAACCATTAATACAAGGAAGCCAAGGGTTTTTTGGTAAACGAACACATTTTTTCTCCGTTTTCCAGCGTAAGAGAAGAAGAGGAATCCCCAATTATGGAGGCTCTTGACTATAACCAGACCAAGCCTCATATTTAGCAATATCGTCTGCAAAGAAGAGGTGTGTTATTTACTGTTCCTCTTTCGTCAACTCCCATGAATGTAACGCTGTGCCTCTGCCGTCATGCTTACAATACGGTCTTGTTTCAAAACACCTAAAATGTCTTCTATTCCGCCAACCATTCAAGTTTATTATTATTATTATATATATATAAGCTGCTGAACTCAAGTCTTTTTCACCGCTACCTAATATCTATATAGGAAAGAAAAGCTCCGAATCAGGGCCTTGTTGGGTCCCTCTGCGCAGCCTTTTGTGTTTTTTAATTCTTCTATTGGATCGAAACTCTCCTCTTCAGCTTGATTTGTTAGTCGATAATTTCTAAGAAATTTGGAGGCTGATTTGCATTTTTGTAGTATCGGACTCCAAAGACTGGAATTTGGAGCACTCATGACGCCACATACAAAGTAGTCAGTAGGAAGAATTTATGCTTCAGTCTTCAGCTTTCGTTCAAGGGTTCCCCAATTCCCA
The DNA here is from genome assembly GCA_037074535.1 of Gleditsia sinensis. NCBI lineage: Eukaryota > Viridiplantae > Streptophyta > Magnoliopsida > Fabales > Fabaceae > Gleditsia > Gleditsia sinensis. The sequence goes on along the minus strand of CM073464.1, from coordinate 1,924,429 downwards.
CTGAACCAAGCTTTATTTAACTTCCGTCAATTACAAAGTAATCGATTCCCATCCGCTGTTTCATTTCTCAAATTTTCTCCAAAGTTTATTTCTTTCAGAATTCATCTTTTTATCTGATTGCATCTGGTGTTTCGGTACTCCTATTTTATTGTTTGTGTTTATGTATTGAATACAGGTGTTCCACTTGCTGTCCCTAAGTATTTGAATAAAATCCAAGTTGGTTTCTTAAATGAGAATGGAGGGCAACGTAAACTTAGCTACATTTGGTCGTAGTCTTTCGCATGGACTTCGAACTTTATCCCATATCAATTGGCCTCTAGCCTCTGGGTTTCGTGTATCAGTCACTGCACTTCTGGGTATCATTGGTGCAATATTAGTGGTGAGAGATGGCAAAATGGGAATACCAACTAGCTTGCCATGGTCAATTGCTAGAGCGAATCACTTGGAGAAATCGTTCTTGGTACCCGGGTTGCAAAATCTTGGAAACAATTGTTTCCTTAATGTTGTTTTACAGGTTTGCTCATTGAAAAACCTTCCTTCTGTTTATTTGCTTGTCCAGGAGAATTTATCTTGGTTGGGGTCTTAGTAAAAAATAGTGAACCAGATACATAACTTCTCCTTTTTCCTTGTTTTCAAAACAGGAAAATGATATCTTACGTGTTGTACAAGTGATATCTTGTTTGTTTTGTAAATTAAGTTGATGTTCATTGCAGGCTTTGGCCAGCTGTTATTGCTTTCAGACTTTTCTTCATAGCGTGATCCAAGAATGTGGAGTTGAGGACCTGATTGAAAGTGTGCCTCTTACTGTTGTTTTGTCTACTTTATTAGAAGGTAGCACCTTATCAAGTGAATTTCTTTTATCGTGTTTTAATGTCTGAAAGTTTTACTCCTTTGGAAGCTATTGTTTCAGTTTGTAGTGAGCTAAGTTCTTTGCAACCTGATTTCTTTTGAACTGAAGCTTGCATCTGGACAAAAAAAATTTAATCCAAGTTCCAGTTTTATTCAAGATCCCCCCTCCTCCCATCCCCATTATATCTACCTTTTCCCCTACATTTTTATTTGATATTCTTTATGGAATGGAGTAAACCCGTCAGGATTTGTTCTTAAAATATGATGCTTGCTAGATGTTGAGTTCCTTTAAAATTGATTTTCTGGAGCAACACTCTGTCTGAACCATAACTTTTTCCTGCTGAATTTTTGTATCAAAATTGGTAAACCATCATATTATAAGCTTATTGTAGGGTTTATTTAATGCTCTGTATGTGCAGAACTGAGCTTGATTGGTACAGAAAAGGTTACGCTGAGTCCACGAAAGGTGATGCTTGCCATGTCAAATTACATTCCAAACTTTAATCTAACAAGCCAGCAGGTAGAATCGTGTTTCTTTAATTTAATGATTAAGAACCGAATAATGTTTTAGCTGTGCCTCATTCATGCTTAGTTCTTGTGTTTGTAGGATTCTGCTGAAGCATTTCTTCATTTGTTATGCTCTTTGAGAGAAGAATTTGAAGATTGTTATGCTCCAAAATTGAGTTCTTTAGCTGACATTTTTGCTTCCAATCGTAGAATTCTTACTCCAATACAGAGGGTCTGGCAGAGTGAGTGGGAAAGATGGCAGCAACTCTTCCTTGGACCATTTGATGGGATTCTTGGCAGCATTTTAACCTGTCAAAGCTGTTCATCCCAGGTTTTTGAGGCTTTCCTAAAGACACCTATAGTTGTAAAATATTCATTATTTCTGTTGAATGATACGCATATAGGCTGCCTCCTATTAATACTGTAGTTAGTTTTACAGTTCTGCTTCTCTAGCTGAGATGCATTAGAATTGAAATCATTCTATAACTGGTCAATAGTTGGCTTTGGTTGAGAAAAAAGGTTTTATGGACTCACAGTTCTGATATATTTTGACTCTGTTGGATTTGAACGCATCATGGCTTGGCTTTTAGTAGCCAAGAAAAGACTTCATCTTGATCCTATTCTGTTTGGCTTTTGACATTTCTGGCATTTTTTGGCTGGTTTGTTGAGAGATGTAAATAGTGGTTCGGAAGGATAAATTTTAAAATCACAATGCTAGCACATTAGCTCAGATCCTTAAATTACTTTGACAACACTTATGGAGTCCTGCAGCTTACTGAATGACTAAAATAACCACACTAGATTACTTGAAACATTCAATCCAAGTTATTAATGACGTAATGGTCTACTTGGTGATTGATCTAGGTCAATAGCATGTGTGTGAGGCATCTGCCTTACCATACTAGGCTGGTAATTGCATCATCAGTTGTTGATAAGAAAACACTATCTTCTTTTTAGCATGATTTTGATTATATATCTCTTTGTTACCAATCTGTTCATTTTTTCCTTTTTTGATTTAACATTTGCTCCTTTTGCAGATTTCATTGACTTTTGAATCTTTTGATTGTTTGCCGCTTTCACCGCATCTTAATCATAATGCAACCATTGTACGTGTACAAGTATTGGAGTCATTTTGTACACTAGTATATCATATTCTCTGGTATTTTGGATGCTGCTATATAACATACTTAAAGTATCTAGGATTCTCGTATTTGGAATGATAATAAAAGTTATATAAAAGAAATTATACATATGGTACTTTGCAAAGTTGATAAACCTAGAAATTCAAATATCTGAAATCCCTTTGGTTTTGAGTAATATGAGATATATCACCAAAATGATGGCATCCTATGCCTTTGGGTACTATGAATGCCACGAGACATTTTAAATACTAGTGTACCAAACACAGGCATCTAAGATATCAGGATGAAGATGAGGGTGTACCAAACACCTCTATTATTTCTTTGATAATTGAAGCACTGCCTCCTATAGCTTCTTGATTATTTAATGTTACATGTTACCAGACTGTTGGTTGTACACTGGTGGATTGCTTGAAGCAGTTCATTGCTGCTGAACATGTTGAGAACTATCACTGCAGCCACTGTTGGCATAATGCTGCAATCAAGTATCTATCTTTAACGGAAGGGAATGAGGTAGGCCCTGTGCATAGTTAATTATTTGAATAAAGGCAGATGAGGGCTTGATAAATGGAGTCTACTGAATCGAGCTATTGACTAGTATGTATGTTGTTCATTTGCTTTTTTTTTTTTGTCTTTATTACACAGACAAAAATTGAAAAGCTTAGGAAATGTTACAATGAAGAATTCTGTGACTGCCGAAAGCTTTATGGTCTTGAAAAGCTACCTTGGTCAAATAGGTTTTCTCGTACTCTAAAGCAACTAAGTATTGCTCGGTGTCCAAGGGTATGCATACTCAATCTTCTTTTTGTACTTTCTGTTAAAGACTGGAGTGCATTCCTTAGGTCAAGTAGACATCTTCTGAGTTCATGTAAGATTGGGTCCAGATTTGGTATCCTTTTGTGGTTGTGACAAACCAGTATATCATTTGGTATGAAACCCTTTAATAACTGAACACCAGTGCTCATGACTTCATTACAGCAAGATATTCATGGACTCATGGATTCAACAGGAATTGCAGTGACATCCCTCCTGAGGGGAGAGGGGGTAGTGTCGTAGTGATGCATGGTTGCATTAGAGTTCTTCTTGGTTCTTGATGCTTTGGATAGGTTTTGATGGTTTATGATAAGGTTTTTCGTCCCTCCAAATGTTCATGTGCATAGAAAAATTTAGTTTGTTTTTAGGTGTCCTTCCCTCACTGTTGTTCAAAATGGGTATTTGGTTTACAGACTGTGTTCTTCCATCTCTCATTTTTTCAACAGTTTGTCCTCTTGTAGTTCAATATCTGAGCTACTGAAATTTCTGATGGTTGTAGATTCTATGCATCCAATTGAAAAGAGTTTCTGTGAACATGTTTGGAGAACCAGTCAAACTACAGGTACTTGGATCTTCTACAGATTGGATTTTTAATACATTAGCACCTCAATTTTTTCCCCTTCCCCTTAATATATACATTAGCACCTCATATAGTTTGAATGCAATGGACATGTTTTTGACAGTCGTATTAGTTCTGTTGAACTTTTACTGGAGAAGGTAATAAAAGAATAACATAAGGATATGCTTTGAATTTTACACAAGGATGTTTTATTATGATGATGGGACTGCAGGGCCATATTTCTTTTCCACTGATTTTGGATATGCCCCCATTCATGACAACTAAGCTGGGAATAAAGATACAGGAGGCAGATATACAAACACTGCCTGTAAAGCTGCAAACTAATAGAAGCTATCCTCTGCCAAGTCATTATATTTGTCAATCTGAGAGAAGAATATTGAAGCACAATGACATTTATGAAGCAGGGAGAGAACAGATAAATTCAGAAAATCTAATTGATGATGGGTCTGTCTCCTCTGTGAATGCCCCGGCACTTCTTGGTGACACCATGTTTCTCTGCAACGGAGGCTTTTCAGAAAGCATTCATATAAACACGCATCTGCTGCCCACTGACCAGGTTAGTCCAAGTTTTGTGGTATTGATGCATACATTTCGCAGTGAACCATGAAATCCTATCTTTGGTAGTGATGGTGCTTTTTAATCTTCCATCATGTTGTGCTGGGTGCAGGTGAATGTATCTTGTGATTCGGTATCTCAAGAATCATGTTCCTACCAACTTGTTTCTGTTGTGGAACACTTTGGAAGAGCTGGTAGTGGGCATTACACTGTTTACAGAGGTGTGAGAATGGAGTCCTCAGATGTTTCTGATGATCAATGCAATCCAACTCCAATGCACTGGTTTTGTGTTTCAGATTCTCAAGTGCAGTCTGTTTCAGAGGAAAGTGTTCTTTCTGCTGAAGCCAGCTTGCTTTTCTATGAGAGAATTCCAAAGAACTGAAAAGTTCTGCACCCAGCATATGTAATATATGCTGATTCGCGGAAGTTCTGAATTAAGGAAGCGTGGGATTCATCTGATCTGAGCCACTGCCCCAGAACAGACATTTAAAGAGGCCAAGGAGTCTATGGAGGTGTGTTAATTAACTTGACCAGGAGTGCTAGACATGATACATTAACTTAGAAAAACTGGATATCTCAACACTCAACAACAATGGTTGCAGCGGAAAGCATTAATGTCTGAAACTGACGGAGGGACATGAGATGGGAAGGTGGTTTTTGGTAAAATTGAAGTGACTGCCGCATCTACAAGATCAGTTGTTCTCTCTGTAGCCACAGAATATATGTGATATACTGATATTGTACCTCTGTTGTTTAAATCCCCATTGTTATATTACTATAAAACTATTAACAGTTGAGTTATGAATGCTTACGACATTGAATTTGCTGATATAGAATAAAATCAGTGCCCTTTGTGTCACATTTTGTACTTTTCTTACTATTTACCTTTTGAAGAGCATAATGTCAAGTGTTCCATCCTTGTTCCTTTCTTCAACCTTTATTCTCAAGGCCTTGAAGTCTAGTAGTAAATACAAGTTACTGGAGCCGGCCCGTTAACTATGACAAAAATGGTTTATTTCTTTTTATCTGATTTTCTAGTGCTGATATGAAAATCTTTTCACCAAAAAAAAAATCTGAATATCCAAAATGAAACTGGTAAGACAAAAAAGTTCATGAAATGTTTAATATTGAAAAAAAAAAAAAAAAAAGAGACCCTGGCAGTTCCATTAGCAGTCAGAGGTCATTTTTTTCAGACATCAAATTCATTTATCTGCGACTCCCACAATGAAATGTGACATTTTCTGTTTACGTATTCATAATGAACTTTGGTTGCGATTCTTTCTGTAAAGCGAAATTGCAGATCGAGGCTTGTTTTCGGAGTCGAATGAAATGGTAGCCTTGAAGAAGTAAACACTTTGCATGGATTAAAGATATCCTATAATAATTCAAATATTATTCTGTTATTGACTCAGATATTTATACTTGATCAATCTATGAAATATTAACAGAAAGTGCCAAAGTCATGTCTATAAATAAATTAAATACCACACTTGATTGTGGAGGCCAGCGATGAGATGTTTCCGGTACAGTAGAACGATCTTCCTTTTTTTAAAAATTAAAAAAGTACAAGCAACAAATGATTACTTAATCAAACTGCTGCTTCATATTCTATATCACTATATGTAAAAACTTCATTTCATCAGTTACATAAACATAGTTCTCATGTAAATATAAGAGCTATATATGGACAGAAAGATAAAGATGAAATTTTGTGCCAAAACTTTATACTATCATAAGCTAGTACATGCGTTATAGTATATCACAATCTTTACAAGGGAAAATATTCTGAGTCTGGCAAATTAATTAGATTGTTATAAACTAATTGGCATGACTTATACATGAAAATCTATTTTCACAGTATAAATCTGAGCACAAAATTGTATGTCTCAATTGTGAATTGGGGGCTTCCTTCTGGCTGGTGTATAATCCATTGAGTATACTTCACCGTCTGCATTAACTTTGCTTTCTTTTGGCTTAAATGTTTCATCATGTCCCTCTTTACGAGATGTATATGCATCATCCCTGGTCGTTTTATTGCTTCTTTCTTTCAGTGTTCGTGCTGCATGGAAAAAACATGAAAAAACAAATCAATAAAATTGAGAGAAAAAAAAATAATGAAAGTTTGCAGAATCCAATGCAAGGGTTTGGGACTGATACCTCTAGCTTGCATGGAGATGAAGCAGAGGATGAAGAAAACCACAATGAGAAGGTGTTTGTTTTGTACAGTAGCCATCTTAAAATGAACTTGAGCCGATCTATCTATAGGATCTCTCTTAATTATGTGAATGTACCTAGCTAGTTCATTTCACTCCCTTATATAGACGCTCCTACTTGCAAGTTGGCACCAAGATTATTAGCTGTGTATCCCTAATGGTATTTTTGACATGAGCAATACATGGCCTACGAGGGTCAACATCACTGTCTGCTAATGTCTGCCTTGAAATAGACGGCACGTGTCATGTGTGTGCTTTCGGGGAAAGACTTAATCTCCATAAATGTCAACCACTGTGTTCAGGATCTCATCTCTTCCTTTACCGTAAACTGCTTGCTACGTATTATATATTAATTAATATTGTTCCCCAACTGTTCCATGCAATATTAGTTTTTGATAACGCTTGCCCCTCAAAACAGAGTATTTTCCAATTAAAAACGAAGGAACTCGTCTTTTCAGTTCATAGTCTGTCACATACGAGAAACTCCCAAACGACTCGTGTCTTGGGACTATATATATATATAAGCAAAAGGAAAAGATTTTTCTTTTTATATTTGCCATGCATTGAATAATGAATTTCCATAAACTCATAAAATATTCAAATTAACCTTTGATTTTTCCAATCAGCCATTATCCAACTTCCACTGTAATCTTTTTGGCCTAATGGGGTGAAGGTTGAGACTAGCTAGAGATATTCAAGCCAGGGTACGTGGATTTGTGTTATAATTAACTTAAAATTTCCGTGCCGATATTTGGGACATCCGAAGAATGAGACGATATCCCATGATCTAGGGTAAAAGGTATTGATCTTATTGACGTATGCCAATTTACATCGAAAAATCTCTCTTCTCTTTTATTTGATTCAATATTCATATTGATGGTCTGTATATACCTATCAACCTCATCATATAATCAAGGGCCCTAATGGAAAATTAAATTAGTTCTGAGTAATCATGCATATCAAAATTATCTCACATATTTTGAACTAGGGTTTTCTTGAGATTATACACCATGATTTGGGGTGACAAAAACTGTAAATTTTTTTATTTTATTTTTATCACAAGGCAGGGATAGGAATCAAGCTAATCTTAATTTTAAAGCGTGAACCTCTCATAGGTAAAAATATATATAAATTTCTCGGTTGTATCATGAGTGACAGAATAAAGTTTGAGAATCATCATTTGAGAGCTAGTAGCAATCATTCACTGCCTCCTATCTAAAAGATGGCAAGAATATATTATTAACTGTAGGTCTTTGTTTTATATGCTTGTTTTGTTGCCATCGAGTTAGATTGCTGCCTCATATCTAAAAGATGGCAAGAATATATGATTAACAGTAGGTTTTTGTTTTATATGCTTGTTTTGTTGCCATCGAGTTAGATTGAATACGTAGAAGATTTGATTAATTAGTCATGGAAGACGCGAGGCATTGATGAATGGAGGGAGAAAACCCCGACACGGGTGAGACTAGACTCGTTTTCAGATAGGCCAGTGGACAATGTTTTTTCCTTGTGGGAAAGAGTAAGACAATAGACAATGTTCCTATACATCACATGGGACGATCCCGTTGATCATCTTCCAGGTAGGCCTACCTTGTCCCTTACATATTGCGCATACACCAAACACGACTTAAGACCTAATTAATAAAGGCTAGGTTAATGAGACAATGAGGGAAAGAAGCAACCAGGTGATGTGGCCAAACTATTATCAAGAAATCAGAAACAAAAAGCGAAATGAAAATAAATGAGCTAAGGCTAGATCACATGGTTCAGGTTCAGGGATAACTATTTATTGATCAAGGTTCGTTTGCTCCCCCTCTTATACCAGCAAATAAAAGAACAAAATACCTAGCAATTGGCTAGCAAGAAACTTCTATATATGTTAGTCTTTGCAATAAAGCCCTAAGACTTCAACTTTATATGTATCATGAATTCCATCATATATAGTCACAGAAGAAAAAACTAGAATTCTTTCTATATATACCAAAAGTTAGAAACTAGCTAGTTCTTATTTTTATTGTAATTTTACCGAATTAATGTTTACCTTCGTATAATCTCGCAATTCGCAATCAATTTTTTTTCTCCCCGCGGCCCCCCTCTCTTCTTTTAGTTGTGGGAGTTTTCAACAATTGCCAAGAGTAGAATTATATATGTAGACATGATTTTTGAATCATATATCAGTATAATTGTAGATAATCAAATGGGTAAATTGTTTACGTAATTTAACTCTATTTTAATTTGTTATATAATCATTTAACCATTTTATAGTATTTTTATCTAAATTTTAATAAAAAAATAATAATATAAATGTTAAAATGAATAATTTCATTATTTATAATCTATTTCATATTTGTAATTTATAGAGTTTCATAACATTGCAAGGTTATTATTAAAATTAAGTTAGCCAAGTTTTAATCTCAACAATATCGTCAAATTAAGACTATAAATTTATTCAAAGTATAAATAAAATATACTCCAAAAATAAAATTATTTATCATTTTTACATTAACTTGATTATGTTAAAATTTAGATTAAATATATATCATAAAATGACTAATTAATTACATAAAAAATTATAAAATAATTAAATGGTACACTTTAAACTATAAAAAAATTAATTTTAAGCCAAACTATAAAAATAATATATAATTTACCCTAATTAAGTAGTTCAGTTAACCAGAAAAAAAAAATTAGACGCCCAAACTCAAACAAAGCCACTTTTATAATTGTGGGGAGTTACAAATTTAAAAATTAAATAAATAACATTATTTGTCAAGAAAAAGGGTGAAAATAATTGTTTTAGATGTATTAATTGTTAAAGCAACCGACATGTCGGAAAGGGATATCAAATGCAGTATAAACATACGGTTTTTGGGGAATCACCTGCGCCTCCTCGATCCGAGGGAGATTCCCACGGATATGCATCCAAAAGGTCTCCGAAGGGCTTAAATACTAATAGCCTCGCCGTCGATATACTCGGCGGGCTTTCATGTTCGGAGGCATAGATATTAGGATGCATTTCTTAAGGTTTAAAAAAAATGGAAAAAGAAAGAAAGAAAGAAGCCAAATGGAGCCATATATCTGAGACATTTTGTTTTATCTTAATCTAATCCAATGAATTTAATAATAATTTGTTCTTATTTCTCCTTTTTTCTTTCTTACCACCATTAATTCAACTTTTATCAATTCATAATCACCGGATCAAGTGGGTTTTAATATTTAAAAATTGAAAACCATTTCTCCTATTCGTAAGAAACTTCACAAAAGATTATGATGTATGTTTATTATCCGTACTGATTCCTAGGGTCTTCTTTTTACATTCTTAGTGTAGTTTCTTGTTATTTCACTATGATATGGAATTTTGGGCTCTATAAAGAGATTTAATGAAAAACACATTAGAGCTTCCTTGCCAGGCTACTATAATTGGATTGCCGGGACCTTATGGTTCTTTTCTGCACCACTAAGCAGTTGTTACATGAGTGTATAAATACGAGAAGATGTTCATGCATCTGAGTTCAGTGAGGGTTTGGTCTGTGGTTGTGATGGTCTTGGTTTGGAATTTCCATGGAAATTTATTTTCTGGATGCTTGTAATAATTGTTATATAATTTGCAGGTTAATTGCACCTCATATGGCTGTTTAAAATTTGCAACGATGATCATCAACTTTTCTTTATAATTCTGTTAATCTTTCTAAGGAACAGTAGTATGATGAAATCACTGTGATTCCGAAAGTATCGACCTTATAAAAGGCCTCCTCTCTTACTTCAAATTTGTCAATGCAATACATTATATATTATTGCACTTGTTGACATTTTCTTTCATCATGTACTAATTAAGTATTAAATCATAGTTTATGATAGTTGACGATTGAATTACTCAGTTATAGCTAGTATCTGGCCGTGACCGCTGTTTCATTTACCTTCATGCAGTAACATAGCTTCTATATATATATATATATATATATATATATATATATATATATATATATATATATATATATAATATGACTTCATAAATTAGTCCCAGCTGCAGAAATACCTCAAGAACATATATTGATCAAAAGTTACCCTCCACCATGTTTTACATAAGGAAAAGATAAGGCCAAATACACATTATATAAGCATGCCTTTGGTGAATGGGACTTCTAGAAGCAAATTGCAGCATCTGGTTTTACTTAAAAATTTTTGAAAGCTCTTCTCAATATGGCCCCCTCTCCCAACTCTCCTAACTTCAAAAACTATCTACAACTAAACTCATTTCTGAATATTACTAAGTAGCAGCTAGCTAGACTAGTACTTGCTCAACACGAGGTAGCTTCGGCGATCTAAATATGGAATTTCCTAGCTTCGAAGTTCAGACGATAAAAGCCATAAAAGTAGAACAGCAGAGAAGTAGTTGGTGCTTAATTTCTCAACAAAAAGACATGAGGATTTAATTATGGATTGGAGGATTCTTTTTGGCAGGAGTATAGTCCATTGTCGCCAGGTCTTCACCATCTACCCGTTCTCCTCCTTGGTTCGGCTTAAACAGATTACTGTGGCCCTTCTCGTCACCTCCATTAATCTTAGTCTCTCGCAAACTTCGGGCTGCAACCAATCCCATTAAAACACAATACATAAATGTTAAGAGTTGGATTACGTCTATATTCAAATTTGAAAAGATCGATAAAACAGGAAATTATGGTTACCTCTAGCTGTAATGGAGCTGAAGCAAAGCAACACAAAAACAACCAGAAGAAGGCCCTTGCTAGTTGACATAGCCATATTCTTGCTGAACTCTTTGTATTTGATATAACTGCGAAACCTAGCACTAGCACAAGATATCTTGTAGCTAGAATGTCCTCTTTTTATAGGCAGGAAAATTACTAGTTGCCAATATTAGGATACAATGAAAAAGGGAAAAAAATAGTTGCAAATTTAAGGTTCAAATCAGTGTCTCCTGCTGTATGCTCCTTGAAAATGACAACACTTAATTTGCTAGGAAAACAGGATCCAAATTAACAGCAGAAATGGCTCCGTTCCCTCAATCTTTTCCAGTTGGCACCTTGTTCCCCCGAACACTTTGCACTTTCTCATTCCGGCATCTACAACCAAAATTGAAGTGCGCCCCCCCCCCTCCCTTTTCCTGTATATATGTATGAAAAGTTTATTGAATCTGACAATCTCACAAGAATTGGTAAAAACAGACATATTTGTACTCACAGCCTGACTCAGATATGGATGGTACACACCCATAAACATTTTATGAAACATCTCTTTCTTTCATTTCATATATATATATATATAGAGAGAGAGAGAGAGAGAGAGAGAGAGAGAGAGAGAGAGAGAGAGAGAGAGAGAGATTGAGAGAGAGGACATAATATTTTCTATGAAATGAATGAAGCATTAACCATTTCTCTATAAATTCTACAAGGAGAAAGAAAGAGAGGAAAAAAATGAAACAAATTAATAATGGTGAAGAAGGGGACTTTTTCTCTCTTTCCTCAATGGAATACCCTATTTGAGACTTGCAAGAGTATACGGGTTTAATTCCGTTCTAGTAGAAATCAAATTTCGAAACTTATACATACACAGTTGTGATAACAGTATATGTATAAAACATCTTCCTCTTTTATTTTGTATATAGAGTGAATTCATACATAGCTCAAATTCAGAACCCATATATGAATTCACTCTAGCTAGTAAATGGGATCATTAATTTCCCTTAATCATGCTTATTTGATTAAACATGCATTAATGAACTAAAATAGATGACCGACATTGATGGGGCTTCGATCATTTTCAGAGATAATAAGGCGATCTACAATGTTTTTGAGCATGGAAAAATCACATGGGAGGGGCTACTCATAATCTCGTTGTGGGGCTGCTTTGTCCCTTAATTGTACATATACTAAACATGATTTGTCTTGCCAATTAATGTTTAAGATGAAAGATCATACTGATGGAAAAGAATGATTAGGAATAAATAAGTTATTATATTAATAAACGACATATAACCTAAGCAATTTATGGGAAAGAAACAGCTAGCTTATATGATCATTTTTTAGAAAAGCTCCTCTACGAACCCACCCTAAATGGAGAACGAGAAGAGAATTGACAAACAATCACGCTTTGTTTGGCACTTTTATGTGTATTGACATCTTAATATATTATAATTTAGAATGACTAGGCTACTTGGCTCTTAAAGTTGATACCTAACCCAATCAATCTCAATAGATTTTGTGTCATTCTTTACCTAATTAATATAATAAGAGATCCAATTATATCATTAATAATGGTTTACAATATGTAGCATCGCCCATGGAGTAAAGGAGCACTGAATATTGCATATAGACTAAGCCATTGACATTATAAGGAATAATGCCAAAAACGATGGTGGAAATTGTGGCTTTGGACGATGACCCATTGATGGATGAATCCAAATATGAATATTTGGCATCATAACTAGGACAATGCCAACCGCATCCAAATTCTCTTGCTGATCCATTGCAAAAATGGTGGATTAGTTGGAGACAGTGGACCCTCCAATATTGCAGGGTGAGACCTATTATTGATCCCACTGGCGGACGGGTCCGGTTCATGGAAGTTAGACAGCTCAAGCAATGGACAAGTGGGCAACCCACTTCTCACTCTGTGAATGAAGTTTCAGAAGTTATCCCGTAGACCCCCACCCCGTCTGTCTCCGTTTTCGCTTCCTTTCAGTCTCTATATACAAATGAACGGACCTTGCGTTTTTCCCGCATTTCTCAGAGCACATCCGTGAGTGAACTTGGCACATTCTCCAGATGTGGAGTGATTTGACAAGAGAAATTTCCATTTTCCACTCACCAGAAAAAATTCATGCCCTAAGGTCTCAAAAAAAAAAAACAAATCCAGCATAAACCAAAGAAAAAATTTATTTTTTTACAGAGTCACTACAACAAAACCGCGGCATTACGGCGGTTTTTAGTAGGTTTAACGACGGTTCCGACCGTCGTTAAGCCCATTAACGACGGTTTGTAAATCGTCGTGGAACTCTAGGTCTAACGACGGTTTTGTCAACCGTGGGAATAACCGTCTCTATGTCTGGTTTAACGACGGTCATAAAAACCGTCGTTACACCAGACATAGCGACGGTTATGAACCGCCGTTAATAATTATTTTTTTTTTAATTTGTAATTAATAAAATTAAATATGACGACGGTTTTTCGAAAGAACCGTCGTTATATCTCAATTATAACGACGGTTTTTAACAAAAAACCGTCGTTATTTCGTTTTTTTTTAATTATAACGACGGTTTTGAGAAAAAACCGTCGTTATTTCTATTTATTTTTTAATTTTTTATTAATAAAATTAATTAAAATTTTTATAACAATTTTATTTGTAATTTAATAATGCTGTTTTGATTATTAAATTTGTATATATTTTATTTAATTATATAATAATTAAACGTTTTAATTATAAACTAAATACTAAAGATGCATAAATTATTGAATTATAATGAATCTGAATAGAAAAAAAATTTATATACATAAAATTAATAGTAACAAAAGTGACGAAATTACATATACAAATATAATAACTAAATCAAGTTTCTGGACCCTACGGATGCTGATCACGCTGATGCCCACTACCACGATCGCTGGGGTCCTGAAAAATCAATTTTGTTTGTGAATATTTTGAATGTTATTAAAATGAACAAAATTATACCAACAATTTTTATGTATTAAAATGTTACCCTGTGTCCGGGACTATGAGGTCCTGAAATTTCAGGTGGCAGCTGACCCTGAAATTTTTGTAGCAGGAACGTCATAGCAGCCTCCATCTGTGCTTGGCGTGCTGCGAGCTCAGCATCTCGTTGCTAGAGCTCAGCGTCTCGCTCCTGCATAGCTGTCTTGAGGCGCTGCTGCTCGACGTCCCGCTCCTGCATAGCTGTCTTCAGGCGCTGCTGCTCGACGTCCCGCTCCTGCATAGCTGTCTTCAGGCGCTCCACCTCACTCTGTAAGTCGTGGTATGACGGCCCAGACTGTGAGCTCGACCCAGACGAACTACGGCCGAAGACTTGAGTTGGGCAAACACCCAACCCAAATCCTCGAACGCGGCCGGAGTGCTCCTTAGTGCCAAGAGCTCTCGCAAGTGAATCGGCCGTCGAGAGCTCTTGGGACGAGCTGTCCTCCTGCTGGATCGAAGCAATTTTCTCCTAACATTCAATAACAGAAAATTAATAATATTAAAAATTATCTAAAAATTAAATAATTATTCACTTAAGGTTGATAAGATTTTATTACTCACCGCAACAGCCCGAGCTTCGTCGTTGATGTACGATCCGTCAGCTCTTTTATGAGCTGCCGTCCATACATCACCACGAGTCACTGGACCCTGAAGCTGAATCTCCTGAATATTAAAATATTTAATCAATCAATTTATGATTATAGTCTTATAAACATTTAAAAAAACAAAATATTTATAGATTTAAACTTACCATCTCCGCCTTTTTGCGTGCAAGGCTCTTCGATCCAGTAGTGTGTGGCATTGTCAGCTGTCTTCTGTTCCGTTTATTCTTCGCAGCCACATCCTAATTAATCACATAGGAAAAATAATTAGTGACAATATTTAAAAGTTAAATTTTAAAAACATATCTATTAACAACTTACCCTAGACTTCGCGTCTAGGCGATAGTCTACGAAAGTTGCCCACTGATCAGGTGGGATGCCTGTCGGGACTTCACTCCGCAACTGATCTCTGGTCTTCGTACCATCGTACGCCAGGCGAAATGTATTGTATCGTGCTGCTCTCCATTTCGCTCCTAGCGACTGCATGATCAGTTTCTTGTGTTGATCCGTCACAATAAAATGTGTCTGCAAACGAAATTAAAAAATTAGTTACACATAAATAATATATAAATTACGAATAAATATAATTAATTACAAAAGATATATGTTTTCATACCTGAATATTATTTACGAAGACATTCGTCTTCGACTGCTGAGGAATGCTCCTCCAATCCCTGTAAGAGATCGGGAATAACCGAAAGTTATCCCCGATGGTGCCGAGGAAAACACCGAGCAAACCGCCACTGTCTCCGATAGGCTGGTGGTTGTCGTTGAACTGGACAACCACCTTTGACTGCTCAGGCAGGGCCCATACGTCGTGGACAGTCAACTGTCTGGACGTCGTGTGCCCGGTCCCGTCTATCAAAATAATTAGTGACAATTAGATATTATATTACTAAGATAAAATTATTAAGCGCATAAAGTGTACATGATTACAATACTCACCAACTACATCAACTGTCCAACTCCTCCTGCGTCTGCGCTCCTGCTCACCGGGCTGATGCTCTACACCGCCAAAGATAGCCTCAAAATCAAACAAATAATCGTCATCCGGATCCTGAGCGTCGGGTGGGGGCAGTGTGCAGGGGACGGCCTGCGAATCCAGTGGCTGAGAGTCGCTAAGAGGGACTGATGATGTGGCAGCCTCCGACTCCATAATGGGCTCTCCGCCCTCACTGATCGCCCCACGGGGCGTGGGAGTCTGAGAACTGGACGCTCCTGCCATGTCTGATCTAGCCTTCTTCATCGTCACCGCTACTGGCAAAATGAAAGTAATAAAACAATTATAAAATAAATTTTGCCTAATAAAAGTGATGGAAATAAATAAAATAGTAAAGTAATTATAAGTAGTCTAAAATATATATAAATAGGCGGCAACAACAAAACTAATACCGTAACAAGCATAAATTAACTTCTTCTTCTGGAAACAATCTTTCTAAATTTTGCGTGTGTAACGGATCGCTCTCGTATATAAGATTTTCATCTTCATCGCCCATCTCGTATAAGTCACGGGGTTTTAAATGCATCACTATACTCCAGTTCTTCTCCAACTCATCTTGTACATAGTATACTTGATGAGCCTCAGATGCCTGGATGTATGGCTCGTCATCATCATTTTCACCAGTGTGAATCAACCGAGAAAAATCAACCGATGTCACCCCGAAGTCATCAATTGCAATTCCTCTCGTTGTAGTTGTGTTGGCCCACATACACTTAAATAATACGACTGTAAAATGGCCATGGTAGTTTAACTCGACAATGTCCAATAGTTTTCCATAATACGGGACGCCACCAAATTGCATATTCGTATCACTAGTACTTGCATAACTCCTCGTCCCGAAAGTACCGTAAACTCCACTATTTTGAGATGTCATCCCTTGGTCTCGCTCTAAAGTTCGAAATTTGAATCCATTGACATTGTAAGCACTGTATCGACGTGCTCTATCTAGTGGACCAAGTGCCAGATATTTTAAATCAGCACACTGCGATCCATCGGCATCATTTGCGATCTGGAAAACGAATACAGGATGAGTTGTACTCATATTTAACATATCAATTAAATGTAACCATGTTGAAATACTTACACGACGCGAAAACCAAGAGACAAATTCTCTGTGGACTTTTTTGTCTATTTCGGTAGATGATCGCGTCCGACTTCTTAAACTATGCCGTACATAGTCTCTAAATTCCCTGTTGAGAAAACATTGTATAAACACTTAATGCTACACAGGAAGAAAAATTGTATAATCATGTAGCTAAGTGTGAGTTAACTTACTGTAAGTAAGGATCAACTTCTTTGCAGTTTGTTAAGACATGCCGATGAGCCTGTAATTTTTCCCGGGGAGAAATGGTGAAATAATCAAATCCACCAACTGGTCTTCCTATTGGTGGGAACAAACTCCTGTCAGACGTCCCAACATCGGGTCGATCATCCACACGAGGAGGACGATTGAAGACAGTGTCAACACCATCTATGTATCTGGAACAGAATAACAAAACTTCTCCTGCAATATACGACTCTGCTATTGAGCCTTCTGGCCTTGCCCTATTCCGCACGAAAGATTTAAGTTTACCCAAGTATCTAGAGAACATAGATTAAATGAATAAAATTGGATTAACAATAATGCAAGAAATTGGAATTATGTGTTTGTAATGTTTTACCTTTCGACGGGATACATCCAACGATATTGGACTGGTCCTCCTAACTTCGCTTCCATGACCAAATGTACAGTCAAGTGCACCATGACTGTAAAGAAGGACGGCGGAAATAACATTTCAAGATGGCACAGCGTCATAATGATTCGATTTTGAAGTTGATCAAGTTCATTAACATTCAAAAATCTGGAGCACAGTTGCCGGAAGAATGAACAAAACTCGATCAGAACTGCAGATACCTGCTTCGGCAGTGTCTTTCTTATGGCTAATGGTAACAGTTGTTCCATAAGGATATGACAGTCGTGACTTTTTAGTCCTCCGATCTTACGTTGTCTTACATCAATACATTTGGAGATATTACTGCAATAACCGTCAGGCACAGATACATTCTTAAGTGTTTTCAGAAATACTTCCTTGCCTGCATTTGTCAACGTGAACAAAGCGGGTGGATATTTACCGCCATCATCAGGCCACAGCTCAGGCCTCACACCAAACTCCTTTAAGTCTTTCCGCGCGTTTACGTGATCCTTTGAACGGCCGGAATCATTAAGTAAAGTGTAAATGATGTTATCGCAGACATTTTTCTCAATATGCATTACGTCAAGATTATGACGCAACATATTATTTATCCAATACGGAAGTTTGAAAAATATACTTTTCTTACGCCATTGTTGAGTTCCAGCATCAACCGAACCCTGACTTCGGGAACGCCGTTATTGAGTCCCAACATCAGTTTCCACATTTTTTCCAAAGACAACTTCAATATCATTGACTTGTCGGAAAATGTCTACACCACTCAGTTGCGGAGGAGGGTTTCTTCTTTCCTCTTCTCCGTCAAACCTATTGCGGGCCAGCCTGAATTTGTGACCCGGAGATAAGAAGCGGCGATGTCCCGTAAAACACCACTTCCGACTGTGAGGGAGACGGACTGGAGTAGAGTCAAAGTTACAGTACGGACATGCTAATCCAGTATGAGTATTCCAGCCTGATAAACATCCGAGGCCAGGAAAATCACTGATTGTCCACAAAAGAGCTGCATGCATATTGAACATTTCTTTGCCAAATGCATCGTACGTCTTAACACCTTCAACCCACAACTCCTTCAGCTCTTCAATTAGTGGCTGTAAAAACACATCTATATCATTTCCCGGTGCTTTTTTCCCTGGAATTATCATTGACAATATGAATGAACTCTGTTTCATAGACATCCAAGGAGGAAGATTGTACGGAATCAGCAGAACTGGCCATATACTGTAACTTGTAGATAGGTTTCCAAATGGATTGAAACCATCTGTTGCAAGGCCCAAACGAACATTTCTCGGATCTGATGCAAATTGAGGATTCAGAAGATCAAATCTCTTCCATGCCTCAGAATCCTTTGGATGCCTCATGATGTTGTCAGAAATTTTGGCTTCAGAATGCCATCTCATAAATTCAGCAGTTTTAGAAGACATGAACAACCTCTGCAATCTTGGCTTAACTGGAAAATATCTAAGAATTTTATTAGGCACCTTTTTTCGCTTCTCCCCCTTTTGTTTTGGTTTCCACCTTGGTGCTGAGCACTTACGACAAGTTTCTCTACTTTCATGCTCACCCCAGTATAACATACAATCATTCTGACATGCGTGAATTTTTTTGTAGTTCAACCCCAACTTATTAATGATTTTTTTAGCCTCGTAAAATGAAGGCGGAATCTTGGCATCTGGGAATACATCGACAAGCAACTCAAGTACCATCGACATTGCTTTGTCGCTTAGGCCGCACAAACACTTGATGTGATACAACTTCACCAAGAAAGACAGTTTTGAATACTTTTCACACCCTTCATAGAGCGGTTGTTCACCATCTTTCAGTAACTCATAAAAATATTTGACACTATCATCCATCCTTTCTGCTGACTGCGGATCTGGCATATCCACAGAAGCGATGCTCTCATTTTCGGGGTGAATCCCGAATGCATCACGGACTATGTTCTGGACAGGGTCATCTCGAACTATGGGTTCTGAGACCTCAATTGGCATTATAGCATGTCCTACAGCAGGTTCTTCTGTAATCATTTCTCCGTGCAAACTCCAAAAAGTGTATCCCTCCGGAAATGGTTTGACGATCAAATGTTGGCGCACGACCTCGATGAGTTGCCATTTTTTGAATCTACACTTTGGGCATGGGCATATTATTCTACCTTCGACCCCAGAGTTAGCATTTGCGAATTCCAAAAATCCGTCTAAACCATTTAGGTACTCTATTGAATGTCGAGGTTTATTGATCCAAGATTTATCCATTTCTGAAATATTTATGAATTTAGATATCAATTAACTTAAATAACTCTTAATCTGAACTAAAAGAAAACATGACTATTTTACACGAGAAGGGATTTGCATCTGCCGTTGCAATTTTAATTACAGTATTTACATGGTAAAATTTCTAACGAACTCTTATAGGGAATTGAAATTTCCAATTCCCTATCTGAAAAAGTAAAATCAGTGGCCCATACAAGGGCCATATATTGAAGAATAATTCTACTCAATTACATTTAAGATGTTTGTTCCTTAATAGAGAATCTAGTGTAATTAATTAAAATAATGAGTTTCATGATCGAATTTCTACGAATGTAAATTTTTTGGAAAGGAAAAAGCACTAGCAGCAAAAAATTAAAATATTATTTTACAGCTGCCGCAAAGATTTCAATTATAGTATTTACATGGTAAAAATTCTAACGAATTCAGATAAAGAATTGAAATTTCAATTCTCTATTTTAAAAAATAAAATCTGTGGCCCATATAAGAGCCATATATTCAAGAATAATTCTACTCAATTACATATAAAATCTTGTTAGTTCTTTAATAGAGAATCTAGGATAACAATAAAGTGCATTCAAAATTATTACACTACTAACATACATATTAAAATTATGTATTTATAAATTTATTTCCATTTTTTAAAAATTATGTGTTTAATTAAATGAGTTTTATTTTTTTAAAACTAATTCATAATACTAATTTTGTCTATTTATTAACATTTTTTATTTTATCTTATCACCTGAATAAATATTTTAATATTTTATTAACTACTGTAATATAATTTGACTATTATTAATTTAGGAATATTAATTAAATACGTTTATCAATATAATAACTACTTTCAATTTATGTTATTATTAATTCATTAAAAATTATTACACTACTAGCATACATATTAAAATTATGTTATTGTAAATTTGTTTTCATTTTTAAAAATTATGTGTATTTTTAAATGAGTTTTATTTTTTTAAAACTAATTCCTAATACTAATTTTGTCTATTTATTAATATTTATTATTTTATCTCATCACCTGAATAAATATTTTACTATTTTATTAACAACTGTAATATAATTTGACTATTATTAATTGATGTATATTATTTAAATACGTTTATCAATATAATAACTACTTTCAATTTATTTACATTAATTTTAATAATATTTGAAAAACAGTAAATAACTTGTATTTAAAACAAACTTCACTATCATTTTATACTAAATTAATAATATTATATATATTTATTAAATATTTATTAAAATATACGTATATTTTTAAATTAGTGTCACAATTTTTAAAAAATTGTTTTCAATACTTACTCTATTTATTTATTAAAATTATTTATTTTATCTAATCAATTACACACTTCAATTTATCTACTAAATTTATGTTATTATATAAATGTATTTCTCCTTACATGTTTTCAACGAACATGCTATATATTATAATAATAAACATCATAAATATCACAAAAATATCACAAATTTTAAAATTGATTCATACAATAATGTACATCACAATGACAAATATATTTATAACAAAAGTAGTAAGTAAATAAAATATCTAATATTATCTCAATCTAACATATAATAATTTGAAATAAATTCATTCAAAATCTAATTAATTAAATTACATATATTCAAAATGATTCCAAATAAATAACGCACAAAAATCAAAATTAAAGTGTCGTCCCAACGTCACAATATCTTCACAAAATAAAATAAAAAATAATATAAAAAATTATTTTGAACATACAATATAAAAAAAAAGTAATCAAATACAATTAAAAAATTAAATGACATACCTTAAGAGTAAATAAACCACGTCGGAGAGAACACCACAGTAAAAAAACTTGAAAAGCACAACAAATAATTTCAGAGAGTATATTATGTAAAAATAATCTATCAAGAAAGTGTTGTAAAAAAAATAAAGGGGACCTCTTAATATATAGACGACCGCGCGGTTTAACGACGGTTATTAACCGTCGTTAAAGCGACCAAAAACCGTCGCTAAAGGGGTTTAGCGACGGTTCCTACAAAGAACCGTCGTAACTTCTAAACTTAACGACGGTTTTTCCTAAAACCGTCGTTAAACTACACGGACATCGAGTAACGGTCCGAATTCCGAACGTTATAACTTAACGACGGTTTTTACTATAACCGTCGTTAAATAACGACGGTTATATATCTAACCGTCGTTAAATAACGACGGTTATATATCTAACCGTCGTTAGTTTACGACGGTTTTATGAAAAACCGTCGTAATGGCCGTCAAATATTTCCCTTCAGCACAGGTGACCACGGTTGGATCTTAACCGTCCGTATTTAACGACGGTTTTTTTCAAAACCGTCGTTAGGTGTCGGACTTTAACGACGGTTCATAAACCGTCGTTAAACTTGGCTTTAGAGACGGTTTTTTATGACCGTCGTTAAACGCCCGTCGCCATTCCCCGCTTTTCTTGTAGTGAGTCTAGTGGGAATGTTGAGGATCCTCACAAAATAAGGGGTAGTTTACTATTTTTTAGCTAGAAAAATGGAACAAGTAACATATTAACCACTCTCGAGCTATAAATATTTGCTTGCTAGCTAGTAAAAAGTCACTGTTATGATGGGATTTTATCGTTTAGCTCATTCTGTGAGATTATACTGAAAGATACTTCAGAAAACTAGAGGTGGTCCAAACATTTGGATGATCGATGAATCGATAATGTTGAAATGAACAGGTGATGGTCCAAGTTGTACATTTCGAAATTCCAATCGAAATGGTTGGCATGTCAGGCACAAATGACAAACCAGGGGGCTGCTGTGAAGAAAACCCAACCAAAGGGTACCCCAACTTAACGACTAGTTAGGGCTGAATGTGACCATGTCTGCAACTACCTCTGCATCCCGCTTTCTGGGGTAGGGGCTAGTGGGCCATCTCTTTTCGTCTATTCTTGCCACGTGTCCAACCGACACATGCATGCACCCAAAATCATCACTTGGTTCGGTTTTATAAGGACGGCGTGGTCCCAAACCTCGCCACCCTCTGCCGGGTCCCGGCATGAACCTGGTCCATCACGTGCTTCGCTCGCTCCATAACACGGTGGCTTTACAGGATTAGCGAACTAATCACGCTTGGTTTCGGATTTATTTGTGCATGAATGGGACTAATTGCTTTTGTAGGTCATCTACCCATACACTAGGTGATATGGACCATCTTAAACCACTAATTTATTTCTCTCCTCACCACGTGGTATTCCACCAAAATTATTATTCTATATCTATATCAGTAATAAATTTTGAATATTGTAAATAGATATTTAATGTAATTTTAGTTGTTTTATGAATTTAGCATTAGAGTATTTTATTAAATAAGATATTCGATATCCATTATTTGAAGTTCAAGTTTTTAAAGTATCTGATACCTATTATGTCAAATAGCTAAAAATGATATTATTATCAAATATTTTGATATTTTACCTATTATCCATTTTCAATATTCTAAATCAATGTCTAAAATTTACATATTTTTTACATTATTTTAAATATATTTTTATCAATTAAAATATCGAGTATTTCAAACTCTTGCTAGCTTAGGGCCTAATCTCTCTTTTTTTTTTGGACAAGTGGAAAAACTATATTTATACATTATGATAAGGCACTCAGGCCAACAAACAAAAGACAAAGACAGGATAAATAATTTATGTGGCTTTTAAAGATACAAAAATAAACACTTAGTACTATAAATAGAAAATAAAGAGACAACACACTTCTCAAATCTTAATCTACTAAATAATACATCTTAACATATCAAATACATAGTTAAAACGACATAAAAAAAGAAAAGAATAGTCGTATCATAGAAGAGACAACACACCTCCCAATCTTCTCTGAAGATTAACTCTTCAATTTTTTTCTACATAAGTTTGGTATTATAACTTTGATGTTATAGATCTAAACAAATAGATGTATATCTTTAAAGTTCTAAAAAAAATTTTACAAAGAGAAAAAATCTTTTCTGAAAAAAGTAAGAAAATTTTTCTAAAGAGAGAACAAATTTTTTTCACAAAAAAAAAAATCAAAAATACTTTAATGAAGAGAATAAAAAACAGTAAAAAAGAGGTGTAAATATAGAGAGGGGGCGGGAGGGGTAAGGGATTTTCATTCCCTTCCCAAACAAAGCTTGGTGGCCGCTGTTTCTTTCAGCTGGCTTTTGTTTTGAAGATAAGGTGTTTGTAATCTCAACCTAGCCCTTTTGAGTTTTCACCAAGGAACTTTTTTGTTTTGGTCCACTAAGAAAATATTTCCCCTTACTGGGCTCTCAGTTGGCTGGAGTCCGGGCTTCTAAACCCTGAACCCAAACCCAGCTTACTCGCAATATAGACATTATATCCTCGTATCCAAACACAACTGTTCGTCGACGATCCCGCGCTTTTATTCGAAAGGGGGAAACCACCAGACTCATGCGGAATAACGGTGCCCTACTTAGCCAACCGCAAAATGCTAGAGCCGATCATTCTGTCCGACGAAGAAGACCAGAATGATATCTCAACGCCACTGACAAGCCATTCTAAAAAACGTCGAACTGAATCGGATCCAAACCGGACCGTTCTTGTCCTCGACGATGACCCAACCCCACAGAAGCCTGCTTATTCGTCCACACCTTCTTTCGTTCCCGAGACTCCAATGTCTGGTCCATCCAATTCCGATGTCTTAATCGTCAAATACACAAAAATTGCATCTGATTTTGATCCCCACATTAGGGCTTCAACTTCCGAACCTGATATTATGGGTCAGTCTGGGTGTGTTTAATTTGGATATTTTGATTACTCTTCTCTCTTTTTTTCTATGTTGATGAAGCGGATGCAGAGTGCTTTGAGCATGATGTTTGATTGCTGAATTTGGTCTACTTGTATCTCTTGGTGGGAGTATTGTTTATTCGTAATCTGAGCTATTGGTGGACTCTTTGAATTTTGTGCAATTTTAAAGATTTATATTTGCATTGCACTTCGTTTCCTATTCTTGCTTTTTAGAAACGGCGTTTAATGCACTTTTCGTATTTTCCTTTCCCCGATTTTTTTTTTTTTTTTTAACTTCTGTACATGCAAACCATGGGCATGCTCAATACTCATTCTCAGTCGCTCGTTGTTGTAAACATAAAAATCGGGCTCCATGTACTGGTTTGTTTCAATAATTAATACATTTGCACTTTACTAAGACACTGTGATTACAGTTCTACGCAATTTTCTTCCATAAATATTGGCTTCAAATATTAATAAATACGTTTTGGCTTGCATTGGGTATGGTATCTGCTTGTTTACATCCTAAAATGTAGTTCTAGGTTTTCTAGCTGAATCTGCTATGGTTTAAGATTATTGTTTCTTCTCAGCGTGGATTTTTTTTCCTTGGTTGTTTTGTCAATAATAACTAATTTCAACTCTGAAATCTTCTTTCTAGCTGAACTTTTAACTGAACAGCAAGTGCGTTGTCTGTTTATTATTCAGGAATTGGTAGATTGATATGTTTGGAATCTGACAATGAGTCGGAAAATTCTGGAATGGACAAAAATAGGGGCTCTTGTTTGGATTTTCCAGGAGACTCAAGATGGACTTCAAAGTTTGCTGGCTCTAGTTGTTCTCCTGGTATAAGCTTTTGGACTAGTTCCACTTGTTGCTTATCATCTGAAATGGTTTGTTTATTTGTTTATGTAATTGGAAACTACAGAGATACATACATCATCTGGCAATGCTACTCAAACTGAAATGTCTGGGGACAACCTGTTAAATCCAGTATCTTCCCAAATGGATAGTCATGTAATTATTTTCTGTCTCTTTCATTAAAGTTCTGTTTATGTTTATATATCTTGTTCTTTATTCATGTTATTGCCAATAACATAAAATTGATTTCTCTGCAAGTTATTTTCTTTAAATGGAAAGGGGGTTTGCCTTAAGGTTCCTGTGTTTCTTGCATTCAACCTCATGCATGTGAGATTGTCTCATTATATGTTATCAGGTATATGATAATCTTGATAAGGAAAATATCAGCATGGAGCAGGAGAAGAATATCGAAAAAATGAAAAGATCAAAAGTTACTGAGAAGAACACAAGCAAGGCAAGGGATAGAACAAAGATAACAAAAGAAGAAAGAATTCACCTGATGGAGGAAAAGAAACTAAAGAAGGAAGTATGTTTGAATTTATAGCAGTGGTTAATGTTTATATCATTCAACACATAATAGCTCATGGAAATCCATTGTACAGCAAGAGAAGTTGAGGAAAGCAGCTCTGAAGGCTGAAGCTGCAGAATTGAAAAAAAATGAGAAAGAAAAGCAAAAGTGGGAAAAAGGGAAGTTTGCGCTAAAATCTATTGTGGCTGAAATTGATGCAAAAGTAGTTGAATCGGGTTCAATTGGAGGTAGGTCCTCAGTTCTTATCTATGAAGCATAGACACTTAGAATAAGTCATGTCTTTGTCCAATACATGACTGACACTTTTTTCTGACAAAACTCGATACTTCAAAAAACACTTGGTCACTTTAGATTGTGCCATGCCACTATGTCTAGTGTCTACGTCATTATTTATGCTTATCAGGTCCTTATTGACATCCCTTTTCCAAAATCAACTGCTAGTTTTTCATGTGGTTTCTTAGTTATGGTTGTTTTCTTAGAAGACTTCTATTTTCTTCAGGACATCTACTTACTAGGTTTGCTGATAAAGGGCTTACATACCATATTACATCCAATCCAATTGAGAGGTCAATTTTGTGGTCTATGAAAGTTCCAGAATACATTTCACAGGTGAGAAATGCCTGTAGTTCATCTGTGAACAGTGTTCAGTTTTTTGCTGTATTATTTCTTTCTTTGGCAATTCTTAATAAACTTTGTTAATCTTCTGACTTATCATTATCTGGGTTTAACTGAATTATTTTTTTCATGGTCAACCTTCCATTTTTTTTTAATCACGACACTAATGGATTGTAAGTTGGTAAGAACTTGGACGGGAACTTTATGTACTTTGGAATAAGTTGAAAGAAAAAGGAAGCGAAAGCCTTTTGTGAACCACACATTTTGGTATCCTTTTGGGTGCCCCTCAGGGAAATGAGCAGCTATAGCATTTAAGACGAGCTTGCTTCTGTAGTTAAATGAGTTCTGGCTGCACCACCTGCTTATACTTTGCTTTTTATCATCCCACAAACTGTTTGTCTCTGTGCATAAATTCAAAGTTCAAACACACCCAGTGGACTAGGGCACACGATAAGACCCATCCACTTTTGTCTTATATCAACCCATGATCATGTTTAAATTAATTTTTTTTTTTTGGCAGGCTGGGGTGGATAAAATGGTTGTTTTTAGTCTAGTGTGAAATTATATTTACATAGTTTATCAAAAAAATTTGTAATGTACAATTTAGTTTAATCTTTCAATTTCATTTATTAATTGCAGCTTTCAACTGAAAGAACAGAGATTCCGTATGTCTTACTTGTTTATGAGGCAGAGAAATTTTGTGATTTCATCACCAATGAATCTCTTTTGGAGCATCTTTCTAGCATTCGAAGTCTTTATCCAACTTATACAGTTTGTTACCTCACCAACAGGTTAATGTCTTACATTAATAAAAGGTAATTAATATATAAAATTTTCTCTAGCAATTCAATATTAGTAGCATGGATATATGGTTGAATTTGATTACATGTTATGGCTTTATTCATTGTTTAATGTTGTGCCAATAATTTCTGGCCATACTGCTGATATATGGCTAATTTATTAGTTTTATTTTTTACTTTATATTTTGCGTTATTGTTTTCCGTTGAAACAGTGATTTTATGATATGTTAGGGAACAGGAAAAATATAAGAACCCAGAACATAATAGTTGTTGGAGGCGTCCACCTGTTGAGGAGGTTGAATAACTGACCTTAAATATTTAACATTATCAGTAATTTATCATTTTTTGAATCTTTTTCTCTGCATTAAATCATGTCTACATTTTGTATTTTAAACTGTCTTGTAGGTGCTGGCAAAGTTATCAACGCATTTCACCAAAATACATTCTAGGCAGTGTGTAGATGAAGCTGAACTGGCTGAACATGTTGTTGGTTTGACATGCAGCCTGGCATCTTGTCAATTTAGGTACTTGATGCTTATTTTTTTGGCATTCAATTTGAAAATTGTCAGTGTTTGCAAGAAAACTCAATTTTTTACGCAGAACTAGAAGATGGACATAGGAAATCATAAGAGTGCCCTCTGTCTTATGAAGTAAACCCGCAAGCTTCTTTTCCAAAATAATTTTATACGTATGATTTGTCTCTTTCAATTATTTTTGAAGCAATTGTTTTTCTATTGATCTCTTTTGTCTGGAGATCTCTGATGACTATTCTATTTTAAATAATAGTTTCAAAATTAATTTATGCATTGTGGATGATTTAGTTGAGTGACTGCCAAGTGGGTACCTACCACTAATAAATTAATGAACAAAGCAAAGTTATTTTATAAAGGAATAATATTATATATAATACTAGGTATGTATATAACTTACAAAAAGTATATTCGAAGTTTGAAACATAAGTTCTGAGTGAAGGTGTATAAGACAAGCAAACAAAAAAGTTGAAAAGCATTATTAAGAGTGGAAATTCATTATGCTTCATATTAAGGCTGTCTCCAACTGCTTGTGTAAATGCCATGTTATTTTCTTTTTGCATTAATTGTGAGGTAGTATTAATGGCTTTATTTTTCTACCCATGAGTCAAAAGATTTGGACTCAGTTTGTTCCATCTCCTATTTGTCATTATCCACGGCCATGCGATTTATTGATTTCCCAAAAGGCTTTATAAGGAACAATTCATCTGCTTTATGGTCTAAGTAAAGATGATTTAAGACCTATACTAAGATTGTGTCAAGTGGAATTTTTTATGCATGCTTTTAACTCTAAATATGTTCCTTTGAAGTTCGAAGTTTATTTCATTTGAACCTACAGTTGCTTTGTACATTTAAACTGCAGAAAGAAGTTAACTCGATTATCTGTGAATGCAAATGGCTCTGTTATCCCAAAGGACACAATTGACCGCAATTTAATCAAGAAAAATGTGTGGTGAGTATAATTTTTATTATTGTTAATGCATAAAATATTTTGAACAGTTGTCTGGTTCCATATCTATTATTCATTATTAATTGTTGTTTACCTTGCTTCATTGTTAGTACCTTGTTTAATTTAGTCAAGGTTTAACATTTGGTTGTCTTTTCCACTTGTATGTTTCAGAGTTTGATTGGGAATATACTATAGATATCTGAAATAATCCCCACAGTTACGCTTCTATATATAATTATGTGTGTGTGTGTTTTCATATTCACACAGCTTGAAAACGATAGTAGATGCCATGTCCTCCTCCAAGATGCTATATAGTTTAAGCAATGCAGTATGTTTTATGACATACAATTAGGAAGCTATTGTTTGTAATGACTAAATCCATGTTTCTACCCTCACTGCTGTCCCACAAAGGATACAAAATCACTTAACTCAACTTTAGCATACACGTGTTGAAGGGAAATTAGCATAAGTTTTTCTTCATTTTTCTTGTTTACATTTATTATTAGAAACATATGTCATCTTTTATCAAATTACAAAATCAAGTGTTTTTGTTACGTATAATTACTTATCTGTTGAATTTGTCATATGACTGTAGAACTTACCTTTTAACAAAGGTAGACACACATAATATTTTGCTGGTGTGGAGGCCAAGTAGGATCTCAGTGTACTCTGCCGACAATGTTATAATTAAGTTTATATGTTAATACTGGAGACAAATTACTCAATTGGGGAGTGGGGAGTGAATGAGCTTTTTATTTAGGCAGGATCCTATTCAATTCTACTTTGCGTCAGACTGTTGTGTTCCTCACATTGGCTTCTATGACCAGGTTAAAAGCTTTGGTTGCTATTCCAAAGGTACAGCCACGATATGCTCTTGCTATTTGGAAGAAATATCCGACCATGAAGTCATTGTTAAGTGCTTATATGGATCCAAGTAAATCGGTATGTATGACTGCCTTGTTCGCTTTGATGATTTGATCTTCCTGATTGACCATACTGGAAGGTTTTATTTTGATTATCATTGTCCTTTCTTTCACGATAGAAAAGCAATATCTGTATTTCTGTGATAGCAGGAGCATGAAAAGGAATTTTTACTTAAGGACTTGACAACAGAAGGTTTGCTTGGGGGTGACAGAAGGCTAGGTGAAATTTGTTCGAAGAGAGTGTACAGAATTCTAATGGCGCAAAGAGGATGCATTAGAACAGATGATGTAGAGGATGGCGCCGATTTCTTTGGACGTCAGTCATCTTAAGATCTTCATAATTCATAATTGTATCTAAACCGCTTTTATAAAAGTGGTCAAAATGTTAGAATGCATGCTATCATTTCCATATTGCGTCATATTTGATCAAAATATTAAGATAAAAACATTAAAAAAGAAAAAAGAAATTATCGATTTCCAATACTATCATTATGGATATCCGATGGGCAGAGGATTTTTGTCACCCTAGGTTTTCTATTATAATTTATAAAGTAAAGCTCTTAAGCTCTGATGGCATTATCGCTTTGGCCAAACCAAATTTTATTGTTTTTAATACAAAATTGACGAGGAAAAAAAATTCTTATTTCATACGCTTGAGCTTTTTTTTTTTTAATTCGATTGCCGAATATGAAAAGCAGAACATGACCTGAGACAAGGACTCATTTCATCAAGGAACAATCACTCATGTCCCATTGAGCAGGAATATTGATGATTGAAAGTGGTGAGTTGGAATTTGATGCAATGTCTTTTTCTCATCCGCTTGAAGCATTTTCATTGGGACATGGGAAAGAGCGCATCCTTTTCGACGTACGAGGATCGATCCAAATCTTACAGGCAGATAATAAGAGTTATCTTTCAACGTTTGTGGCAGAATCATCCATCTACATTTTTTCTTACTAGTTAAAATGAGTTATCTTTAACGTCGTGTCTAATATGCACAACTTTAATTAGTGCCCTGATAAAACAGGAGGGACATGAAAGGGACGGGGGAAAATTATTTGTGCTAAACTGCCCATAGACTCCAGCAAAGCTCGATTTCTGTCAGGCCCATGTCCTTATTTTCTTGTCTTTTCAGTATGTGTTTATATTATATACAATTCTTTACATATATAGACTAAACTTCAAGTTCAAGGTAATGGAGTCATTTGGTCTCCACATATGCATTCGAGCTGCTATTTAACAAATCCACCAATGCTAACACTGTCTCCCCCCGTAACCTTCTGCGTTGGCATGCCAAGATCAAATGGTCCCAAAGAATCGTTCTGTATTCCAAAATTATGACAAATAAGTCAGCCATCTGAGAAATCAAACATAACAACCAACCAAATACTTAAAAAAGTCATATACCCATTTGATGCCTGTTAACCCAAGGCTTCTTTCATCATCATATGTACGCAGAGGAAGCAATAAGTCTGTCTCGGTCTTCCAGGAAGCAGGATTTTGTGGCAGTCCATCTTGATCGTTAACCTTAAATAACAAATTAACAGGCACATAATAAGAAAAGACTAATAACAAGGCCTCCATGTGACTTGATATTCTATACACACAAACAGAAGATCGATCCCACAAAAATTCAAAACCTACTTGATGTATAAACATGTTTCATCAGCCAAGCAAAATTATGTTGCCATAGGTTCATGCAAAACCTAAAATATCCTGCTCATTAAGGAGCTGCAATCACAAGTTTTCTTGAGGCTATTAAAAGGGTATCCAAATATACAAGATCCTTTGATATATCCAGTTATTCATCAGAGCCAAAATTAAAAAGACATTAAAGGATGAGTAAGTTAATCATCCTCGTATCAATTCACCTCCCCTCCCAAAAAAAAATCCCATGTATTTGAAATCAATTATTTAATTAGAGTTTAAGAAATAGCCAATAGACATCTGGTGATTTTTCTTACCAAAACAATAATAATAATAATAACAATATCAAACCTTGTCTGCATTTGGCAACTTGAACGAGTTGGAAGAAACATCTTGACTTTGTGCCTTTCCACTCGCATTCTGCATGTCTTTTCCTGGGGAAGAGAATTTTTGAAGAGGAAATGGATGACATGTTTCTTCAGCATCAAATATAGATGTGCGTGAGTCTTCGGTAGATTGTCTTGAAACCGGAGGATGACTAATTTGGGCAATGACAAAAGCATCCAATGAATCAGCTATTATTTGACTTGACTGCATGCCCGCACTGCTGCCATATGATCTCGTATTAAAATTACTGAACTGGCCCTGTAAAGATGCTTCGGACAGGAGGCCCCCAATGCTTATATTGGTTAGACTATCTACCCACAGTGGCGATGACTGTCCCAGGCTACTACTTGGCTCATTATCCTGGTCAGAACAAAACACACATATCTTAGAAAACAGAGATTGGTAATGGAATAAACTGAGTTTCTGCGAAGAACTCAGTTATTTACATTATCACTGCTAAAGAGCCATCATTTAAAAGTCATGTTAGAATTCAGAGCCAACCACCAAAAGGTCACTCAATTGTGTCATATAGGACCATTGGTTATTCCACTGTAAACTTGAATGAATTACAGCATTGTCATCCTTCCACGTAAGTTACCCTCTAATA
The DNA here is from genome assembly GCA_037074535.1 of Gleditsia sinensis. NCBI lineage: Eukaryota > Viridiplantae > Streptophyta > Magnoliopsida > Fabales > Fabaceae > Gleditsia > Gleditsia sinensis. The sequence continues at coordinate 1,891,886 of CM073464.1, read as the reverse complement.
ATAATCATAACAAATTAACAATCATATTAACGTCCATAATATATACATCTAAAACTAATATAAGCTTTACCTTGGTCCACCAGCAGTCCCCCGTCCCCAATTCTCCAATAATAAAATTCTTATGCAATTTAATGCAATCATCTACAAGTCATTGTAATTATGAAATGCATAAGCACATAACAACTATCTAAGTAACAATTTACCAGTGGATCAACTGGTACATTGTCCATTTTCTGAGCCACAACTGCATTGGTTGCATCACCAATATCAATTGCTTTGTACTCCTTACTTGTCACCTCCGCCTTGCCCCGTTCATCATATATAGTCTCAATACTGATATTGCAACCTCCCTGTATTCCTTCAGACTGCACACCAGTCTCAAAGGGAACTGATTTGGAAGGCATATCAAAGGATCTAGGTTCATTTAAAGAGAACCAACCATACCTTGAAAGAGAGAACAAGTCATAACATGAAATGAGCTACATAACTTATACATAGGAACAAGAAAAAAGAACAGGAAATGATCAGACATTATACCTCAACCGGAAAATTGTAGGGCTTCCAACCGCAGCATAGACTGCTGCTGCTGTTATGTCACTATCATCCAATGTCCACCTTCTGCAGTTAGATAGATTTTCCACTATATTGTAAGGAAAAACCATAGGCTCTCCCATAGCTATCCTTGAACTTCCCCACTTCTTTTCAAGGTGTTTTAGCACTGAAGAGATTTTCTTTTGACCACCAAGTGTAAGTTCTAAATGCGGATTATGTCCATCCTGAAAGTAAAATATGTCAACATGTAAGGCATGGTGCGTACAGACTCACACAGATGTCAAGCAGTTCAAATTAGTCCAAATGAATCAATTTTCACCATCTGACCTTTTCCAATCCTATTTGGGTGCCTTTATTAATGGGGAAAAGCTGTAACTTGATCTTTGCAGAAGAAACAAATGTTTGGCCACGATAAAGTTCAAATGTTGCTCCTTTTTCTTTAACATTTGTATCCTTGTCAGCAACTTCTTCTTTAAAAGGTGGATAACAGTCCTCTTCCAATAACTCTTTACCACATCCTACAAAGAAGAAATTCAACTAGTTTAAGCAAAATGTACAATATAACGGCAAGTGAATATTTGTAAAAACTTTATGAACTAGTGTCCCCTAGTCCAAGTAAGTTAAACAATGCACTGCCTTAAAAAAACAATAATAGGATAGTTCAATCATAGTTTAATCCAAATCATTTCTTCTATGATACGTGCACAGAGAAACTTCAGTACATCAATAAAGAAAACAAGATGAAATCCAAACAATAATTAAAATCAATACAATTGGCATATCGGGTAAGACATATCACCTTGTGCTTTGTGAATCCACCTATTAGCTTTTTTTCCAGAACTTTTCAATACAGTGGATCTGGATCCACTCTTTCGACCGCACTTCCTAGAAGGCTTTATTGTTTTCCTGTCTGGCAATGTACCTGTTGTCATGATAGTACAGATTTCCTGAAAAGCTGAAACTGATAGTAGTAAATAACCTTTATCCTTAGATTTCTTCAAGAGAAAGCACCAAAAAAATTTTATATGGAAAAGCTTCTGGAATAATAAAAATCAGGTACCAGAAAATTCATTAACTGAGCATCATCCAGGCTTACTTTTAGTATCCACTGTTAGGAGCACCATAAATACAAAAAAAAAAAAAAAAAGATAAACAGATAACATTAGAGCAAAGGGAAACATGTAATTTGTCAAAATAAACGATTACTTCTGTGTCTAGAACACTGTGAGACAAAATAAAAAGATTGGACCAGATTTAACTCCTCTCCTCCATCCTCCCACCCCCAAAAGTCCCAAAGACAAAACTTTGACCAGAAAGAAGAAGGATATGTAGGATTTGAGTACTGGAAATCTTCAGCATGAAGGAAAGTAAACGCATTAATTCTGGGTACGTTCAAGCATAACGTAAATATATGCTTCCATTGCAAATAAATGAAACTATGACAGAATCACTTATGCAACTAAACTGTCACCTTTCAAAAATGTTCTCAAATTGCCAACTAAACAGACCCATCAACCATTTGCTAACGACAGAAAAAAATAAATGTACATAGGCCTATGAGCTACAAATCAGAAAAGCAGTTCAACGCAAAATAAAAAATTGGAAGAGGATAAATGTATTATATGCAACCTTTTTTTTTTTTTTTGTGTGCGTGCAGTTAACTTGGAAAATTGATTATGTCGCCTTTTTTTTTTATAAATATGGAATGTGTCAAACTTGTGGACATACCAAGATCAACGAAGTGACATAATGAGTCCCAAAGAAACGCAGATCCAAAGAGTACCATACATTTTAACGATTAATCAGTGAATACCATGATAAGCACCATAGATTAAAATTTCGAACTTGCAAAAACCAGTTACACAGACATACTGTTACACCCACAAGCCCAACATCAAACCCTAATTTGATTATATGGATTTAATTGCCAATAACATCAACCCCCAACATTTGCACGATGGATTTTTAAGCAGCAAAAGTGTACAGAAATAAGATTAATTCAAGAAATTCATATTAACCCGTCTTACCGGAATGATAATTGATAGTCCGTCGGCGGAAAATAATCAATTTCACCAAAGAATCAAGAAGTCGACAGGTTGTGCAGAACTTGAAATTTAGCTGACTTGATGTTGAGGAAGCCCAGAATGGTGGCGGTGACGTGCCTCAATCGAATCACAAAGGCTGAGTCGCAGAGAGAGAAGAGCAAATAAGTTTATGCCGGAACGACTGCCCACAGCGAAGATGAATGTTGAAAGTTCGAATGTGTTTGGAGGTAAACCACTGGCGCCAAAGAATTCTTCGCTTTTCAATTATATGGGCTCCAATGAAACAGTCAGTCTTTGTCGGTGTCATGTCAGGTTAGGTCCATACTGCAAACAAGTTTTGTTTTTAAGCAGCCTTTCTTTTTCTTTTTCTTTTTCTTTTTTTGGACAAGTGTTCTTAAGCAGTCAAACCAGCGCATAAACTCAGATCCAATTCCATGTTCCAAGTTAACAATAACAAATCCAAGCCCAAAAAAATATCTATTTTACAATTCTTACGGAGATTTGACGAAGAAAAGTATATAAAAATATGTTGAATGAGCTGATACTTTGAATTAAAAAAATAAAAAATTAATTTTATGTTTCCTGAATAATATTAAATATTAAGTGACGTTTAATTCATAAAATATTTTATTTTTAGATAAATTATATTTTTAAAAATTTTATTTCTAAAAATAAAATATATAAAAAAATTAACAAAATATATTTAATTACCATTTTATTATGCTGAAAGTAATATATTGTATTTTCATTAAATTTTATTTTTATATTTAATTCATGTAAAATATTTAGAAATATAATCAATTTTTTCAAAAATATTTTTTATAAAAAAAATTAAAATACAAAATTAATTATCTATAAAAATAAAAAAATTGCTATCATTATAAATAATTTTAAACTATACAAAAATATATTTTACTGAATTGATATAGTCCTAGATACATAAAATCATTATTATTATACAACAGTACAAACATAAATAAATAAAAATTACAAACTATTATAATGATCCTATAGTGAATATAAATAATAAATTTATTTATTTATTTACTATTATTACTTAAAAGTACGTTTTCTAATACGTTTTTAAAATATATGAACTTAATGTTTCCTATATAACTAATTTTATGGAACATTTGCTTTATATAATAAAATATTCTTATGTTAAATAACACTTTTAGAAATGTAAAAACTATAGTTTTGAAAATATAACATTCACAATATTTGATTCATCATTTAATTTTTTAAAATATTTTGTTAAACTTTTTCATGAATTTTTTATATTTTTCAAAAATATGCTTACAATTTTGTACATATTTTATGTTTATGCATTATTATTATTTTATTATCTATGATTACATATTATTATTTTAATATTATATTTATTCATTATTTTATATAGTCAATATTACACTCTTTTTATCTTTAATTTATTAATTTATATTTTATTATGTTATATATTATAGAAATTAGACAGATAAGTAATTTAACATTCAAAAAAAAAATTATTTTAATGAATATTTTTCTTTCCTACTATATTCACAGATGAAAATGAAATTCTTAACTCTCATTTGTAAATTTTTATTTTTGGAAATATTTTATATCTAGAAATTATATTTGTTTTGTGATACCTACTTGAAAAATATTTTTATTTTTCACTTCATTTCTTTTAAAATTTTAAACTTTTTTGCAAACGCCATCTTACAATGTCAGTACTATCATCAAACTATATTTATAAATGACAAAGGCTTTCCAGTAAATAATTGGGGTTAGACAAATTTGGGCTCTGCGTCCTTAGCAGGCCTCATATTGCTACTATGAAAAGCTTGGTCTCAAGATAAATTTTAAATAAAAGTAAATCAAAATATTTTAAAGGAGTTAAAGTATTTATTGTAAAATTAAAAAGAAAAAAAAAAAGAAATCTACTAGTAAAACTATTATAATTACAACTGTGTACAATTACTGTAAGATTTTCATTTGATTTTAACGCATAAATATTTAAGTTAGGAAAAATATTTGGTCCACCGGCGGTGGATAATTTTTTGTCTACCAACAATGTTCATATCGTGACACGTGGCAAGAATAATAATTTTTAAAATTATTTTTATTATGTGTCATGATCTAGACACTGCCGGTGGACAAAAAATAGTCCATCGCCGATGTACCAAATACCAACTCTTTAAATTATACTATTTATGATTTTTTTTTAACTCTTGCATTACAAATTATTAAATTTACGACATAATGTGATTTATGGTCGCCCCAAAATAATATTTACAAACTTGCAATGTGAAAAGAAATAAGTATGTATATATTGAGGAGAAAAAAAAAACTGCCACCAAAGAGTTATATAAAAAATTGAGCAACTTTTAAAAAAATAAAAAAAAAATAGTTAATATATAATTTATTATCGATAAATAATTTATTATCAATCAATAATATTTAATAATAATAATTTTAAAAAAATATTATTTTATAAAACGAAGTCTAAATCTATAGGTTAGGTTGCAAGAAGAAGAAGAATAAACGGAACGGGAAGATCCTATAAAACGAAGTCACAACAATATGAACGATCTTTTCGTTGTTTTTAACTAAGAGTCGGTATATTTGAATAAAGTTATTGTGAGCCAGTGAGGCAGCAATTAACGAGCGCGACGCTATGCCATGTTTAAAGCAATTCTAAATAAAAATAAGACAATGCATTCCGTCCTAAGTTAAGCATCCATGCATCCTTTGCTTCAAAAGGAGAAATCTACATTTCTAGGCGCTGTGATCTGATCCCTACATTTAGGGCACTCCCATGTGCCCTTTAACTTTCAACTAAGAGTCGGTATATTTGATAATCTTAGCTTCTAATCAAACAAAATCCAAGTTGCAATACTGAAATTCAAATGGATTCAGACAGACTTTTTATTATTATTCCCGTAAATTACATAAATATATTTTTAAGTTTTGTTAAAATATAGTCAGTTGTTCCCTTATTTCAAAAATGATAATTCATCCCCTAATATTTGAAAAACAATTTTCTCCTTGTAAAATTTACAAACCATCCATATATATTATCTTTTTCTTTTTCTCAGTATTGAAAAAATTCTGAGCCTTTACCTTTACCTTTTTTATGCCTATTTTTGGTAATTAACTAGCTCTTACTTGCTTCTTGTTGCATATTGGGATATTCTTTTTATTTATAAAGTGTTTGTTATAAGTACGCTACTCTTCTTCTACATAAAGATGTAACTTGCTTTGCATACTTTCTAATATTTGATTTATCTATAATCGGTTTCTTATAATTGAAGTTTTCAATTATATTAGGCTTTTAAACTATGTGCTTCCTTTGTTTCACTTTTAGTACATATGCATTTATATTTGTTTTAGAAATTTTAGTTTTACTACAATTTTTATAAAGAATCTCAAACTTTTTATTCAAAAAAATTTATGTTAATTATTAATAATTTTATTTATAGGAGTATGTATTTATTTTATTCATTAATTTTGATTTTAAATAACCGATAAAAAATTTCAACTTTAACGAAAATAGTATAGTCATAGTAACTATAATAATAATTGATAAATGATAAATGAGTGCTTTTATAAATGAAAAATCTGCATGTAAGGGCAGAGAAGTAAAATGGTATTTTTAAATTTTAAAAAAACTAATTGAAGAAAAATCGTTGCAATGTCATTTCAAACTTTACAAACAGGTTGTTGTTTTTTAAATAATAAAAAAATTAAGTGTAATTTAATTAAATTAAAAGATGTGAGTGTAATTTATTTTTATTATTTACTCTCGAATTATTAAATTTCATTTTTGTAATTATATAAATGAGAAATATACTTATGTTTTTGATAATTTTAAGAACCTCTAGTATTCAAGAATGGACGAACATGACCATAGATGCAATAATATTAACGAGGCTATTAAAAGCAATAAGCTCAGTGGTTGTCACCTTTTTCAGACTTAAATACAATTTAGGTACGTATGATAGTGACTGAAAATGGGTGACATTTTTACGAGAAAGAAATCTGTAAGGCGACATAATTTTCACGAAGAGTTATTATTTAGAAATTTGACATACTGACGAGAGACTTGATGCTCCTTTGGGTATTCAGCGAGGGCATTGAGTATGTATATATATATATAAGTAATAAATAAAACAAAAGAAATTGATGGTAATTCCATGATTGACGCGTTAGAACTTTTCTTACTCAAACAATTATTATTAATCATAAGAAAAACTCACTTAAACTACTTATTAGATTATAGAAAAAGAAAATGTTCTTTTCAACAATAATATTAAACACCACAGGGACAAGAAGGAAAGTAAGGGAAAATGACCTAAAATTAAGGCACAAACAGAGAAAGAAAAGGACACTTGCAAATGGAGTTTCCCATTCCGGATGGGCTATCATTTTTTCCACAGACTAGATGACAGTAAAGAATAACATCGACACTTTTATTGAATTTAAGGAATCAATTATTGTATTTTATTTCTTTACCGGAATAAGTTATTATTTACAAATCCGTTTTCAAAGGAAAATGTAATGTTAGTGTAACATTGACTTTTCCTCGTGACATTCCGTTTACTATGTATTTGGTGTGTTTTATTTTCTGCTTTCCTCCCCGACCCAACGCAGCCCACCTTCCTAGTTCCTACGATCACTGAACGTGGACGTTATAAAGCGGCCAGAACTTCACAATAAAAAGCCAACAGGGAACCCCAAATCTGGCGGAAGCAGTCAAATAAGCAGAGGAAAGTACAAAAGTTTGAGCTGGTGATTCCTCGTCTCTTCTTCTCTCTTCATGCCGACCGAGTTGCTCTTCAATTTCTTCTACTTCCGTTAGTTTCACATTACCGTCTTTTTCTTTCCTTCTCTCGTCCCGGAGGTACGTGCTTTGATGCCTTCGCGAGCTTTGTTTATCGATTGAACTCGTCTTTCTCAGGAGTACCATATTTAGCAACTTTTATATGTTTCGAGGATTCTTATGGCTTCTTATTTGCGCAATTCTTGATTACGGTTCTTAGATCTGTGTTGCCATTCAGTTTGGGCGTTACTTTTTCCCCAAGTTATTTCTGAGTTGAGGAATCGTGACAATTTCATGATTCAGTTTCCAAATCTACTGTTGATTACTAAATATAGAAAGGATTTATGGATCTGATAGGAATTGTGAAATTTCGCTTTGATTTCATGGCTCTTGCTTTCCTTTTCATGTTTTCATTCATTTTTTACTGAACCACGTCTTTGAGGATTCCACTAACGCCAGGCAGTTGTATTAGAATTGCAGTTAGTGGTAATATAGTATATAATGGTCATATCCTGGTGCTTGCAGCCTCTTACTGTTTCTCTGAAACATGGAGTTTATCACAATAAACACTGAAGCAATTGTTTTTGTTCTGACAAAATTAGCATATGGTTTTTATCTGCTGCGCATGCCTACCTTAAACAAAGTTTTAATTTTTGCATAGGACTTGCTTATTGCTAATTTTACATCATGTTGACAAGCAGTAAAATTTAGACATGGATATGTTGCCAAGGATTAGTACGAGAATTTTACTATTTGAATCCTGTGCTTATTTTTCCATGCAGATAAAGCGATTGGATTTCAAAATTAGAGATACATTTCATTGCATGAAGACAGAGGAGTGAAAAATCCAGTTTATATATTCAAATCTCTAGTTCATTATGTCTTCTGCAAGCAAGGGTGATAGGAAGGCTTCTATTGATGCAGCGTCATGGATGTTCAATGTGGTCACATCTGTAGGAATAATCCTTGTGAATAAAGCCCTGATGGCCAGATATGGTTTCACTTTTGGTATGGCGCCATCACGACTTTTTTCATACTTAATTCTTCTTCTGAATTAGCCGACCCCACTTAGTGGAAAAAGGTTTAGTTGTTGTTGTTGTAATTCTTCTTCTGAATCTTTGATTGGTCATGGGTTTACTTATTATAAAAGGCTGCATACCTCATATCTATGTGTTATTTGGATAAACTATCAATTCAATGATCCTTTTAGCTAATATTATATCATGTAGATATAAAGGAGGGAAAACTTGTACCTGGTACTTCTAATAGACGTGATTTTTTTGGGGTTGAGTTTCACCTTCATGTTAGCAATTAGCCTTATTTAATTGGTACAACTTTCGTCCCATGGTTTGGTCAATTCTTGAGGATGAAGTCCTGTTGTGCTAAGTGCTAACTAAATAAACCACCGTCAACAAGGAATCAGAAATGTGAGATTGTCAGTGTAGCATGGGAATGGACTAGCAAGGATCCTAAAAGTTGAAGGGCAAACTATAAGTAGACTTTAGATAGTTTATTCCTCACTTTTGGTTTAACTTTTTTGTGCAAATGAAATTACTTTTTTTTAAAGTTAAAATGAATTGATTGTGTCTGGCCTTGACTGCTTGTGTGCAATACAAGAAAGCATCTAATATTTCAGTGGTAGTAGAACAGGGGACAATGCATCAATAATGCTAGTAAACAAAAATACTACTTAAGTAAAAAAACAGTCATAATGAAAAGATGAAATGAAGATTAATGATATTTGTTATGCTTTCAGTTGATATATTGATGTAAGCTGCTCAGAGTTTTTGTTTTTATTTATTTGTGGCTTGCAGATAAAGCATAACTAAAAAAAAGAAATACAATATTTATTAGAAGTGATGTTCAAGATAGGCATTTAGAATGTTTCACTAGAATATATATACTAAAACAATTCTTCATTTGTATGATTTTGGTTTTGAGAATGGTAAGGACAGAAATATTATTAAATCATATATATCCCACAACAACAACGGCCTTGAAGTATTGCAAATAGAGATGGATGATCATATAAAAGTTTCTTCTATGATGAAGGTTTCATGGTTTTTTCTGAACTTCTGCACCATTCCTAATATAGTATCTCATATAATGCTATTATGCAGCTACAACGTTAACTGGCCTGCATTTTGCCACAACAACCTTGTTGACAACCATTCTTAGGTGGCTGGGATATGTCCAGACCTCTCATCTTCCATTATCTGATCTTATCAAATTTGTTTTATTTGCAAATTTCTCCATTGTTGGAATGAATGTGAGTTTAATGTGGAACTCTGTTGGATTCTATCAGGTAACTCTTGGTAAACTATCAGATTTTCTGCTCTCTGTGACAAAGATTTCAGAATTTACATTATTTCGTGCCTTTTGATTGAAATTGTCAGATTGCTAAGCTGAGTATGATTCCAGTATCTTGTTTCCTGGAAGTTGTCTTGGACAATGTGCGGTATTCAAGGGACACAAAGCTTAGCATTACATTGGTTCTCCTTGGTGTTGCTGTCTGTACAGTCACCGATGTGAGTGTCAATGCTAAGGGTTTTATAGCTGCTGTGGTGGCAGTTTGGAGCACAGCGCTGCAGCAGTACGTAAGTAACACTTTTTCAAACCCAGAGTCTTGCTTAGGAGATGCATCAGATCAAAATGAATTCATGTTTATAAAAGCAGTTCTGGAATTGCTGGATGTGCAATTTTAGGTTCATGATGCTTGTTAACATTCATGAGCATATCGAAACTTATGTAAGAGTTTAATTAGCTTATCATTGATTTAAAAATTAAAAATGATAACATGGGAAGCCTGCAACATATTATCCTTTTAAATCTGGGTTTTGATGACAAATATTGTTCTCAGATTCATTTTGTACATCAGTGACTCGTATAGCTTGTGTCAGTTGACATTTGTAACATACTCATTTGTAAAATATTTTGGTATCATAATCTAGATTGTATACAGCTGATATTTTACACTATGTTTTCTGCAGTACGTACATTTTCTTCAGAGGAAGTATTCTCTTGGGTCATTCAACTTGTTGGGTCATACTGCACCAGCGCAGGCAGCAAGTCTTCTGTTAATAGGTCCCTTTATGGACTATTGGTTGACAAACAAACGAGTTGATGCCTACAACTATGGTTTGACATCCATTGTTAGTTTCTCTCTTTCTTACTCTTTTTGTTTTTTTGGTTGGGCGGAGGGGGTAAGCAGAGGAACATGAAATTTATTGACATAGGTTTACACTGCTAATTTATTAGCTTGCATTCATATAGAGGGACTAATCCTGCATGGCATGTATCAATTGCATGACCAAATTTCTTTTGAATCTTTGGCACTCCTTTGAAATTTTGTGTGAAGCTTCAATAATTTAACCAGATTTGTATGATCTTCTTTCTGTAGACAGTTCCCCTGTGTTTCCCTGTACCATATGCACCTATTTTATGAATCTGACCCCTGATGTTTGCTTGAGCCTAATGCTAAATAGGATTATTGGTATATAGCTGTTCTTTATACTGTCAGTACACATATGCTGTTCTTTATATTCATAAAAGTGGAACATGCTTCAGCTTGACAATTTTCTCATGAATAACTTGTTGCTTGCAATACACATACCGTGGGTATTTTGTATTCTGGGTCTTGAGAATTTATGAGGGCGTCCATCCCGCGTCCCTGATGTACAAGTTTTGACTCTAGGTTATAGTTCCATTTTTTTCTGTTTGAAACTGAAGACAAATGTAGGTTGCATCTCGTATTTATAATGGACAAATACATGCCCTTCTGCATGCATTTTATGTTAACTTTGTAAATACTGTACCTACCGTTATTTAATTGAGCTGTTCTTCCTGTCTGCAGTTGTTCATCATTCTGTCTTGCACTATCGCAGTGGGAACAAACCTCAGCCAATTCATCTGCATCGGCAGGTTTACGGCTGTAACATTTCAAGTTCTTGGCCATATGAAGACTATTTTGGTCCTCGTCTTAGGATTCATTTTCTTCGGAAAAGAGGGTCTCAATCTCCATGTAGTTCTAGGCATGATCATTGCAATACTGGGAATGATCTGGTATGGCAATGCTTCTTCTAAGCCAGGAGGGAAGGAGCGTCGTAGCTTTTCAATTCCTATCACCAAACCACAAGATTATAGTGCGCTACCAGTATCCCCTGAACCGGATCAGAAGGTATAGAAATTAGAAGTAATAAAAAAAGAGAAAGGACGAATGAAATGGAAAAATCAGGTGACCTTTAGATCAGCTGATTCATTTTCTTTACATTTAGAAGGATTCCCTCAATTATTTATAGATACTTAATCCTATTTCTTTGCTTTTGTGTTACTGAGTCGAGGGGAGGACATTTCTAGTGGGTGCAATTATATGTTTAAGAAGGAAAAAGAATAATCTCCATTATGTTTCATTTTTCCAATACAGAAAATGCTACACCATTGCTTTCACAGTAAATGTAATCCTTAATTCCAATTGCTTAAACAACCTCCCCAACAAGAAAAAGAAAAAGAAAAATAGAAAAGTCACATATATAAAAATATGAAAGAAAAAATAAAAGAAAAGACGGTGGGCATGCCCCTCTTTTTAAACTTTTTATCTCAGCCCGTGGATCCAGCATTGGATCCTTTGGCCCCCTTATTGGCACAAATCATATTGTGAAGTTGGGAAGTTAGAATGTGGGGGGCCCTGACAAACTATATGGACTTGTAAGAAATAGTGAAATACTATGGAAACCAAATCGGTCATCTGAATGTAGGGCACTATATTTGACCCTAACAAAATTGTGCTGCCTATCCTCGGAGATTAATAAAAGAGCATAGTAAATGCCTAGCGTTATGTTAGGTGTGGACTTCAAAGTAACGTATTCCTGAATAGTTGAACTGCCTTTCCGGAAGGTTATTGTAAGATTTACTTGCAACGGTCCCAACAACAGCTAGATCTGCATTTTTAACCCCAACAATTTTGCGACACTGGGGAAGCGGGACCTGTAATAAAAGCCTGATTTTCTGAGACATGGGGAATGATGCATTCTTACAAAACAGTAGAAATTAGGTTAAAAATTGACATTTGAGGCATCGTGCACCAGCACTTCTGTAGCAGCACGCCAGCCCCTGGTTCTGTCATGGGCCTTAAAATCAGTCTTCTTTTCCTTCTGTCTTTTTGCAAGTCTTTTTCTTTTCTCTCCTTCACTCCTTGCTTTCAACCTGTTTCTCCTTACTTGGTATTTATCCTGTAAATTAAACTTAAAACGTAAATTTTAAGGCTTGCTAGCTAGTTTCAGATTGGTCCAGCAAATGTTTCGTTCAAGCTTAATCATTCAAGACTACAACATTTTTCTTTTTCTTTTTCCTTTGTCAACAAATTGTCACTATTACATCATTTAATATACGTATTCGACTCTTTTTAATAAATAAAAAATTAGTTATTATTATTTATCCATTGTCAATAAATTAAAAATGATTATATAGTTAAATTTTAATTTGTTTTATCTAACAAACACCAAAAATTAAATTTAAAATCTCGTCTATATTACCTAAACTCTTATTACTTGCTTAGCTATAACTTGATTTCGCGCCATGCTTTTTTTTATTAAAGATTTCATTGTTCCGTCCACATATAGTGCCGGCAAAATAGAAACTTCTTGCAGAGATGCCACATATGGCGACCATGATAAGGATTTTAATTGTACTGAGATATCCTCATTTTTTTTTTGGGGGGGGGGGGGGGGACAAAAAATGAAGGGAAAAAAAATCCGAGAATTCAGCTCGTGAAAATGCCAAAAGTTAGGTTCTAATACAGCTGCTATGGAGGCCCACTTTATTGAAACTATCTGTGTAAGAGTAACCAAGCAATCTTGGCCTAACATTTCGGTGGGAAATGGAAAATTATTAGATGAGCTTATAATTGTAGACTTTTGTGTATCCATACAAGTTTCAACTTGTTGGCAAAATAAATAAATAAATATGTTTTGGCCTAATGTTTATCTGCTTTGCAATATCTAAATGTTTTAAATGCACCCCTTCCCTCTTCTCTTGGGTGACAAAAAAGAAGAAAGAGCATTTTTTTAGCATCAAAATCCATCATAGCAAAACACAAAAAAATTAGATGTCTCTAAACCCCTGATTGTTGTTGCTGATTCTGGTACTAGCTAGTAATAAAACTATATTTAACTGAAAATTTATCCTCTCTCTCTCTCTCTAGCATTTGCATGTTTATTGCCAAAATAATTGTAGGGTCACTCTCAAAAGGTCTTCCCTCTCGTGTGGCATTCATTTTCATTCTCATTTCTCTTTTGTACTTCTTATTTGATGCAAAGAAAGACCAAAAAGAGTGTGAGGCCCACTCACCCTCTCCTCCATCTCACTATCTCACCATAAAAGCAAAAGATGATAATCATAGAACTTTCATTAACAATCCCTTCTAACTTTAGACTTCCACCGTCTTACCCAAATCCGCACGCTCTTAATCCCTTGTCCCACACCCACACCCACACCCACCCCTCCCTTCTACAGTATTTTTCTTATTGCCATAAAATAGTGAATAAATTAATTTACATATATTTTAATTGATTAGTTTTTTAATGAAAATAAATTGCTCAATAATGTCAAACTTAAAAAATTCGAAAGAAAAAAAGCAGTCGAAGTCTAAAAAAAATTTGGGATTGACAGACGGGAGGCCCACCCTCCATGTTTTGGCACATTGGTGAACCAAGTTAGTGGCCCCATCCCATTGCCCGCACGTAGGTCCCTCAAACCCTTCAATTATTTTTTGCGCGTGATTGTGCACGTGTGGTGTCCTCTCTTTCAATCTCTCTCTCCTTCATTGATGAATTTGTTCCCCCTCTTAAATTGCTCGGTGCAATTCACACCCCACTCAAATTAAGATTATCTACTTATTGCTGTAATTAAAATCCACCGTGAAATCAAGAATAAACGAGAGCGAGCTCTGAAAAATGGATATAAGCAGTACAACCACGGCGATGGAGCTTGAGCTCGGTAGAGTAAGAGTGACAGTTCGGCCAACGTGTCCTCGACCGTGAATAAGCGCATTGGGACACGTCATCAAGCCAGACACCAGCACGTGTTGATAGCAGCTTGAGGTCGGTCCCTCTAATATCACCGTCGTGATGATAAAAAAATTTGAAAAATTTACGAGCTCCTTCTCTTTTATTCACACAAAAACTTAACCTCCATTTTCAGTGCCCATTTATTCATTCTCGTTCAGTCTCGGCGTCCCATTTGGGAAATCATCGTCTCGGAAGGGCCCCTCCCTCGTATTACCGAAAGAGTGGGTAAAATATCTTTGTTCCTACCTTCATGTGTTGACGACGGTGACAGACTGACAGCCACGTCAGCCTCGCTGGGTGACACGGGAGCGAAACTCTTTGTAACGCATTGGTTAAAAATAAATAAAAATCCAATATAGTCTAGTTAGAGGCTGCCACGTGAGGAAGATGGTCAAACATAAAAAGGTTAGGGAAGGAGTGTTAGGAGGGAACGAATATTGGGGAGTATCACAATTATGGAAGCGCTGAGAGAGTGGGGAAAATGCTTCTATTGTTGTCGTTACCAAAGATTCACCCTTTTTTCATTTGCCCAGAGAAACGACGTACATAACTGTAAAAACTGATTACCATCAACTATTTGCTGCTTCCCTGCCACTTCAGTCTATATCAAATAACTTCTCAGTACATTTCGTTTTTACATTTTTAATTTCGCCTCTTTTTAATACTAAAAAATAAAATAAAATAACGATTTTGAATTTATTACAAAGTAAATTACATGTTATCCATAGAGAGAGAGAGAGGGGTGAAAAACAAATAATTAGCTGCCAATAAATTAAAAACGCTCGTGAACAAAAAAGGGCCATTTAATTAATGACATAGAATCTCCATTAATTGATGGTGATGGAATCTAGAGGGAGAAATTACATTCGTATTAAACTAATCAATTCAATTCATCTCACACATTCTCCCAGACCCACACCTTTAACAATAAATAAAAATAATTATTATGCGAACGAGTTTCTTTTTTCAATACCTTGCAATTAAATATTAAAAGGTTAACTAAATCAACAATGTAATGATCTAATAAACAGATTCATTTAAGAGTCAAAAAAGGGAGAGAAATTAATGTGAAATTAAATTAGAGTCTCACATGGCATGTGAGCAACAGCTGTGGACTCGATAAATACCCTTCCTCTTACCTCGTTTATTTCGATTTTTCACTCTATGCACCCTCTCTCTCTCTCTCTCTCTCTCTCCCTCTTTTGTCTGAACTGAACCAGAGCTTCTGAGCTCTCTCTAATGGCACCCCTCGTCCCCTAAAACAGCTACCCACTCTCTCTCTCTCTCAAAACCTCCCCAAAAAGAAAATTAACATGAAACCTCTATATCTCACCAGCTACCACTGTTGCTCTTTCTTCATCTTCTTCTCCCTCACCTATCTCTCTCTCCGACCAGCACCTTCATCCTGTGCTCCGTCAGTTTCCAGAGACTCCACTCAGCAGTTGATCGACTTCAAGGCTTCTCTGCCAAACCCATCTCTACTTCAGAACTGGCTCCCAAATCAAAACCCATGTTCCTTCACTGGGATTTCCTGCAAGGAAACCCAGGTTTCTTCCATAGACCTCAGCTTCGTCCCCCTGAGCACCAATTTCAGCCTTGTCTCTGCCTATCTCCTCACCCTCGACCAATTGGAAGTTCTTACCCTGAAATCCACCAATCTTTCCGGTACCATTAGTGTACTCTTCCCTAGGTCCAAGTGTAGCACCTCATTGAGCAGCATAGATCTATCTCAGAACGCTTTGTCTGGCTCGCTTTCAGACTTACCCTATCTAGCCTCCTGTTCAAGTTTGAAATCCCTCAACCTTTCTAATAATATTCTTGAATTTTCGGGGAAAGATTCCGCCGGGTTGAGGCTCAATCTTCAAGTCCTTGACATCTCTTTCAATAACATTTCGGGTCCAAACGTTGTCCCTTGGATCTTATCACCGGGTTGCGACAACATCCGTCACTTGGCTCTCAGAGGAAACAAAATCACCGGAGGAATTAACCTGTCGAAGTGCAAGAAATTGCAGCATTTTGACATTTCCTCTAACAATTTCTCTGTAGGTATTCCTTCATTCGGGGAATGTTCGACTTTAGAGTACCTTGACATCTCTGCCAATAAGTATTCCGGTGACATTGGCCTCGCCCTCTCTTCCTGCAAGCAGCTCAGCTTCTTGAACATTTCGGGCAACGAGTTCTCGGGTCCGATTCCCTCACTTCCTGCTGGCTCTCTGCAGTTCCTTTATCTTGCTAGCAACCATTTTCAAGGACAGATTCCGGCACCACTCGCCGACTTGTGTTCCACTCTAGTCGAGCTCGATCTTTCCTCAAACTACCTCTCCGGCTTGGTGCCGAGCGGTTTGAGCGCTTGTTCTTCGCTGGAATCCCTTGATATATCTGAGAACAAGTTATCTGGCGAATTACCAATTGAAATTTTCATGGACATGAGCAGCTTGAAAAAGCTCGTTCTTTCGTTCAATGATTTCGTTGGTAATTTACCTGGGACTTTGTCGAAGCTGGTGAACTTGGAATCGTTGGATCTGAGTTCTAATAACTTCACTGGGTCTATACCTAGAGGGCTATGTGAAGATCCTAGGAATAATTTCAAAGAATTATACCTACAGAATAATCTGTTCACGGGTTCTATTCCACCCACACTCAGCAACTGTTCTCAGCTGGTTTCCTTGGATTTAAGTTTCAACTACCTGACGGGGACTATCCCTTCCAGCTTGGGGTCTCTTTCGAAGCTCCGTGATTTGATTATTTGGCTAAATCAGCTCCATGGCGAAATACCCCAAGAGCTCATGTACATCAAAACCCTTGAGAATTTGATTTTAGATTTTAATGAGTTGACAGGAACAATTCCTTCTGGCCTAAGCAACTGCACCAACATGAATTGGATCTCCTTGTCTAATAACAAGTTGAGCGGGGTGATTCCGGCTTGGATTGGTCAACTTTCGAACCTTGCAATCCTGAAACTGAGTAATAACTCCTTCTCTGGGAGGATTCCGCCGGAGCTTGGGGATTGTCATAGCTTGATATGGTTAGATCTAAATACAAATTTTCTGAACGGGTCAATTCCTCCTGAATTGTTTAAGCAATCTGGGAAAATTGCGGTGAATTTTATTAGTGGGAAAACTTATGTGTATATCAAGAATGATGGCAGTAAGGAGTGTCATGGAGCAGGGAATTTATTAGAGTTTGCGGGGATCAGTCAGGAACAGTTGAACAGAATTTCAACTAGGAACCCCTGCAACTTCACTAGAGTTTATGGAGGTAAGCTCCAACCTACATTTAACCATAATGGTTCTATGATTTTTCTGGATATTTCACACAACATGTTGTCGGGTAGTATTCCCAAGGAGATTCGGAGCATGTACTATTTATACATTTTGAATTTGGGTCACAATGATATATCTGGAAATATCCCTGGAGAGCTTGGAAGCTTGACAAATATCAACATACTTGATCTCTCCCACAATAAGTTTGAAGGGCAAATTCCACAAACTTTATCAGGCCTTTCCATGCTCAATGATATTGATCTGTCTAACAACTATCTATCAGGACCGATTCCTGAATCTCCTCAATTTGAAACCTTTCCGGCTGTCAGATTTATGAATAATTCTCGTCTCTGCGGATACCCTCTTGATCCATGTGGGGCAGACTCAGGATCAAGTGCAAATGCCCAACATCAGAAGTCTCACAGGAGACAGGCATCTCTTGCAGGGAGTGTGGCCATGGGATTGCTATTCTCCCTCTTCTGCATCTTTGGTTTGATTATAATTGCGATTGAGACCAGAAAGAGGAGGAAGAAAAAGGAATCTACTCTGGATGTCTACATTGACAGTCATTCTCATTCTGGTACAGCCAATGTGAGCTGGAAGCTGACAACTGCCCGTGAAGCACTTAGCATAAACCTTGCGACATTTGAGAAGCCCCTCCGGAAACTTACTTTTGCAGATCTTCTTGATGCTACAAACGGCTTTCACAATGACAGTCTTATTGGTTCTGGTGGTTTCGGTGATGTATACAAGGCACAGTTGAAGGATGGAAGTGTTGTGGCCATCAAGAAACTGATACATATCAGTGGGCAGGGTGACAGGGAATTCACTGCTGAAATGGAGACTATAGGAAAAATCAAGCATCGGAACCTAGTTCCCCTTCTGGGCTACTGCAAGGTTGGAGAAGAAAGACTCTTGGTTTATGAATACATGAAATATGGAAGTCTAGAAGATGTTTTGCATGACCCGAAGAAAGTTGGGATCAAGCTGAACTGGACAGCAAGGAGGAAGATCGCCATTGGGGCTGCCAGGGGATTAGCTTTTCTTCACCACAATTGCATCCCACACATCATTCATAGAGACATGAAGTCAAGTAATGTATTGCTTGATGAACACTTGGAAGCCAGAGTCTCTGATTTTGGAATGGCTAGGCTTATGAGTGCTATGGACACCCATTTAAGTGTCAGCACCCTAGCAGGCACCCCTGGCTATGTTCCTCCCGAATATTATCAGAGCTTTAGATGCTCCACTAAAGGTGATGTTTATAGTTATGGTGTAGTTTTGTTGGAGCTGCTAACAGGGAAACGACCTACGGATTCAGCTGATTTTGGCGATAATAATCTTGTGGGCTGGGTTAAACAACATGCGAAACTGAAAATAAGTGATGTTTTTGATCCTCAGCTCATGAAAGAGGACCCAAGTCTTGAGATTGAGCTTTTGCAGCACTTAAAGGTTGCTTGTGCTTGCTTGGATGATCGACCTTGGAGGCGTCCCACAATGATTCAAGTCATGGCAATGTTCAAAGAAATCCAAGCGGGGTCTGGGATTGATTCCCAATCCACCATAGCCACAGAAGATGGAGGTTTCGGTACTGTTGAAATGGTAGAGATGACCATAAAAGAAGCCCCTGAATTCAGCAAGCAGTAGGCAACAAATTCAGCAAAGATTCAAGTGGATTCTTCGGGAGAAAAGAAGAAAGAAGGAGGAGGAGATGACGCAATCAGCTCCCCAAAAATTTTTCCTTCTTCTTTGCCGCTCCAAATTATTTCAGGAAAAGAGGAAACGGATAAAAGTGTATTGCCTGTGTCTCTATCATTCCATGTATGTAATATTGTTATTTTTACTTCAAAGTTGTTTAACTTGTGATAAATTTGTATATAAACAGCTTCAGTTCAGTTGTCACCATTCTTGTTTCCTAAAATTCGATGATCCTCTATCTACGACCGACCCCAGTGATGGTGACTAGGTGAAGAACCTTTTGGCCCTAAGCACAGGCTGTCTTGATTTGTTTTCCCCATTTTAACATTTTTGCCAATTTTCCTCCAAATCGACGTTAGGCAAAGTTTGGCCTAGTTGTGACCCTGTCTATGAACAGGGTTCTCATCCCAGTAGGCTCCGATTTTAAGTTCTTCAGGTTTCGGTCCTTGTCTTTCTTTTGAGGTAGGACTCTCTATGCGCGTTTCTTGGATCAACCTCGAAATTAAATGCGTGAAAATATTTCCCTTCGGCACCTGAGGAGAAAGAATGAGAGGGAAAATCAAAGATTAGACACCTCAACATTATTTGACAACTTTAATTCGACCATGTTTGATTAAATCGAAGTCCCATAATTGCAAACCTTTAACATGTCAAATTAGTAATTTCGTAAGTATCAAGAATCTTCCCCTCATAAGTTATCTCTCTTTTCTGATCCGTAAAAAAGGGAGCAAACGAATGGCATCTTTGTCCGCTTCCCATGACGTCGTGCTTTCCACGTGATCTGGACCATTTATGCGGTAAATAATTGCTTCTTTTTTTTTTTTTTTTTCTTTTTGACTGGGACAACGTGCACAGAAAAATATTTTGATTATTATATCTCAATTGACGTAATTACAAAGTGTTTAACTTCAATAGTAGATGGTTGATTATAACGCGAGATGTTTGAATTCCTGAAAAAATATTTATAAAACAAAATAATTTTAATATTTTAAACAAAACTAATTTTATATTCAAAGAATAAAGAAACTTGTATGTATCTAAAGATTTGAACTTTGAATGTATTAAACTTACATTTGCACCGTTCCTTTTTTGCCTGTGTCCTGCATTTGTTTCACATTTCCTTTCAAAAACTAAGTTACTCGGAATTTATTGACCAGCCCAACTATATTGAAGTTTAACTTAAAAAAGAGAGTATTGAAATGAGATTGCAGCGCAAGATACCCTCTTAGCTATTAATGATGCGTCGTTTCTTCTTTCTTTGATCTTAATTTAATGAACCCGATCATATCTTTTCTTGTTTCATTGTCTGGGTTACAATTTTTGCTCGAGTTGGAATAACATTTTCGGTCCTCTAATCTGTCATTAGATGAATTACGGGTGGGTGTTCACATTTTTATAAAATAAGATATAGTTGAGTGATTTGTTGGTGTAATTATATAAGAAAGTACAAACAGTCGTACTTAGGAATATTATTGTGCATGTTTCCTGAGGAATTTTGTAATACATTTGCCTACTTCCATTCTTATAAATTGAAAGAATATGTTTAATAATAAATAAATAAATAAAGAGATATTATATCGTCAGTGATTTTGTTATTTATTTCAACCGCACGGACAAGAAAGAAAATGCGACTAGAAAAATAAATTACGGAAGGAGGTTAATTAAGAACAAGAGAAAATGGAACAGATGAGGTCGGGAGGTAACATTTATTTATTTTGATTGGGATTCGTCGAAACACTTCCTCAAATGTCACGACCGTGTAAATTTTGGTGTAGTACGCGAGGGAGTTGTTTGACCCAAAATTGTAGGCTTCGAAGCAAATAGCTTTTGGGTGCCTTCAGGAAGTGAAAAAGGTCCTGTGGTTCGCGCATTCCAAGGCACAGCTATCAGAATGACACGTGGGGTAAAGGGCCACCTCGTTCTGTCGGAAATGCTTACCCTACAACGTCATACGATGCCGTCGCTTTCGGGTCCCGCTTCCATGGGTTCCTCACAAGATGCTCCTCGACTTAACTCGGGTAATTTTAATATTTTATTTAATCCCTGATATATTTTACCCAATTCTTCTTTTTTTAAAAAAATATATATATTTACCGTAAGAAACGGCAAATATTTTGAAGTTTTATTTAGAGATCAGATGAAGCTAGCAAATGCAAAACAAGTTGGTCACAACTTACAAGGCATAAGAGTCCTTACTCCGCAACGTCACGTTAACTAACCACCTTGGAGTTTTAGGACAGGCTGGTTTGGGTGAAGTAACCGGCTCATGCATGAATTGAAAAACAATACCACCAGCTAGAACAAGAATTCATTAGAAATTAAAAAGAACAACTTGGGCACTTGCAAACAAGTGTATTCCAGTACCACTGTTACAATTTGGTCAAGTAATGAAGGTTGAGGTTGAACGTAGTTGAAATGTGTGAACCGCCACCCGTGGGACCTGACCTAAATGAACTCCGGGTAACAGACGGGAAGGAGGCAGTGTATGGGGGCAAGTGGGGCACGAGAAATTATTGATCCACTTACGTCTGGCCGGATCTTCCCACGTGCGCTTACCCACCCTTTCATCTGGATAAACATCACCATACGACAAACAAACAAACAAAAAGTGACGGCCCTGATTTTGCCACTCTTTCTATTTTACGATTATTTATTTCTTCACTACTTTTTCTGTTTTCAAATATTTATTTTTTATTCTCTTGCGAAAATTTAATATTCAAATCAAAGCATTCAATTTTCACTATTCAATATTTTAACCGTAATTTGCTTTTCTTTTCTTTTTTTAAAAAAATATTTTCATTATAAATAAAGAATTGATCCTCCCCGCGCTCACACATTCCAAACCCGGTCATACCTTGGACGAAATAATTAATTTGCATAACTATTTTCCAAGATATTAACAAATAATTTTATTTTTGGATTATTACATCACATGTAGCACCTCTTTACAGTATATCACATTTACCCCATTCTGCAATTGATAAGAATAAAGAAGAAACGAAATTTATACAGATAAAAAATGAATATTCGAAGCATTAAATGGGGGGAAAAAATTGAAGGGTACGAGTAGGAAATGGTCGGTGGGTGATGGGGGGAAAACAATAGGAAGGGCATTGGGCAGAGCACAGCTAAGTTATGAATTAAAGAAATAATTAAAATTCCATAATTCGTGCTTGGGGTTCCTCATTCACCGGACAGCCTTCGGCATAAAACCTCCGAGATGTCTACCAAAAGGGGAAGTTGTTAGATTCAAATCTTAACGCGTTCTCGACTGATGACGCTCGAAACCCATTTATTAAAGTTCAAGCTCTTCGAATAATTGAGACCTACCCTTTAAAAAAACGCAAGAAGCCCATAAATATCGAGGTAATGCATTGAAAGATACATAATAAAAAAAAATAAAAAATTAAGCATCTAAAATCGAAAGGCAGAGAGAGAGATAGAGAGAAAGAAAAACCTTGAAATCAGGGTTTGAACGTGCGGGTCACGAGGGACCACGTGGTGGTACCCGCTGGCACCGGTACGAGCATTCAAGGAAGCTAGCTCTGCCTCTGTGCGACTCCCTAGTCTTCAGGCTCTTGCCTATATTTTCGAGATGGATCCAGCTTTTCACGTATGTATTTTAGTGCTAATTTGAATTAAGATCCATGCGTATTGTGTTCAAAGTGCGTGTCAATTTTTATAATCCTTATTAAAATATTGTAAGGATAATCTTGGACATTAGTAGGGGCTCACGTGCCTGTCTTAGGCCCTAAACAACGTTACCATTTTCTTTTTTAAAGTTTGTCTCCAAATTAAATAAATAAATAAAACCTTAAGTTTTCGATACCGGTCGATGGGAATGAGGTATTCAAGAAGGCTTTTTGTTTAAGGAATCTAAGTTAATGTCCGTGGGCACTTCGAAAAGAAGGTCGGATTGCAATTGCATATACCCCCAAAATTTGGTACCATTTGATTTTTACTATGTAATTCTTCTATATTATTTTTGTGAGACAAATTCTTCTGTATTCATTAATGATAACTTGTAAAAGCTTGTAACCGTGCATTATCATCGTCATACTTGTTTCCATAATTTTATCAATAACAAATCTTTCAGGACTTTTATTTTTTTAGTCTGAATACTTCGAGACTTTGGCCAAAAGAAATCATTCAATTACATCCTTAAAAAAACATTTTGAAATGTATTTTTTTTATACAAATATATTTATATATTTTAAATATAAAACTGACCTTATTTATAGCATTAAAGTTATTTATTTTCACAAATATTTTTTTTATATTTAAATAACTGGCATGATAAAAATATATTATTATCTATTAACTTACTTATTATTTGAATCAATTTACAGATGAAATATATTTTTGTATGTATGCATGCACGTGTATCACTCTATTATAGAAATGCAGCTTCAACTTTCACCGTGAATTTTGTCACTTGATGTCTATGGCTTCAGTTTTATTCATTTAACAACTCAAATTAATAATTCCTTTTTATTTTTTAATTTCTACGTCTATTAATTCATTTTCCTGGGGTTCAAATATATGATCCAGGTTTTCGATGGATAATACAAGCTTCCCAGCGGGTTGAGTCGTCACAGATGCATAATGGTATTGTGCTGTTCGCATGGCGAATACGTCTGTCTGACAAAGCGAAATGATAAATAGAGTGAAAGGATTTTGAAGTGCATATCCAATATATAGTTGGCCTCTGTTATTCATCATTAGCTTACTTGAGATTTCTGCGCAGAATATTATAAATCAAAATTGAAATTTTTTTTATATTTACTCTTTGGATTAAAGTTTTTGTTATTTACTTTTTTTCACCAAAATTTTTGTTAGGTTTGACAACTAAAGTGTTTTTATAAATAATACTTTAATATTTAAGTTAATACTAAATATTAATATAAAAAAATAAAGAAAGAAGAAAGTAAAAAAAATCCATATATATATGATAACGACAACTACTACTTATAGAACAAAAGAGAAATAAGAATTACTCAATTTTATTTATATTATTAATTACAATATCTTTCTTATTGAATGTATTGCTAATATCACGTAAAATAACATAACTATCAGTCCTTTTCATTTTTATTTATTAATAATATTGATTAAATTATTCTTTACTCCCTTATTTTATTTTTTATTTTTATTTTTATCACTTAACTAAAAATAATTTTTTAAAAATCTCTTAACTTTAAAAAAAATTATTTATATCATAAATCATAATTTAAATACAAAATTGAAAAAATAACACTTTTAAATCTTAAACTCTAAAACTATAAAATTTTACACTCTAATTTCTATAATCATAAAACTCTAAATTCTATAATTTCAAATTCTAAAATCTCAAATCTCAACATCTGATAGTCTAAATTTTAAATTTAAAATTTTAATTTTCAAATCTCAATATTAAATCTCCAAACTAAAAAATTTTAAACTCCAAAAAACTAAAATATTAAAATTTAAATTCAAAAACTTCAAACCTCATACTTAAAAATTTTAAACCTTAAATTGCAAACTGTAAAGTCAAAATTTTAAAATTTAAAATTCTAAATTCTAAATATTAAGATCTCAAAATTTCAAACTTTAACTCCCAAACAACAAATTAAAAAATTCACACCTTAAACCCCTAAACTCTAAATCTCAAAATTTTAAATTTTAAATTCTAAATATCAAGGCCATAAAAATCTAAACAATAAACTTCAAAAACTAAAATTTTAAACTTCAAACCACAAATTTAAAACTTCAAAACACCAAAACCTCAAACTCCAAATCTTACATCACAAATTCAAAAATTTTAAACCCTAAATTTCAAATCTCAAACTGTAAATTTCAAATCTTAAAATTACAAACTTTAAATCTTAAACCTCTAACATCTAAATTATAAAGATCAAATCTTAAACCTTAAACTCTAACTCTAAACTCCAAATATCAAGACTTTAAAACTTCAAATCAAAAACTATAAATCCAACTCTAAAATTCAAAACCTTAAACCCTAAACCTTAAAACTTCAAATTCCAACACCCTCAACCCTAAGCCATAAAATCTAAACCCTAAAACTTTGAACAATAAAATATTAAACCTTGACATGTATAAAGTTTGGAAATTTTAGATTTGAGATTTAAAATTTTGAAGTTTGGTATTTAGAGTTACGTGTTTTGGGATTTGGGATTTTGCATTTAGAGGTTTAAGGGTTGTGGTTTGAGGTGTAGGAGTCTAGGGTTTAAAATTTCAAATTTTAGGGTTTAGAGATGTAAAGTTTTGTTGTTTGGATTTTAACATTTGGCATTTTGACTTTTCTAATTTGAGGTTTTATGGTTTTAATATCTAGGGTTTGAATTTTAAGATTTTAGTGTTTGGCATTTGAATTTTATGGGTTTTGAATTTGACATTTGGAGTGTTTAGAGTTTAAATTTTTGAAATTTATGGGCATAAAGTTTTGGTGTTTTGGGTTTTAGGTTTGATATTTTGATTTTTCTAATTTGGGTTTCCACTTTAAATATTTGGAGTTTAAAATTTAAAATTTTATGATCTTGGTATTTGGAGTTTAAAGTTTGCGAGTTTAAAATTTTGATGTTTGGTATTCCATGTTTAGAAGTTTGGAATTTGTTATTTGGAGTTTTTGGGTTTGGGGTTTTGAGGGTTTATAGATTGAAGTTTAGGATTTACAATTTGATGGTTTAAGATTTTAGAGTTTGAGATTTACATTTTAGAATTTAGAAGTTAGAGGTTTAGGTTTTTAGGTTTTGGGGTTTGGCTTTGAGTTTTAGAGTTTAGAGATTTAGTGTTTGGAGTTTTAGAGTTTAGAGATTGAGATTTAGAGTTTGGTGTTTAAAGTTTAGGATTTTATCTTTGAGATTTAGAGTTGTGCATTTTTTTGTTCGAGTTTTAAATTTTGAATTTTAGAGTTTATTATTTAGGATCTAAGAGTTTATAGTTTGGAATTTAGGATTTTAAAATTTTAAATTTAAAAATAATTTTTTTATTTAAATTATAGTTTAGCATATAAGTAACATTTTTTTTAAAAGATAAGAGATTTTAGAAAAATTATTTTATTTAAAGGGACACAATGAAATTTAAAATAAGTTAAAGGGTTAAAGAGTAATTTAAGCAAAATTGTCACTAGAAAAGAAAAAAAATGAGAGATATTTATGTTATTTGAAGTGCTATTTATAAAAAGAATTATAGATTAAGAAGGATATTACAATAATTATTAAATTAGAAGGGACATTGTAATTGATAGTATAAATCAAAATAAGTAAATACTTTTTTAAAAGATAATTTGAGAGAATTGTTTTTGCAATTCTTAGTAAAGTATTTTATTTTGTAGTTATGTAAAGGGGAAATAGCTTATAATCGAGTTTATAGTAAATTTGGTTAAAGAAATTATATCGTGGACTAGATGACCCATCAATTCAATAAGTCATTTAGTCAGCCCAATAAAATTAAGTTAGCTATTATCATTTTCTTAACATCCACTTCTCTATCTAATTTGTTTATAATTTACATATAATGAGCGATTTAATATAACCCTTGGAACTTTTAAAGATAAATCTGCTTTTTTAAATTTTGGAGGATAAATTTAATTGGCATTTAGTTTGTGATTGAGTGGTGCGACATCAAAGAAGAGAGACAAAAGATATATTATTAATGCTGGTTCCGCTTTAAATATTTCTTTTTTAAGGAAAGATAACGTATTGATTGAAACTAGAACGAATGCTGAAAGGTCACCGTAGAAATGGGTAACACGAATGACGAACATAAGGCAATAATGGCTAATGATTCACATTTTTGCTGAAATCACTTAGAGTTTGCAGGCACGCACGCACACAATAGCCACACTACGCAGTTTAGAAGAGCCGAATTAGGTTACATAAGAATTGCTTTTACACAAAGTTTAATTTTTGTTCTCCAAAGACTATGTAATAATATACCTAAGCTTAAATAAATAACTTTCATAAGATGTTAATGATAGAAATAACAACATAAATTTGTATACAAAGTACAAATTATTCTAACTTTATTTTCATATTTTTAATTTTTTGAACTAGTATTCCAACTTTATTTATTAACTCACTCTTAAATGGCTTCAAGTCACATCAAGTTAATAAAACTTTTGTAAGTATCATATAGTAGCCCATGACACAAATAACAAGATGGCTTATTGGACCCATTAAATTAGTCCACCCAATTATCCAAGAAAAGGTATAGGCCTGTTTTTTTTTGGACAAGGTATAGGCCTGTTACTTCTTAAACAAAATTATAATTTGGCCCATTAAAGGAATACAAAAAGAGTCCAAATCCAAACTTGATCCTACTTACAGTCTTCGGGTAGATACATTGAAGCAAGATCGTTGGCCCAGTTCAAAAGTATAGATCTTGCGCTTTTGCCTCATTTTCTTTATTACCTTCAGTTTTTAACAGTAAAGTAAAATTTGCGTCCTGCCAAAGTTTGGAAAATTAAAATAAAATGTAGATTCAAAATTGTAAGATTTTGACGTTTGAAAAAGTCCCAAGAATGTATTGACAGACATAAACTACTGCTGGTACAGAGACTCGGCTTCATTTTGTTAGATTCGACGGTGTATCCACTTTTGGTTCTTAGACCTTCTCATCCTCTTTCATGCTCAAGAATCGAGAACCCAGTAGGATAAAGGGTAGGCAGGCTAGCTAGGTATATTTAAATGCTCTTGTCCCCATATGTTTAAAAGGACAAAGCATACACTTTGTTTCAAGTGTTACCTTATTATACGGTGAAAACTATCCTGCATTTAAACCAGTGTTACTTTTACTCAGTTAGTGACTTTTGGGAACAACAGCAGCAGAGACTGAACATACTGTAGGAGCACAAGCTATACATTACGTAAAACTGAGAAATTATTTATTAAAGAGTAAATGCAGCAAAGTATAGCAACTTAAAATTACGATGTGTAGTAGTAGTTACATGGAAGATCTGATTAACACAAACACACACTTATGGCGTGCTTGGAATGGGTGAAAATGGGAATTAGTAGATGGAGAAGAGTGAAAATTGACAAAATAAATCAAAGCACGCAGACATGCAAACATTGTCAATTTTCACTCCTCTCTGTCTACGCATAGTTTTTTCTTTTTCCATTTTCGTCTCTTCTAAGCACGCCCCTGGCTACAGCAGACATAATAATATAAAATTAATTATTAAGTTTGTGTACAAGGCTGGCTACCACAAGAAATTACTAAGCTGAGATGGAGTTTGAGATTCTTCGAGATCATTTGAGGGGGAGTGAACATGCCTCCCTTCATATGTGGTTATCACCATCCTTGGATCCTCGGCTAAGCGCTCCACGCGTTTCTTTACTCGACAGTTATCTTGTGTGCAGCGGTAGTAGCTTCTGCATGCGATATTAGTTAGAGAACCACATATCCAATTAACATTGCCAAATTTTCGTGCT
The DNA here is from genome assembly GCA_037074535.1 of Gleditsia sinensis. Lineage (NCBI taxonomy): Eukaryota > Viridiplantae > Streptophyta > Magnoliopsida > Fabales > Fabaceae > Gleditsia > Gleditsia sinensis. The sequence goes on along the minus strand of CM073464.1, from coordinate 1,863,029 downwards.
TTTCCAAACAAGAAAAAAACTCCTGCAATTTTTCTTTTATATAAAAGTGATCGATTATATACCCTTAACATCTTTAGTGATGGAAATAATTTTCCCCATGTTACTCGCTAAATTAAATTTTCTCAGAACCGCTAAACAACCACTACAAAAGCGAAGCAATTATGATCAAACTAATGAGAGAGAGTGAGGGAGAGAGAAAATATGTAGGATGTGTTGGGATGACAGACAAAGGTTTAATCAAAGTATATATATTCTTTCAACTTTTTTGTGATGTGCAGTTATTAATTAAAGCAAAAGGAGAGAGGAAATTTGAAATTTGAGTGGGAATACCTGGGGTGCTGCGTGTTCTTCACCACCTTCTGCCCGTACTTCCTCCACTTGTAGCCATCATCCAACACATCCACATCGCTCATGGTCTTGAAGCAAAACCTAGGCTCCCTCACCTTCCTTCTTCCCTTGATTTTCTTCATCTTCGTGGCAGAAACCCCTAGATGATGCTCTCGATCTCCTTCACTTCCCTTGCTGCTCAAACAATCGTTTATTTCTCCCCATGCCCTATATAAATTCATTAATTACATGCAGCCACACCCAGGTTTCTAATTAGTTAGAGGATATCTTAATATAAAAACAAGTTTACTTAATTAAAACGATTAGATGTGAAAAGTGAAAACTAAAGTGCGACGGTCCTACGTACCATGGATTTATACTCGATCTATGCAAGGAAAGGAGTTGGGCTCCTCCCAAACTAGCAGTGATATCTTCCCTTGGCTTATGGGCTGTGGAGGCGAGTAGGGTTTCCGTTAGATTTACTGTAGTAGTAGGAGTAGAAGCTGCTTCGGATGCGAGTGATGAAGGAGCTATGGCACTGAAGGATTTCAAAGATTGATGGCAACCCAAAGAAGGGAAGGTCAGGTGTACTGGGAAAGGAAGAAACTCCATCTGATCCTGCTCCTCAAACAAGCTCTGGTTCACAATAGCTTGGGACGTTGTTGACATCGCTACTTTCGATCTCCCTCTCCCTTTTTCAACCCTCAGCCCCTGCGTCTATCTCTCCCTGTCGAAGATCACAAAGAAAACAGGTTGGTTTTCCTTACAAGAACCTGATCTGTACTTACGAGGTTGATCTTTTCTAGGGCAAGATTGAAGGGTTTTTTCTGGAACTTCGGCGAAGAGATTACACCCAAGAACGGAAAAGTATATAACTAATAACGTCGCAAAACCACTTTACCTTTCTGTTTGGCTCTCATTTTTTCTCTGTCATCTTGTATATATAATTAATTAGCATGTGAAGGGCGAGTAAGGGTAGGCATGGGATAAGAAGATATGAGTGATGAGTCGATGAACTAATTCAAATAGGCATAAAGGAAGCGAAAAATGTGCAAAAAGTTAAGCTTGGAGACTTTTTGTATCATTTAAATTTTCAACCAAAGCTGGGCGGTTTGGACTTGGGTGTGATATGGATCTGCTGCAAATAATGGTACTGTTTGTCCTCAAAAGCTTGGAAATTCCATGTCCTTCATGGTTAGTGGAATTTTACTGTATCAGAGAGGTCAACAATACTGGACAAAAGGCTCAACATTTGCCCTTAAAGTTGTATGAAACTTCCATGCAACAGCTCGTTACTGTAGACACAAATTATTGAATGTACAAAAGCAAAACCTGTTGAGTGCACAATAATAGAAACAGAGATGCATAACCAAATATAAGTGAAAATTATGATTCACCACAAAATCTCTCTAAAAGAGTAAAGATAGCGGGTGATGATACTTATATCTATCACTTTATAGGGTTTCTTAGGGGGGCATATCTCTTTGGGACACCATGGTATAAAAGAAATATCAGAGGACAATGATGATGAATCTTGGGTGCATATCTATCACACCCTCTCTGCATCGACGGTGAAGATATCATTATGATGGGTGATAGAGGGCCTATTTGACTTTTTTTGCCGCAAAAAAGTTAATCGCCTTTTCTCAACTCTCTTTTTCTATTTAACTTTCCAACACTCGAGCTAACCCCACATACACCCACCTTTTATCTCAAATTCCAAACCACCTTGTAATACTGTTATCGTCTCCTGAATTATTAAGTGTAACAATCATGGTTAACTTTATAATTTGTTGTGTCTAAAAATTTGTGGACCAATCTGGGCGCCATTGAAAGCATAGTTTCTCAAAAAAATTACCCATAATTCAATAATTATGTGTTCTGTGTACTTTATCTAGATGTTAAACCCCAAATAAAATGATGAACTTCATTTGCAGAAATTAATGAATGCAGTGAAAGTAGCTACCGAGTAAGAATTCCTGTACAGTAGTAGTAAATAAGAGGATTGAATTATGATTTCATTTTATTAATTATGAAATCCATGAACAATTATATATATATTGCTAGTGATCCTAGTTTTATTATGTGCTACGTACATTCAGGAGTGCTTCAGTGTTATTACACGATGTTAGTATTGCTGGATCCATTTAACCCAGATAATTGGAACATGTCAGAAATCATTTTTCAACTCTTTTCTGTCATATACCATCATTCCTGAGATCTTCCTCAAGAGTCCTAGCTAATTCATAAAAACACACACGCACACACGCATATATATATATTAATCTCTATTATATTTTCTCAAAAAGGAAATCATTTGACGATGTAGGGTATTTATATAACTTCGTCAAATGTAAAATCTATGAATATCTGTGTCATTGTCCGAATCCAACTTGTTGAATACTTAGATAAAAAAGAAAAATCCTATTCACCAGAAGAAGGTCCCTTATAGTTAAAACTATATTTAATTTCGTAAATTTATCTCCCACATTTTTGTTAGAGATAGTTTTAACATTATCTTTAAATTTTAGAATTTGCATCTTGTTTTTTAGTTCTTCTAAAGCATTACCGACACATTTACCTTAGACCATGAAAAAAAATATAAATTACATTTTATACATAAATATTTAGTATCACAATATTTTCATGTATTTACTTTACTTTCCTAACTTCCTGACAATTTATTGCGTAGAGGCGTGTCATGAGAAGCATTTGTGTTTATCAGGGAAAGAATTGAAAGAAAAGAGCCCTTCGGGAGTGGAACGTCTTAACAATATAATAAATAAATACGTTAATACATATGAAACCGAAAAGAGTTAATTTTGTTCTTTTAGAAGAATAAAATAATAATGATAGATGATGTGATGGTCCAAGGGATAGTTCTATTATATCTAAATAAGACTATATTATCATTGACGATAGATGAAGAAAAATATCAAAATGAAATCAAATACTTTTTAATTATTAATATTTTAAATATAGTACAACGAGATTCTCAGGGTACTCGTTATTATTTTATCTTCTGAAAGTTGTCAAATAACGTTGATGGTATTGGAATCAGTAATTTCAAAACCAGCAATATTTATTGGAATTTTATTTTGGAATAATATTTCTCGTCACAACTTTTTTTTTCTCAATTTTGTCGTAATAATTTTAATTCCAAGTTTTGACTATAAACACACGCACAATATATATATAATAGCTATTAGATACACTAGCAGAATTTAGTCTGGTAGTTGGTTTTTTATTAAAAAAAAAATTGTTTAAAAACGTTTTGATTTATTTTTATGTTATTGGAACAAAAAAAGAAATTAAGAAGAAAAAAGAGTGATTTCATACGAAATATTTTTTGCTGGCGTTAGGCTAACGTGATGATGATGTCAGATGAGTACGTAGGAAGGAAGAGTATAAGGCTTCATCTACAGCAAAATCCCTCGGTTTATAATTAATGAGTAAATCTTAAATGATCATTTTTTTAAAAGCCTTTAAGTAAGTCGGAGAAAGGCAATGCGGTGGCAAACCGACATCATTTCTTTTTGTCTCTGCTCATACATGCCCCATTATTCCATTCAGATTACCTTCTATTAATCCATTCTCCCTTCCTAGTCCCTCCTCCGGCCTCAACTTTTTCTTTTTAGCTTTTCTATTCTTTTTGGCTCTTTTCATTCTGTATACTTTGGCAAAGTTACCTGTTCTCTTTTAACCCAAAACTATTACTAATTATGCGATCAGTTGTACAAATGAATAGCCTAATTAACAATGACATTTTTGATGAACCAATCATTTTAGAACTTTTTTTATTCTACATTTGAGATTTAAAAATGTTCTTTCATAAGGTTATAATGATTGAGCTTTCAACTACTAAATCAAAGAACTAATATTATATCAAGAAATCTATTATCTTATACGAATTCAATTATATGTTTCACCTCTAACAGTAAAAGACATAATAATTTCATTCGCACAATCTTTGTATGTTACTTTTCCCTTGCCGAAATAAAGCCTTATATTAAGGCCACACTCAAAATCATTTCTCTTACAAGTTAATGCCTACTTTAACTTTCTATTACAAAAATACGGCACGACCTTGATCCGTATACGAGCTATATAAGAATCTTTTATGCTACCCCCCAAACCTCGCTTGAATTTGTACTTCTTTGTATTTATTTTCATAAGAGAACTGGATAGGACAATGTTTCTGGGTAGTACGTGGATAATCTTTAATAAAAAGTTATATAACGTGGCTCAGAATATCGTTTTATTATTTTTAAGAGTATAAGATACATTTCTTTTTCTCCAAACCATTAATTTGTACTCGTATTATCTTAGAGGGGATTAATCAGGAAATAGGAAGAGAAAGAAAGAAAGAAAGTAAGTTTGGGAGGGACAGATCTGGATGTTCAATCCGAATCATCTCCAATGGTATGAAATGATTACCCCACGTCTCTGTGCGTGGCTCCGTGAACTGTGATTCTTGTCCGTATCCCTCCTTCTCTCTTTCATCAGTCTGCTTTTATAAGATCCTACCACAGCCAGAGAGCTCCTGTGACTAGACACTGCCCCCTCTGGTGTTCTGTACAAATATCTTAAGAATTCATGTTTTCCATTCCTTTTATAAACTTTCACCCATACAAATGTTAATGAGTGCAGCGTTAATTTTTTCGATGAAATTTGAAGTTGGGAACTGGAAATAATGATTATGTTGTTGAGAATTGATGAATTAAAATGAAGAAAACGAGAATGTAGTAGGTATGGTAGGTAGGTTCTGTAAACCTAACTATATATATGGTTGCCAACAGTGAAGAGCAGCTTTTACGTTCTTAAATCTTAACCCAGAATTAATATGTAGTGCTTTCATCTCCACGCGCGCTACGCTGATGGAGAAAGCATATATGGACTATAATTAAGAAGCTGCCTTCTGCATATATACGTTGGGAGTTCACAGTTCAAAGGGGTTTGATCCCATGCAGCAGGAGCATTCAAGTCTGCATATTCCCTGCGGCAAAAGAATAAAGCATCACATCAGCGAATCATGATGGTCTAAGAGTGACAAAATAGCTGTTCAATTGGGGCCGGCTGGGTGGACGTGTTTAGACTTGGCTAATTCTGGGTTGGCGGGGTGGGTGGGTAGGGGTTTTTGAAGAGGCTCACATGCGTGACACCCCACCCTACATCTTCCATCTCTCTTTTTTTTTAAAAAAAAAAAAAAATTAAGAGAAAGAAATAAGAAGATATAATCTCAATCTTTGATAAGTGTTTGATAGAATTTTTTTTTTTTGAATTTTTGAGAATCTAAATATAAAAATTGAAAATTCTTTTATTTGATTTTAAAATAAAAATTTTAATTTTAAAAAAATTTTAATTTTTAAAAATATTTTTTAAGTAAAGATTTTCATAAAAAAAATTATTATGGAGGAGAGTGAGAATTGATAATTTTCATAAAAGTGAGAATATTTATCAAAAATAAAATATATATTTATTTTTTAATATTTTATATAATTTTTTTATAAAAATAAATTTAATTGTTAATATATATTTTTAATAATTTTTAAATTAATATAAACTTAATAAATTATTAACAATAACTTATTATATTTTTTTAAAAAAATAAACAAACAAACAAAAATAAAATAAATAAATACAAATACTTTTAAAAACCATATACATAGATAAAAAAATTATAAAAATATTATTTAAAAATTCTCATCAATTTTAAAAATCAACCAAACACATTTTATACAATCTCAAAAATTATTATTCACATCAATTATGTTTCTTAGAAAATATAATTTTTAAAAGTAAAAAACTTTATCGTATATCAAACGCTCCTTAACTTTAAGTTATTGATGCATTTTTCTTGTTTATGACGAAAAAAAAAAAAAAATTGTATCCCTTAACTTCATATACATTTCAAAATACTTGTAAAGGATAATAACTTCAATGTTTTGAATAAAATTAATTTTATATTTAAAAAAAATTGTATAAATATAACAAAATAAAAAAAACAGTAACTGGATCAATTTTTATATGAATCGTGTTACATAATTATATAACCAAAATAATAAATTAATTTACCGATGCTCACACGCACAGTTATATATATTTTTGCCATGTATAAATAATTTTTTCAAATTTGTACAATTAAACTTTTACTTAAAACTCAATAATAAAACACTGTCTACCACATAAACAAGTTGTATATATATATTTGGATTAATGCTAAAAAAATCCTTATACAATATTGTGTCATACTATTTTAATTATACATTCACGAACAGTAATCATGATTACTTCTTTTACTTTTTCGATTTTTTTCCCCTGCTGGGAACCGTTGGCCTAAAAGTGACTTCCTAAAGAATGCTTTATATTAAGCTCTCCCTTTCTAATCCTTTTAATGTCAAAATAATAACCTAACAATTGTAGATTGAGACGTTCATCCTTTTTTTTTTTTTTCTTTACGGGTATTGAGCATTATAATTTGGTTATGAGATAAGGGGCCTACGCAATAGGAAAATTATGATGTCTTAAAAGTCTTTGTTATTATTGCTTATGTTTGCCATTACAAGTTACCATATTTAATATTTTCCCAACTAGGTAATAAAAATATACTAGAACATTCCTCCATAGGAATATATAGATATAGACATACTTGAATTACTGAATGCGTTGGCCGCTGAATATATATCAAAGAAAGGAAGATGTGAATGTAAAAACTAGAGAGGGATATATTTAAGGACTTGGTTTGGTGAACGGTAGTTACAGGCACATATGCATCTTTGTCCAATGGTCAAAATACGCAATTATGACACATTATATCTTAATTAATGCTTCAAACTCAAGTTACTAGCTATAAAGATGTATAATAGCAAGTCAAGGAACGGCTTGCACCTAACATTCAAACCATATATAACACAATTTAAGCTTTGGATATTCATTGTAACAGAGTCTCAAAAGAATCAATCTTACAATATTAATAATTTATAAAATTATTTTGAAACACATGGCCTATCGATAAATAAATAAATAATATACATTTTTTCATGTAAAGAAAAAAAATATTTATCTAATTGATATTCTGTGTTAAGACGCGATTGAAGACTTTTTTGTCTCCGGTAAAGAAACTTACAAAAATTATAAATAAATTAATGTTTTATAAACTTATGATTAAATAAGGGTAAACATGATATATTGGTTCAGTTATTTAACTCCATGACATATTTTGAGAACTATGCAAAATTATCAAAACCTGTATAGCCTGTAGAGTAGTGGATATATAGAGAGGTGTAACAGGGTGGGAAGCAAGGAAATAAATTTACACATCAAACTAAAAAAAAAAAACTAAAAATTGTGAAACATCACATAATTATATGAGAACAAGATTAATTTAAATTACACAAAAGAAAAATAATTAAGCAAGTTAAACCAAATAGCATGGCTTCAACCCATTTAACTCATAGTCAAGTCAATTTAATCATGTTAATCCCCTTCTAGATAAGTATAATAGTTTGAAGACAAAATTTAAATTTAATTTTTTAAGTATATGTTGTTATGCATTCTTTTGACACAATACTATATTATTAATTATTTTATAAAATTATTGTATACTCCATAGCTTAATCTAAAAAAAATCATAAAAAACTATTTAAAAATTTGCATGTAAATTTGTTCATATCTTAACTCCATCTACTAATTTAAAGAGTCAAAACTAGCTAATTTGAGAGCTCTATTTGTAAAAAAAAAAAAAATGTAAGAAGCTCGTGGAACAGTGACTACTGAATTGGGATTGGCTCAAGAGGGCCGGAAGCCCAGAATTAGAGCAGATGCTGGAAAAGAAAATGTAGCTCAAGTGCATAAGGGAACACGAAAGGCCTCAAGTCCATAACGTGTCCCTTTGGGTCAGGTATCTAGACTTGGACCTATAAAGCAGGCTCCTTACGCCCACAATCAATAAGGTTCGACCCGTAACTTTGGGTCAAATTATTCTAACCCATGTGGATTGCTTGCCATACGCATATTCAACTCATTCTTATTAGTACTTGTCAAAAAAAAAAAAAACTCCTTTTTATCAGTGGATTGACGTGGATGTAAATTTATAATTTTTTTGTTTAAAAATTACAAATAAAATATTTTATGAATATTTATATATATATATATATATAATATTACGAAATAAATAAAGTGTTATAAATTATTAAATACCGATAGTTTTAATCAGGCATTCAACTATTTTTCTTTACCAATTTTAACGTCAATCATTAGAGTTGTACCCGTGACTATACGTGTATTACGGTATTTTCTTAAATCTAGATTTGATGTTTGTTTTTTAAATCCCTATAAATATTTGTAAACAATTGTGTGCTATGTTCTAATACCATTTGTCAATTTTTTATTTTAGTATCAATATCAATATCTTAACATGCACTGTTTATTTACCTTTAAATAGAGAGAACATGATAGTTTTATAATAATATTGATTGTTAAAAATATATCTACTGAACAACAGAAAAAATATATTTATACTCAAATATTTTTCAGTCACTTTGTTAACCTCAAAAGACTGGTCGCATTCATCATTGTCATTTTTTCTTTATACTCTTGATCGAAACGAATTATAAATAAAAGTTAAAAAATTATTTGTTTTCTGTACTTAATTATTCTATAAATTTAAAGTATAGCGGTCCAATTAATTTTGTAACTATTTGACCATTAAATATGTATTTTAACTCATTCGTGAATTTCAGCTTACCCGACCATCTTCAAAGCGGTCAGTGATCCTTTCTAACGTCAACCGAATTGTATTAGAATTAAAATCATTATTGGATTAAGGTAAACAGTTAAAGGAAGGCAATTTTAATTTATTCCTTTTGGAAAGATAAGAAGTTTGATTTGAGCAAAAAAAAGAAAAAAGAAAAGTAAAGTTGAAAACCCCAAATATGGAACAATTGTGAATATCTCTTGCTGAATTCCCATTGGGCAAAACAAATTGGGATATTTATTTGGAATTTCTTGGAATTTATTTATTACGAGAGAGAGCCTTTCGCCGCTGGTGTCTCAAAAGTAAGCAGCTGAAGCCGAGCTTTGCATAGGAATATATTGAAAACAACAATTTTTTAAAATAGAAAAATGAGGGCACAATTGGTTTTCAGTTTCAATTTTAATTTTTATAAAAATTAAAAATAATTATAAAAATAAGTTTGTTCATTGTTTTTTATTTTTATTTTTAAAAAATATTTATTAAAATTTTAAAAATTTTGAAAATATTAAAAACTATCTTTAAAATTTTTAATATTGTAATACATATAATAATAATATTTTTATAATTATTTTAGACTGGGTATATAGTTTTTTACTATTTATATAATTAATAAAAAATACAATTATATAATTTTAAAATAATAAAAATAAAAATAAAAACTAAGAATATTTTGAAAAATATAAAAATAAAAATATAAAATATTTTTGTCAAGTGTTTTAAGTCAGATCGGGAGTTTTAAAATTGTTTAATTTGGTTCGTGGGTAAAACTAATTTGAAACGTCTACGAAGCTCCGAACGAAAAATAATAAGAAAAAGGAAATTCAAATAACTATACTAATTGTTAGATCGCGATATTAGAGCTATGTTTAGCAAAAATAATTGATAAGTTAGCTGAAAGTTGAAAAATTAACTGAAAGCTGAAAATTTAATTTTTAATTGAAAGCTGTTAAGCTAATTTATTGAATTAAAAGTGTTTGATAAAATTAGCTATTGAATTAGCTGATAAATGTAAAATGACATAAAAGTATATATTTATATAAAATTTATCATTTTTTTATTAATAATTATATTTCATTATGTAATCTCAAAAAATACAAGAATATAATTTATTAGTTTTAATTTTTTTTTCTTTTATTCTGTGATTATTTTTTATTAGTATTCTAAAAATATAAACTTATCCACTTTTAAGAAGTGTCGTTTGATTAGTAAAAGAAAAGTGCATACAAAAAATTTAAAAATTAATAAATTACGTCAAAGGTCATGAATATAATAGTATTAGAATTTGAATAAAATAATAAAAATAAAAAAAAAAAAAATTATAAAAATTATATACTATAAGTTATATACTACTTAAAATAGCATATAAAAATACGCTATAAACTATTTATATAAGTTTATTTATTAAACACATTTAATTTGACCAAGTAAACTTATAACTTAATTAAATACGCTGTAAGCTAACTTATTCAAAAACACCGGTGTATAGATGTAATGTAATAACTTGATTGGCTGTAAATGGGAGTTAACGCCGGAGCCGTGGAGAAGCCTCTTCCCGGAGTATTTTAGCCGAGAGAGAAAAAAAAAATAACATTGCCGGAGTTGGATCGGACAGCGAAGACAGAGGACTAAATAACTATTAAGGCCCTTCTTCCTCTTCCTGTGTTTACTGCTATTGGCTCCATTTCTGAACCTCGAGAGCTTCGGTTTCCCATCGGAAGAAATCACTCAGTCTCAGCCTCACCGGTAATCTCTACGCTTTAACTAATAGACTTCGACAACTGTGCAGATAGAGAAACTAGAACCGGAAAGAAACGCTCACGCGATTTTGAAGAAACGATTATTCTAATTTGTTAGCTGCCCGCGTGCTTCAGGTTCTAAATCGAATTTCCATTTATTAATTTCGAGTGATTGCGTCCTCCTCAATTTTTGTTTTTTGTTTTTTTGTGATGCTGTGAGCTCCTGGATGATTCTGAAATTATTGAATCCTGATTGGTTTCGCGGTTCGTGATATTTGTTATGTTCAGTTCAACTGGTGATTTTCCGTTATTTTGTAAAATCAACAAAACGAAAGCAAGTTATTACTATCGTTTGTGTTACGAAGAATAACTCACTCAGGCGCTCTCGTTTGCAGCCTCATGCTTAGTTTCATAAATTGCAAGCCTCCTTGAATCATTATATTTGAGAGTTTTGCTGCATACACGAAAGGGTGTATATGCATATATGATCTTTTAATGGTTCCTTATTTTCTTTCTTATTGATAACTGTTTCTGGATACTTTTAGAGAGTCACGATTTCGTTATATCTGCCGGTGTTGCACATCTAAGTGATCTGTGAGTGTGTGAGATATTGTATTTGCTCAATAGTGTGAACAGAGTTTGAAATTTGTACGAGTGTGATTATTACTTAATCATTTTGATTCTGGTTTCTTTTCTTTTCTTGAATATTCGTTCTCGTTGACTCAGAGGAGCGGAATGGAGTTGCCCTTGGGCAGAGAGGATTCTGCTATACTTCAGTTGCACAAATGGGGGCCCTCTGATCCCCAACTCAACCTTTCGGAATTTCGTGAAGCCTTTCTTTCTCCTACGAGACAGATACTACTTTTTCTTTCATATCAACGTGAAGCTCTTTTGTTTCCTCTAAATAAAGGTGATTATTTGTTGCAGATGACTCTGATCCGTGTTAATAATCTGTTCTGGTATATGAATCTACCTTGTTGTCTGCAGGGGAGTCACATCACAGTGATTCAGAAATTGGCTATGATTATAGTAATCACAATCCAGGTTCATCAACTCTTTACACACGGGAATTAACGAGACCTAGTAGATCAGGTTTGGCGAATGATTTGCCTTGCACATCAGGATCAGAAATTGATTTTGATACTGATCCTCCTGAAGTTGAAAGTTCAAGATCTGTTACTTACCCCTTCATTGGTGATGTGAACTCACTTGCCTGGGGTCTTTGTGGAGACAGCTATGACAAGCACAGCAATGCTTCATTTAGGGAACTTTTATTTGTGTCTGGAAGTTGTGGGGTGACAGTTCATGCTTTTTCTAAACAGAATAATTCTAGAGGAATGGATCGAGCTGCATTAGAGTGCCACTCTGGGCAAGGAAGATGGATGGAATGGGGTCCTTTTTGTACATTAGCTCAAAATATGGAAGTGGGTGAATCTTACAGCCGTAGTCGCGAAGCCTCTAGACCTCAAGATGTAAATCGGACTGGTGGAGATGGTGAAATGCCTCATAGTCATTGTAAAGTTGTTGGGGGCGATGAACTATCAAGAGGTTCTGCTGCTAAGAAATGGTTAGAATCTTTTTTCACCACAGTTAAGACTACTGTATCTGATGGTGTTGCCTGGACCAAGTTCCCAGAGAATACAGAATTTCCTTCCTCTGCGGAAGTGATTTCTTTCAACATATTTGATGTCTGCCCACCTCTGGACTTTCTTTGTGAAGAAAAATATGTTCAAAATATGGAGAGCTGGCAGGGACCTGTTGATTCATTAGAAGATGCGTCTGACCATCCAAGCTTGATCTCTTGCGGAGCAGATGCTACATCTGATGTTTTGTCCAATTTATTTGGTGTTGAGATTAGCAGGTTCCACAAGTGCCTGAGAGTGTTCTCCAGTGCTTCATATAACTTGGTAGGATTTTTTTTAACATTAACAGACTGTGTGTCTGTCAATTCCAGTGATGCAAATAAAAGGGACAAGAGCAGAAATCTACTTCTTGTTGCCAGGCTAGACAGTTGTGGTATTCACTGGGTTTCATTGGTGAAGCCCGATGAAACAATAAATATAGGCCTGGCAGTTGAGTGGAAGGATTTCCAATTTTCTGATAATCTTCTTGTTTGTCTTAATTCTTCTGGCTTGATTGTTCTTTATGCTGCAATGTCTGGTGAGTTTGTGACACATTTGAATGTTGCACAGGCCTGTGGACTTAACCCTCAGTCTGATTTGCAAGGGCTAGAAAAGTGGCCATTAACTAATGATATAGAAGTAAAACAAGCATGTGATGTTAAGGCTAATTTGTCTGATCAACATAGTGGTCCTCTGAGAAGATCATTCAAAAGGTTAGTTGTTGCTTCACATACGTCCCTTTTAGCTGTGGTTGATGAAAACGGCGTGATCTATGTGATATGTGTGAGGGATTATATGCCAGAAAAGAATTATTCATATGAGAAATTGTTCCCATATCCTCAGCAATTTGGGCTTGGGACGTTGGTTAATTGGGGAGTTGGTGGTTCTGATATTGGTCGCCAAATGGTATCAAATTTTTCAAGCGATTATCATGCCAATGATTTAAACATGCAAAAAGGAAGTGCTTCTTTCTCAGATAAACCTGGTAGTAATGTACTTCAAAAAATTGGTGACTCGTATTCAAGTGGCTTTTCTACTGCTTCTAAAGTATCTAATGATCATAAATTTTGTGCTTCTGAAGTGGAGTCACATGTTATGAGAAAGATCATCCTTCCGGATTTCAGATTATGTGAGGATGATTCTATTTGTTTTTCTCCTTTGGGAATTACTTGTCTCTCCAGAAAGCAGAATGATAAGAATCAGAAGTGTTCTCGACTTGTTCATATTAATCTTCTACTGAAGTCAGCAATTTATGACGATAACTGCTTAAATAGGGGATCTGATTTGTACCATTGCAATGGCAAGGACGATGTAGTTATTGGGGAAGCTATTAGTTGCACATTTCAAGGTAGTTTTTATATTGTTAGAGAAGGCGGTCTATCTGTGTATCTCCCATCCATTTCAATTTCATCAAATTTTCTTCCTGTTGAATACATTGGTTATCGCCAATCGAGTAAGGATAAAGGAATTTCATGCCATGTAAAAGGCAACCTGGAAATGAAAGAACCAATAGAAAGGTGTTCTCCTTGGAAAATTGAAATTTTGGACAGAGTTCTTCTGTATGAAAGCACTGAAGAGGCAGATCGGTTGTGTTTGGAAAATGGTGAGTGCTACCAAGATGCAGTATCAGTTTTATAACCTGCTATAGTGCCATTGAACGTAGTTTTTTTTCTTCTATATTTTACCCTTTGCTTATTGTGGGATAGGATAGTACATTTCACTTGTATGTGAGTTTTTTATAATGGTTTGTTTAGAGGAAGTTCCTCTGGTAGATATTTAGTAGGACCGGGGACAATTTTGTTTTCTTTTATTATAAAAAATTAAGATTTATTTTTCTTGAATTGCTACTTTTAGTAGAAATCTCATTTATTATAAGTTACTTTGGCGGCATTTGATCCATATAGTCTATCCCATTTAATGAAAAAATATTTGGTTGTTGTTGTTGCTACAGTTTTGTAGATTGTCTTTACTCTTTAGTTGTCTTCTGATGGCAAAAAGGGTAGTTTGATATTTTTTCCCCCTCTTCTATATGTATACTGTGATAGGATCTGGATCGTCTGCTGTGCAGGGAGGCACAACACTGCATGCTGTGCCCCTCACCCACTGTAGAGGATCTGGGTTATACTGTGATATTGTCTATGAAAGAAAAAAATTAATGAGATTGATTACATAGTACAAATAGAACTATTAATCAAGGTGTCAGGTGATTTCTATTGGTTTTATATTTGGTTTTGAAATTCTTTGAGTTTTCTTGATATAGAATGGAATTATTAACATGCTACTGTTGAATTTCTTAAGACCAATTTTGAGATGCACACTTGATTTATCTATTGCTTTTGTCAGGGTGGGACTTCAAAATCGTACGTATTCGTCGATTACAAGTAGCATTAGACTACTTGAAATTTGATGAAATAGAAAGGTAAGCCAAAATTTAGCTATTTCATTCTTGATTTATATTTCATGCTTTTTGAAATGGCAGTCTTTGAGTAGATTCTTGCACAGAGTATTTAGGGGTGCTGCTCATGGTATCCTGTGGGGAATGTGCCATAGAAGGTTGGGCTGTAACCTTAGGGGGAGATATATCTACTTGATAATTCATGATTACTTTTAAAAAAATATCATCTCAAGACTTGATCATCTAATATTGAATAGTTGTGTTTATCTTATCTGAAAGTATTATACATAGATGAAAGCGGGTCATAGTGTCCTGTTCGATTATTTTGTGTACTAAGTGTGGAGGATGCATGTAAATTCTTAATTGTTGTATAGGCATGTAGGTTTCTTCTATTGCCGAAAGAATTATTGTGGGTTATTTTAGAGGAAAATGATGGGAGAGTATGTTGGTTTATGTATACATCTCATTATCTTAGATAGATCTGAGGCAGTTGTCATGTTTGTGGCAGAGCCAATGGTTTTAATCAGATTTTGTGCTCGGCATCCCAGTGTGTTTGATGTGAAATATTCAGTTGAAATTTAGAAAAGGGCCTTTTTTTAGTCATGAAGGCTACAATTAACTTTTATTATCCCTCCTCTCTCAATTTTTCTTTCTTATTTAAATAGGAAATAATGTTCATAACAGTTATTTGGCCATAGATTCTAGTCTTTATTTTTTTGTTTGGGTATTTTGTTAGTATGCAGCTACTGAATTAAGCTAGTGGTCCCTTGCTCATAAATATTTAGCTTATTAAAATAGTAATTTATCTATTCTTATTTTTATTTTTAAATATAATTTTCAGATTAGCTCAAATTAAATTTTTGTGTGTATTACACTGGTTAATTGCTAGTTGATATGAGATGGATTATGTTGAGGTTTTGAGGTAGTATTTAGGTTTTTGCTTTTTATGGCAAATACTATCTAATGAAATTCACTTTCCAGTTTTATTGTTGAACAGATCTTTGGAAATGCTTGTGGATGTGAATCTTGCGGATGAGGGTATTGTGAGATTGATTTTTGCTGCAGTTTATCTTATGGTTAATAAAAGTGGCAATGATAGTGAAACTTCTGCTGCTTCAAGGTACATCTATTTGTACATTGCATCTCTTTGCTGTATTTTGAATTCTGTATCAGCTGCTTAAAAGAAGTAAATATGCCAGGAAAGTATAACTTGCTACAATTTCCTCATATATATACATATGTATATTTGTATGTATGTATGTATGTATGTATGTATGTATGTATATACTTATTTATTTATTATGATACCCAGTGTAAGGGGCAAAAAGGATATTGATGTGAATGCTTCAAACATTCACTGCTATCACACTTTTCTGGAGTGTTTATAACATTATCATGGTATGTGAGAAGAGGCTTGTACTATAAAGATCGAGCTTATGGTTTGCTTCTTTGGCTAGCTATATTAATTTTTTATCCTTTTGAAGCCCAGGCAAATTAATTCATGGAGAACTTTTTAGGACAATAATTTAGTAGCTACTTTTTCTGGTTTAGCAATCTACATTGGGAAGAACTAATGCATTTAATATACTGCTTTGTTGAGCCATAGCAACACTAAATAGCTACTTGAGAATGGCATGAATGATGCTCCTAGTTGTGCATTTATGGCATCCATAGCTATGTATTAATTAATTATTTATTCTTTTTGTACATCATGAAGGCTTACTATTTCACAATCCCTAAGCAAGGTGTGTTCAATAATGTACATAAATTTTTGTTCTCAATCCTATGTATATGGCGTGGGGTCTGAATCTTTTTTTTTTCTTATGACACCTTGATTTTAAAAAATTTTTAGTACCTTTTTTTAAATTTTTTTTTAATCCTTTGCATATCTTATAGAACAGTTTTATCATAGTTTCTTAAGTGGCTGATGTTTTTCTCCAAAATTATTCCCATTGAACAACTAAAAACTGTTTTTTCAAAACCTTGTTTGCCTTATTCTGCTTGTTCAAAACTTGACCAGTTAGACCAGTTATTTTTGGTCTTAGGTCTTGGCATTGGATTAGCATACTGGAGTCAGGAAATCTTAAAATTTTCAATTCTATGATTAACCAAGCTCACTTTCAAGTATGTTTCTAATACTGTTGACTGGGTCCCCTCATAAAATTCCCTTCACCTACCTTTATTCAATTTCATTTAGGGAGTTTTTATTTGCCATTTTCATTATATTACATGTAAATATTCCATGAAAGCATGATGGGCTCATGTTTGTCCTGCTTGAACACTGGATGTTGGTTTTAAAGTTGAAGTTATTGACTTGTATCTACCTTTAAGAATGTTATATTGTTGAGTAATTTGAGTTTATTTTAATTAATAGGTTAAAATGCACGTTTAAACACAATAATCTATAGCTTACATTTATAGTTATTCCTGGTATTCATAAACTGAAGCAATTGAATTATGATAGGCTTGTAACTGGTGTCTTCAGTCTACATATGTTTATAGTTATTTGACTAATACATATCAAAAGAGGAAATAAAAACTTATGTGCTGTGATCCTTTGTGATTTTGGATAGCATTTATTATTTGTGGTAATGAGAGATTATATCAGTTTGCTATTCACTGGACCACATAACTTGGGTCCTTCATCCTTCTGTTGGATCCCTTGAGCCTTTTTCATATGTAAGTGGCAATTCATTGTGAAAGAGAGAAACGAAAATCATTATTTATGACGAAAGCAATTGATAGCATGCTAAGTCAATTTTTTTGTTTGACTCTGGATTATTATATGATATTTATGTGGTCAACATCTTTAGGCTTCTTGCAATGGCTACTTGCTTTGCAACTAAGATGCTTCGGAGATATGGGTTGCTACAACATAAGAGAGATTCATTCATCATGGAGGGATTTAACAAGACTGGATTACTTTCTCTTCCTCCAATTGAACCAGATAAACTACAGACTGAAGTGGATTTTGCTCGAAAACTTCGTGAGATGGCTCATTTCTTGGAGATAATCCGAAATCTGCAATGTAGACTTAGGTCAAAATTTCAAAGGGCCAGTCAAGGATTGGTATGGTGCCCCTGCTGTTCTGCTACTTGGACTAGTACTTAAATTGATTGCATTTTTTTTCCTGAACACTAAATGACATTTTATTGCTAAATAACAGGTTGATAGTGGGGAAGAATCATCTTTAGTGGGTGCAGACATGTTGCAGGATGAATCTCAGCTTTCTGTTCTTCCGTCAGATTTAGTGTCACTGGATTTGTTGAACCAACATGAACTTTCTTTTCCTGGTGATGATACTGAGAATCTTGCTCTGATGCCTGTGGATTCTAAGTCCCATATGGTCTCAGAAGAATTTAGCAAAGTATCTCCTTTTATTCCTTTAGGAGGAATCACTGAAACGAAGATATTGCCAGTGGAAAATCCAAAAGAGATGATGGCACGCTGGAAGATAGATAATTTAGACCTTAAGACTGTGGTCAAAGATGCTTTGCTCTCTGGTCGTCTTCCTTTGGCAGTTCTTCAACTGCATCTTCATCATTTGGAAGATTTGGTCACTGACAAAGAGCCTCACGACACTTTCACTGAAGTTCGTGACATTGGCAGAGCTATTGCTTATGACTTGTTTTTGAAGGTAAGGCACTTTACTTACTATTTAGTTGTCACATGAAATTAACAATATGACTTATTAGTGGCTTTAGGAAATAACCTGCTTCAAGACACAATCATGTGATTATACAGGGTGAAATTGAACTTGCTATTGCAACACTCCAAAGACTTGGAGAGAACATTGAATCCTGTCTTAAGCAACTATTGTTTGGCACGGTAAATAGATCTCTTCGAGCACAGATTTCTGAGGAAATGAAAAGATATGGTTATTTAGGACCATATGAGTGGAAGATATTGGAAGAAATGTCACTCATTGAGGTACGTTGAATTTATTTGTCTTATATTGTGGTCATATATGGTTAAGCTTTAGCAAGAGGAATTTTCATGAGCTGAGACTTGAGAGTTTATTTTTCTGTGTGCATGTGTTTGAGAAGAGTCTCTATCCCAGCAGTAGCTTCTGGAAAACATATCATTGTCGGCTGAACAAGACCAGTGTTCCATCAAACTCTGTTTTGCCGGTAGAGAATAGATTGCGCCTCTTGCATAACCAGATATTTGATGGTCTTATAATTGAATGTGGTGAGATTGATGGAATTGTCTCGGAGTTGTGGATGAATATTAATGAAAGTTCCTCTACACTGGAAGTTGATGAGGATGATGCTCCTGTTGGATATTGGGCTGCTGCTGCTGTCTGGTTTGATGCCTGGGATCAAAAAACTGTTGATCGTGTATGATACTTCTCTTTCCTTCTTTTTCTCCCTTGTGCGTATTCATGATGATGATGTTTTTTATTTTTGTCAATAAATATTAATCATGTCAATGATGATTACCTCCTTGTTCTTAGTGACGCTGTGGAGGGTCGGTTTTATGCCCATTTCCCTGTCATTTACCAGTTGAAAGGAATAAATAAAGAAAGTGATGGTACCCGTAAAAGTTCTCAAAAATTAGATCTTCTCTTGGTGCACCATTTCTATTGGATTGGGCGGAAGCAAATATGCTTATGTCTTTTTATAGATTGCATTTGATATGCTTTCTTCCTGCAGCAGTCCTCTCACCTCTGTTTATCTCTTTTCTTTTGATTTTAGCACTCTACTTGTACCTTTATAAGATTTCTTTCTGGATGCTCAAGCTGTTTAGAATTGAACTTCAAATCAAATGGTTCTGTACTTTGAATTAGATATCTAGTCTTGACTGTAATTACTTTGCCCAAGTATATATTTAGTTCCTGGTGTTGCTTCTAGTCAGATAAAGGGCCCTTTTTTGGGGGGTGGGTGGGTGTGTTTAATCTTTGTATCTCTTTCTGAAGATAGAGGCCTTTTTTCTTTTTAAAAAAGTTTGAGTAATTTTTCAGTTTTGTTATTCGTGCATCTCTTTTACAGATGATATTGGACCAATCTTTTCCTTCGGACATTTCTTTGCTTTGGGAATCACAACTTGAATACCATGTGAGCCGTGATAACTGGAAGGAAGTCTCTAGATTGCTGGACCTGATGCCTGCATCTGTTCTATCTGCTGGGAGCCTTCAACTCAATTTGGATGTTTTACAGCCTGCCTCATCTTTAGAATACAATGTGAATCCATCTAACTATGGAAGTTTCTTATGCTCTATTGAAGAATTGGATTCTGTATTCATGGAAGTTCCAGGTGTCCAAATATATAAATTTTCACCTGATATGTGTTCTGTGTGGTTGAGGAAGCTCATGCAGGAGAAGCTTGCAAAAAGATTTATCTTTCTGAAGGAATATTGGGAAGGAACAATGGAGATGGTATCTCTTCTGGCTTGTTCAGGCTTTGTGTCAGGGAGAGATAAGATTCCCTTGGAGGATGAATCTTTTGAGGCTTCATCAGATAAAGACAGAAATGTTCAGGTGTTGCATAAAGTGTTTGTACATCACTGTGCAAAGTATAACTTGCCTAATCTTCTGGACCTTTACCTTGACCATCATGGTTTAGTCCTGGATAAGGGTTCACTTTGCGCATTACAGGAAGCTGTAGTAAGTTTCTGTGTCTATTGAGTCTTATTATTCTTTGTTTGACCTATTCTGATTGTTTGTACTTGGTCTTTCTTAATCTAGATCACTCTGCTTCTATTTTCTGTTGATATACTGAAGTTTGTTGGTTTGCTTGCTTTGAATTTTTTGGGAGTTTTTCATACTTAATTTTGTCCATGATAATAGTTGTGCAAGTAAGCAGCAATTGCAGTTAACCTCTTTCTCACTATGTTTACACCATAGAATTGTTTATGTGCTAAATATTTAAACCGAAGGGCTAGTTTTTTTTCTTCTTAAAATTAATTTCTGTTGGTGTTTAGATGCTTTAATGCTGTGGGAACTTGTCTTTTTCCCCATTCATTAATGTTTGATGCAACTATAGGTTTTCACATGTTTATATGTAACATTAGGCTTTACTTTGAATAGTAAATAGTGTTGATTTTGATGAAATTCCTTGTGGAAAATTAATTTGCCAATTAAAGGAGATTTCTGGCACTTGGTAACTCTGCATTGTTTCAGGAGATCCACCCATTTTTTTTATAAACTAATTGCTTTTACTACTGTTCTATTTATTGACAAATACATTATAAAAAGGTTGTCTCCAATTGAAGTTTTTGAAATAAATCTCATCTTTGGAAGGACATATCTGAAGGTGAGTTCAGAAGCTAACCTTTGTAATTGTTACCAGACAAATGAGTAGCCAAATTGGTTGTTATCATGTTCTAACATCTTGCAGAGGACAAATGTGGAAGTAAGGATGATAGAAGTAATTAGTGTGATCGAATAGGTTCAAATTGAATCTTAGTTATATGAAGAATAATGGTAAGCATTGTTGTCATTGAAGCTATCCTCTGTTTTTCTAATATTTTCTTCTTCTATCGTAATAGAAAAGAGGGAGAGAAGTTTTTCTTAATGCCTTTTTTCTTATCTCTAGAGGGAAGTTGTAGTTTACTTTTTCTTTGCCAAAATAGGGATGCTTTTGTAGCATGCAAGATGTAATACTAAAAGCAAATCTCTTGCTATTCTTCCATTCCACCTCAACTCCTACTTTTCTCCATTTTCTGTGTGAGATTTCTTTCTGCTCTAAACAAAAGGGAGAGGCATGATGCTAGGTTACTAACTACCAAATGTTCAATATCGAAATTCTTCCATATTTTACATGTGATAGTTTACATGTAACTGTAGATAGTTGCGGTTTACATTTTCTCTCCAGCATCTGTATATTTTTTAGATATTTCACATTTTGGTTCTCTTATTTTCCTCTTTTGGGTTATGATGCTTAGATATTTGTGTATAGATGTTCTTAGTTTTAGATAGAGGCTTGTTCTTTGTGATGAAATTTCTTATTATGTCCCTGTGTCTGTTGCTTGTTTTATAATGCATTTTTACAGGTTGATTGTCAATGGGCAAGATGGCTACTGTTATCTAGAGTTAAGGGGTGTGAATATGAGGCTTCACTTGCCAATGCTCGTGCAATAATGTCACATAATTTGGTTCCTAAAGGTGACCTCAGTGTTTTGGAGTTAGATGAAATAATTCGTACTGTTGATGACATTGCTGAAGGAGGGGGAGAAATGGCAGCCCTGGCAACCCTGATGCATGCTGCCGTTCCAATTCAAAGTTGCTTGAATAGCGGTGGTGTAAATAGGCACAGTAATTCCTCTGTCCAGTGCACATTGGAAAATCTTAAGCCGACTCTCCAGCGGTTCCCCACGTTATGGCGCACACTAGTAGGAGCATGTCTTGGACAAGACACAATGGTTTCTTTGGTCCCAAAAGCAAAGACAGGTTATTAGCCTCATTTATTGGATGAACTCCCCCTTCTTCTGTGTTACTTTAGCACTTAAACTAACCCTGCTTTTTTTGGGATTGTATCATAAATTTTGTTTAATGAATAATTCAATTTGCAAATTGGCTATTCAGCTTTAGCAGACTATCTTAGTTGGCGTGATGATATTTTCTTCTCTACTGGACGTGATACTTCACTTCTACAGATGCTTCCATGCTGGTTTCCTAAAGCTGTAAGAAGACTGATACAGCTTTATGTCCAGGTCTGCTTTGTTCTCCTCTTTGAATTACTGTATTCCTGTGCTCTCTTTTCTATATGATTTTGTTTTTCTTAATTTAATTCATCTTAAACTGTTTCTTCTTTTAAAGATACTGTATGCTGAATATGTCATTTTAGAAAAGCTTCATTGCTGATCTCATTTTTTCTTTCTGTTTGTTTATTTGTTTGTGTCTGTTTGCAGCAAAAATAGATACATACACAGTTAGACATTCATTCTGATGCTTAGTTACATATTTAAGCTCCCTGGCAGCTGCTTATTTTGAAGTTGTATATCTGCCAAATTTAAAATAACTTGATCTCATGTAGTTTGCGTGTTATTGCCGGGTGCTCAGCGTACATATAATAGCACTGACAAACACAGTTCATACATATGGATGCATTTCAAGTTATATAGTTTTCACGATCTTACAGGGTCCTCTTGGATGCCAATCATTGTCGGGGTTTCCCACAGGGGAAACTGTGCTGCATAGAGACATTGATTTATTTATAAATGCTGATGTGCATTCTGAGATAAGTGCAATCTCCTGGGAAGCTACTATCCAGAGACACATTGAAGAAGAACTATATAATTCTTTACTTGAGGTATGGAAATTAAATTAAATTACCTGTTTTCTTTTTTTGTGCCTCTGTAGGGGGATTTCTTTCCTCGTCTTTTTTATAATAATTTATTCTCTCATAATTCTTTTTCTTCTATCAAGAGAAAGTTCTAAGGACTGTGTTTTACTGTGCATAGCCCTTTTTAGGCGTGTGTTTGCAATTTTACTGGTACTATACTTGCAATCTTATTTCTTTCATGCATCATAACTATTATGAGGTCAGAGGATTTGGTAGGAGTAAGGAACACAAAGAATTATGGCACTGCGCTGTTTATCCGGATATTTGGTGTATTTAGTTAGAGTGAAACGCTTGTATTTTCAAAAACATTGTGCTGCCTGTTGATCTGCTATGGGATAGAACTGTTTTTACGGCCTCTTTGGTGTTTGGTTCCTGGCCTTTTAAAGTGTGTCTCCTTGTTAGATGTGCTGAGGGCTTGGAGAGATTATTGTACTCATGAGTTTTTTTTCCTCTCTCTCTCTCTCTTGTTTATTGTACACGTGAGCTTCTTGTTTCCTTGTTCTTTTGGAGTTTTTTCTCTCCTCTTTTTTACCTACTGCTTCTCTCTAACATGCATTCTCTTCTTTTATTTAAAAAAATTTCAGGAAACAGGACATGGTCTTGAGCACCATTTACATCGAGGACGTGCATTGGCAGCTTTTAACCAAATTCTTGCCATTAGAGTTCAACAACTGAAGTCAGGAGGGGAAACCAGTGCTGCAGCTAATGGGCAAACTAACATTCAATCGGATGTTCAGACACTTCTTTCACCACTAGCACAGAGCGAAGAGAATCTCCTTTCATCAGTGAGGACTATTTTATTTTGGATGCATATGAAGTGAAATAGATGAAATTGAAACAAGAGATTCACTGAGGACATATTGAAAAAAGTTGTTTGTTAGTAGATGATATTTACTTGATAATAACCTGGGCTCCTCTCATATGCTTCTTATGAATCTCTTCTGTTGGTCTGTTGTTATTTTTTACATTGGACCTGCTATGGGACATGATAGCTTAGATGGCCTCTTTGTGGGGTTCAGCACATGGTTTTTTGATGGAATAACCTTGGTTGACATAGACAGAGATTGGAAAGCTATACTGTTTTGTTTGGGGAGGCTGTGTGTGCGTGCACGTGTGTTACTCATTGGCATTTTAAATGGTAGATTGAATTTTTTGTGCTTGAATTTTCAGATTTTTCCACTTGCTATTAAGCATTTTGAGGATTCTATGCTGGTTGCTTCATGTGCTTTTCTTCTGGAGCTATGTGGTTTGTCTGCAAGTGGGTTGCGTGTTGATATTGCTGCGCTAAAACGAATTTCTTCTTTATACAAATCAAGTGAACGTAATGAAAATCTCAGACAATTGTCACCTAAGGGTTCTGTGTTTCATGCAATATCCCATGAAGGCGATGCAACGGAATCTCTTGCTCGAGCTCTGGCTGATGAATATTTGCCCAAGGATTCCCTTGAAATTGCTAATGAGACAGGAGCTCCGAGTAAACGACCTTCCCGAGCCCTTGTGCTTTTTCTGCACCATTTGGAAAAGGCAAGCCTTCCGCGGATGGTTGATGGGAATACCTGTGGGTCTTGGCTTTTGAGTGGCAATGGCAATGGATCTGAGTTAAGATCTCAACAAAAGTCTGCTAGCCAGCACTGGAGTTTGGTTACAAATTTTTGTAGGATGCACCAGCTTCCGTTTAGTACAAAGTACCTTGCAATATTAGCTAGGGATAATGACTGGGTATGTTTTATTTTTGTTCTTTGTATTCTGGAGGATGTGTATTAACACCCAAAGTTATAATCTTATGATGTCTTCTGCTTGTTAGATTGGATTCTTGTCTGAAGCTCAGGTTGGGGGATATTCGTTTGACACAGTAGTCCAAGTAGTGAGTGTTGTTTCTTATTCTAATTCATTTACAAAGTTTAAGCTTTGTAAATAATGTATAATGGAAATTGCTCTTTGTAAACCTTTTGTGATGGTGTATGTCAGGCATCAAAGGAGTTTAGTGATCCACGCCTCAGACTTCATATGTTGACAGTTTTGAGAGGAACGCAGTCAAAGAAAAAGGCAAGCTCTTCATCATGCTCAGATACTCTGGAGAAAGGCTGTGAAACAAACTTTCCAGATGAAAACATATGTGTTCCAGTTGAACTCTTCCGAATATTAGCAGAGTGTGAAAAGCAAAAAAGTCCTGGAGAGGTTCTCTTGATGAAAGCAAAAGAGCTGTGCTGGTCTATATTGGCTATGATTGCTTCATGCTTCCCTGATGTCTCTCCATTGGCATGCCTGACAGTTTGGTTGGAAATTACTGCAGCAAGGTGACTAGAACTCTCTTTAAGTGAATGATGGTTTCATGATCATTTTCTGGTTAATTGTGATCTTGTGAACGGGCACTTCTTCTGTAGAAAGTTGTGTTGTATATGTAATACACACACTGAAATACATAGTTAAATAATTATTACTCATTGAATCGTATTTGCTTTATACTTGTGGGCAGAGAAACTTCTTCCATCAAGGTAAACGATATAGCTTCCCAGATTGCAGATAATGTTGGAGCGGCTGTAGATGCAACTAATGCCCTACCATTAGGGGATAGAATACTTACATTTCATTACAACAGGCGGTGTCCTAAGCGTAGGCGGTTAATAGCACCTATTTCACTAAACTCCTCAGCTTCTGCAATGTCTAACATCTCAAGTACTTCTATGGGTGAAAAAATATTTGATTCCCAAGGTATATCTACTGATGAAAAGAGAAAAATAGAAAATTCTGTATGCATTAATGTTCCAGGTGATTCCGATGAAGGGCCAGCTTCTCTGTCCAAGATGGTTGCAGTGCTTTGTGAACAACAGTTGTTTTTGCCTTTGCTAAGGGCATTTGAGATGTTCCTTCCATCATGTCCCCTGTTGCCATTCATTCGTGCTCTTCAGGTATGCTAGCTAATTCAAAATTCATCTTTATCATCTACTGTTGTATATTCAGATTGGTGAGTATTGCTTTTTTTTTTTATGGGTGTCTATCTTTGAAAATTATCGAGAAATGGTCCAAATTCCCACCTAGTGAGAAAAGGCTTTGTTGTTGTTGTTGTTGTCTATCTTTGAAAATTAGATTGATCCTTATTCAAGATCTACCATGCAGTTTGGGTAAGTGCTGTCAAATGGTCTGGGTATTCTGGAGCCTGCATCTGGTTATTCTTATGATTGTCATTGACTCAGGACATATGTATTTAGATGAATGTCTAGTGGATGGCTACAGCTGTATGTTATCAAACAGGCTTAAGATTAAGATTGCAGCATTGGAGAAATTTGATTTAAGCATTACCAATTTATTTGAAATTGTGCTGAAATATATCCTATTATAAGGTCAACAAGTGTTCCTTTCCCAATTATGGCAAACCTACAGTGGATATATTGGATTGGCTGCAATAAAAAAGTTAGATGCAATTTGATAGAACAAACACTCCAAAAAGAGTACAATATGAATTATGTGCAACAGTGTTAGAAGATACTTAAACAAATGAATTTTTCAGGAGGAGAGAATGCAGAGAGAGTCTAGAGGTTTGTTTACAGCTGAGCATTTGGTTTCTCCTTTGGAGTTCAGCTGATAGTTTGTGTGTCATACTTAGCAACTTTGCTCCCAACTATTTGACTTGGTTCTGTCCTTTAACCTCTTAAAACGCCTGAAAGCCTCCATTTTCTTTTGTCAAAATCAAACCACTGCAATTTCCTACGTAATTTTTTAAGATAAAAGAACAAATATTAGAAGAAACAAAGGAAGACAAAGAAAGATAAAGCCTTATATTCTTCTTGAACAAAGATACAAAGAAAAACCAAAAGAAGCTTATCAAAATGAAAGAGCTGTCCAATCTTTCTGCACATATGTCTTGGTATCTTTCTGCACATATGTCAAGGAGGCTTCCTTAAGGAAACCATGTGTAGAGTGCTAGAGGCCATAAACACAATGCTGTTACATAAACATATATGGAAAGACATCTCTCCTAGAAAGTCCAAGCACAAGTTGTATCATTCTTACCAAAAGTTTTCTGTGGATTATTTGATATTTGGTGCAATTTCATAATTGATTTGATAAAGTCTCTTGGAATTTTTCAATTGTATTTTAGCTTCAATTTCAATGTAATTTCTTGCTAATGTGGATATTTATCTTTTCCTTTTGCTTCAGGCATTTTCACAAATGCGCCTATCTGAAGCTTCAGCACATTTGGGCTCTTTTTCTATCAGGATTAAGGAAGAACCGATGTACTTACAGGCAAATGGAGTAAGAGAAGGGCAGGTTGAAACATCATGGATTAGTTCTACAGCTTCAAAAGCTGCTGATGCTGTCCTTTCAACTTGCCCCTCTCCATATGAAAAAAGATGCTTACTGCAACTTCTTGCTGCTACTGACTTTGGCGATGGTGGATATGCATCAGCATACTATCGAAGATGCTATTGGAAAATTAATTTAGCAGAACCTTTACTTCGCAAAGATAATGACCTGCAATTAGGAAATGAAACTTCGGAAGATGCTTCACTTTTGTATGCCCTAGAAAATAATAGGCACTGGGAGCAGGCAAGGAACTGGGCCAGACAGTTGGAGACCAGTAGTGGACCTCTGAAATCTGCTATGCATCATGTTACTGAATCTCAGGTAGTAAATATGGTTGTAAGCCTGATTGTGACACAATTTTTTGTAGATTGTAACTTCAATTGAGGCAAAGTTTTGAAAACTCATTTGTAATCATAATTATTAAACTGGTTTAGTTATATGTCCATGATAATTAATACGTTTCTTTAATTATTGTTGCTGATATGACATAAGCTGCATGATCTAGCTACTTTGCATGGATTTTCTACTAATAATGAGAATTTTTATCTGTCTAACTTCATTTACCTTAATCAAATTTACATCGGTGGACATAGGTAAAACAATTCTATTTCAATGCAGATGCATTAGGAGGGATTTTGAGATTGCAAACCTATGGGAGGATGCCTTATGTATTTCTTAATGTTAAAACTCTATGTTTTCCTTATCTGATTCTTTGTTGCTTGCACAGAATTGTGGATTCTTAATGGCCCTACGAAATGTTAAAACTCTATAGTCATCGGCTTCCCTGACAATGTTTCCATTTGACCTAATTGACTCTTTAATGCGTACTTTGTCATCATCAAAGATTATAAGACCAGTAATTAGTTGATAGACTATGGCTTAACTTATGGTGTAATCTTTGTGGCACAAATTTTGATACACATGAAAATGTCTTTTGATCATTATAGAGATGGTTTTGTTAAATATATTGTTTTTATTGACAGTATTCTTTACTTTAGACATCTCCAAAAGTTGAGAATTTCAGTTGATTATTCTTTGCTCAACTTTAGCTGTAAATCTAAAATCCGGGGGTGGAGATCCATATCGTTGAATTTATTCTCGGCCATTTTATGTGAATTGCTTTTTCTTAAACTTTGAGAACTTTTAGCAACATTAGTTATATTTTACTGACATATCTCATCAACTCTTTCTACTTTTCTTCCCTCCCTTTTTTTATATGTTAGGCTGAATCTATGGTAACTGAATGGAAAGAGTTTCTTTGGGATGTGCCAGAGGAGAGGGTTGCTCTATGGGCTCACTGCCACACGCTATTCATCAGATATTCCTTCCCTGCTCTTCAAGTATGTTTGGTCTATGGTGGGGCCAATGTTCTACCAAGAATGTATGTTACATTGCTTTATTTGTAAGTTGATCTCTGTTGTAATGATTGCAGGCTGGGTTATTTTTCCTTAAACATGCAGAAGCTGTTGAGAAAGATGTTCCGGCGTGGGAGCTTCATGAACTTTTGTTGCTTTCTCTGCAATGGCTTAGTGGGATGATAAGCTTATCCAACCCGTATGGAGCATATTTAGAATTTCTTGCTATTTCATCTTGAGTCTTTACTTATATCTTTGTTTAACTTTTTCAGAGTCTGTCCATTGCACCTTCTGCGTGAAATTGAGACTAAAGTATGGCTTTTAGCTGTTGAGTCTGAGACTCAGGTGAAGAGTGAAGGAGACCTTACCTTTTCTGGCAGGGACCCTGTCAACAAGAATGACTCCAGTATTATTGACCGGACTGCAAGTATAATAACAAAGATGGACAATCATATAAATACTATGAGGAATAGAACTGTAGAAAAATATGAATCCAAAGAAAATAACCAATTTTCTCACAAGAATCAAGCAGTGGATTCTGGTCTATCAACTACGTTTGGTGGTAGTACAAAGACAAAAAGGAGGGCCAAAGGGTACATGGCATCAAGACGCCCACCTCTGGAATCAGTGGATAAAACAGCTGATACTGATGATGGCTCCAGTCCTTTTAGTTTTAAAAATGAGTTGCAGTTGCAAGAAGAAAACTTAAGAGTGGAAATGTCTTTTTCTAGGTGGGAGGAAAGGGTTGGAGCGGCAGAGCTGGAAAGGGCTGTACTTTCTTTGTTGGAATTTGGGCAAATAACTGCTGCCAAGCAACTGCAATATAAGTTATCTCCAGGACAAATACCATCTGAATTCAGACTCGTTGATGCAGCATTGAAGCTTGCTGCTATGTCAACTCCTCGAAGCAATGTATCTGTGCCTATGCTTGATGAGGAAGTGTGTTCTGTTATGCAGTCCTATGACATAGTGAGAGACCAGCGTCATGTTGATCCACTGCAGGTTACCTCCCACACTCCCCTCTGTTTCATTCCTAGTTTCTTCATAATGTAAAATTTGCTAGGATGTTAGTGGTTGTTCTGGTGTTGTTTCTTTATTGATGATAAGAGCTGAGTATCAATACAATATTGTGGATATGCAATGTTAGATTTTGGAGACTTTGGTGGCCATTTTTCCTGAAGGAAGTGGACGTGGGCTATGTAAGAGGATAATAGCTGTTATAAAAGCTGCAAACACGTTGGGCCTCTTGTTTTTTGAGGCATTCAACAAACAACCCATTGAACTACTACAGCTGCTTTCTCTTAAAGCACAAGAGTCCTTTGAGGAGGCAAACCTTCTGGTGCAGACTCATTCGATGCCATCTGCTAGTATTGCTCAAATACTTGCAGAATCTTTCCTGAAGGTTTGTTTCTTCTTCTTTCTTTTCTTTTCAGTTTCATTTTTCTTGATAATATTGTTTTTACTGGAATTGTGTGTGGTAAATGTGATATAAATGCCTTCTGGTAAAAAATGGACTTGTCATGGGCCAGTTGCATATTGAGTTGGGCAACTAAACTGGATTAAGAAATTATCTGGATTCTGGCTCTCATTTTCCTGTTTGACATGTCAGTTTTACAGATGCTATGTTAACAAGTCTATTCAGAAACAGTTTATGAAGTTGATCAGGGTTCATTTAACAATTGCTACATTTATTTATGGTTTCTGATCATGCACTATCTATACGTTGTCCAGGGGTTGCTGGCTGCACATCGTGGAGGATATATGGATTCTCAAAAGGAGGAAGGGCCTGCTCCCTTACTGTGGAGATTTTCAGATTTCTTGAAATGGGCAGAGCTTTGCCCCTCTGAACCAGAAATTGGGCATGCATTAATGCGTTTGGTGATTACTGGACAAGAAATTCCGCATGCCTGTGAGGTATCATATTAGTAGTTATCAGTCAGACATTTTTCCCTCATGCAATGCACGTTTATATGTATGCATGCATCCACATGGTGAGTGCATTGGTTTATTGTGAGAGTAAGAGGAGTAATCTTCATCAGTTAAAGGACCACTTAAATTAGTCATATGACTTGCTTTTTTTTTTTTAATCCAGACCATTTATGCAAGATTCAACAGTTAAAATGTGGTCATTTCACTTTGATATTCCCGTATATATATAATCCAGAAGTTGAACTTTTCCACGTTTTGGTTTATGTATTGGTTACCAGACCCCTCTCCTCTCCTTATGCACTGCTGTTATGTTCAGTTTTATGTTTTAAAAGATTAATCATTGTAAAGGTATAACCAGATCTGGAGGGGAAAAAAGAGCAGGGACCTTCAACCATCTTTGTAATTCTAGTAGAGTCATCTCCTTGTTTTGAAGCTAAAGATGTTTTCCCCCCATGAAAATGACATTTCAGGTTGAGCTTCTTATTCTATCTCACCACTTTTACAAATCATCTGCTTGCCTAGATGGAGTTGATGTTCTTGTAGCCCTTGCTGCGACCAGGGTTGACTCTTATGTGGCGGAGGGTGACTTTCCATGTTTGGCTCGCCTAATAACTGGAGTTGGAAACTTCTATGCTCTTAATTTTATTCTCGGCATTCTTATAGAAAATGGTCAATTGGATCTTCTTCTTCAGAAGTATTCTGCTGCTGCAGACACAAATTCAGGCACTGCCAAGGCTGTCAGAGGATTTAGAATGGCCGTTCTTACATCTCTGAAGCAATTCAACCCCAATGACCTTGATGCCTTTGCTATGGTTTGTATATTATTTGTAATTTCTACAGTTCACCTATTGACAAGTTTGTCCATTATAGCACACAAAGAAAAATATAGATAAAATGCCTGAATGCTTCTGACGTGCAATTGGATATTCTACCAAACAAGTGAATACTTGTCATTCCAGAAATAAGCCTCTTTATTTTATTTATTCAATTGCCTACCATATTTTGTGCCCTTGAGGGTCAAATTTGAACATTTGATTTGATTTGGGGTTTGTTTTTGAAATACCCTACTGAATTGCACTTAATAATATATCGAGTTATTAACAAATCTTCTGTTGCATATTGTGTCTATAGATGTTAATAGCTTTTCTGAAGGAGTGGTCTAAAAGTGGACCAGTTACTTTTGCCATTAGCTTAGGAAGTTTTGTTCGTCTTCTGTAATCCTTTTTTGTAGTTGCCATTTCTCTGTTCCTTCAGTCACTGATACTTTAAATCTATAAGCTGGGGCGAACTCTGAGACAACAATATTTAAAAATGTGATCTTTTCTATTCATCATTTTTTGTGTTATTGATAGGTCTACAACCATTTTGACATGAAACATGAGACAGCTTCTCTTTTAGAGTCACGCGCAGAACAATCATGTGAACAGTGGTTCCGTCGCTATGACAAGGACCAGAATGAAGACCTACTGGATTCCATGCGCTATTTCATTGAAGCTGCCGAAGTTCACTCTTCCATTGATGCTGGCAACAAAACACGCAGGGCTTGTGCTCAGGCTTCCCTTCTGTCCCTTCAAATTCGAATGCCAGATTTTCAGTGGCTTTATCGATCAGAAACTAATGCTAGACGAGCATTAGTTGAGCAGTCTCGATTTCAGGAGGCTTTAATTGTAGCTGAAGCTTATGGCCTTAACCAGCCCAGTGAGTGGGCATTGGTACTTTGGAACCAGATGCTTAAACCTGAAGTAATGGAAGAGTTCGTTGCTGAATTTGTGGCTGTTCTACCTCTTCCACCTTCAATGCTGATTGATTTAGCTAGATTCTATAGAGCTGAAATGGCTGCCAGAGGCGACCAATCCCAATTCTCAGTTTGGCTCACAGGAGGAGGTTTGCCAGCTGAGTGGGCTAAGTATTTAGGAAGATCATTCAGGTGCTTACTGAAGCGGACAAGGGATTTGAGATTGCGGATGCAGTTGGCTACAGTGGCAACTGGATTTGGGGATGTCATCGATGCATGCATGATGGAATTGGATAAGGTACCTGATAATGCAGCGCCACTGGTGCTGAGGAAGGGTCATGGTGGAGCTTACCTTCCTCTGATGTGAGACAGTTTCTACCATAAATCATTGCCATGATTAAGCATTGTCATGGAGACCAACCACGTGAACTGGAAGGTGGTTCTGGACTCAGGCCTGCTGGTGCAAAGAGCAGGTAGGGATTCATGTTGCAAGTCACAGTTAAGGGTTCTGACCCAATGAAAAAGAAATGAACATATAAAAATGGATGGTTGGTTCATTGCTAATTCCAGAAGTTCATAATTTTGGACGAGCAAAAAGCTTCATGGTTGTGCATTAGGCCAACTGTATAGTATAGCTCATTCGCGTAACACCATTCTCATTCTAGTTTGGTTTCTTCAACCTTCTTCCTTTCTCTCTCTCTCTCTCTTCTCTCTTTTTTTTTGGGAGGGGGGGTGTTTGTGGGGAAGGAGGGCTTGCAAGGAGGAGAGTAGTTGTAGTTGACAGTTTTGAGGCTAGGAGAATGTCCCATTAGTTTCTATTTTTTTTTTGGGTTCTCTTTCTTCCCCCCAAAAGGTGTAAAGTTATTCCTGTACATCACAATATATGAAATTCCATTTGTCATTTGTTACAATGTATAATGGACTTGGCTTGTCTTCTTCAAGGCCCAACATGAGTATATTAGCCGTTAGGTCTTAATTGCTTAGCTCAACGTGCATGCTCTCACACATTTACAGCATACACAGATGATCGTTAATGCTTCACTCCGGTTCTGGAACAGTAATACTTTATTTCGGAGTAATGCAGGTTTCTCTCAGGCTTTTTACTCCGGTTCTAGAATCGATTGTTTCGACTTGAGATTGATAAAAAGGCTATCAAGTTCCCCTTCGTGGGGCGCCAAGTGAGATCAACAGGGGAATCAGTTTCCATTGCGTAGGCAATTGTTATAATGTTTTAAGTAGTCACTTGTCCAAAAAAAAAAAAAAGTAGTCAAGTAGTTTGATTAAACGATTTGGCGGGGGGAGTAATGCCATATTCTTGTAGCAACTGCCGTAAAGGCTTAATTCAAAATAGATGCCTAAGAGGGGAGGGTATGGGGTTTCAACACCCGTTCTTCCGGAAACAAGCGTCTGTTACTTTGAGGGAACAACACCTGCAATAACCCCCTCCGCGAAATCCAACAGTATTAGCGTTGGTTATCCTTTATGGTTCGATATTAGGAGGTTCGTTGTTTATAAGGTTAGACATGCAGGTATTTATAATTACATTTTTTTTAAGAAATAAAAAATTATAGTATTCATCAAATAGGTATTAAGTTTAGCAAGATAAAAATTACACGACCAGCATATAAATGCTTTCCTGCAATTAGACCGCAGTTTTAGATGCAGACCTCCTCCTCCTCTTCCTCTTCATATGAGATGGACTAAATGACAGGCATCTTTGCTTTGCTCTGCCTTCTACTCAGAAAGAGCATTTTTGTCATCAAGTATAGGGTCAATGCTATTAGTAAAGCTGCAAAAAGCGCTCGTTAAAATATTTAACTGTTTTTAATAAAAAATTATTTGAAAAATAAATTCAAAATTTTCTAGTAAGAGTAAACTGGCTCTTCTCAAACGGGTCTAGGAATGTGAAAGAAAAGGATGTAATGCATGGTGCCATTAATAATGAGAGATAGAGAAAGGGGTAGAGCACTTGATATTTGTCCTTAGTGCCATGTAATTGATTAAAAGCTTTTCTGAAAGACACCAAATTTGAAAAAAGGACAAAACGATCCATCGCAAAATGAATCTATTAGACTATTACCAATATCATTCTTCACTGAATCGTTATTCTTTTGGTGCTATTTATTTCACTACTGAGGTCTTTACTGCTCTACCTGCTGACACATCCGTCATTGGATATTGAGACATACCTAGCTAGTGGAAATAAATACTAAATCTATTAGAAGTTGTACATCGCAATTGTTGGCTCGAACAAGGAAATTGAATGACGGCATATCTAATAAATTATTTCAAGATATATAATATAATGTAGTAACTATGCGTTCAGGCGAATGTCATGAACATCAACAAGAACCCAATTAAAAGGCCTCCCAACTGATGCACTGCTTTAAGCATTTCTCCACTGCTCTCGATTTCTATAGGGAATAAGCAAGTTCCTTTTGATGGGTCTTCTTTAACTATAGTGGCCAATCCATCGAAATCACAGGCTTCAACGCTTTGGTCTCTGGTTTGAAAGTATTGGTTGAAAGCATAGGAAGCGTTGCCTGCAAGGTCCAAATTTTTACAAGAACAATCAAGACATAAGCTTGTACAATCAGCACCTGCACAAGCATAGCTTAATGCATCGACCACCATGCTCGTGTTCTTAACATCCTTGTTTAGCACACACCATTGTTTTTCTTGGTACTGAACTCCTTTTGCTGCTGTAGGCCATTTATCTTGTCCTTGACCCGAAAAATCTATTTGAAACTTGGGTGCTCCATCATAACGAAAGATCCCCCAGTGACGCTCAAAGTTTCCAGGCGCAATGCTCTTCAAGTTCTCATCAAAAAGAGAGAAAAGGTACATATCCACAGCCCCCGAACGAAGTGGGGTGCCTTTCTTGCTTGCCATTTTCTTAAGCAGCCCCTTGTAGAACTTCTTTGCAATTTCAGGAGTAGCATTCTTGTCAGCATCTGTCGGCCATCCAACTTCGCCAACTATGATGTTAAGGTTGGGATAACCGGCCTTTTTTAATGCCCAAACGAGGGTATCCAAGTTTGCATCAAACACGTTACTGTATTGCGCATTTTTGTCACTGATTGATTTGCCGTGATCGTCAAAAAATGCAAAATCATCAGGAAAATCTTTGTTTTGGTATAGACTGAGGAAGGGGTATATGTTGACTATAAATGCCGCCTTCTTTTCATTCAGAAAACTCAATATCTGTTTCATGACATTTTCAACGTCCTTACGGAATTGTCCATCAGATGGCTTGTTCGAAGGAGACTCGTAAACATCGGCATTTAAAGGTGTAGAGACCTTCACTTTATCTCCAAACCCAGCCTTCTCTATAGCCTTCTGAATATTCTGCATTGCTGGTAATGTGGATTTTGTATAAGAACCATTGTAACTTTCTAAGAATGGTTCATTTCCAACAGCTACGTACCTATCAAAAAAAAAAATAAAAAAAATAATGTTGATTGGCTAGGAACGCATAAATTGTGAATTCAAATAATGAAACTCCCCCGACATAAAACATGACTTCCTACTTGATATTGACTCCACCATCTTTTAGATGTTTGGTGACATTTTGCTTCACCCAATCTTCAGCAGCTGAGCTACTATCAGCCAATTTGCCCAATTGATCATTAGGAATACCAACCATGACTTCCATATCAGTGCCAGCAAATGCACTAACAGTCCAAGAATCTGCGTCAAAAAGCTTCACCTTTCTGATCCCATTATCCTTCAGCATGTTCACCACATTCTGAGGATTCATAGGGTTGGATGACAGCGAGCCCCAATTCACACCGAGTGTTGGTATGACTCCTTGAGCGCATTGTGATTGGCAATAAGCCAAAACCAATATGAAACAAAACCCCCACATGAGGAACTCTGGCTAACAGAATGGTTTCGGCTTGTTCCTTTGCTGGGCTCTTTTCGGGCCCCTCTTGTTCCACCACAACAGAGATGACAAATGCAGAAGTGAAAATGTTAAAAATGGACATACTTTGTCAGAACAGAATGTTCGGCAACATCGGAGACAAATGTGGGTTTTCGTACACATTTGAGTTTTGTTCGTGTCTTTAGTTATAATATGCCTTAATAAAGCATGCATTGATTGAGTTTGTTAATCGCTTATGACTGCACTAACGTGATTCATTTCCTAATAATAGACAATAGTTGTCCTATGCTACCTTCCATAATTAGCCATGTTTAGAAGAAAAGAGTGACAAGTTTGTTAAAAATAGATGGTTTGGACTCCCAAGTATTAAAAAAAAAAATATGGTCATAGTTTGAAGTAGTGATAAGCACTTATAAATACGAATCTCATTTAAAATTCATTGTACTAAAATAAATTTCACCTTCTTGTTATTTCTATAACTTATTTAAATAATCAATGTGTTTGAGCTTTCAAAAGATTTGGAAATTAGTCAAAATTTCATCTTACGTATGTTAACTTGAATAAGGGCATACATGAATATTATAGTTACATGTCTACTATTCAATTTATAGAATATGAGAAGGAAATGTTTAGAATGGATGGATTATTTTATTTCTGAGAAATTGAATAGAAAAAGATAAAATTAATGCAAAAAATAATTTATTTAATATCTATAATTTTTTATGTACTTACAAATTTATATATGAAAAATTTGAATATAAGGTAAATAATTTTTTTAAATATTATTTATATTATATATAGCATAAATTTTAAAACTTTTATATTTATTGTAATTAAATATTTTTAAATACTTGAAAAACAAAACCACCTAAAGAATTATTTAGTGTTTCACTTTGTCTTTTTTTTTTCTTCCCTAAAGTTGTAAGAAAATAGAAGACAAAAAATGATAGTAATGACAAAGTATTTCAGGACGTAAAAACTGTTTTGTTTTCCAATTTTTTAATTCATTGTTTTAAATGTATCTATTTTACGTTAATAATACTTTACTTTTGACTAAAATTGAGTTACCCTTTTTTATTATTTAATAACATTATCTTTTTCTTAGTAAAAAAAAGTATAAGTTTATTACAAAATAAGAGTTTTTGGTTTGCGCTAAGTAAAATGTGAGCACCGAATATAACCGCCTCCATAAGCCCTCCAAAAACCCTAACGGAAGTAGCAAAGACCTCTCTGTTAAGAGTTATAAGTAGAAGCGGGAAAGTTACGGTGGAGGAGTCGTCCGCCGTTGAAATCTCAAATATCACCTTTTGTTTCAGCTCTTACACCCGTGGCTGTGTCCTGTCAGTCCTCTCCCTCGTCGCCGCAACTATCTTAAAGGATCTACAGTCGGGTCCGCCGCCAGCGGCAGCGCCTGTAACCATTTTTTTCAGGTGTCGTTGTGACTTCCTGTAATATCTCTTTGCTCTTTTTGTGAACTTCTGTCCTTCGGTCAACACTTAGTTGTTAGTCTTCATGTCGGCATCCCGTTGTTCTTCTTTGGCAGCTAGACTCTCAATTGCTGACCATATTTTACCATTTTTTTTATTGTGATTTCCGGTTGAATCTTATCACATGAATCCAAGTTAGACATTTTTTTTTGTTAATATTGTAATTGGACTATGTATAGGTTTTGAAATCGATGGTATCTACGAGCATTGTGATGCTTGAATTAGATTTTGCTCTGTGATTTTGGTTGAAGTTTAGGATATAAGTTGAACTTTTTTATTGAAAAAAAAAACAGAACCTATGCAATCTGTGATTGGACTATGTATGAGTCTGCATCTAAATATTTTTATGTGGTCATCTGGGTCTGCCGTGATACAATTCCCCACTTCCTTTTATGCGGATAATTAAATTTTAAATGAATGGGTTTTGAAATGATGTTGATGGTTTAAGATACTTGTGAGATGCTAATTACAAGAATTTAACTGCATAGCAGAGAATGAGGAAGAAAGTGGATGAGCGAATCAGAACTCTCATTGAAAATGGTGTCAAAACAAGGCATCGCTCTATGTTTGTCATCATTGGTGACAAGTCCCGGGATCAGGTCTCTTGCTCTCTGACACACTTACTCTCATACAGTATCATTCACTGACACACACTTCCAAAAGAGAAAAAAATAAGAATTTGGTTTTGTCCTTTTTTCATACATGGCTTCTGAGAATTTGATCGAACGTTGTAAAACTTTATTTAATGTGATAATTAGTAATATTTGAGTTTTAAAAGCAGTCTTCACTCTGTGCAGATTGTAAATCTTCACTATATGCTTAGCAAGTCACAGATCAAATCCAGGCCAACTGTTTTGTGGTGTTACAAGGACAAACTTGAACTAAGCAGGTTCCATATATAATTAGATACATCATTAGTCTTGGGCTAGCAAACTATTTTTCTACCTCAAAAATTGTGATATACTGCTGTACTATTTTATTGAAATTATTCTTTACATGGATTCGCACCAACTTGATAAAGATGATTATGAATGTAGCCATAAGAAAAAACGTGCAAAGCAGATCAAAAAGTTGATGCAGAGGGGTCTGTTGGATCCCGAGAAAGTTGACCCATTTTCACTGTTTGTAGAAAGTGGGGGATTAACTTATTGTTTATATAAGGATTCAGAAAGAATTCTTGGAAATACCTTTGGAATGTGTATACTTCAGGTAACTTACCCCTCCTATAAGCTCACTCTCATGCTTTGAAAGTTGTCTTTCTATTTCCCACCACTTTATTAAAACAATTTCATCTTTTTCTTTCATTATAGGATTTTGAGGCTTTGACACCTAATCTCCTTGCAAGAACAATAGAGACAGTGGAGGGAGGAGGGTTGATTGTGTTGCTTCTTCGTTCTCTATCCTCTCTAACCAGCCTGTACACCATGGTGATGGTATGACCATACATTCATCATAATTGTTATTTTATACCTTTTTTAATATTTCATTTTATTGGTTAACTATAGGATAGTATAGTTCTCATAGATTGCCTTTTTTTATGGTTTTTGAGCATCTATGTGCAGGAATTTGGTTCCAGGTGATTTTTTTCACTTTTTTTTCTCTAATATCATGTATATGTAACATGCACATTAAACATTACACGTCCTTCTAATAAACATTTATTATTTTATAAAAAATGAAAAAAAGAGGAGATTTGTCATTCTTTTGAGGTAACTTAGATATTTCTGATAGGTGATAAATTTTAACAAAACTTGTGGAACCTTCTTTAATTGTTTTAGGAGTATTTTATAACAGTATCAGACCAAAACTGAGGACTATATGAGCGTTGGCATTTGGAGTGTTAAATATAATATAAACATTTAATGCGAAAAAAGCCATATAAGTTGTAAATAACAGACTTAACACAGAGCTATCCTTTTTGGAGGATGTCTTTTTCTCCTATAGGATTTCTTTCAATCTTTCTAGTAATTGTTTCACGTATATTAACAGACTTGTATGAGGATATGAAAGGCATAGTTCTTCATACGCAGAACTGCTGTTCTGCATATGAAGAACTATGCCTTTTCTGCAACCAAGAGCCTCTGCCAACTCTTGAGTTTTCCTTCGAGATGGAATGAACCCACAGTTTTTCAAGTTATTCTCAAACCTAAAAATTCTATAAAACAAGGAAAATCATGATTATATGGCCCTGTCTGTGGGTTAAGGCATCACTGAGAATAATTATATTTTTTGTTAAAAGTAGTTGAGTAGGTATTGCCTATGGAAACAATAATGTCGAGCTGGTGCATCTCTAGAATGGTTATATTGCCTTCATCCTTCAAGCACCCCACTAGAAAACTGATTTATCAAGACTATTCATTATGACTGATGCTTTTTTTATTTATAAGACTATTGCTTATCTTACTACTTTTCTGTTTAAAGTCTCATTATAAGAAACTTGCATGTTGTGCACTGATTGCAGGATGTCCATGATCGATTTCGTACTGAATCCCACTCTGAGGCTACTGGGCGCTTTAATGAACGCTTCTTATTATCACTTGCTTCATGCAAGGCGTGCGTGGTCATGGATGATGAGTTGAACATATTACCAATTTCATCTCACATGAGGTCTATTACCCCTGTTCCTACTAAGGAGGTAAGCTTATTACATCTTTGACTATTTTTCTTTTCTTTTCTTTTAGGTGTTTGTTACATGGACTTCAGGCTGTTATGCATATATTTTGGAAGGCCTGTCTATTATATATATCTTTAAGATATGGTTACAAAAGACATACAATTAAAGTAAACAAGTTCTTTTTTTTTTCTTTTTTCCGAAGTTAGATTCTTAGTTTAAATTTATGGTTTATCTTGGTCAATAGCTGAGAATGCTAGGATGTGGATTTTGGTTAATTTTCACTCTTGGTCCTCTATTGAGATACAAAATTTTCAATTGTTAGTCTTAGATGCATACTTATCTTGGAGCTATTAATGCTATTTCTGTAACTGGGTTATAGTTTTGCACTTGTACATATTTATTTATTTTATATATTATAAATATTTTGGCTTACTATTTGAAGAACTGCCTGTCTTACTTCTTGTAGTTGATGAGTAATGCATTGTTTGTTGAACATATTATCAAAAATTGTTAATAAGAGATATAAAGGGTTTAATTTATTCTCTCTTCCCTTTCTGGGCAGCTAAGGAACGATGATGCTGGTGGTTGACACTTATTTATTTAAATTTTAGTGAAGCAACTTCTTATGTTCTAAATGATGTTGTAGGACTCTGAAGGACTCTCAGAATCAGAACAGGATCTGAAGAACCTTAAAGAACAACTAAATGAAGATTTCCCAGTTGGACCATTGATTAGGAAATGTTGCACATTGGACCAGGTAAGTTTGTGCTTATCTCAAATTTGTGTGTTCTACTGTGGTTGATCAGCTTGAGTTTTCCATGCAATGGATGCTTGTAGCTGATTTGTTCAATTGATTAGGGAAAAGCAGTCATCACATTTTTAGATGCAATTTTGGACAAGACACTTCGTAGTACTGTTGCCTTGTTGGCTGCTCGTGGCCGTGGAAAATCAGCTGCCCTTGGTTTATCAATTGCCGGAGCTATCGCTGTGGGGTAATCTGCTTTGAATACATACAGATATGCAAATATATATGAGATATATCTGATAGTTCTGCCAATCTTGTTAGTATCTCCTAGAAACACTATCTATGTAGAGTTTTAAGGGAGTCTCTATTGATATCCAGAGAGA
Source organism: Gleditsia sinensis (assembly GCA_037074535.1). Taxonomy (NCBI): domain Eukaryota; kingdom Viridiplantae; phylum Streptophyta; class Magnoliopsida; order Fabales; family Fabaceae; genus Gleditsia; species Gleditsia sinensis. Next base: position 1,821,469 of record CM073464.1, on the reverse strand, counting down.
TTAGACAGCTTTACTGCATTTTTAGCCCGTTTTACATTCTATTCTCTTTCATTTGTTTTGAACGATAGCTTATCCTCCCTTCTAGTTGTATTTCTTCCCTTTTTTCTCTAATAATGTTTCTTATTTTTGTTCATTTTTTTACATGTAGTTATTCAAATATCTTTGTGACTGCACCCAGCCCTGAGAACTTGAAAACATTGTTTGAATTTATTTGCAAAGGTTTTCATGCACTCGAGTACAAGGTACATGTTCTCTCTCATCATTGACAGCCATTGTTAATATTATTTTAATATTAACTTCACTAAAATACTTTTAGCTGCAAAGGTTCTAAGGGTGGGAACTGGGCTTTTTTTTTGGTAAAGGACTGGAGGGGTTGGTAGTCACTAGGTTTCTGACAAGATTTGGGAAACAGAATGATCTGTGTGTTTAATCAATTTAAGTAAGTTTGGCAGAGCCAGAGGGTATATGTATTCCTTGGTTACCTCTATAAACATATAATTTATCCAATTGAAAAATCATGGGAGGATCGAATTTAAAGATTCCACATGCATACAGCCATGTCCTAGGTGTATCGAATGTGACAGTTGGCAATGTGAATGTGTCCCTGTATTTCAGAAAACAAATATACACTAATTAATATAATCCTATTTGGTGTTTTGTTATACCTATTTACTAGGGGAGACAAAATTATATATTCCTGAAAGCTATTTATAATATGTAAATTGATTCTATTAAGTTCAAAGTAATATAGTATCCCTTAACTGTATATCAATCTCAACTCCTTCTTCATTCTTTTTTTTTCTGCTTCTCATAGAAAGTTGAACAGGTTAATATTAGAAGTACCACTTTTTCTTATGCGAACAGGAACATATCGATTATGATGTGGTGAAAAGTACAAATCCTGAGTTCAAGAAAGCTACAGTAAGGATCAATATTTACAAACAGCATAGACAAACAATCCAGGTAAAGTCATTACTAATACTTCTATATTAATTCACAGGTCCTAGAATGGTTTTGATGTGTGTGAGTAAGAAAATTACTGTTGCTATAAGGGTACATGGAAAAGTAATTCAAACATTCATTGTTTTACTTTTTAATTTCTTGCAGTATATACTGCCACATGAGCATGAAAAGCTTTCTCAAGTTGAACTGTTGGTTGTTGATGAAGCAGCTGCTATTCCACTGCCTGTGGTGAAGTCTTTGCTTGGTCCATATCTGGTCTTCCTGTCATCTACTGTGAATGGGTATAATTTTATGTTCGTTTTTGCTCATTTCTTATATTTATCATGCCAAAAGCAATTTTGTTTAATGAAGATTTGTCAAGTTTTTTGAATTTTTAGTTGTTTTGTTTCTCTTTCTGATCAAGTTTAATGTGTCTCAAGAGTTGGGTGTGGCTTAATTACTGAAAGACTTCTTCTTCTTTTTTTCTTTTCTTTTCTTTTTTTGAAAAAAAAACCATGGAAAGTTATGAAGGTACTGGACGCTCTTTATCACTAAAACTTCTGCAGCAATTGCAAGAGCAAAGTCATGTGTCTGCTAAGAGTGCAGAAGGCGCTGGTTCTGGTACTTATGCTTCTGGCTTTTAGAAGTCAATTTATATAAACAATATGCATGTTTAGAAGTCAACAATATTCGTGTGTTGTTCATTCAGGATGGTAATACAATATGAGTGGATTATGACACAATGATCTTTGTTTTCTAATGTTTGGATGTGCATTTGCTTTGATGTGTTTGTATATGTATGACTATATGTGCTAAATTTTTTGGATGCTATCTGTCAGGTCGTCTGTTTAAGAAGATAGAACTGAGTGAATCCATCAGATATGCTTCTGGTGATCCAATTGAAAACTGGCTTAATGCTTTACTTTGCTTAGATGTTACCAATGCCATCCCTAATCTTAGCAGGTTATACCTAGCTTTTTTTGTCTTGCCTCTGGAAGATGATACAATTTTTAGTCAACTTTATTTAAGCTCTTTTTTCTTTAATCAGGTTACCTCCACCCAGTGAGTGTGATCTATACTATGTTAATCGGGATACCCTTTTCTCGTATCACAGAGATAGTGAATTGTTTCTGCAGGTAAAACCAGACTTATGTGATGATTTGGGCAGCTTATGATTTTATATGCTGTACTTAAGTATCTGTATTCTTGCAGCGAATGATGGCCTTATATGTTGCCTCTCATTATAAGAATTCTCCAAATGATCTACAACTGATGGCTGATGCTCCGGCACACCACTTATTTGTACTACTTGGTATATTGGGTTTTCATTTAAATTGTTCTTCTTTGGGCTATTCTTGGTAGGATTGAACATGGGTGGCTGGAAAAAGGAGAGGGAGAAAATAAAGATGTATTTGTACTTCTGATAGATTTGTTTGTACAGGCCCTGTTGATGAGTCCAAGAATCAACTTCCTGATATCTTGTGTGTCATCCAGGTTTGCATCTTTTGCATAAATTCTCATAATTTCATTAATATTGCTGCAATCATATTGCCTGTATTAGTTATTGGCTCCCATAGCTTGGCTTACCTGCTCTGTTCTAACAGAACCTAATTTCTTTAATCTTGGCATGGCTCTCTAAATATGTTGGGTGCTGATACCATTGCATGAAGTTACAGTATTTTCATTATAAAAGAAGAAATTTTATTAGCAGGAAAGAAGAAATATAAACGAGGATAAGATAACCTCAATACAGAGAACCAATTGAAACATTAACACATACATGTCCCAAGGGAATAAAAAATTGGTGAGCTGAACATCACGGAGAGGCCACAAATAATATCCTATCCCACATTAAGTCCATTTCAGATGTGTCCTCTTAAAATTTCAAGCATTTGCTTCAACTAAGACACCATAGATCTGCGGACATAGCGCATTGACATAAAAAATTTCCATTCTTGTTCTTGCCATTGCCTTTAAACTTGATGACAAGAAACTGCTTCAAATTATTAGGACAAACTTAAGACCAATACTGTTCAAACACAAAAAAAAATGTAGCATGTTTGTTTACTACATGCCTGCGTATATATATATTTTAGAGAATCTGTTTGATATTACTGTTGTTTATTCTCAGTTTTTACCATAAATTTTTTCACTAGAGAAGTATGTTGACCATAAGTTTTTACACTACCTTCTTATGTTGGAAGAGAGAAAATGGTGTCATTTCAATTTGTTTATTGTGGTATGACTAAACTAGGAAGCTACAAGCGTAACGTGCCATATGGATCCTATTTGATAGTGATATACAACAACAACAACAACTAAGCCTTTTCCCACTAAGTGGGGTCGGAATTCATCCTATTTGATAGTGATATATTGATATAAAATTATACAAGGACTAGGAAAATATATATATCACTCCTCGATATGCTTGAAGAATATAGTTCACCTTTGGTGAAAGGTTGTAATTTGAGTGCTAATCAGATATCTACACATATTACATATAAGAAAAATGCTATATATGCTTATGAGTTTTGATTTGCCTGCTTTGTCTTTGTACTTATCTTTCCTCACAACACCGATAATCACATGACCAAATTCAAGTGTTTCAGTTTTGTTAGCTCAACTTTGAATTTTGATTTCCTTTCCTTATTTTAGTTTTGCTTGTTGCTAACTTTGAGTTCATAATTGCTTGTCTTCTATTCTCATGCTACAAATGGTTATGCTTATTTTCCCTTTATCCCTTTGATAAGCTTGTCCTTTTGTGACTTCCCATATTTTATCATTTTCATTTACAGGTCTGCCTTGAGGGGCAGATATCTCGTCAGTCAGCAATCAAAAGTTTGAGTGATGGTTATCAACCTTTTGGAGATCAAATACCATGGAAATTCTGTGAGCAATTTCGAGACACAGTTTTCCCTTCACTTTCTGGTGCTCGCATTGTGCGCATTGCTACCCACCCCAGCGCAATGAGGGTAATTTTTGTATTCTGTCTTATGGTTTTGTTTAATAAGATTCTTCCAATGTATAATTTCCCCTCTATCTCTCATCTTTTCCATTCATTGCAGCTTGGATATGGTTCACAAGCAGTTGAGCTTTTAATACGGTGAGTACATAATTGGTTTCTTGCTTCCGTTGGAGTAGGATCCTCCAGTTCACTAATAGTTGAAACACATTCTGTGATCGTAAGTTGCTTTAGAAATTAGAACATGCTAAAACTTGTCACTCACTAATTCTTTTTCTTTATTAAGTTTATAGTTGAATAGAAACATTAACATCACTTAATGCTTGCAGTTATTATGAGGGACAACTTACTCCGATCTCTGAGATGGATGTTGAAGATTTAGTGGAGGCTCCACAAGTTAGAGTTACAGAAGCTGCAGAGAAGGTATATTACTAAAGTCGTCTTTCTGATTAGAGTTTGATAATTTTGTTCATTTATGTTTTAAAAGTTAAGTCTAATGCTCACTTGATGTGATGTATATCATAAATGGTTTTAGAGCTGTCTTGAATTCTCTTTTATGGTCTAGCTGGTTGGTACTGGTAAGACCATGATTCTTTTTAGATTTGTTTTGGAGAAATTACTATTTTAATTCTGAGAATATTAAAAATAAGGAAGCTTCAGGTGCTATTATGTGTTGAATTATGTGATTATGGTGGTACTGTCTCTAGCTGATTTACTTTCAGCAGGGCAATGATATATACTGGATCAATTTTATGTTCCAAATAGATTGGGGTGGAGTTATCAATTAAGGATTGGCATTTTATTAAAATTATTTTTGCTACTTTAGTGGGCTTATTTGTTTGGCAGGCTGGCAGAAGTATTGTGGCTGGCTAAAGTAGCTAGACATTGTTACATGGGAGATTGGCCACTTTTGATAAATCTATAATCTCTTGTTTCTTACATCTTTTAGTGTATTGTGCATGATGCATATATTCTAGTATTTTCTATGGCCTTCTTTCCATGGGCTTCACTTGGATTTAGTTGAAATATTCAGAAGGTTAGCATTTTTCTTCTTGAATTGGTAAGAGCCCAATTAGTTGCTTAAGCCCGATTCTTCAAATAACTTGAGGGTCATCAGCAACTTTCTTCATTTGGGTGGTTTAATGCATCTCTGGTAATGGGTTTTTTAAGGCTTTAGATAGTGTTTAATTAATGGCATTAAGTTCAAACATACAGTGAAAGGCTGCAATTTGAGCAAAAATGAAAAGCTACATTTCTGTTTTTACTATCTGCTTCTCACTCTATCAGGACCAACCTATGCTGATCTTTGAACTACATTTGTGTTTTACTAATTTTCCTTTTTTTCTTCTGAACTAATCTGGTTTCAGGTTTCACTGCTTGAGGAAAATGTTAGACCTAGAACAGATCTTCCACATTTGCTTGTACATCTGCGTGAAAGACGTCCAGAGAAGCTCCATTACATTGGTGTCTCCTTTGGGCTGACCTTAGATCTTTTTCGCTTTTGGAGGAAGCATAAATTTGCTCCCTTCTACATTGGCCAGATTCCAGTTAAGATTAATTTTATATATTCCTTCTTATGCAGTGGACTATGGTACTGCATTATGTATACTTAGATTAAGTGGTATATTTTTTCCCAATTCAATAGAATGCTGTGACTGGTGAGCATACATGTATGGTCCTGAAACCTCTAAACAATGATGAAATTGAAGTTGATGGATCAGATGAGTGGGGCTTTTTTGGTCCATTTTACCAAGGTGAGCTCATCTTGTTCTGATATCATGATCTTTGTATACAATGTTCATGATGGATTCTGTTTTTTTACCGATGATTTAGTTTATAATTTGTAGATTTTAGGCAAAGATTTACTAGACTTCTGGCTTCCACTTTCCGTGGAATGGAATACAAACTTGCTATGAGGTTAGTATTATGAATTTAATTATTCATTGTTCTCTCTTCTCAGATATGGATGTGGATGCTTTATAGTTCCTTAAACTCTAGGGTCCTAAAACTCTTACGATTTGGTCTGTCAAATCTAACTTGTGGACGAGATTTTTTTGGCTGATGTTACCTTCCTTTCTGTTTTATTTTTTTGGAACGGTATATTAAAAATAAAAAATTTATTGTGAAAAAAGGGAAATGAACTGCATGTTTTACTGTATTTGATTTATCAGTTAAATACGTATAATTTTGATAAGATTATGATATTTATCCATTTTTATAAATATTCCTTATGTTATATTGTTTGATTTTTTTTAAGTTAAATCCTTTTATGATGCCACCTTGAGCTTTGGCTAAGTGTTCCCACCGAAGGTGGGAGATGCAGATTCAATCCCCCCCCCTTTCTCAGCTAGTGTTATCTAGTGCACAGAAATACAGCCTCTAGAGTTCCTGCATCCCTCATATATATTTCCACTATTCAACTTGCTTATGGCTGTGATAATTTTTCAGCATTATAGATCCAAAAATCAATTTCATGGAGCTAGAAACTGCAAAGAGCTCTTCAGATAAGTTTTTGGGGTCAGTTAGAGAATATTTATCGCCACATGATATGAAGCGACTAGAAGCTTATGTTGACAATCTTGCTGATTTTCATCTGGTATGATCTCCAATTGTTTATGCAATAATTATGGATATTGCTTAGAAGTTTCTTGATATTAGAACACGTATGCTTTTTGTTATTTAAAAACAGTTGTCCTGTATGTCTAAAGTATCTCATTCCACTGATTGCTTTCCTTTTGATTCATCTTGCTCCCGACATGCACACACAAAATATTTTTACTTAGTTCTTTTTTTAGTTCCCAGGAAGAGAAAAGTATTTCTTCTTTAGTAATAATATGAAAGTATTCATGGAAATTATTAAATTCTTAGCAGAAATAATTATAATTTAATTCAGCATGATTATTCATTTACCTACTGACTAACTAAAATATCTCTGACCTCATTTCTATGATAATTCTGATTGGATAAACTCTGTCAGTGATCAAACATGTTAAATCAACTTTTTTAAATGACAATCTGAAAATTAGATGGTTCTTGAACTGGTTCAGAATGGTTACCTCATATTAACAGCAAACTTAACGAACCCTTAAAAGTTACATACTGCTGAAGTTGCAATATAACTCTGCGAAGTTAAGACCCTTATTATTACAGAATTCTGAACATCTTATTATGTCATATAATATGAAGTGGTTATAAATGTGATCTTGTCTCTTACAGATTTTAGATTTTGTTCCTATCCTTTCACGTCTGTTCTTCCAAGAAAAGCTTCCAGTCACATTGTCATATGTTCAAGCTTCGGTGTTACTCTGCATTGGTCTGCAGAATCAGAACATTTCGTACATGGAGGTCTGTTTCTCAACCTACTAATCTCGTAGTCAAAATATCCCTTAATCCTACTACCAGAGTTGTTCTAGGAAACTTGAAGATATTCCTCAGTAGGCTTTTGAAGTTTTGGTCAATTTGCCATATTTTTTAGACCTGTACTATTGAAGTACTCCAGTCACTCTAGAATTCAATGCTCTTGATTTGGTCTTGTGATATTTAAATAGGACTCCTTAATGATATAAACGTAGTTTTCCTCTTTGATGTCTACCCGTATGGGTGCCTTATTAAATTATGTAAAGATGAATTTATGTTCTCTTATAGTCTTATATTGTTTAACAGGCACAAATGATGTTGGAAAGACAGCAAATATTGTCTCTTTTTATAAAGGTTATGAAGAAGTTCTACAAATATCTATATGGTGTTGCATCCAAGGAGATTGAGTCAACCTTGCCACGACTAAAAGAAGTAAGTTGATAATGGTATACTACAGTATGGCTTTACATGGTTTATTCCATGGTGTGATGTTTTTCACTAGTATGTAATAGCAAGGTTTTGGTTAATGACCTCCCATTCATATCCGGTACTTTTTGAGGACATAATATCCACTGCTTTCTGGTTCTCCTTTTGTCTTTCTCTTTGCATTTGTTATCTTGCAGTTCCTTTTTTATGATCTTCCTTTTGTCTTTCCTCAGATTGTCATGGAACCCCATAGCGTCTCTGTGGACGAAGATCTCAACGATGCAGCTAAACAAGTTGAGGTATATGCCTTCACCTTTGCCTTTTTATCCAAAGATGCCAGCTCCATCTTTGTATCCACCACCAGATTTGTTACTTTTGTTTCTGTTGTAGCACTAACTTAGATGATTGCTTTATAGGATGACATGAAGTCCAAAACAGAAACACTCTTTACTCCTGAATCGCTCCAACAGTATGCCATTGCAGACGGAGAAGCTAATTTCGAAAATGTTTTGCAAAATAATGATGGAAAAATTCCCAAAGGTGGTCTAATTACGGTAAAATCCAGTAGGAGTAGCATAAAGCCTGAAAAGGAAAAGGGGAGTCATAAGAGTGACAAGAAGTGGGGTAAAGACAAACATGACCATAAATCGAGCAAAAGGAAAAGATCCTGACTTTGACATGGGAAACATCAAAGTCGGGCCCGAAGTCGAAACAGTGTTACAGAACACTGGAGGTTTTGCTCAATCTCCAATTCAAACGAAGGAAAAAAGAGAACAGTAGAACAAGGGAGCATAATATGATACCCTGGATATGCCTGTTTTGGTCTCGAGCGTAGTTGTCTTCAGCGGCAGCTGTATTCTATATTTTTGTTGGTTTCATTATTTGGGAAATTGGTCGATTGGATAGCACGGTTTGTATTATTTAACGCCAATACAACACCTGAAAGACGAAGATATCCAAATTCTAATATTTTAAATCAAAATACGAACTGTAATATATTACCTGAAGAGTCAGCGCGAGACTACAAGCTATAAATGTAGGGGGGAATTTTACTCTTCTAGGACCCAACTCTTGTTTATAACTTTCAATGGTAATCACTGATAAGATGTCGTCATTAAGCACGGACCAATTACTTAGGCAGCAGCATCCTAATCGAAAAACCGTACCTCTTTCCATGGTGATACTATTTTACATGTTAAAATGTCAATTGAACACAACCGTGAAGTTAATTGCCAATCATATTGCCCCTTAAGATGGTTTCTCATCTGCCTATACAGGCGTGAGAGATCTTGATGTTTATAAAAAATTTCGTGAGATCCGGGAAAGTTTTACTTTGCTCCCTTAAAATCTAATATTCTTCATATGTGAGCGACTTACACAAGTTTTCCTCTCCACAATTGATTCCTTAGCACACGGTGAACAGAGTGACGTTAACGGGTGAATAAATTATCTGAAATTTTCCCCGAGCAGTACTTGAGTTCTGAATTGTATTATTATTCCTTTTTTTTTTTGGTAGCATAAAAGGAAATGAATAGGATGATCTGCCCCACACCTAATGGTAGGACTTATTATTGTAGCTTTACTTGCTATAGATTACAGTCCCCATTTCCTAGCAGCACTGTATGGTATAGGCCTCTTGTCTCACCGCTTTTTCAGTGAACTGGATATAGACTTTGGAGCCATTCTTCCAACCCACAAATCACTCTGCAACATGGAACTCAGAGATGTAATATACATGATGCGATAAATGGCTCCGCCAATCAGGTTATTACAAATAAGTAAATAACTCCCAGGATAATGAGAAGCAACGGAACGAATCACCTTGCATGAGCACCTTGCCTGGAGATATGAAATACTGGTAAGTCAGAAAAGGTAGATTCAAAAATAAAATCACTAGACAGGAACCGATTTTGGATCTCTAATTTGGACTATGGAATGTAATCTTGAACCCTCTGGAATTCCTAAGGGAGGATCTACGCACGAACAATTGTCAACAGTAAAAAGCTCCCACTCTTTAATTCCACATTTCTCTAATGCAACAACTATTCTCTTCCTCTCTGTGTCACTTGGGAATGACCCATCTGGACTAACAAGAACTGCCCCTGTATAAGACTGTCCCGCAACTCGAGCAGCTCCATGATAGTGGAACAAACCCCAACTAAGATCATCAGCAACATCCACAATTGTCCAAAACTCATTTGAAACAACTCCATTATCCAAAACACTGAAATAGAATGTCCCAGGTATATGACCTCTCTTAACCCTATATTTTCGCCGCCTCCAGACCAACTGGCCTTCTAATGTTCTCACTTGGAAAACTGGTTCATACCAGAATGATCCTTTTGCCTTTCCCCTATAAAATAGCTGGTACTGACATGGAAATTGATCATAGGCTGGGTTCTGCCCAGCTAAAACGCGCCAGCTCCATTTCAAATTCCCCAACCAACCAACAAATAGATCTTCAGCCATTTCATAACATAAATTCTTTCCTCGAAATTTAATCATTGGAGGCACATATGGCTTGTCAGGGATTTTTGCATCCAACTCGAGACAGTTGTTTTTCTGTAATACACAAAGTGAAAAAGCTTCTAGATTTGCACTTTCATATGAAGCAATACAGCGATAATTACATACTTGATCAACTGGACTGCATTTATTCAAACATTGAAGAGCTTTTCTACAATTGGAATCCAACAAGCAATTAAGTATCTGACGACTACAATTCTTCAACATGCAGTTCAGGGTAGAAAAACCCTTTGATCTCAAGTTCTTCAATACTGGAACTGGCTTTATATAAGCATTGATTAATAACAGCAAACAGAATCTTATATCATCAGAATTTTGTCTATCCCATGCTTCAGATACAGTCTGCACTACTGTAGATGACTCTTTTGTTTTATCTAATTGAGAATTTCTTACCATTTTGCCAAACATACTTCCTTTCACTTCATTGTGAACATAATGGCCTCCTAATTTGTTCTCTAAATCTGGTGAAGAGTCAAAGCATATTACATTTTGGATATCTTTGCTATTGATCTTAATCCACTTAATGGACTCTTTGTTTGTAACAGAAACAATCACCAATATATCAGTGTGGAGTAATTCCCTCTGGAATCTCATTGCCATTTCTCCACTAGAATTAGATCGAATGCATTCATCAGTAAATACAAGAAGTTCATACCCTTCGTCAACCCATTTCAGTCTCTTTGCCTGCTATGAGAAAAAGGGTCAATTAATGGTTCGGAGTCCGACCCCACCTAAAAAATTAATAAAACTATTTGCATGATAAGCATACTGCATGTGTAGCAAAAAGTGTGAGAAATACAAGATATTCCAGTCATGAAAACCTGAAATACATTCTATCTGAAGGTAAAACTATTTTAGTATTCTCTTTTTTCAGTTCAACAACTTCTCCGTTGTAGACATCCAACTTCTTTGTCATAAAATTATTCACCAATATAAACGCTAAAATTGGACCACAAATAAAGCGTTTTGCAATTTTATCATTTTGGTATCAGATTACTCGTCCACAAGTATCTCAAGAAGTTTTACGCACATATGCAAAACAATAAATCAGTTGAATATAGACGACTAAAGAAAACATAAAGAAAAAGCTTTTTAGGCCAAAATTGAGGCTACTTAACAGTGTGAAGCATGACTTCCTCCCAGGATGCGGAATTTAGAGGACTGATAGCTCCTTCACCAACCAGAGCGACAATCCTCACCGGCTGGTCAGGAGGTAGCTCAGCCGTCACCACCTGCTTGGGGTGCGAAACCGCCGATAAGACGGTAGCTGCACGAGAATGGGTGTGTGGAGCAGAAGGTCGAGGAAAAGACAATAAGCGAGAGGCTTGAGGAGCATGGTGAAAAGGAAGAGGGAACGGGGTTAAGGAGAGATGAGGACAAGGAGTTCGATGAAAACCGATCCTTTGAAACGGTGCGAGAAGACGCGGCGCTTCCAGGAGAGACATGAAAACGGTGTCTTCAACTGTTTGCTAATTGGCGATAAAACGAGACAGAGGCAACCTCCCTCACTCATTGGCAGCTATGTAGTCCAGAACTTTCCCCTCTATAGATTTAAGACACGAGGACTACCGAGAATTCTAGATTTGTGTGTTTATAGTTTCGTTTGGCTTCTGTAATCAATATTTTTTTTTCTCTCGCCATTTCTATCAAAAATACAGTTTCACTTCTTTTATTATCCGCGTTTCCCGCTTTGGGGAAAGCCTTTGCTTTACTACGAGATTGGTTAAAGACCGCAAATTTGAATATTTTAATAAGCTTAGAAATGAGATTAATTGCTTACAAACACTAAATAAGTATGTTTAAGCACAGTTTGCGAACAATTTTTGCAATGTTAAAATTTTAAATTTGTAAATAAATAAAAAACTTACGAAAAAATAATTTTAGTATTTTAAATAAAATTAATTTTATATTGCAAAAGATACAAAAATATATGAGGTAGAATAAAATAAAATAAGATCAATTGGCTTGCCAAAGGCACTACCCTCTACAAGTGACAGCAATAAAATTCGCAATTCAAATTTAACCCAGCATTTATTCAACAATCGTGAAGTATGATTGCAATAATACAATGCCAAATTCCAAATAAAACAAGATTTTCAATAATCTTGATGAATAAAGATAGAAAGACTACAGAAAAAAGTAACAATATGTCAGAATGTTTGCCCTCCTATTTTACAAATTCTGGAGGAAAAGTAGAATGTCAGATCAGCGTTTAATACGTTTGAGGAAAGGAAATACAGAATCAAACAGAACAAGTCAGAAGATAAAGTCATGAGAACAATGTCTCTCAAAAGGGATTATGTGGTTGTCTACAAGATTTAACAGAGGATTTAAGGGTTGAAATATAGTATCTAAACCTAGTAAAACTGACTAAACTCAACCCATAAGACTTACTACATACCAAAATCCCAGAAAAAGGAAAGAAATTTTTTTTCAAATTCTATACCTCCAAACCGTGCCCTATACATCATGAAAGTGACTGAACTTCTCACCTTTTCAAGTTTCTTCTACACCATAGCGTTCAAATCATTAAAATCCAACAGGGAACTGATGATTGCCAGACAGCAAAGAACAGAAAGATGCTGATCCCTACTTCCTGTTAGAATACTGACCTTCAAACTCCTTCTGAAATTGTTCTCTGGATGTTGCTTTCGCTGTTAAGACGACTTCATCGAGAAATCCTCTCTGTGGAAACTCCTCAGGCACAAGAGTTTGATATGTCTCAAACTGCTGAGCAGCTTCCTCCTTTTTATCTAGAAGACTGTATACAATTCCCTGCCAAAGTTTTTCATCGATTAGGTAATTATCATGGAATAAACTAAACTCCATGAGCACAAGTAGTCATTCCCCAGTGACTACCCGAGTTATTCAACTGACAAACGCGTTAATTACCAAGAAACCAATTTAAGCTACAAGGTTAGCTGTTAAGTGCAGACCTAGGAAAGATTTTTGTCTCAACACGTGCCTGAGGTTTAAGATACATTTTCAAGAATCACAGATACATTTTTAATACTCACTTAAACAATTGCTTTGACAGCCTAAACAGATAAATTTTCCACATAGAATGTGTAGCCATCACAGTTAAAAGAAGACATTTTTCAATTGATTTTCAGTTTGAACATATGAGATAAGGAGTTTAACACATTACCAAGACCCACTCAGAACAGTTTGAAGTATGTTGATATGAAACATCACAAAACCATCTAATATGTAAGACAATGAAGCTAGGCACTAGCTTATTTCTCTGTAAGCATGCATAAACTAGATGATGAAGTCATATCTTAATGAGGGTGTAGGAAAAAGCTGACGATTAAATGAGGCTTATTGCAGACAAGCTATATAATTGTGAAAAGATGCAAAAGAAACCTCTAAAGTCAAAGTATTGTATTCAACAGACTATGAGCACCATACTTCTCCAGACACAGCTTAAGTACCCAGTGATCTAACCCACCCACTTTTGTTCTAGATCATGGAATGAAAAAAAAGAAAGGCAACAAAAGAGAGGTTAAGCTTTTCAACAGGCGAGGAAACTCTTTCTTATCTATTCTCAGATTTCTTTTTCTCCCCAAGAGTTATGGCTATCTATGATCAAACTATAACCATACATGTTACACATGGAAACTTACAAGAATCCCTGCCATGGTTTTTCTCTCGGAGGCTTTCTTGTTAATTTGTACCCTATGTCATTTATTTTGCAGCTTATTCATATTTTTTTAGTATTAATTTTTATATGAACTCATATTTTATAGTTGGGACACCCTATGAACATAGACTTTGGGGATATCATAATGACTAATGAGGTGGTAATTTTGCCCAATGACAGCCATAGAAACTATAGCTGATGGGCTATCCTTTTTTTTTTTTTTGGAATAGGTCTGAGTCTGATTAGCATAATTAATGTATGACTCTATGCTTAAGTTATTAAAATGAGTATACCTGGATGATGTACATTTTTACATCCTATCCATTTACTATCAATAATATGTTGCCATAATCTAGGCATGATATACTTGTCTTTTCAAGGCATTGCATCTGCTCAGGCAAAGAATTGGACAGCTAACCAGCGAGAGATTCATAAAGATGAATTATATGATTAGGTTTTTAGTATAGTATAATGTCTTTTGTCTCTGCTCTTAAATATCAGAAACCCATACTAGTGGTCCGCAGTTCCTTCCATGTTAAAACCAGATTAACTGACAGCAGCAGAAACATAGCTTGCATGCCCAGACAAACTCACCAGACAAAGATAAGGCCTGAAATCTCGGGGATCTTCATCAACTAAATCTTGAAATCTCTTCAACCCCTCCTCCAAATCCCCCTGCAAAGCATATAAATGTTAATTATGCTAAATCATTATTCCTAAAAGATATAGTTTGTGCATGATCATAATTTGGTAGCAAGGAAAGAGATTGATTGACAGATACTAGGATGTAATCATTAACAGCCCATCCCTAGCTGAGGACAGGGAAAAAAAAAACAACCGCAATTAATAAAAGTTCACCTTTGCAACATGCATTTGCGCAATTAAGATTCTTATATTTCTCTCTTCTGTAACTCTTTTTTCACGGCATGCTAATTCTAAAGCTTTATTCAACATTTCAAAGACAGCTGGACCTTCATGTTTTTTGTGCATCACCATAGCTAAACCCTGTAAAAGAGAGCAAGTATCACTCCTCTCAACCATAAATAAGATAGCAGAAGAAGAGACCAACTGAGATATGTCATTTGTAAAATGCTATCAACGAAGCATCTAACCAGCCAGCTTCAGAGCTAAATCTAAAATAAGCAACAGCCACAGAACTGCAAGTTCTACATAAATTGGTAGCTTTGTGCTATATTGAATGAAGAACAAACATCAATTAGAATGAAGAAAGATTCAGGAGCTCTTACTAATCTGATCAAATCCTACCAAAAGAATGCACACAACAAATGCATAGGCCAGAGTCAATAAACTCCAATGTACTAATTGAGTTACAGCTCACATTGCAACAACCAATATACCAATTTTTAAGAAACATATATGATAAAGATCAATATACTAGACATAACATGAAAGGGAAAAAATTATACAGCTAAACACAAGTAAATAATTTATAACTCAGTAAATTGTAGAAATTCAACAATATAATAAGTTAAAGATGCTTACAACAAACAGGATCCCCATGCGACAACCACTGTGCAATGGTATGCATATTGGTAGACATGACAGGTCTATTTAACCTCAAAAAAAAAATATTATCATAGTTAATTAAATAATTGACCGGAAATCACCATAGCTGCCACTGAAATCTTTTAGTAAATTTAATATGACTAGTGTAATCCTCTTCTCAATTTAGGGCTTGACATGGTATCCCTAATACAGGCGCTGCTTACTTTCGTCATTTAATTGTTCAAAACAACACTGGCATACTCATACACGAGGAGACATTTTATGCCCAGTTTTAGGAATTTTGATACTAATAGGAATGCTTTTGAAGCACCAACTATTGGAAGCATGGTTCAAAAGCTTCAAGCTCACAGAACTTATATACATCCTGGTGGTTAACGAATATTATGCAACATAAACTATAAACTTCTGGGAAGCTTAAATATAAATCAGCACATCAACAGATAATCATCATATTCCGACTACGGAAAAACCATGTAAAATGAGAAAGAGTTTTTTTTGTCTTCTTGTCACAATATGTACATGATTAGAGTACAAGCATTCTTCTAAGTTTTGATTTGAACTAGTCGCGTGCGCTCTCAAGTCTTAACAAGCATGTTGGCTAGTAACAGAATAACCACCAACGTTCAAACTAGAAGTTTGATTAGATTTCCAAAAACTTATAACTTATAATAGCTGTTGCTGAAAGAGATGTACCAGTTTCAGCATATATATATATATATATATATATATATATATATATATATATATATATATATATATATATATATGACCAGCTGAAACGAAAATTTTCGACCTTACTACTTAGAAAACAGTGTTCAAAATTATACTAGAAAAATGAGGGGTAACAAACATTACATGTAGAGCTCTGATCAAAAGAGGCCTCTTCGCCAAGATTTCCCTGAACAATCTTTTAGCTTTACTCAAGTGCCCCATTGTCTCATAACACAGTGCCAGCAAGAGCCTCCACTCAACCTCGTCTGGCTCCGCATCAATTAAACTCTCAGCATACTTCACAGCCTCCTTCGACTTTCCTCTTTTTATTTTCTTATACAAAATCACCTTCAGAGCCTCAACATTTCGTGGGTCCTTCTCCAGAATCTTCTCGTACATTTCCTCCTCCTCAATTTTCTCTTCCATGGTATCTGTCTTCTCCTCCAAAGTTCCGCTTGAACTGACAGAAGGTATCGCTAAAGCCACTCTTTTGTTAAAGGACTCGATCAAGATAAACGACACAATAAGAAAAAACACTATCTTTTCGGATAAAAGTTTGAAAAGGCTTCTTCGAAGTGATAGGGGAAAAATAGTAGTTGGGAAAGTTGAGGAGGGTGTGGAAGGATTGTAGGAACAAGAAAACCCTGAGAAAAGGGGAGCGGCATTACGGGAGGTGCGAAATAGGGGTGGTTGAATTGAAATTAATATGTATTTGTTGGGGCGATGAATCAGTCGTTGTCCGAATGACTTTCGGAGACCATTGGCATTGAATAAGAATTTGGAATTGAGAACTACTGTTTGGGAGAAAACGGAGGAGGAAGTGGCGATTGAACCCATGTTGCAACGCAAGCACAGCCAAAAAACCAGCAGTAGAAAGCCCGGGAGGTACAGGGTTTAAGAAAAAGCGAAATACCTTATTGCTAGGAAAATAGTCAAATGTACAATGCCTTGTCTTTACCTTCCTGTCGCTCTACCATTATCCACTGTTTTTTAACCGCTCCCTCTCTCCGCGAGTGTTAATCTCAGGCCAAGCATCATTCGCATTCGACCGATTATCGACTTCTATGACTTCGAAGCTAGTTTTTCTTATGGCAAAAAGAAAAAGGCTAATTTTTCGTGAGTGATACTTAATATTCGGTTACCTCAAACAAAACATACTATTTTGTTAACAGATATTGTGGCTCCACTTATAGCAATCAGACTAGAAAGTTAATATTTATCCATAGGGTCGACCAACGATAAAATTAATAAAATTAGAATTTTAAGCCTAAAAAAAAATTATTTATTTTAATAATTTTAAAAAAAATCTTATTTTTAAAATTTATTTTAAGCCTTGAATAATTTTAAAAAATATTAAATCGATAAAATTATCTATTATATTTTATTTTAATATTCAATTAATACAGAATGAATGGCCCTAAAAGTTGTTAATACTACAAAAAAATGAAATAGAACTGCTTTCATAACACTTTCATAGCCAAATATGAATTGGGATGAATTCTTGGTACTGTAGTATTACTTAAATACTCTTATTTATAATCAAACCTTGTAACCTTCATTTTTTCCAAATAATAAAACTGTAAACTAAAAAAAAATTGTTCTAGAATACAATAAACTTCTAAAACTTGAGAAATAATATTCAATCAGCTTTACCAGGGATCGTTTCCCTCCCTCCCTTATCCCATTTGCTCAGAGATAATACAGGGAATAGAGAAAACTATTAACATTAAAAAATTTGAACTTTTAAAACATAAATCTAAGAATGTGTAAACTTAATCATCTTCAGAGGTGTCAATCCAAAGGTGAAGTTACAGTTTCGCAATTGATTATATAATTGATCACGGACTCTAATAATTTCTTTTTTAATTAATGCTAAAATAATAACGGCGCCTTGGTTGGAACCAATAGCTGTAAGCAGCCTCAAGTTGAACATGGGCTCGAATCGCGTCCACACATACTAGGGAACGAAAAAATGCCATTAGGACGAATGGAAATTAGTACTCGACTGAAGGGAAAATTGAAAATCGGATAATTTCCACTTTCAATTTCCAGTTTTAACTCGAAATTGAAATACAAAGATGCGGAAATGTTAAATAACTCATCAACTGCCAGAAGTGTTACACTCCCAAATCGGTGTGTCTACTTATTAAAGAAACAGGGCAAAGGATTCACTATTTTCCAAATGACAATCATTTGTGTCCAAGTTATGCAAACATCTTGAAGACAGATTTTAAAGGAAGTTCCTGATGTCCAAAGATTTGACATCAACTATTTCCTCATCCTTGAATTCCTCCCTGAAATGGCAAACATAACAAGGAAAAAAAATGAGTCTAAAACCAGAATCATATTGCATACTAATGGCTTCACATGCATTAACATGTATGTCAATTCACTTTTTTATTGAAAATTATTATAGAAATTAAATTTTTAAATATTTGATTAATCAACCATTATTTTTTAATATTTGAGTAACTAATCATTATTTTTTAAGTAACCACTCATCTATTCTTTAAAACCACTAATTATCTTACGAGTGATCACCCACTATTTACCTTTTATTTACAAGTACTTCTTGTTTTTCTTAAGCTTCCATACCAAGTCTCCAAAAGTCCCGAAGCCATATATATTAGTATATAGATATAGAGACGAATTAACAATATTTCTAACATTAGGAGACAGACAATATATTAGTCCCCTTTATCCATTATCTACACACGTGGCTATAAGCACTTGTCACTACATATCCCAGCGTACAACCCCTCCCTCCAACAAATCACCTATATCATACATTTAAATGAATAAATCATAAATCAACTGGGCCTTGCAAAGGGCTCTTTCTGTAATGCTATCTTCTGACGTAAAGATTAAGCAGAAAAGAAGATTATATAGGTGATCTAGGCACAAAAACATCAGGGAACAGATAAGTAAATATATACGAATAAAATATGATATTACGTCAAGAGCTTTGGCATGAGTAATACCTTTTCTTTTGAGTCTCCATTGCCTCGAGAGCATCCTTCTTTAGCTCCTCCAATTGTGCTTTGGCAATTTTAAGTTCTAGCTGCTCTTCGTACTTCGGTAATTCTTCTCTCAGAATTCCAAGTCTAAGTAAATAAGAAAGAAAAAAATAATGAAAGTGACTAAAAAAAAATTCAAGACTTATTTTAAACCGTTCAAAAGTATCACCCAACATTCGATTATTTAAAAAAACTATTTAAAAAAATTTAATAATTAATAATCTCTTTGTTGACCTCACCCAATCGGCCATTTAAAAAAACTAACAACAACAATAATTAAATCTTTTTTCACTAGATGGAACGACCATTTAAAGAAACCATTAAAAATAATTTAATAATTAATAATCTTATTAATTTCTTTTATAATAGATCACTGTAGTGTAAAAAAATTTAATTGTTGTTGCTATTGTTGCTGTTGCAAAGGATCATCCAGCCAGGGGAGTGAACCAAGTGACTGACAATACACACACTTCTCTAAACAATGTGTCGCATGGTTCAATACTTCTAAAAGACCAAAAGAACATAAAAGTTCATAAATTAGATGAAGTAGACTGACATCTTCCTTCAAATCAAAGAATCCAGATGTCACTTTAATCGCCACCCAGAGTATAAAAAACAAAGATATCTGGGGATCAACACTTACTTTTTGTTAACCTTATCAAACTCTGCCGTGAGAAGATCCATCCCTTTCTTATCATCTCTCATTAAAGGTTTTTTCAGTTCCTTTTCAACTTTGTCCAGTGCATCCATCATCATGGCCTCGGCACCGAATTCATCTGTGAGACCTCTCCTGCAAAGAATGAATACACGATCTCATTTAGAGGGTATTCAACGCACCCTGAAGAAGGGATGCTTGCTTATCGATGCCTTTTGTCTAAATTGAATATCTAATAAACATATGCACACTCAAAAGTTTAAAGAAGATATCAGATCCAGCAAATCCCCAAAATTCACAGAGAATCCACAATGTTCAGGAAAGAACATTGGGATTTGGCTAGTTTTAGAAGAAATTTTAAAAAAAAATGCATACTGAATGGAATGAATTATATTAAATATCACAGAAAATAGTACTCATATCTTGGTTATAAACAAAAATATAGACAGGAACCAAAGGATGAATCAATAAGCACATCTAAGTTACAGAATGGAAAAGGTTACAGTATAGACCATGACGTACTTGATTCTAATATCCTGCAAAGTCAAAAGATAAGTCCGAGCATCTGGAATATCTTTTGTGCGTGTTTCAATGGTGAACTGGATATCTTGGGACTCTGAGAACAAGTCTGCCCTGCAGGATATGCAAGCCTTTATAGCCATAACATGATTAAAACATAAAAAACAAAGACAACAAATTTTACAATACTACTGGAAAATAATGTAATATAAAGATTTTGACAATAAGGTACAGCAGAAACTCACTTCTCTCTAATTGTTTTCATGATCTTTGCATATTGAGAAACAGCAGCTGGATCTTCTGGATCTATGGTGATCTTCTCCTTCCTTAATATTCCAATGGCTGTCTCAAATTTATTCTTCACCTCATAAAAGACGTTCTTCAGCATCTCTTTTCCATTCAATAAGGAGTACATGTCAGAAAATGACATAAGAAGCAAGGCTTTCCATTAAAAATAAAACTCAAACTGCATATTTCTTTTTTTCCAACATGTTGAGCCAACTCGAGAAGCAAAAGGGTTCAAATTAGACAAACAACTAAAACTACTAGATCAAATACAGAAGCAGATAATATTATGTAATTCAACTATCTTTATTATTTATGCTGCTGAGGAAGGAGCCTGTAGAGGGAGAGGTTTAGAGATCCATATTAGCACCACAACACCCCTGGATGTCTCCAGCACAGAGGCCAGAGATTTACTTGATAGGGATGATTTTAACTAGTTAATAAATGGATACATAACACAACTTCACTCGAGAACTCACCATCTCCCTTTAAGGCAGGAGGGCCAGACTCCTTAGCAAAATAACGAACTGGGATGGCATGCTCCTTTTGTACAAGTATTTGACTACCATAGACCTATAAGAGGAGAAAAATGGGCCCACGAAAAAAATGTCAGCTGCAAAATTGCTACAATTATTGTTGTTCCATAAAAGAAATGCAGAAAGAGTATATCACAAAAACCATCACTTTGGTATTCATAAAGGAAAAAAGAAAAAGGTCTCAATTGTCCAATGTCAAATGGATGTTGGGAAAAAAAGAAAGGAAAGATAACAGTATTTTCATAATTACTCATAAGAAATTTAAGGTTGCACACAGACTCTAGTGTTATACCAATTTTCTTATTTGCTCAGCCTATTAATTAAGTCAATATGATTTGTAATACAGAACTCCATAATATTATTTTGGCGTTTTGGGGGAGGGATTGTTAATGACATAGATCCATTTTATAGAATGATGATGATTATGGATCACAAAGCCACTATATTATCTGCTTCTAGCTCCACCCAAGTGCAAAAGGATAACCAATCATTTTTCTACAAGATAAGGTGGGCTACATGATCAAACA
This sequence comes from Gleditsia sinensis, assembly GCA_037074535.1. Classification (NCBI taxonomy): domain Eukaryota; kingdom Viridiplantae; phylum Streptophyta; class Magnoliopsida; order Fabales; family Fabaceae; genus Gleditsia; species Gleditsia sinensis. Next base: position 1,799,836 of record CM073464.1, on the reverse strand, counting down.
ACGCCACAGTAACTAATTATAAATTAGATTAATAGATAAATTATTAATTTTTAAATTTTTCACATATTATTTTTTTGTCTTTTCTCTATCTTTAACTATCGGATTACTCAATATTTGATCTACTCTTCTCAATAAGATTTTTACCAAATTTTTTTCAGATATGGCCAAACCACCTTATGCATGATTTTAGTATTTTTTTCACAATAAGTGCTATTTTAACTTTCTCTCTAATGCACTCATTTCTAATAATATCTATTTTAATGTGTTCACACATCTAACGCAACATTGAGTTTATCTTCATGTTGTCTTTTAATCGTCTAACATTCAATATCATATAATATAATAAGTTTTATAGTTGTACAGTAAAAATTTTCTTTAACTTTGAGCGATACTTTTCTATCACAAATGACACTCGAAATTTTTTTTCATCCTGCTTGAATCCTATAGTTTACGACCTCCGTTATTTTGCCATCATTTTATAAAATGAATTTAAGATATTTAAAATTTGTGACTTGTTTTAATAGATAATCTCTAAGTTTTACTTTTAAATTCGTATTTGTTTGTCTTTTATTAAAATTACATTCTATATATTCTGATTTATTTTTATTTATACAAAAATTATGTATTTTTAAAACTTATCTCCCTGACTCTAACTTTATATTTATTTTCTCATCCGATTCACCAATTAAAACTATATCATCTACAAAAATTATATATTGAGACCCCACATTTTGTATATATTTAGTAAATACATCCAAAATCAAGTTAAAAAAATATTAATTCAAAGATGATCCTTGATGTAGTCCTATAATTGTAGAAAAAATTTGTGTTCTCACACAAGTCACATACGTATTTTTAATTGATCGAATATAAGTAGTACGTACTCTTTTCTTTTTTAAAGTCTTTTATAAAACTTCTCTTAACATTCTATCATATGTCTTTTTCAAATCAACAAAAATTATATGTAGATCTTTTTATTTTTTTTGATATTTTTCCATTCTAAGAAAACAATTTACTTACTGCAGAGATTGATGAAAAGATATCAAAGAGGGAACAAAGATTTTTATATAGTTTTTATTGTTTTAAAAAAGGCGTACGATAAAATACTGAGAGATTTTATGAAAAAATTTAGAGAATAAAAGAATACATATTATGTATATTCGAATAATTAAATATATGTACGATAGGATCACGACTTGCGTGAGAATAGAAGATAGGGATACAAAGAATTTTTTCACAACTATAAGACTATATCAAGGGTCATCTCTAAATCCATATCTTTTTAATTTAATTTTGGACGCAGTTATTGAACATATATAAGATTTGGGACCTCGATGTATAATATTTACGGATGATATAATTTTAATTGGTGAATTGAAAAAAAGTATACAAAATTAGAGTCATGGAAATAAATTTTGAAAACATATAACTTTCATATAAGTAGAAATAAAACAGAATATATAAAATATAATTTTAACAAAAGACGAATAATTACGAATTTAAAAGTAAAACTTAAAAATCATCTATTAAAACAAGTTACAAGTTTTAAATATCTTAAATTCATTATACAAAATGATGGCGAAGTATAAGAAGGAGTAGACTATAGAATTCAAATAGGATAGATAAAATGAAAAAATGTTTGGATTGTCATTTGTGATAGAAAAATACTGCTCAAAGTTTAAAAAAAAAATTTGGATGGTTAAAGACAACGTAAAGATAAGCTTATTGTCGCAGATATGAGAATATTACGATAGATGTGTGGACACACTAGAAAAGATATGATTATAAAGAAAGTTGAGATAGCGCCTATTGTGAAAAAGATTGTGGAATCTTACTTAAAATAATTTGACCATGTGTGGAGAAGACTTGCAAAAATCCTATTGAGAAGAGTAGATCAAATGGAGAGCAACCCAATAGTTAGAAGTAGAAAGAAGTTAAAGAAAATAACAGATAAAATTATTAAAAAAAATTAATAATTAATAATTTATCTATTAATCTCATTTATAATAGATTACTGTAACAATGTTTGATCCATATAGCCGACCTTATCTAGTGGGAAAAAGCTTGATTGTTGTTTTTGATATCTTTCCATCAATCTCCACAGTAAGTAAGTTATTTCCATGATTGACTTTTCTAACATAAAACCAAATTGATTTTCTATAACTTGGGTCTCTTGTCATAATATTTACTCAATGTCTTTCTCCCATAACCTCATAGTATAGCTCATGAGCTTAATCCCCCTATAGAAGCACAGTTATGTATGTCTCTCTTAGTTTTATAGATAGAGATTAAAATATTTTTTCTTCATTCATCTGGTATTTTTTTAAAATTTATTATCATATTAAACAACTTAATAAGCCAATTTATACTTTTCATGCCTAGATATTTCCACACTTCAATAGGTATATTATTATACCTTACTATTTTACTATTTTTCATTTTTTTGAAAACATTTTTTACTTCAGACTCTTGAATTCTACAATAACAAATAAAATTGCGGTCCTCCTCTACAATATTTAATCTATCAGAGTAATAGACCAACTCATGTCCTTTGTTAAAAACCCCATATAAATAACTCTTTCATAGTGTTTGAATATCTTGTTCATATACCAAAACATTACTTTTTTCATCTTTAATACATTTCACTTGATCTAGATCTCTTGTCTCTTTTCTTACCCTTCACAAGTCTAAAAATTTTTCTTTTCCCATTCTTAGTTCTTAAATATCGATATAACCCTTCAAAAACTCTAGATCTCACTTCATTCACAGTTTTTTTAGTCTCATTTTTTAAAAATTTATATTTTTTTAAATTTTCATTTTTTTTACACAAGTGTCATGTTTTATAACACTTACTTTTAACATTAATCTTAGCATCCCATCATCAAAAGCATTTATACTTTGATCCAACGCCTCTTGATTCTTTAAATATCTCTCTTATTATTTTTTAATCCCTTTAACCACCTCATCTCACATATCGTTAGCATTTCCATAAACTTCTCAAAATTCCTCAACTTCTACCCTTCTTTGAAATATCATTTGTTGATTCATTCTTTAATTACCACCACTTAATTGTCGTAATTGTTTTCTTACTATTTTTTTCAACTCTTCTTTTAACCCGTATGTCTAAAATTAAAACTCTGTGTTGGGTAGTCAAATTCTCTCCAGATATAATTTTACAATCTGTATAAAAAAATCTATTTAAGAGTTTGCTCTTCCACTCTTATACGTGATAATATGTTTTACCCACTTCCTAAAACAACTATTTGCTATTGTAAAAATAAAGGTTAAAAAAAAATATAAGATAATTTTACACTTTTCATTTGCTTCACTTAAACCAAAATCTCCATGTATATTCTCGTATTCTTTAGATTCACTTTTTATATGTCCATTTAAATCTCTTCCTAGAAAATATTTTCTCCCAGAAGTATTTTCTAAACCAAATCTTTTAGATTCTCCCAAAAAATTATCTTGTAATATTCCTCTAATTCAACTTGTGATGCATGTACACTATTCACATTAAAATTGTCCAACTCCACTTCAAATTTAAAATTATAATCCTATCTTCTAATTTTTTTACATATACTACATTGTTCTTCCGTCGCTTATCAACTATTATGCCTATATCATTGCTAGTTTTTGTCTTAGCAGCGTATCAAAATTTAAAACTCAAAATATCTAATTCTTTTCTCTTTTTTCCTACCTACTTAATTTCTTATAGGCACATGATATTCATCATCCTCCTAACTATAGCATCAATTATTTTCATCAATTTTCAAATACAAAACATAACTATCAATATCAATGAAATCAAGGCAAAATGACCAACCACTTCAGCCCAAAAAAGGCCTAAGGATGTCAATAATTGATATCTCAGCCATCCCAAAATCTGGTTAAACCTAGCGAAGATTCTTGCTCTTTCCAACTTTTTTCTAGTAAACGACCGCTTGGGTTCCTAAACGATGCATGTTCTAACAATTTAGTCTTTAGAATATAATTACCATCATTTGACCCCAAAAATTTTTAAAACTCATCAATATTATACTGCCGAGGACTAAATTAATTTTTGACAAGTTGACAAAGCTCACAACAAGATTATATTGATGTGCTTTTAAAAAAATTTGGAGTCAAATAGCATGCATCTTGCAGGGACCTAAAGTTTACTCTCTCTATCTCTCTTTTTTTAATAATCAGATTGAGCTTGATATATTCTTAGATTGTCATTTCGTTCACCATAAATACTTTTCCAATCATCAGTTTTGCATTCTAGAAATGGTCTCACCAACAATATAAGATGAATAGTAGAAAATACTGCGTTTCGTTTACTCCATTTAGCTAAATCTATAACTCTGAAGCTATGTAGATCGCGACAACAAATCCATCAGAAGTTTATAAGCATAAAATGAAGGATGTTTTGTGAAAGATCGTATAACAAGAAAAATAATCACATTCCGACAATCCTTCTTTTAACTCGTAGCCGAAAACTAATCGAGAGATAAACTAACGTAAAGCGAAATTATGATCAGCAGTAATTCAGACAATATGAAATAGACACTCACCAATTTAAATTTGGAAAATAGACGAGAGGAGAGGGCCATGATCGGATCTCAGCGTTTTTTTAGCTTCGATTAGCTTTAGGGCTTCTTTCTTGATCTCGGATACTGAGAAGGCAAGCCTTATAACCTGAGACCAAACGCTTGCTGGCACAGCGTTTTCCTGATGAGTAGGTCCGCATTATATTTTAGCCGCTCGATACCTGCTACGACGTGCTCAAAAGTTCTTGAAAATCTACGGCTGTCATTCTGTGAAACTTCCATTTATTTTTTATTTTTTATATTTTACTAAATTATCATTTCTGAAAGGTACATGTTTACTTTAATTTGTACAAAATAATTATTATCATATAATTATAAAATTTAAATAAAAAAATCATCAATAAGCTCTATCAATCCATGAAGAGATATATTACTGTGTTTTAAAAAAAGTAACTTAATTATTCGATTTCATATATATGCCTCTTTGCATGGTTTGGCAAAAAAAAATTATTAATTTTTAATATATATACACACACACTATGTATAATAAATATAAAAATATTTAAGTTAATTTCTTGAGACAAAGATTTTAAAGTTTTAATTAATTAATAATGTATTTCTTCTGTCTGGAAAAATAATATATAAATCCAGAAAAAAAAAATTTACTACGAAGATGGTTAATCTCTACACATGCGTCTAGCTTGAGTTTGGAGTTTAATTTGAAAATCGAGTTTCTTTTTATTCCCATTAAGCCGTAATTATGACTCTTGTTTATGTTCTTTTTATAAAATACGAGGTAAGAACTCTTACAAAAATATTGTAAGTGTTGATAATTATTTAGTTCCGCTGTTGAGAATATATATATATATAAACTAGCCTTTTCTTGCTAGGCAAATGAGTTTCAATATTTTAAAAAATAATAGTACATGAGTGTATCTATTAAAAAGAACGAAAAAAAAAAGAGAACAAATAAGGCCAAGGCATGAAACAAGTTATACGTGATCAAAAGTTATAAATCCTTGACAAAAAGGCCTGCTATTGAAATCTTATTAATAAACACTTCTAAATTCACATTGGCCATAAAAAGAACACTTCAAAATTCATATTATTTAACATATATGAGCTAATGTCATATTATTTCAATTTTTAAAATTAAAATGAGTTTAATATCAAAGGTTTTATCCCTACCCCTACCCCTACCCCTTTCTCATTCCTGTCAAGGTTTATCATAATTGAGTATTGACCTTACCAAAGCAACAACACATTGGCAAAAACCTAAAACAAATATAAATAACAGAAACAAGTTCAGTAATTGGTTCTTGACAATTCATGCAAATGTAATTCTATTTATTAGAAAAGGTTTTATACAATCAAAGTATTGTTAAATCAATCACTTTCGTATGTTTACTACTGTCTATGTCCATGATTTTACATTTCTGCAGCAAAGGATTTACCACATCCACAGGTCTGAGTAGCGTTAGGGTTCTTAAAAGAGAAGCCTCCCCCAATAAGAGCATCACTGTAATCCAATTGCATGCCATATATAAAGAGTAGGCTCTTAGGATCACAAACTGCAAAAACAGATGCAGATGTTAGATATGTCAAGCAGGGGCTTGACCACGATTTAATAAAATAAAAACTGTCTGTTTGTTTCATAAAAAAATGCAAAAAACAAAATAACGAAACTAAACTCCGTTGTAGGACAAGGATTTCGCTTCATCCCATGGGCAATTTTCTAAGCAGTGAATCTGAAAATAGTCACTGTTACTACAGCTCATGTCTATCCTGAATCCCCCGTTTCATTTTCCCAAAATTTCTTCTATCACCGTCAAAGAAAATTGATTCATCATTGAATTTCTTGCGAGTATATATACAGGAAGACAATTGACGTTAGAGGATGCAATGTAGTTAAAAGTGTATGGGAAAGTTTACAATATGCTAATCAGCATGTACATGCACAACTTTTGCCTTGGTGTAAGAGTTGGTGTAAAGCAAGATACAGTTTGCTTCCTCGTGAGGAAGTCTACACACGTAGACCTTCTATTATTCACCATATACAATAAGCCTAATTACTGGAAGTAATATAAGTGCAGTAAAAACCGCAGTTCATCCATCAGAGCTACAGAAAACTCTAGCAACCGACATATATGGGAAAGTTTCCAATATGATAATCAGCGTGTGCTTGCACAACTTTGTTTGGTGTAAAGCAAGATACAATTTGCTTACTCGTGAGGAAGCCTACACAAGTAAACTTTCTTTTACTCACCATATACAATAAGCCTAATTACTGGAACTAATATAAGTGCAGTAAAAACCCCAGTTCAACCATCAGAGCTACAGAAAACTATAGCAAACAAAGCTTAAACAAAAGAAGACCATGTTGAGGACCAAGTTTTTAATCTACTCTCAGATTTAAATTTTCACTCATAAATTATACGGTAAACCAACTTAGAGCTAGCAGTGATCAAAATGAATTGCATTTCTTATTACTTTTCCTGGTTATACCTGAATTTGGTCAATTGAATTCAGACAAGCAAGAGTCAACCTCACAATATCACACATTCAAACTTAGCTTTGAGGTCAAACAAGAATTGGAATTGGAAGACACATAATCTTGAAAATATCATTGTGAAGATTTACATTTAATGGATGAAAAGGAAGAAACCTGTTATGCTAGTTAGAACTTGAATCCTGGAAGATCAGTTAATTCCTATCAAGAGTACATGTTTCATTCCAAATGTAATCACTCAGCCTCAATGATCATTAAATAATAATTCCTTTTAATTTTATACCCACTTTTTTTAATAAAGTTTTTTTAATAAAAGAAAGGGGCAACAAGACCAAAAGAACAACAAACAAGGAAAACTACAAAATCATCTGGGTTACAGAAACCCCCCGAAGCGTCGTCAAACAAAAGTTCAGATAACTCAGAGAGGGGGTCCTGGAGAGAAACATAGACCCCCACCTCACTGCACAAGCTCTGATAGAAACATAAACCCACTTTTTGTACTGATAGAATCCATATCCTATAAACTCCCAACCCCCAAAAACCACAATATAAATAAATAAATGTTGTATTTTTTTTAAGACAATGATAAGGGGTAAAATACATAGAACCAAAAACTCCAACGGGATAAAATACATATATTAGGAATTTTTTCACTCCTACAACCTTATTACTATCCTTCACCTATAGATTTATAAGCAATGTATCAATGTGTTTTATCTTGGACAAAAAGCTCCATCAGAAGAATAATTTTACCAAAGAAGTCATGGCGTTAGGATTTTGAATATGTAATCTGAAGTGCTATTGCTGTGGCAAGCTTGACGATTCTTATTTAACATGATAAAAACCAAAACTGCAGATGATTGAAGTAGCTAAAGTATGTCATCTATTTAAATGCCTCCTCGGTCAAACCCCCCCCCCCCCCCCCAAAGAAAAAAGGGTATGCAATCCGATACTAAGCTGTAAGCCAATCCCATCAAATCCCACCTTACGGATAATAAATGTAAAATAAACAACAACAACAACTAAATATTTTTCCACTAGGTGGGGTCGACTACATGGATCAAACGGCGCTATAGTGACCTATCATGGATGAAATCAATAGATAAATTATTAACTATTAAATTATTTTTAATAGTTTCACTTATTATTTTCTTTGGCCTCCCCCTACCTCGAATTATTGGATTATTTTTCATCCGATCTACTCTTTTCACTAGAGCTTCTGCAGGTCTTCTCCACACATGGCTAAACCACCTTAAACGAAATTCAACCATCTTCTTCACAATAGGTGCTATCCCAACTTTCTCTCTAATGCACTCATTTCTAATCATATCTCTTTTGGTGTGTCCACACATCCAGCGCAATATTCTCATCTCTGCAACGTTGAGTTTATCTTCATGTTGTCTTTTAACCGCCCAACATTCAGTACCATACAATATAGCAGGTCTTATAGCCGTACGGTAAAATTTTCCTTTAACTTTGAGCGGCACTTTTTTATCACAAATGACACTCGAAACTTTCCTCCATTTCATCCATTCAGCTTGAATCCTATGGTTTACGTCCTCCTTTACTTTACCGTCATTTTGTATAATGGACCCAAGATATTTAAAACTTGTAACTTGTTTTAATATATAGTCTCCAAGTTTCACGTCTACATTCGTATTTGTTTGTCTCTTACTAAAAATACATTACATATATTCTGTTTTATTTCTACTTATTCGAAAACCATGTGTTTCTAAAACTTGTCTCCATGACTCTAACATCTTATTTATTTTCTCTTTCGATTCACCAACTAAGACTATATCATCTGCAAAAATCATGCATTGAGGTCTCAACTCTTGTATATGTTCAGTAACTGCGTCCAAAATCAAATTAAAAAGATACGGATTCAGAGAAGACCCTTGATGTAGTCCAATAGTTGTGGAAAAATCCTTTGTATTCTCATTTTGTATTCTCACGCAAGTCGTTATCCCGTCGTATATGTTTTTGATTGTTCGAATATACGCAATGCGTACTCCTTTCTTTTCTAAAGCCTTCCATAGAATCTCTCTTAACACTCTGTCATATACCTTTTTCAGATCAATAAAAACTATATACAAATCTTTCTGTCTGCTTTGATACCTTTCCATCAATTTCCGTAGTAAATAAATTGCTTTCATAGTTGACCTTCCTGACATAAATCCAAACTGGTTCTCTGCAACTTGAGTCTCTTGTCTTAATCTTTGTTCAATGATCTTCTCCCATAACTTTATAATGTGACTCATGAGTTTAATCCTCCGATAGTTGAAACAATTCTGTATGTCTCCTTTATTTTTTATAGATAGGGATTAAAGTACTTCTCCTCCATTCATCCGACATTTTCTTATATTTCATTATCACATTAAACAACTTAGTGAGCCAACTTATACCCTTCCTTCCTAAACTTTTCCACACCTCAATAGGTATATTATCAGGTCCTACTGTTTTGCCATTATCCATTCTCTTCAAAGTCTTCTCTACTTCAAACTCTTGAATTCTACGATAAAAGGTATAATTACGATCCTCTTCTGCAATATTAAGTCTGTCAGAGTTACAGGTTAACTCATGTACTTCGTTAAAAAGTCTTTGAAAGTAACTCCTTCATCGCAAGCTTATAAATTTTTCTTTCACCTTCCTTAATTCCTAAAGATTGATATAAATGTAAAATAAACTACAAGATTATAAATTCATACCAATTACAAAACCATTGTATTCAATAATGGAGTCATCTGGCCTTGTGTTAGCCCTGTCCTCAAAATCCATAGTGTATGACATGCCAGAGCAGCCACCCTGTTTAACACCAATTCTCAAACACAAATCTTTGTTGCGTTCAGACCTCATCTTATTCAAGTGCTTCATTGCGTTGTCCGTAACAGAAACTGCAGGTGTCAGCCCCTCAGATACTGGTGCAGCTGAAAGATACAGGGGAAAATAAAAAATTGAATTAGTGCAAACTGTAAACAAAGCAATGATAAATGAACTCTAGGATTCAACTCCAAAAATATGCACCAAAGAACTGGTAAACAAACACATCTTTAAAGCATCTTCCACATTTTGCCAAGTAAACCAAACAGCAGATTAACTAAATTTCAAAAAGTCCATGAGCTCACAACTCCTAAATAACATAGTTTTGTTGAAGTTGAGCTTGAATCTGAACTTGTTATAGTAGGCTAGGGTATGCTTGGTAGTAAATGTGAACAGATAAGGAATGGGAGGGAAAATATAAATATTAACAATGTAGCGAGACATAATTTATGGTCTGATAAACTTTCATTCCTTCCCCCTTGCTGCTACCAAGACACCATTAGTGTATCAAACCTTGGAATCAATGCTGAATCCTGATCAGACAAAAGCCTTAACCTTCAAAGGAACCATGGCCTTCCAAATGAAATTAGTAATGGTAAAGCTAGAGTTATGCACACCCAATCATCAGTAAGGAAATCAATAAATAATTGATGCGAAAGTTCCCATTCAACTATCCAATATCCACATAGCTCTAAGGAACTTGGAGGAATCAAGGACACATTAGATTCAATCAAAAAGGGCGGTTCAGTGCACGAAGCTCCCACCTGGTGGAGTCTAGGGAGGGGAAGATGTACGCAGTCTTACCCCCACAAGTGAAGAGGCTATTTCCAGGACTTGAACCCATGACCTCCAGATCACAAGGCAGCAACCTCACCGTTGCGCCAAGGCTCACCCTCTACACATTAGATTCAATCATTACATAAAAATGGTTTATTTGCAACAGTTTCCAGTTTAAAATAAAAAATAACCCTTCAAAGGGATGAAAGTGACTCCCTTTTCTTAGAAATGTTATCACTTTCCGGAAAGAAATCAAACATCTGAAAATTATATGAACATTAGTTAATTTTAGAAAGGCAAACTTCTATGGAAATTAACACGTAAGGTGCGAACGAGATCAAAATTCTCTATTTTCCAGCTCGTCTCTAAAGGATGAAACTTCCAAGCGATAGATCTAATAAGGTTATAACCTGGTCATAGACTTCATGGAGATATAACAGCTCCAGTATATAAACAAAGCAAACTAGGAGATGCTATAGAAGTGAAAACAAACGAGTAAAAGATAATTCTCATGTATAAATGAGAAGTTTTAGGAACGCTGGATTTCCAAGTATAACAATTAACTAAACACCCATAGAAGGCTCAAGTATATAAAGCTCCATAACAATAACAAGGTTAATTACTCAACAGAGATTAACATCCACTGATTCCCCCAACACCAATAGATAGCCAATCATTCCCAACTCAAATAGAAGAAAATTTTAATAATTATTAAATAACATATGAATTGAACACCATAGAGTAAGCATCACGAACCTTATATTATATAAAAATAAAGGTAGTAGAATATCGTGTAATACACAATCCAGAGAGGGGAAGATAAGAAAACATACCGGGAACTGAAACAGATCGAATTGAGAAAGGTTTCCGTCGATTGAGATTTGGTCGTGAGAATCGAAAAGAGACTGAATTTGGAGGAGCAGAGATCGGGTGCGAGTCTCTGGGGAGACGAAGAACTTGGGGACAGTGGGTAGTAATTGCAGAGAAAGCCATTAGAGAGGACGCAACTAAGTTTCTCTGTACCTTGATGTAAATGAGCAAACGGGAAATATGTTGTCGTGGCCCTGAAATCTGAATGCGAGATTCTTTATGGAAAATCAGTGGCGGGCCGGTAAAATTCGAAGACTCCCAAATATGTGTTAGATCAGAAGTAGATCGAACGGCCTGAATATATCCATCTGTTTCTTTTTCTTTTCTACCTTTTTCATTGGTTAATTTTAGAAGTTGCGGCTAGCTTAGCCGGACCTGGTACCTTTGTAGATGATAGTTTGTTTTATTATAATCAGAGTATTCCAGAAATTAAACGCGCTCATCATTTTTTTTAAATTATTAAAATTATAGCATTATTACTTTTCTTTTCTTTTTTTTAACTCTCCTAAACATTTACGTTATAATGGCTTCTATAAAAATAATTATCCTTATTTGGTTTATTTGTGAACATTATGGATCTTAAGCGATATTGCATTGAACAAATGACATTTTTGAAAATAGGAAAAAAAATTAAAGATAAATAGGATTTGAGTAAAAGGGAATTTTATTATGCGGTATGAGAATAAATGATGAGAAGTAGAAGAACAAGTCTAAAGTCATCTTGTACACTTTCCTATCTTATTACGTCACAGCTACAGGTCAAACTTGGTCCAAAAGGAAAGAGGAAGGAGCTTAATTACATGCGAGCCAACTGAGATTTTGGATTAAAATGATGGTCATCTCAATCAACTAAATGATAATATACCAGAGAAGTACAAAACATAGCGTGTTGACTAAAAACACATTCATCCGTATATATATGACATCCAGCTTCAGCATGCACAACTGCTTCGTTGTTCTGTTTCGGAGACAGTTTCGGAGATTCCCGGAAAATAACTGCAAACATGAACAGTTCTTAATATTAGCTGCTTATGGTCTAAGAAAGAAGAAAGATATATAATTTGATTCGTACATGTCTTGTTCATGTTCATTTTCTAGTGCAGTTTTAGCAACACATAAAAATGCCTCCTCAACGTTGTAGTTCTGTTTCGCAGATGTCTCAAAGTAAGGTATGTTTCCCCTAGAAGCACACCATTCCCTGGCTTTCTTCTCAGAAACCTGCAAAGAGCTAGCAGCGTGCGTGATTCATTAAACTTACAGACGTCTACGCCAATAACAACTTCAAAGGCATAGATATATGAGACCCAGAAATATTTATCTATTTCCATACCATTCGACTGTTCCCACCATTTATATCGATCTTATTCCCTAGTAACACAAAGGGAAATATTTCAGGATCGTTCGGATCTGCCTGAGAATACCAAAATGTAAAAACCAAACGAGATTAGTTTAAAGTCATTACTTGTCATCATACTTCAAAAGCAAGCATATGTCAGTGTCCCACATGTTTGTTGTTAGATCACAAACCTGTTTAAGGAACTCCTCGTGCCAATTGTTTAGTGTCTCAAATGTTTTATGTATATTTACGTCGTATACAAGAACACAGCAATCTGCTCCTCTGTAAAATGCAGCCCCTAGACTTTGGAACCTTTCCTGCCCTGCTGTATCCCAAATCTGCCAAGATTGTGTTCATCGTTATTAATTTACTAGAAAACGTACTAGAATTTATTGCTTTGCACAGAAATAAAGCAAATTACTCACTTGCAAAGTTACCGTTTTGTCATCAACTTGCAGTTCCTTTGTAACAAAATCAGCACCTATCGTGGCCTTGTACTGTTCACTGTACTTTTTATAGACGTATCTGAATTTGTAGTTAATGTTCCACAACACTAAAAAAGTAAAAATGACTTCCGGCTGCATGCTTAAATGTCAAACACAAATTTAGCACCTTATCCGTACTTCACATCAAAAGTTCAAAGCCAAGACCATTCTAATGGTGAGCCTACAATAGAAACCACTAGCCTCCTCCTGTTATACTTGGATTATTATTTCCCAACAGCAACAATATTGCCAACTCGTACATTACCAATATTAGCCATGCCTTTAGAGAGAGATCATTGGATTAACTAAACAAAAGACAAGGGGGAAAAGCGAAGATCATTCATGATGTGAGGTTCATAAGGCGGCTACAACGAATCACTCGAATCAGAAAACACAACAAAGTTTCGAATTCCTTTTAGTAATGTAAATGGATACTGATTCATCAAAGACGTCTTCCCCACCCTGAAAATGAGTTAAAAACTTCCATTATCATTAACGAAGCATCTAAGTGATCAAAGGGAAAGGGGGAAAAAAAGAAGGGAAAGAAAATTACACAGCATACCCACTATCACCGAGGAGGATGACCTTAAGCAACGTTCTCCTTTTCTGGGAAGTGTCCATGATGGAGACCCGGGAACTTTATCAGCAGAAACAGAACAATTAATCTTCTCTGTTTCTCTCTAGTGGAAAGAGTGGGAAAGTTGTTAGGAAGGACGGAAACAATAGCAATAATTATCAGAGAAAAGGGATGCCCTTTTTCGAGGTTTTTCTTGATTCTTCTTCTTTATCTTCGAGTTCTTCGATGTCCTCCTTTTTGGGCAATTGGCCCCTCTCTTTTTTTCTCATTTGAATGATGCAGGTGATAATCATGCCGAGGTTTGCCAACCAAAACCAAGGTTCTAATGCCAGCGAAGATTACCTTTAAAAAAGGTTAGAACCAAGTCTTTCTTTGTCGTTGACGTAAGCTTGCGACATCTAGGACTAGATTGGAGTTTAGCATACGTGTTTGCATCTCATTGTTCGATCTAAATCTGTTCGGCTGCGAAAAATACAGATCGCACTGTTCGACAGTTGGACAGTTACCTCCCCATATTCAATTAGTTCAGGTGCAATCTGCCTTTCACATTTTTGGAAGAAAGCTTGGCCTGTTTTTCGCCTACATATTCATCCTAGGAGTTAATGTCACATACTAATATCTTTTTGCCATTAATCCCTCATATTCATGTGCAACTACAAAAGCATAAATTAAAAAAATAAAATAAAAGTATACTTTCCATCTCTTAATTTAGGGTGAGTTTCAATTTCATTTCAAATTTTTTTTTTTTTAATTTCATTCTACATTTTTTTTAAATAATGCAATATTTTTAAAAAAATTAACTGTATCCAAATACTTAACACAAAATGCTAATGTGATAAAATGATCTTATATGGCAAATGTATCACTCAAACATCAAATGCCACCTCACCTTCTTTTTTCTTTTCTCATCTTCTGCCACAGTGAACGCCAAAGAACATAAGAAAGACATGATCTGACTTCCAAACCTTGAAGGACACGAAGGCTTCAAATCCTATAGGTTCCTTTTCTTTAGGAACTCTTGCTTTGCTTCCTTTGTCACTCCTAGTTCATCTAGGTATACATAAACGAAGTTGATCATATGGGCAATTTCGTTTTAATATATCATTTCGGAAATTCTAAAAAAAAAAGTATTTAAAAATATTTTAAAAATATTTAAAACATGAAAGATTTTTTTTTAAAATATTTTAAATGATTTTAAATAATATTTTTTTCAATTTTAAAACATTTTAACATAATATTAATGATATAAATATATAAAATTATATTAAAATTAATTTAAATTAATATTTATAATTGAATAATAAATAAACATCTTATTACAATAGAGACTCCAACTCAAATTCTAACAGCATTTAACAATAATTTCTCTCTTATATTTATTTTTTTATTTTTATTTTTATTTTTTCATGACATCTATATTTAAATTTCTCTTTCTGTCAGACTATGATTCTGTCTCTACCTTCAGATATTTTTCTCTCTCTTTATTTTTTAATATCTTTTTTCATCATTTTTATAATTTTCTCTTTAAAATAAAGATAATAAAAGAAAATAATGTTACAAGAACAAAAAAAGAGAGTAAAAAATTAATAAAGATATCGTGACTTGTGAGAGAAAATAATTTAATGTTAGATGTGATATAATGCTACTTTCATCTATTTTTAAATTATCAATTTTTTTATTTTTTAAATTAATTTAATATTTTTTCATCGAAACAATTCGGAACAATATTATTTTCACTGAAATAAAAATATTTTTACCGAAATTTTTATTGAAATAAAAATATTTTTATCGAAATATAGTAATTTTAATTAAAATAACATAATTTTTTAATAAATATTTTATTTTATTTTAATAATTTTATTTCATATTAGTGATTTAAAAAATAAAAAATTTCGATTGTTTTAATAAAAGAAATAAATTAATTCCTTGTATATGGGCAACATTCTGATCCCTCGAAGAAACCACAGGCCACCATTAAAGTGATGAATTAACGGAGCAAAAAAATATGAATCCCAGAAGGAGACTGTATGTCATATTCTAAGAATGGAACAAATTAAGTAGTCATTTGAAGCCATTCGATCCCTTCCTACGAGATGATGTAGGAGGACAGCGCAAATGAAAACACCCCAAATCCACTTTCATGTAGACAAAATTCAAATCCTATTGATGGGCAACTGAAAATTTTCACTGCTCATTGAAAATTCGAAAAATAAAATCCATGTTAAGCGTTGTCCATAATTTTGATTCAAATTCAATGAGAATTTAGTTGGAACTGAAAACCCTGATTTGGGAATTCAAGCAACTATGCTGGTGGAACCAAAAATTCTCTGTCGGGGAATCAAATGTGAGGATAAAGATTTGGTTTTGAAATTGAAGTGAAGAGCCTCTGCACCACTCATTCATTTCCTCAACAAATTTTATCTTCATAGAACAAGTTAATGGCACCATCGCCGTCTCTGCCAATGTCGTCGCCGTCACTGACACTCAGTCAAGGGAGAAGTAAATTTGGACAAAGACGAAATTGCAACATCGTTGCTCGCGAGTCTGCTCCTCCGTTTGCCGTCATTCTCTCTCTCTCTCTTGGTTCTGCTCTGTTTCTCGGCTCACTATCTCTGTAATTTTTCTTTCTCTCACTCTATCTCTCTCTCTCTCAGTGTTCCCTTGCTCCGCCCTCTTCACGTTCAATCTCGGATCGTAGTGGTTCTCTCCTCTGCGTTGAAAGTTGCAGATGAACATGGTATGCAATCAAAATGCTTTTAGTGAAGATTCCGATTCAGTGAAAGGGTAGAGAGATTATAGTTGCAGACGAACAAGGTGGGGTGAATTTTATTTTATCATTATTATTATTATATTTTTATTTTTATTTTTTTGTGTGAGAGCTACGTGCCAATCAAACAATGCTTTTTGTTTCTTTGGTACAAGCCGATCAACCAATTCAAGTGTAGGCTTAGATTGCTACGTAGATCTAAATCAGCTTTTTTTTTTTAATTATACAGAGACAAACTCTATGAGGTATTTGTACGTAATAGGGTTAAGAAAACATTATACTATTTTAAAAAAAATTAGGCAAAATTAAGACTTTTCCTAAAATTAAAAGACAAAATGTGTACTTTAAAAAAGACACCGAGCTCTTCTAATGAAGAAAAGAAAAAACTTATAAAAAAGCATGAAAATGCTCAAAAAGCGGCGTCAATCCCAAAAATTAGAGGAGGAAAGCCATTAAGACTTGAAAGGGGAGAAGAAAAGATAAATCCGTTAAGGTAATGTTTGGTATATGGATTTGAGATGTTTTTATTTTATTAAATTAATTATTTGATTGTAAAAAATTATAATTTATAGAATATATATTATTTTATATAAAGGAGAATGTATTATCACACAAAAGTAATAGAATAGAATAGTATCTAAATTAAAATAACATTTTTTTTATTAAATAGATAATAATTTTTTTAAATATAAATTAATTAAAAACTATTCATAAAAACCACTTGTAAAAATTTTGTTTGTTGTCTGTAAAATAATAAATAAATATTTAAAAATAAATAAATAAATATTTTAAAAATAAATAAATAAATTAGAAAATATTATTTATTATTGATAAATAAAATAAATAATATTTAAATAAATTTTTTATATTACTAATTATTTTTTTATTTATATCATTTTTAAATTAAAATAATATTATTTTATTAATTTTATGTTTTAAAGATATTTTTTATTTTTTATTAATTTTTTATTTTATTATTATATTATTTAAAAACATATCAAACGTAAAATAAAAATAAAAATTTTATTATTTTTCATAACATATCAGATCGTAATTTTATTTATAGTATTTTTTTTTTTTATCACCAACAAAACGATACATAATATTTGACAGGCCTCCAAGTGGATGCAACTACATAAAAAGAGTTTTTACTTTACGATTTTGTGTGTTGTAATTTTATAAGACTCCCTTGTGTATTAAAAAAAAGTGGCTACAATCCCAAAAATTAAAGGAGGAGGGGAAACCACCAAACTCTTTTAACATGAGGCAGAACTCTGGAGGCTAGGGATATATGATGGAAACCATTAAAAAAATCGAATCAAATATAACGTCGATAGATTAGTCAACCACTTGAACATGGCAACATGCAGGAGAGTTTTTCGTAACATGCTAGGTAAATGGATTTAAGAATTTACACAAAATGTAGGATTTGAGAATCTAACAGAAATGAAATTCTGAGGTATCTTAACTGCTCTTAATTTGGCCTAAGATATTGAAATCAAAGAGTTAGAGGTGGAGTTTGATTCAATAGAAACAATTGATCTACGCAGAAATGGGCACCCTAGTAACCACCTATATGCAAATCTATATCTCCGTGTTTAAGGAATGTTAAGTAAAGACTAGTCGATATACATAATTCACTCTTTAAGAGAAAGAAACAAAGTGGTGGACTGGATGGCATACTCTGTTCACAACCATGAAGAAAACATGCATACCTACAAAAGGCCTCCAAGTGGATGCAGCCAACTGGTTATTAACGATATAAAAGGGTTTCTACCCCACGATTATGTGTGTTGTAGTCCTATAAGACTTTCTTATATACCAAAAAAAAGAAGAAGCAAGGCCAATTCAAAAAATTAGTGGAGGCAAAAGGCGTTAAGATTTGAAAGGAGAAAGGAAAGGGTAAAGGAAAGAAGCTTGCTCATTCCTTACAAAAATTTATCAATTTCTCTATTTTTCTTTTTTTAGGCTAAAGTTTGAATGTCTTTTTTTATTTTTTATTTTTAGATTGGCAGTCATACAAAGAGAAAGGCCGAAGCCAGAGTCGGATCAACAATCCGGGATCGGCTCTCTACAACCCAAACAAGCAGAACCAAAAACAGGATACCAACACCCTAAAAAAACCAAAAGAAGACCAATTATCTTTGCATCACCGCGTTCCTCGATGACATCCTGGCCTTGCGGATCTAGTTTCTTTTGCCAGGAGAAGAATGAAAAGTGCGACTCATGGTCTTACAATCAAGGGCGCGTTTGGTTTGCATTAATAAAAAAAATATATAAAATGAAATTTTATTATTTAATTTGATAGAATAAAATATTTTATAGAATGTTCTATTTCATCGACCGATGAAAAATAGACTCCTTTGTGAAATTTAATATTTCATCATAAATTAATATTAATTTTATTTTTTTATTAAAAAAAATTAATATAATTATTTAAAAAATTAATTTGATTATATTTGGATAAAAATTAATTTTTAGAAATTTTTTTTAAAGGAAAATTTTTTTTATTTTAAAAAATTAATTTAATTAATTTATTTATTTTATTATTTTATTCTTTTAATTTATTTATTAATCAAACAATAAAATATTATATTATTAAATTTTTTTTTATCACATATTAAATAAAATAATATATATATATATATATATATATATATTATTAAAATTTATTTTATCTAACTAAATGGACCAACTTGTTGGTCCAAAAAGGAGGCTCTAATTATGTGAGAGTTGGCGATGAGTTACGTAAGCATACTATGGTGCTCATAATGGGTTGGGTTAAATTAGGCGTTGAGCCAATTACTAGGGAAGTCAGAAAGCATTTTAGGACCACCACGGCCCAAAAAAAAAAAAGAAGAAGAAGATGGGCTAGCTGAGCTTAAGAGTATTTTCTCCCAAAAAACAAAAGTATAGAGTAGTTTAACACAGGACTTATAGTTGAAAGGTTCCGTAAGAACCATGAGCATCTGGGCCATCAGTTTAATTTGAGTGAATATAGTACCCAAAAATGTCACAACCACGGTTGAGAAGTTTGTCTTTGACAGCTTCCCTTTGGAGTTTTAGTCTTAATTAAGACAAAAATTAAGGTAAAAATGTCACTATCATAAATAAAAAAAAGGTTCAAAAATGTATGCTTCCTGGAACCATTCTAGCGAAGCTGGTTCTTGTAGTCAATTAGAGAAGGGGCGGCGAAGAACCTTTCCCTTTCACATTAATTAAGATGTAACTTGAAACAGTATCTACTGTTTTTAAAGATTGTACTTAATCCAAAAGGAAGACACAAAAAAATTATAATAAAATTACACTTTAAAATATAGTTACAATTGCACTAATTCTCTCTATACTTTTCGTAGTAACATCATTTGTAGTTTGACAGAGAGAGAGAGAGATTATGATTATGAATCAGCGGGGGATAATATGGGATGCAAAATCCAACTAGTATTCGACCCCGCCTAACCCGTTTGTATTTGTTACGTCACCCTGCCCGACGTGACACAAAGTCAGTTGTCCATGTTCTTTGAAGCCTTCCCAGTATGAGTTATTTCAATACATGATAATTTTACTTTTTTTTTTTTTGTTTTCGAAGAATGTTAGTATAAAATTTTACAATTTAAGGTGTAGATATAAACTAAATTGATGTAATTAAGGTTCTAATTTACGACGTGTGAGCTACGATACAAAAGCTGTTCCAACACACACAAACTATAGTCTCGATGTTGGGAAGACTTGCTTTTATTTTGAGCCAATTGCTCCAATCCCTTCTCTCAAATCAAATCCATACAGCTATGTGACCGAGAGGGATTGTGACGGTGAGGTCAGTGAATTGTCAAGGTTATCCAGTATTGGTGTTTGAGCGAAGCTTCTAATGCTGTTTACAAGCACTCAGATGTAATGCGAATAGTTGATTTGTCAACTTTAAAGAGTAAAATAAATAAATATTAAATTTTAGACGTGAATCGATGAAAAGTCAACAATGTTCATCATTTAAGCTATTTCCGTGCATTTTCGCGGCTCCTGTCAACCACAAAACAAAAAAGCAAGGTTATGCGTCTGCGCTTTACCAGAATTCCTTGTCGTGATATAGCTAGGCACATGCACTGAACCCTTGGCTGGTTCATCTCCGCTTTATTTGAATTTAAACTTAATAGCTAATTTTTACTTTTCTATGTCAATATCGTTGCCTTTGACAAAATAAATAATAAATAAAATTATTTAAAGTTTGTTTCATTCTATTTTTTTTTTTGTAAAAATTATTTTATAAAATAAAAAAATCATTTAATAAACTATTTTAAAAATGTGTTATTTTTTTATATATTTTTGAAACAAAAATAAAAAATAAAAAAGTATTTTATTTTTGTTTTTTAATTTTAAAACAACTTATTTTTAGAATTTATTTTTTAAACAAAAATAAAAAATAATTATTAAACAATTTTTTTTATTTTAAAAATAAATTTTCAAAACATAAAATAAACAGACTCTTCAACTTGTTTTTAATTTTTTCTTTGCCTATTGTGCTCCTGTTGTTCTTTTTCTTTTCATCTGTTTTTTTTTATTATGTGAGGAAAACTTTTATTAGTACGAAGCTAAACATATAATAAGCATATGGTAACAAGGAGAATTCGTATCTGGGTCAGCTAATTTTTTTTTGTATATTAAAATTTAAAATAAAAAATAACTACTTTATTTTAAAGTCAAAATATATTATAAATTTTTATAAGATTTGCAATAAGATTCATAAATTGCCTATAAATAAAAATTACTAATAACAAAAATTAAACATACTTGATAATTCATCAATGAAACTAATAATTATAGCCCGATACTCTGATAACCACCGTGCATGATTCATCGCCGCAGCACTCATCGTCCTTTCAATAAGAAAGTTTTCGTCGAATCGGAATTCTCTTGAATATATATATATACTCTTTGTACCACCACGCAGGTAGGGTGGGGGACAGGTGAATAGGTTTTGGAATCCATAGGGGGGAAGCGAAAGTAAATATAGCAACTAATTATCCCTTGTCTTATTTACCAACAACCAAAAGAAATCATTGTAAATGACCCAAAAAAACAAAAAACAAAAAAGCAAAAGAAGGACGTACTGCACTTTTATCACTACCAAAATAAAAAATGACACATTCTTTAAGATACTGATCAATATGTATGTAGAACATTTTCATAATGGAAGGTACAGATTAAAGTACTATATTAATCCACTATTATCATTATATGGTACCGACGTCAATACTTATACAAATAAAGGGTGATAAAACCTGCGTAATATAGAAAAAAGAAAGGAAAAGCAGCCACGAAGCATGAAGTGATGTTGTTGTCATGAATAATTGAGACACTCAATAGAATCAAAACGCCAACAATTAATGGCGTTAAGCTAGCTCCGTACGCCATGCATATTATATCAATTTCAATCTCTAAAATTAAGATGAATTTGTGATCTATCTCTGGGAATTGCTTAATTAATTATCAACTTTAAATATTTCAGATGATGAATGTCTTACTATATATTGAATATGGTTTAATGATAAAGAATTTAAATAATTAGTAAAAGATTATAAATTAAACTCTATATATATATATAATATATGGTGTGTACCAAAAAAATAAGAAGTTGTTAATTAATGGTAAACAGGTTATGTAGGGGTACAATTATGTAAGTATATTATAATACGAGTGATAAATTAAAATTTATACAAACAAAATATTTAAAAATTATGATCTATTTATTTAAATAATTTTTTTAATTGAATTAAATACAATCAACAATATTTTAATTCAACGGTCGTATCAATTTTTGCCCAATTAACAGTGGACTTCTAGTATTGCGACAAATATAGAATCAATACCTAGAATAGCTAGGTGGTCCCATATCTTCTGTCGTCAATGTCTACTTACTGCGTCATCACGCTGACGTCAGATCCACGTCCCCGATGTTTACACGTGGATCACTAAAGAACCTTCCCTGTATCCCTCCAGGAAAGTGTTTGGGAAGGATCCTTTATGGGAATCATTATAGGAGCAATTTTTTTTTTCCAGATATTATTTAATATACATCCATTGGCTCACGCCCAACAATCATAAAAAGCTAAATGCCATCCCTTTAGTCTTTGCACAGCCATTTTACCAGCACCTCCATAGCTGGGTTTGAAATGGACTACTATTTTGGAAACCCTAATCCTTTCCCAAATTATACTCACTCCGCCGTAAACATGGGTCAATCCTCACCTGATCAGTTTATATTTTCCGATTACCTCGCGATGGATGATTGTGGAGGAAATAATCAAGAGTGTTGGTCACACAGCACAAAATCATCGAAGGCAACCAGCGATGCCAGCGGTGCAACATCTAAGAACTTTTATAACATGCAAGTGCTTCATTTTTGTATCTGGTTTTCTTTTGTTCGTTGAACAAAGAAAATGATATATGCGCCTATAAATATGTTCTTTCGTTTTCTTAGCAGTGATAATGTGTATTAATTTGGATATTTTGAATGACTTTGAGCAGAAAATGTAAAGATAGGGTTAACCAAAACAAGTTAGAAGTGAGCCAAAGGGTCGCGTTCAGAACCAGATCCGAGGTTGAGATTATGGATGATGGATACAAATGGAGGAAGTATGGAAAGAAGTCAGTGAAGAGTAGTCCGAATCCAAGGTATAGAATTCTATTCGACGAGATCATATAATTTATATATAGTTGACGACGTAGTTTATATTTAATTTTTAATTCTTCTTGTGGGTATATGATATTGATGTTTCGTTTCTATTTTTAAAAGAGAGAGCATGTGAATTTGTGGGTGCTTAAGTGAGCAAACGGCCTGGGTAGAGTTAATTAGCTTCGTCTGATGTGGGATTTAATTTCCTTTTGGTTTGTGTTGGAAACGATAAAGCAATCAAGTGGTCTAACAATGACGATGACAGGAACTACTACAAGTGTTCAAGTGGAGGATGCAAAGTGAAGAAAAGGGTGGAAAGGGACAAAGACGATTCAAGCTATGTGATAACAAGTTATGATGGGATGCACAACCATGAGAGCCCATGTGCAGCCTACTACAGCCACAAGTCTTCCTTGGCTTTGCCGCAGCCTTCTGCAAACTTATCGTCTTCCTAGAATATTACCCCTCGAATCTGCCGAGTAGTACTAAAACCATCTCCTTCTCTTGTGGCAACAAAAAATTGTTGGGAAGGTCTGAAAGTGTCTAAGCTTTTCCATTGTCTAATGATTTTTATGCTGTAATACTCTTTAGTGAGTTTAGATCCTCCAATCATATAGCAGACCTTCATTCAGGATTTGTGTTTGGGGGAAAAAATGTTTACATTAGATTGGACATAACTGTACTTACTCTTTCAGCACTATTGCCTCTCACAAATGATGTCGCTTCCTTAATTATCATGCTTCTGTCCCAAATCCCGAAAGGCTTTAAAAGAGAGATCTAGAGGGGATGATTTGCTAATGTTGTGATATGGATTTCGGTCTCTCCTGCATATTGCAGGGTTAAAACGCAATCATCAAGCTCTCAAATAGGAAAGGTCTTGGAGGGATTTATGTATATCCCAAATGGCTCTCGCTGTCTCTATGTATAATTTGTGGGTCAGATCATTGTCAATCTTACATTATTAAAACATTAGGCTAAAGGTATTCTGCTCATTACTTTTACATATTTTTATTGCCATTTATCTACCACATTATTCATATATGATTTATTTTATAAAATTTTCCGCTAAATTAAAGTCTTTTTCTGTAAATCATTCTTATAAAACTTCAACATGTTCGAAACTCGATACCTACTTTACTATCTAACATTAAGGTACAATATATTTTATAGTTCTAAACTATTATGCTATATTTTCAAAATTTGGATGTTCAATTTTTTTTTTCAAAATTTGATACGTGAAAGTATTTTATGGAATGATCTTACTTTACTTCTCTCTCTCTATATATATAGAGAGAGAGAGACACACACACACACTTTACTTCTTACTTATGATACAATGATCTTACTGATAAATTTTATGGAAAATTATAACAGAATATAAAGTATTTTTCAAAATCTATATATAGAGAGAGAGAGACACACACACACACACACACTTTACTTCTTACTTATGATACAATGATCTTACTGATAAATTTTATGGAAAATTATAACAGAATATAAATGTGTTGAATCATATACCAAAACGAATTCATCACAGCTTTAGACTGGAAATTGGTTACTCCATTTTCTTTTTTGTCGTGCTCATCTGGGACCAAGACGAGTGGGCCAACAAATTTTAGTTGGGCTAAGGTCCAACCTTTCTGTTTTCCGGTATATAAAAAAAGGATTACAGAAGCTTCTCTCCATTTGATTAAAAAAAAAAAAGAGCATCTCCCCCCCCCCCCCCACAACAAAAAAAGAAAAAATAACGAGGAAAACATGATCTTGATTCTTGACCCACAAAAAAAAGTGTATTCACATGAATACCTTTTTTTTTTTTTCCTTCCTACACTATTAAAAGAAGAGCATAGTTGAGATAACTCAGGAATAAAAATGAAGTCCTTAGAAGATTAATTTTATATCTATCTATTTTTTTTTATATAATATAGTTATAAATTCATATAATTTTCCTGATTATTTCATTTCATTTTTTGGTGATGCATAAAATAAAAATAATTTTAGAAAACGGAAAAAAGAATAGAAAAATGCTGCACTCACGTGCTTTGGGTGGCCTGTATTAGCTAGCGAGATCGCATCCCTTTTAAGTTTTGTTGTACCTTCGTTCGACTCCTTCCTTCCCGGTCCAAACGATTTTGCATTCCGAGTCTTGCCCGTTTGAATACTGCAGATCGGTAACAATCTTTTTCTACCACCAATTGTTAATCTACTATCATATTTGGATCTTGTTTATCATTAGCTTCTGAACTTTTGCCAACTTTGAGCAAGACTCACTTCTCGAGCGTGTGGATATTCTCTTCTGGACTTCTTGTCAGATCCGTCGACCTAAGTGGTTAATTTTCTGGGAGATGCATTGGATTTTCAGAGTTTCCTTGAGAGATGTGTAATAATGGGCTATCAAGTTTATGCTTGGATATTGACTTAATTTTCACATATCATGGATTGTAGAATAGAAGTTGGGATTCCCATATTGAGACATCGGTGCTTTTCGTGGAGGTTGAATCCGTTTGACGGAACTTGATCGGTTAATGTGAAGGGAAATCATTTGAGTTTTTGTTTTTATAGTTGCCTTTGGAACTGATTTTGCAAAGAGGGTCTGGAGGAAAAAATGTTCTGGAGGGACCGTGAGAGGGAGAACAAAATCCAGAACGGCGGGCCGCCATATGGGCAGGTTAGAGTGCTCGTTGTTGGTGACTCAGGTACATGATTATTCTCCTTTGTTATTGCTTTCCCAGTGTTTTGTATATAAATTTTAGTGAGCTTCACGACCGAAACTCAGATTGTGTGGCGGGGACGAAAGTCAAGTTATTTATCCTCCCAATTAATTGAATGCAGTAGCTCTGCTGTAAAATATCACTGGAACTTCATAATAATGCTGCTGAAAGCCTTAGTTCACGGAACCATGAATGTTGAAACCTAAGTGACTCCCTCTGAAGGTTCCAAGAGTTATGTTACACCTATTAACCGGTTTAATAACAGATTTTTCTTTTGGCCTGTGTTGTAGAGAATGTATTGAGTTAGGCATTTTTAAAAGTGTCAACTGTCAATGACATATTACGTTCGAAAAACACCTTGAAAATGATGGGAAATGCAAATAAATCTTTCTGTGGCAATGTCCTCAAATCACGCGACAATTTC
This sequence comes from Gleditsia sinensis, assembly GCA_037074535.1. Classification (NCBI taxonomy): domain Eukaryota; kingdom Viridiplantae; phylum Streptophyta; class Magnoliopsida; order Fabales; family Fabaceae; genus Gleditsia; species Gleditsia sinensis. The sequence continues at coordinate 1,773,355 of CM073464.1, read as the reverse complement.
TTTGGGCATAGTTATGAGACCTATGTGCGTGGCATTTCAGAGTTATTCATAGACAAGTCTTACTGGATAATACATATTTGTGAATTGTGATCTTTGATGCTGTAATGTTATTATAATTGTGTGGATTTATTTAACCTGTAAGCTTCTATCCTGTATGGTGTGATTGGGTTAAAATGATGTTTAAAAAAAATTTCTTGACAAGCTAAAAATGACCAGTTCTGATGGCTGGTGCAGCAAATGACTTGATGATTTCATACAAATTTAAATCCTATGTTTTAATGTATTTCAAATTGAAAAACAGTAAAATATAGGAGCTAAGAAAAATATGCGCCATGAATTTTTATAATTTGGCATAAATTGTATTTTTTTTCCATATTTGATAGGCATTGACTGTGTTATTCTCACTAAGAGAATTCTTATTTTGGGTACACTCATTGATGAGTGCAAAAGTATGTGTATGCTTGGGAGAAGAGAGGAAGTTACCTCATTTTTCTACAGACCATATGCAGTGTTCCAATAATTACAGTAGGGGTGAGTTATTATAGCTTGTAGATTGTCTATCAATAGAAAAAGTCACGGTTTCTATTTATATATTACCACATCTATGGAAACCAAAATAGCTCATTTAAGATCGTCAGTCACAGCATATATAGTGACTACTTTTTACAGATAAGTCTTAAGCTGTAGACATGTCATATCTTCATGTTCTTACAGGTGTTGGGAAGACTTCCCTAGTTCATCTGATTGTCAAAGGTTCTTCCATTGCTCGCCCTCTGCAAACAATAGGTTGTTCAGTTGGTGTGAAGGTAAAGACTCCCCATTCTCTGGTCACACAAGAAATTGCATTACTGTTGTTGTAGTTATCTTTACCAAACTGTCCACTGTTTCTTTCTTCCAGCACACTACTTATGGAAATTCTGCCAGCTCTTCAAGTAGTCTTAAAGGTGATTCTGAGAGAGGTTTCTTTGTTGAACTTTGGGATGTGTCAGGACATGATCGGTACAAAGATTGTCGGTCTCTGTTTTATACACAGATTAATGGTGAGTAACAACTAACAATTTGTTTAGTTTTATAGTATACACTTGTAGGAAGAAATTGGATATTTGCAATCTAATACAAGGTAAAGTCCCTTAAAGTGAGAAAAATGATTTCTGATACTTAAATAGTCACCAAATGCATCTTTGGTTTCACTTTTCAATCCCTACATACTCGATATAAATGATATTGGTTAAAATATTAATATGTACTTTTCACCCTTTCTCTTATCTCTTTGATGAGGGTTGCTGCTCCATTCAAGGTATTTTACAGGAGAATCAGCTACTTTTAATCTTCTGAAATTATCTAGAATTGGCAGTTTAAATGTCATTTAGTTGCATTATACACTTTTACCACTATTTTCTGTAACAGTATCCTACTTTGATGGAATTTGGATATTCTCAGATAATTCAAGATTTGAAACTTGGCCATCTATTTTTTAACTGAGGATTCTGGTTGAAACTTATTCTGCAGGTGTAATTTTTGTTCACGATCTCTCACAAAGAAGAACAAAGGCTAGCTTGCAAAAGTGGGCAGCTGAGATTGCTGTAACTGGGACATTTTCTGCCCCTATGGGATCTGGTGGTCCTGGTGGCCTTCCTGTTCCATATATTGTTATTGGTAACAAAGCTGATATTGCTGCAAAAGATGGTACAAGAGGAAGCAGTGGGAACCTTGTTGATGTTGCACGCCAGTGGGTTGAGAAGCAGGGTTTGCTTCCATCAAGCGAGGAGCTTCCTCTGACTGAGAGTTTTCCTGGCAGTGGAGGACTTACTGCAGTAAGTATCTCAACTAAAATATTGTATATGTCAGTTTTACTTATTACTTTGAGTTATGATTTTCCTTTTGATTCTTAAGATAGTATGCTACCCATGAAAACTAGTATTTGGGTTCAGGTAGAATTTAATAATCTGCTGTTTGTGTTAATTACTTGGGAGGTTGAACTACTTCCTAGTATAGTGCCGTTTTAAAAATTTTGTTTGCTTGCTTTGTACTTGAATAACTGGAATATTTATTTTAGACCCAATTAAGTGATTACCATGAATGATGAGCCTATCGAAAGCATTCCACTGTGCTGCGAGATTTAGACAGTTTTGAACGTTAGATGCTAAATATATACTGTTTGGGAATCTTGATTTCTCTTGCAGTCATTCAAAATATCAGGTAATTGATGTACCTATGGTGTAAAAAACCATACCTGATAGCACTTGATCAGAGATCTCTGTTTTGCATTCTATTGAAAGTTGCTAACCAAGTTATACTTCAAAAACTGGTAGTGAACTAGTGATTTATATTTTGGACATCTGCAGGCTGTGAAAGAAGCAAGGTATGACAAGGAAGCTGTAATGAAATTTTTTCGTATGGTCAGTATGGCATTGGATCTCTTTTTTTATTCAATAAATGTATGGGGTATCATCTGAGTTTTCTAGTACCTTTCCTTTTAGTTGATCAGGAGAAGATATTTCTCAGATGAGATACCTGCGCCAAGTGCATGGTCCATTTCTTCAGTTCAGATACCTACTCAGCGTATAGATGATAATTTGATTGATGAAGATTATCAGTCTTATAATACAAGGTATTTTCTACTTGGCTTGCAAATCATTTTAATGCTGCACTGCTTTTCCATCATCACCATACGTTACTCTGAGAATTTCTTTGGGTGGAAGATGCTTGCTAGATTTCATTCAATTTATGATAGACACATGCATAAATGTAATTTTGGGTTTGCTAATCTTGTCACTTAGATGGAAGAATCTCAGACATTGTATTTAATGGTGCTTGTAGGATTATATCCAAATTCTTGCATATCCTGGGGATGAAATATGTATGAATTAGTTTAATTTTTTAATATGTAGTGGACGCTTATTCATTATCAGTCATCATTAATTTATAATAACATGTTTGTCTTCTTTCTTTCTTTCTTTCAATATTTTATTTTTATTTTTTTGGAGCTATCACTTGCGAAATTTATTGTTATTTGCAGTCCAAGTGATGATCCTTACAAGTATAACATGCTTCCGCCCCTTCCAGCTCAACGCAATCTCACTCCACCTCCCACACTTTATCCTCAGCATCCAGTTTCAGTTTCTGAAAACTATAGCTTCCCAAGATTTTCCCTGTCTAACTCCTCAGAAACCAGTGCTGCCACCAGAACAAAGCGCTCTGATATTAATGTTTGATACTGATATATTCTTGCATGGTAAAGTTATATGTCTGTATGACTTCTCTGTTCTACTTGTAAGTGGTCCATTGATTCTTTCATTTTTTAAGAGGCTTTCTCAGTAGAAGGGGCTATTGGCTCAAAGTTTGGGAAGAATTTATAGTTATGGTCAATTCTCTTATCCGACTTTTCTTCTACTTCTATTGAAGATTTCAATAGCACTTGACAGTGTTGTCTGTAAATTGTTAGGGATTTTACCAAATTTTAAATTGGCCTCAGAAACAGTATAGTTGATACAATTATAAACTTATACATACAATAAAGCATGAGAATTGCCATTTGCTTAAATTCTCATTTAAAATCTTTGTAAGCTATGCTTGAATATTTAGGACTAGTTAGTTGGCTAACAGACTTGTACCCAAGAGGGATTGAGGTAACTTGTAAGGTATGATGTAGCCACTCAAAAAACTTTCTCGGAATTTCTATATGAATTAATCTTGCTTCTTGGTATTAGATATATAATCTTTCGTTCTGCATTGCTAGTATTTTAAAAGTAAAACAATTTATTTACTTTGTTGAGAATATTTAGCATGATCCAAGATTCTGGGTTGTTTAATAAATAAATTAGGTGGTATATTAAGAAGGTACTGAAACGAGGGAAGACACATTGCGTTAAACGTTGTTTTTCTTTTTTTGGCCAACGTTGCGTTAAACTTTGTTGGGGCAACGAAAATAGTAACTTGTTAGCTATCAAGTAGTGACACTTAAAATGGCACTTGAAGCTGTATAAAAATGTGTCTGGAAATAACAGTGGATTGAGAAAGTTCGAACTTTATCGGCCGTTTTATAATGTAAAAAGCACATAAAATAACAATTGATTTACAGTACATTTTTTTAAGTATTACATTTTATAATATTAAAAAAATGCCGACCGTTTACCCTTCATTCTAGTTTGGGGCTATATATTAAAACCTTTTGAACTTTCTTGAGATTTGAGAGAACATTTAACTCCTTCCATTAGTTCCTTCGCTTTTGTAGAATGAAGATCATGTAATAGTTCTTTTTTTTGAAAAAAAAAAAGAAAACTCAAACAAAAAAAGGTCCTTGCTGTTGTTGGATCCTCTTATTTAATCAACGAAAACCCAATTATACAAAAATGCTCTACCTTCTCTTTAATGAGGTTATATGCATGCTTTAACACCTTTTCTCGTGGCCTTTTTCAATAATTTTCTCAAGACCTTTTTCAATAATTTGGATTTGGTTTCTCACAGTTGGGAATTCAAAAATTAATGCTAAAATGTTGTTATTTTGCTATGATTAAAATTTTATTTTTTACACCAATTTTATGATTCTTATTCCTTTCTTTACAAACAATGCTTGAAATGTTCAGAGTACTGACTCCTACAAGCAAGATGCTAACCCCACGTATCTTACACGTAGCGAGAACGTGTGCAAACTTGAAAATACAGACTCTGCAAAGTACCTACTTAGGCTGGTGAATTACTACAGCATTCCTCTTTATTTACCTTCAAAGTACTATTAGGATGGGTAAATTTAGCAGAAGCACTCTCTCCTTTCTTCTCTTGTGCATTCTAGTCATTGTTCAATTCCAGTCCGCAGTTGAAGAAGGTGGCCAAAATGATGCCCAAAATCAACCAGACCATCCCTATATTCCAAAGACTCTGATGGATACAATTTCTCTTCTGAAAAGGTCCCACAAAAATTATTGGGAGAAAATCAAAACTGTCATACATGATCTGCAGATGCAGTTTTCTCCTCCAAATTTGGAGTGAGTTCAATGGTTCTTACATACCCTTTTGCATTCATATTGTAGATTCCATATGAAAGAGTAATGTAGAAACTTGTTTGTTAGTTTCAGGGGTGGGGACGAGGCAGGATCTGGAGGAGGCATGAAAGACGCAGTTGGGAAGAGTTTCGATCAAAGCAAAGAGACAATGGAAGAATCTGCCAGATCAGCAGCAGAAATGGTAGGAGAAGCAATTCACAAGACAGGAGAAAAAGTGAAGGAAAGTGACTCTAAGAAAGAGTCTGATGCAGAGCTTTAATCATATTGTAATGTTTTTTTTATGAGGTAGACAACGATCTCTATGAAACAATCATTTATCGTAAGCTTCTATTATTTTTCATCCTTTCTATAAACTGACTGAAGCCTTCCATAGGTTGATGAAGGACTACCCCACAAGCTCCTTAAATTACAGTGTTACAGATAATCATTGCCTTTAGAAACAAAAATAATCATGAAGCAACCATATTTCAAGAAACGAAATTCAAATTGTATATCTTTTTTTTTTCTTTTTCTTTTTTGTGTGTTGCAGCGTTGTTATTCTCTTTTGTATCAGTATCTGAAGCAAGACAGTGCAGCATTCCACCAAAATTACTCAACTCACGAAAACATTAATGAACTTTTCCACTTAAAATTTTAAATAATGTAAGATTCCTTCCAAACCCTTTCATTTTAGTTTGTCTCTGTATAGTCTCAATTTATATCCTCGTTGAAGCATTAAGGTTAATATCAAGGTTAAGTTACAGCTTTTTTATTCTACTAATGATAAAATTAAGTAGTTTTTTTATCCTTTCATTTTCGATGGTTATGATATTCTTTTTCTAAGTAGTCAAATGTTTTTGACGTCTTTAAATTTTTGTGAAACTAAAATTAGAAATGTTATCGAAATCAAGTAGTCTTTCCATCAAATATATTGACCATAAATTATTTCTTTCTGTAAAAGAAAAAAAAAAGAAACATATAGGAATAGAAATTTTTTATTTTCTGTTGTTTTTTTAAAATGTAAATCGGCATTTGCCAATTTTCTGCCTCGAAAGACAGCATATCCTTAATAAGAGATAACTATAGGATCACCTTGAATTTTGAGAAAACTTAAAAAAGAAAAGAAAAGGTAAAGCTCCAAAAAAAGGTTGAAGGGATCATTTCTCAAAATTTATGGGTTGTTTAGTTTTCATAATAAGAAGCCCGCAATCATTTGAACTGAGGCATTCGCTTATTTGTCTGGTCGTACCACAACTTTAGAGCCTAGCAAAGCCTCTTTCAAAATTCTGTGAGGAATTAGAAAATCTTGATATGGCTGTGGACATCCTACCAAGCAAGATTTTGATCTTCCTGTTCAACAAGGCAAGCTAAAAAGTCTCTATATGTCTTTCCTGAACACTCCAATCCTAAATCCTCGGTAACACATTTTTTCTTCATTCATTTCTTTAATTAAGCTATGGAGGCTGTAGTAGCCAAGCCAAGAAAAACCTCAATAACTTCAAAATTACAAGTAGGCTTCTCACAGCTTTTTGAGTGATTTTAAGGCCTCAACAATGTCTCTGATCATGAGATAGTCAAGTTGAATAGGCATGGTTTCTCACATTGTGCCACAATTGCCTCCTCTGCCACAAACCAGCCCTCACTATTGGGTTTTTCTTGCTCAGTCATTTCAGAACAACTCTGACAGGACAACAAAACATAAGAATATAATAGGCACAAAAACAAAGGTCCATAATATCTATTTTTCATTAAGAAAAATTAAACATACTCTGAACTAAAGGCATCACTCTAACAAATACAACGCTTTTTATCTAGCCTCAGGAGCCATAAAAGTTCATGATTCAGACAACCCCGCAACAACCATTTGGTCAAATACTCTATTTGCACAGCAAAACATGTATGCATGCTTCCAACGAAATAAACTGTAGATATTTAAATAAAAACCCAAAAAATGCATATGTTGACAGAAGGGAAGACAGCAACTAAGGCTAATATGAAGGGATACATGATTGGACATTAACCAAGTTCAGAAGTTAGGTCAATATGTGGGATATGTCCAGTTTTGAACACAAGTTAAATATAATCACTGCAGTTCTCCCTCTTGTCAAGTACACTAGTCTACAGATAACATTGCCATCTAATAGCTTGTTCACTATCAACTCTTTCTTATGACTGTCCAGCTTGTAAGAAAGGCAAGGAACATTTATTATCTAGATCAACAAGAGACAGCAGAATACTAACCTTGGAACAAGTATATACAATTAAGGTCATCCAATCCCAATTTTCTACCAACTGTCTTTTGCTATCATCAGGTGCTTGCAGTAGAAAATATAGCAATGGAGGCATTAGCTGCATCTCAAATTTCCTTGGTTCACCACAGAGCCTGCAACTACCAGGGTCTATTTCATCGGCTGCAGCCAGAAGTGGCTTCCCACCATATGAGTATCTATACACAGGAAGGATAAGAGAAAGTATGGTACAATGCACAAACCAAAAAGGAGGGAAGAGGAAGAAGGGAATTGTGAAACAAACACAAGGATAGATAGAAGGATATATAAGTCCCTACAATTCTTGCATTTTGAAAGGATAGTGGATCGATTTCAATCCTTAACCAATAGTTTAACAGAAATGAGGGATAGAAATCACATAATATGATAATTATGGAAGCAGCTGCACTTAATGTTATATATACCTGAAACACTGCTCTGGATATGCATCCAAGTGTTTCTTGAACTTGAGGTATGTTCTATCAGCAGTCAAAGCTTTATCATATTCATATTGTTCCTTTTCCCAACTTTCTTCTTGTGAATGATCCTCAACATCACTTGCATTCTCCTTAATGGAAAAGGATGCGCAGTTGGAACATATCAAATTAATATCCCATGAGGATGGCTCTTTCTGTGTGTATATATAAAAGCAAGGCACCACTACATACAATAAACACATCAACCAATTATGAAAACTTTAATGCGATATATAAAATACCTAAAGCATCATGTAATCATCTTTTGACTCAACCAAGTTATTTCCTTTGATCATCTTCTATCAACTAAAACTTACTTTTTTCCACATTCCAACATTATATATATATATATATATATATATATATATATATATATATATATATATATTTGGGACATATTTCCTTTTTTCAGGTACACCAATCAGTTAAGTTCACATAACTTAAATAGCAGCAATTAAATCTGGCAACACAAACAAATTGATGTTGTTTTATCAAAAATAATGTAACGGACTAGAATTAACACATGTAAATGGGGATGGGTCTACTACTTACACGAACTGGTATTTTATATTTGTTTTGAAAGAAAAGGTAGCAAAACAAAAAGGGTAGGGCTTAAATCTGGGCACCTTTTCCTCCTTAGTAAAAAATTTACCTGGCGTATCAATGTCAACTACACTTGCTCTTTGATTTGGAGATGCAGAGGCAGCAGTCTTAGTATGCTCATTAGACAGTGGCTTCTGGCTGTTAGAAGCCAAAGTCCCAGCTTCAGAGAGAGCCTTACCCAGTTCGTCCAAATCCATGTCATCTACCTCATCATCTCCATTGACATCTTCCAACCAGGGGGTATTTTGAACTGCAACGGATAATGTAGCTGCAGAAGCCACATCCTGAGTGCAGGTTTGTGACTCATCCAAATCATGAATCTTCTGAACTCGAAGAACTCGCCAGCTACAAGCCACAAATAATTAAAGGAGAAAAGTCAGTGCATAAGACAATATTTGCAATAATAATAATAATGCTTATCACTTAAATGATAGAGATAACCCGGAAAAAAAAAACCTTTCTGAAGCACTTGCACATTTTGGCTCAAGGCAACCTAAAATGAAAAGAACGCGTTCTTCAATTTTAGCAGTCTCTATTGGGGCATAAACCTGGATTGGGAGAAGATAGGAAAAGAATATATCAGTCGGTGCCAATTTCTAAGTAAAGTTGAATAACGAGAAAAACCTGTGCAACAAGACAGAGTTCATTCCCACATGCACCACATTGAAGCAAATTAGCTAGTATTGCCTCCTTAGGAAGGGGCCAGTCCTGTGGAAGGAGAAAGTAGGGTACATACTCATGAAAATATCAAATTATTTTAAATAGTGGAACATACTAAACTATATAGAGACTGTAACTACTTACAGGAAGTCCTCCAACTTTTGTCGTATAAGGATCAGATGATTCACGATAGTCTGCAGCCCATGGTCCTGGCATGCCTAGGAAAACCCCACCCATTGCTCGCTGTACTACAATAAGAGCAAAATAAAACATCACAGTAAGTTCAACTACACGATTAATGACGTGAACACCATAAACGGATAACCCAATAAAATGTAATCCAAAAGAAGCAACTAAAGGAAACGAATTTAGACAGATTAATCCATCCATGGAAAATATATCATTGAAGTTTTAGTCTGAGCAATAATGTTCTAAAACGGCGAAAATTTGAAGAAACAACAAAAACATAAAATAGGGAGCTATACACCAGAAAAAAAAAACTTGATGGCATATATCGAATTGGAATTTTTATCTACTAAAACGGCGAAAATCTCTGACTTTTGAGCTAGCTTTGAATATTAATTTTAAAAATAAGTGTTTTTTGAATCAAAAAATGCTGAGTTGGTACAAGTTTTCCATGGCAGATTGAACCCCTAATACCCTGGATTTGCGGAGAAGGTAACAAGACGCGGACCAACTCGCTAAGCTAGATTTTCACTCTTGTCTATTCTGCCTTCGAATTGAATGTTTTGCCCTCCCCCTCCTATAAAAGATTTATATCAAGGTTTGGGTTTGATTATGGGGGCGGGCTTGTGCATCTGTTTTACTGCTTTCTCTTGGGTGTAAGGTTACAGCTCTCCTTTGGATTTATGCGAAGTTTTAGGCCAAGAAACAAGAACTATGAAACTGTGATTTAATAATTAGCATGTTGTAGATAAATATGAATACAATTATTAAATTTATTAAAAATATATAAAATAAAATTAAAATTAAAAAGAATGAATAAAAAATGAGAAAAAATCGAAAAATATAATTAGATAAATAAAAAAATAAACTAAAAATATTATCGGAATGCTTATTTAAAAACTCAGTTGCTCAATATTTGGGAGAAAAAACCATGGACTGAGGTCTATAAATAAAAATATTAAATGTCTTTTTAATAGATTTTCTAATTTTTCTTGCTATCTTCCCTGAGGATATTAATAGATGGCTTTCAAATATTATTCTTAAGCATCAACATTACATATGTAGGGTTGTTTTGTTTATTAATATATTTTTTTGCTGTTCTTAAGAAAAGAAAAAAAAAATTTTAATTAATAAATTATGAATTAAAAGAGGTAATAGATAATGTTCACTCCATAAGCGTTTATCTTATAAAGTTTTCAAAAGGAGAAACAAAAAGTCCAGTAAAAAGTAGACAAATATCACTCTTTGATGCCTCTTCATATACTCCATTTTTTTAATATCTTTTTCACTGTTTTTTTGTTAACTTTCTATTCACAGGCATAATTATAGAATTAATTTTTTTATTAAATATAAATATAAAAAAAAATTAAATTATTGACCATAAACATTTAACACTGGACATGTGATAAAATAACTAAATAAAATAAAATAATAGAGCGATACCCAATTTTAGAAGTTTTTATCATGGCACAAGAGGTTACAGGTTCTCATCTCCTTTGATTGATAACGTTTATCCAAATTCATTTATGGAAACATGATAAAACCGGCGTGTTTCCAAGATATAACATGTTTTAGGTCTTAGAAAACTTTCCAGCCTCAAACATCAGTGACGTTCTGTTGGTTCACTGAAATCGAAGTTGCAGCTGGGACTCTGAAAACTTAAGCAGAAAATACAATTGCGATAACCAAGCTTCCACATTCCAGTCCAATTATGATCCAAAGAAGTTCGTCTATTCATGTTTGATATATACAAGAGGTGGAGAAGCTAGCTCAATATGCTACTTCACCTTCTATTCTATTTGCAGGGTAAAATTAGTCCAAGACCGAACTTCCATTGTGTCCTGGAATGAATCACTCAATTCCATCTCTTTGAATTTTTCACACCTTTAGACTTTTGCTTTGCAGCCTGAAAAGCCTGCATTTTTTGTTTCTTCCGTGCTGCTTTCTCAGCCTGTCATTGCAAATGAAACAACACATTTATGATATCCTGTAAGTTCTCCAAAAGCATGAAAAGCAATCGATGCGCTATTAATAACATCATTCCAACTTTAATTATACCTTTGACATCTTGGATTTGGCTTTCACTTTTGGAGCTTTCTCCTCAAGCTCAGCCTCACGTTCAAGCTCTCTGGCCCTAGCATCAAGATTCTTCTCTAAATAATACTGCAATTTTTCAGATTCAAACATGTTAGAAATCTATAAGAAACTGAAAGATTACTATTCAACTAAGGCATCTTTTCTTTTTTCTTTTTCTTTTTTAAATAATGAGAGAATTGAGGATCAAGTATCTAAAATCATCTTATGCATCTATAAAATACTAAACATGTAAATAATACCATAAATTCTTGTTAAGTCTCACCATCAAAGCTAAAACAAGAATCCTACTAAAAAGCAGTATAAAGTTATGAACCTACGAATCCTGGGACCAATTGTATCTTGACAAGGCCCAGTTATCCCATTTGAACTAATTACAAACTTAAAAAATGTTGATTATCACAATTTAAGAAAGGAGTGGGTGCAGGAGGAATAATTTGACTTACATTGTAGTCGCCAACATAATCCTGTAAAGTTCCATCTTTAACTTCGATCACTCTATTAACTATCTGTCTTATAAAGTATCGATCATGAGACACTGTAATAACAGTGCCCTTGTACTCAGTTATTGCCTCCTGATAGAAAAATTAGAAATCATTAGAGTGATGGAGTGATCACAAGCTTTGAATAAGTAGAAGCATCAGAGAAGAGTAAGGCAAACCTCAAGCATTTCTTTAGAAGGTATATCCAAGTGATTGGTTGGTTCATCCAAAACAAGCAGAGTTGATGGTTTTACCATAAATTTGCAAAAAGCCAGACGTGCCTGGTAAAACATGAGAAAAAATATCCAAGCTTTATGCCTCACAGATGAGAGAGCAAGTGTAAGTCTTTGCAATGAATCTGTTGAATCTAACATTCACACTTTACATCCGTAAAGTAAGACGGATGCATGCCTATTCAACTCATCATGGATATTTTAACCAATAACAATTGATTGAAAAGGAAAAAAGGAAAAATAAATTATATAAGATAACTTTAACCCCTCAGAATCGGACATTTGTTTCCTAGTATTGACCCTATAGTTATAGGACATGATAATGACTCTAATGCAATGCAAATAGAAGATAATATACCAAATGTAATAATTAGAATTTTGGGACAAAGAATCACCTGTCTCAATGTTAGAAGTTGAAGTTTACGTCTTAATCTCTTATTACCAACATTAATTTTTCTTGCTTTCTCTTCTCTTGTTTTGGGAAGAAACGGGGCCAAAACTCAAATAATGCTTTCTTTGTGTTATACAAAGACGATAACAAAGCTTTAAATCAAGCAATCACCACCTTTCAACTGATAGCGCAAACAATTATCAAATTGTCTATCACAAAGGACAGAATTCACTCAAATCTGCAGGTCATTATGCAATTTCTCAGTTAAATTATTATATTCACTTAAAATAGTGAACTACAAACTGGATTTCAAGAAAAGCAATACTCATTGCAGAATTAATGCTAGGATTTGATATTTATGTTGCCCGCAAAGGCTAATTGAGTGTCAACTAAAAATTTTGAATTTACCTTCTCACCACCACTCAATAGAGAAACTTTCCGGTCAAGCATATCAGATTTGAAATTACAACGCCCAAGAAGTCCTTTAATATCATCAATCCTCCAGTCCTCAGCAGCTTCTTCTACTGTTTGAAGCACTGTCTTGTCCAGATCAAGTGCCTCAGCCTATGAAATGAATCAATCAGGTTAGCGCTAGAAATATATCTGCAGTATGCAAAAGGTCCAGCATGAAGAACTGGAACTATGAGCACCATCTTTGATTCAAATACAAAATAGCATTTCCTTGATTGAAGTGACACACCTGATTTTGCTCAAAATAGTTTGGTAATACATTATGCTCCCCAAGCACAACTTCCCCCCCATTTGGCTTCTCTAAGCCCATTATCAATTTCAGCAAAGTACTCTTGCCACATCCATTTGGACCAATAATGGCAATTTTTTCTCCCCTTTGAATTGTAAGATTTGCCTTGTTGAAAAGCACCTGGCAGAAAATACTTGATCATTTTGATGTCATCAAAAATAAAAAGGGACGAGCAGACACACAAAACATTTTAACATTCAATTTTTAGCATAACAAGAGCATGCTAACTCACCTCATCCTCAAAGCCAAATTCTAAGTTCTTAATTGTTACAACAGATCTTCCACTCATTCCACGCTCAGGAAACCTGATTTTCATTTGTTTCCGTTGAAATGGCTTCTCTACTAGTTCCTCTTCCTGAAGTCTCTCCAGCTTCTGTTGTCATCCAAAAAGAAGGAAATTCTTATAGGGAACAAACATAAGGAGCAAAAAATTACAAAACAGTATAGTTTGAATCCACCATGTGGAAGTATGCAACCGAGAGCTCAGTAGCAAACACAAGCACCAGTTGCTTTGAAGTTATTGTAAGTGACAATTATTTAAAGTATTATAAAAGCTGATAAAAAAAGTATATTTCGCTTATTAATATTTTGTACGAGAAACAACATATTCTTTATTAAACTGTCAACTCTGAGCCAATTTAAGAGATCTCAAATACCTTCTCAGCAGATGAAGCACGGCCAGAATTTGCTCCAGCGCCTAACCTGTTTATTAAGTCTTTTGTCTGCTCAATTTCTTTCTGCTGCTTCTCCCATGCAGCATACTGTGATTCAATCCAGGCTGCTTTTGAAACTACATACTTGGAATAGTTTCCCTCGAACGTCCTGGATACACCCATGTCAGTTTCCACAATTTTTGTACACAGCTGATCAAGAAAAGCTCTGTCATGGGAAATGATAACCATTGGCACATCCTGCTTGTTAAGATAGCCTTCAAGCCACTCGATAGTGTCTAGGTCAAGGTGATTTGTGGGTTCGTCCAACAGTAATAAATCCGGCTCCTGCAAATGACGACAATTGCCATCCTTATCAGCAACACTCGTACACTCCAACGAAACAAGTTTCATTGAGGAAGCGTCAGTTCACAAATTGATAAATTCCTTTTACTCATTTCAAAGAAGACTGGGAAAACAAATATGCTTTCACATCATTAATTTTGCAATAAATTATGATTGCAGTTAAGTGTATCAACTATCAAAGAAGAAAATAACAAAAATCCTTACAATATGTGTATTTTCAGGTTGAACATGCAATAGCCTATGAAACCGTGTTGCTAAATGTAATATACCTGGAGTAAAATCTTCCCAAGAGACATCCTCATCTGCCACCCACTACTAAACGAAGCCACCAACCTGTCTGAATCCTCTGGTGCAAACCCAAGTTCTGGCATCAATTTACTAATCTTTGCATCCACTTCATCCAAGTCTACTGCCTGGGCCCGCCTCTGAAGCAAATCAAACTCGTCTAAAAGCCTCCCCATCAATTCTAAATCGTTCACAGCACCTTCCAGTGCCTTCTGCACCTTCTCCAACTTCGCTGCTATCTCCGTTTCCTCTTTAAACGCACTCAGAAATTCCTCCCTTACCGTCCTACTCAGAGAGACCTCAAATTCTTGACTCAAAAATGCGATTTTCATATTTGGTTTGGCTTTTATCACATTCCCCGAGTCTGGGTCTTCCTGACCAGCAATAATTCTCATCTGGGTCGTCTTCCCTGCACCATTTACACCAACCAATCCCACTTTTTCACCCTTCTTAACTTCCCAACTTACATCTTTCAACACAGTGACACCCTTGTAGCTTTTACTCACATTTTCTAGCTTGACACCGGATGAAATGCTCGAAGCACCGGTATTTGATTGCTTATTCACCCGTTTATTAGCAAATTCATCGACCGAAGCATCGGAAAACAAAGACTCGATATCCTCTTTGGTCGGGGTTTCTGCCACAGATGTCTTGACAGCAACAGCAGATGAACTAGCTGCGGTATTAAAAATCGCACTTTTCCGGCCAAAGAATCGACTGGTCTTAATTAAATTAATGTTACCTCTAATGGTTTGAGAAGCTATACGATTTGAAACTGGGCAAACGTACGGGCGTACAGCGGCTTTCCGTGTGTCCAAAATGACTGTGCCGGTGAGGAAACTTGAGCTGAGCTCTAGGTGATGAAGCTTCGCGGTCAAGTCCATAATTGATGATTAAAATGAGATTGGGTGCAAAAAATAGAAAGAAAATTATAGAGGGTAAGCAAACTTTGAAGACTAAAATTAAACTACAAGAATCCCCGAGGCCTGGGAATTAGCAAACTAGAATGGAAATGAGAGACTGTAGGAGAGCGACGCAAATATGAGTTCTCCCCGCCAGCACACTGAAAATTTTCAGCCCATGAAGCACTTGTGCCCTGCGGATTTTTTTTAACGAAAAATATCCTTTTCTTTCGTCAGTTTGCGAAGGCGAAATTTTTTTCTAGTTGTTTATTTGTTAAAATGAATGAAAGGATGAAAATATTTTGTTACATGAAGCGACGATGGCCGTATTTTTTTATTATTTTTTTTTTGGGAAAACTGAGATCATTTGGGGAAATAAAAATATATTTCCATTTAATTTACTTGTGACCACAAAATCGTCCCGGAGATATCAATCCTGGGAGAAGAGGAGTTTTGTGGCGTAGGAATGAGGATAAGCTGGCCGGACCCAATACGAGCGATAACGCCCGCTCTTCTTATGCCACGCGTATGTTCACGCTAGATCATGCTCAGTCCACGTCTCGCCTCCCTCAATGCAGCCGAAAATCGTTTCACTTCTTTTCATCAATATTTCATGAACCTGGAAATAAATAAATAATATATATATATATATATATACACACACACACGATTCGATTCTTGTTCTTGGATCAAACTTTTTTTTTGCCCTTTCCTTTTACTCTTTGGTTTAAATTTATTTGATTTTAAATTTCATGAAAATTCTTGATTAATTAAAAAATTATTTTTAAGTACCTCCTACAGTAATGCCTTGTGAATTATATTTTTCTCTAGTTTAATTTTTTTTTTATTTTGATAAAATAAATAGGCTAACAGCACAGCCTAAGCAAAAACAACACGGGGAGGAGAAACTCCAGC
This sequence comes from Gleditsia sinensis, assembly GCA_037074535.1. Classification (NCBI taxonomy): domain Eukaryota; kingdom Viridiplantae; phylum Streptophyta; class Magnoliopsida; order Fabales; family Fabaceae; genus Gleditsia; species Gleditsia sinensis. The sequence continues at coordinate 1,757,103 of CM073464.1, read as the reverse complement.
CATATCATCATCCATAAGCATAGGGACAGGACAGCACCCCTTTCGGGGGCAGAGAACTTGGAAATTCCAATGCCAAGAGTATGGACATGGCCATCCATCCAGTCAGCAACTCTATTACCCTCTCTGTAAGTGTGGGTAACCTTGACTCTCCAATCCTTATACATCAAAATTCTGATACTCTGCAACGCAAAATGAGGTTGAGCAGGATGACACCCTTTCTGAGTCTCCATATGAACTTGCCTGTACCCCAGGTTTCAACTTAGAGTCAAGCCCGTAATAAACCCCAGAGCTCAGCTAAGAGAACGCTCCCGCTCCCCATGTTACGAGACAATTCCTGGATCCAGTTACCCGAACAGTCTAGGATAACTCCTCGACGTCCACAATGCACACCTCCATCAAGACTGAAACCATCAATATTGCACTTGATCCAGCCCATGCTCAGGGAAATGTCAACCAACAAAAACCTGCCGAGAGATCCCAGCAGCAGCTGCAAGGTTAGGATTCATATTGCCCAACTCCTTAGCTCTTATCATAACTAGCCAAAAGACTTTACTACGCTTCAGGCCGCACCCCCTCAAAGATAACGCTATTTCTGTGAAGCCACACCTTCCAAAAAGCCATCCCAAATATAGTATTCCAACTGGTAGTGGTATCCTTCCCTGCAGCTTTTTTGAAGTTCCACAGCAGCCAGGGTTTAGTATCAATACTGAAAAATTCCTTCCAATAAGCAGGCTTAAGCGACGTCAACCAAAGATCCTGCACTTTTGGACAATCACGTAGAGCGTGTAAAACAGATTCAGGTTCCAATCCACGCCTCGGGGTATTTATCTTCATCAGTCAAGTGCCTAGCAACACGTTGAACATTGGTAAGAAGCCTATCTTTACACACAAGCCAGAGAAACATGCTAATACGCCGGGTACAAGGCCATTTTCAGACGATCTCCCAAAGCTGATCGCCTGTGTCAGTGTTATTTTCCGAAATCATGTTATAAGCAGAACGAACCGAGAATCTGTGATCATTTGAAGAGAACAAATGCCAGGGTATCACGTGGAAGAGACGTACAAGGCGGCACTTGAGCAACGATCTTTGAGCAGACATCCATGGGGAGTTTATGAGCGAAAGCTTCCCATCTCCAAGACCCATCACTCGACACATAAAAAGCAACCTTTTTCTCTAACTCGTCACTCGAAATCTAGTCTAAGGCTAGCCTTGCAAGAACTGGGCTATCAAATAACCATTGACCTGTCCAAAAATTGCAGGAGCCCATTGCTAAGGGACCAACCGTACCCTTCTTAACATTGTTCCAAACCTTACGAACACCTCGCCACATATTTATTTTGTTTCATGAATTCTCATCATTAATTTCTTTTCAACCATGTCAATAATTAGGGTAGTTATAAACTTAACTAGCTAAAATGGTCAAATTGATCAAGTTTAATCAATTTGACATGTTATTAGCATATTTTTGTCTAATTTATATATTAGTTATTATGTGTGTTCTAAAATTAGCAACATGTACTCTAAATTTTTATTTAATTAAAAATGAATTAACACTCAAATAGCTCGATATTTCAAATTAAGTATTCAAAAAAACTTTAAAAAATTGTGTATTTGAATAATTCTCTTTAACCAAACAATTAACTTTTAATTTCATATATATCTCTTACAATGTGTCTTCTTGCTCAAATCTTCTTTATTTCTCTTTTTCTTATTCATAGATTTTTTATTTAAAAAATAAATAAATAAAAAGCAGCTCGCATTGGATGTGAATAAGAATTAGCCGGGCATAACCTGGAAAATTATGCTTTTTGGTTGTAATCGCAGACACATTAATGGAGGGTCATTGTCCATATTCGATATAAAATGCCAGAAACTTTCTATTTTTGTAGTATATTTGGCGTCTCATGAATTTTACAATACTGTCGAGACGTAGACATCCAACTCAATTGTCAGTTAAATGTTGATCAGGCTTTATTTTTAAATTTCCTCAGCTAAGCTCTCCTAACGAACAACGAAAGAAATGAGGGGGAAAAAAAGAAGGGTTATCCCCTTGTTCAAATGAATTATTTATTCCAATTTAATTGCCACTATTGTTGTCATGACATTTCAATGAGAATCTCAAAATGAATTAAATAATTATTTTTTAAAAGTTTGATTATTGAAGTTTAAGAATGTGACTCAAACAAAATTGGAATAAATGATGCCATTAAAAAAATGGCTCCCTACATGACTGTCCCATGTATTTGAGTGAGACATGACTTAATTTGCAGTTTGTTTATTCGTATTTACAATATGCGAATGGATCAAAAGGGGTTCCAATTTAATAATCGAGTTTATTGACTAATCAATTGCTTATTACACTCAACTTCCCATCCTTTAATTTTAAAATTGGATTGCAAATAATTAGCATTTTTCGTCCTTAATTAACTGCAGAGATTGTCACAAACTTAATAGGCAATGAGTTTAAATTTCAATATTAAATTAAACTTAATATTTATTTATTCGATCTTCGGCTTTTTTTTTCTCATTAAACATAGATAGTAGAGATTGCACCATAAACTAATGGCTTATACGATATTTAATGTTAACAGATTTGATCCTTGCAAATAATAATAATGCTCATAACCAAGAAAAATACACGAATATGAACTGAATTTAAAACATCAAATTTGATTCCATCTTAAAAAAAAATGAGTATTTTTTGAGCTATCTGATAGTTTACAATAAGATTTTTGCTTCTGGGTTAGAAAAGTAAATAACGGTTGCGCGGGGACAGTAAGTAACCAACACAATTATAATCCATTTAACTGAAGAAATGCGAAGAAAATTTTGCGAGTCTGAAGACAGCTAGAAACCCAAATGCAAGCAGCGGGTATCCAAGGAAAGGCCAGGTAGTCCGGCACAAGGCCAAAAGCAACAGAGTCAAGAGAGAGAAGAAAAAACTAAAAAGGCAAAGCGATATAAATGAAAAGCGTGTTGGGAGATTGGGAGTGGGCATTTTCGTAATTGCACGATATAAATGAAAAGCGTGTTGGAGATTGGGAGTGGGCATTTTCGTAATTGCACAGACGAAATTATATGAAAAGGCGAAAGGCCCACCGGGCTTCCCATTTCTATATTGGCCATGACAGTCGTCGTGTTGTACGTTTCCATCCAGCTAGCTATATATTATCTCTGTTAGCTGTTGCTTGCTTCGCAAAGCGGGGGGCCTCTCGTTGCTCCTTTGCTTTGCTTTTGCTTGAGTCTTCTATATATATATATTGCTCAAAGCTATTCGTTCAGTGGAATCTTAAACCCGAAGATCTGAATCGCTCTCTCATGGAGGATCGTAAGGAGGTAAATTCACATCCCTCTCTTTCTCTCTCTCCATTCCTATTGATGTGTTTGGTTGCTAAGAAATGTCCGACAGAAAGGTATAAAGTGAAACTGCATGATTATAGTGTTAACTTGGAATAGATTTTCTTGTGTGAGTGTGTTGTGCGAATGAGGAATCCGCCAAAATGAATTGATCAAGAGTCTCTTTCTAGCTCAAATCATGAATCTGATAGAAAAATGCAAGGTTCTTTTATTTGTACTAGCCGATTTAGGTATCTGTAAAAATATTTGAACGAGAAACATCTTGTTTTTGGAAGTATGTAAGAATGAATCTTCGAAAACTCAGTTCGATGGCATGTGTTTCTTAGTTATGACTTATGAAACTGGATTTATCTTAAAAATAATAATTAGCAAACCTGCGGATCCATATTTTGCTTCTCCAGAAGCCTAGTTCCTATTCTTCGATCTTTATATTGTAATTAGTACTTCGTACATGCACCCTCTGATCATTGTTTTTGTTGCTATTTTTCCTCGTGCTCTTAATGCTTTTCGCCTTTTCATTTTGACCTTTTAATTTGTCAAAAGTAGATACTAGTATTTCTCCTCTTTTAATTAATTGAATAGATTATGTCAATGTTGCACTCGTACAAGTAATCATAAATCCCTTACTAAAGCGAAGAATTAGTCAAGTTTTTCACTAATGTTTTTTTTTCATTATCATGATCATAAATGGCATCGAAGATTCCATAAATAATAATATTATCTTCTTTTTATTAGTCTCTCTTATTGATATAAATTATGATTTCTTTTGTTCTACCATCTACACATTGTCTATAAACTCTCAAACGTTGAAACTTTTTTTTTTGTTCTTGTGTTGGCAAAACATATTATCCTTGGCTGAATTTTCTAAATATTTGAATTGTATAAATATTGGTGAAGTTTGTCTGCAGTTTTGGCGTTAGCAAGTGCTAGTGTTGGTTTCTTCTGGTTTTGTGTCCAAACTTTTCAATTCATTTCAAAATATGAAATAACGTCCCTTCTTTTACCTTATATCGTTTCCATTATAATAAATGATCCATGGTTGGTGATCAGTAGATTAAGTTGTGAATCTTTTCCTTGTAGAAAAATGCTCCCTGGTTATCGGTGCCACAGTTTGGTGATTGGGATCAGAAGGGCCAATTACCGGACTACTCAATGGATTTCTCAAAAATCAGGGAAATGAGGAAGCAGAACAAGACAAATATCTCCAGGGCAAGTCTTGGTAATGAAGAAGAGCTCATGGCTTCTACAACTGGCAGCGTAAACAGCAGGCTCAGTGAACCCCCCCAGCACCACCACTACCATCGAAGCCACCACTCTTCAACAGTAAGATTCTTGGCCAACTATGAAATTCTTTATTTTTTTTAGCAGTTATTATTTATGGTAACATGTGGAGTGCTATTACAACACGTAGTTGTAGCTATAAATGACAAGGATAGAAGAATCCAGCACAATATTATAAAAAATATATTCCGAAGTATGTATAATTGGCAGAAACGTGGATAAATTCCTAGATATCTCTTACTCAGTTATAATTATCAAAAATTTTCCTTGTGACTGAATTGATGATGAGTATGTAGATACAATTAGTATTAATTAGGTGCAGTTAATGTCTGACCCTAGGTCATCTCTCTCTCTCTTTACTGTTCTGAGCATTGTTTGCCTTTGGAGATTTTCAGACAAAGTAATCAGGCGTCTCTCTGCCAGAAAAGGCACCAATGAGTTGAAAGTGGAAACAGAGGGTTCCTCGTCTAACGTTTAAGTACTCTATGAAGAAAAATATTGTGTCAATCAAGTTCAGAATGTTATTTGATCTTCTAATACTAGGAAGAACTAGCATTACTCATTTTCATCAAGACAGATTAAGTACATATAAAGAATTAAAAAAAAAAACTTGGGCGTTAGACCTATACAATCTGCTAGCCAACTATAACGTTTAAAAATATTTGATAAAATAATAATAAGAAAAAAGAATATTGTAGATGATAGAGAATCAAATTATGGGACCCGTGATTATCTGGTATGATAGAGACTAAACTAAATATTGTTATTTATTGCATAGATACCTAGGCAACACGCAATTCTAGTTGCTGCACATGCGATGGATGTTTAGGATAATTACATTCTTTTCGCCGGTAAAAGGGCCATAAAAATGCGGTGCATTATTGCTCTGGGCTGTGGTTGGACCGTTAGGGAAGGTGCTCCTTTATCGGTGGTTTTAAAACTTCCTGTAGATAGAAATTCAACTTTATAGCGTTTAGGAAATGGACACCGGACAATCTTAAATCTCAAATCTATAATAAGAAAATCGATAGACTAGTATATGAAAGTAAACTCTAATTTCTTTATTACATTGTTCCTGTTTAATGTGTTAGTTTTGCAAGTCACATAATTATGTTCGGTGCAAGTAATTTAATTAAGAGTTTACTTGCATCATATTCATTCCCCAGATCCACGAAAGATTTCTCTGGGGGGATGTTTGTGGTTTCTGATACTGCTCAAATATGTAACTCTTTTTTTTAAAACAAGCAGTGTATAATCTGGTATATTTAACCTCCATTCTTTCATTGATTGTTTGATGTTTTTTGACAGACAAGGAGGAGCATTCTCAGCTACTTCAACTGTTTTGTGAAAGCCTAATATTAGAGGTTGTGTACTACACTTTTCTTGTCTTCTATAGATTGGTGTAGAGACAGTTATGCTTCTTGGCATTTGGTGTACAATACTTTGTGTTCATGATCGTGAAGGAAGATTATTTTTCCTTTTTGAAACCCTAATCTTCCGTTAGTGACCCAATTTTTGCTATTTGGAAATTTAATTAAATTAATATGTAGATAAAGATGATAAACATGGCAATGGCGCACGAGTCAATCATGAACATTAAAATATCCACATATTTGCAAATTAGGTTGGAGTTATGTCTTACGATACGGTGCTCTATGCAACGCGAGTCGCAATTTTGACTCTGATTCAATCCACATTCTTTTGGGACAGATAAATCAACCATGACCGGAGAACGAATCTAATTCATGCAACAACAAAAAAAAAAAATAGATGCTATAATGCAAAGAACGAATACAAATCTGTTACAATATAACTCATAATTTTACAAACTTGGTACTAAATTACTACAAGACTCCACTTACAATTAAAAATTTTTATTTTATAATTAATGTTATATTCATATTTAAATAATAATTAGGATATAAATATTAACTTTCTATTTCTACTTAGTTATAGAACATTTATTGCATAGTTAAAAATTAAATTTCAAATATTTTTAAGTTTATATATGTATCTAAAAACACTACAATCATTATTATTTTTTTACCTTATTCATCGTTAACTTTGAATTTTAAAATTAATATTTTTAACGTGCAGGAGGGAGCTGGAACGGGTACATTGTCCCCGCCCCATTTAGACCATCATTTTGTTCGAAATTCCCGGAATTGGTATACCAACATATCTACCTGAATTTTACATGAAGTATCTCTAGCTAACAAACCCCATTTAATGCTAGAAATACCGACACGATTATTCATCCCTCTAATTCCTTCCTTCATATATAATACGTGTAGAACCCACGACGCAAGCGATAAACGACACGAAGGTTTTCAAGGCATCGCTTGACCACAAAATGGACAAATCAAGCAGCACCATAATCTACATAATTCCCAACTGAATAAAAGACAAGTGATGGGAGTACGACTAACAGACCCTGGTGTAGAAAGACATAGATCCTGCTCAAATCATTATCCCAATTTACCTGCTTGCTTGCTGATCAGTTTTCATTTGTCATCTTGAATCCCTTCTAAGTAAACTATACTTTCTTGATAATCTGAACAACATCTTCATCTTCAAGTTCATGCTCCTGGCGTGTAATAACAGATTCCGGTCAGCACATTATAACTCTCAAAAATGTTGTTAGGGGAAAAAAGGAAACACAGAATGAGGATGAGAACAAAGCTGACAAGAGTATATTAAGGATGGTATGGAGTATGGACCTTGCCAACTCTCTGAGGCTTGTGTTTTGCACTTGAACCCCATACCAGAGCACTGCATCATTTGGTAAATGTAAGCACAGTACGTAGGTGAAGAACAAGATGGGGAACACCAAAAAATAACACAAGCAATTAGAACAACAAAATGGAATACGGAATAGCAGATGTGATCAAGCAAACACAGGTCCAAACACTAGTAACATGAAGACATTACATTTATAAAAAATTTAGAATGTAATCAAAGCGAGTTTCCACTCCCAACACAAAACAGATTCAAAAGAGAGAATAAAATATTTTTCCCAAAATATGTGTAACGTTCAACTTCAAATCAATATCAGACTTATCAGCCAGCCAGTGTTTTGACTGTATTTGGAATGCACATGTTCCATGATAGGCCACTATGACGCCGTTTGATCCATGTAGCCGACCCCACTTAGTGGGAAAAGGCTTAGTTGTTGTTGTTGTTGTTGGAATGCACATGTAACATAGGTTCAATTCAAGACTCAAATGGCAGGTGCCCCTGAATATATGATGCCCCTAAGAACAAGGGTTTCTCCCAAGCTAGATTCATGAATTAATCATAAGATCCATAGTAAGCTTATGAAGTTTAGACAAGCAAAGATAGTCTAAGAGCATTGCCCAAATGACTTCATAAGAGTGAAAAGTTTCCAGCAAACTCTTCATACAAGTGAAGATTGTCCACCACCATGTTTAAGGCAGAAGGCATCACCACACCAAACATACCCATATAAACTAAAACTAATTTTCCCACCCTTGAATTAAAAAAAAAAATTGCATCACTCACTCATGTATGATGCATGATATACATAATAAGACTAGTTGCAACCCAGACAGTAATTGAAAAAAAAACAAATTAACCTTAAGACTCGTAGCCCCTCATTCAATCCAAAATGAAACATTTCCCAGCACTTTGAACAGATAAATCTTATTAGATATAATATCAATTTTTGGTAGAAGGTACTCACTATTTAAACTGTTTAAGCATATCCTTGTGAATGCAATTGCAGAAGTCCTCAACTGTCCTCTTCTTGGACGACAATATTACAGGGTCTTCATAGTCAGGATTCATCCCTTTAGGCTTAGTATAAATACGAGTCAAATTTAAATATTCCCAAATTTTCTCCAGCAGACCATCAAGGTTCCACTCCAGGTGTGCACTGCAGAACAGATAGAAAATCATCAGATACTTTTAAAACAAATTCAACTTTTTTTTGGGTATTACATCAGGAGTGTCTCCTTGGGCTTTGCCCAAAACACAACAAATTAAACGTTGTAATCAATGACTGCAAAAGTCACAACCAAACAATGCAAAAGGGCGGTGGGCGTCTATTTGTTATTTTCATATGAAGCAAGCAATTTGTCCTTTCTTTCCTCTTTTATTTGCACAGGCACTATTTTACTTTATATTTAAATGGCTTGATTACATTTCACCATAAGCCACCAATGTTCTCAACATTTTAAACCTCAAATTTTGCTGTTGAATGCAACTACATGTACAGTATCTACAACAATGCTGAACTGAAAGGGAAGATTCCTTATGCATATGCTAGACTACCTATCATTAAACAGTGACAAACAGAAAGAACCCAAAGATTTAGACAGTCTATCATATTTCTGGGCATGGATATGAAGGCTGGGGCAAGGACATAATTATGGCAGCATATACCCATGCAACTATAATCAAAGGAATCAAATTATCCAGGAAAGGCAAAAAAAAAAAAACATTAAATCACAATAAAGCAACTGTAACTATCTCCAATGCTTTGTCAAATATTAGGACATTACATGAGAACTCTCCCAAATGAGACCATTCAAATTATCAAAATTATTGCTAGAGATGATAATAACACAAATGCATTTAAGTAAATATATGCAAGGTCTTCAGATGATAGTATTTTGTTTTCAACTTCTTTTTAATATAAAAAATTTGAGATTATGAACTAACCACCAAAGGTTGCCAAAATAAATTAAAACAACAATGATAATGACCACATGAAGAATTACCTGATTGGGCAGTAATGAGGTAGTTTATCCAAGATCTCCAGTTCCTCAAGAGTAATCTGATCAATCTTGTTCACAACATAGATGCAAGGCATGTATACTCTACTGCCCTCAATGACATCTATTAAGTCATCAGCGGTGGCATCATACCTGAGAGTAATATCTGCATTGTGAATTCTATACTCACTGCATATAGCTTTCACAGTCTCAAGATCCAGATGTGTGTTGGTCACAGTTGACGTTAGATTAATTCCACCCTTATCTTTCTTCCGAAAAGTTAGATTAGGTGGCTCTTTGTTTAACCTATGGTCAAAAATAAATTCTGTGAATAGAGTGAGAGTATTGGACATAAATCTTATAAAGAAACACAAAATAAAAGCCAGAAAATTTCAGAAACCAAATAGTTAATTGAAATGAATCAATATAATACATATGATTTTCATTGTCTAATTGGCTAGTAGCCAAAGACAACATAGTCCATAACATGTATAGCAGAATTTATAAGCAAACATTTGCCTTGTTGATCTTTAAAGTTGAAACCGAAAAGGTACTGCATTTCACACAAAACTCAGATTAAAATTCGCAAGACATTACAGATACAGGTAATTATTTCGTTTATCAGAAGGTCAGTTCAATTATTTGATAAATTTCTGGTTTTGTGCATTTAGATATGTATCCACCACACAACAAGGTGGCTTGCAGGACTACTAAACCCAAAATACTGGAAGCTACATATTTCGCAGTTGCCACTTAAAATGCGAATTATAAAGTACAACAACTATTACCACTTAAAGGAGTCATTACAAGCACATGAGAGAGGCTGAGAGAGAGGGAGTTCAGTGAGACTACGCACGATATTCATTAATGTCAGTAACAATAAGTTTACAAATTACAGTTAATGCATAAAAATGGACAAGGATGGAAAAAGAATAAAGCCAATTTATAAGAGGCTGCGTCCACAAAGTCTCAATCAGGAAGCAAGCCTCACCAAGTGTGAATTATCTGTCGAAATTGTACTTCATTACAAGACTGGCCACCAAAAACCAGTAGCAAACTACAGTTGCTCCACGCCTATGGGTGCAACTGCTGCCATCAACCAATAGCCAGAATGAATGCTTTAAAACTCAAAAGACTAACCATTTTCGTCTTCATTCATCATATTCATGCTAAATGAGGGGTAAATATATTTAAAATAGAACAGAGCAACAATTGAACAATTCCTTCAAACATATCTGCATACAGTGAGTAAGTAAATGTGGAGGCTGATACCTACATTACCCAGACAAACAGTGACATAACAAAAGAAAAAAAATCACAATTTACCTTATGCCAAATCCCTCAAGCTCTTTTTCTATAAGACGCTTATGAGTTATTGGCTTTATTGCATCAAGGACAATCAAAATGCAACTGCATGTTCTTGCAGTACTGATAACCTGCATTAGCAACAGTTATAAACCAATAGATAAATACACATACACGAGCTATGAAAGATGAAAATGCACTGAGAAGTAGTAAGTGAGATGGAACAAATCCTACATTGTTGTAAGACATTAAATAAGGGTCCCACAACTCTTGCTGAAAATGGAATATTCATCTATTCTGATGTACAAAAAGTTTCTCCAAATAATGAAATAGCTATCCTGGATCCTGCCTAAGTATTCAGTCAACAGTTTCAATTATACAACTGACTTTACTTATCAAAGACATTGTTTATCTACCAAGATATAGCATGAAACTAAACCATGTCGATTGCATATTACAGTTTTTTACCTGCCTTCCTCTACCCTTTCCATCTTTAGCACCCTCAATAATTCCAGGGAGATCCAGCAACTGCCACCAAAAATTCAATAAGTATATATATATATATATATATATAAAGAGGAAAAATTATAAATAAAAAAAGGAGAAGAGATACAAATAGAGAACAATGAGATATCCCGCAAAGAGAGAGAGGAAGTCAAATAAGTTAAAATATGCAACAAAGCTGTCCAATCTCTTTGCAAGTCAGAAATAGAGGCTCTCTAAAAACAAGAATGTGCAGAGCACCAAAGTGAAGCCATAAATACAGGGATATCCCATAACATAAGTGAAGGACACAGATATGCCCATGAAGGTGCAAGCATTCCTCTGCAACCAGATATAACAAAGATTCACAAAATTGTACAACAAAAACAACAACAACTAAACATTTTTCCATTAAGTGAGGTCGACTACAAAATTTTGGCCTCCTTATCCCTACCAAAACCTTAAAAGTTTATCATAAGAAACTACTCCAAAGAATCAGGACAAACCAAGTGTTTACTCAAAATTTCAGGTTAAAATAAATTATTCTAAAGGAAAGTTGCTGCCCAACCATGTAAAATTAAATGGGTAACTGTTCTAAGCTATCCATCCTGAATAAGAAGGTGATGAAGTAGCAGGCACAGAAAATTGTTACTTTATATAGGCATACCTAACTTATTTTTGACAAATTTTCAACGGTGAGAATCCAGTTCAAAAATTCATTTCACAATACTGATGAGACCATATTGTCTCTCACATGATAAGAAATTTGAGTTAATAACTTTTAATGCCTGAATTAGAAAAACCAAAGTTGTAATACTTTTTCTGCATGATTGTGGGGAGTGGGGACTTCGACTTAAAAATGTTTAATGCCAAAATTTGACATCAGAAACAGAACTAGATGGTGCAAACAGTAGGATCCTTAGTAGGAGTTCTCAAATAAAATAGGTTACAATACAAGAAAAATTAAATTATTTATAAATTTTTGTCTAATAAGAACCAAAGTATCACTTGAAGTAACATGCAACACTATTAATTATTAGTCATTCCAGGTATGTAATTCTTTCACATCATCTAAAGATTACGGGTATAAATAACGAAATCACAACTCAGTTAAATAAAGCCAGTTTAATAAGATAATGAACTGTAGGAGGGACTAGGAAGATAAGTAAAATTCATCAAAATCTATAACTTGCATACAAATAGGTTTTCCTTAGAAAATGAGCATACATGCAGCTGATATACAGTGGCAGCAGTCATTTCTTATCTCAAATATCACCATTACGAGTACAACTACACTCAGCCTAAGGCATGCCATCCCACAAGCATAATATCTTGCTCATAGTAAGAAATAGGATAAAGACCAGCAAAACATAGTTTCTTTCCATGGTGGTACCTGAATTTTAGCTCCACGATACATTATCACACCTGGGATGCAAGTTAAGGTGGTAAACTCATAGGAAGCAACCTGGAAAAAAAGAGAAAAAAAACTAAGGAGTTAGTCTTCAGGAAATTGCTCCACATAAACTAAAAATTAGACACTTCAGAAATTAAAGTTATCCTGCACGCACATGATGCTTGATGGCATAAAATACATAATCAATTATCTCTGACATGATTTTAAAAAAGAAAAAAGTAGTATTTGTCTTTTCCTTCTAATCCCCACTTCCCATAAAAAAAACTAAGACTCGCGTTCATCAGGTTGGAACAAGAAAATGAGAACTATACATTCAGTGCAAAGAATAAATATGCAGACAACAAGAAATAACCCAGGATGCTTTTAAAAAGCCTAAGTTACACATACAAACTTAAACCTACAAAAAGAAGCAAATAGCAGTAGGGAGACCACCATATATTGTTTCATAATGAACCAGATAACCTTCTAACAAAGAAAATTAGCATTATGCAGAATGAGTTCAAGTGCTATCCATAAAAATCCACATTCTGTCCACGTGGACACTAATAAGAAGTGTCAAAACACTTCATAAACCATAACGTAGTCGTTGTTGTTGTATGAAAAAAGACATCTATCTAAATGCTTGTTCACTGGCAGTAGATACACATCTTAATTTACCAAGAAATAAAAAAATACATCTCAAATAACCAAAATGCCGAAAGGACTGAATCTATTCTCAAAAATAGCATGTAGGACGGCAGGAGTAACATTGGATGTAGAACAGGAGGAAATAATTATGGAATTTCTGCTTCTCAAAGCAAGAAGGAATCAAGAGGCCAAATTTAATAGTGAATTATGATAAACTACCTTCCTGAAAGGGGTTTTGGGAGCACGAGGGTTTATGCCTATGGATCTTTAAGCAGGTGATAGCTCAATAGGTTTAGGAGAGGGCAACAATTATTTACATTTCCATGTTTCTTCAACTTTAATACTCAAGCAACATGTATCAGACGACTATTTTATCATCCTAAAGGCTTCTTTCCTGCCTTTTCCATTTCTCTATCTCCTTTCTCCCTTTAGGTTCCCATTTGCTTTATCCAGTCCAAGGGTTGAACCTCCTTGGGCTCTACTAAAAAAAATTTGATGTGAATCAATACAAGAAAAGGAAAAAAAAAAGATTGGCAACCTGATTTAGTGTTCACAGATTAAAAGGGAAGATTTATAAAATCCAATAAACATCCTACCTCTGAAAATGTCCCAGTCAACTTATTTAGTAGAGTAGATTTGCCAACTGAAGGAAATCCCACAAGACCAACTCTTGCATCCCCACTTTTAGTAACATCAAAACCTTCACCAGCACCCCCACCTCCTTTTGACGGAGGTGCAAGGAGATCCCTTCTCAACTTTGCAAGTTTGGCCTGGCACCATACGGTTACTATATTGTATCAACTCCACAAAAATAGAAAGAACAAAAAATAAATGAATAAATATACAAAATTTGAAGTTGCATTTTAAAATAAATTAATTAATTAAAAAAATCTAGTAGGAAATACATACCTTTCAGAAAGAAAATATTTTACAGTAAGAAGATTCTACTTTCAAAGTTTCACTTACTTATATTCTTTCATCCTTTTACAAATATGGACATACGCATATACTAGCATAGTTTACAGTACGAAATACAAGGAAGAGGATTGGATAATGAACCAGATGCACTTGCAAAACCAATCCATATAACATCCTCTCCCTCAACAATTCATACATAAAATTTTTTTGTCCATGCTTATAATTGACAAGAAAGAAGTATTTCTTTGCAAGAATTCACAACAGAAGTTATTCCCTGGTCAATAAGAATTGACCTCATCTATGCTTAAGCACAACTACTTATCACCAAAAAAAATTAAAATTCAGTTAAAGCGCACTGGTTATAAAAACAATTCATCAATCTTTTTTCCCAAATAACATTTAATAATCAAACAAAATGCATCGAGGCCTTTACCTTCAGCAAGCCTAAATGATGAGCAGTAGCCTTGTTCTTTTGCGTCCTTGCCATCTGCAAAATTGAAAATAACAATGTTCATATTCTGAATAGTGAATACACAATATCGTCAAGTTACAGGATACTGCGCTTAAAGAGTCTATATATATATATCATGTTTGTTTTGGCTAGGTATACAGAAAAGAATTACACAAGATCCAAGATACACATTTGAAAATAAATTCACTCAACTTTTTTATATCGGACCTGACGCATATTTCACTACTTGCAGTACAGTTATTATAGTTGAAATAAACCAAATTCACTTATTCTGAGAACGACGGCACTGGTAATCCCCCCATGGTTACTGACGCGTGAACATTTGAAATGTAAGCCTTCATAATTAACATATATGAACTCAAGTATCCTTAGCAATCAAATAAATTATAAGCTAAGTATGAGATACTAAGAAATTCTATTTAAAAACAAGAAATAAATATCTTTATCGAATAGTAAAAGGAATCCAAACCAGAAAACCCTACTGCGAAAGAGCAACAACTCTCCTGTCTTTCTATTGAACTAGTTCAAAGTGCCTATGTTAACATGAACCTCTTATGGTCAACATTTCAACCAAATTAATCATCGGTCTACAGTCATTCCACTACTCTCCTCCCAGAATGAGATTGAATCAAGCAGGAATCAAGGTAAAGGATAAATACCTCATCTTCGATATCTTTGATTTTCTGCATCACCGTCGCCATTGTTGAGGAAAGAGGTTTAGATTGCTGCTTGACGGGCTATGAGAAAGGATTGTGAAAACTGAAAAACTCCGTTCTGTTGTTTGGGAGAAGGAGGACGAAGAAGGTACCAGAAATAAAATGCAAAAGAATGTTTGGGTAGAAGCACAGTGTAGGGTAACTTATTTATAACAAATAGAACTTTAACCACGTAGTATCCCAGGCCGGGCCCAAGGTTTCAAATTGGACCGAACGTGGTTTGGGCTGGACTTCCTTCGAAGACAATGCTGGAAACTCTACTTACTTTGAAATAAAATAATAATAATAATTAAAAATATTTTAAAAAATAGAATGAAAACATAAAAAACTTATAAAAAAAGTCTTCAATGTTTTTAAAAAACAATTGGTAGCATTTTTATAATTCAAAAAAAAATTATAATTATTAAAAAAATACAAATATTATTATAATTATAAAAAATAAAATTCAAAAATTAAGTCATATGTATAATCATTTATATCAATTAAATTTAAAAATAAATATAATTTTAATTTCATAAAAAAATGTGTTTTCAAAATAATTAAAATTTATAAATAAAAATAGAGAATGAAAACTGAAAATATTTTTACAAATCAATTGTAATGTATTTAATTTGTGTTTATTTTTATTGAAAATAAAACATATAACTGAAAATGTATTTAGTAAAAAATAATTAAAAAAGGGAAAAAATTTTAAAACGATTTCGGTGTTTCTAAAAAAATATCCAGTATCATTCTTATAATTTAAAAAAAGTTATCATAATTATTAAATGAAATCAAAATAACTCAAAAATCATATAATATTTATGTCAATTAAATTTTAAAAATAAAAATGAACAAAATTTTAATTTTAGAAAACAAACATATTTTCAAAATATTATAAACTTGTAAATGAAAATATATTTTAAAAAATGAAAATAGAAAATAAAAAAATTATTTTCACAGACTAATCACAACTTAACTATCCCATCTTTTAAGAAGTATTATCTTATGATGACCCAAAAAATAATTAATATCGCATATATGAAGGATTAATATTTGCTCTTTTTATAACTCAAGATTCAAGAAGCAGTGTTGAAAAAAAAAACTGCTCGCGGGATGGTATTGCAAATTATGTACTATGTTGAATGATATATTAGAATAATGTCCCAATAAAAAAGAAAAAAAGAATGATATATTATTAGGGTAAAAAGAATGAATAGGATCATCTTCAAGCCATGTTCTCAGAAAATTACACCCCTGGAACTCAAGTACAGGATCTTCTAGGAGAGTTACATCCCAAAAATTAATTCATGAAATTCAAGAGTTTAAAGACCATACAACTCTCACGCCACAACCTCAAATTCCATAACTCGCATTTGGGATTGTAACAGGCAACATCATATATCACTTCCAAACCCGCCTCAGAAGTTCGTAGTCCTTTGTTCAATACTAAGCTAAGAACCACTGTTATCCTTGTACATCGTAACATCCTTGTACATCTTCAAGCTCAATATTGCTTAAATAAGTTGCAACGTAGAGGCTTATACTTTACATTTATGATCAACTTAAAAGCTATTCAAGTCGCAGTATTATCACAGTGATTTGTCTCAATCACCTACCAAATTTGAGGTACAGTCAGCCACAGAACCAAACCCTTTGATCTGAAGAACTAAATTGTCCAGAACTAAAGATATAAGGGCGATGTCACGATGAAACGTGTCTCTGGCAATAAACATATGGACCTCATTATTTACTTCAATCCAACTACAACCCGGTTCTTTCACTACTCCACTTATATCCATTTTTTCCCTTACCCTCCCGACATCTACCCACATACCTTTGGATGCAAAAATATTTGCAAGCAATATATATGATCCACTATCTGCTGGATCACATGAAATTGCCATCTCAGCTGCATATGATCCAAGTTCAACATGACCTGTAAATCTACATGCACTGAGCAGGCTCCTCCACACTACTGCTGCTGGTTTTATTGGCATTGTCTCAATAAATTCCTTGGCTTCATAAACTCTGCCAGCTCGGCCCAAGAGGGAAACCATACAAGCATAATGTTCTATTCCTGGTTCAACTCCAAATCGGGTCATTGATTCAAAGTGATGAAATCCAAGGTCAAGAAGTCCTGCATGGCTACATGCTGAGAGCACACCAACAAAGGTGACATAATTTGGCTTCACTCCCTCCTTAATCATGTATTCAAACATCTGAAGAGCTTCTGCCGCTTCTCCATGCTGTGCATATGTTGAAATCATGGAATTCCAACACGCAATGTCTCTCCAATTTGTAGAACTAAAAGCTCTGCTAGCCTCTTCAATGTTTCCACACTTGGCATACATATCCACTAGAGCATTTGTGACAAAAGGATCACTATCAAGACCCATCTTTATGACCTGGTCATGAAACTGCTGACCATGTTGCAGACTTGCTAGGTTACTGGCTGCTGTGATTACAGCAGCAAAAGTGAATTCATTGGGCCTTATTCTTGACATCTGTAAATCTATGTAAAGTTTGAGAGCCTCCTCATTTTTCAATTGTTGGGTATATCCAGAAAACATTGCATTCCATAGCACAATATCTTTCTCATGTATCTCCTCAAAAACAAGTCTCGCATCCCTGACACATGAGCATTTGGAATAAACATCTATTAAAGCACTTCCAGCAAAAACGTCAAAAGAGGCCCCATATTTGATAATGATGCCATGGATTTGGTTGCTTAATTTCAGGTGAAATAAGGAAGCACATACCCCAAGAAGGCTTACAAATGTCAAGAGAGTTGGTGGCGATAAACTTAGCCTCATTTCATGGAAAAGATCTAATGCTTCATACAACTTCTCTTGTTTACCGTACCCTTCTATCATCGCATTGTAGGAGACAACATTAGAACTAGCCACAAGGTCGAAGACTTTTCTTGCCTCTGTCAAAGAATCACATTTTGCATACATGTCGACCAAACCGTTTTTCACAAAATTATCATTTTCAAGATTGGCCTTGATAGTATAAGCGTGCACTTGTCTACCCATTTCTAGAGCATTTAGTGAACCACATGAAGTGAGGATGCTAGTGCAAGCAAATTCATCGGGCTTCCAACCTATGTTCGCCATTTCAAGAAACAGCTTCATGGCATCCCAATCAAATGAATTTTGCATGTAACCGGCAATCATGGTGGTCCACGAAATAATATTTTTACCCAGCAGCTGATCAAATAATTTCCTACCTGTTTTCACTTTATGACACTTTAAATAAAAATCTATAAGTCCATTTACCACTGAGACATCCATGTCAATTCCCCTCCTCAATACATAAGCATGAATTTGCTTCCCCCCTTCAAGAAACTGAAGTATTGAACAAGCACTCAAAACACTAGAAAGTAAATACCTGTCTGGACAGTCGTCAGCTTCGCTCATTTGGTTGAATAATTTTAAGGACACTTCACTCCTTCCGTGTTTGGAATACCCTGCAATAATTGTAGTCCAGGTAACTGAGCTTTTAGATGTTAGACCATCAAAAACCAACCTTGCTTCATCAATATCGCCATGTTTGGTGTAAAAATCAATCAAAGAGGTACCAACATAAAGATCTTGAAGGAAGCCACACTTAACAACAAATCCATGCACCTGGAGAGCTAGACTGATACTACGTAACTGTGTACAAGCTCGAATAACACTGGCTAAAGTGTATTCATTTGGTTTCTGACTGCAACTTCTTCTAAAGTGGCAGAATAACGTCAATGCTTCTTCATTGTAATTATGTTGGGTATACATAGAAACCATAGAAGACCAAGTAATCAGGTTTCTCTGAGGCATAGTATCAAACAGCTTCTGTGCATCAGTCAGGAGATCCCATTTAGAGTACGAATGCAAGAGAATATTGGTCAGAAAGAGGTCATGTTGGAAGCCCAACACCACAATGTGGGCATGAATTTTCTTGTAATGCGAAATGGGAATGACGGAGTAGGACGATTGCAATAGGTTGGCTAATTCACGTCGAATGTTTGGTTGTCTGCCAATGGGAAGACATGGATCCTCTGGTAGAAGAAGAGCTGGTGAGAACGTGGAGAAAAAGTTGAAACTTCGCTTTATATTGATATTGTAAAGAAGTTTAAACTGAGATCCCAGTTGGTGACGAAGGCTTCTCATCATAGAAGTGTTGCATATTCTAATCCTTAATGGGAAGCAATTGAGCGTCACTACTTCTCGAGAACGACCATATATGCATATATATACCATAATTGATGTCAGGGTGCGTCAATGCCTGAGCAATGGATTTATCCTGATTCTAAACACTGCACTGGCAAGCCACTTCAGCCCGTAGAGATATGAGAGCAACTGTTTTTAAAAACATTTTTATGATGTTTCTAAAAAATAACTGCCTTTTTAAAAGTAACGGAAGACACATTATTAATCAAACATAAATTTACGATTTTTATTGTACAAAGTCACAACATTTCCATAGTCGCCTTAAGCCCTTTGATGTGTTCTATAGTGTTGAAACTTGAAGGGCGCAAATAATTGGTACTTAATAAATTAATTTTAAGAACAAAATACCAAGAGTCCCTTCACAATTGTTAGACTTGTTTCATGACTTGGGTATAGACTATCGAGGCCATGCCACAAATCCTTTTCGCATTTCCAAAGACAAATCTAATTGCCAGGGCCGGGCTAAGGGGGGAAGCTGGTAAAATTAAAAATTTAGGACTTTTAAAAAAAAAATTATTTATTTTTAGAATTTTAAAAAAAATGTTAAGAGTTAAACTGTACAATTAATAAAATTTTATCTAAAATCAATAATATTTTTAATTAAAAATTAAATAAATCAACTTTATTATTAAATTTATTATCGATTAAAAAAAATTAAAAAAATTAATTATAATAATTTAATAAATAATTTTATATTTCAAAAATTATAAAAGATAAATTTTAAATAAAACTATAACAATTTAATAAAATTTTATTATTTATTTTTAAAAAATCCCTTTAAAATTCGTTTTATGCCTTTATAAATGTTGGACCACTCCTACAAATTGCTGAGGATTCAAATCTTTTATATAAAAAAAAAATATGAATCTAAACCCAATTCAACGTTTAAAATAAAACTAAAAGGCAGAAGCCATTAGTCAATTTAATTTATGAGGTGCACGTGCATCTCATTTGACTGAGTAGGAATAGGGATCTAGCTGTTAACGCACGTTTGGTACACAAAAATAGAGGATGGAATTCTCATTCCATTGTTTGATACATTTGGTTGTCAACTTTTTATTATCAGGGAATTGTGATTCTATTAAGTCAGAGAATGTACATTCTGTCTCAAAAGCAATAGAAGCATGGCTGAAGAAGTGGGAATGCATTATGAAAAAATTGAAATATTCTCTTTACTTTACTTTTTTTGTTTAACTCTCCTTCATTTTTGTGAAATTGGTTTTGCTCTTTTTACTTTTATTTCAACTTGCTTTTGTGGTTGCCAGTTTATATTAATTTTTTTGTATTATCATATATAATAAAATTTTATTTATTTTTAAAAAATCAAAATATTTTTTATTAGATAAGTAATAAAAGTATTTTTTTAAAAAAATTAAAAAAAATAATATTTAAATTACTTCTCAATTTTATTATTATTTTTAATAAAAAATATTATTAATTATTTTTATATTTATATTATTTTTAAATAATTTTATAAAATCAAATAATATTATCTTATTATTTTTATATTTTAAAGATATTTTTATCTTTTTATTAGTTTTACATTCTATTTTTACGTTATTTAAAATATATTAAATATAAAAAATAAATTTTTTTTTATTATATATTAAATATAATTTTTTTTATAATATATTTTTTTTTATCACTATCCAAACAGAACCTTAGTTGGCCGATTACCGCACTCGGCAAATCAAATATATCAAAGAACCAACAGTCGCATTCGAGTGGGTAGGTAAAAAATAATAGACGACAAGCTTTCCTCTTAATAAAATAACCTCAAAAAAAAAAAAGAATACCACATCGAAAATGACAAAACATACATCTGATTCGTTGGCAATTTCAAAGAGAGTGAGAGAGAGAGTTGGTGACTGGTTCAAAAGTTTAGGCCAAGTCGTTGTCAAAACTACGACCTGAACCTACCATCTTTAGTCTTAGGTCGCTACGCTAACCCTCCAAATTATAGACAAAGCCAACCAAATGGAAATGGATGCGTATTTCCTACCATTTGTGTTTGAAAAAAAATCTAAAGGAGCGTTTGGTATTATTTAGTTTTTAGAATTTTTGAAAAAATAAAATAAAATAATTTTATATTTAATATCTGAAATAAAATTTTATTCTTAAGGATAAAATTTTTTCAATGATAAAAATATATGAAAAAATAAATAAAAAAAATTTTGAAGGTTAAATGACTTAATTGTAATCTGCTCTTTTAACTCTAAATACATTCTTTATTTTTCATAAAGCCACTCATTTTTTTTATTTTCAAATTTTTAAATTTTTTTCTTTTATAAAGGTATTTTTTGAATATTAAATTATATTTCTGAAAATATTATAGAATAAAAATTTGGTAGAAACATAAAAAAATTATTTTTAAAAAAGTGAAATAACAATTAAATATATTATTTTAATTTTTAAAAAAAAATTATTTTTGATAATATAAGTTTTGTGATAATAAAATTTTTTTATGAATCAAATGTCACCTGATGACAGCCCATCCCTATATATTGCAAAATATTTAGCTGTCCTAATTAATTTTTCGGGGTGTGCGTGACAAGAGAGATTATATATATTTGTATAACTTTCCTTCAAACTCTTGATGCTCATGTTACTGTGTTATTTTATCAGGCATTGCAAACTGCATGAATTTATAAAGAATCTGACAGAATCTAGAATTTAAATTTTTTTAAAGTTTTTTAAAAAATTTAAAAGAAAAGAAATACATTTCATATTTAATAAATAAATAAAACTCACTCGTTCAATATAAATTAACAAACTACGTTTTTTCCTCTAAACACTAACTTATTCCTTCATCTAGTAAACAATAAACAGAAGGGAGGTTAATTTCTCTCCTTTTGTAAACTAATATTTATATATTAACAGCAAAATAATTTTTTCAATTATGTTTTTTAATTACACTTGAAAATGTGTTTTCTTTTATGTAAATCATAAAATAGAAATTGCATTCTGAATAACCCCAACTTACAATGTTCTCCATAAATCAATTGAAGCAAAATATTGCATACCAACGTAACTATTGATTTTGTCGTCACATCTCGTGTCCAAAATTGCTATTAAATGTAACGGTTTGAATGTTTGATCGAGCATCTGCAAATCCGTTGTCAACTACCACCTTTGGTTCCACCATGGCCCCATCAGCCAAAATACCTTCTTCTTTTTTTTGGGTCAATATTTGCATTCATCCCCATAAAAATTCTACTCTCTCTCTCTCTCTCTCCGTAGAATTATTCGTGCCATCAAGTTCTCATTATCATGATAAAGAATAATTGATCAATTTCTAGCTCAATCTTTAGCTGAGAATGATAATTTTAATTCAAATTCCGTCACTTATGTTTTCGTAATTAAAAAAAACATGGAATTAAATTATTTTAAAATAGTAGATTATGTAAGAAACGCATATTTTATTCTTCATAGACCATTTGAACGTGATTATATCATCAATTTAATGAAATTTATAATTCTTGTAATTCGTATAAAACTAATATAATATACATTTAAATTATGCTTTTTAGCAGTTTCATTCCATAACTTAGCCCCGAGCAGCGGAATACAAACGCAGAAAGACTGCCGCAATCAATTTAGACTATGGCAACTCTTTTCTCTAATTATTTTTAAATTTTTTTTATAAATAAACCTTTTGCATTTAGCTTTCACGGTAAATATATATATATAAAATCTTTTGATCTATTCTTTTTAACAAATTCAAAATTTTTTAATTTGTTGTTCCATTTTTGTTGAAGTTAATATTCTTGTCCTCGTCTAATTAAAATATTAATAATTTTCTTTGTTTTGCTTTAGAGATATTATAATATTTTAAAAAAAATATTTGACTCAATAAATGAATGACTAGAAGTCATTATCTTGCAATAAAACAAATAATTATGATAATTTTTCATACCAAAAAATCAATAAATCAATAAAAAAATTATTCGCCTTTTAATTTAACTTTAAATTATAGAGATTCACTAGTTATTGGATAAAAATGTAATATACATTAAAGCTTCAAATTGTATTGCATTGCATTGCTTATATCTCTAACAAAAATAAAATTAGGAATTAAACATCAACATATATAAATTCATATTGCTAGCCTTTTCAAGTCATTCCTAACATTAATTAATTTAATTATGATTAATTAAAATACTATTTAGAGCATATTTATGTTGCATGGCTAAGCAAACATTTAAATTGTCACCAACATTTTTCTTTTTTAATGACGAAAGGAATGTATAAATCGTGAGAAACGCGAAAAGAAAAATTTATATATATTCCTACAACCACAAACGGCATTACGTAACATTTTCTAAATTGAATACTCGCAACTTGCAATTTGAAAAACTAGTTCGTTTTAGCACACCTATTACGAGTCAAAACTCAAAAGGTCAATCGGTGACTAGTCTTCCGGTCTTCCCCGGGAGGGCTTCGCAGAACTGTGTGTGCATGCAAACTTCGTATGTACTCGTAACTTTGAACCAATAAATAGGCTTTGATTTTTTTTTTTTAAGTTGACCGGAGCACGTCTTCTGTCATGTCCCTCCTCTGAAGATAACAAAGACGCATTACACGCCAAGGAAAGTTTTTTTAAGGAGAGAATTTTAAGAATTATGCGGTGTATATTAAGTACATAATAAATTGTTAATAGATTAAAATTTTATTAAATTAATTGTGTCAGTAAATCTTATTAACTTTCTGAAATATATATTTTAACATATTTTTGTTAGTTTATCACACAAATAATTACTACATTATATATATTTTAAAACTTTTTAACTTTAATTATTATGATTATATATATAATCACAATTGAAAATCGTTAATTGGAAATTTTATTGCTGACTTTATGTGTTTGGAAAATTTGTAAGAATAAATTGGAGTGGAATGGAGCCAAAATCTCCTTCAAACAAATGAGTCAATTCACTCATTTGGATTAATTGTAATTTTTATTTTAGTTTTAACAATATGTCAATTTTTTTTATAATTTTTAATATAAATTTATCTCTCTAATTCTAAAAAATAAATTAAAATAATTTATTTATTAAATTTATTATATATTTTATTGTTAATATGTTGTGAATATGTTACATATAAAATATTAAATTTGCTATAAATATTTTTTTTATAGTTAAACATGACATGTGTCATTTAGTAGTACATGTATAATATATTTATTGTAAATTAATAATAAAATAGACCATAAATTTAATAAAAATATTATTTTAACTTATTTATTAAAATTTAAAAAATTAAATTCATATTACAAATTATAAAAAAATCAAATTAATGTATTTATAAAAGTAAGAGGATTAAAAATGAAATTAAGTCTAAGATTTTTAATAAAAGACTATAATTTATCTTGTTGAAATATAATATACAAGGATTATTTTAAATTTGTAATTTAATTAAGCAAATTATAAATCCTTCCTAAATTTTATGGGACTTACATAAACCTTTTTTTTCCCAATGAAATATGAATCTATTTCGTTGAAACAACGGTAAGAGAAAAATCCTTCAGTGTAATAGAGAATGATTTCAATAAATCATAAAGAACACAACTAATCTTCTAATAAAATCGTCCACAAAGTAAAAAAGTGCTTAGTTAGTTAGATGATAGTAATAAAAATTTAAAATTTAAAAGAAAAATACAACTCCACTTAAAAAATTTATTATTTTTTTTTTAAGTTCATCTGTTCATTTATAAATTGAGATAAAATATTTATTGAATATATATAACCTCATATTTATTCATTATATTTTATTTAATATTTACTTACCAGGTACAAATATATTAATTCTCCTCGTGGCCCACTTCTTTAGATATAATTGTGATTTGTCAGTCTATCATCTTTTGAATGTGATCCTCCTTTTTGTCCAAAAAAAAAGAAAAAAGAATGTGATCCTTCCTCCTCCTACCCCTGCTTCCACCAACCTTCGATGGTTGGTGAGCATGCTCAGCTGTCACAATGTCGTTGCCACGTGGCCACCCATTTTTACCTACATTGCATTTCCTTCCTTGTTTCTTAAAAAAAAAAAAAAATAATTTAATTTATTATAAATAAATAAATTTGTATTTATTAATAATATTTAAAATATAATATATAATAAAAAAATATTTTTAAAAATTATTTATATTATATATTATAATTTAAATATTATTAATAAATAAAACTACCAATCTACCAATCTACCAAATGCCATTCTCATGTGCGATTTAGAATACTGATACACGTTCTCTACTCTTGAGCACTGACCAAGTAACGGTAGACGTCACCACGATTCTCTAGCTCAGCAAAATAGGAGTATAAATTAATTAAAAAAAAGTATATTTGGTAATTGTAGTATACGGGCATGAGAAACGAAAATAGGATTTGAGGCGCTCTCCGCACTAACTAATAAACCTCCATCTCCATTCTCTGCCTTGAATGAAATCCTCGGCCCTGCCTTTCTTTAATTCTTTTTAGGTATTCTTATCCTTCAAAAGTTTTGGGGATCGATTTCGAAAATTTTGTTTAGATTCTGCTTCCATTCTTTTACGCTCTGATTTTCGCCTACTGGAGCTGCTGAAGTGTCTCCACGCGGCAACCGCATTTATCTCCCCCCAGAATAAAAGGTGAAATTTGAAAAATTTAATAATTTATGATTTGTCTTTGCATTTTCCTTCTATACAATTTTAGCAATCATAATAATGTTGATATTTAATTCTCGAATCTCTTATATGTGTATGTGATTCATTCTGGAATTACTTCATCTTTTAAATTTTGTCGATTTATTAGCGTTTATTTACCATTCCGGATTAAATATATCTAGAACAAATTTTAAAAATGGTTAATTGAGATTCCTCGTTAACAGCTAAATCCATCCTTTCCAATACAGATTGTGGTCCTGTGTGTCAATTTAGTTGGATTCGATCGGGTTATTGGTGAAGCCATGGATGCTAAAGCTGCACAGAGCTTGCGATTTTCAACCTTGATTCATTTCGAGAGGCATGGGAGGAAACCCAATGATTCTGTCCAACTGTCTCGAGGTTTTAGGGAGCCGAAGAAGCTTCAAATTTTTATTTCTGCTAATTGGCAGTCTGCAAAACCTTCACAGAGTCGGCGCAGAACGGCCCCTTTGAAGGTTGCATGTTCGTATAACAATTATCCAGGTTGCTATAAACAATACCAATTGGGATTTTTGTTTTTCATGTGCCCTCGCTGCTTTTAAACGTTCTTATATATCTCATTTATGACGTCAATTTATTGAACAAAGCAATATCCTGGTTTCAAATGGCATTCATGTTCTTCTAACTTTGGTTTCCTCTGCTTTTAATTATTAGAATGATTTTTGTACCGAAAGCAATACCAATTATGAACCGGCGGTCACCCAAAAAAAAACAGACATAATGTTGTATATGCATATGCCTCCATGTGATCTAGCTTGTTATTGACTGTAATAAGTGCTAGCCATTTTAAGTATTGACAGTTTATTTCAAATATCACTTTCGTAGCTTCTACATTGGATTCTGGAGGTTTTCAGGCTCCTCGTGATGAAGATTTGATTCTAAAGGTAAAGCATGATACTTTTTGACAATTTTAATTGAGCTAATCCCATTCAGCCCAGTGATGCTATGACTTTCTATTCTGAGCACGATTATAACAAGGAATCAAGAAATGGTAATCTGAGTTCAGTTTGTTGCTTGACTAGGAAGCTATATGCCATTATCTTACTTGAAGTTAATAAAATTGCAGAATAAGTCACAAGAGATCGAGCCGTATGTAAATGGACGCTGTATATATCTTGTTGGTCAGTTTCTTTGTTAAAGTCCATGTGTTGACATGGTATACATTGCATGTGTAATTACTATGGCATTTAAAATATTTTGAATTTGACATGTAGGAATGATGGGATCTGGAAAGACAACTGTGGGGAAAATTCTGTCACAAGTGCTTAACTATTCCTTTTTGGATTGGTTAGTATGGTGATTACTCTTCTCTTTTCTGTTTTTTTTTTCTTTTTTCATAGAAAAAATATAGTTTTCGAGGCAAGTAAACCATACATCAGGAAGAAGAATAGAATTTGGTGATGAAGCAATTCTCTAATTTACAAAATTATACTTACAGTACTGATCTAAGCTTCAACTGGTGATAATATTCAATTGATATATGAGAACTCTAAGAAGATGCAACAAATGTATAATTGTATCTGTCTGACAGATGAAAACAGGGTATCAAATAACCTGAATAAATTTTGGTGTATAAGATCTATGGTTGAGATTTCTATCTTTCAGTGTACACATTTATCTGTGACAAGAGAAATGTTTTATTTGATGGGCACAATAAAATTCCTGCTGAGTATTTTCTGCATTTTTTGGCACTCGTGTGCTTCAGTGATGCACTGGTGGAGGAGGAAGTTGGTGGAACTTCTGTGGCTGATATATTCAAACACCATGGAGAATGTTTCTTTCGTGATAAGGAGGTCTGTTAAAAAGCATTATTTTTCCAGTTTTTGTTCCTCAGTGTTTGATTTTTTTAATTTTTTTAATCAAACTTGAAATTTTCAGAGCCCCCCTTTTCCTTTAATCCCATTTGAAGCCCTCTTTTATCTGCACCCATTTTTATTTATATTATAAGCTGCACCAATAGTACCAAATAATGATGGTATCTTATCAATGTCTTGTGAAGGACAGTCTAGAAGAGTTAAAATGTTTTCTAGTAGTTCATGTAACTGATATCATTTTGTATCCCTGAAATTCTCCTTTGAGTTAAATCAATGGAATGCCATCCCCCATTTAGTGCTCTTTCTTTAAATGGAGGAGCAACATCCCTCTAGATTATCTGGAATTTGGCAAGTACATGATTGGATTTGCTGAGAAAGTATGTACGAAATGTGAATATGTGATTAAAAAAAATCTTTAGTAAAATATCAGGGTTTGACGCCCCCACCCCCCGAAAACAAATTCACCTTGTGGAAAAAGGTGTTGGAGATAGTTACTGGTTTTAAAATCCTATCTCTGGTTTTGAAACCCAAGTCTATCCTGTAAGAGCCCTTAATGTGTCAGTAGATCAATGCCGTTTAGTGGCCCAAATAGTACCATAGTGGTTGCTTGGCCCTTTCTCAGTGATCCACTGGCTATGCTGCACAAGCTTCTACATGGCAGTTGAGCAGTAGCCTAGTCCCAGCCCTTCCAAGGGACATATGTACTTAACTACTTACTATGTAAGTTCTAAGCTCATGTTGACAGCCTCAAACTAGAATGTACAATTAGTTTAGTGTTGGCTACATGCTGGATCATTTGATATTACGGTTAGTTTGATGTCAGCCTAAGTTAAGCATATGGTTCTGTTATTATTACTAGAGTTAAGGCTAATCCAAATATGATAATAATGAAAACATATGACTTAATATCTAATGATGATGTGTGCTAACAAGCCACTGCATAATCTCCCAATTACTGCTCTTCTATTCTACAAAAAAGACACTTGGGTTTTGTAATGACATTCAAAGGTCACCTTTTATGCTTATTCTTTTATTTCAGACTGAGGTATTGCAGAAGCTGTCACTAATGCATAGACTGGTTATTTCTACTGGTGGAGGTGCGGTTATGAGGCCCATCAATTGGTACAATAATCAACATACCAATCATTAAAGTTTTTCCTTCACCTTTATATGATAAATTCTCTCCTTAATTCCATCTGTAAATGTACTTCGTGTTTGGGTTGCCAGGAAATATATGCACAAGGGGATTAGTGTTTGGTTGGATGTACCTGTAGAGGCATTGGCTCAGAGAATTGCTGCTGTAGGAACTAATTCTCGCCCACTTCTACATTATGAAGCAGGAGATCCATATACACGGGTAAATTATATCTCTTCCATGCTAGGAGAATTTTCTTTTTACATTTAGTAAATAATAATTATTAAGAATTTAAGATGCTAAGGGGGAGAAAACTATCTTACATGGACAGAACCAAAATTATTTGTCAACTAATAATTTGAGTCTTTGGAATTAACCTGCAGGCTTTCATGCGTTTGTCTGCTCTTTTTGAAGAAAGAGGCCAAGCATATGCCAACGCCGATGCCAGGGTCTCCTTAGAAAGTATGCCTTTGATTCTTTTTTTTTGTCTCTCTCTTTTCTTTTTCTTTTTAAAAAAATTATGGTTCTGTCCATAATCTGTGGGAATACAACAAAAAGGGGAATTGCTGATTATTCAGACAGTCTACTGGCTGTGACTTCAGCAGCGCAATTATAGGTCATTAATGTTCTTGATACTTTAGTCTCTTACAAGATTGTCCAATGATGAAGCATGTATGTTCATGTTTACTTTATCCCCACGCCCCGAAAAAGAAAATCCTACTGCATTGCAATCTTTTGAACACGCATTTTTGCATCATGATGTATGCTTCCTGAATGAAAACAACGAAAATGTTATATATGGTGCCATTCTGTTGTTTTGTCCAGATATAGCAACAAAATTGGGCCATAGAGATGTGTCGGATCTGTCTCCAACCGCTATTGCAATTGAGGTCTATATCTTTCTACCCCACCCCTTCCTAACTCCATTTCATTTTGTTTGCTCCTAGGCCAATTGAAATTCTACTGTGCGTTAAAGTTGAATCTACATTTGGTATCGTTGATGCATCTTTAATTTGCGCCTATGTATATACTGTTTATCAGGCGCTAGAACAAATTGAGGGCTTTCTGAAGGATGAAGATGGCTATTATGCCGGATGCTAGTACAATCTTCGACAGAAGACTGTTTTGATTGCTTATATGTTTCGATTCAAATCAAAGTCTCCATCATGACAGTGTTCTGTGTCTTCCTGTTTCGTCTCTTATTTTATTTTTTTTTTAAAAAAACTTAATAAAGTAATGCAACATAGCAACTGTTGTATATATATGGGCAGATAAGATGTTCTGTTGTAATCCGAGTTCAGTTCAGTCTACGTATGCCGTCCTCGTGAGTTTTGTATGATGTAAAATTACCCTAACTTATTTTCAGAAAAACTTTAGATCCCATATTGGTCTCCTAAGTATGCAACTGATATTTTCTTTTTCTTAGATATCATTTCATATTTCGTGCTTGCTACAATACGAAAATTATATCTGCGAAACAGTCTTTTTTTCATGCAAAAACACGTAATTTTTTTATATACATATTTTATTTCTTAACTTTCTTTTCCACATTCAGTGATCACTCATTGCTAGGACCAACTACTTGTAGAGATGTAATGGCAGACTGGCTGAGTTGGACATTTTAACAAAAATGAAAAGAATCCGGCTGCCTATTTATCTGATTAGAAATATTTTGAATCTGAGATTCAAAAATCCAATAGAAATTAATTATTTACTTATAAATATTAAACCTTTTAAATGTTGCCTGTCATCAAATTCAAACTAAACTAGGCCCCTCATTTGAGAAGCGTCGCTCTATTTTCATGATATGCGACTTGGTTACGGAACATGTAATCACTCGCTTCTGTCAACGAAGAAAAGGAGAAAGAAACACGAAGCAGCAGCATCGGAGAGTTGGCGAGAAGAGAAGGAGTTCCATTTAAATACAATTGATTACTTTGCGACTAGTTGTGACAACCCAACTAATTAGTAACTATACCACTCAGGTTCGTCACAGAACATTAAGCAAACGAGTAATTAACCAAGTCAAAAATTATATTAGCATATTCATTATTATTTGGACATCGTTACCCACTCTTTCATAAATAATTCAAAGATGAAAATTTTCTTCCCATTACGTTAGCAAATTTCACTTAAGGATGGACAACCAAATAACATATAAAACCCAAGAAGCACATGATATTGCTTTCAAATTTAAACATATTCAATGTGTACACAATAGAGTGAAATCTGTTCCCTAATCCCATAACAACCAAAGAATCCTTAACATTAATTAACTAAATCTTGTGCAATTTAAAATATCATCTATATACAATGCAAATACAAGAAAGCAAAACATGGCACAATGTGATAGTGCTAATTATACAAGCAAAATCTACAGTTGTTAGGATGCATTACTAATTGAGCACCTCCTCTTTATTCAGACATTAAAGGTGCACTACAAGTCACCTGATCCAATTAGAAAGGAAGCTTGCAAGACACAGTGGTAGCAATCTGACGTAAAATCATTGGATGCCCAAGTCACTTCCATTTCAGTATCTTATTCCTGCAGTTAATGTGCAAGGTTAGGAGAAGAAATAAGTCACCTGCAATTTATCAAAAACTATGCCAATTACTAGTCAAACCCAATTTTCGTTGTTCGGAACTACTAGCTTGGATTGTTATAGAATAGACTCAATCATTAAAACCAACCCCCCCCCCCCCCCCCCCCCCGGTTGAGAGTTTTGGTGTCTGATAAATTTTTATAAAATATTAAGCTATTCACGTCCTACGGTAAGGAAAGCATTCTGATTTATGACTGATGATGACCGTATACCAAAGTATCATTGTGCTAAGTGCATTCGCTCCCTTGTCATTCTTTCGACCAAGACAGGCCACAAATTACAGAAAATTAATTTTATCAAATGAATAAATAAGATAATCAACCAATGTCACTTGACAAGTTGATATTGATCATAACTATGACCTATTCAACAATTTAACCCGGTGCAATAAAACCAAGGATGCAAAGTTTGGAAAGAAAATAAGAACCCAACACAAGGATATCATACCTCATTGCTAATTGAAAGTTCAAGAATAAATCACAACGGAACAGCTGAACAATGCACAATTGAGGATCCTTTTGGGACACAGAGAACTTTATCGGTCCAAGCAATTTTGCCCCATAATTCAGCATCCTCATTCTTCTTCACCTCAATTTCCGCACACCAAATTTCCATTTCTTTCCCATTCCCTTTACCTTCCCAAACTACAAGCAACTTTCCACCGACATCAGCCATGGTCGCCCCGCACAAAAACCTAGGCAAACCCCTATCCAACCCTCTCAATTCCTTCCAAACCCCTTGTGTCACATCAAAACCCTTGATATTTCCCAGGTAATCGTAACAATACAATACGCCATCCACCACGCACGCCCTCCCTCTCCATCCCAAATCAAGCTCGCTTCCAACGGTTTCCCAAACCCTATTCCGAGGATCATATGCGACCCCACCACGGTCGGCCATGGCGTAAACTTTATCATCCACGACTGCGCTTGCGTGCATCCATTTCTCGCGCACCTCTACGGGGCTGGGTACCGTATCCCACCTACCAATGGCCGGGTCGAGTACCTCCGCCCAATTGGTCGACCTAGCCCAAGTATCAGCCACGCAACCGCCCATGACATAAATCTTTCCGTCGACAACACCAGCAGCGGCGAATTCACGGCCAACGCGCATGGTAGGGCCGGGCTGCCACCTGTTGAAGCGGCAATCTAGGACCCACACGTGTGGGGAAGGGACATCGTTGATGGAACCGCCGATGACATAAATGATAGACCCGACGACGGCGTAGGCAGAGCCGACAGAAGGGGAGGGAATGGGTGGAATGGGGACGAGGAGATTTGGGCGGGTGGAATTGAGAGTGTCTTGATAGAGTGTGAACCAGAGGAGGGATCCGGAGGAGCCGTGTGAGCGGAGAGTGAGATAAAGAATGGGTTGGTTGCACTGAAGCAGAGAGCGAGCGTTGAAGAAGAGAGGGGATGAGAGGAGGGAGCGGATAGATTTGGAAACAAGAGAGAGGCTCAAGTGTTGGGAACGCGGTAGACGAGCTAAGCAGTTCAAAGCGACGTCGTCCGGAAGGGAGGGGATGAGGCTGGGCGACGGCGGCTCTGGCTTTGTCTCTGGTTCCGGGTGTGACGTGCCCGAGGCAGAGGAGGATGACAACATGGTCGGCACTTGGATTGGCGGGTGCGCGTGACAGCTGAGGAGTAGAATGGATGGGAGTGAGTCTGTGGCAGGTTTTTTTTTTTTTTTATCACAGTCCAAGTTATTGGGTTT
The DNA here is from genome assembly GCA_037074535.1 of Gleditsia sinensis. Classification (NCBI taxonomy): domain Eukaryota; kingdom Viridiplantae; phylum Streptophyta; class Magnoliopsida; order Fabales; family Fabaceae; genus Gleditsia; species Gleditsia sinensis. The sequence goes on along the minus strand of CM073464.1, from coordinate 1,723,656 downwards.
GGGCTGGATAGTCCATACCCGGACAGACTGATTTTCGGAGGAAATATATGGTTTAAAAAATAGATATATTTTTTTATAATTGAAAAAACACATTCATATATAATAAAAAATAATTCAGACACTAAAAAAAACAAATATAAAATAAAAAAATTCTGCAATTTTTAAACATTAAAAAAAAGAGACATATATTTGAAAAAAATAATACGTATCCCAATTTTCTCATTCTTAGGAAGCGTTGCCTAGGGTTCCTTAGACCAATGGAGGGGAAATGATAATTTCGACAAGTTAAAAGAAAAATAAATGGTCTAAAAACGAAGGTTCTGTTTGATTACTTGGGCTTGTTGATCCAATAAAATATTGAGGCTAGATGCCACTAAAAACTTATGGGTTGGGCTCAAACCTTAGGCATAGTTGACCCTCTTGTCGACGATAAACACTGTAGTCTCATTTTGTAAATAAAAAAAATTAATAATAAAATAAAATAAAATATTATTATTTAAATTATATTTAATATAAAATAAAAATAAATAAAATATTCGTTATTTTTTATTATACTTTAAATAATAATAAAATAAAAAATATTTTTAAAAACAAAAAAATATTAAAATATTATTATTTAGATCTAAAAATTTATTTAAAAATAATATAAAATTTTATTACAAATATTAATAATATTAAAAAATAATATTTGATTGATTGGAATTAAGAATGCGGGACATCCCTATATATTAAAAAAAAATGAAGACCTTGAATTGGATTAAATATAATTGAATGCTCCTTCCCGCGTAGTCTTCTCCGTTATTAGCAGCTCCAAAAAAATGGTAAGCCACCATCATAAGTAATGAGATTATATAAACTGGAATTTGTAATAATTAATTAAATATAAATTAATATACATAATTTTAATATGTTTTATTTAGTTAAAATTAGTTTTATTATGTACATCTCTAATTATTTTATTATTGTCTATTTACATTTAATTTTTTAATATATAAATAAATTTAAACAATAATTAGAGGAGGGCATTACAGTTTTTTTCAGTTTCATTCTTTTTTATTTTCTTTTTTTTTTAATCTATTTTTAGAGTCAATCTATATTCTTACGTGTAAAATAATTTACATTCAATAGTTTTTACATTTTACATTCTGTCAACTAAATATGATATCTAATAGAATGAGAATCTAAATTTTTATTTCATTAATATTAAACTACATGGCAGCAAACCGAGAAGAAGGTCATCCCACGAAGATATAGTCTTAACTTTTTACGTTGAATGCATATAATTGGGATAACGTTTACAATCTAGTTGCGTCGAAACGTCCTAATTTTTGACAAGTTGAAAATGATTGAATAATATTAGTCACATATTTTAAAAAGCAAAAAAATTATTCCAACTTTCACATAAAACTATTAATTTTAACTCAATATGTATCCCTTAATACTTCACTTTATTAATATAACTAATAAGGGTGAGTATAGGGTCAGATTGAGTCAGGTTGATCAGATTATCAAACCGACCCGATGAAAATCGAATTAAAAAAAATAATCCTAACCCGACCGAATTTTTAAACTATTTAAAAATTTTAAGTTAATTTATATCAAATTTGTCAGATTATGTTGAGTTAATCGAGTCGAATCTAAAAAATTAAAAAAAATATATCCAACCCACCCATTTCAATTTAAATTTTTTTAAAAATTTAATTTATTTCAACTCGCTCACCCGACTCAAATCGACCCAAGTGACTATTTTTTATTGAATTGAGTCGGATTAGATCAACTTATTAGATTTTTGCTCACCCCTAATAATTAAGACAAGTACAATGAGTGAATAAATTAAAAAAATAATTTTGATAATAAATTATATTGTTTTGCAAAGTTGAACTGGTGCACAAATTTAATTTATTAGTTTTGGTCCAAAGGATGATATTATTATTGTTTTTGTAAAAATAAATGCCCATCAACTTAAACAAGGAGCAATTATTGTGTGGGAAAGTTTGAAATCTTCTAGTCTAAAGGGAAATGAAGCTGAAGCAAGAGGTATAATGCTAAAGAGGACAAAATCTCTATCAAGATTATTGATGTAAATCTACCGTCGAAGGAGTCATTAATATATTCTAAACAAAAAATTAATTAGATTAACACTTGACCCATACATTTATATTATATGGCCTGTAAACACTAACATGTTTTTAGAATATAAATATTTAGTTACACGTGTAATTAAATATATTATTTCTAAAGATATATAGGTAAGAAATTAAATTTTTTTTTTTTATTGAAATGATCGAAATATTTTTATTTTTTAAGTCATCGACACGAAATGGAGTTATCAAAACGAAACGAAATGCTCATTAAAAAGTTATGCTATTTCGATTGAAATTACTATATTTTGAAATGTTTCGGTAAAAATATTATTGTTTCAGTAGAAATTTCGATAGAAATACTCTTATTTTAATGAAAATACTCTTATTTTGAGTTATTTCGATAAAAATACTCTCGTTTCAAATTGTTTAAACGAAAATACTTTTATTTCGAGTTGTTTTAATAGAAAAGTAATAAATTAATTTAAAAAATAAAAAAATTAACAATCTAAAAGTAAATGAAAGTAACATTATATGACATTTAACATCAAATTTTTTCACGAGTCGCAACATTTTTATTAACTTCCTACTTTTCTCATTTATTTTTATGACATTGTTTTATTTTATTATCTTCATTTTAAAGAAGAAACTACAAAAATGATAAAAAGAGAGATTGAAAGATAAAAAGAGAGGAAGATACCAGAAGATAGAGACAAAATCATGGTAAAAAAATAGAGAGATTTAAATATAGATGCCATAAAAGAATTAAAAAGAAGATAAAGAGACGAATGTAAGAGAAAAATTATTATTAAATACTATTAGAATTTAAATCGAAGTCCTTATTATAGAAGTATGTTTATTTATTATTTAATTCTAAACATTAATTTTAATATAATTTTATATATTTATATAATTAATATTATGTTAAAATATTTTAAAATTATTTAAAATATTTTTTTAATTTTTTTTTATTTTTTTAAAAATTTTAAAAATATTTCAAAATATTTTTATTTTTAAAGTCACCGAAATGATACTTCAAAATAAAATTTAATAACTAGAATAATTTTTGGTTCCCAAAGTCCCAAATCTTATAAACGCAATTCAAAATTTAAGAAACAAAATCGGTATTAAGAAAATTAGATTTAGATAAACAAAAAGATTGAACAATGATATTTTATTTTCATATAATATTAACTAATGAGAGGTTGATATTACTGTAACTCTCTGGAAATATATGTATATAATAAAAAAGTGAATATATATATATATATATATATATATATATATATATATATATATATATATATATATATATATATATATATATATAAATCTATTTTTTGCCTTTTTTTTAGATGGAGTCCGACAGAAAAAACTTAAATTTATTTGAGCTAGCTCTTAGTTTTATCCAGATTATACTTTAAAAAAAAATCATAATTTATCGGATTAGCGGTGGTGCTCTTCGGTCATGGACAAGTGTAATTCCCTTTTATTTTATGACATTATTAGAGAAACCAAATTATGAATTTGGTATTGAAAATTGTTTAACCAATACCCATGAAACACCAATGAGCAATAACTTTTTTATGCGTCGGAGTGAATGCATTTCGAAAAGCCACGCTCCGAACGGCTTATACTTTATATATTGATATTATTTTCTCAGAACTGTTGAACTGTCTGTAGCTTCGCCCAACTTATGGTCATTAACTAAAAAGGCAGCGTAATCAACCAAAATTAACGCCCCTGACCTGACAATAAACGCTCGTTAATCATCATTACTGATTTAAAGAAAGATAACGATTTCAATAGTTGCAGGAGGAGTTAATCTTTTGATAATTAGTTGAGTCTTTCTTGTATTATAAATAACAAAGTTAAGGTATAAATCTTTATCTATTTTAAAATTATTACGTTTTCAACAAAAAATAAACTTGATACATGCACGCCAAATATCTCTTAAAATGTATTTTTTTTTATTGAAAGTTTGTGTAACATTTTGAAAAAAAATATGCAGTTAAAAGTTTTAAAAATTAAAATAATATACGTAATGATAGTCAGTATTCAACGGTAAAAAAGGTAGGTATTCATGGTTGATATAAACAGAACTTATATCCTCTACGAAAAGCTGCGTTTTTCTTTATTATAACTGTAAAAATATTATTATTACATTATTAAAAATTATAAAACAGTAAATAAATATATTTTTATAACTATTTTAAAAATATCAAAATCAAACATGACTTAAACATTTTAGTTCAGAGTCCACGGCTTGAGTTTCTGCCACAGTTTGGTTCTCTATCTTTCTCCAAAGTTTATACGGCAAAGATACGAAGACACATTGAATGAGGGGTGGGAGGCGTCGCAGGTCTCAATGCGTTACACAGCGAGGGAGTGAGTAAGCGAGGCGAGGACGTAACTATTTTCAGTTTTCAATAAAAATGAAAACTGAAACCAAACATTCCTTAAATTTTTTAAGCAAGATCGTCAATTAACAAGTTCAAGTATGACACATTTTAGTTTAGAGTCCACGGCTTGAGTTTCTTCCATAGTTTGGGTGGGTCTCTATCTTCTCCAAAGTTTATACGGCAAAGATATGAAGACACTTGAATGAGGGATAGGAGGCGTCGCATGTCTCAATGCGTTACACAGAGACAGGGAGTGGGTAAGCGAGGCTAGCGGTCGCCGTCTTTCAGGCCGTAAATCTATGGTTCTCATTGAATACCTACTTCTCGGTCCTAAAAGCGCATTAACACCTCCTCTTCCCTCTTCAGTCTTCACTCCTCTATCCCCAGCCACACAATTACATTCACTGCCAATGCACCCCCACCACGCACTCTCTCTATCTCTCTCATGCCCTTAATTATTCTCTTCCTTCCCTTCCTCAGGGTCAGGGAAACCATCTTTCCACATTTTCTCTCTCTTCGTTTATTTTTAAATAATTAATTTTTTATGAAAAAAAGGAAAAAAAGTTACCATAGCCACCCAAAGTAACTCAAAAGTTACCCTCTGCCCTACGCCTTTATATTCTCTTGCAACAACTCAACTAGAGCAGTCTCTCTCTTTCTCACTTTCTCGTTGTGCTCCTTTTCCTCTGAAACAACCGGCGAATGGAGGTAGGTTTGTGTGCAAAGGCCACGAACTGGTGGGTATTCACACTCCCAGCTTTTCTTGGCTCCCAAAACCTTATTGGGGATGCCTATGCCTTGCTTTCCATCTTTATTGTCTTTGTGACTCTTGGCCTTCTTTCATGGGCTTTTGCTGTTGGTGGTGTTGCATGGAAAAATGGTAGAAACGCAAGGGGACGAGTTCCCATCCCCGGACCAAGGGGTCTTCCTATCTTTGGCAGCTTGTTCACCTTAAGCCGTGGTTTGGCTCACCGTTCCCTTGCTATCATGGCTTGGACCCGTGCTAATACTCAGCTCATGGCTTTCAGCCTCGGCTTGGCTACTCCCGTTGTTGTAGCTTCCGATCCCACCACTGCCAAAGAAATCCTCACCTCACCTCACTTCGCCGACCGACCACTTAAGCAGTCGGCTAAGAGCCTGATGTTTAGCCGAGCTATTGGCTTTGCTCCCAATGGCACTTACTGGCGTCTCCTGAGGAAGATAGCTTCGTCCCACCTGTTTGCACCCCGGCGCATTATAGCCCACGAAGCCGGACGCCAACTAGAATGCGACGCCATGTTGCACAACATAGAAAACGAACAAAAACTCCGCGGAAGAGTATCTCTACGAAAGTACCTGCAAGCCGCCTCCTTAAACAACATCATGAGTAGCGTCTTCGGAAAGAGGTACGAGCCATCCCTGGAAAGTGAAGAACTTCGAGAGCTCAAGGAAATGGTTAGGGAAGGCTTTGAGCTCTTGGGTGCTTTCAACTGGTCCGATTATCTTCCATGGCTGAGTAACCTCTATGATCCGCATCGTATAAATGAACGATGCTCCAAACTTGTCCCCCGTGTCAGGAAATTTGTTCGAGGAATCATAGAGGAACACCGAGCCGTTAAGTTCAAAAAGATGTCTGATAACGATGATTTTGTTGATGTTCTGCTATCTTTGGATGGAGATGACAAGCTCGAGGAAAATGATATGGTTGCTGTGTTGTGGGTATGTTTAATTAGTTGCCTTCACATGCTTGCGAATAATAAAATTGTGCAATTGAGTGACTCGTGGAGTCCGTTTTTGTAGGAAATGATTTTCAGAGGGACAGACACAACTGCGTTGTTGACGGAGTGGGCAATGGCGGAGTTGGTTCTGAACCCTTACGTGCAGGATAAGCTCTACAGAGAAATCGACCAAGTCGTTGGTGATGGAATTGTGAGAGACGCTGACGTGGCGAGAATGCCGTACTTGCAGGCGGTGGTGAAGGAAGCGCTACGGGTACATCCACCTGGCCCACTCCTATCGTGGGCCCGTCTTTCGACGTCGGACGTCAACCTTAGCAACGGAATGGTAGTTCCTGCCAACACGACCGCCATGGTGAACATGTGGGCCATAACGCACGACCCTCGTATATGGGACGCCCCACTCGAGTTCAGGCCCGAAAGGTTCCTGGAGAGGGAAGGGGGTGCTGACGTGGATGTCAGGGGTGGTGATCTGAGGCTCGCACCCTTTGGAGCCGGGCGTAGGGTGTGCCCTGGCAAAAACCTTGGACTGGTTACTGTGGCTCTGTGGGTGGCCAAGTTGGTGCACCAGTTCAAGTGGGTCCAAGATGAGGCTCGACCAGTTGATCTGAGCGAGGTTCTGAAGCTGTCCTGCGAGATGAAGTACTCACTGCATGCTGTGGCGGTGGAAAGAAGGGTTGGCCGATCATTTTAGGGCGTTTACGTATAAGCAAAAGAAGTTGCTAAAATATTTTATTAGAATATTTTAAAATATTCGAGTTTGTATATGTTGAAGAAGCAGCTACTCTTGAAAGTGTTATCTAGTGTTATGCATGTATTACTTTATTTGTTAGTTGTGAGCTAGCTGTGGTTTCTAATGTTATAAATGGTATGGTACGGTGGTTCTTGTGGGTAGGGAAAGGGAAACACAATCTGAGTGGGGGGTACTAAACGAGCAGGGAAGGTATGGTATGGGATGTTAAGGTGGGATGGGTGGGCTCCAGTTTTGGTATTCTGTGTCAGGAGCCCTGCATGGTCTGTGTGTTCTGAATTCAGAGATTTGCCAGTAATTAATTAATTAAAATATTTTCTTCTTTGCTATATCGTTGCATGCTGAGATTTATGTTTGAAGGTAACATCTTGGAGACGAAAGAGGAGTTTATAATAAATAATCAGACACCCCCACGACTAGTTTGGGTGGTTCAATTTGAGGACGAAGCCACAACTGATTAAGTAGTCGTCAAGTATCTTGTTGGGAAGATTCCTTATCCAACTCATCCTTTCTCCTATAAGAGGTTGGCTAGCAAAAATTGTTATTTGGCACTTGGAGTTTCAATCAACATGATTTTAGTTTTTACCTTTGTCAAATATATTACAGATATTTAGTTATGTCATTCAACTCTCGCTTATGAATGAATATTCACGAACCCTGTGCGCTGAACGTGAATAGTGTGAAGTCCCGGTTCACACACGGCGGGCATTTTGTACAATAATAAACTGTTAATATCTATCTGCATGCAAGCCAAAGCGTTTTTGTATTATATAATCTCGCGCCGTGACTGCTGGTACCGACTGTAATTTTCTTTTCTCTGAATCATTACAAATTACGTGACGTGTGGTAGAATAAGGAAGGTCCTCGTGGCGATAATTTTCATTTTAATTCTGATTCGTTATCAATTGAGATATATTATATTTATTGTTTGTTAGTTAACAGAAAATTGCTACCACTTCGTATTCTTGGTACACGGCATGGCATACCCACCCTTGTCTTTGATGATTTGGCCAAGAAATTAGTACGAGGGGGGTGAAATCTTGCAGCTAATTTGGATAATATTAATTCTTAATTTAAAGAATGACTCTGGAAATAAAGTATATTCTAGAATTAGTGTACTGAGTCTGAAAAAATATATTTGTAAGAACGCGGTTGATTCTCTAAAATGAAAAAATAGCATAAAATCTAACATTTCATTATTTATTTTGATGGAATAAAATATTTTAAACCGGTAAAATTTAATATTTTACCATAAAATAAGATTAATTTTATATTTTTTTATTAAAAAATTAATTTATAGAAATTTTAATTATTTTATATTAAGATTAATTTAATTATTTTATTTATTAATTAAATAATAAAATATCACATTATTTAATTTTTTTTATTACATATTAAATAAGGTAATGATATTTTTTGTATTCTATTAAAATTTATTATACTCAATTAAACGGACACTAAAAATTTATAGATAAAAAATTTAATTTTGGACTTTGAAAACATCTAATACAAAAAAAAAAAAAAAGTTCGGGAATAAACCATGTTTACACTGGAAAAGTGTTGTTCATCCACAAAAATTTTAAGAAAGAAACCATTGAATGCATTGGCATATACATAGTCAAATAATACATCATCTGCATCTTATTTTTTAGATATTTTATCCATCGGCTGGTATGTAACAGAATCTTGTGTTATGCTTGATAATATCCTCACAGTGACCTTTTTATTTATTTTCTTCTGATTTGAACAATCAAAACACTACTGAAAACATTCTACTAAAATAAATAAATAAATAAAGTTTAAACAGTTTAGCTTAATTTCACCATACCAGTACATTAATTATTGATATTAGTGCATATTTTCTCTATTTTTTATTTCCAAAATTACATTAATTCGCCTCTTTTTTTTCCAGTTATTTTCGTAAAAAAGTAGAGGCAGAGCTCGTTTCACCGTCTCTCGTTGCCTCATTTTCCTATTCCACTCACTCACTTCATTTCTATTACATTTTGTTTATAAAATTAGTTCTAAACGCGTAATTTTGAGCTAGCTCATTTGACCGAACATAAAATATTATTGTCACGAGCATTATGTAGTAGTGAATTCCGCGGCAGTTCTTTGTTTTGTTTTTTTCCGTTTTACCCTTCTTTCAGTTTTTCCCCTCAGAATGTTTGTCCCTCCCAGGTGGCAATAGATCATGAAACTTGGTAACACTGCTTGAACTTGAGGGCGGAAGCAAAGGAAATAGCTGCCAGAATCCTAACCCCCCTCTAGCTTGTCGCAGGGATCTTCGATAGTTCAGTTTGGCTCTTCCCTCAAGTAAAAGATTTTGCTCTGCCTATTTCACAATACTTTGTCAGCCATGCTTACTAGCTCCCTACCCTCTACCATTTCCTGTATATGACCGTACCATATATGTATAAGATATTTTCTAGTTATGTGATTAAAAAAAAGTCTACGTCTTCTTTTTAACATAAAAAAAAATCTCCGTATGATCCTCCTGTCCACTCCGTGCCTCAACTCTCATTCCGGTGAGTGAGTGCTCAAAGAATGAAATTTAGATTTAAGGAAGAATTCATTATGTTATTATTTTCAAATTCTGATTTTAATATACTAATATTAAAAAATAACTATATTAAAACGAGTTTTGCAGATTCATCATAAAAAAAGAAAAGAAAAGGATATTGATATAACCAATATCGCTAGGGGAAGCCTGAATGTTGAGTGTTGAGAGTGGACACCCTATTGAGCCAGCTAGCTAGTGACCATGCTTGTGAGGTCGCAGTGTGTAACTTTTGTGCTGGAGAAAGTGTACGTATAATTATTCTTTGATATGGTGAACGGAAGGGAGTACTAGCTGCTAGCTCTCCTAATGAAAATATCTTTTAACTCGTAATGTCGTGCTTGTCAGAGAGGCTCCTCTCAGCGGGGTGAGTCATGGTTTTAGTTTCTAAAGTGAGGGCGAGTTTCATGGAAGGCAGGAAAACTGAAGAAAAGGGCAAAGGACCAAAGAGCGCAGGGATCGAAAAGGGCAACAAAACCACGTGAAAACGGCAAATTATTTACTGCTCCTCATTAATATTGTCCTTGCCAATTGCTATTGCTATGATCAGTAACGTCCCTCTCACCTCTTTACGACAGATGTAGAGACATAGGCGTGAGATCTTGGTAGGCTGCAGATACTAGCTGTTTCTTTCGTGTAGCTTTGTATTCTGTATCGTACCCTCTTCCATTCTCTCTCCCTCTCTCTCTTTCTGCACACTGCCAGCTCAGCCACGCCCTCTTTCCTCCCTGAATCTTATTCCTGATACTAGCTATTCCTGTCTGCCGCTCTTCTTCGCACCCTTACCATAGACTTGCATCATCTATCGAATATGTTTCTTCACGTTACAAGTTCTTTTTTATCAGAACCATCGAATTTTTTTTTTTTTTTGTACACGTGAGAGTCGAACCCGCGACTCTTGACCCAAACCTCCACTCCGTCCAACCACTTGAGCTAGTCTCAGATGGCACCATCGAAATACTTTTATTTTTTAAATTGTCGACGTAAAATAAAATTATTAAAATAAAATAAAATATTTATTAAAAATTTATATTATTTTAATTAAAATTATTATATTTTAAAATATTTCGTAAAATATTTTTATTTTAGTAAAAATTTTAATAAAAATATTTTTATTTTGATAAAAATACTTTTATTTTAAATTATTTTGATAAAAAAATATTAAATTAATTTTTTAAAAAAAATAACAATTTAAAAATAAATAAAAATAACATTATATCACATCCAATATCAAGTTATTTTTTTCACTAGTCACAAAATATTTATTAATTTCGTATTCTTCTTTTTTTTTGTTCTCGTGACATTGTTTTTTTTATTATTTTCATTTTAAATAAGAAACTAAAAAAAATAATTAAAAAAAAATTAAAAGATAAAAAGAAAAGAAAATACTAAAAAATAGAGACAGAATTGTAGTCGAAAGAAAGAGACTTAAATATAAATACCACGAAAGAGTTAAGAAAACAATGAAGAGATGAATGTAAAAAAAAGATTATTGTTGAATACTGTTAAGATTTGAATTAAAATTTTTACTGTAAAAATATGTTTACTTACTATTTAATTATAGATATTAATTTAAATTATTTTTAATATAATTTTATAAATTAATATCATTAATATTATGTTAAAATTTTTTAAAATTAAAAATATTATTTAAAATTATTTAAAACATTTTTTAAAAAATATTTCATTTTTTTAAAATTTTTAAAATATTTCACAATATTTTTATTTTTGAAATTATCAAAATAATATTTTAAAATAAAATTTAATACCTTAATTTTATGTTTTTTAACATGATAAAGCGTGCCCCAAGCCTTTGGTTTGTCGTCTCAGCATTAGTTATATTGATTTTACCTTTCGTTTCAATGGTTAAAAGTTAGATAAAACTGTTGGCGAAGCCTCTTTGAGGCTTTGGGGACTGGGATCCTTTATTGTGTTTTGAGCAGTACCGCGTGCTCGGTTCAAAACACAATCAAACGTAATTACTGTAGTATTTTTTTTAAAAAAAAAAAATTTGTGTTTAATTGTATTTTAAACACAACACGCGGCGAGGCTTTGGAATAAAACTACTTCGCCTACATCAATTTTAACAAGCGAAACTTATTCTTTTTTTTTTAAAAAAAAAAAACAAAACGAAACTTAATTTAGTTGCAAGTTGTTTAATTTAAATATAATATTATTTTTCTACATCTTTGACATATAATAATTCAATTAAAAAGTAGATAATTAACATTTGATAAACTACACCTAATCCTTTTGATAAAAGAACTCTTCCAGAAAACCACTGTGCTAACAATATAAACAATTTAGAGAAGTTAGTCGGAAGTTTTAAGCACCTTAAACTCATACGACCTAAGAAGCCCTACTCAAAACCTATTCGTTTTTGGAAAGGAAACTTTTTGAGGGAAAATATTTATACTGTGCACTCTCTAACCGATACAAAGAATGAAAAAACAAACTTCCTGAAAATAATGAACAGTTTTCATTTAGGGATATATACTTTTGTATGTATTTAATTGTTGTTGATGGGATGTCCTTATTTTCTTTAATTTAATATATGCCATTTTAATAATAGAGATCTTATAATAAAAATAAATATAGTTTTTTGGTATATTACACTATTAAAATTAGAATATATCTTATTTGCGATATGTTACGTAACTAGTTGCTTACCTATCTTGCCAAGATCACATTCGAAAAAAAAAGATGGATAGTTGAGCTTCAGTGTATATAATTAATAGTAATATTTTTAAAAGCTATAATGGGGGCGTGCTACATTTATAATTATAAAATAAAAAATATTGCACTCGCACATCGCCTACTGCAAATTCACAACCTATCAAAAATCGTAGTACAGCAAAGATGTTCAGTTCAGGGCTAAAAACAATTAAACTTTGAAAGATATGTTAGTTGGGAACGTACAAGAGAAGAGATCGGCTTTAATCAATTTTCAATGAAACATGTAGATCATCGCGAACTATATATGTATATATATATATATCTCTCTCTCTCATCAATTTTCAATGAAACAAGTAGATCATCGCGAACTATATATATATATATATATATATATATATATATATATATATATATATATATATATATATATATATATATATATCTCTCTCTCTCTCTCTCTCTACTTAATTTTTATTAACATGTGCGAGAAGGCATGCAAATGTGAATGAAAAGAAGTCAAACGGTGCCGAAATTTGTTTGACCGAAGCAAATTTGGATTGAGCGAGGAATAATGTACTAAATTTTATTTTAAAGTAATATTTTAGTAATTTTAAAAATAAAAATATTTTAAATTATTTTAAAATTTTTTAAAAATAATTTTTTTTTAAAAAAGTTTCAAATGATATTTTTTTAATTTTAAATTTTTTAACATAATATTAATGATATAGATATATAAAATTATATTAAAATTAATTTAATTTAATGTTTATAATTGAATAATAAGTAAATATGCAATTACAATAAAGACTCCAATTCAAATTTTAACAATATTCAACAATTATTTCTCTCTTACATCTATATCTCCATATTCTTCTTAACTCTTTCATGACATTTATATTTAAGTGTCTCTTTTTATCGATCATAATTCTGTTTCTGTCTTTAGATATTTTTTTTTCTCTCTGTCTTTCAATCTCTCTTTTTATTATTTTTATAGTTTTTTCTTTAAAATAAAAATAATAAAAAAAACAATACTATAAAAATAAAGAGAGAGAGAGTATGAATTTAATAAAGATATTGTAACTTGTGGAAGAAAATAATTTTGTGTTGAATGTGATATGATGTTATTTTTATTTATTTTTAGATTGTTAATTTTTTTATTTTTTAAATTAATTTAATAATTTTTTAGCGAAATAATTCAAAATAAAAGTATTTCTATCAAAATAAAAATATTTTCATCAAAATAAAAATATTTTTATCAAATTTCTATTAAAACAAAATTATTTTTATTAAAATATTTTAAAACATAATAATTTTAATTAAAATAATATAATTTTTAAATAAATATTTTGTTTTAATAATTTTATTTTGTATCTGTGATTTAAAAAATAAAAATATTTTGATTATCTTGATGAAAAAAAAATTTAATGGTTTGAGAAGGGCACCGACACACAGCTAACCTAGGGTTTAAGAATGTCGCATTTTTCATGCAGTTTATAAAAGTATTCAAATCTAGGTTGCCTGCTTCTCAAACAAATGATATTATCGGTTATTTTTCTTTTGGGGTTTTAAGAAAATGCTCGTTTAATAAAGATCGACGTAGATATTCTCTCTGGCTAGAAGCCAGGCAGATGAAGAGATTACACTAGTTATCTTATCCCCTGTTCCTGGTTTCTCTTTTTTAAAAATATATGCCTTGTAGTCGTGAATAAAAATAAATCGTAGGGTCAACGACAGTTGGCTTTGTTATCTTAGATCATTGGAATGGACACAACAAGAGGTGACGTGACATTTATCAATGTCTGATGTTGAGAGGTGTGCTAATCTCTTCGACTTTTGGCTTTTTGTCTGAATGAACTGTAGAGTATAACTGTACAGTGTTTCTCTCCTCACCAGCTCTCTCCATTTCACTTTGACTCATACACTGGCGGCGGGGCCCACCATATATTTTGTTGCTTCTCACAAATTGTACATAAGACATGAAGCCCAGAAAACTAGGACTCCATCTAAACAGACCCTTTTACTGTTTCATTTTGGCCCTTTTTATTTGTTCTCAATTGGAAACTTGGTTCTCATGTTTTATTTTATCTGTCCGCACTCAAAACACAACGTATCTATTCTTCTATTTTTTTTTTCAAAACAATTTATTTAAAATATATTATTCTCAAAAGTTATTTTTTTTTTGTTGGTACAAGGCTGGGAGTCGACAGAAGTTATTTTCAAACACCAAACAAACTTTAGTGCCTAGCGACTCGGTGGCAGGCACCCCCCAATACAGCAACTTCGCATTTCTTCTGTACGGGCTTACGGGCCTGCGCTGCGGAGGGATGCTAGGTTCTGCCCTTTGTCTAGTAAACTTTTCTTGTTAGTCTGGGCTTTTAGTTCCTTATTCACACCAAAAAAAGTTAATGAGGCCTGCTTTGCACCCACCGACCGGTTGTTTTCTGAACTTTATGGGCTTCTCTGCCTAACAAAATACTATCCTTATGTATAATGCTGGCAACCATGACATCGTTGTTGAGATGGCCGAGTTGGTCTAAGGCGCCAGATTAAGGTTCTGGTCCGAAAGGGCGTGGGTTCAAATCCCACTCTCAACATTCTTCTCCTCTTTTTGCGCCAAACGGATAACGTGGTCTGTAACTAGCATTTTCTTGACTTCTCCGGTACATACTTTGATACTTAAGAGAAGGTCTGGTTGTGCGGGAGTTAATTTTATGGATATGCAGTAACAGACTAGAATAGATGAAAGGAACAAGAAAATCTCATTTCTGTGTCTTTGTTGGCAGTCCCTACACACACAACTTGATTGCGCTCATGATTATGTGGCAAATAAGAGTTAGCCACATCACCTTGAAACACTGGACAGAGTAGAACAGATAACATTACATGAAGGTGTACAGACTTAGGATATCTACTGCGGGGCTTTCCATTTAAGTTTTTAGAAAAGAAAATAATCTAAAAAGACTTCCCATTAAAGGGAAAAGCAGGCAGTTCAACATAAAGTGCCATATATACAGGAGGAGCCAACATGTTGGGTGATGCAGAGAAAATAAAACAGTATTTTTGGACTGTAGGAAGGAGGAGGAAGAGAATAATGGTATGGAAGAAGAATTTGCTCGTACCCACTCATGTTTCAATTATTCCTTACTTGCTTGGCTTACTTTCTATCCAAGTACATAGTCATATATAGTCACACAAGGTGACTCTTCAACATTTAGTTATATAAAACTTAATTAAATTTATTAGATGCATAAATAATAACATTTAAAGTACATAACTAGCTATTGAACTTGAATATTTTAAGTACATACACAAAACATTGAACTTACACATTTTTGTAAAATATGAAATTACTGATTACTATAATTTTCAGCAATAAATCCTTACGAGGTAATAACTCAAAAAGTTAAAATTTACATTAGTGAAACTAGTGTGGCTCATTGGCTGGTGGAGAGACTGCAACCTTATACAGGCAAATCCTACAAGACTTCCACTGGCTGAAAACCCTATTTATTCTCCATGCTATACTCATCAGTGCTTTCTTCGATGTCTTCGATCAGGAGGTGATCCTCAATGGCTACTAGCCTACTAGCGAGTGTTTTTGTTTGCTAATAACATTTTTTTTTACAGTATGCAAAGGTTTGATATCTAATTATCTATGATGCGCATCATCCCATCAATTATTTATTAATTTTCATCGCATCACCCTGCTATCTATTATACATCCTCCCCTAATAGTGTCTATGATGTTTACACAGAATAAACTGAAGCATTCTCTTGCTGAATGTTTGATATAATCACAGTTCATCAGACCAGTCACTGAGCTCGCTATCATAAAAGAGGCTATCAACGATTTGGTCAATTACGGAATCGATGAATGTGTTGCAGCTGATAGTGAAGATTCGACCAACTCTGTTTCGGGCACTGGAGAACCACGCAAACAGGGCCGCGAAAGTTACCGCACCCAAACACACTCCTCCCGCTTCCGCAATTCCTTCAACATCCATTTTCCTGAATACAGAGTTCCCAGTTACCACTTCCATTGTCACGGTGGCTGCAAACACCATCTGCACCAAACCCCACAATCATTTTTATTAGTAATTAACTTCAAAATGTTTCATTTTATTTCGTATATTCAGCAGCAAAATTTTAATTATAAAAGTTAGAACCGAATGAACGTGAAGATCACATAAGAGATTCATTTATTAAACTCTTCATCGTACTTCGATTCTTCTTATAAATTGCAACTAAAGAAAATAACCAATATTCTGCATAGGAAAGCCACAAATTCTACAGGAGAAAATCCTTAATTTAGTTAGAACTAGTAACCATGTTTCATACTAAAAACTGGAAGATGACCTTGTTTCTTTCTTCATCCTCTTTATAATTAAAAGTGAAACCACAGAGCTTTAAGCTTACCATGGCGAGGCGACCAGAGATGATCTCAAAATCCTGGCTTTTCTTAGAGCTCTCAATATACTCCGACAGCTTCGCGAAGAACGGGGACACTTCATCGCCGCCATCAACACTGTCCTTCCTAGTCTTGATCACGCCGATCCGATCGGAGCCGTAGGATCTCAGAGTACACAACCGCGGCTGTAAAACGATGTTGGTGCTCTCTGGGTCCGCTTGTTTGGCTTTGGGGATCGAAACCTGAACTGGAACTGACTGTTCCCTGGAGCGAAACGCCGGTCTTGGGGGCTGAAGCTCGCAGCGCGCCAAACGCGCCGTAGAAGCCATCAAACGGAATTGGGGGGGGGGGGGGGGGGGTGGGAGAACCTAGCAGATTCTATGAATCTCGGGTTTTTGGACTTTGGAGTCCAGGATTTGGGGGAGTATGAAAAGAGGTGCAGCGGGTGGTAGGAATGCGTGGAGCCTAATGGTTACGTGTCGAGGTTGTGTTCGATAACGTGGTTTTCAAATGTAGATTAAGGTTAAGGCGGTGGTTGAAGTAGCTACGGTGACTGGGTAGTCGTTACTCGTTTTGTTTTTTTTTAGTACCAACTCGCTTTGAACATTCACAAAGGCGATACGAGAGCGAATGATCTAGAGTGGTGCGATGCCGACGTGCAAATTCAAAGAAGGTGTGCTTGGCGTGTCCAGAGAACATAGGTGAACAACTTGAATACGTGGCTTACTCACTGTTTCAGAAATTGCCATTCTATGATTTATGTGTAGTGATATTTTCTTTAACTGCACCTCAGTTAATTTACATCTTCTTCAGTTAAATTGAGTAACAATTAGACAAAGACGCAAGGACGACTTCTCAATAGTTACTTCTATCAAAAACGTCTGAGAAGAAGGACAACTAATTCCAAAGCCTAGAGATTAATGAAGTGTATTTTTTAATTTAATTATTTAAAATTAATAATTAAAAACTTATATTTTTGAATATATTAAGTTTATGTAAGAAATACATTTTAAAAATCGTTTAAAAAGATATTTTATTAAATAGCCAAATTGATTAAAGTTATTTTATTCTAATCTAAAAATTTGTATAAGATTAACTAAACTCCTTTTACAGAAAAGCATAAAGTAACAAACTCAAGAAACCAAAACAAAGAAAAACGGTACTTGACATAGCAATGCCTCGTTGGTTTCCTTCACTAATCTTGTTCACCAATCCCCAACTTTGTAGACCCCCATCTAGCCTCCAAGCCCGTTCCACCTTAGTTTATCCTCGTCTCTATTTTCTCTTTTTTAATTAATTCCTCACAAAACATATAGTGTGAGTTCAGGCCCATTGTTTCCTTGTAGGCTCAACATTGAGCCCACCCCGCTCTCAAAATGGGCCCGCAAGTAGGCCGACGCTCCATCTGCTCCATTGCGTCGGAATTCCCTGGAAACACGCCACCACCCATGGACACAGCCTTAAGGAGCTCCATCACACTGAGCGCAGTTATGAGGACTTATTGCTGTGGAACCTTGATTGATCACCACCAGTCTACCTATGATATGACAAATTAATCTATTTCAATGCTCTTATAGCTTTACGAGGACCTTGCTCCTTTAAACTCTGGCTTCGGCCCCCGGTTCTGGGGTTAATTTAACCTTAATTTAGCTTGGACCACTTCGATTATAGAGACGAACGTTTAGTACTACACAGTCTTTGGCCAACCCCCAAAAAAACAAAACTCTGGGTGAGTTAGATGCATCGAGAAAATAAATATTCTGATTTAGCTATACTCATGTAATATATTCTTTTTCTTTTTATTTTTCCGTGAGATCTAGACACACCAACTTGGTAAGAGCCTTATACTTAATTCAACATAAATTAAGCTTAGTTTATTGAAAATGAAGGGAAAAGAGATTCCAAGAAGAAGTAAATCTTGAACTCTCTTTTTAGTATAACAACAATAATATAATCATAATTTAAAACCCCTTATAAATTTATATTTAACCACTTAATAATATGCAAAAAACATTGATACAATGGTTAATCTCTCACTTTGAGAATTAGATTTTTATTTTTTAAATATATTTTTACACGTTTTAAGAAGAAGGGATTTTTCTTGTATTGAGACGCATTTAATAATTATAATTAACTCAATAGTTAAGTTTTACACAACCTTGAGTGTCCCTTACTGCTCCCCTTGAGTCGTTACCGGGTGGAATCTCACCACCCCAATTTTGTCCCGAGCCAGCGCAGACGCAATAGTCGGATATTTGTCTCCACTCGTGTCCGTGTAATGGATGGGATCTAAATTAATTTTTTTGTTGAAATTTTTTTGTGTTTTTAAAAATTATATAAAACATGTAATTCTTAACAGGTAAACAACATAGTATACGATTTTTAATATAATATAACTAAGAAAGAGTAAATTTTTCGAAAGACTAAAGTGCAAAATACTTATTTTCTACGTACGTTGAATATTCTGTCAATTGTTTTTTACCTCCATGTTTGTAGAGACAAAACAGGTCAATTCTTTATGTAAATCCTGTTTGCATCTCTCTAAGCCTTTTGTCTAGTTTTTTTTTTTTTTTTGGCTTTTATGTAAATCATGTTTGGTTCTTTTAATTGTCTAGCCACAAATATTTTATTCAATTGATGAGCTGAAATTTCAGGTTTTTTTTTAAAAAAGAAAATCTATGTCTTAACGGGAAAAGAAATTTTTTATTGGAAATAAAAAAATGGAGCTGTCATAGTACCTTCTTGGCATGTCAATGCTTCGTGAGGCAGAAAAGGTTTGAACTTTGAAGCGAGACCAGGGACGCGCTTCAACCGGCGCGTGGAACATCTACCGAGTTTTTCTTATAGAAATTACGCCATAGCTCTGTCAAGGCTCGTGAGCTCGTCCCTTATTCTCACTCTCTCATCCACTATGCTTGAATCGAGTTCAACCCAAACTCACCCGTGACCTGTTCCTCTCTCTCTCTCTCTCTTCATAAATTATTGGCAAATTCTATGTCCCTAGTTTAGCATGTTTGATTTTGGGGACGAGCTCACCTTTGAAAACTACAAAATTCCTTGGCTGATATGGATTCAGCTGCTGGTACTGTTTCTCCTCATCGCCCTTCTCTATTGCTTCACCATCTTCGCATTAGATCCCTCCGACGATGATTCCGCCGCAACCACCTTATCCGCCTCCACAGTTACCGGTTCCTCCACTGATTCTGCTTCTACCAGTCGTTTGCTTTTCGACGGTATTCAAGAGATAGAAAAACCTATCGCGAAGCACGAGTCCACGACCACTCTCGTAATCAACCGCAGACAGAATACACAGGTACCTGATTTTCTTTCTACTTTTACTTTTTCTCTCTCTCCGTTCAATTTGAGATTATGATTTTTCAATTAGAAACTCGGTCTATTGATTGGATTTCTAAGATTTCGTTGTTTGAAACAAGCTAGAGATCGCATTCACAGCTCTCCTCAAAGAAATTCAAGTCTTTTGCTTGACAGAGATTGTTTTTCTTTTCTCTTCCTTCTATCTTATGTGACATTTGTTTTGATCTGTGGACTAGAAACATTAATTTTATATTTTACTAATATTCTAAATGGACTAAAGCGTCGAAACAAACTAATTAAGAAATTAAATGATATGAAGCGCCAGGAAAATCAGATTTAATTTTTCTAAGACCGGCAAGTGATGCTCCGCTTCTTATTTATCTTCAACGATACATTCCCTGTTCATCTAGTTCTTCATTTAGCTTTGATCTTAGGGCTAGGAATGGAGGATAAAGTCACCGCCAACCCTGAAGTGGTCCACTCTTTTCAAATAGGGGCCTATAATGCCCTCATCATTCTGCTTTAGACATTCCTTGTTTCGGTGTTATTGGATTTTGGAACTTTGAAGTTAAGGAAAGTCTGTGTTTATTCTGGAAGAATTATATCTAATTAGACGGAGAAAGAAGTGGGGTAGGCGGCGATTCCTTTATCCCTAGTAGTGCTTTTCACGAAAGCTTGAAATTCTATCCACAATGTTACGCATAACTCAATTAAAACTGAACCTAACAGAAATTAAAGAATAGCTTGTTCCATTAGGATGAATATCTAGTCAGTAGTAACCTGCTATCTATCTTCCAAAGAGTCGGTGATATTTACAGAAGGGGGAAATCCAATGGAAATTTAGTTATATTCGACCAAGCTATTCGTTTAGAATTATTGCATAAAGGAAAAAAAAAATTCTTGCTTTGGTGTTGGTATGTTGGATGAGATCTAGAATTTCAATTTTAAAACAAGATTCTGTCTGCTTTCGACTCAATCTCCCATGATCGATGTGCCAATATCATTGCGGGAGGGAATAAGTTTTTTGGCTGGCTCGCTCCGAGAGTGGGTGCTGGTGGTGGTTGAGTTGGAGCGTCGGGTACGAAAACATTAACATGGGTTAATTATGTTACTTTTTTTATATTTTTAACTAAACTTGCTTAGAAGTTAAATTAATTTTCTTTGCTATCTGGGTTAAAAGAAGGATCATTGATGAACTATTAAACTGTGAAATTCTAAATCCTGAGAACTAGAGAACTCATGTCTTTTTAACTCTTTCTATTATACAAGACAGATAAACTTCAACATGCACAATTAGCTTACTAATTGCTTTTCCTTGTGAGTGAAAATAGGGTAATTGAGAGAGACATATGTACTGACTGAACGTACTTTGGCAGGGGGGAGAAAACCGAAGTATAAAAGGTGAGGTAGCAGCAGGCACAAGCAGAAGGATAGTGAGCGGAGAAGATATTATAGAGAAGGAGGGTTCTGGGCGTTTCCACCCTTGCCATTATTTCCAGTTGGCTAGGGTAGCGTTTCTCAAATGTCTGGGACTGGACTCTACAACCGATAGTCCTCCAACCCAAAAACAGAGAAAAAGAAAAGAAAGCTGATTTTCAAATTGTGTTCTCATCATTTATCATTTATAATTTATGACCAAAAAAAGAAGTTATCGTCATTCTGATTGCTGGGACCCAAGATTTCCGTAATTGTCTCATTGCTGAATATGATGATCAAGCCCAAAAATGAAAAAAAAAAAAAAGAACAATAGATTTGAAGAATGATGTTCAATATATTTTGGTGCTAAAGATTATATTTAATCATTACTTCATGGATGACAAATTTTCGGCTTAGTAATCTGACGCATAATAGACGACAGGGGAAAATGATGACAAATTCGCGACTCTTGTATTTCTTTTAAATCATAAGCATTAATGGTACGTTTGATTTTATGTTTCGATAACGTGATTTTTGTCTAAACGTAATTTTTGTAGAAATTATAAAGTGTTATTTTTATAAAATTTAAGGTTACATAAGTAGCAAACAGATTTTTTTTTTTTATGCACTGCGATGCGAAATCAAACACGCTGAACGGTTCTACTCGAGTCGCAAAGACGAGAAGGTAGAACTAGGATGGTCAGAACTGTCAACTAGCTATCTGTATATTTCGTTTTCAGCACACGCTCGTTGATATGTCAATTCCTTTTCTCTAACAAAACACTCCTAATTGTATTATTCTCCTTTCGGTCTTATTAAGAGCTCTATGCTTGAGTTGCTGTGTACACAAATTTATAAATTTGTTAAACAAATAATTTTTCATTGATTTTCAGAAAAGGTACAGTCTATGTTTCTTCAATGAGCTGCAATGTTGACTGTAGAGCACTGAAGAGCAAAAAATCTTTTCGCTTAAGATCCTATTTATAGAGTTTTGAGATGAGCGTCCACAGATATTTTTTTATAATTATCTCTTAATTATTTTTTTATTTAAAAAATTATATGGTAAATTTTTGTTAGTTTGAATGATTAAATTTTGTACGTAGCATAATTTTATTTATCGTTCACGTCATTATTTATAAATATTTTAGAATAGAATATACTTTAAATTTAATTGATTATAACATGTCATTAGTAAATTGTCATATGTTTATTTTAAAATGAAATGTTTAAATATTGTGTCATTTTGAAAATATAACAAAAAAATTTTTTGTCATGTATTTAATTTAAAAATCCATTAGTGACACTTAAAAAATTTTCATTGGTCATTAAATATTTATGTAGATTGATAAAATTAAATTTTTTTGATTAACTAAAAATTTATGAAATGAATTTTGATTGGCTTAAAATTTAATTGTCTACAAGCTTGAAAACCGTAGCAGTCATCGAAATGTGGATGAGTCCATGTTAAATTCCTTTTATGTTTCTTATTGCCCTATAACAAACGAACGTTTTGGTTAAGGATGATACACACATTACATATCTTTATGGACATTATGAAGATAATGGAAGAATAATAAATAAATAAAAAGAGATAACTGATATGTGAATCTGAAGACCAAATGATGAGTGATAACTGATAACCTAATCCTTTCTGAATATCAGAGTGTGATAGGCTTTTGTAAAATAAGGATTTTACTTGGGAATGTAGGCTTCAGACTTCAGACTCTTGATTTGGTGTATTAACAAGTTTATATCATGTAAGAAACATTATAGTTTGTTTGAAGAGTTAATATTTAATTTGAATAATATTTTATTTATTAAAGATATTTAAATTATAATATATAATAAAAATAATATTTTTTAAAATTATTTTTATTATATATTATAAAAATAAAATATAATTTATCAACAATAAATTAAATTATTATTTTTATTTAAAACAAATTGGTATGTTGTTAGTCCTCTGAAGTGTGTGACAAGAACGTACTAAAAATTCCATTATATCAACTCGAAATTGCAATTTCACAAGAAGTTCTTTCAGAACGCTGCTTAATTTATAATTAATTAACAACATATGCCGTCTAAGCATAAAGTTAAAAGAGAGAGAGAGAGAGAGAGAGAGAGAGAGAGAGAGAGAGAGAGAGAGAGAGAGAGAAAGAAGAGGCAAATTTAAAATTGTAGGTCGCTGCCTGCTCCAGAAGCTTATATAGAGACAGGTATAAATAATATGAGTGTCTGTATACGTACATGGGTGCAGATCTATCAAGGTTCAAATTCCAACCTCTCGTCTTTTGATACAAGGTGATACTAATACATCTGAATATAGTCATATAAATTACCTTATCCAAGACCTAGTAGTAAGGAAACAACAAAAAATATAAGCCAAAACTGACAAGGCAAAACCGCAAAATTAGTTGCTGTGACATCTGTGAAACATGAAGTGGCATATCAATAAGCCCACTGAACAAGCGAAATCAAAGAGCACGGGAAGCAGGGGAAAAAGGTAGATGGAGACGCCAACAGAGGTGAGGAGAGAAACAGAATCGGCATTCAATTTATACAAGCCTTGCTATTTTTTAGAACGAGTGGTGAAATCTATTTCCAAGTGCCTGGGTCTTGACCCAGCCACTACAGAAAGAGCAGAAGAAGGATCTCCTGGGAAAGCTGGAGAAATATCCTGCACAACATCACGAGCCATGAGGAGGCCACCAAGACCACCCTTAAGCGGAGGACGGGGAGGCCAAGTTAACCTTTCTTCCTCTTGAAAAATACGAGCATTTACAGCTCCATATGATTTGCATCTCTCCGTAGGCTTGGGTAATTCTGGGCTTCATGTTCATCAGTGCCATCTTTTCCTTTTTCTAGATTTCTCCCCTGTTCCAGCTTTTTTTTGGGTAGCTCTCGAAATTTTTTGTATGCTTACTGCTATGCGGAATATAATGATAAAAGGCGGAGTTGCTTTAAGCTGCTTAATATGGGGAAGAGCATTTGAAATTTACTGTTTTTTTTTTGGTTTATTAAACAAGCTCATTCCGTTCTGTGTTCTTAAATTGATTGCATTATCCGGAAGCACCACCAGTTGGTTTACTGGCCTCTCCACCAAGCTTCAAATTGCAAAGGGAAATAGAAATAAAAGAAAATGATATATTTTCATCGTTTTAAATTTGTTGGTTTCTTTTCTAAGTCGCTTGACACAGAAGGTGCTTAGCCAGAAACAGTGGCCTTTTCTCGTTTCGATAAGGTGCACAACTTGTCCAAAAAAAAAAAAAAGATAAGGTGCACAAACAATATGACTCTGGTGGCTTGGTGCCTTCTCTCTTGTCTCATTGTCTGCTGCAATTACCAAGTGCTCATGTTTATCTTTTCGGTCTTTTCTCTCTTTTCTTGGGTTATTGAATTTTTAATGTTTCTCTCTTTTACTCGGATTGATTTGTATGCTCGCCTTGTATAAGTGCACTAGTAAGTGATCACGATGCAATTTACAAATTACGAAAGACTTTACATTCAATATATTGGAAAATAATCAGGTGATGGTCCGTCTTCTTCATCGCAATTGAGTCATAAGAAAATGGAGAAAACAGAGGTCCTCTTAAGAAAAGTTCTCCAAATAAGAGTCTGCCAAAGCAAGCAGAGCATTCATCAGTCCTCTTAAGAACTAACTGGAACCCCTGCATTGCTAGCATCTCTTGGTCATATTTCACCAATTTTTACAAGCACAAATCCTCTCTTAGAAAAATGTTTGCAGACAATTTTGATCATTTTCAAAACAATAATAAGGTAAAACATCACAATAATTTTTGACTTAGGGTAAGGAATTCGGTGAATTCATCCTCTCGTGCGCAGATACACAACTTAAATTTGCTGACCAATGGTGGCAGAAAGCACGACTAAAAAAGGACCAGCGTGAATACAGGAAAGTAGAAAACTAACAACTCACTCAATAATAACTTCATAAATTAGCTGGTTCCATCTCATGTTATAAAGACTTAAGTACGGGATTTTAGGAATTGGAGGCAGTAACAGAAGAGAAAGGGGAAAAAATTACAAAATGACATATGATAGTAGTAGACATAGCTGAAGACATTTGTTATTTCATTCCATTCTATTTCTATGCGTCTTCATCAGGGATACAAACAAAGCGTCTATAGGAAAATGTCTCCTTGAATTAAGAGGAAATGGATATAACCAAGAGAAACTACTAGTTCAACTTGCATCACATATCCCAACTCACTGGCAAAATCTCTAACCCTTCTAACAAAAAAGAGAGGGAAAAAAAGATATACACTGAAGAGAGCGTTGATGTTGGTCAGCATGAATATCTAGCATCTTCTTTGGCCTTAGCTATTTCTGCGTCTGGTGATAAAGTCAAGAGCAAACCTTGAAAATCGGGTGACAGTTAAAAACATTTGCAACATTGTACGACCTTTGACAATGCCCTCTCTCAAGCCCCTTGCGGTTCTGGCTACAACAGGTTCAACTGGCTCGGCTTTCGGGCTGGTCATTGCCTGCAAAGAAGCTAACCAAAGTGAACATGAAGTGAAACTCTTTGCCACATATCCAATTTTAATGATAGGGTTCTTGGACAATTAAGTAAAGTTGCAAAATTCGGAGGTAACCTGATGGTGATGGAACCATATTTGTCAAGCCGCGAAGTCTCTCCTCAGCTAAGCGAACTGCCCTAGTGGAGCTCCTTACGCCTTGGGTAATCTCTTGGCTGCAGATATAAGAAACAAGGGTTAATGCCATTTACAAATTTAATGGTTTGCCTGAAATTTTATTTAATTACGGAGAATGAAGTCGGCAATGACAAACTCATACTCCTTGGTTACAGATTCTGATATTATATCAACTCAATGAGCACTTTTAATTTAAACTGTTAAGTGAAAATTATGAACAATTTTATTATAATCTCATTCGGTTAAACCGTAACAGCAGAAGGAATTGAATTTAAACTAATAATGCTACCCAAGATCACTGAGCTCCATTGTCAAGTCGCTGATTTCCATTCCAGATAGCCGAATGGCAGCCATTGTATCAGGAAGCTCCTCCTTTGTGGCATTCATCAGCTTCTCCAGTGATTCCGCTGCTCTCTTGAAAGCCTTCAGTGGGCACATGGGAAATTGAACACATTCGTTAAAATAAGACTTTCCAAACACACCCCAATTGGATTGCCAGAGTCATCAAAGGCTAAAGTCTTAAGAGCACAAACCAGAAGCGTGGGAATTGCAGAACAAAACAGCCATGTTGCGCATATTGCTGTCTGCACAAAAGACAATTTTCATTTATTTCATCTCCCAAAAATTACTCGCAAAACTTTAAAAATAATAATAGTTGAAGAATCTGGATAGTGAGAGGCCTTGACGCTAATTTAACACTTGAGAATCACAGAAGGTCAACAACTACAGAACAAAGAGATGCAACTATTGCAAGATAATGGAAAATAATTCTGAATTAGAAGAGACAAGCAATTTCCAGAACTGAAATTGGCGAATTTGAAAAGAACAAATTCCTCAAAGTAACAGAATCAAATAAAAGAAAAACAAGAAAGTAATTCGTGAAAGAATGAAGAACGGTACCAGGCAAGCAATGACATTGAGAAGAGTGATATGACGCTGAGTAAGGTTCCAGGTGGAGAGATGAAGAGATGAAGAAATCAACGAAGATCCAATGGTGGAGGTGTAATGGGAATGGGAAGGTTCAAATGGCGAGGGAGCAGCTGCATCAGAACGTGATTGAAGGGTCACAGAAGTGCATCGTAGGGAAGGTCGTCTCCTACAGCACAGCCTAAGGCGCGCGTCAGTGTAGCCGGCGAAAACGTTATTCGAAGACGCCCAAAGTGCCGGGTTCATCGCTTGCAATTGCTGGGAGCTCAGCATATCTCTCTCTCTCTCTCTCTCTCTCTCTCACGGACACAATACCAGCGAAGATAGATTTACCACCTCGCACTCTCCGAACCTAATCGGACAGGGTTGGACCAGTCTTCTTTTATTAATCAAGCATTTTGGGACTTGCAAAGATGTAAAGAAATGACGAAGGGAAAACCCAATCCGAAAATACAACGCCAGTACGGAAGTTTGTGCTGCTTGTTCACGTAAATTGGAACACATCGCATATGGCCAGTCTTTTTTTTTTTTTACCAAAAATTTCTAACTGGTGATATTTCAAAAAATTAATTATACATTTTGTTTCATAATTATCGAGACTAAAATGTGAAATCATTCACTTAAAAAAATTAGAGTAGAATGAATTTCAATATAATAAGATTTGTATAAATTTTACATCATGCAAGTAATTCTTCTGCAGGTAAATCAGTCTATATTTCCAATTTCTTTATGATTAAGACTACGCATCTAACCTTAAACTTCAGCTGTTTTTTTCTTTTAGATAAAACACTTCGCATGTACATTGTATT
Source organism: Gleditsia sinensis (assembly GCA_037074535.1). Taxonomy (NCBI): domain Eukaryota; kingdom Viridiplantae; phylum Streptophyta; class Magnoliopsida; order Fabales; family Fabaceae; genus Gleditsia; species Gleditsia sinensis. The sequence goes on along the minus strand of CM073464.1, from coordinate 1,695,920 downwards.
AATAGAATATGGAGATGAGTTAATGCTAAAAGGAGAGAGAGAGACCTGAAGATTTTCCTTGCCATTTACATCGCATATTTACAGAATAAAACCCTCTAACTTAGCCTGCAAAATTCTTAATTCACCGATGGCGACTTCCTTCCAAGCCCATATAATCATGGAAGCATTTCACCATCGTGAATAAAATTATCCCCCAGCCTAACCCTTCTTTTTGTTTCCTTTCCTCTGCAACGTCATTTTTCAATTCCGTAGTTCATAGACAATCAATAAATCAGTCACTGACGGGCTCAGCAACCACAAGGCGAAAGCTCCTTAGCCTGCGTTCTCACCAATTCGGATAACATCTGTTACTGTCGTATTACAAAAGAAACATCTCTGGCAGTTCAAAAGATGCCTGGTTATACAGCCATAGCAAGACCTATGCAAACAAGGTGCAATCCGGGCATCCGCTTCACATGTATAACAAATGCAGCACATGCTGTCATCAATATCTGTTTCCTCCACATTATCCATTTTATCATGTTGTGCCACAGTGCGGCAAATCAGGAGGCTCAGAAAACTCTCTAGTTGCTCATATTTTGCAAAATAAGTACCACCCCTAAATAATCCATCCTGGAAAAATTAAAACCACAAAGATGGTGAATATTAGAATACTATCAAAGAGTGCATTAGGGGAAAAAATGCAATCTGAGTATTCAAGAATCAAGGATTAAGATTCAAGAACATAGACAAAGGGAGGCAATATCTAACCCAGTTATAATCCAGAAGATACTGGAATCCATAATGAACAGTATCAGGAGAGTCCATGCTTGCAAAGACATCCACAAGATTATTGCTCTCCTGGCATGCTGCCATGTTAGCGCCATCCAATAAATTTAAAATGATCCCTACAAGAGGTGCCAAGATCATGCCTCGATTTACTTTCTCTGAAGATTGGCCAAGTCTTCTAAGAGACCTGGGAGAGGGGCACAATTCATCAAAAACAAAAATGAAAAGTTGAAAACTACTTTCAGCTAACCCACAGTTTCAATTTTTCAAGGAAAGGTTGCTATAGGTCATAACATGGTCTAGATACCAAGAAGCAATATGGCGTATATAGAAGATCCCAGGTAATAAGAAAAATTTTTCTTCTTCTACTAGTGGTCTATAAACTCAAGTTACAGGCTCAAAACTTACAGGTCAAAAAATTCAACATCCGCTGCAGAACTAATGTGATTCAAGATAAATACAATCAACTCAGTCAGCCTTCGAAGGTTTGTGTCAGGTCCTAAAAGGAATGCTTGAGGAATCTCACGAGTGCAGAACTCTAAAATTCTTGCAAGATTGCATGAAAGATCAAATATGACACAGCATTTTCTTTGCTGGAACTCTATTACCTGCGAAAGGTGTATTTCAACAATTAATTAATAGAATGAAGATAAATTAGCCAACAGATTATTGCCTTATGAGAAAATCAGCAACATTGATACAATTCAATTTCAATATTATGGCATGTAATGTCTTGAAAATACAACTAGAACTAATACAATCAAATTGGTCACAAAATACAAGCGCATGAAAAACAGGAATCCCAGTTCCCAAAAATATTCAGTTCCAACCATGTAAAAAACAAACAGTAACAAAACATATAAACTTACTCCCCCAGATACATACATACACTGGAAGTAAGCCATCTTGCAACTTGCAAACCACCACATTGATTAGAAAGTAAGCCATATTGCAACTTGCAAACTAATGAAGGACCAAAATAGTATATTCATACCTGGTACTTTTCTTGCATTTCTCGCACGGAAACTGAAAATTCAGTCATGGTCCAGCTAAGTGTATTAAATAGTCGGTTTAGAAAAGCTGAGAACAATCTTTCATCATTCATGCAAGCTTCTTTTAGCAAACTCTGCATCAAATAAAAAGCCACAGAAGAAAAGATAACGCTGGTTAGAAGCCAATCCACAAAAGAATTACTGAGTAACAAGACTACAAGAGGTTGTTACATACCTGGAAAAGAACTGATGATGACGAAGATTCTCCATTCTTTGAAGAGGCAAAACCAGAACCCTTGCATAATCGCAGAAGAATGTTTGTCACTGGTATCCAAGATCTGTTATCAAATGCTGATAGTAATGCTTTTGGCATACTTTGGGTAGCTGCTTCATTGCACTCAAAAGCAACCAAATACTCCGTGTACTGAACAAGGACAGATATAGACTGAAGAAGAAGATCCCTAAGATCTGCACTTGCTATTCTTGGATCGTTGAAATGAGTAACTATAAAGGTGACCTGGTAAAACAGATATCCCGAGCATAACTTACGAATCCATGAAACAAAAAACCCAACATAATTAATGAAGAAAAGGTGCAAGCATGCAGTGCCACAAATGAAAATTGATTTGTCTATCTCTAAATATATGCATGACATAAAAATTTAATAATTGTAGGCATGCATAACTACTCAATTATTCTACAATCACAGTTCTCTATTGTTAATAGAGATAACAAATCATTCAATTAATTGATGAAGCAAACCATACTGCGAACCAAACTGTATTAAAAAAATTAAACCATCCGAAGCAAACCATACAGTGGAATAACCAACCCAAACTGAGGTTTGTTTTTGTTTTTCGAACATTCCTACAGATAATTAACTTTGCTCCAAGAAAAATTTATGTCCCACAAAAAAATGAAATAGTACAAGTAAGAAAAAGTGCAAAAATAAAGATTAAAGATGACACATACAAATGAAGCAAGTCCTTGGTTGATGAAAATTGTGGAAGGCACAAATGGAGGATTACTTTTCCGCAATGCATGAAAGCAATCAACCTGTATAAGAGAAAAAATACTAATGATGAAACAAGTTCTAATAACTGAATTAAAATTGCATAGAAGCAAATTAATTGAGGCAGGATGGATATGTTAAACTAACTCCCAACTTAAATCCATATCAAGTTTTATGCATTTCTATAGCACCCCTCCCCCACCACTTATAAACACTCTCACAGCTGCAGGCACACAAATACATAGCTTGAGCCAACCCTTTAAGGGCACAGAGCATCGTAGGTCAGGGACCCATTCTATTATGTCTAAAAGCAGCAGAAAAAAAGAAGGAAGGAGAACTATTGAACTTATAATTGTCCTCTGAAATAGAATGTATCAAAATGACTGTTAGATGTCAATTACCAGAGCTTCCAGATAATATTCAGGGATGTAAATAAACACTGAATCAATTTTGCTAAGAACAAGCAGGAGCTGGACAACCCACATGCACATTGCATACATTGCTCTCTGCTTCCATCGAGAAAATAGAGAGATGCGATACCTGTATAGCATGAAAAAATGACCAAAGGAAATCAAGATCAAGAACCAAAACCAAAAGTAACAAGACTCCTCAAGGCTATCAAAAAATTAATATTCCTACAGCAAAATGTTTAAGGATGCCAGTGTTTGAGAGGCATCCAGAAAACAACAGACTGCAAAAGAAAAGCATTAAGGATCTTAAATTCAAAATTTTATCATTAGTCAGACAACACAGCACTTAAATAGTCCAATCAGTAGCAAAATTTTATAGGAACACGTCCTGCGTATAGTAATAATAATTACTTACAAATAATAACAGCAAAATCTGAAAACACAGCTATCACTGCCATAAGGTTTTATTCCTTACAAGAATAAGAGTCCTGTTTAAACATCAAACTGACCACCAGGGAACAAAGGCATGTTCTACTTTTGGTATTCAAGATATGAATCATACGCAGATCTTTGTTAAAAATCCTTAACATGTTTGTCATGAACAATTTTTAGGAGGGATTGGGGAGGAAATTAAGGTCCCGTTTGGTAGATGGCAACGGATGGAATGGAAATGGGAATTGAGAATGGAATGGAAAGGAATGGATTCAAATGGAATGGAATGAAATGTTGTGATTAAAATTGCGTTTGGCAGGTCAATAGAATGGAATGAAATAAAAATTATTAAAAAAACAAAAATACCTTTGAAAAATAAAATTATTATAATATTATTATTTTAGCTTAAAAAATTATTTTAAATATTATAAATAAAAAATAAAATAAATTATTATTAATATAAAATTTTGAATTAAATTTTATTAAATAATATTGAAAATTTTAATTTAAATATATATATATATATATTTAATTATATAAAATTTTATAAATAAATAAAATAATGAAGGGTATTTTAGTCTTTTTACTTTCCATTCCATCACACTGTTCACTTTCTACCTGCTTTCGGAGGTAATGCTGATTACCTTGGAGGAGGTAATTAGCATTCCGTGAGACCCACAATTTCTACCACTTCCATCTACCAAACCAAGGAATGGAATACGCATTCCATTCACATGCCCTTATTTCCATCTACCAAACAGGGCCTAAAGGAACTCATCCTCAGACTGGAACAATCTTGAGGTAGGAGAACTTTGACTTACACAAATAGGTAGACAGGTGTTATCTATTCAAACTGGATGGCTATAAAGGATTCTACTACTTGTAGGAAGGAGAAAAAGACTGATACTGAGAATATACTGCGTTAATTTAATCCAAGAGGTTATCATTAGTTGTAAACAAACGTGTGCTCCCCAAAAAAAAAAAATTATAAGCAAACAACTTGTCATCTAGTTGCAAGTTATCAGAGTGGGTTAACAATGAGATCAAGAGAACATTTATCACACTTATGGACAATTACTTCTGAAAATTGTCAAGCTAATACTATTCGGAATAGAGAGCCAGTTTACAAGTAAAAACATCAAGGGAAAGATTAGAACAAACAGATAAGACAAGAATGAGTTAAGGGGCTGTCCATATGGTATCTTACCAAGCACAATGTCTGACACAATCGATAACCTCCTCTCGATATTCATTACGAGCTTCTTTCAGTTTCTTCAATTGGTCGCTGTAAGCTCTATCTCTTATTTGTTTATCAGCTTCTTCAAGGAGGGAGATTGACTGTGACTGATGAGTCATGTAGTATGATGCCTAAAAAACGAGATTAATATAATTCATATTAGAACTAAATTGATTCCACAAACTGATTCCCTTCCCCATGCTCCCCTCCTCTTTAACACCAGCAAATCATCAGACAAAGTTTCTCATATATTTGGGATAAATTCATGTAGATAGTAATTATTAAAGAGTTAATAGCTCAGTTGAAAACTTTGTTTTAATTACATTTTACACAATAGTGTGTATTTTGACCCTTGCAACGTAAATAAATTAACCTCAGCAAAAGTAGAACTAGATATTTCGGGTTTGAGGCATGGAGAAATATGACTAGTGTTCCCCGCCATAACTACTTCACATTTTTCTTTCTCAATCTTTAAAAATGTTAAGGCAATTCAAAGTTTCAAACAAATCAAGGTCCTATACCACTAAAATTTAGAGAAACTTCAGATTATACATGGTATAATCTAAATAGATTTTTTTCCAACACAATCTGTTCACCTGCTTAAAATTCGTAGTAAGACCAACATGGTATAACCACAGCAACACATCAAGTAGCTCTTCTTCTCGTAGCATAGCTGTGGACATATTACTCTCCTTTGGTACAGTCTTCATATGGTGCACACGGTGATAATTATACTCCGGTTCAGATTGATCACTGGAGCTAGGTTTATCTGTTATCTCATCATTCAAACTCCTCTCACTGCACTCTGCAGCAACATGAGCAGATCTTTCTGGAATAGAGCTGCAATGGCCACGAGAACCTTTGGCCATGCACTTAATTGGATCCTTTAAGGTTATAGTAAAATCATCATCGCAACTTGAACAACAGCAGGGCTTCTGCCTGGTTAAATGAGTTACTCTGCTTTCTTCATCATCCATGCAGCCTTCATCCCACCGAACTACTTCAGTTTCATGATCAATTGGAGGGTGTAGCTTGGATAAATGAGAATAGGATCCTCCAAGCCTGGAAATATCAGTTCTGTGAGGATAGTCTTTTAGGAACAATCCTACAGGAAAACTTTGTTGACCACCCCTATGAAGAAAACCAACATCTGAGCCATCAGATTTGCAGCTCTTTAACCAACCACAGATATCACCCAAGGAAAATCCTTCAGATAGAAAATGAAGCACAACTGTATAAACTGAAACAAGAACAGAGTTGTTAGAAACTCCAGGAGGTGGGACATTCCGATCTGCTCCTCTGTTCTTCAATATAAGGCTTTGTAAAAACGTCCTAAACACTGCCCCAGGTAATTGGGGAGGCAACGTAGGTGGTATGAATTGTATCACTAAGCGACAAAGGTCCCTATGCTTCTCCTCAATCTGCATGAAGAAGAAGAATATTCAAAGAGAAATAAAGAAAACTATGAAAGGAGTAACAAATCGAACAAAAGTATACAAAATTTTACTGAGAAAAGACAAAATGTTATTCATAAAATTCCGGTAGATAACCACATCTTTATTTGCATCATAATGTTAAATGATGGGCATAATAACCGAACAACAAAATGAGAGACTGTACAAAGGAACAATATGTCTGCACAGCTTGGGCTCTATGACCTTAGGAACACCAGCAGTCACGTGCCTGGCACCAACATGCTTATTTAGTAGAGACAATGGCAAGGTGTAATATGACAAAGCAACAACATATGTGTCAAAAAAAAAAGGGCTCCTTCATCTAAGCACATAAAATTAGAATGATCCTAATGCATTTTGCTCATTGCATGTTACTTGTTAAAATTTTCTCTCTCTTTGTATTACTATCTTAATATTCTGTATTTCTGTTCCATTAATCATAAGAATATTGATATTTTTTTAACAGTCAAAGCAACAGCTCAATGATATAAATTGTGTTTTGTGTGTTCAATATTTTCTTTGGTTCTCCTTTGTTTGCTTGTTGCATCTTCAAAGTTTCAACATAAGCATAGTGAGACAGTGAAGCAGAAGACATTCAGTTCAATTATCAACTGAAAATGAAGTTAATGAAAAAAAAAATACCTTGCTGATTGCTTCAGCCAAAGCTGTGGTTGTCAACATCATGTTACCTTCATATGATGCATCTTCACATGAACCAGGCCACCAAACAGTTGGCATCATGTACTCAAGATCATGTTTGTTTGGACTCTTCCGTGACAGAAAGCCTTCAAACAAGAATTCAAAATCTGGTGACTTCCACCAAAGCACCATAAGCTCTTCTCGTCTTAATAGATGACAGAGCAAAGCAAGGTAAGAATATGATCCAGAGTAAGGACAGTCAGTTAGAACTAATGATGCAGTTTTACAACCACACGAAAGGGCATTTATCATGTGTTCAAAAAGAATACGTGATCCTTGAAATTTTAAAATTGCATTGACAACTTTATCCAAGCTTGAATAATCATGCGGTGCATGCAATCCAAAAACTTCAAACATGAAAGACATCAATGGACCCCAAACCATATACTCTGTGTTCCCAACATCTGCTTCAAGTACAGAGAAAAACTCCTCACATATTGCATGAGAGACAGGATGAAAAAACTCTTCTAATGAAGCAAACCTCTTCATTCTTCTCAATTTCTGAACTAAAGAATGCTCAGCCCGTTCCACTGAATGCATGCCCAAAAGCCTTGACCAACACTGCAGTAAGCAGGTAACAAAATAGCTCTTCGAGGGAGGACCCTGAAGAGGGAGGTAGCCTTCAATTGGGTACTTAAAAGGGCGGCCACCAAAGTTTAACTCACACCTTTCACCTTGGGACAGAGAAATTGCAGGATAATAACCAAAACCAGGCTCCATTTTTCGAATTCCATGGAATGCCACCCCAAGTGAATTACCATTTCTGAAGAAAAGAATTTCATCATGATCAAGATCTATGCAACATCCAATGACATCACCAACAGCCCACGACTGACCATATGTCTCAGCTTCCTTATTCCACTTGCTAACTCTTCTACCATCATATGCATATGAATCATCGCCGTCACCAACACCTTTATGTTCAGTGAAAGGGCAAGAAAGAGTGGCCCAACCAAGCTGCTGTATACCTGAAGTTTCTAACATAACTTCATACATCCATTTTCCTTTCCAAACACAAGCATTAGCCCTGGCACTACTAAACATTGCTAAGCTCTCAATAAACAAAGGCGGCTTGATGGTTCTAATATCACCACAGATACTGAATTCTTCTAAGCCAACAACCTCAGGTCCACAACCATTTTCAATAATACAAATTCCATCTCTTTCACAAAATGAATCACCCAATTTTGCATTAAATCTTGAGAAATTATTCCTAATGATAGAGCAAACTAAATTGCTGTCAATCGGACCAGCCAATGGGCAGAGTGATCTGTTGGGAAGGCCAAACACATATTCAAGTGTTCGCTCCGCAGACTGGTGACCCAAGTCATCACAACATGAGAGAAGTCGAGTTTTTGACGGGTTTTCTTTACTGTCCTCACCATTCAATATTACTGCCAGACCAGCTGAAAGCCCACTAATCCGTAGGCTGTCTTCGCCCATTGATGACACAGAAGGAACTACCCTCAACTAGCCTGAAGCCAGCTGAAGGTATAGGAATTTTAAATTTCCTTCGACTGCAGAGTTGATTGTGCTTGGAAGACAGTCATGATCCATGCCAAAACAAAACTTTGGAATCTTCTATACCGCGTAAAAACACTTTGGGGTTAACGTTAAGATTTAAAATGGACAACAACAAAAAGAAATGTACTAGGAAGCGTAAAATATGCTGAAAATCCAACCCGGACGAAAAAATGAAAAAGAATTTGAAAAAAAAAACAACGAAATCTCCTTCTTGCTCAGAGGCTGCACAACAGGAGAAAGGAAACAAGCCAAATAAGCCCAGGAAGCACCGGCTAACTCGGGTACAATTTCTCTCGCCAAAATATTTCAAAGCAACGTTTAAAAAATTGAAGAAAATTCCTCATCAGATTTCTCGGAAAACTAACAACGGAGAAATTGGATGGAAGCTCGAAGAATTGAATGACCAGTGAGAAACTAAATATGCTCAAAATTATAAATCTTCACTTAGAATTCAACGTCGATACCCAAAATTCTTAGCGCCGCTATGACACGAAAATGTTTATAGGTTGGCATTAATCAATACAATACAAATACTTACTGGTGTGGTTCATATTCCGGATGAATAAAATGCGGCGTAGGGTGGCTAGGGTTTTGGAGAAGCCATCGATTACGAATTTACGAGTTACCACCTCAGAGAGAGAGAATTTTCGACCGAGAGAAAGAGATTTTTTTTTAATATAATATTATTATAACTTTCTCTTTCTGACTGTTTTTCGGCCAAAAGTCGGGGACGAACGAGAGGATCAGAAAGAGCAGCTCCGGCTCAAACCCCTTGCGCGCTGACTCCAGCCCTAGAAATGGGAATTGCAACTGACACGTGCCGTTCTCTTGTTGAAACTACTGGTTGGTTAATGCAGTCACCAGAGGGAGTAGCGACCACTCCTTTGGAAAATCGCACCGGTGAACAGTGCTTTGCTCTTGTTCTCCTGTTCCCGGGTCAATGATTCGTTTCACCGCGCGCTTGGGCAGAGATTCGGTATGATGCCCAGATGGAAAAAGAGATTCTCTTTCTCAGCTTAACTTCTATAATTTGGACATTATATTGTTTTTTTTCTCTATTATTGTCCGCGTTAATCTTAGCAAGTTGAACTAATATATATAAATTACTTTGGAGAATCACTTTGATGTCCCTTGAAAATTTTACTAAATAAACTCTGCCTAATCAAATATTCTGTTTGGAATTGACTTACGAGCTTTATCGGAGATAAACTAATAATGAAAGTGAAATAAACGAAGGATATTGTTTTATGCGATTCTAGGAGTACTATTATATATTCGAATAACAGAGAGTACTATTTTATTATTAGTTTTAATGAGAATGAAAAAATATGTTTGATAAATTTAATAAACTAATTTATAGTGTATTTAATTAATTTATAAATTTATTTAATTAAATTAAAAATATTTAATAAATAAATTTATTTAAATAATTTAAATTAATTAAAAATTTATTAATTATATATTATTTTAAGTAACGTATAATTTATAAATTTTTAATTAATTTATAAATTATTTTTATCAAATAGAGTGAAAATATTTTTTTACTCTAAATTAATTTTTTTCATCATTTTTTTAATAATTTTAAATATGTATTTTTTGACATTGGCATAATATTTTAATCTAAAAATTCTTTCAAGATAATTAAAAATTATTATTATTGTTATAATATTAATATATGTATAATATTCTATAATAACTCATTTTTTAAAAAACAACTAATAAACTACTTGATTCAGTCGTATTAAAATTATTTTTAGAGTTAAAATTTAAATTACACAATTTTTTTTTTAAATATTAATTTAAATCTTTTTCATTCCGTATTATTAATCTTAAAAATTAATGAAAAGTCGAATACATTTATTACATATTCAAAACATTAATTATTCTACTAGTTGACCCTATTATCTAGATATGTAAGATAATTTGGATTTAATTTATCATTTATAATAAATGAGACGATTAATTTCTAATTGACAATTCCCATCCGTATAGAAAACAACAATCGCGGTTAAATATCTGAAGTTGAATGGCCAGTGTTCAATACAAAATTCTTGTTAATATTTAAAATTAAATATTTAATAAAGCTGCCAATATATGACATTGACACGATACAAGTTAGTATGCAAATATCATAATTTAATAACATACTTTAAAACAAATTAAAGCAGTGAAAGAAAAATAAGAACAAAAGCTTCTAAACTATGCAAAGAACGGATGATGACAATAAACAAAGTAAGTATTACATTTTATTTTTATTCATGTCAAAAGCAATTAATACATCAATTAAATGGAAGAAATCTGTTGTTAATCGAATCGGTAAAAATGGGATATGGATCCTCTGCTGCGCCAAGGCGCAGCAGAGGATACTGCGCTTCCAAACCATAAAAATTTTGCTGCGTTTTAGCTTTTTATTTTTTAAATTTATTTTAAAATTTAATTTAATTAATTAAATGAGTTTAATTTTTAAACAAATTATAAAAAATTAAAATTTAAAAAAATGAAACTGTAAAATTTTTTCATTCTTATATTTCGAATAATTTATTTTTAATAACAGTTTATTTATTTTAATTTAATAAAATAACTAAAATTTTCAAAATTTAAAAGTGCAAAAGGAGTTTGTTAATTTAATAAAACAAATTTATTTAACTATATAAAATACTTTTAGTTATAAGATATGTGAAGATATGTTAAATATAATTTTTTTATTGTATTTTGGATTTTTTTTATTATCTTTAATTTATTTTAATAATAATGAATTTATTTTAATTTAATTAAATAATCAAAATCTTATAAAACTTAAAAGTAAATGAGTCAATTTTTATTTTGATATTTTAATTTGATTTTTATAAAGTTTAAATTTTTTAGATATATTAATAAAAAAAAATTTTATAATTGTTCTTAGGTTAACTCTATTAATAGATGTTTAATAAAAAAAATTTAATTAATAAAAATAAAAATTTAATTAAACTGTATTTTCATTTAAATTATATAAATTTTTAATTATAATAGATAAAAAAAATGTGTCAAATATTTATTAATATAATAAATTTGAAAATATTTTTAAAAATAAATTAATCTTTAAAAGATTAAATTTATAAATTAAAATTTTAAAAAATTAAATTAAAAATGCATAAAAAATTTATTGTTATTAAAATAAATTTTTTTTTTAAAAAAAGAAAAAAGCCAAAACGCAGTAAAATTGCTGCATTTTGGAAGCGCAGCATCCTCTGCTGCACCTAAGGCGCAGCAGAGGATCCATATCCGTAAAAATGCAAGTACTTAATTATTTATTAATATCGCCAATAAAAATCTCAAAACTGAAATCCTTCTAATTCTCAAACCATAATAATACCTTGAAAAGAATATCTTAGTGTTTGATTCCATGTTTGTTAATGATGTCTTGTATTTAAAATTTAAAATTTAATCCGAATTATTAAAATGGGCTTTGTTAAAATATAATAAATTAGCTCGTTGAGTACTAATTAGATCAATTTTTAATTTTAAAAAATGGAATATAATTTTTGCTAATTGAAATAGGACTGTTTGAGTGCAAGTGTGTAAGTGAATTGTCCCACTTCCACAGGCTTATGGTCTGGATAAATATTCACGAATGCTTTCGGCAATAGTAAGCGGGGAAGAGTTGGAAATGGACATTACCGTTGCCAATAGTAGGTATAAGCACTCGGGTCCCGATTCTTTGATTTCCATGCGGTGCTTTCGCTTTTCCTGCGAATCAACCGTAGTGCATGATGCGCACTTGCACCACGCTGCTTTAAAACCGTTAACTATTTTGTCGTCCTCGTTTTGTCCCTTTATTCGTCGTGGGCCTTTTAGGCTGCCATCCCGCATAAATAAAGTCAAACTCGAAATACTATTAGATCACGGACGCCTCCGCTTGACGTTTTTCCCACAAGTAATTCAATTAATTCATATAAAATACTTAAATAAATATCAAAGATAAATAATATGTTGTGCCTTATATTATAAAATATAAAATAAATTGAACTCATAAACATATATTAATTGTAAATTAAATTAATTGAATTTGTTTTAGATTTATCTTGTCTTAAGTCTAAATTATATCATCATTAATAAGATAAAAATTATAACACATATACCAATATATATTGTATAGTGTATGTCAATAAGTATAATTTAGTTAAATTTTAAAAGAGATAAATATAAATTACCGGTAATAATAAGATTTGCCATAAAAAAACAGCAACACTCACAAATATGAAAACCAAGTAAATTTATACGAGGCACTGCAACAAGAGATTTATATACCAATAGATTTTATAATTTATTTAATTTCGCTCAAATTGTTTTCGAATAAATTTACTCTGCACCACGCCACTAGCCGCAGGATTCCCCGTAAAAGGTCCGATGCGGTGTGGACAAGTGCTTATCAGAGATAAAACAGGCAACCGAAGCACGTGCCTGTGTAGATCAGGAACAATGTTCGTGGCAAACTACAAGTTTGATACTTCTTTTTGTATTTTTTATTTGTTTGGCTGAAAAAAATTAATACTTCTGCACTGAACATCTTCCTTGGAAAAATAAGAAGGAATCCGCCTACCGCGACGTATTGTCGTTTTCAATAATTTATGGATATTATTGGCAAAAAAAATAAATTATTTATTGATATTTTTTTATTACTATATATAATTTTAATAATTTGAGGTGCATATTTAACCAAGTTAAACATATATAAAATTTTAGACATGAAATCACCCACTGAAAAAATTATGAAATTTTAAAACATGTAAATAAAAAATAATGAAAGTAATTTTCACCACTACTATTAATGGAAACTATTTATTTTACTGCATTAACTTACGATTGAGATAATAATGTTATGTTCCTCATAATTTTTACAACGTAAAAAAAAAAAGTGATAAATTATAAGAACGATAGATTGCGTATTAAAAAAGAGTTATCAGCGTGTATACATTCGCTTAAAGTATTATTACACATATATCAATAAAATCACATTTCTGTTTACATTTTTTTAAATATAATATTAATTATAAACATCACTTATATTTTATCTATTATTGTATGATAAATCAATACTAATAATTAATTATTAAAGTAGTAAAAGGCATTGCTAGATAAGGGTGCAACATTCCGTCAGTGAAAGGCGATAAGAAAATAATATTGTTTTTTGGGTGGCTTCTTTGGCTTACAATTTAGACATGGGCATCGACTTTTAGGAAGACCATCTTCAAGGGTGCAACACAACTTTTGCTTGATGACTTGGGTGGGTGCTTTTTTCCTAGAATTGTTTAATAGTGTGTTTGGTTTGACAGTGGTTAAACGTAATTTTGGCAGAAATTACAAAGAAGTCACCGTGATCAAACTCTCATTTTTAGTCAATAAAAATGAATTTTTAAACTTATTACCGCAAAACTAAACGTGCTATAAGTTTAAGCTCTTTTAAAACTTTGGTCGGAACAAAATAAAAATAAAAATAAAAATATTGGATCCCTTGCCCACTCACATTGTGAAGTTTCATGGTGGCGGATTAGTCCCCAAAAAAAGCAAAAAAAAAAAGGGTGGCCGATGGATTTGGCGGTATATTCCGTTTTGAATGGATAAAGAAGATTAGAATTTGGATGAATTACTTTAATTGTACCACTATTTCATCTATACGATTTCTTATCTTTATCATTTTTGGCTACAAAACCTATAGTTTACATCCAAAACATCCAAGTGATATTTTCACACTATTAAATTCATAATATTTTTTTATATATAAATTTTTGTTATAATAATTTTTTATATTAATTAAAAATAATAATTTTATTATTAATTATTATTTTACGATAATTAATAATAAAAATACATGTTAAAAAAATTCCAATGATATAATCATTTTTTTATGTGCAGTAAGTAATGACTGATAAGCACACGAGAACCTCGCCACATGTTTTTTTTCCCCCACTCCATTTAGCCGACGTTGTCCGTACGGCAGATGTTTCAAAAGGGTTCTGGCTCTGGGTACAACCAAACCGCGCCTCTAGAAAACACTGTTTCTCTCTCTTCACGTCTGGACCGTCTGCGTTGATCTCACGCCTAATTTTTTTTTTCTCTCTCTCTACATTTGAATCCGGATCCAGCGCCTTCGAGTCCCGCCACAAACCCTATTTCTCTCTCTCTCTCTCTCTTATCCGTCTCTTCTCTCGCTCTAGATTCTCTGGTCTCTGTCGCTCAACTGTGCATACAATGGCGAAAGGAACTAAGAGGAAGACGAGGCAGAACGATGAAGCCAAACCAGAGGGAGGGAACAAGAAGCAATCGAGAAAGACAACTTCTCGAGCTAAGCGAGTTAGGACCTCCAAGCCAGAGTCCGAGCCCGAATACTTCGAGGATAAGCGCAACTTGGTACATCGTACTTGCTAACTATTTTATGTGGCTTTCGAATTTCTATCGAATATGTTTGGAGTTTGATTTGGTTCTGTATTTTCTTGATGGGTATTCACGTTGAGGATTGTATACGAACATTGTGGGTTATCTGGCATTGATGTTATACATCCACAATGCTTCAATCGCTGAAAGCTAGTTGCAAACTAAAGGACATTTAGGTTATCGATATCTATATTGATATTAGCTAAGTCCTTATATACACTTTTTTATTCCATGCCGAGTTTATGATTCATGTTATCTTAGCGTTATTATGTTTTTGTACGAATATGCCACCAAATAGGAGAAAAAGCCAACTATTGCTTTGCTCTGCGTTGTCTACTTAGTATGTGTCAACGGTAAACCAGGCAGTAGGCATTTTTATGTCCGCAGACTTGGCTATAGCTGTTTTAAGTTATTTCTATTGATGGATCACACATTTGTTGTTACGATGGACAAATAGTTGCGAGGTTCCTCATTTCTTCAAACATGTTATAAATCCACCGACTGCCTGATTTTTTGTATATTTCTTTTTCCACTGTATCAGTTTTAGCTGACTGCTCTGCATATTAGAAGAAGTTAGTAGGTTGAGTGAGAAATGTTGTGAATGTTTATGCAAATGGATAAGGATTGACATGTTACAAATAGATCAAAGCATCTTCTTTTTGTTTTTGAATTGAACTTAGTAATGGAAATTTTGTTGTAAATGTACCCAGAATATTCTGCACTGACATTGTAGTCATGCGGTGTGACTAATTGTTGCTTTTACTGATAATGTTTGTCAATCTGCATTATGTAGGAAGACTTATGGAGGGAAACGTTCCCTGTTGGAACAGAGGTTTGTAAAGTTTGGAGCTTTTCTTATTTTACATGTCGATTATTGTTCGTTCCTTGTTTTTCTTACTGCCTCATATATTCTAATGTCAGTGGGATCAATTGGATTCTGTCTATCAATTTAAGTGGAATTTCTCTAATCTAGAAGTGAGTAACAGGCTCATCTTTTCCTTTTAGATTTTTATCAATGATCTATGTTTTGAAGTTCCAACTTTGTCTTAAGAAGTTAACTATAACTAGATGGATTACTGATATGGTGATAAACTGTGTTCAGAATGCATTTGAAGAGGGTGGAGTTCTGCATGGTAAAAAGGTTTACCTATTTGGTTGCACTGAGCGTAAGTCACTTGCAAGCACTTCAATGTGTCACCATCTTAAAAGGAAGCAAGTTTTATTTTCTTGCTAACTGATTCTTCTGATGTGCTCATGATTCTTATCCATTTTGATATCTGCAGCACAACTGGTCCCAGTTAAAGGTGAAAACAAAGTTATCTGCATACCTGTAGTGGTGGCCGTAAGTTTTCAAATTGTGTTCTGTCCACATGCAAATGAAGAATATGTGTTGTGTAATTTGATTATTGTTCCGAGCTTTTGGGTCAATTGAAGATTTTATGATGTTGCTAATATGCAATTGTATGTGCTTTCTTGATGTGATTTGTGTGTTTTTCCTTTGTGCTTGGGCTTTAGAATTGAAATAAGTTATCCTTATTTTTGGTTAAGGTGTTATTTAGAAATGCCTGTTCTTATGTTGTGTTTCAGTGGTAGTTTTAAATGTTGCAATCAACCTTGTATGAACGGTGATGGTTTCAAATTTTAATTTTTCATTGTTATGTTAAAATGATTGAACTCCATTTTGTAAATAGGTTGTATCGCCTTTTCCGCCATCTGATAAAATTGGGATTAACTCAGTTCAGAGAGAGGCTGAAGAAATAATTCCCATGAAACAAATGAAAATGGACTGGGTTCCATATATACCACTGGAAGACCGGTATTCATCCCAATTGGTTTATTTTTGTTGAAATCTTCTTATGAAACATTACTTTATGGTCGTATCTGAATTCTAATATTTATAATTCTATGTTTTCAACAGAGAAAGTCAAGTTGATAGACTAAAGTCTCAAATATTTATCTTGAGTTGCACCCAAAGAAGGTATGCCTTCTCTTTGCCACCTTTCCCTCCCAGTCTCTATTATAAAAGCTGTTTCATACTTTCAAGTTTCATGATGAGTATTGCAGTACTATTGAAGATGTTGATTCAATAGCTGTTGAAAGTTATCCTCTTTCGAGAACACAGTTTCTTGATTTTATATATTATCTTCGATTGTCTTTTTTTTTAAAAAATTTTTTTCCCTCCCTCATTTTGTTTAGTGTTGTGCTTTGAGAAATTTTTTCCTTCACATTGCAAGGTTTCTAGCTTAATTTTTGGTTGTTGTTGTTCTTTTGACCTCTGTAAACTAGTTTCTATTGTTTATCAAGGTAAGATGATAAACTTCAGGAGATATTAGCTTATCTTATTGTTTCTTGTTTGGTCTATTTGTCATGCCATTTTCCTATCTTATCTATATGTATTTAAATAGACTACTGTGACGGCATTTGATTCATGTAGCCGACCCCACCTAATGGAAAAATGTTTGGTTGTTGTTGTTGTTGATCTATATGTAACCAAATGATCCATAGTTTAATAAAATATTATTCAGCAGGTTCAACTCTGTGATTTTCTGATATTTAGTTTTATTTCTGATGAATAATAATGCTTTATTAAGAATCTTGGGGAGGTAGGTGGGAAGTATTTTAGAATCTACTTGAATCTCTGATGTTTACAATGGCATACCCTTCAGTATATGCTTTTATTTTTTAACTTATGCAACATCACATTTGTGACATTGCAATATGTGAATTATGGAAAAGTGTAAAGGCAATCTTCATTAGGAATATAACAATCAAGAGGGAAAGTTTTAGCACTTTGTTATTTTCTACCATCATAGAAAGTGCTTGGTAACTGATTGTTTCTGTATGGCTTGATGAATTTTCTTTTTATCATTTTAGTTGTTTGAATCTGCTTTATAAGATTTTCCGTCCATACTCCCTGAACCTTGATGTAGTATATGTTCATGAACATGACTTGTATCTTACCTGTGTTATAAATCTCTCTGTTACAGGGCTGCTTTAAAACACCTGAAGTTGGATCGTTTAAAGAAATATGAGTACTGCTTACCCTGTGAGTTTTTTGGCTTTAGATTATATTAGTTGTTCACATGAATTTGTATCTAAGTTGTAAGTATTCAATAGTGGGAATAGGCCAACTCTTTCATCTTTTAACCATTATTATGACATTAGATTAAGACATCATTTTATGTTCTTATAAGCTAACAAGTGTGAGACAATGGTGGAAGATTGACCACTGTGTTTGTTATTTGGTTGATCTTTGATAATTGGTACTTAAAGTTGTTAGAGGGGCATAGTTATCATCAGTTACTGCTAATGCACTTGTTAAGATAGTTGTTTATGACTACTATACTTTTCACAGATTTCTACCAGCCTTTTAAGGAAGACGAACTTGAACAGAGCACTGAGGTTCAAATTATTTTTCCTGCAGAACCAAAGCCGGTAATTGTGATAGAGAAAACTTGGGTTCATTTGTGCCAGGTTTGGTTTTAAATGAATGTATTAACTTATCTTTTGATTGATGCAGGTATTTTGTGAATTTGATTGGGAGTTAGATGAACTTGAGGTAATTAATTAACTTTTTATGTTTGTTGTTTACTTTATATAATGACTGATTTAGGCAGCTGGAAGTTGTAGTTTAGAAATTTGAGTTATCCATTTATCCCTTTCTTTTGCTTGTCATTTTGCAATAATTCGTGCTTATTTCAATTGACAGCTGTTTTTCCCTTGTAATGACAACAGGCAGAGGGGGGGGGGGGTGGAATAGAAATTTAGAAAATAAAATAACAGTAGAATATATCCTCATGCACTAAATTGTTCTATACTCTGTAGGAGTTCACTGATAATCTCATAAAGGAGGAGGAGTTATCAGAAGATCAAAAGGATGCCTTCAAAGTAAGAATTAATGGAATATATATAGTCTATTCATGCTTTCCAAAGCTTTCAAGCATCAAGTTATGCTGATCCTTTAATGTTATAGGAATTTGTCAAGGAAAAAGTTCGTGAAGCAAAGAAAGCTAATAGAGAGGTACTTTATTTGTTATTGGTTCTAAAAATCATTTGTTGCTTTCTGCAATTTTACCTATTCCTTTTCCTGTAGGCAAGGGAAGCTCGAAGAAAAGCCATTGAAGAAATGAGTGAGGAAACTAAAGCTGCATTTGACAATATGAAATTTTATAAGTTCTATCCTGTGCAAACACCAGATAGTCCTGATGTCTCAAATGTTAAGGTAGGTGCTTGGGCATTTTCACAAGGTTTTTTGGAGTTTCAAATTCTGAAACATTATAATTATAGTTTAAAATGTTAGTTTATGCCCCTGAAAATTGGTAATTTCTCTTGGTAATTTCTCTTAGTTATTAATTGTGGGCTATAGTCCTTGCTATAGTGTGTAATAATTCGCCAGGGATGTGGTGTAGCTACTTTTGTGTGGCACAGATAGAGTGACCACTACATTCACTATGGCAACCTTGGTGTAGCACTTGCTATTTGAGCTTTATGCATAACTGGGAAAACTCTGTCCAATGATAAAGTTCAGAGCTTTTTTCCTCTATGGAGGAAATTTTCAGCAGCCCTGAGCAGCCACTTCCCATCTCATCTCCCTTCCTCTTTGTCTTCCTTTTTCTTATTGTTCTCTTCTCTGTTTCTCATTTTCTTTATGAGGCCAAGACCCATTAGGAAGGACTGTTTACCATAATAGACCTTTTGAGTCCTAATATGAATTCTCATCTGTCTTGGTTAATTTCTTGCAGCATTCTGATATAAAGTACATGAAATGAAACTTACGTAACTGATAAATTTTTAGCTGATTTAATTTTGCATTATTTGATCCCCACTGAAACTATGTTAGAACCAAATAGCATGATTAACTGGTACTGTTAATGATTTTCTTCATTCTTAGAAAGATGCATAAACTCAACTCTGTTAACATTGACATATTAGAATTTAAGTGCTTGATGTTGTGTTTTATGGTTAATTCAATTAGACTTTGGATCATTATCAAGTTGACATGAGCAATCTTATAAATGTGACTTTTAGGGCTTGTTTGGAGCATATGATATGAGACATAGGATATGATAATTTATCTTATCCTGTTGCTATTTTATGTTTGGTGAGACAGTAAGATTTGATAACAGTATCAGGTTTATTATGCTAACCTGTCTCTTTAGTTAAAATCTATATCCTGTGGGGCTAGTTGGGTTACAGACAAGATAATATATTTTACTGTCTCACCTCAGACCTCAAAATTGCTCATCAGAAATGCTTCTTCTCTTCACCCTCAAGAATCCTCGTCATTCCTCATTTCGAGAACGCTTGTCGTCCCTCGCCTCTTTATATTTACGTCTAACTATGTATATCCTTATTTTATGTATTACTTTTCCAAATTTACAATTTATTTTTTGTAAATTCTCTAGTGCACTTAGATAAAGTCTTAGAAAAAGCTATATCATTGATTATGATTTATATATAGATAATCTCTTAATATATTATTTATTTAGCTAATTTTGTTATTTTATATAATTTATATCATATTCTATTATTATCTGGTTTGCTCTAAACACAAGATAGGATAATATAATGCCTATCGTGATGTGCATCAAACACTGAATAGAATAAGAGTTTATTAGGCTCATATCATATTCTACTCTTATTCAATTTACTATTATATCTGTCTTTATCTTGTCCTGACTCCAAAACGAGCTCTTAATTTCTCCATATGTTAGTTGATTTATTGGTATATTATTGTAATTTTGAATTATATTTAAATAGTGTGCTGTATTTTAATGCAGTGTGTGCAACACAATAACGTTTATGAGCCGTTGTCATTACAAGTGTGCTATGCCCTATTAATAGCTATGATTTCTCTCATGTAAAGTTCAGACTTGTAATGACTGTTGAGAGATAATGAAAGGCATTTGTGTGTGATAATAGGTAAGGTGCCAGAGACCACTTGTGGAAAGAGTTAGTCAAATTCTCTTTCATTTTTGGATATTGGAGAGGAAATTGAGGAGCTATTGGAGAAAGCTATACTCTAGGTTAAAATGCAACTAGCTAATTCATGATATAGGAGTGAGGTGTTGCAAATTATTAGCCACTTTACTTCTGTTGTCCATTTGATCTATTGAAACACCCTTAACTCTTTATCTTTGCTTTAAAAGGATTACCCAATTATCATTTCACTCGTTCACAATGAGTTTTACGGTTATGCTGCTTACAATTTATATAAGGGAAATGAAAGTGGTAAATTTAACATATCAATATCTTTATGGTTAATTCTTTTCTTTCCCAAAATTTAAATCCTTTGAAGCTTCAGCTGGTTTACCATTATGTGTATCGGTTCCTGGGCATTAATGTTTTCTGTAAAGCATATACGGTACCTCTAGATGGATGTTACCTGATTTATTAAAAAGGAAAATTAATAGGTCGGGAATGGTTGCTATTTAAGTTATTTTACTTCTCTGTCATGAAATTTCTCGTTGATCACATCCAGAATGCAATTTTCTTGCTCATAGGTATAATGTACAATTGTGTGTTGCAGTCCCCATTCATAAACAGGTATTATGGGAAGGCTCATGAAGTTCTGTGATTGGCCCCAAGACAAAAATGGCTGCAAATTTTGCTGGCTTGTTTCGCCTCCTCGACAGCAATTTTGGTTTTAGTAAGTTCAGTAGGCAACCTCCCTGTGCCTCATCAAATTTTCTTTAGCATTGAAGATTCTTGAGGAACATACGATGCATAATTTTATCTCAAATCCTAGAGAAGCAAAGGTGCTTAGATAGGAGGAATATATAAGAGCTGTTTCAGTTTCCAATATGTAGAGATTTTTTTTGATCCTCTGAGATTTTTCTTTTTCTCATTCGAAGTTAGTTGTATGACGATGTTTGTTTAGAAGCTAGATAAAGAAAGAAATGAATTAATTTCCTCTTCCTTATATGTAGCTGGGCACAAATAATCTGTTTCTGTAACACCACGGACCTTTCATGTATTTGTTAGTGGGAAGGACAACTTGATGGATTCTTTTGAATGAGCTGGGTTTTTCCCATGACGTAGTTGAATTTGGTAGCACTTTCAAGGGTCGAATTTCATTACATTTGCGTTTGCCATCTTATCAAATTGGCTATCCTGAGGAGTGGAGAGTACATTTATAAATCAGAATCTTCTCAATTTATTTCAGAGATAAAAATCCTAGACTGTAACTTTGTATTAAGCGTGTGTTATAGCATATACAATTTTGTCTCAGCATAGACTGATTTGAAAGTGATTTTAAGTGCAGTCCGGGGTCATTTGAGGTGATTGTACGGCGCACTTGAGGAAAAGACAAAACTGATTCGAATGTTTCTTCATTTTCCTATTCTACAATTGAAAAGGGCCTCGTCTAATACATGCTACAAATTCCTGTTCAATTTAGCCATGTAATAGGTATAGATATACTAACACCGGATTGTGTTCCACTACAAGGTACGTAGTCATGGGATTATTGAGCATAATCAAAGCCTCTGATGACTGATAGAATAAAATAAAAAGTCAGTATCATAAATTTTCTCAAAGAATGAGCCATTGAGTTCCAAATGTCTTGTAAAATCAACATTGGGCAAACTTATGCCACGTATCAATCTTGAATTACCGAGATTAAGTGACCTAAGCCAGTTAAAACATTCCAAAGTAGTCTTTCGTTTTATCAAGTTAAGGATTATTATAGACCGTCAAGACAAAAGCTACATGAGCATTGAATCTTATAAAGCATACCCAGTGCCTAGGTTGATGCTTCAATAATGGGATCTGCAAGGACTCCCCTTATGAATAACATGTCATCTAGTAGTGCCACAACTTCTAAGCAGATATAGGATCTCTTATCTTTAAATAATATAAGATGGTTCCACCATAGACTGCAAAAACAAGCAAGACGGTGAGAGCATGCAATTTTTATAACATGAATTCAGATATTACATCACAGGAAAATTTTTACGGTTTAGCCATTACTATACAACATGATCCGATTGATTGGTGATACAAAAAATTTTAACACCGCTGTGAAGCCATAGTTTGAGCTCTTGTCCATAAAAGGACTTCTCAAAACTTACACATGAGAGACTCACAAAATAATTAGCAATACATGAACTATATATCCCAGTAGTGGACAAAGACAACATTTAGTCTGCTTGACTTGCTACAGACTAACCACCTCATAATCTAAAAGTTATTCGAGGAAACAACCCGCTTTACTCGCTTAAATCTGTCAGATATTTCGTCACCTTCAACAAAAAATGATCTTTCCATTGACCAAAGCTAGCAAAAGGCATGAGACCACAAAATAATGGTAGAAACACAAGCAAAGTAGCATAGAACATAAATCGGCGAATCCAATATGGAAAAACTTTATTCCCCTTTGTTGTTTGCAGCGCAGTGATTGGTCCATGGAGGATTGAGAACAGAGTTGATGTGCAGACAATTGATAAGAAATACAGCAAGCATAGAATCTCCCAGTATAAGAGCCAGACATAACCACTGCCTCCCAATGTATCAACACACAGCTTGCCACAATAGCCACAAGCAACTCCTAACAGCAAAAGGATGAAAGTAACAGGCATTGTCTGTGTTGTTGATGTTGTTGAACGCCAGATGAGCAAATATGCAATGGCACAAATCATCATGACACCAAATCCCATTCTACTCACAACTTGAAATTGACACCACAAAACATTCAACCTTGAATTGAAAGAGGACATTGACTTAGGAGTCCACCAGGAGTTGAATTCCTAAAATGGGAAAAAGAAGAATCATCAATATTTTCTGAAAGAGAAAATATTCATGCTATTATATGCAGCTGAAATCAAAAAAGTTTTATCCTATTTACATCTTACTTCACATTATAGATAACAAAAAGAGGCAAGATGATCACATGAATCTTCTATTATACAACATAAATATATAATCAAGGCAATCTGAAAGAGAAATTTGATTTTTGGTCTAAAGAAAAATTCAACCATATTCTCACTACTATATTTTTTTCTACCATGAAATTACAGAAAAATGCTACTCAAGATATTAAAGGTAAGGATTACTAGCTAATAATATCTCAGAAAAGCTCCCTCATTGAACATTAATCAAAAAGGCAACTAGAAAAATTATTAGAGAACTTTGTCAAACACATAATCTAACTCATATGGCAAGAAATCACTAATATTTCCTATAAATGCTAAGACAAAGCATCATGGATCCCAAAGATTATATATGAAATGAGCATGCAATGGACTAACTGGAGCCAGAAAAAAGGACTATACTAGCCTTCGTTGATGGTGTACATGATGTAGTAGCTTCCGCAAGACGTTGATAGGAATAAACATAAGCTCCGTACATAAGTGAGGATGACATAACAAGCAGACCTGCTATAAGACAGTCAATGCACTTCTTATTCAGCTCACCATATCTCAGATCTTCTAACTGATTCTGGAACTTTTCAGCTTTAAAAGATGCCTTTGACATTCCCATTGATAACTTTGATCTCTCCAGGCGATTTGAATCAAAGTTGAGAGCCAATTGTGTCTCTTTCAGTTTCAATTTTTTCATTGTATAGCCAAGTTCCAATTCCTTGAGGTCATTAGAACGACTTTGCTCGATGACAGATTTCTCAAAAGCACTAAAACTGGAATTATTTATTACAGGCCCTGAAGAGATTGGAGAAAAACAAGCCAATTGGTTTAATTGCCCAGGTACAGCGAGACTGTGACTAACTAAATCCATAGGCACGTTCTCCTTGACCTCTTCACAACTATTTGATTGATCTTCGATTCCAACATGCATGACTGCCTCTGAATAACCATCCTCTAGGATAACATCCCTTTTGCAATCTCCTTTGTCAAGAGTCAATTCAGAAGTTGGAACTTCTCTCCTCCTGTTATCAAATTCACTTCCTTTGTTGTCTGTAGATGTTTCGTAAATTAATTTAAGAGTACTCAGAGTGCTACCAAATGATTGTTCGAAGTTCCTTGTCAGACAATCTAACTTGTCTCCAAAAACCTGTAGCTAGATAGGTAGCCAAAACAAGTGGCGAACAGACATCACTCAGCAAAATGGACTTGCTTAATGTTGGCAAATGTAGTAAAACTGCAATACAGGGATGAATCGGCAGTAAATATCCGGCTTACATTGGCTAAAGATTCTCTGACAGCTGATGTGCACATCTGCAAGTTTACAAATGACGGTCAAGGCTCAAATCAAAATCTCATAAAATTAATCAGCAAGTGTCAAGAAGGCATATAAGGGTTTATGACATCTGCCTCCCAATGTGCTGATTAATTTATTCATTCACAAAAATAACAGGGTAAGATTATCAGGCTGATGATATCAATATTAGATAACACTATTTCCTGGATATCACAATATACAACAAAATAACACAATGAGTCATGTCTGGAAATGCTTCATAAATGGAAAATACCATGGTTAATGAGAACATGGACTGAAAAAGCTGGAGTCAAAGTTTATTACTCAAGTTAGTGTTAAAATTGGGAAAGAAAAATACCAATGAAAGGTGATCTGGAGACATCCTTTCAGCAGCTGCATCTCTTCTATACAACACCTAAAACAAAACAGACCCCATGCACAATATTAATTGATAATTGTAAAACCTATTAATAGTTATAAGAGCTAATTATGTTAGGTATTATCTCTTGGAAAAAAATATTACAGGAGTTTGTATAAGCCAGATCTAATTGATATGGAGGGGTAAATAACTAAATGGGGTTGATAAGGAAAGGGGGAACTGAAGCAACACTTTTTAACTCTATCCAAGGCAATATTCAATATTCAAGAAACATGTGAGAGAAGAATTTACAAGGCAAAATCAGGCACTTAAAATTATTCAAGGCCTAAAAGAATTAAGCTAAACACATGAACCAATTCCATTCATCCCTCAGAGAACACGGACAAAAATTCTAAAATATTAACAGAGGGATGGGGAGAGAGCACATGGAGAAGGTCAGTAATGTTAAGAAGAAGAAGCATACAGCCTTGCATAAAAAGCTACCCCAGAAAATCATGTGTGAGGGGTGACATGGAATGGGCTGAATGCCTGCACAAGTGCCAAGGACTTATATGTCATAGAGACGACCTTCAGAAAGCCTTACGTCCAAAGACTAAGACCCTGAAACAAAAACAAAACCTCTCAAACTACAGCATACCAAGGTCTCTCTTCAAATTTAAACACAAAGCATGACATGCTCCCTATATAAGGCACATACAACGAGTAACTTAAATTGCTGACCAACAGCACCAAATCCACCTTCAAACAACTACCTAACCAATTATCTTCCCCTGGAATATAGTTTCTACTCTCTACACTAACATATTGTTTTGCCTTCTGACAAACCTTAGATTATAACACAACTCTCCATGGAATAAAATCACGTTTAGTTACTTTTGAATGGAAACAGAGAACGAGACCAACGGTTAGCTTTAATGGCGTCATTTGTCATTGTAGACAACACCCAATCATCACAATCACAAATTTCTTCTTAGTCCACAGCCACATCTTAAATGAGCCAAATAAACAGTATGAGGTTGTCAACAAAATAAAGAAGCAAAAAAAGAAAAAGGGGGGGGGGTGGTACCTGAGCTAGAACAGCCGCAAAAGACATTCCTAGAGGAAGCCCCATCGCGGCTACATCACCCCTATTGCGGCGAACGAGGGCTCTAGGATTTCGTCGTTTGCACGTTACCCCGACAACCCTGCGTGATAAACCCATTGAAGAAGGACTTGATGACGACTCAGAAGCATCTAAGGCTACCCTTTTCTTCATTAAAGTTCTCTTCTTGCATCTGTTAAAGCGTTTAACCTCACTATCGATCGGTCCCGGAGGATAATTCTCCACCTTGGGAAGAGAGCTATGGGTATTAGACTCAATGATGTCGGTACCCTTGCCGTCTCTGTTCTCGGTTATATGCATAGGCAGGCAATCACTGCAGCGTTGGGGTTTCACAGATGAAGGGGAAAGAGCATCCATGAAACAAAGAGGGGGAGAGCCAATATTCAAACGTCCAGCGTTATAGAAAACGGAGAGGGAGACAGAAAGAGAGAGTGGGCACGGCCGTTCATCTTCCTTTTACTAGTGGCGTAATACTAAATCCTCAAATGGTCGGGAATCTAGACGAGTTTCTTAGAAGTCAGCCAGTTCCTCCAATTTTGAGTTTGCAAGTAGTGACCTTTTTTTGTTAAAAAAAAAAAAATTGATTTGAACCGATTCTAATTGGCCAATCTACCCGAAACACGATGAAATCTATTGTGAATTAAGTGCTACTTTTATTTTTCCTTTTTTTGATCACAGACAAGCCATGATTTTAGTTGTTATTTTGGCATTGGAGAGTTAGTTATTATTTTCGTGTATTAATACTTTCATCATTTTAGCAGAGTGAAAAGTATGTAATATAGCGAGATGTGTGATTATGGATGGTGACCCCAAGAAAAAAAAGATTCCGACGCCATGGGTCTTCCCATTCATCCCATGAATAAAACTAATTTTGATGAGCATGTTGTTTATACTTTGTTTTAATTGTTTAATTGAAAATTATACTTAAAAACATCTACCTTAACTTTATTCGGTTGGAAATTATAACTAACTTGTGACAGGTATGGTTCCACCCTAAGAAAAAAAAAGGAAATATTTCAAAATTTTGTGATGTCCTTAGACAGTCTAGAACAACGTCACAATATAGATATATTATAGCTCCATTCTCAGTTACATTATTTCAGCATCATATTCTGGTAGATTTAGCTCGACGAATACTCCAAACTGAACTAGTTAATCAGCAACGAAAATTACAAGTTTATAACATAAACATTGCCTTATCACCTCTACCATTCAACCCTATAACGCTGGTTTGCTGCCATCACCCTTGCACCCGCGTCTCCAGGGATCACATTCTGAGCAAGAGCCCTGTTCATGGGACTCTCATCGGCCTCTATGAAGCTCTTTGGACTCACTTGAGACCCAACAGAGTAGAACCCACCATTGAAACTGGCGGACTCAGAATTGGTCAGCTTGTTAATTTCAGCAACCTCATGATCATTAGCTTCTGTTGGAGAGTGATCTTCTTGTCTAGCCATACAACTCTTTTCTCCCTCCGTTTCTCTGTAGTTGTTGAGGTAAACCTTTAAAGGTCCAACATAGTTCTCAAACCCCAACGTTGTCATGGCCCAAAGAAGATCGTCGCCGTTAATTGTCTTCCTCTTCTCTCTTTGGCACTTGTCGGATGCTTCACCAGTAATGAAGCTGATGAACTCAGAAACACATTCTTGGACTGTTTCCTTGGCTTCCTTGGAGATTTTGGCATTGGCTGGGAGTGCCCTTTTCATGATGCGGCTCACGTTGGCAACGGGGAGGAACCTGTCTTGCTCTTTACAAGAGATGTCCCCAGATGTTGGGCTTCCCACAGGGCTGCTTTGGTTTCTCTTCCCTGTCATGTTCAGAAGAACAGAAGAAACTCAAGCTAAAGAAGATTTTTCCCTCTTTCCCTTCTCTCTCTCTCCCTCTCTGCGTGTGTACGGCTAAAAGTGTAGAAGCACAAGTGCCGGGTGGGTGCTGGAGTTTTTTTATAAGCTAACAAAGGCTGGGAAGATTCAAAATGGATAAGGTGAAACACGGGTTGATGTGTAAGCCAGGTGAGAAAGCAAACTACGATGAGGACGATCTCAGAGGGGTGTCTTTATATTGTGGATTGCCAGGTCTTAAAATAATCTAAATTACTCTTAATAAAATGATTTCACTATTATTATTATTTAAAAAATAATGATGTTGATCTCATTGAGCTGGAACTTACAATTTTCCATAATGGTCACGCAAAAATTGAAAAAATAAAGTCAGATTTAACACCTTTATGTATAAAGTTTATTGAAAAAGATAAAAAGAATAAATAGAAAGGATCAACAGCTGCAATGTCCGTCAGATAAATATCATTCTGGCATCCAGTGACAATTTAGTCTTGCGAGAAATTATAGAGTTTAAATAGCATATTGGAGGCCAGATTAGGCAATCAAGTTCAAAGTAAAAGTTGAGTTCAAGTTGTGACTATCCGATTTGCTAAAACTACTAGTCTGGGACCATCTTTCCTGGGCACTCACTCTGTGAAAAGAGAAGTGACTTCCAGATGGTATTACAAGTTAAGACTATATTGATCAAATTTTGGAAAAAAAAAAAAAAAAGTCCTTGTGAAAAGTTAAAACTGTAGCGTGAATTTTTTTAGACCAATGCATATGATATTTTCTTGTACGGCCGAAGTGGATCAAAAGGATGAAGCACTAGCATATATGCTTTTCACTTTGCTCTGCTTTTTGTGTTTCTATCTCTCTGTCTCTCTCTCACATCGAGATTCTTCGGCCACAACCCTACTGCAGTAGAGTATCGTTTCAAAGCATCTCAAGTTAGTCCCAATTTTCTACTTTTCTTCGTGACTCCTTCTTGGATCAATGCAATGCAACGAAGAAGCTAATGTTCAGCTAAATTAGGGTAGCAAAATAATAAAAACAAAAAGTGACACTTTCTCTTTTGCTTTTCCTCTATTCGAATATGTCTCAAACTGACTTGGTTCTTTGATCATTTCCAACCTGTCAAATCTCACTAGCAGTATTGTATGGAAAAATATCAGAACCTCGCGGACAAAAGCTATCGAACAGGCTTCTGACACATGGAGCCTTTTGAAGCTACATCTTAATTACCCCTCACTGACTCTCTCAATTAGATCTTTCTAAATATTGCTCCATTCTTGCCAGATTCATGTACGAAATTGGGTGGGCTTCCCACTAATCATTGACATGGAAAATGGGAAACATCAAAATTTAATAATTATCTATTATGGTTTGAAAATTTTGAAGTTTCAGACTTCTGGTTCAATTCCAAAATTAGATTTAATTGTAAATCTGGTATGCTATTTTTTGAAGTAGGACGTGATCATACACTTGAAAGTACGATGTAGAATGTGGTTTCTCATCATCCCATTAGACTCTGTTTTTATTGTCTTCCAATTTCCATCACTGTGATTAGTACTACAGCCAAAACATAACTACCTCTGAATTGTGAATTATCTACGTTATCTGCTCATGACATTGATCCAAGTAAAAACTTGGTTGGAACCCAAGTGAAAAAAGGTTCGCACTAACGTTGCTTCGTCCACCTTTATTGTCCTAGTGGAATTTACAGTTGTACACTAAGTTATCTTACCAGCATACAAACATCTACTAGATTTCACTCTGGGTGTTCACCAATTTCTTGTTTCTTTGCTTCTTTTGGTAGTTTTGTCTGCTAAGCTGTACCTCTGTTTCGATCCCACAATTAAGAACAAGTGAACTCGTCTACATTTGTGTAATCACCCAGCTAGCATACACTGGTTTTTAAGTGTAATTAAGCTGGCTCTTGCTATATGGGTGATAACTTGAAATGCTAAATCCAAAAGCTTTGCCCATTTTAGATGCAGAATTGAATTGTTTACAGTGTTCTTGTCTATAAACCAATATTTGTAGCGAGTTTGGTCAAATGGGTACGTAATCAGCCTAAGTTTTTTATGTTTTAAGGTTCGAAATTTGAAATATATTTGTGTTTTTTAATAGCTTAATGCGTGAAGATTACATCATGCTCGGTTTTGAATGGTCTTTGGTTCTGCATATGTCGGTAGCTTGAGGATTATTGTTGACAACTGCATAAAACAATTTGCAAAGATTTAAACTATTGTCTGTTTTTCTTTTATTTATGTTCCATTTGCGAATCTGCTTGCCGGCTCACAGGGATTGTTAGAAAAGTCATATAACATCGCAATCAGAAATAAAATGCAGCCAAATGAAGACTGTAAACGACGATGCACTGCTCAGAACGCAGCAGGCCGTATTCAGTAGTGAGAAGATTCTCGAGTAGTTAACAGCTTAAAAACAGCCATTTATTTATTTCTCTATTTTGATATTTTCTAATTGAAATACAACATTGGTGATTGGAATAGAAGATTAAATCATCGATTGTATAGTTTTGAACCAAACGGTCACTGTTCATATAATTATGATTTTTAACATTTCTCACATCAAAGTCTTTTGAAATTTAAGCATATAGTTTTATCTCTGAACATATTCTATGTCAAAATTGAGATATAGGTTAGGTTGAGTTAAGTCAAATTATATTAAATGTTAAGTTTGGTTTATAAAATTATTTCTGTTTTATAATTGATAAAAAAATTGATTTTTAATTGGAATTTTTTTAAAATACATGTTAAGTTTGGTTTATAAAATCATTAAAATTTGTAATTTATTCTGTCATTAATAATTTAATATTTTATGTATACATCATATATATATATATATATATATATATTAAAATAATAACGACATGTTTAATTATTAACAAAAATATTAATGATGTATTTAGTAACACATATAAAACATGTTTATGACATATTAATAATAGAATAAATATTAAAATTAATAAAAAGATCATTTTTATTAAATTATTAAAAGTAGATAAATTAAATTTATATTATAAATTAGAGAAATTAAATTGAAGTGTTTTCAAAAATAAAAAATTAAATATAATTAAACTTAAATTATATATTAATATATAGAAATAAATAAAATAATATATTTTATTAAAAATATATGTCACTTAAAAAAATAAAAGTTAACGCGATTCTCTCGCATGATATATATACCAACTAATCTCCCTGAACCGCTTCTGAACACGTAAGCTTAAAGCGTACGAATAATTTCCAGCCAACCGGAAGCCTCCACGCGCCCGTGGATCCAGAGTCCAGACAACCCGCGAAACTGTCTCACCAATGAAAATTCCCAAAACTTTCACGGCTCATCTTGCCACATGCCACGTGTCCCATTTATCTCCACCCCTTTCCCTCCTTTCTTTCATATTTTCAGGTAATATCAGGATTATTATTTTTCTACTTCTCTGTCTTGTTCGTCTTCTACTCTTTCACTGTCACATTCGAAGCCCCCTCTCCAGTCTCCACCCTTTCTAGCCATGAAAATTAGGGTTCGAGTTTGATTCATACTTTTCTAAAGAGCACTTATCGATGGCTACGTCTTATCTAACATTGCCTGAACTCAGTTTTCTTTCTCCACAAGCTGCTTTCAAGCGTCGTCTCGTTCTCTCTAGAATTTGTCCATGTAAATCTATTTTTAGGCACTCTGGGTACAATGTTGCTCTCCCTATGCAAATTCGCGCCATCAGAGAAGAAGGTGCTTCCATTGAAGTGAGAAGGAGTGAATTGGTCGAAAGAGTGAATGATATGGAATGGAGTGGCAATGGAGTTGCTGGTGGTAGCACCAGTGAGAGTGATCACGGTAACAATGGCTACATAAAGGGATATGTAAATGGAAGCTTGGGCGTGACAGAGAGCGAGAATGGGGTCAGCAACGGAAGCTTAGTGAAGTATTTAAGTGGAAATGGTGTAGCGGCGGAGTTGGTGGAAGATGTTGAAGCCTCCAAACTGAGGGAGGATGGAAGGAAGAAAAGAATAGAGGAGATTGGCAAAGAAGATGCATGGTTCAAACAAACTGGTAAAGAACAGGTTGAGGTACGAGTTCTTGATGTTGGTTGATGTTTTGGGCTCTGATTATCGTAATTATGTTTAAGATTCCATAATTCAGATGAGCATGTGAATTTGGCAGGTTGCTGTTGCACCCGGAGGTCGTTGGAGTAGATTTAAGACCTACTCGACAATCCAGAGAACTTTAGAAATTTGGGGATTTGTTCTAACATTTATATTTAAGGCTTGGCTAAACAACCAGAAGTTCACTTACAGAGGTTTGTCAATTGTTGATTATAATTATTCAAATCATTGAAAACAAATGGTTTAGGGCATTGCTAACATAGTAACGTGACTTGGTGCTACTAAGCTCGAATTCTATTTTCTTCCATAGGCAAGGTTGTTCATTCAATAAGTCAAAAACTGACTCGATTGCGCAAACTCAAGGTGGGAATTTGTGGTAATAGAAGGAGTAGGAGTTTCTGCTATCTGAAATGGAATCTAAAACCAACAAGTCAAAAACTGACTCAGTTAAGCATCATTCAGTATTCGTTGGTTTGCTGATATTATGTTAGTTGCGTCAGCTTTTGAGTGATTGAAATCATAAACCAACCAGTAGGGATGTTACTAGATTATGTTATAGTACTGACGTTAATATCAGATGTGGAAATTAAAATCAATTGCTCAAGAGGGGAAGTGTGTGGCATGGAAAATCTATTTGATCTACTATATCCTTTTTCATCATCTGGCCTTATGGGAGATCATAGAGTCCTTCTTCATGTCCACTTATTACTAATAATGATTAACCAGAATGTGCTAATTTGGAATTTTTTAGAGCATTTGAAGCTTGGACAGGCAATGTGCTTCTGAAACTGATCTGTTTTCCCCCAGTCCTATACTTACATATGAACTAGAAGTCTAGAAGTTGGTGTAAAATTTGTGGCAGGTTCATTATGTTAGCTAGAGTTGACTCTTACCACACTATTAACTTCCGAGTGCATGCTAAGGATTCAACTATTGTTCTCATTGTTACCATCGTTTCCATTACTAGTTTTTTTGTTTGTTAATGATCTTGTTACCGTGTTTATTCTATGATAATTATTAATATTATTTTCTTTAAGGACTATGCCTAACAGCAAAGAAATCTTTTAACACAAGTGGTTTTGATTGGATTTCTAAGAATTTCTAGGGCGCCACTGTCTGTATTTTATCATATTCAAATATATGCAGGAGGAATGACTGAGGAGAAGAAAACCTTAAGGCGAAAGACCCTTGCCAAGTGGCTGAAAGAAAGCATTCTGAGATTAGGTCCTACATTCATCAAAATTGGCCAGCAGTTCTCGACAAGGGTGGACATTCTTCCTCAAGAATATGTTGACCAGTTGTCAGAACTCCAGGTTAAATTGATTTGATTTTGAACACTATTTATAAGATTAATTCACTACATCAAGATATTGTGAACTTGCATCCGCTATATTGCCTTTCATATGATTAAGAAGTAGCACAACTACTGGTTTGCCATTCTTGATACGGTATTGTTGTTTTTTATTTTATTGTGGACATCTTTTGTGCCTCAAGGTATTTGACGGTATTTGTAGTGTTTTACCTCTTTATGATCTTATGAGTGTTGATACTAAAAACTAATTGGAATGACTTAGTCTATTGTATATCCCAGAAAGAAAAGACTTTCACGCTGAGAATTTTTTTTACTAAAACTGCAGGTCTAGTTGTGGAAAAGAAAAGAAAACTATGCAAATATATTATATGTGATTGTCTGTGCCTGTTTCCTTCTATTGCAAATATTCTGTTAATTTGTTCATAACTTTCAGTTGCGAGCAATGATGAGGAAGGTATTAATCTTAATTTTTTTATTTATATTTTATGATAATTGAATGCTAATAGTTTCTGAAAAATCTTGTGATATATTCCTACGCAAATTCATTATGGTTTAGGCACATTGTTAGGTGGAATTCAATATATTAGAAACAAACTTTCCTTTTTCAATGTTGAATAGAGGCGTTGTTATCCTTACTTCAATTCTTAAGTTCTTAGACACATCTTGTTAATCTATTTTGGTAGTAAATGGTGTTCTTTGAGAAAGTTAATAAGAGCTAGAATGGATTACTTTAATTTTAGAAAGCTGATGAAAAAAATACCCATGATGGAAAAATAAAAATATAAAAACATAGAACTGAAAGAGAAAAGTATATAAAGGTTGTGTCTTGGGGCCTAAGTTAACTTGCTTTTTGGCTTTAGGAGTTAACTTACTTTTTGGCTTCAGGATCAAGTTCCTCCCTTCCCCTCGGAGACTGCTTTAGCTATTGTTGAAGAAGAGCTTGGAGCTTCTATAGGTGATACCTTTGATTGGTTTGACTATGAGCCAATAGCTGCTGCAAGCCTTGGTAAGCATAGCTTTCGTTTGCATGTAATTGTAATAGAAAGTTTGTGTAATCAGTGAAGAAACCAAGATTGAGTCCACCTAAGTTTCATGTGTCATATTTGATGAGAAGAAATAAATAGTGAACACTTCTACTTTTCTGAATGCAGGTCAGGTTCATCGTGCAAGATTAAGGGGACAAGAGGTTGTTGTTAAAGTGCAAAGGCCTGGTCTCAAGGATCTTTTTGATATTGATCTAAAAAACCTGAGGGTTAGTGTTATAAGACTTTGTTATAACACTTATTCTTCTGGTGCTGCATGCAAAATTGACACTATTTTGTGATAATTATTATTTTTAATTTGCTTTCCTCTTTCATTGCATAAACAACTGCTACTTGAGTCTTTTCTTTTCATCCAGGTCATTGCTGAATATCTTCAAAAAGTTGATCCAAAATCAGATGGTGCAAAGAGGGATTGGGTAGCTATTTATGATGAGTGTGCGTCTGTCTTATATCAGGTGATAACATTTTGGACAGTTTCTGCATTCTAAGTTACTTGAGATTAACTGAAGAAAGATATATGTCTAGCCCTCTATCACCATCATATCGGTTAAATTCTGCATTTGTTAAGTTTAACATTAAGACTACCAAAGCTAGATGTAAGAAAATTGTCTGAATTATACCTGCTTGATTAGTGAGAAAACAGTCAAATATCGGGCAAATGCTCATTCAGGTTTTGGTTCCTGCTTGATTAGTAGCACTTTCTTGTTTCGGTATGATGTCTGCGTATGTTCGCAGCGCATCTTCAACTTTATTTTTTCCTGTCACTTCACACCAATTAACAATTTTCAGGAGATTGATTACACCAAGGAAGCTGCTAATGCAGAGCTATTTGCAAGTAACTTTAAAAACATGGATTATGTAAAAGTCCCTACAATCATCTGGGATTATACCACACCACAGGTTCAACCTTCATTGCGCATTGATATATAGCGACTGTATGTCTTCTTCATTTTAGGTCTCATAACTATTATTTTCTATTACTAAATTTTTTTTCTTATGCAGGTTCTGACGATGGAGTATGTTCCAGGAATCAAAATAAACAAAATACAAGCTTTAGATCAGCTGGGTGTTGACCGCCAAAGGTTAATAGAATCTCTATTGTTTTTTATGCCAAATTATTATTGACATGTTACCTTTTAGGTCTATACTTCACATCTGAGAATGGCATCTAAATTTTCAATTAATTGTGATGTTGGTCTCATCTTCTACAGGTTGGGTCGATATGCTGTTGAGTCATACTTGGAACAAATTCTATCGCATGGTTTCTTCCATGCTGATCCTGTGAGTTCTTGCTGGTGGAATTGATGAGTGGTTATAGAGCTCTTTTTATTTTTGTGTGGATTCTTTAGCTGGTATATTGTGTAGAGAAACCAACATGGAATGTAGGCTTATGCTGTAACATTCAAGCAGCTATTCCTGTGATGAAGGATAAAATTGATATTTTCCCTTTGGTTCTTGAAAGCACCTTCTGCCTGTCATATTCACAGTTGTCTTGCAAGTTCTATCTTCCTTGACATTTTCCAGGGGCCAAATGTGAGTTTAAGGAATAGTGGTGCTACACATCTAAATCTATGCAAGACATAGTATTATTTGAAACTAATAGAACTTAGGCTGTAAGTCTCTGATATAAACTGATAAAAAACAAAATCTAGTACACAATATATAGTAAACAGCTGTTTCACCACCTGAACACATGTTATAGATAACTGTAAAGATATTACTGAAACATTCTCATTCCTTGCAATCCTCTTTGGCTGTGACATCAAGAAATGTGCAACTGTACTATAATACCATAAGATTTGTATATTCTTCCAACCAAATGGCTATGAGTTGTCATTGTGAGTCTGCATTGTCATGCTTTTCTCCTTTTTTTCGGATCAATGTTATATGTGAGGACTCTTTAGTTCTCATGTTTCATAATTATCATTCAGGAGATCTGATATTTGGTGCTCCTTTTTACTTGCAACTAATATGCATTCACGTTCTGCCTGCAGCATCCTGGAAATATTGCAGTTGATGATGTCAATGGTGGCCGATTGATCTTTTATGATTTTGGAATGATGGGAAGGTATGTTCTTTGGTTTATCTGGCTATTTAAAAATTTAATTTACCAGAATGCCACATCTTGAGCTTGTTGAGATGATTACCTCAGCAAATACTACCTCTGTTGCACCTTGCAGTATCAGTCCAAACATCCGAGAAGGTTTGCTTGAAGTATTTTATGGTGTTTATGAGAAGGATCCGGATAAGGTAATTGTTTTTCCTTCTATGGTCTCCCATCATGCTATGAATATTTATTAAAATATCCCATTCTTGACTTAAATCCTTAATATATAAAGTTCTTGCAATGTTGTAGGTCCTTCAAGCAATGATTCAAATGGGTGTTCTTGTCCCAACTGGAGATATGACTGCTGTTAGACGAACAGCACAATTCTTCCTCAACAGGTAGTTTATTAAATCCCAAGAGACGAGTTAGTGGTATTAAATCATGAGTGGAAATTCCTCATCTGCTCAGGGACATATTATTTATTTAAGTCAAATTTATAATGCTAAGAATGCAGAGGTCACTTAAAGTGTCCCACTAATGGAAGAATAGAAGCCTTTCATCAGAAAAGAAATTTTTTGCAAGGTCAATGAGGAACAGTGGTTTGTTTGCTTTGAGATGATGGCCATTCTTCCTGATTAGTTATGTTAGAAATATACTGACATTTATTTGAAGTCTTTATTGCACATTTCTGACCAGTTGTTGATTCCATTAGGTTTTTCTCTTCTTTCCGCACTCGTACTTTTTTGGTAGAACAAGTTACCTGTACTAATTCCTGCCAAAATCTGTTTGGAAATATTATTGAACATTTCTGACCATAAGTTCTGCAATTTTTAATTATCTTACAGTTTTGAAGAGCGACTGGCTGCACAAAGAAGAGAAAGAGAAACAGCAGTGGCTGAACTTGGATTTAAAAAGCCATTGAGTAAGGAGGAAAGAATAACGAAAAAGAAACAACGCCTGGCTGCTATAGGTAATTTACCTGGTGTAATTGTATGCGTGTTGTTAGATTTAGATTATTTAGTGGATGTAAAGCACACAGCAATTATTGATGATTAATTTGGTCATGTATGAGAAAGAAAAAGGGTGAATAACCAGGTTAGAATATTTAGCTTGTAAGTTATGGCCCATCTAACCCACAACAGGTTATCCCTTTTATTTGTTGTGCTATTGGTTCAATAATACTTGTGGTTTATTAAAAAAATTATCCACTAGCTTACATGCCTTGTATTTAATCTTCAATTGTTAAACTAATTAGGTGTTGTGTTCTCTTAGTTCGATAACACTATGCCACCCTTAGGTATACCACTTGCTAACTTTGAAAAGTGATGTTTGGTACTCATAGCTGTCTCTCTTTAAACAGGTGAGGATTTATTATCCATTGCGTCAGATCAACCCTTCCGGTTTCCTGCTACATTTACATTTGTCGTTAGAGCCTTCTCAGGTAAATATAAAATAAGTTTTACTATGTCAATTTTGCCTCCACGAAATTGTCAAGTAAGGCCACAAGTCAATGTTTTCTGTGCAGTGTTGGATGGCATTGGAAAGGGCCTTGACCCACGATTTGATATTACTGAGATTGCCAAACCGTGAGTATTGTCTTCGTAGTTGTAATTTTTTCAGAATGTTTTTAACTATTAAAGTTATATGTTTAATTTTTTTGCATATCTAATACAACTGGCGTGCCATGTAGTTATGCTCTGGAATTGCTAAGGTTTCGTGAAGCAGGGGTTGAAGTTATCCTCAAGGCAGTCCAAAGCTCTTTCTACAGTTCTTGTATTTAGTCTAATTATATGATTTCCTTTCTGAGATCCATCTTATATGTACAGGACTTCAGGAAGAGATGGGACAGGCAGTCTAAAGCATTTTACAACTTATTTAGGCAGGGTGATAGGGTTGAAAAGCTTGCTGAAATTATCAGAAGTTTGGTATTTCTTGAAATTCCATTGATATGATTGGAGTTATTTATTTAATTTGGACCTTTCAATGGTTTCTCATATTCTAGATCAGTGCTTATTACACTTGATTTTCTACAGGAGCAAGGTGATTTGAAGCTCCGGGTTCGAACTTTGGAATCTGAGAGGGCATTCCAACGTGTTGCCACTGTCCAGAAGACAATAGGGAATGTGAGTCAAGCTAGGCCGTAACTCATTGAAATTGTTTACTTGTCTATTGGGACTTGGTTTGAGTCCATTCTACTACCTGTGAATATTCATATATTCTCATTTCATTGAGGTATGCAAGGCCTTCAAATTTATTATCTACTGTAAATAACCCTTGGCTGGTGTATGATCATACATGCAATTGCAACAATTGTTAAATTATAATAATGGGAATGGATATCTCCACTACTTCATCATGTGCGGGCAACTGCATGTATGTAAATGACTGTAATGCTCATTTTATCATTTTCTAGTACACAGCCGTTTGCATTACAGGGTGACCGTGCATCATGCATGCATGTATTTTTGTATGTAAGCTGCTGTGAATGTACACAAATGCTGGTGTATGTTCATACATTGAAATCCTATTAGTGGACATCTTTTAACGTACTTTACAAAATCTCAATTCTTCAACATCTTCAATCGTTTGTTAAGGTTAATGTATATTATTATCAGAGGAAAGGCCAAGAAAATCTGTTATGTATAATGCATTTCTCATTTACCATTTTTTTAACTAACAGGCAGTAGCTGCTGGGAGTCTAATAAATCTTGCAACAATTTTGTACCTCAATTCTATTCGTGTAAGCTGTTCCCGCCCTCACTTTCTTTTTTGTGGTTATTATCAAGTCAATTACTTGATTCTCTGGTGTTAGTTTCTTGTTCCTTAGCTATGAGCTATCTTTTTCAGGTGCCTGCCATTATAGCATATGTCTTTTGTGCATTCTTCGGTTTTCAAGTTCTCTTTGGAATTGTTAAGGTCAAGAAGTTTGATGAACGGGAACAATTGATAACTGGGACTGCATAAACAACTGGCAGGTGAATCTTGTACTATAATTTCAAAAAACTCATACTTAATCTGTTAATGTTAAGATGTGTCACAAGAATGTCTTGTAGGTGGAGAAAAAAGTTATTGAGCAGAAATTGTTTTTCCTTGGTATCTCAGATGTAGGAAATTAAAAAACCTCATGATTGGTGTTACAATTAAAAACCATTCAAATTATACATAGAATAACCCAGAGTGTGAAAATCTTGGATTCCTAGGCATCAATATTCTCATTTTGTATTATGATGCTAGCACACTAATTGTAAGCATCCGAGTTACTGGGATATCATGAATACTGGTATAACAATGCTGATGTAAAGAGTTGGTTATATTTTAAAGATCCAAGTGGAGTGTGTTAAGGATTATTTAGCTGTCTCCTTGACATGTGCACCTAAACTTTTTTCCTTCCTTTGATAGGGCCCATGGCAGATTTAGGACGGATGTATAGCTCATACTAACGTCATGATTGCAAGTTAACCTCCAGAACATCGAAGGGATTAAGAGGTCAAAGATGTTATACCTAACATCTTGAAAGACATCAGCTTGCAAATGAAATTTCAACGGGCAAGCACGTGTGAAGGTTTGTAGAGGCGAGAGGCTTCTTCTGTTTACCTGATACTTGCTGAAAAGATAATGTTGCTTTAAGGTAGCCAATTGGCTGACTAGACAAGGCATTTTTGTCATTAACCTGGGCCCCCAATTTGTTCAAAAATCAACAGTTTATTAGTTAGTCTTGTATTTTTTTTTTTGGGGATAGTGTAGGGTTTATTGTTGTAATTACCATATGGTGTGGTGCAGCACCCAACAAAAAGTGAGTGGTAAACTAACGCACATAGATATGTTCAAATGAAAATGAAAATAAAAATGTAAGTGTTTTTTTTATTTGGACTGTTTTTAATTTTTATTTTGATTGAAAACTAAAAATAGATATAAAAATGCTTTTATTTGTTGTTTTTGATTTTCATATTTAAAAAATATTTTTATAATTATTTTGAATTATATATATAATGTTGTATTGTTTATATAATTATAAAATAATAAAAATAAAAATAAAATTATATAATTTAAAATAATAAAAATACAAATACAAATTAAACATATTTTTAAAAATGTAAAAAAAAAAAAAAAATTTTATAAATCAAACGAACCTTAACTATTGTCCTACATGTGGATCTAGGTTGGTGCCCCCCTCCCAATTACCTGATTCGGCTTACCCTTTCTTTTAAGACGATCTATACCATGGCCCTCTAGTGATTTAAGAATTTCAACTTACCGGCACCCTGGTCTTCATGGTAGGCTTTATAAGGCTATGCCGTGAGTCACTGGGTTCAAATGCTGGATCAACTAGAATCCCACTCATTCTGCTGTTATAAGTTCAGGTAGGTTTTCCTGTCCAAAAAAAAAAAAAAGTTCAGGTAGGTTTTCATTCAATTCTAATTACCAAATCAATTAGTAACAAGAGGGCAAATGCACGTTCTCCTTCCTATACTTTCTGTTCCCTCTAACCAAACAAATATACATTGAATTTGAAGCTGTATGGGTTCATAGTCTTATGAAACCCAAATTAAACAAGAAAATTTTCTTGTATTATAATTTAGAATAAGAGCCCTGAGTTGAAGATGTTTGGCAAAATACTAATTTGTGTAAGAAGTTTTGATAGGTGAAATTTTAGCATTTTCTGTTACTCACTACTTAATTTTATAAAGTATTTAGCGGTATTTGTTGTGATAACAAATCATCATCTCGCAAAAAAGAAAGAAAGAAAAAGAAAATGTTATTAAGTCCTGGAGGGATCATGATTTACGTCATAACGGGAACCCATTGTATCTCCAAATGCAGTCAAACATTCCAAGTGTTGGAAGGTGCTACATTACCTGAAGGCTTGAACCAAATTTTACACTCAAAACTACCAAGCATTATTTAGTCGCACTTTATTTTCATAGATTATTTTCAGCTTTTAATCGGGATGTGGTCGACGTCATGAGTTCTGTAGAAATTGATGAGGCAAAACTTCCGTCATATTTGACTCGCTATCATAACTTGGTAAATGGCACGACAAATAAGGAAAAGGGATGGATTGTTACATTTACTGAGTAATGATTACATAGATATGGCAAATTATTATTATATTATTATAATCCTCTCATTATCTTTTATTTTCAGAAATTTTTTATTACAATTTTTTTGTATGAAAACTGAATCTCTTCAACTGAATTTGACCGAATTGGATTTAAAAAGTCACTTAGAGTTGGGCTAAGTGATTTGAATTTTTTATTTATTTATAAAAAAATAGGTTTATGATTATTGATTTATTTTTTAAATCCAATTAAATCAGACAGACTAAGCTGACTTGGTTTAATTTAAATTTTTTAAATAATCTAAAAATTTGATCAAATTGATAATTGGATCAACATGAACCATATTCTTGTTCACTCATACTGGAAAGTAGGGGTGTTCAAAATTGAACCGGACCGATTAAACCGAACTAAATTGATCAAAAATCGAATGAAACTGATTAATATCAGTTTTGTTCGGTTTAATTTTTTAAAAAAAAATTGACCAGTTCGCTTCGATTTTCGGTTAGACTCTATCCCAATCGAACTAAACTGAACCGAACCGAATTCTTTTTAATATATTTAATTTATATTATTAAATTTTTTTTTATTATATTTTAAAAATATTTTATATAATTTTTTTAAATTTTTTGAAATGAGCCCAAAAAATTTTAAATGGACTCAAAATTTTTTAAAAAAAAAACTTTAAAAAAAATTTAAATGAGTCAAAAATTTAAAAAATTTGACAAATTTTTTTTTTTAAAAAAATCAAACCAAATCGAATCTTCTTTTATTGGTTCGATTTTATAAATTCTACCCAAACCGATTAGATTCAAAATTTTTTATCTTTTTTAATGATCAATTCGATTTAATTAAAATTTTAAAACTAAATCAAACAGACTCCTACTGAAAAGACGGTATTTGAAACAACTTTCCTTTTCGTCGAACATTATGACATTAGTAATAATCGGTCTCTTTCTTCTACATTAAAAGCATTTACACGGATTTATATTAAAGTCTTAGCAAATCAGTGGTACTGGCCACCCACTAATCAAGTTATTCAAAGCTGTGGTCAAGTTAACCCATTTTGGTACATCATCCTCTTTCTTCTTCGGATCCCCAGTTGTCGAGCCCATAACTTAATAACGCCGTCCTTTCGTTTTTTTTTTGTTCGGTTGAGCTTTGGTATCGAATCTTTTTATAGATATTTATTATTAAATTATTTAATAAAAATATAATACATAAA
Organism: Gleditsia sinensis; assembly: GCA_037074535.1. NCBI lineage: Eukaryota > Viridiplantae > Streptophyta > Magnoliopsida > Fabales > Fabaceae > Gleditsia > Gleditsia sinensis. Next base: position 1,652,711 of record CM073464.1, on the reverse strand, counting down.
TATTTAATTAAATTTTTAAATTTTTAATATTATTTATTTAATAATTTTATTAAATAAAAATTTTGATTATAAATATTTAAAAATTATACTCAATTTACCCGCGCATGCGACAACGAAAGTGTAAGAGTAGGGAACAGGAAAAAAATCTACGTGGAAGAAACTAATTAATGTAGAAGATGACGGCGTGCAGAGGCGTTAAATGCATGTGCGCGTAGGGTTCTATCGAGAGAGAGTGTATAGACGCTCGCACTTGTTCAGTCAGACACACAGAAACGCACAGCCACAGAGAGACAGAGAGAGAAAGATGGAGAGAGGTAGAGGACGAGGTCCTTGTCCTTTCCAGACTGTAGTTACTCAGTCGCACCCACATTTCTCTCCACCTGACCAACACCAAACCGCCATTTTTAACGGATTCCTCCGCCTCTCTTCTACTTCTTATTTAATAAAACCCTAGCTGTACCTGCACTTTCTCTCTCTTAAACACATACTCTTGAAACTTCATTCCTCTCTCTCTCTCTCTCTCTACCAATGAATCGTTAAGGTGGCTTTCCACATTTGCTCCGATGAATCCCATGCCCAACTTCCCTGTTACGGTTTTCTTCCTTTGTGTCCTTTCTTTGCTCTTTTCAGCTTCCGCCTCAGCATCTGAGCTCCGAGCTTTACTCGAATTCAAGAAAGGGATTCAAACAGATCCGCTTGGTAGAGTTTTTGACTCATGGAAGCAGTCTTCAGTTACAGACGCCAACAACTGCCCTCGCTCTTGGACTGGTGTTTTCTGCGACGCTGAAACCGGCAATGTCACTGCCATAGTTCTCGATAGGCTTCGCTTGGGAGGGGAATTGAAGTTTCACACTCTGCTTGAACTCAAAATGTTGAGAAATCTCAGCCTTTCAGGAAATGATTTCACTGGTCGGCTACCCCCGGCATTGGGGACGTTGACTACTTTGCAGCATTTGGATCTTTCTGACAACAAGTTCTACGGGCCGATCCCGGCCCGGATCAATGAGCTTTGGGGATTAAATTACCTGAATTTGTCCATTAATAACTTCAAGGGTGGGTTTCCTGGTGGGATCAGTAATCTTCAGCAGCTGAGAGTGCTGGATTTGCATTTCAATGAACTATGGGGTGATATTGGTGATGTCCTGTCGGCATTGCGGAATGTGGAGCATCTTGATTTGAGCTACAATAAGTTCTTCGGGGGGCTCTCGCTTGCCGTGGAGAATGTTTCGGGCTTGGCGAATACGGCTCATTTCATAAATTTGAGTCATAATAGATTAAATGGTCGGTTCTTTGAGGGTGATTCAATTGCGTTGTTTCGTAACTTAGAAGTATTGGATTTGGGTAATAATCAGATCACCGGGGAGCTTCCATCGTTTGGGTCATCACCGGTTCTTCGAGTCTTGCGACTTGGGAATAATCTATTATATGGGTCAATACCGGATGAATTGTTAGAAAGTTCTATGTCATTGGAAGAATTGGATCTTAGCAGCAATAGATTTACGGGTAAATAATTTCGTTTTCACTTTTGAAAACATCTTTCCTATTATCCGCTTTTGCACCAGCACTGAAAAAATGGGTGTGACTAGCAAGAGAATTCGTTTAGCATACTAATTTTAAGTAACATCAAATCTTCCAGGACTATATATGGGTCTTTGTTGTACTATATTTTTCTCTTAATCTCATTCAACGTGCATATGTCGTACTCGACCATGATCATCTCTAACTATTTGAGCAGTGATTGATATTTATCTTTCTTTAATTTGTCTTGTTTGGTTTGTTTTGGGGGACTTGAAGGAATTGTCTCGTTCATTAAAACAAAAAATGTCATCATGAAAAACTCTAGTTTGCTGGCTGTTCAGCTATACACTAGTTGATTTTGATATTTAATACAGATATCTGATCTTAAATTCTACTTCTATTCCACCTTCTTACTACTTGAGCTAATATGAAGAGAACTTGGACATAATAATATACGTTCATACTCTACATAGAAGGATTCTTAAAAGAAGAAGAAGAGGGGAAGCTGCAGATGCTTACATACATGTGTGTCATGCATTTTTGAAATGTGAGGTACTGATAGGTGCATAAGAAATGCTGGGAGCCCTTTGATCACAGTTTTTGTTCTGCCAAAAAGCTAGTGATGAGAAGTGGAGGTAAATGAAGAATGTTTTAATGAAAGGGGGTGGTAGAGAGACAATCAAACAGACAGACACTCTACAATCAGACAGACAGGGGTTGGGAAGAAGGGAGCAAGAGGGGAAGGGAATCATGAGAGTGGTGTGCTGATAAATATATGCCTACATTGCATAATTGTTTTGTTGTCCTTAGGGACCGGCCTACACAAGCTATCGAGGTTCAAGGCAACTGACATACCTTGAGCATCGTGGGTTAATATACACACACTTAGAACTTTAGAAAAATGGCAATGATGGTCTCTGGACTCCTGTTTAAAGTTGTTAAGGACCAATTTCAGACAATAAAGTATGCTTTCAATTTGGTTACTCTGCTCTGGCTGCATAGGAATCTATTTCTTATTAGCTCATGCAACTCTGGAATTTACTGTCATTTGCAATGTTAAAACCATTTGTTGAGAAAGAAATCATATGAAGACTAATACCAGCATTGAAGTTTTTAAGCGTTCAGTAAAATTTTCTTTATTTTGACTTTTGTTGTCTAAGTCTCTAGGTTTCCATTCTATAAGTAAGCATGCTTCTATATTTGCTCTTGTTGCATGTATCTTCCAATTTTATCTTTCGACAGTTTGTCCTTATCTAATTGGGCATTATTAGCGTTGGTCTCATTGCACCTCATAAGGATAATAATTTATCTCGTGTGTGTGTGTGTGTGTGTGTGTCATATACGTCAACCCCTTCAGGTGTGGGATTGGGGATTGAAAACCTTCATATATTCATGTGACAGACCTTATAACATGGTTGAATGTATTAACATATGTAATTCACCCTTATGTAACTCTTAAAAATTGCAGTTTGGAAACGCATAGTAATTTTGTTTTTAAAACATTTAAGTATTTGGTGCATTGTGTAATCCTTAGCTGTAGAATCTATTCTTGCTATACGAACTTTTATGCTCACTCTGTGCAATGGTAGACTTGGAATTTTCTTCAAAATTTCTGTTATGTGAACTTATCTTTGTACTTGCTTCTGACATTTGCAAGTGTCTTTACGCTAGTCGTATCTCATATCAGGCTTCTGCTGTGCAATTGATTCACAATTTTCAAGTGAATCTACCAATTGCTTTTTACAATTGTCAACAAAATTTTGCTGATGTATACTTATGATAAGCGCCCCTCAAAGAGAGAAAAGTACAGTAGCCTCAATGCTTTATTAAAAGTATCTTATGAATTATCTTTGCTGATGCACAGGCTCAATTCTTGTAATCAACTCTACAACTTTGAATATTTTGAATCTCTCATCAAATGGTTTATCGGCCTCTTTGCCAACATCTTTGAGAAGATGTACAGTCATGGACTTGAGTAGGAATATGCTATCTGGTGACATATCTATTATGCAGAACTGGGAAGCCACATTGAAGGTTCTTGATCTCAGTTCAAACAAGCTGTCAGGAAGCTTTCCAAATTTGACAAGTCAGTTTGAGGGATTAACCACACTTATTCTCAGGAATAATTCGTTAGTTGGATCCATGCCTCCATTGTTGGGGACCTATTCTAAATTGTCTATGGTTGACTTCAGTTTAAATGAACTTAGTGGGTCCATTCCTGGTAATTTATTTATGTCAACGACATTAACAAGCCTGAATCTTTCTAGAAATCAATTTACAGGGTCACTTCTGCTTCAAGGTTCAGGAGCAAGTGAATTATTACTTATGTCTCCCTATAGGCCAATGGAATATCTTGATGCATCAGATAACTCCTTATCAGGTGTCTTGCCTTCTAATATAGGTATGATGGGTGGGCTTAAACTGTTGAATCTTGCCAGGAATGGCTTTTCAGGACAGCTGCCAGATGAATTAAGCAAATTTACTAATTTGGAGTACCTTGATTTGTCTAGCAACAAATTTACAGGAAAAATTCCTGGTAAACTTTCCTCCAGTATAAATGTATTTAATGTATCCAATAATGATCTATCTGGTCGTGTTCCAGAGAATTTGAGGAGGTTCCCTCCCTCATCCTTTCACCCTGGAAATGAAAAGCTAATCCTACCAAATAATTTGCCCGGAACTACTTCGGTGCCTGATAATTTTCCTGATCAAGGGAAACATCGTAGTTCAAAGGGTAATATCAGGATAGCAATTATTCTTGCTTCAGTGGGTGCTGCTGTGATGATTGTTTTTGTTTTATTGGCTTATCGTCGAGCACAACTTCAAGAATTTTATGGAAGAGGTGAGTTTAGTGATCAAAATACTGAAAGAGATGTTAAGTTAGGAAGGTTTACACGGCCTTCCCTTTTCAAGTTCCATACAAATGTTCAGCCGCCGCCAACTTCATTGAGCTTTTCAAATGATCATTTACTGACTTCCAATTCAAGGTCACTCTCTGGACAGTCGGAGTTTATGACGGAAATTGCTGATCATAGCTCATCTCAGGGGATTGTAGCAGCTAGTTCAGCATCTGTAAATCCTAATCTCCTGGATAACCCTGCAACATCATCTGGAAGGAATTCATCTCCTGGTTCTCCGTTACCTTCCTCACCCCCTTTTATAGAGGAAAGTGAAAAGCCAGTGATGTTGGCTGTGTACTCACCAGATCGGCTGGCTGGAGAATTGTTCTTCCTTGATTCATCCCTGGCATTCACTGCGGAGGAATTATCTCGAGCTCCAGCTGAAGTTCTTGGCAGAAGTAGCCATGGCACTTTATACAAAGCTACTCTAGACAGTGGTGATATGCTGACTGTAAAGTGGTTGCGGGTGGGATTGGTCAAACATAAGAAGGAATTTGCTAGAGAAGTTAAAAGGATTGGTTCTATGAGGCATCCAAATATTCTTCCATTACGGGCATACTACTGGGGGCCTAGGGAACAAGAGAGGCTTCTTTTAGCTGACTATATACTTGGGGACAGCTTGGCCCTACATCTTTATGGTAATTGTTAACTTTTCTCTGGGCAAACCCCCCCCCCCTCTATTCTGCTTGTTCATTGAAATGTTTACATTGGTTGTGTGCTATAGCTCTAATCTGCAATATGCCTTACCTTGTCTCTGCATGGATTTCCCTTTTTGGCGTCGTTTAGAATTTCCTAATTATCCAATACGAAGGAAAGTTAGAGTGCAAAACTCATATTCAGATGTTTGCAGAAACTATCAGAAAAGAAGGGGGGTCAAAATGTTGGGATCAAGTATTAATTTTTCTTTCCAATTGGAGTAAACTATAGTTTCATAAAATTGATAATTTTATCAACTCAAGATAGGTGTTCTTGTGCTATATTTTGGCTAGCACATTTGCGCATGAATTAGTTCTTAGTTAAGGTGGTTGAATGAGAAGGCAAAAAAATGCCTTTCAAATCAGATTTGACTTAGAATGTGTTTCTCATTAGAGAGGGAAAAAAAGTAAATAGCAGGATGCTAACTTCTGTCCACTATCTTCGACTCTATCTCTACAAATTTTCTCATCTGCCTTCCAAAAGCTGGTAGCTAGACAAACTATCTTGGATAGTTTTTGTGCTTCATAGTTTATACTCCTGCATTATTCAAGCATCATTGCTCTTACTGGGTCTAGTTGCAGGGTTTCAGGGTTTTCAAGAACTATTTTAACTTAAAAATTTAAATTATTGAGTTAAGATATGAATTATTTTATTATAATCTGTAATACATTTCCTCACAAGAAGACCTTTTGAACTTGAAGTGTGGACAAATCATAGCTCCACTATACTATGTTAAACCTTATCTTAGACATGAATTATTTTATTATAATCTGTATTACGTTTTCTCACATGAAGACTTTTTGAACTTGAAGTGTGGACAAATTATAGCTCCACTATACTATGTTAAACCATATTTTAGACATGAATTATTATATTATAATCTGTAATACATTTTCTCACACGATTGAAGTGTGGACAAATCGTAGCTCCATTATACTATGTTAAACCTTTTTTTTTTAATTGAACTAAACAGAACAAAGATATCAAGAATCATTTGAAATCAAAATATTAAGTTATTGAGTAAAAGTCCATGAATGGTTTTGTTATAATCTTTAATATTATTTGTCCAAATGTTGGGTGCTTTAGGTGCCAGTAGTTTCTCCATGGTTACAGCTCGTCAATAGAATATTTTTCGAAGACGTTGATTTCTTGAAGGCTCTATTTTCTACTGCTTGTATGCTTCTGCATGCAGGGTTATTTTGACATGATATGAGTTTTTTTAATAGTTTTTGTACAATATTAATGTATCTGTCGATCAGAGACCACACCCCGGAGGTACTCACCTTTATCATTCAGCCAGAGAATAAGAGTTGCCGTTGACGTTGCTCGAGGTCTTTTATACCTTCATGATCGAGGGCTTCCTCATGGAAATCTAAAACCAACAAATATATTATTGGAAGGACCTGATTACAGTGGACGTCTGACTGACCATGGTCTGCACCGCCTTATGAGGCCACCTGGAATTGCAGAGCAGATATTAAATCTAGGAGCGCTAGGATACCGTGCTCCAGAACTTGCTACTTCAACTAAACCAGTTCCATCTTTTAAGGCAGATGTCTATGCACTTGGTGTGATCCTAATGGAAATATTAACCAGAAAGAGTGCAGGTGACATAATATCGGGTCAGTCTGGGGCTGTTGATCTTACAGATTGGGTTAGGCTATGTGAGCAAGAAGGACGGATAGCGGACTGTATTGACAGAGACATTACAGGAGGGGAAGAATCCTCCAAAGAGATGGACGAATTGCTAGCAATATCTCTCAGGTGTATTCTCCCTGTAAATGAGAGGCCTAACATCAGACAAGTTTTTGATGATCTTTGTTCTATATTGGTTTGAAATTTTTGTACATGCGTCTGGGAATTTGTATTTTTTCCCCTTCTTACCTCCTCCTTACATGGTTTCTCGCCTTCTGATTTTGAGCTAATCATCATATTTTTTTTCTTTTTCTCTTTGTTTTAAAATTTTCTTGTAAAGAGACAATTGAGTTATAGAACCATTGATTAATTGACGGCGCTTGAATTTAGTTTGAAGTAGACAGGTTGTGTTTCTTCTTCCTTTCCTTTCTGTTGCATCCCATTTGCCTAATTTAAATTTAAAAGCGCCTTATGAAAGACCCTTCTTTTATTTAATTTCTTTTTTCCCCAAAACATTTGCTTTTTTTTTTTTTCTGAGTAGGATAGACGTCTTTTTAAATGAAAAGAAAACAGGGTTAGGCATGTTTCTCTTTCTTTCGTCCTGGACTGTAGACTTTTTCGTCTCACCCAAAAAAAAAATTAAAAAAGAAAGGGAAGTGTCGCTCAGGTCAACCTGCAAAATAGGTAAATTGCTTGCTAGCTCTTATAATAAACGAGTTTTTCAACTTAATGTGTTTAGGCAAAATAATGTTTTCTATGGATGGTAAAAAAAAAAATTGTGTTAAAAAAATGAGCTGTAATGTAAGAAAAAGCTGAGTTGTACCGAAAGTATTAGTTGCATTAAATGTGCTTGTTCGTTGAGGAGCTTCCATAGTGGGGTTACATAAAAAATGTATTACGTTAATTTATAAATAAATAAATTTTTCTTTTCTTTTCGTTAATAAGTTTATTATATAATTTTTTATTTTAAAATTATATACAAACTTTTTATAAATTTAAAAATATAAAATAAAAACTTTCAATTCTCTTTATTATCGCATTTGTTATACTATTTTTTTATATACAAAATATATATACAAAATTTTTTTAAAATAAAAAATATTTTACAAATTAATTTAAATATTTTACAAATAAATAAATAATAAAATAAAATATTTATAATTTATTATCTTTTAATATTATTTATTTTTTAAAAACAATTGTAAAACAATTTGAGTTATCAAAATATTAATTTTGTTATTTAAAAACTTGATTAAAAATTAGAGAAAGTATTTTTCATCATTTTTATCTTCATAAAAAGTATATAAGATTCAATATTAAATTATAGTATTTTTTTATTTTTAAAAATATTTATGTATATTTTCATAAAAAAATTGTATAATAAATTAATTAATTAAACAAATAAAATATTTTTTTTAAAGAATATTTATGCATGTTTTTTAATAAAAGCGATAATAATATAATAAAAATATTAATTAAAAATTTTTATTTTTATTTTTTTAAAAAATTATATATATTTCGTAATAAAAAATATTTTAACCTGAGACTTAATTTATTTATGTTTGTGTCTTTTTTTTTTTGGACAATAATTTTTGTTTTGTGTCAAGTTTCTCTTTTTTGACAGCTTAAATGGCTCACACGTATGTCGACTAGATGGGCCAGACCACCCCATATTCTTTCGGGGTGTATCCAATTTTGTTAAACGTCATTGTTGAGGGCTTATCTTACTGGCCCGCATTGGGAGCTATTCCATCATTATTCAGCCCTTCCCGCTCCCGCCCCCCGCCCCCGATCTAAATTCGCAATTCATCTCCATCGTGTTCGAAGTAATTGCCATTTCTGCGTTCAAACACCACATTACCACAGCCAACACCTTAACCTGGAAGTTCGAGCTTGCTCTTAGCAATCTAAAAGACCTTTGAGTGACGGTTATCTTGTTGATGATTTTCATACCCACAACGATGAGAAATGGTCAGATACTCTGTTACTCCATACCTGCACTGTTTCTCAAATTTCTCCACCCTTCGTCTATGGAACTCCCACATAAGAGAAGCCGTAAACCAAGGGCACGTGGAAAAGTCCCTTGTTCTTTTCCGTCAAATGAAGGGAAGTGGCGTCCAACCCGACAATTCCACTTTCCCCTTTGTAGCTAAAGCCTGTGCCAAACTATCTGATCCCAGGCACTCCCGAATCATCCACACCCATGTTGTGAAATCGTGGTTTCAATCAAATGCTTTTGTGCAAACCGCAATGGTTGACATGTACACTAAATGCGGTTACCTGGAGGACGCATACAATCTCTTTGTCGGAATGCCCACGAGAGACGTCGCTACTTGGAACGCAATGCTGCTGGGTTTCGCTCGGGCGGGTTTCCTTGATAGGGTTTCATGTCTTTTACATCAGATGAGGTTTGCTGGGATTCAACCTGATTCGGTCGCTGTTTTGGCACTGACTCATGCCATTTTTCATACGAAAGATCCAAAACTTGTGCGTGCGATACACTCTTTTGGAATTCGGATAGGAACTCGCATTGATGTTTCGGTGGCTAATACTTTGATTGCTGCATATGCCAAATGTGGTGACTTGGGGTCGTCGGAGATAGTGTTCGAGGAAATTGACAGTGGTCTGAGGTCTGTTGTCTCCTGGAATTCCATGATTGCAGCATATGCAAATTTCGAAAAATATACCGAGGCTCTCGGTTGTTACAAAGGGATGCTAGATGGTGGGTTTTCCCCAGACATTAGCACCATTCTCAATTTGCTTTCATCATTTGTGCAACCTAGGGCACTATTTCAAGGTTTGCTGATTCATTCTCATGGAGTCCAGTTGGGTTGTGATTCCGACGTATGTGTGGTTAACACTCTTATTTCCATGTATTCCAAGTGTGGAGATATTTATTCTGCAAGAGTTTTGTTTGATGGCATGTCTGACAGAACTTGTGTTTCATGGACTGCTATGATTAGTGGGTATGCGGAGAAAGGATATATGAACGAGGCATTGGCCTTGTTCAACAAAATGGAAGCAACTAGTGAAAAACCTGATTTGGTTACCGTACTTTCTTTGATTTCAGGTTGTGGCCAAACAGGGGGGCTTGAGCTGGGAAAATGGATTGACAATTATTCCATTGCCAAAGGGTTAAAAGATAATGTTGTAGTTTGTAACGCACTGATTGACATGTATGCAAAATGTGGAAGTATTAATGATGCTCGAGTGCTTTTTCATAACATGGCTGACAGAACGGTTGTCTCCTGGACAACTATGATTACTGCTTGTGCTTTGAATGAAGATGTTAAAGAGGCTCTGGACCTCTTTTTTATGATGGTGAACTTGGGAATGGTACCAAACCACATAACATTTCTTGCCGTTCTTCAAGCTTGTGCACATGGAGGTTTACTTGAAAAAGGATTGGAATGCTTTAATATGATGACAAAAAAGTACGGCATAAACCCTGGTATAGACCATTATTCGTGTATGGTTGATCTACTTGGTCGTAGAGGACAACTGAACGAAGCTTTGGAAGTTATAAAATATATGCCTTTTGAACCTGATGCTGGCATATGGAGTGCATTGCTTAGTGCTTGCAAACTTCATCACAAGATGTCAATAGCTAAGTATGTGTTTGAACGGCTTTGTGAAATGGAGCCCCAGGTGGCTGTTCCATACGTGGAGATGGCAAATACATACGCTTCAGCTGGAATGTGGTATGGAGTTGCAGCTGTAAGAAGAAAGATGAAACATCTTCACGTGAGAAAATCTCCAGGACAAAGCATTGTTCAGGTGAAGGGGAAGTCTCGTATGTTCACAGCTGAAGATAGAGATCACCCTGAAGCCTTGTATATATACACTATGTTAGATGGTTTGACTTTGCATTGTAAACAAGTGCTAATTCATTCAGAGGAGATTTTTTATCATGATAAATAATGAAGCTATTAGCGGTGCAGGGCTGGGAATGAAGCCATACTGCGTTTAAAAAACAGAAGGATCTCTTGTTTTTGTTGATTGGTTAAACTATTACTGGATAAACAGATAATTATTATTGCCTTATTTTTATTTTCATTTTTTGGCAGCACTGATCAAGGTTGATCTTCACCCAAGTACAACCACAGCAAGTTTCTGATTTGATAATTAAAGTGTATTTTTTTAGTTATCCTACCAAATTTAACACCAATCTAAAATCATTAACGATTTGAATACATTAGTGATTTCGTCGGCAGACTGGAAATTAATGCTAGTTTTTGGAAGCAATAATCTAAATAAAAAATAATATCTCATAAGACAACTCGTGGATCCGTGGCGCAATGGTAGCGCGTCTGACTCCAGATCAGAAGGTTGCGTGTTCGATTCACGTCGGGTTCAATGCCTTTATTTATTTTGGTTTTTTGCCTCAGTCCAGCCCCTTGTTTATCTATCAATTTTCAAACCCCCTGAATACACATGTATCCTCTTCGCTGATTCCATCACCATTCATTGGGAAATTGGGAATGCCTTCAATTCCATTTCATTGTCATGCTCTGCAACTTCCCCCGCTTCCCATATCTTCTCTTTCTTCTTCTTCTTCATTGCCAATTTACTCGAGTCACCAGCCACGGTTTTCACAGTTGGCTTCAGTGACTAGATCCGCGAACCGAATATCAAGTGCTTCGATCCGTCCCAAGAACAAATCCAGCGACAAATCTGAAGCTCAAGAGCTGGTTCGCTTGCTTATGCGGAAGTTTAGCGACAGAGAGCCATTATTGAAGACATTGAACAAGTACGTGAAGCTGGTAAGGACCGAGCACTGTTTTCTGCTGTTTGAAGAGCTCGGCAAGAATGATAAGTGGCTGCAATGCCTTGAGGTCGGTTTCCTTCTCTCTAACCCTCTGTCTGCAATCTTGGAGAGTATCTCTGTATTATGGCTTGGCGGATTCTGCATTCTCTGTGCTTTGGTCGATAAATGATAATGAGCTTATCTGATTGGTATGTATGCGTCCGCAAAATGTCTCCAACGGTCTAATTAAATTTGCCATAGTAGTTTCGCTATTTTTCTCTGCCACCATATCTCAGAGATTGGCAGCGCTGTACAATATTAAGTTCAGAGAGGCAACCCAAATTTGTAGGGTTTTTAAAATTGGGATTCGATGTACTAGTTATGTGAATAATTGAACATTTCCTGTGAACTTAATATCACGATTTAGGACCAGTTACACATCAAATAGCTCAGATATTTTATAGTATCGATAGATGCCTCACCTATAATATTTGACATTCAGGTTTTCAGATGGATGCAGAAGCAACGCTGGTATGTTGCAGATAATGGGGTGTACTCAAAACTAATATCAGTTATGGGAAAGAAAGGGCAAACCAGAATGGCTATGTGGCTTTTCTCAGAGATGCGCAATACTGGCTGTCGCCCAGATACTTCAGTCTATAATGCACTCATAACAGCCCACCTTCATTCGCGGGACAAAACAAAGGCCTTGACCAAAGCTCTTAGCTACTTTGAGAAGATGAAGGGAATGGAACGATGTAAACCTAACATTGTTACATACAACATTCTTTTGAGAGCTTTTGCCCAAGCTCGGGATGTGGATCAAGTGAATTCCCTGTTTAAAGATCTCAACGAGAGCATTGTTTCCCCTGACATTTACACCTTTAACGGTGTGATGGATGCATATGGAAAAAATGGGATGATCCGGGAAATGGAATCTGTACTTTCTCAAATGAAAAGCAATCAGTGTAAGCCTGACATAATTACCTTTAATCTGCTCGTTGATTCATATGGGAAGCGGCAGGAATTTGATAAGATGGAACAAGTATTTAAGAGTTTATTACGCTCCAAAGAGAAACCATCACTGCCGACATTTAATTCAATGATTTTGAACTATGGGAAGGCCCGACTTAAAGACAAAGCAGAAAGTGTTTACAAAAAAATGACTGACATGGGTTACAGACCTAGCTTTATCACACATGAGAGTCTCATCTATATGTATGGTTTCTGCGATTGTGTTTCCAGGGCCAGAATATTATTTGATGGGCTGGTTGAGTCGAAAGTTCAGATAAAAGTTTCAACCCTAAATGCAATGCTTGATGTTTACTGCATGAATGGTTTGCCCACAGAAGCAGATGCACTTTTTGAGAGGGCAAGTAGAATGCTAGTTTATCCAGATTCGTCAACATATAAACTTCTTTATAAGGCTTACACTAGAGCCAACTTGAAGGAGCTTCTATATAAATTGCTAAAGCATATGGATAAAGATGGTATTGTCCCCAATAAGAAGTTCTTCTTGGATGCTTTGGGTGCAGTTGGATCTTTACCAGCCAAGTCAGAATCTACAAGTGCAAGTGCCACTACTGATTCAATCAGGTCCCAAGATTTTGCAAAAGCTCAGCTAGAAATGTAGTTGGCAGTTCATGTGAAAAAATTCCTGGCTCATATATATATTGGAGACTTGCTTATAAGCAGGGCAATTCACTTGTGTTGTGGTATGTCATATGCCACCACCTTTTGATGATTATAATTTACATCGAATTGATTTTTTTGAGGAACGGATTTTCCATTGCTCGTCATTCGACATCAATATATATATATATATCAATGTGAATAATTCAGCCGTCAACGACTCTGAGCTGGTACCTTTTATAAATTAGGGCATGTTAATGCAGCAATTTGAATTGGAGAAACTTTAGGACATTTCAGATGATTCAGTAAAATTAACGGGGGGAGCTGAAAGTTAATATTCTCTGGACAAGAAAATGAAATGATGTGTTTATTTTTCATAGTTTTATGGAATGTTTCACCACTGGTCTGTTATCTGTTATATTTCATAAACTATATATCTCTGTAGAATTATAATATTTTGTTTAAAAACAGCGCTTTTTAAAAATAAAGCCTTAGTGAGGAACTCTCCTGACTTTGGCAGCCAGCCTTCATCCTCTGGTTGCAGTATGAATTTGATTGGTTCACCGCTGTATTTGCCATGCTCATTGTAATTCTTGCATTTCCCAGGATCTATTAACTAAAATATTGAAGCTCTTCAGTAGACTGATCATGGCGATCACATGCTCAACGAGACCTTGTTTAACATGCTTTATTCTTGATTTCACGAAGAAATTTGGGAAATCGCAAGGAGCAATTTCACTCTACATCTACATATTTAATGAATGAGTTAATTGGTTTAATAATATTGTAGGTCGTCTTCAAAATTTATATTCTCTGAATTTCAATCGGAGCTAAATAAATAAATAAATAAAACACCATTGATAATTGATAAAGAAGTGGTGAGGACTATATGCCTCTTTGTGGGGAATCTGTTGCTGGATTATGAGCACCATCCCCCTCTCCTCCAATAGATTTAACTTGTTGATTTATGGAATTTAATAGGATGATGTAAAAAAAATTTAAAATTTAACGATGTTGACTTAGATATAGCCGTGGATGGGGCTGACCTCGTGAAAATGAAACGCTGAACTTATTTTAACAGAGGAATATGAGGAACCTCGTCAGCAGAAAAACAAACATAAAATGTTCTGTCGCCAACCTCCTCTTATGTTGTATCTAATATCTATTGCATCCATCTTGTTCGTCTGATGTGACTGATTCTTAATTTGTAGACGGGGAAAATTATTAAGAACCTAAGAAAGGATTCCTCGACTGATTATGCATGACTAGGTTCATATTTTATCATGTAATAGGTATTGCCTCTGCATTGTCTTCGTGGCATTTCGATTTTAGAATATTGTTATCGTCAAGAAATATAAGGAACAAGATGATGTAGCAGACCTGACAGCCCCCAAGGCGAGTCAATTATAGGCCCCAAACTGAAAAAGCCTATATAAATTCTCAATAATTTATATTCTTATGAAAACAGAACTATATCTCAACTAGGATAATGAACACGTGAAGGAATGTATACGGACTGCATGACCCATAATTCAGCACCCACTTTTTTTTTTTTTGGTACAAAGGAAGAAGTTAATTATTTTATTAAAAAAAAGTAGTCCAAGAGTAGGTTTACAACCTCAGCATTTCATAAAACAATCTAGTCATACAAAACGTCAAATAGAACTGAACACTACAGTAGTCAGACAACTTGCCTCGTTGGTAGGACTGCTTTTCTATCGGCACCCCATTCCGAAATCCTTGGAAGCGGGAAGGCCGACATATTCACATTTAGTCCATATACTTGGCTATCAGAAGCAACACTGAAAGTCTGGAACATCGAATGGAATATGAATATGAGAACAAGGGTTCACTAGGTTTTATGTAACCCTCATTTATAAAAGATGAAATAGTATTGGTCAATGCGCTTGCTTAGCTTGTTCTCGAAGCACGATGGGCCACTTGGAGATTTAGTAGGCTATCAACCCTCTTCCGACTCTGCATATCACAATGGATATCAGAACAAAAGAATTTTGCAGTATTTCAACTGGTGCTAAAGAACAGAAATGAATACTCAATGTCTGGAAGGAAAGACACTGAGGTAAGTACCTGGGAGTTTCAAAGAAATAAGTTGATGTTAGACAAAAGGCAAGAATACCTCTATGGAAACAGTTGCATGAGCTATATACAGAAAAAGAAAATAACTAAACATTTGTTATACCGTGTATGGCTTCCATGTTATTTTCCTTGTAGACACCTAGAGGTGATCCATGAACTGAGAGAAGCATCTCGCCAAGTTTGGGCAGCCTAAGTGTTTTGGGTGTCATCGCAACAGACAACCTTTGACTACTCACCTGCAATTAATGTCTCCAGCTATTAGGAGTTAAAAGTCTATCCGGAAATCCCTTCAGCCCCAAATTATATTTGATAGCACCAAATACCAGAGTTCATGACGAATTCAAAGCATTTTCTCTACTCTTAACCAAGTCTTAACAAACTTCCCTTGTAATCAATTCCTCCAGCTTTTGCTACTAAATCAGTATTTGGTTGTTGACCGGACTTTCAGATATGAAATTCAATTGATAGCTATAACAAACTTCCCTTGCAATCAATTCCTCCAGCTTTTGTTACTAAATCAGTACTAGGTTGTTGACCAGATTTTCAGAGATGACATTCAATTGATAGCTATAACTGTGGTTTAGTGTTTCAGTAGTCATTTACACGAGAATTACACTTGAGCATAATGCACCCTAGATGGAAAAAGTAGTCCTTAAGTAACTTATCATAATAAATGGTCGAACATGATTTTCTGAAGATCTTGGAGCTGATCGATTGGCATTTGGCGATTAATATGCATCAACCAGACAACAATTTTTGTGTCCAAGAGGATAGAGCTCGATTATATAACATTTAAACAACTGCTAATTATTTGTTCACTACATTAAATTATATGAAGATTCTGCATTTGGATAGATGATGCAAAAATTTAATTTCTATTTAATAACTGTCAAGAAGGATAAATAAATTCTAACAAGCCTTATAAGAAAGGAATAGTGCAGAGGCAATATTTAAAAAAAAAAAAACAGAACAAAGAGGAAGAATATACAAACCCCAGGAGTCAGAAGAGCTTCTTGCATTGCGCTGGTCTGAGCTTCAGATGGCTCCTGCAAACTCTAAGATAATTGACATGTCATAATTAGCAGAGGGCGTAGCTTTTCAGATCAAGGGTACTTCAGAACATGCTGCAATAGGAATGCATATTGTGCAAAGATAACATATAATTTATATTAAATTATATACAGATTCATGCTCTCAGACACTGACGGAGAAGAAAACTCCATATTTTTCTTTTTACCAAGATAATTTTCAGCCTCTGGCATTAACATGAAGCAGAAAGAGAACATACAAAATCCTTGATATGCAGATTATCAGAACCAAGAAGGCTTGTTCTCCCTGTTAACAATCAAATAACTGTTGTCGGGTATAATCCATGCAAAAAAGAAAGAGCTCGAGTATATGCATAAAATAAAGTAACTACCTGCCTTGCTAGAGTGTTCAAAGCCACCCAAAGGAGGGATTGTAGCAGAGCAGTCAGGAAAAGCCATAGACAATCTTTGCAAAAGAGAAGCATGTACATCTCTTCCTTCAGCATAGCTCATGGACAATCTATTGTCTTTATCATTCCATCTCACTTCAAATTGCTTATTCTCTTCATCATTTACAACTGAAAGATTTGGGAGAATTCCTTCAAAAAATTGTAGTACCAGGATCTGGAGCTGTTCCTTGCTAAAATATGATCGAAGTAAACGCAACTCGGTCAGTAAACGTTCAACCTCCACATCACGCACAGCCCTAATGGCAGCAACTTGTCGCTCAACTGCTAAACAAAAATTATTGAAGTTAGCTAAAAACTCCAACACGAGTTTCCCCCCCATTTTCGAGCAGATACAAAGTCTTGTTTTCCATCAAATTGGGCATAATGAAAAATTCTTCTTCATCTAAAGGGAAGTAGAATTTCGCTGATCCAGAAAGCAGTACTTGAGTGGAGAAAATTTAGGAATTGGAATCCATAAAGCTTCACCTTTTTGTAAGACGATATAAATATTCTGCCTTTTCATATAAATGGACTTTAAAACTTAATTGTACTATGCTAGTTTGCATAATTAGATGGGACAAATGGAACACTATGCAAGCAAACAGAAGAATATACCCTCGAGGTGTATGAATGGAGTTTCTTGCGTTTCAACTTGGGGCTCCCTGGACTCGTTGGCACCGCTCGCATTGGCTTCGGGTAACGATTCAGTAATTTTAACTGTTTTCTTGACTCTTCGCTTTGCCATTTTCACAGAAAAGAAACAATTCTCTCACTGATCTAACGGTTGCCACAGAAAAAGCGTATCATCAATCTAAAGGCAAAACTGTCAAGTAATTCTAGGCCGCCGAAGAGTCGCATCTTCTGAAACATTTAAGAGTAATCAGAAATTGAAAAAGAGAATTAGGGTTACAGAGTTCTAATGATCTCAGCTAATGTCACCATCGAATGTCGACGTTCTATGACATTATTTTCGTGTAGACCAAGAGAATGAGAGGAAGAGAGGAAGATTGAAGCTTTCGGATGTGAAGGCAGATCACAAATTAAAACTACTCTCAAGTGTGGCAGTACCGGGTGGCAATCTGTTTGGGCAGGTCCTCTGTGGCCCGCATGGAGACAACCCCTCAATTTTATTTTTTCAAGTACACATAACGAAAATGATTACATCGTACTCATAAGTCTCGTTGGTCTGTGACAACGAAAAAAATAAAAATAAAAATAAAAATAATAAAATTAAATATTATAATTAAAATTACGTGATAAAATAATAAAATAAAATAAAATAAAAATTATTAAAAAAATAAAATATTATTAAAAAATAAAATTATTATAATATTATTATTTTAACTTAAAAAATTATTTTAAATATTATAAATAAAAAATAAAATAAATTATTATTAATATAAAAATTTAAATTAAATTTTATTAAATAATATTAAAAAATTTAATTTAAATATATATTTTTTTAATCATAAAGATTTTTATAAATAAATAAAATAATAAAAATTATTTTAATCTTTTTTTTTCACACTATTTACTTTTCATTTGGTTTGAGTTATGTGAGTTTACATTTTCTTTCATTTCTAGCAATCAAACCAAAAAATAAAACTCCATTCCCATTTCATGCCCTTAAATCCATTAACCAAAGAGGACCATAATGTCAATGAACATCATAAGATTAAGGTACAGGAATATAAGAATATTAATTAAAAAATTTAAAATACAAACTTCAGCTTCTACATACCAAATAAATATTACAAAGTAAAATAGATATGACACATATCATAAACAAAAAGGACAACAACAATAAATTATTTTTTTATTAAGTAGAATCGATTACATATATCAAACAGCGTTAGAGTGACTTATTATAAATAAAATCAATAGATAAATTATTAACTATTAAGTTATTCTTAATAGTTTCACCTATTCTTTGCTCTCTTTTTATTTTTAACTATCGAACTATTTTTTATTTGATTTACTTTTTTATTAGGGTTTCTGTAAATATTCTTTACACATGATCAAATCACTTTAAATGAGATTTTATTATTTTTTTTACAATAAGTACTACTCTAATTTTCTCTTTAATGTACTCATTTTTAATCATATTTTTTTTAATGTGTCTATATATCCAACACATTATTTTTATCTCTGTAACATTAAGTTTATTTTTACGTTGTCTTTTAAACACATCATAAATATTTAAATTAAACTCATAAAAGTAATTTACGTTTCATCGTCACAAAAACTATCTATCAAAACATATAAAAAAATTAAAAGACAAAACCTTTTTTTTAAGTATTATCTTTTTACGGTCTTTTTTAATAAGTAAAACAATTTTACTAAAAGAGAAAAAAAAATTAAAAGAAGAAGAAACAAACCCTTGAGAAAAGGAAAAAGAACATGCATCTTTTTTTTTTTGGTACAATATAAGAGCAAGAGATTGAATTTAGGACTTTTGCTAAACTATTTAACTCCCTCACTGCTGGATCACACCAAATGGGTCAAAGAAGGATACATCTAAGTGTATACCATTTAAACTTTGCACACACTCAGTGATTATTCCCCGTCTGTCTCTATAGGCATTTTGCGATATGCTCAAGAACTGATATATAATATTAATGTTAATCACATATATTGCTCAACATTGTTGAAGGGAAGATGCAATATCTATTTGTTGAGAGTGGCAGGCATTATCTTGATGCTTTTTCCGAATAGTTACTGTAACTTTTGGACATTGCCATCCTTAAGTTCTGGATGCTATCATGGACCGGAGTAAATCACTAGAGCATGCTACAGCCATTTATCTAAACCTCACAATAGCTGATTTTGCTGAGGCATTGCCATAAATTAATGCCTGAAAACCTTAAGGTCAATTTTCTCTTCACGAGTCGTGTTTAGTTCCTAGTTCTAAATGACGGAAACTCTAGGTTGCATTAGGTTTGTAGACAATTTAAATTTCCAAATACTTCGAAACCAATTTATGAGACATTTACGCATGAAAAATTCAATATTCCTATGTTTAATGTCATAAGCAATATAGATGTAGTGATCTTTTCATGTATCATACTCAAATTTTTTATAAATAGGTAGCTAAATATTGGGAAACCTACGTTGTCTGCTTACAAATGTCACCTTAGTAAAAAGAGAATGGGATACCAATATGACTGCATTATGTTTCACCTTCTTTAGTCAGTTCTCTAATACTAAGTCTGATTTAGTTAAACATCATTATGCTTTCAAAATAGCAACTTTTTATTTTTGTGAATGAGGGGAAGGGGGAAGGGGAGACTTTCTGCTTAAGGCATTCATAGGTGAAATGCGACGTTCAATTCTAGTGTGCTAGACTTCATTCAATATGGAACATAATCTTCAAGTAAACAAATTGTTTATTTTGTAAATTATGGTTCAGAAGCAAATGAATTAGCAATGTTGATGGTTCATTTATATATATACCCGTAGTATGATTTCTTTGAGGAATGCATATCACGGGGGGAGTTCTAGTACAATTGGTCTGACTGCCCTAAACACGTGCAAGTACTTTAGTAGTTATGCAAAGAAGTACAAGATCACATTGACTATGGCAATCGAGGAAAAGTTGCTGGATTTATAGCTGAAACAACTCAGGTTTGTATAATTTATCGTGTGCATTGTGTGAGGATATTTATGACCTCTCTTGATCTGGTTTTTCTATTTACTTTTTCTTGGTGGCTTATTCTAGGGTGTGGGAGGAGCAGTTGAATTGGCACCTGGGTACTTAAAATTAACCTATGACATTGTACACAAGGCTGGTGATGTCTGCATTGCCGATGAAGTTCAAACTGGGTTTGGTCGCACAGGAAGCCATTATTGGGAAAGGAGGACATACTTTTGGATTGAAGAGCTTGGTGTTCTAGTTGGGAGGGGGGGGGGGACTACATGGAAATGTTTTTAGGGTAAAACCGCCTATGATGATGCAGGTATTATTCTGTCCTAGCTCTTTAATTAATTTATTGATCGATTCTTCCTTAAAGTTTTGTTATTTCAATGAAGGGATTCCTATGTGCAGATTTTGTTGTGGATGCCTTGGACTATGCCATATCAAAATTGGGAGAACGTACCTGGAGCTGACATGATTATGTATCCTTCTAGTATAAAATGAACTTGTGGATTATGGAGCAAAGTTGCTATAAGGAAACAACGCCGATCAAGTTCATTAGATATGTATCTCTATGAATACCAATGCAATGTTCAATCTGAAGCAAATTTGCTTTAAGATTATCGTGATGGTGAATGTGGACTAGCATACATATCTGGTTCATGATATCCCAAAGCCGCATTAAATCTCAATATTTGGGATCGGTTATAAGCCATTTACAAAACCAACTACATTCTACTGTCCGAATCTCAAATATTTTGGTTTCATGTGAGACCAGCCAGAGTAAACATGGGAAGAAACGTTTCAGGTATATGTTATCGAAGAATGCTACATCCAGTGAGTCCCTTGGAGTGTAACTCTTAAAGGGGGGGGGGGTATGATTGAGCTGGATCGCTGAGAAGCAGAGAAAGAGATCAGCCATGGCCTAAAGACAAGTCTTTTTTCACCTACTGTTCTCAAGCACCCTTCCTGTTTGCAGTTTTTTTAAGGATGGGTTTAAGTTGTGTGTCAAGGGCATCGAATTAGAAATTACATATGCATTAAAATCATAAAACCACGACTTGCGGAGTCTCAGCATAGCACAGGTACCTCGCATCATGAACAGCAACACAAGCATCCATCAAAGAAAAAGGAGAAGGAACCAGAAAAAAAAATGGAGCTTGTCCATTTTCAGACGGATATTACCATGCGCAATCAATCAACAATAAACATGTCCACGACGCACACAGCTATACAACACCCAATATACAATATAAACCTTACATATACATTACCAACTCCCGTAGATTCATACTACAGATTCTAAATATTTCATTTTGACAAGAAGAAATATACACTGAACGTCCAAAATCATTTTATTTACAAACTTGAGGTTCATAAAATGGCAATTTATATTTACAACTTCATGACACAAAGATTGCAGGAAAAATGTGAGCAGCCTGGACCACACATGATATATGGTTTTGCTGTTCTTGGTGATAGACACCATTTAAGTTGACGGAGGCAGTGACCATACTCATTTTGTTCAGATTACAAGTTTGTGCTCCTGCAAGACTAAGCTGGTTCACGAGGACGATTAGCCCATAGTGAGCTCAAGGCACGCAGGCGTTGGAAATATTCCCCCAAAGCCAGCAGGTATCGAGCTGCCTGACGGATTGTAAGAATCCGAAACATTTGCTGCAAGGTTTCTTGCCGAAGATGGTCAGCCTGTTTCACATGAAGCTTGGTCAAATTTTCTTATAGCCAAGGTAAAACATTTTACAGCTCCAAGTTACATAGAAGTTAATGACTCACAATGATGGTCATTAAATGTATTTCTTTCATTATACTATATAAACATCAGTGTACTTTAAAATGCAATATCTATAGGCATTTTCCATGGTTATTCATCCTTCATAACATGAGTAATTAATCAAATTCCCTGTTCTAAAGTTCTGAAATGCTCCCAGTACTTGCTCTCAACCACAGCATTGTTGAGGATGAAATTTGAATGCTTACTGTATCATGTAACAATCAAGGCATGCGGATAAGAAATTACAGAGATTTTTAATGTGCAATTATTCAATTACAAAGGAATATCCAAACTTCATTTTCTCAACCTTCGAGATGGTTGGTTAAACGGATGCTTTCAGCTTCCATGAAGGATTATTTTTTAAAGAAGGAATTGTCTTTCCAATACAGTTCCTCCCCAAGGTTAAATTGTGAATGTGCATCCTTGGTAAGAACATATGAATGGAATTCATGCTGGAAAATTATCTTTTTCCAAGCGTTACTCCACATTCCAAAAGAATTTAAATCAATTCCTTCTATAGAACAAGATTCCTGTTCAGTTCTCAGGACCACTGCTTCAGTTCTTCAAGAAGAACTACTTAAACCTGTCCTCAAGCAGTCAAACTCCATGGGAATTAACCGAAAGTTTATTTATTTCTACAGAATTCAAAGCAATGATGTACACCCAACATTAACAACATAACCATGTATCATATATAGTGGTGGAGTAGAATAAAATTAACTTGGTCTTCACGAAAAGGAAAAAAGGATTGAAGTAATGGCCTACTCTCTCTTCAATATGGATGTCTCAAAAATGAAAATTGATTCAGTTTACATATATTTAGTCAACACAGAAATCCAAGATGTATGAAAAGAACTTGGGTATAAAACGATTCCATGACAGTTCCATGATTAAGAGCTCAAAATCACTTGGGCTATTAAAATGAACATATGATATAATTATTTCTTTCCCTATTACATATTTGAACCAAATTACGTGCTTTAAGAACGCAGCACAATAATTATTTTTACCTTTTCCTGAACCTTTTGTAGGTAGAGATTTACAAACATAAGCACATAGGAGAAATGAAGCAAGAGTAGAATAAGAAAATAACTTACCCAACCCAAAGGGCTTAAGCCTAATTTCAAGAATGTAAGTGGTAAATACATATATATGCTTTCAAGATATTCTCATTGGCAAAGTGAAACTATAAATCATAATTTCTTTTTCTTTTAATCAGAGGTAAAGACAGACAGACAAAAAAACACATGTTGGGATTCAGAGTACATTTACCAGCACATATACAAATAAATTACAACAAGCTGACAGGTTCCTTTGATAAACATGACATGTGGTGATAACTGAAGGAAATTTACATCAAAATTTAAAAGCAGTGTATATTAAGAAAGGGGAGTTCATTACCTGGTTTACAAAGCTCACCAGAGCTTCCATTTTCTCCATTGCAGTAGCCATCTGAGGAATATAAGCTCCTTCAACTATCTGCCCAGCTACTACAGTTTCAGCTAGTGTTTGCTGGAGTTTATCCATACCTTGGGAAAGGGCATCCTCTGCTTGCTGACAAGATTGTCCAAGGTTAGAGACATCCAACCGTTGTTGCTCTGTTAAGGGTTCAATCAGAGGGACAAGGACCTGCAGTCAATTATTTGTTATCATGAATTATGTTACATGCTTATGTTATGCCATCATAAAATAACCCAATGACACCCTTGTTTAAATGTCAAGTGTGAAGACTCAATTCTTGACAAACGAACCTCAATATTAGCTGGAACCTGCTCTCTCTGACAATCACTAAGTGATAATATTTTTAAGCAGAATTTCAGTTGCTAAATGTATAAAACTGCAAATAAATACTACAGTTTGAAATTTCCTCTATTCTCTCTCTCTCAATAAATAGAAGATGCCAATAATCAAAAACCTAAGAATAATGAAGAACTCCTAAAAGACAGCAATCTTTAGCTGCTTCTACTTGCTGTAGGTTGTTGCAAATGTAGGCCCAGACACTAAAATCATGTGTCTCTGTCAGTATGAAAGACAGAGCGCAAGAATATGCTTTTATCTTTACAGTGCATGAAAGAGGCAAAGTCCATAGGCTGCTAACCACAAGCAAGGATTTTCATTGGAAGTTCCCAAAGGGTATCATCAAGAGGAAGATCAATAAAATACCTTCGAAGATATGATATATAATGGAACTGAAAGAACAGTCTAT
The DNA here is from genome assembly GCA_037074535.1 of Gleditsia sinensis. NCBI lineage: Eukaryota > Viridiplantae > Streptophyta > Magnoliopsida > Fabales > Fabaceae > Gleditsia > Gleditsia sinensis. The sequence goes on along the minus strand of CM073464.1, from coordinate 1,628,377 downwards.
ACACTACTGGCTCAACTCATATTATCGTGCATGATAGTAAAGCTTCTAAACAACGCATTTATGATTAGAAAACTGCAGAGAATATAAACCTGGACCATCTGGGGAGATGTAAAAGGATTTCATTAAAAAAACTATGAAAACTCCCTTTATTTTGACCTTACTTCTTCATTGAAGGTGGGATAAGGTGAGTTACAGTACCAAGTTTTTTTTCTGCTTGCAGCATTTATGATTAGTAAGTACTGAGTGGAGGCTAGTTGTTCAGACAGAAATCCCAACAAGAACTCCAAAATCAACAAAAATGAAGCAGGATAACTCACAAAGTCTAAGTATTCAGATGCCCCAATAGAAATTCTAGCACAGAAAACAAACTATCATACTATCATACCATATTTCAAATGAACAAAATACATGAACTACAGATTCTATGAACGGAATTCTTAGCTTCATTCATTATTTAGATATGAGACATCACCTTTAGAAGCTCGGAGGGGCGAAAGCCTCCAATCCACAAGAAAAACCGTTCAGCTGTTGTTTTCCACATACCAAACATCATATAGAAAACATCTGCTTTTGCAGCAGCTGATTTCATGCGATAGAGTTCAAAATAGTGATTCATTATACCATCTACAAGTATCCTGAGCTCCATATCACCAATATGAGCGTTTAAAGCACCTCTCAGTTCACAGATTTGTCGATTTTGCTCTTCTATCCAGTGTCCATACTCCATCTCAAAGGTTGTAATACCTGTAGAATTGTTAGTTTGTATGATTTTAGAAAGCAAGAACTAAGTAAAAAAAAAAGGGAGTATGATACAAGATAAAAACATATTCAGGGAAATCCCAGAATCAATACCATATAAACTAAAATGAACTATGTGATGCATACAGCTGACTTTGAAAATGTTCCAAACATTTCTAGACTTGAATTTACATTTGCTAAAAATTGTGCCGAGGCTGAATGTTAGACACTTAGTTTTAGGATGTGTTTATGGTATAAATACTTTGTATTAATTTAATCTGCAATTTATGAGTCCAGTAGCAGAATCTTGTACAATACCTGAGCTATTTAACCAGACAAACAAAAGAAAAGGTAGGACTTTAACAACACGAATTTAAATATTTTGGCATATAAAAATGAGATTAAGAGTATGTTTAGTAAGTTAAATAAGTTAATTTATAACTTATTTGATTAGTTTATAAAGTTATTTGACTAAAATAAAAGTGTTTGGTACATAAATTTAATTAAGTAACTTACAACTTATTTAAATTAGTTGAAAGACTATATGTTACTTTAAATAGCGTATAACTTTTAAGTTTTCAACTAACTTTTAAGTTTTAAACTATCTTATCAGTTACTTTTGTCAAACATAGCTTAAATAGTTCAACTTAGGTAGCCAATGTCATATTGAATAAATCGTAGACTTATAATTCTGCATATAGTACAGGCAGACAGTGAACTTTGATCTTGCAGTGATGGTTTGGGAATCTGAATAAAGATGTTAGTTCTGAGTATCAAAATTGGTTATGATTTGAAACAAATAGGATGAAAACATCTTTGGACATTTTGGGAGAGCAGTTACTACAACAAGAAATCTGTGATGACAAAACAAGAAATAAGAAATATTTGAAAAAGAGAATAATATCTTAGTAACCAAGATGCGGAATAACAACCACAAAGTTTAAGAGTGATGAAAAATCACTATCTAGCAGCATAATACAAACAAACCTGAATTTACAGATCCAGCAAAACCCAGATGATTAGAATCCAGTCCACCACCCATATATAAACCCTGCAGTTTTGTTGCTTCAAGAGATTAAAAAAGGGGGGGATATATTGAGCAATATAGAGTAATACATTGCAAAAAGTACAAATAAAGTTCATCTCCACACCTGTTGTCTTGCATGATCAAGCTCTTGCTCTAACTGCATCAACTTCAAGCGACTTGATTCTAATTGCTGCACATAGGCCTGTAGGGAAACATCAGATATTACATTAAAAATTGGTAAATCAAAACAGTTGTTGCCCGTATGACATAGTTTTGAATGCATAACTATTCAAACCTTTTTCCGTAGACGACTCTTCCGAGCAGCCTCCCGATTTTGTGCAAGACGTCTCTGTGTCTGCATGTTTTATCAATGTCAAGTTCCTACTTCTTTCATCATATAAGCATCAAAAAGATATATAAAGGGTATGAATGCATGCCAGGTATCCAAAAATCTGGAGGCATAGGCTTTTGTTATTTGCATTATCGATTTCCTAAGGTTCAAAATGATCAATCTTGTTATAAATTATAATCAAACTATTTATAGGTTTTTGCTTAATAGCTTAAACTTTTGAGTTATATTTGTTCTTAACGAGTCTATCATGCTTTCCATTATTGTCCCAAGTATGTATATAGAGCAAAATTTGAAAAGTCTAATGCTAGAATTAATTATTAAACAAATTTCACAATCAAAGAAAGTTAAAACGAAGGTAAGAAACAAAATTATCCACATTTGCATTCAGAATCAATTTGAACTGAATATTACACTTGCAGGAAGTATTCAAGTTAGCAAATAGTTCAAAATATTAAATAACTCAAAAAAAACATAATCCTTCTTTGTTTTCAGTTGCTGCGGGGACTGGGGAAGGGGAGGGACAGGCAATGGGTTTGCAGAAAATGCCCTCACCTTATCAAAAGGTTTATTAGCTTCTTGGGCATACTTCTTAGACGTTCCCAGTGTTCCATGAGAAGCATCCTCTGGCTAGGTAATAAAACATAAAAAAAAAAAAATTTGCTAAGTAGGCAGAATTGGCATTCTCATTTGCCAAAAACAAAAAAAGAAACGATGAAGCTTTTAAATTTTTACCTGATTACCTAACTTCACATCTGCCTCACCAATTAAGGCACTTAAATTGCCATTACTTTTGAAATTTTCTCCCCACATACTAATCTGGTGGATTGGATCATATACACCCATCCTTCTTGAGGAAACAAACTGTGTGGATGGAGAATTCATGCTCTTTGGACTGATCAGTGCAGCAATTCAATCAGCATTTAATCCATACACATATATAATGAGCTGCAGTAAAGAATACAGAAGATGCGTTAAAGTTTAATCAAAGTCAGACTCCTACCAAGTTGCAGGTGGCTGTAAAGATTCTAAGAGTAGCAATGGAAATAATTAAACAGCAACAAGAAAACAAATTGAACCAAATCCTCTGCTCCCATTGTGTTATAAGGATGCAATAACAGAGGGCTTATGGTATTATAGAGTAGTGACAGAAGGATGAGTCCAGATGAATATATAACACTTATCACAACGAATCAACTAGGACAAGTTGAAACATGTGAATGTCATTGACAAGGCCAGAAGAAACTTCCAATTATATGATATAACCAATCCAGAATTAGAAGTTACATGGCTAGATACAATGCACGTAGAGGATGGATGCACTTTAAGAATTAATTCCCATTTAAACAAGTTATCCAGCTAGATAAACTGCACGTAGAAAACTGATGCACCTTGAGAATTATCTCTCATTTAAACAAGTTAATCCTAAGTCTTCTGAAATATTGATGAAATCTGCACCGCCATTATATGTTTTATAGGGGCAAAACCCAGAGAAAAATCTAATGTTGCCCAAGAATTTCAGCCATGTTCGACTTACATACGCTCTGCAGGAGTATCGCAAACAAAATGGTGCCTAGCTCTGAAGACTGAAGATGGTGTCAAACAAGGTTAAGCGACTTATAACTAGAAGAGGTACCATTGAGGTATGATGACAAATTTGTAGGCAAGAGATAATAAAATAGTAGAAGTTACTGGGTTTAAGTTTGCCGAAGGAAAAAAAAAAAAAAAGCAGCATGAATAATAATACTTCTTCTAACCAATCCATGCTTTAGTTTCTTCATTCATCTCAACCATGTTGCAACAGAAATAAATAACAACTACTCAAAAGAGTAGGGAAAACCATTTTTCTAGCTTAGTTTCACCCAGCAGCCAAATCACCATTTTTGGTATAAGAAAGAAAACCAATCCTATATATAGTTTTTGAAAAAGAAAACAAAAGTTGAAAAAGCTACGAGAAAAAGTACTGGGGATCATTAGAAGAGGCAGATGAACTTTAAATAGAAAGCACATAAGCAACTACTTCAAGACAAAGCATCTCCTTCATATGTCGTTGGCAATTCCATTAAATTTACATTCCTATGATTCTATCCACCTCCTCATTTTCCCTGGTAGTTGAAGGGAATTCAATTCTTTAAAAATAAATATAACAAGAAAAGAGAAGGGAATAAAAGCCGAACCTTTGAAAGCTACTTTCAAGAAGCTTTTCCCGCTCAAATCCTGCCAAGTTGGTGACCACCACAACCAGAACGAAATTCCCTGAGCTCCAACTGAAACCCTATCTCTTACAAGTTACAAACCCTAAGCTCCCATAACTTCGTTGAAGAATTGAACAAGATAAACGACAGCTTAAAAGAGACGCTCAAACTTTTAATTCAACGCTTCCTGCTGTGATATTGCATCAATTTTTATTATAATATTAAGCTCGCTATTTTGTTTACTTTTTTATTATACAATTATATCATATAAATTTCAGATACCCGTTTTGTTATTGTTTTTGTCTGCGTGTCATTGTGTGTGCTACAGAAAGTCAAAGATTTCATACTACGGCCTAAGCCAAGCGTCGCAGTCATCGTCATCTTTCCACTACCGCTAATATGCGCACCAGGTAGATCCCGTTTCATAGATCGCACCCCCCTCCCTCCCCCTCCCCAGTGTTTTGGTGACGTCATATGTCCGGTTGGTCCAGTGGCCGGAGACTTGTGGGTCACCGGCGAACGGAGGAGATGAAATGAGGACCCAGAAAATGGGTTAGATTCTGTCATTAAGTGGACGAACCCCAGTCATACGCGCAAGTACAGCACTTGAAATGTTACAAGTGCCAAGAGAACGGGTGGCCGACGCGTGGATATCAGATTGCGGTGCGTGCATGTCAATCTCCTGACTGCGTGTTGTGTGTGTGTAGCCTGCTATTTATTTTTGTTGTGGATAACGTTAACTATCAAGGCTATGAATTTTAAAAGCTGAATCAGAAGACGGCGGTGGATTAATGCAGTGGCAATTGGGCAAAGTCTCGTTTTTTCATGTATTAGTGTCTTCGTTGGCCTTAGCTTTGTTTCTCTTCTAAATTTAATTTTCATTATTTTCGTTCATACCAACGTTAGTCTTCCTTGGATGTCGTTCTTATCATTAAACCAAATTTTTTATCCTTCTAGTTCTGAAGTGCAATTAAATCTTCTAACCAAAAAATAATGTTTATTAAGTAAAACTCTTAAAATAATTTACTCTTATCATAGTATAGCAGTATTGATTTGAAGTGAGTTTTTGATGTTAGATAATATATTTTTAATTTAAAATTTTTAAATAATCAAAAATTATAACAGCAATTGATAATCATGTTAAATAAATGTAATATTGTTGGTATTAATAAAAAAAGATTTGGTAGAATTATCCTGACGAATAAGACGCCAAAAAATGTTATTATTTATCCTATGATTGATTTGGTAAGTAGTAGTACTATTTAAAAAATCGAGGATAAATTTAGAATTAATTTTTTTATTTCTTTCAACATAACTTCGTATAAAAATAACAGAAATTAATTTTCTAATTAAATCTCTGCTCTAAGCACAGATATGATAACTTAGTAAAATGTTTGACGACGAGAAAAAAAAAATAAGTCGAATGGTTCAACTAAGTATTACAAATTTAAAGAGTTTTCTCTAATGTAAGGAGGCGTATTTTTTATTTTAATTACTTATTTTCAAATTTTGAGATTTATACATCTGATACTTTTTTTTAAATATACTAAACGCACTTTTAAAATTGCTAAAAAGAGATTTATTTCGCTTAATTAATGTGCCAATTTATCCATTATTACAAAGCTAAAATTGTGACATACTAAACATTTTATAAACAATTATGCGTAGAACATTATTTTTTTAATCTAAGGTAGCTCGAGCTCTTAGATGGATGAGAATTTGATTTCACAGTCGACCCGCCATTGTTTATCTGAAGTTGGGCAGAATATAATTTTCCCATCCTGCCAAAGGATTATATATTATCTCCTTTTTGTCGTTGACTTGAGAAACCAAATGATTTTACCATGGAAAGTTACGTTCCTTGTTTTTAACGATATATTTATGAAAAAATTAATTTTCAACAAATAAATATAAATTTGCTGACATATGCTTTTTAAATAATTTAGTTTCTCATAAACTTCGAGGTGGCGATGAGGTGGGGCTCAACTTCAATCCTCGTCTTATATGTATATATAAAAACTTAATTCAGAACATTATACAGTTGAAAAGAATTTTTAAAATAATAAATTTTATCAAAACACTAGTTGTGTTCTAATTTTGAAATGTTCGGGTTAGGAATCCGTATAATAAAGAATTTGAAAAACAGAATATTCTTCGTTGTTAATTATTAAAAACCACGACAACAATGTCAACAAATCCTAAAAGTAAATATAGTATCATTCTCCACTTTTAACCATTTACTTTAACCATATACCAAAATCACTAAACCTAATGAGTTAAAGCATCTAATTAATTACGGGAATCATTATATAAATAATTAAGAAGCCACGACCTACACATTGGAGAAACTCAACCATGGTTACAAAGTTATTCAGAATCCGCCCACTCGTTAATAATTAAGCTGTTATGTACTTGTCGTCGTATTCCCTTTTTTTCTTTTTTATCTTTTTGTTTAATTGGCAACCCCACAGATCAATGACCTCTTAGGATATTGGCCTTTCAGATAATGTTGGGACGAGAATGGCCATCACACACTGAGGAAGACTTTCATCTACATACTCTATTCTTTTTTTTAAGTTTAAACCTAAATGGGAAAGTATTCGAAGAAACACTGTTCAAAATAAAAAAGGTTGCTTCTGCGAACGATTATATATAGACTTGGCAATAAAAGTTTATATATGAAACCCTATTTTCCAGATGGAAGAAGTGTTGCCAACTTTCTTTCTTATAAGAAAAAAGACCTAGAGCGAAAAAAGTCCGATCCAGGTGTGAGAAATCATTTTTAAAACGATAAGCCGTCAACGAAGATAAAGTGATCGATATCTATCCCGAATTTAGTGTGAATTAGAAGTGAAAAAGTGACATGATTAGGCAGGGTATTCTCTGATCTTTATCCTTTGGTAAGGTTGGTACAGGTTTCCCAATTTTAATGCAAGTTTGTGTTGGCGTATCACTTTGGAAAAAACCTTCTTCCCATGCTTTGGAATCCAAATCTCCTTAGCAATCCTTTTTCCTTTTAACCATATCTGCAAAGTAGGCCCACAATCTTCCTTATTCTCTTTCCGATGCTTATGTGCAGTGCCTATATATATATATTTTTAAATTAAAGTTGAAATCTACGTACTACCATTATACAGATAAAGTAAAAGCCTACAATAATACCAATTGACCCATTAATAATTTACAAATTCACACATTCGGTGACGAACGTGTATTAGTTTTAACTTATAATTAAGGGGGTTATCTCTAGATTAATTGTGCCGAGTTGAATTAAAAGATGAGTCATTTATACTGAAATTCAAGTACGTACGAGAAATTTTTTCCTTATTTTAATTTGAACTTATATTATTAATATTTAATTGAATCTATATCATTTTATATAACGATCAACGTCAATAGAGCATGAGTTTGAATTTAAAATCTCTTTATTATTTATTCACAATTCTTATTACTCCATCACATCTAGTGGTTTCACCATAAATTAAATAAAATATTGATATATTATGAATATATATATATATATATATATATATATATATATATATATATATATATATGTAAAAAATAAATAATGAGTAGCTTCTAATGACGGTTACTTGAAAGATAACAGATTTTTTTTTTTGCATGATAGATAATGATTGTTTTAAGCATAGAAATTAAATATTAAAAATTAATTAGTGTTAAATTTTTTAATAAATATAAAAAAATGAGATGCACGTTAGTGTGTGTTTGTCTATATAAGGGAAAGGTGGAGACAGACAATGAATAATCCACAAGAGAGACAATTGTACTTGCAAGTGACATCTTTAAGTAATGAACATTGCGAGGTGCAATATATATAATTGCATCACTCCTCTACTAGTCCGATTGAATAATAAACAGTATAAAAATTTGTCGATATGAAGTGGACTATGTGGTTTTAAAAAAAGAAGGCAATAAGAAATAATTAATTTGAGAAGACACAGGATAAGTTTAAATAATTGTATAAAATTAGGTATCCAGTGAACGATGGATGTTCGTAAAGCTTCTACTACAATCATGGTGGTGGGTGCATTGGAATGGTTGGTCCACCCATTTTCCTTTTTTATATTCTCTCCCTCCATTGGTTTGAATAATTAATTAGGGAAATGAAACGTCACGCAAACCCACTTGCTTTTCTCGCTGGTGGTTTTATTCAAAGTGCAGTATACAGTGGGTTGCCACTAAGAATGGTTATTGGTGAAGAATTTCCATTCTCAGACCCAAGTTTTATGGATGCTTTCTGGCAAACGGGGACCAAGGTAGAGTTTGGTACGTACTCATCAAAATCTTTAAATATAAGATATAAAAGGATTATTTAATTTTTTTATATTTAATATGTCTTAATTATTACAGAGATAATTGATAAGTCGTACTCTTACACTTGTCACTATATTAAAAATGTCAAATATAAGATTGAAGAAACATTTTCTTTTTGTCATTTTTTATTCATAAAAAAAACGTCACGTAAAGCCGCAAAATTTTAGTAAGGTTTTAAAGTTTAGATAGACCCCCTTTCCCAAATCCACTAACTAGTGCTAAAGGTCATTCACTTTTCTTAAAAGCACGCAATTGATCACTGCCGTTGGGATCCAAGAATAACGTACAACTTTTCACATCGTAAAGACTGTAATTAAGATCTCTGTCCAGAAAAATAAATAAATAAAGACAGTAAGATCACAAAAAGACGATCATCGCCAAAGATACATATATATAGAGATTAGAGAGAGAGAGAAATCTTATATGCAGTCGCAGATGTAGATATGTCTCCACGAAAGCAACTGGAGCCTTTCAAACCCGGTCACGCAGCTTCACAAATTAAAAGAAGAAACATAATAATATTTCGAGATGAAGCCGAAATGACTGGAATGAGCTGACATTTCCAAACTTCCCTCTTTCTCCTATTAGTTTGGTCTTTGTAGTTTGTACGTTTTGTTTGATTTTTTGATGGTTTCGACTCTTCGGAGCTTGACATTCAATAATAATGTCGTACGCTAATAAAATGGATCACTCGCGAGCGTAAATCCAGTAATCAATTTGGTCCCATGTCCCAACCCAGAAGCTCCTCCTAGTTAGTCCATAATTCCATATATACGAAAACCATACAACTTATTCTGCTTCTTTGTGCCTGAGCTTGTGTATTTGTTCTTGAAAATTAACGAGCTTTTGGGGAAGCATCAGTTCCACGAACCTAAATCAATATTTCAAATTAAGAATGAACTTGTAGTCATTGACCCAAAATTTGAACACGAATTAAGAATGAAAGTCCCAAAAAAAAAAAAAGAAATGGCCTAAACTAAAATTGATAGAGTATCAATTATATCCTTAAATTTTGTTAACTTCTTCAATATTAAATCTAAATAAAAACAATACTTTGCGTAAGAAAAGGCCCAAAACATGAGTTATTATATCAAGTTTGTATTTTTATTTTTATTTTTTCAGAATCTGAGTGTCACTGAATTTTTTTTTGGGACAACCTCTTAATCACTGAAACAGGTGAAGTGACAGGCATTAAAAACGCGAGGTTCATATGGACTTGACTGGCTAAATAACATTACTTGTGTTACCGCTAGCGTCTCTTTGCTATCTTTTGACTCCAAGAGGTTTAGAGAGTTTTTTGGATCAGAGGCCACCTTGTCTTCCGTTGGTTTCCCTAGGCTTGTTGGGCCAGGACTTTTATCTCTCTGTTGACTAAGGATAGAGATCCAATCCAAGTTGGGATACTCAATTCAATTGGGCATTTATTTTTAAAATTAATTACAAAAAGAAGAATCGATGAAGTGGAGGATGCAATTTTTAATTTGGGGGCGCTAAAAGAGCCGGCACCTCAGAAGCTAAATGGATTATTCTGCCAAAACTTATGGAATACTATGGAAGGAGGAGTTTGTACAGCAGTGAAGATTTTTTTCAAACACGGTAGTATTATGCGGCCTATGCAATTAAAATGAGACTCACATTGTCCTCATTCCTAAAATTCATAATCCTGAGGAAGGTGGGAGGAAGTCCAGAGCGCGGACGACCCTGCGGAAGGCGTTCGAGAATGAGAAGGTGGGAGGACGAATCCAGCGTCCAGATAGCGAATCAGTTTTTTAAAAGATACGTTTTCTATGAAGTTTTCAGTCTTTAGGGGTGTTTTGCAGAGTGCGTCGCTCTGTTGTTTTGTCTCGTCAGTCGTCATGTCTCTTGACTCCTTGAGCTGGGCTGAGTTGTTATTTTGTGTGTGTTTTCAGCCCTCTAGTGTCTTGGTGTGTAGGCCTTGGGCCTTTGTTTCTGATATGTATTTCGTCAAAAAGGAAGAAAATATGACAAAACACGTGAGAGTGAGATCCCTTTAATAAAAAGGGCCGAATTTTTTGAAATAAAACGAATTTTGAACTTTTAGCATTTTTTAATTAACTTTCCGGTGAAGAGTCGGTAATTAATGAAAATCATTCCTAAAAATAAAGGGGGAAGAAAAAGCATTTTAAGGTTAATTAAACCCACACTTGTCCACACCTGCCCGAAACTCAATGTTTCCCATGATGAGGTCACTGCCCGTTCTGCCCTGATACCTGGCTGAGAAATTACGGGCATTCGGTTTCCAGTATCTGCCCTTCCTTCTCTCTTCCTCACCTCAGTGACCTCTGATATTTTCTATATTTTGGTTCTGTGTTTCTACGATCAGGATCGGACGGTTCAGAATGAACGGGGCTAATACTGCTTGTTTTGTTAGGTTTTAGAGCTCGAAACCCTCAGATCCAGCTTCTCAGTCCCCGGATCTCCTTCCTGGTATGCTATTTCAACCTTATTCTTCTACAATTCTTTTCAATTCTCCGTTTTATCTTCATTTTTTGCTTGATTTCTAGTAGTCTGAGCTCTGGGCTTCACTTCTTTCTTGTTCGCTCAGTTTATGCGTTGAAATTATTGCTTCTTTCCGTTTTTACTTATTGGCTCCACAATTTTGATAGAACTCGCCTAATTTGTTTAAACTTTGACACTTACGACGAGTTATTTCATTTTAAACTTTACGTTAAAAGCTTTCACATGATTTTCGTCGTCTGGTTTTCTCTCAGAAAACTCATCGTGAATTTTCATCTCAAACTGGTTGTCCTTACAGCTTATTCCTTTTGTCCGATAATATCTTTTCAAATAATTTTCATGTATTTTCCTTTTATGCAAGAGAGAAATCTTTTACTGTTAAAATAAAATTTAAAATATTTTTTAAAAAAATCAGTGGCTGTGATGGTGTCAGGACGGATCAGACGGTCGCCAGCTCATATTATCGACTTTTTTTAATATTATTTATTTACAAAACAACATTTTTCTGGTTTGGGCAGGTAATTGATTGTATTGTGGCACGAAATGGAGGCTAATCATAGCTCGGTAACGGTCACGTTTAATAACGGCGCGCTAACATGCGCCGCGGAAGCTCTAGCGAGTTTGCTGGTGTCGGCCCTAGTCAAGACCCAACTTTTGGCCCCGGTGAGTCCCTGACTTGAAATCCTTTAAACTGAAAGTATTGTTAAAAGAACGAAGTGGAAAGCTTACTGGGTTCGCCTATTATCTAGATATACTGCGTCTTTGAGCTTTCCCTAGTTCTCTCAAGTTGAATTTGGGGTTTAATCGGTTATAGGTATCGTTATAGTCTTTGAATGTGATATTTTTGTCTTTGCCTTTGTGCGCCCTCGGCGACGCTTCCCTCTCCCATTCCTATGCTTTTGAAGAATTTTGCCCAACAGATGTGGAAATGGTTTGAGTTTGACCGTCTGTGGGCGCCCTATGTCCGGCTTTGGTGCGCGGTGGTTGTGGAGTTTGCATCTTGCTAACGTACGCCAGTTCTTGGGTTTTGAAAACTATTATTCCGGAACTGAATAGAGAATATCAACTGCGGTTTTGGGTTTACTTTAAGTTCCGATATTGTGCCATGTGGGGCCCTCCTTCTTATTTCTCAATATAAATATCTTTTTTCGTGTCCGAGAAGGAAGAGTCAAAAGTCAAGGATAAAAAAGGAGAGTGGTATTGGATTCGATTCGGTGGTGGATTATTCCTTGGAGGATGCTCATATGCGAAAAGCATTTTGTACTAACACGTGTCGTTTGTTTATTATGGGTATCTCCGCGGGGTGGGGGTCTAATCCAATACGGATGTGACGTGGAATCTGTCGGTTCGATAGCGCACAAAATTAAATAATTGATAGTGACAAAGCCTGTAGAAGTGTAATTTTTAAAAATAATATTTATACTTATAAAAGTTTAAAATAATAAAAATTAATATGCATTTTTAAAAAAATCGAAGAAGTAAAAGTGTAATTTTTATAAACTTTAAATTAATTGAATAATCAGAAACAAAAGTGAATGTAATTCTTATCTACTTCCTTTGCAGTGAATGTAATTTATTTATTTTTAAAATCTGCTAAAACAACTCTCTTCCAATTCTTTAAGTTTCATGAAGTGATCGTTTATTGTATTCCTTAATTCAAAAAGATAGATGCTTGGGTGTTAATTCAGAGTCCAAATTTCACATTTCTACTCTTTCAATGTCACCACTACTCTGTGTAGTCGGATTTAATATCACAACAATCCGTCTGCCTTACACTTACCATTTTATCTATCCTATCTTGATAAAATGGTTGCAGGATGTCCTTGGATGCCTAATGACAAGCACGCCTGGAAGCAAAGACAAGCAACTTGATGCGGAGGGAGAAGATGACAATGACGATGAAGGTGACAATGACGATGGAGATGGTGGATTTGGGGAGGGTGAAGAGGACTTGTCATCTGAAGATGGTGGAGGTGGATATGGCAACAATTCCAACGGTAAGAACAACCCAAAGAAGGCTCCTGAAAGTGGTGCAGGTGGGGCAGAAGAGAATGGAGAAGAGGAAGAAGAAGAAGATGACGATGATGATGACCAAGATCAAGATGACGATGACGACGACGAAGATGACGACGAAGATGATGAAGGTGGAGAAGAAGAAGAAGAGGAAGTTGTTGAAGAGGAGAATGAAGAGGAAGAAGACGACGAAGATGAGGAAGCTTTGCAGCCCCCGAAGAAAAGGAAGAAGTAAAGGTAGCGTTGTCAAGCCTCCTGTTCGTATCGTTCAGCACGAATTTGATGTTTTTATTTATTTAGTTCATAAGGAGGCCTATTTAGGACGTGTTTTAACTGGTATCTGTATTTTGCATTGCTTAATTAGAGTACTACATTATTAAGCGGGCAATGTTTAATTTTTAAAGGAAAAAGGATGTTATGATTTGAGTTTAACCGGTGTTTTTCCTCCACCACCTCTAGTTTTAATAATCTAACAGCCCCTTCTTAAGTCTCGAATTTTGATGAATAGGTGACGAAATCCTTCGCCATCTTTAACTGTTTGAGCACGGCACCTATTTGTGAAGAATTAATGAATCCTACCTTATTGGCAATAATATTGAGTTCATACATCTTGGCTTTATCTTACAACATTTTTCTTATGAACGCATTCTATTCTACGATTTATACATTTAAACATTTTCTCGTATAGGTAAATCAATCAAATTTATTGTATATGTAATTAGCTCATATTTTTGGATGATCCAATAAAATTAGATCAGTAGTAGAGTTTATTGCACCAATTAAAAAGTTGACGAGATAAATTGCTATGGTGGGGATAATTCACCTTTACTGCTTTTGTTATCACATTGCTTCTATTATTTATTTTGTTGACATAATTATTTTTATATTTTTTTAAATATAAGATTAATTTTATTTGAAATACTAAAAAATATTATTTAATAAATTCAAAACTCTTAATATTATAAAATTTAATTCAATCTTACTTATAATAGCCACAAACTGTGGCTATTTCATTATTTTTTAGTGTACATTGCAAAGTAAAAAAAAAATAGAGGGCAAGTAAAGTAGCAAACTACTAAAATCAAGGATGTCATGCATTCATGGCCCCCGAGAGCCATCGTATATTCGAAGATGGACCCAGTCCAAAAGGCACGCCTTTTTTTTTTTTTTTTAAGAAATGAAATAAAAAGGCTAATAGCGCTCTTTGGAAAAACTAGCTAATTGCTATATTGGAGCATTTAAGACAAAACATCCCGCGTGGAGATGAACGAAATAGCGCACTTAGCTGTCGAACTCTTTTGTCGAAGGAAACTCCATAGAAATTGAATATCTCAACCACCGATACAATTCAAGATGCTGTTGAGGTAGGAGGTTGAGTATGCTTAGCCTTCAACAACCTCAGCACCAGAGATTCTCTCGAGTTTCACGATTTTTTTTCAAAGTACGGTGTTCTAATGCAATTTTTATCTTTTATCGTATTTTCTCGATATTTTTGAGAGCCAGACCCACTGTTTCCTCTGGATTCTGGGTTTCTTGTCTCTCAGCATTTTTAAACTTTAAACCCTTTCAGATTGTTTCTGAGGCTTAAGCCTCTATTTCAAAAAAAAAATAAAAAAAATCCATCCCTCATCAAAACACTTGCTTCACATGTATGCTAGATTTGTCTAGCAAATTACAAATGTTTTAGAACTTAACTTTTGCTTCTTCTTTTTAAGAGGTTAAAATTGAAATTTGATAACATGTTATATAAAGCAAAATTTTAAATTCGATCTGTCATTAAATCTATTATATTCTATACATGAATTGTGTAAGATACTAAATTTATAATTATATTACAGATTTTTCTTTGGCAAAAATATTTTTCTAGATCATAATAATGAATAAATGTTTTTAATGTACAAGATGTTTATTTATTCCTTACACGACCCGAAAGACAATAGGAGTAATGCAATGCAAATTAATTTAGAAATAAAATGAAGATTATAAATGATTAAAAAGGAAATAAAAGAGACTTTTGAAAGCACAGCAATTCAATAAATTATTTTTGTGTCAAAATTAAATGAATACATAATTATGTCACAATGCAAGTATAAAAAGTTAATGTACGAGAAATATAAATATAAAAAATTATTTTAAAGGTATTATTGAAAGTATGAATTTTTTTTTAATGTGAGTAAAACAATTATAGAGTTTAAACATATATTCAGAGTTTAAATTTGTGGTTAATTTACAAAATAAAAAATAAATGGATTTGGTTACTTTGGGAAATTTATTAAGTCAGCAGTTTTACCGAATTTCTCAGGTGAATGGTAAAAAGTTGAAAACACTAGCACTCCAGGAGGCCAACGCAACACAACGCAACATTCAGGTCAGAGGGGGTGTGTGTGGAGGCAACTTCACCCGCAAAGAGAACTGGGAGTCAGAAATTTGGTTATGTGATCAGGAATTCATGGTTTTAGATCCCTTTCGCCTAAACTCGTTCAATTCAAACTCTAATTCTACCCTGTCCTTTCTCCTAGTTTCTCTGTATTCTGATGGCGGATCACTCAGACTCTTCCCCTCTAATCCCTCCACCAACGATCACTGACCCCAGCGAGATCGACCTGGAAGCGGGCCCCAGCGAACAAATTCAATGTCGGATTTGTCTCGAAACTGATGGTAATTTTACTTTAATATGTTTTATTCTATATCCATACACAGGGTTAGGGCAAGCTGTATTTCAATTCTCATTTGAGGACTAGGCTATTTTCAATTTTATGGCCTACGATGAGAAATTGATGAAGAGGGATTTCAAATTACGTGAGTTTGCGTTCATTTGATTTTGTTTTGTTTGGCACGTTACAACTCATCAAAATTCAATACGTTTTGTCATACTGCCAGGTTCCCTTGGTTAAAAGCGTGCTTTAACAATTATTCTTTCCTTAACTTATTTGAAATGCTCTCAGTTGGAAGGTTACAAGAAATCTTCTTGTCCTTTTTAATTCTTACTTAACTTTTTGCTTTTTTCTGAAGTATTTCCTTAAGGCAACTGCGCGACTTATTTTGACTTTCTTAGAACGTTTTGTGTTGTTGTGGATGGCAGGATGCCATATTTTCATAGAGTGACTAATGGGAATTTTGTTATTCAGTGTGTAGGATATTCCCGTATATTTTAATCAGCCGTAGAAATTTTCAAGTTTCTTTATGGAGCTAAATATTCTGGTATTAGGATATATGTTGTTAATTACCATCTCCTTTTTTTTTCTTAGGTAGAGACTTCATAGCTCCTTGCAAGTGCAAAGGTACATCAAAATATGTACATCGAGAATGTTTGGATCATTGGCGAGCTGTTAAGGTATGGATGCTGTCTATGTCAAAGGTTTTAATTTTATTATCAGTGTGTATTATATTTATACTATAGCCATGGCAAGAAGTCATATCTTTCTGCTGATCTTAGAGTAGCTACTCCTACTATGTGATTAAGTGATGATTGCTGGTAAGGGCAATGGTTGTATATTTGTACAACTGACTGAAGGCCATTTTTATGGTTGTAAACTGACCCCTTCTTGATCAATAAAAAATTATCTGCATTACATTCTCATTTGTTCATCTCATAAATTTTTCATCCATTTTGTAAACCATACCAGTAGGTTGTTGTTAAATGGATAAGATTGTACAGTAAGTTATAGATGGACGGTGTTCATCTTTCCGTTTCTGCTCTCTTTGTTTTCTTGCTGCCTCTTCTCATTGTCAGTGGTAAAAAGGTTTTACTTGTTTGCCTTTTTTATTTATGTAGTTCTTGTATGCAAAACTAGTCTTATTGTTTATGGCTTGTAATCCATTTTGTTTGCTTTACAAGATGACTTCCGATATCTCCTTGTTTATAGATATTTATGTTCTCCTTTTACTTGTTAGCGACCTTGATTCTGCTTGAATTTTAACGGTTATCTCTGGATGAATTTTTGCCTTTACCTAAAGATAGAAAGAATTGCAGACTATGACCTAATTTTTCCGGCATTTTACTGCTAATATTTCCATTTACAGTACAGTGCACTTTAGAGTGCTTTACCTAATGAATATGAACATCTCCATATATTCTTGCAGGAAGGGTTTGCATTTGCTCATTGCACAACCTGTAAGGCTCCTTATCATTTGCGTGTTCATGTTGCTGCTGATAGGAAATGGCGAACCTTGAAATTTCGGTTTTTTGTCACCAGAGACATTTTGTTTATATTTCTGGCTGTTCAGCTTGTAGGTGAAGTTTTTCCTTTCTATATACATATATGTGTGCGCGCGCGCTTGTATTTAATATTGACTAAACACCCTATATTGTATGCAGGTCATTGCTTCACTGGCTTATTTGGTTTATCTAATGGATGGTTACCAGCAGTACTGGCTTCGTCTTGTTTGGGGTTTTGATAGTGAGCTTAGCTTTTACTACATATGCGGTAAACTATTAAGAGATTAAGCAGTATTCCTAATAATGCTTATGCAATTTCTCTTTTTTATTTTTTTTTATTTTTGGTAATCTGTAGTATTTTTGGCCTTTGTGAGTTTGGAATTTTCTCTTTTTACCTATACAAAGATGCTGATTTTGGTATTGATTTCATATTCATATCATCCGATGCAGGGGCTTTGTTGTTTTTTGCTTTGCTTGGCCTATCTGGCTGCTTCATTACTTGTTATGATCGAAGAGTTCGTAATGATTTGGCTCAGCCTTGTCGAGAATTATGTCTTTGTTGCTGCCAACCTGGGTAGTGACTCTGCTTTAATATATTGATGAACATTTAACATGGTTTGGATGGTTTATACATGTGATTATACTCTTAGGATCTACTAGAGGCATGATAATGATATTTAATTTCTTTTTGTTTTGACACTGATATGACGCCAAAAACTTGTAAAATCAATTGTGAATTTGTGAGATTTAGTTTTCTCTGTAGACCATTCTTCTCACCATCACCGAGGAAGTAAAAGTATAAAATTCAGCTTTTTAACTAGACATCCTTGCATGTGTTAAATAGAGAAACTATGCTGTTATATTTAATTTGAAGTACCATACGTGAGCAAAGGTAGACTGAGTTTGATTTTGGTTTGTATGCTGTTGCTGCAGAGTTTGTGCAGACTGTCATTTGCCAGGAACTCTTTGTATGTGGACTGATTGCACCACATGCTTTGAGAGTTGTGGAACCATGGCAACCGAATGTGGTGGTTGCTTGGGAGGTGCCGGGGAAGCAGGGCTACCATTATTATTCATAATGGCTTTGATTGTTTTGGGACTTTTTACTGTAATTGGAATATTTTACAGTGTATTGGTGGCTACCATGGTAGGACAACGAATATGGCAGCGACATTATCACATACTTGCCAAAAGGATGCTAACAAAGGTGTGTTTGGTTTACTGTCTCGTCTTTTATCCATTTGGTACAATGCAATGAAATATTTATTAATGGTGCACTACAGCGGCTAAGTGAATCTAAACATTTAGCGGATCTGTGTACTTGTCTCATCTAGCCATTTCTAGGTTTATTATAAGAATTACTTACAAATTGCTACGAGAAATAATGATAAGCTTTTCTTATCATTCAGCATTTCTCCACGAGATAATTTCTTATGAGACATTTATTGGGGGAGTAATAGCATCGAATTCTGATTTTTTTCTCCCTTTGTGATCACTAATTGGACTATTAAGGATTAGCAATTGAAAGGATTCTTTTTTTATGGTAGAAAGCATGGATGTAGACTAGTGTGCAACTGAATGAGAGGCATTGTTTTATGCTGTTTGATTAACTTAAAAAGGATCTTGCAGAATAATGAGTAATCAACGGGTTTATTTATTTATTT
Source organism: Gleditsia sinensis (assembly GCA_037074535.1). Classification (NCBI taxonomy): domain Eukaryota; kingdom Viridiplantae; phylum Streptophyta; class Magnoliopsida; order Fabales; family Fabaceae; genus Gleditsia; species Gleditsia sinensis. Next base: position 1,609,416 of record CM073464.1, on the reverse strand, counting down.
TTATTTTTTGGCCAAGAGTAAAAAACAAGCTAAAGCATTTTGCAATGTAGATGTATAATTGGCACGCAAAGTCGCTGATATTTCCATGTAATTGGTTAACTGCATGAGTTATGTGTACATAAAAGGTGGCCTTTAATATTCCGACTTAATCCTGATTATGAAACTGTTGTCCTTATCCTAGGAGTATGTCGTTGAGGACGTTGATGGGGAGATGACAGGTTCTGATTGGTGCCCCCCATCTCTCCCGCCTGAGCACGTTCAGCAGCTGAAATCACTTGGCCTCCTATGAGTCATTTATTTGCTGACGAGAATGACATGATGTAGAGACAGACTGGCCCCATGTGTTGTTGGGCCGGTCCTTATTACGAAGATCTATCAGCTATTGATAAAATTTCATAGCCGCCCAATTTGGTTAAATTTGTACAATTTTGCTGTTGTATTCAAATAGCTAACATTGTATTCCGCCTATTAATGTAAAAAACGGAAAGGAAAGTCTTCGAATACCTAATAACAGGTATTGCTAATTTAATTTTTAACCTGTGATTTCAGTATGTTACCAGCTTTTGATCATTTGATGACTTCGTTATTAGTTCTGGCGAGGCTTCTAAATTCTAATTAATGAGGTGGTTTCTGAAAAGTTAATTAAAAAAAAAAATACTTTAAGAACTCATCCTGCTGTAAGTTAATTTAGTTCAGCATAAAAGGGCGATATACTTTTAGATGCGTCAGTCTAGCAATGTCAATGCAATGATATATTTTTTTTATATATTAAATATTTTGTTGCTTTAACTTTTTGTTAATAATTTTACTTTGATGAAGAAGTATAATGAGCTGTAGTAAAAATTATATCAACTTTCTATATATTTATATAATTTTATTCGTTTGAGAACCTAAATGAACGGAAATGTGTGACAAATTGAGTTTGAAAACATAGTTTATTTTTTATGATTGAAGGAAAGTTTTACAAAATTTAAAAATTCAAGGATAGAGTATATGTGATGACATACACGAGATCGAAGGAGAGAAAAGCAGGAAAAGGATAATTAGAGGAACCCCCTCCTCTCTCTCTTTTTTTTTCTTCGTTGGTATACCACCGACCAAGGATCCATAACCGACCAACAATAACGGGTAATTGAATGAACATAAAATTGATTATTAGGAAAACTGAAAACGGCGTATTGGAGGAGGGTATTGCAGCTGTTAAAGCGAAGGACGAGGGGACCCACTATGCCACGTGCAAGTTGCGTGTTTGAGTACGAAGGCATCAGTTTTTTTTTACCGCTTTTTTGTCCCCATCCAAACGCCCCCACCCACTCTTGGGACAATAGTAAAAAATTCAGTGGGCGCCCCCACTCACGTCAAAATATCATAACAACACTTGTTGAACCACGTCACGGTACTTGTAGGGTCGAAGGTTCATCTCCTCCGAAAACTAGCGCCCCACTAACCCATGCCCATTACGAACCGCCACCCACAGAAATATTCAAATAATAAACCTAACCCACCCCTCAACCTTCACCCTTATCCAAAATTGTCCTCTCCTCTTGGTGCTCCCTTTCCTATATATAGCTCCACGTCACAGTCCCTTTAATCTAAGTCAGAAATCAGAATTCAAAAGCAACGGTGACTGCAGAAGTTCCATTTCAAGGATGGCTGATATAGCTATGTTGGTGGCCGAAGAGTATGAAAGGAGAACCAAGAAAATAGGGAAAGCAGGTGGTGGGGGATCTGACGCACACCACCCGATCGACGTGGTTTCTTGGGTTTCCCTGTCAACTCAGAGGCTCAAGCACAAGATTGGAGGAGAATATAAGGAGCTTGTCAATTGGGTTTGGGAGCCCAAAACCCAAGTTGGTATTGCTGCTTCCAACAGCTTCTTCTCGGCTTGAGTTAAGTTTTATCAACTCTGGTTGCAAGAGCATTGATTGTTATCTTTTGCATTTTATAACTTTTCCTGGATTATTGTATATACTTATAATTCCAATTAAACGCAAATTTATCTTTTAAGCTTGTATTTAGTTAATTAAGATTCCGATATAAGAAATTAGGTCCCTATCTCTCTCGCTCTGGTCGATTTCTCTTTCCATATTCCTCAGGAAATGCCTTAATGAAACATAAATTTCTTCTTCGGTCTCAGACTTTAACTCTTTTAACAGATCCTTCATGGCTCGTGAAATTCCTTAATCGACTTTGATTTTGATAATCGATCCATAAATTCCCAGATGAATTCCAGATTCATATGGGGGAAGGGGACAAAACTATTGCAGAACTGTCTAAAACTCAAAAATTTATAATACCAGACTTGCATAAGAAAATGGATGTCAGATGAAATAATCTTCATGGGGATGTTGTCAAAATTCGGTTCTTGGAAGAATTGATTTAAGATGTTAATAATTTATAAGCCAAATAATGCAGGAGACAGGGTGAGTATAATTATTGACAACACAATCAAGCTTCATTGTTTTGAAAAAGATATCTACAGTCTCCAGACAAGCTCAACCATTTTAAATCCCTATCTACATGGTTCTAAAGGGGGAGATAAAACCAGAATGAATTGGAATTATGCTTCTCTACAAGAAATTCTTTCTGAAGGAGTTATATAATACTAAACTAACCAGGTGGTATGGATCCGCGTTTTGGTATTTTTATCCTTTTTTATTTATTTATTTTAATAACAATATATTTATTTTAACTTAATTAAATCACCAAAATTATTTTTCTTATTTAAAAAATTATTTTAAAATTTATTTTAATAAAAGTATTTTTAAAAAAAATCTTACTTTAAAGAATTTTTTTCTAAATAAAATATTTTTATATTAATTATGATAGATGAAAAAAATATGTTAAACTTTATTTTAATTAAATTAAATCATCAAAATCAAATTAAAAAATATTTTTATTAATTAAGATAATTATTTAACTAAATTATATTTTTACATAAATTATATAATTATAACAAATAAAAAAATATGTTAAATATTTATTAATAAAATAAATTTTAAAACATTTTTTTAAATACTTTAATATTTAAAAAAATAAATTGATAAAAAAAATAAATTAAAAATACATATGTCTTTAAAAAATTAAAAAAACTATTTATTTTAAAATAAAAAAAATCATTGTTATTTTAAGTAAAATGTTTAAAACAATTAAAATTAAAAACAATTAAATTAAAACACATGTTTTTTAAATATTAAAATAAAATTAGCTCTTTTATTTTTAAATTTTAAAAAAATTTGATAATTTAATTTAATTAAAATAAATATATTGTTATTAAAATAAATGATAAAAACATCAAGAGGATCCATTTCCCTAATCAGGCTCGTTAATTGACCTGGCAAAAACATTTATTCTGAAGATTCTATGCTTCCAAGTGCTGGGTTGGGCTTCTCCATGGACACGGACGGTCTTAGGACCTTACTGAACTGGGTATTCCAAAAATAGTGAGGTCTTGTCACGATAACCATGGAAGGATTGTTGGTATGATATTCCACGGGCAGGGATGGGGAAGGCCCATAATAAAGCTCCTGCATTGCATTTAGTGAACTCGTCAACCCAATAAAAATATTGTCGATTCCCGACTACAATATTCAATATAACTTTTTGGATCCCTTACGGTACTTAAAATTCCGTCATTCATTTCTATACCTTTATTCTGAATCACGACTCCGATAAGAATTTTGTGAAAGATGCCACCGTTATCCTCTTTAAACTAACAAAGCTGATAATTAATAACTATAGTGAAACTTGAACCTATTAGTACCATTAGATTGAGGAATAAATATCTTAAATGACATTTTTCGATATTTTCATGTTGATAAAGGCCAAGAAATGAATAAAGTAATGGGATTCATAGTTCTTAATTACACAGGTTTGATCAATGTGCACGGGAGATAGACAGAAGCACATGGGAAAGTGCAACCATTAAGTTGCGTTGAGTAATCATTCAATGAACCCTCGTTCACCCCAATATTTGGTAAAATCATAGATACTTGACAGCTTTGGAAATTCAACGAATTAGTTGGTCGTATCTCGTTAATTGTTACTCACCCCTCACTGTGAAACAGCTACAAAGTTAGTTTGTAAGAGAAAATCTAATGCAATGGTTGGTGATCCAAGCAACGAGGGAGAATAGAGCGTCTTGTCTGGCAGCAGTAGCAGTGCCACCAATAATAATAATAGCTGTGACTTTCGGTACGGATTTATGCACGTCCTTCGTCCTCTAAAATTGAATTTGTTCATCTGCCGCCCTCCTTCCTCATTCAATAATTATCATAACCAATATTTGTGCTTGTGCCAACAAATAATTATTTAACACTTTCTGGCAAAATTGGAATCTTTTTTTGTAATGGTTGCCCGCAATTCTTGAGGTGAGATTTCAGATAGAGGCAGAACTACGGACTCTCTACATCCAAAGCAAACATACGAGTGCGGTCCTGAGCAGACAATTAGGAGATTAAGTTACGGTTTGGTACATGTATATCTCTAACAATTTATATATCAAATATTTTAATATAAAATAAATAAATTTATTTATTTATTTATTTTTATATTATTTAGACTATATATAGCACAAATTTTAAAAATTTTATATTTATTATTTTAAAAATAAATTTTCAAATATTTAAAAAACTAAAATTTTCTTATAATAAACATCATCTATGAGAATGATTGCAAAAAAGAAGAAGCAGGTGCCACTACAATTCTATAGTTGCGTTACAAATCTAATTTTCAAATTTGCAGGACCTCTTCTTTCCTGGCTCTGCAAATCCACTACCCTATGGATCCTAGGAGGGCTTTAGGAGCCAACTCCTGGGCTGTTTATGTCACTATGTTTTGTGGGCATTTTTCACTTTTTTTAAAAAGGTAATCTAAGCGTCAAACCTAGACCTTCTTCACCTACCATTTATTTTACCTGCGAATTAAGGAGCGTCCTTGTAGAATATCAGTATCTATCTACTAGCTTGTAGTTGTAGCTGTAGGTAACCTGTCACCTCTGCTAAGAGAAGCAAGTTGAGCCGCCCGCCTTCATGAAAATCTATGCAGTTTTCTCGCCCAAAATATCTACCTGAGAAATTTTTTTTTTTATGTCGGCTCTAGAGTTAATTAAGAACCTATACCGTTTTCGAAAATTCGCCCAACACTCTTCTCCTTCACTACAAAATTCAAATAAGAACCATATTATGGCACTATGCAGCAGAACAGAAATGTGAAATCGCTCTTTTACCATGATTTTGAATAGGAAACATGTATACATACAGATACAGCTAGCAGAGGAAGGGTTACAGGGAAATTATTCTGTTTCTGAGGAATCCCAAAAGGAGAAGAAGTCGTCCCTCTGTACAGAACATGAAGAAACTACAGTTTAAGTAATTATGTTGAAGACAACTTTCAGAGATATCTGTGCAAAGTACTGCCACCACGTAATGCAGATAACAAGAAGATAATCTGCTCATCATTCCCTTCATATTCTACCTGATTTTGACGCTGGCGATACTTGGCCACAACATCTTGTGGCAGAACTTGGTTCCTGCAAAGTGGGCAAGTAGCCCAATATTGCTGCAACCACTTGTCCAAGCAGTCCTTGTGAAATGTATGTCTGCATTTCAAGTTCCTCACTCTTTCCCCTTCCTTGAATTCAGATAAGCACACCCTGCACTCTACGTGCTCCGGCTTCAATCTCTTGGTGTAACAAATTGTGGGATTCTTCTGTTCGATGAGTTTGAGGTACTGGGTGGTGGTAATTGGACGCGTTTCTGACTTGAGCTTCCTTATAAGGAGCATAAGGTATATGAGCAAGAGAGCCAATAAGGCTATGATCTTGGAGCAAATCTGAGAGAAGAGCTCAGAGAAAGCCGTCATGGATGCTGCCTGCAGCTAATGGGTTCCTAAATGCAAAAATGGTATCTTATAAATCCGTCATTAGTCTTATAGTTTGTTCTTGTCTTTCAGTATATATATATATATATATATATATATATATATATATATATATATATATATATATTCATTTTGCTGCAGATAACTACATATTTATGCAAGGAAATGGTGTTAACGAGCCCGAGTGCGTGGAAAATTGATGTGACGGGTCCCATATCAAGTCAAGCAGGCGAAGATGGTCAGATGGACAATTCTTAAATTATATTTAATTTTCTTGTTGAATGGTCTTATATGAATTTTGATTAGGACTGGTACTTTAAAGCAGGCCGGCTGTTATACCAATGAAGAAAGTGATGTCTCAGTTAAAGTGGTAAGAAATGGATGGCTTGTTAGGTGGACTGGCAGAGATTAGTGTACGTGGAATTATGGACTGGTCTTTTTCTTGCGTTTCTTCTTAATTCTTTTATGTTTTTCTCTTTTAGTGGAACATATCAAATTGAATTTTCTTTCCCAATTTCAACTAAGATAAAGATGCATCTTCCTATGCAGAAACCTTTTTGTACAGAAATAAAACGAAACGAAGGCCGGGTGAATTTGACTGACCCAATTGGGGAGTCTGTGAGTTGCCAAAAAAGAAAAACTGGATAGTCGCAGGGCAGACTCAAAATCAAATACAAAGTGAGATCCTAAGATAAAATATTTATAATAAACATATAAAATTGGCATTGGGTACCCCACATCAAATCAATCTATTCATCTCAATTCTGGCACATCAACATTTTGTAAGTAAGATGCGGATGCAGCAAAATCGCTAACTAGCCGAGTCCTATGTTTCCGTCCCTTTTCCAGATTCCAGAAACACTATAATTGCGACAAGCCAGCAATGCCAGTCTTTTTTTTAAAAAAAAAAAGGAGAAAGGAAATTTCAACGGCAAGATTTGGGCAGGTGGGCCTTTGAGGGACCAGTTTCACAGTAGAACCCACGTTCTGCACATCTCTATATCTGTGAAAATGACAAAAAATTTCCAGAATTTAATCCAGCCAAATAAATCCAACTGTTGGTTTTAGGATAATTACCATTTTCGGTGCTGAGTTTGTGGTGCAATAAGTTGTAGCGGGGATAAAAGGTACATTTCAAAGTCAGATTGAACTAAATGGTAAATCATTTGTGATGTACTCTCTGAGTAATTTCATTTCCTATTATATGTCCTCATAATTGATAGGAAAACAAGAAGTTTGACTATTACAATCTTTTACATCCTTATATATTTTTCTTCTCCTCCATAGCTACTTTTTTCAAGCATTCATAAATAAAAGTAATTAGTGAATTGAAAGATAAAATAAATAAAAAATTAGAGTGAGGAAGACAAACTTTAAAAACACATAATTTTCGTATAATTAAAAATAAAACAGAATGTATAGAATATAATTTTAATAAAAAATAAATAAATACAAATTTGAAAGTAAAATTTAAAAAATACTTATTAAAACAAGTTACAAATTTTAAATATTTTGAATCAATTATATAGAATGATAGAAAAATAAAAAAGGACGTAAATTATATGATTCAAGCAAGATGAATATAATTGAAAAATGTTTCGAGTGTCATTTGTAATAAAAAAATTCTGTTTAAAGTTAAAAAAATTTTATCGTACAACTATAAGATCTATTATATTATATGGTACTGAATGTTGAACGGTTAAAAGATAATATAAAAATAAATTCAATGTTGCAGAGATAAAAATGTTGTGCTGGATATGTTAACACACTAGAAGAGATAAGATTAAAAATAAATGTATTTAAAAAAAAGTTGAAGTAATATTTATTGTGAAAAAAATGATAAAATTTTGTTTAAAGTGATTTGATCATGTGTAAAAAAAATATGCAGAAGTCTTACTAAAAATAATAGATCAGATAGAAAATAGTTTGATAATTAGAGATATAGGAAAATTAAAAAAAATAATTGATAAAACTATTAATAAAAATTTAACAATTAACAGTATATCTATTAATCTCATTTATAATAAATAACTGTAACGATATTTGATCTATTTAGCCGATTTAAGAAAATACTTGGTTATTGTTGTTTAATAAATAAAAGTATAAATTGAATGCAATATCTATTTTATTGACACAAAATAATTTTAAAAGATCGAACGGAGTAAAATCTTTCTAATTAACTTTCTTATTGCAAACAGGCCCTAAAAAATAGATGAATATGAAAAAATTGCATCATCAATTGGTTATTTATTTATTTTCTAAAAGTAGAATGGTGTTATATGGCCATTTTCTGCTCACCGACACTCCACATCCAATCTGTTTTGGAACACAAAGGTTCTGCGCTTGAAAGGATTGACCACGACAAATTGACAACCCATGCAAAGAGATAACAGAAAGCTCTTTTGAACACAAAGGTTCTGCGCTTGAAAGGATTGGCCAACCCAAAATATTATAATTGCATATTTGCATTACACAACTTCAACTTTCACGATAAGCTATACAAAGGTGTTAGTTAGCTTAATGCTTTTTCCAATTCTTAATATAATACAATAAACATCTAAACAGTGGTTGGCATTAGATTCCCAACCTCAATTTAACAAAAGCCACATGCACGAGCGGTCTCCACAACTAGTGGATACTATTTAAAGTTCCTCTCCTCTTACTTTCATTTCCTTTTCATCCATGTATTTAAAAAATTTCCATGCTTTAAGCTATTTCTGACAGTAAGTCCTAAGTTCTTAGTTGTGATTTGGCCGACATTATTTAATGCTTGCTCTCCTCCTTTTCTTCCACCGTTGTGTATGGTCCAGTTATAAATAACTTGCCATTAATATTGAAGCTAGTTGCGATATATATATATATATATATATATATTAACTCCTAAGTTTTAATTAGTTGTAGATTACTGTGTTCACTATGGACCACAGTTTGTCTACATCCTCACCGAGTATATATGTAGCCAATCAATTCAATGCTTTCGAGTTCTGAACTCTTTGCTTAATCACTGTAATTTGGAAGAAATTAAAAGGTTGGGTTTAATTAGGTGCATGGCTATTGTTAATGCTATTTCCAAGTACCTGAATATGATGTCTTTTCAAGTCTCATAATGTTAAACATTCTAAGTTCTTATAAAAGTAAATTCTCCTCACATATCGAATCTTATAATTAAAAAGACAGTGAAAGTTCTATTAATTCCCACAATTCTAATTTCTAAACTTAATTAAACAACTACGTACATGAATGAGCCCAAGGCTTACATAGATTGACAGGTAAGTTAAGCTAACTGTGCTGACTCCATTTCTTCCCACCCAACCATGAGAGCTGACTTGGCATATTCTTTGTGGTGTGGCAGTAATTAATGGTTTTTGGTAAGAGAGCACCACTTAGACTATAAGGACTATATAGGAAGCCCACTTTTTTCATTCTATCTTTAACATCCACTTCCTGCTTTCAGTGTTCCATGATAAAGCTCGGTCTGCGCACCACTACATATCACTTCTCTTCTGTGTTCTAAACCACTCTCTTTACAATAAGATAATGCAAATTGCAGCAGTTGGAACCTTAGGATTAACTATCTTAATTATATTGAGAATGTTTATAAACACATGGTGGCGCGCACACCAAACTTTTTCCTAGATAAGTATTGTGTAATTACAAATTGATAACAACCCAATGCATGGTTGGCTGGAAAGCAACAACCCACAGGCATTAGTGAACAATGATGGCTTCTCCACATAGATGCTTCCACATCAAACCCCTATAAATAGCCTTGTTGGGGTCTTTAATTTCCAAGAGGCAGGCATTTCGTAGTTATACTCCCTATTGCTGTTTTTTGCAGGTACGATAATGTCTTCCATAGGGGCAAGTTCAGCTGCAATTTACGTTATGAAGAAGAGGGTGAAGGAGAAGAACATGCAGAGAATGGAAGAGGAGAGAGTAAGAAGAGGCGAGGTGGGTTCTGAAGATCAGCGGACGGTGGTTAGTTCAACTGTTGGAAGGGGTAACAAGGTGCATCCCGGTGGAGAAGATCAAGTCCCAACCAATAACGTTATTAATCCAGCATAAATATAATCGTTGGTTTTCTACTTTCTATTTTGGTGTGATTATATTAGCCCATGCTTCGCATTTCTTTGTAAAATATATCTATAGCTTGTTAAGTTGTATATGAAAGTTTGAAAAAGACTTTCATCGATCCTCCAGTACTAAAGTGAAAGCATCGTCGTGTGGTTTTATCAGTCACGTCCTCGTTGTTAATGAATTTGACATCGTAACAAACTACTGTCTTTGATTAGAAACACAACACATGCGACACTTGTCAATCTTCTTATGTGGAAATATTTGAAATATGTATTTCATAAACATTAATTTGATTTTTTTTTAATTTTATACCTCATTTAATTAAAATATTTATGAATTTTCAAGAGAAAAATTTCATAAAATATAAAGTTTATTAATAGAGAAAATATTTTCATGTAATTTGAAATAGAGTGTAATTTTTACATATCTTAAGAAAGATGAATGTATTTTATTCCGACCCCGAAAGTAAAATAATTAGGTATGCGTATAATACTTTTTGCATATATAATTATATTACAAATTTATATTTATATCGGTAGATAAATGAACCAAAGTTGCAAACGTAGAACAATTAAATATAATAGTACTGTAAGGGATGGCAACTGTGTAAGTTATAGATAAGGCTCAGACTCATATTTTTAGAAAACTATACCTTTCCTAGTGTTTGGTATAAATTTTTTTTAAATTTTCTAACACTTTAAAATTTATTTTATGATTTTAAAATAATTTTTATTCATCTCATGTTCAAATATTTTACATATAAATTTTTAAATATATGAAACAACTTGCCATGACTGTTTCTAATTGTTGTTTTCAATTGTCTTGTTTGCTTAATACATCAAAATCAAACTATTTTTTGATTCTCAAATTAACCATTTTAAACTTTTCCGCTTTTTATGTGCACACAAATCAGTGTGCGCCCACGTATACTAGTATTAAAATAAGAGAGAATGAATTATTATTTATCTTTAAATTTTTATGTTGAAGTACCAGATAAGAAACTTGTATAATAGCCTTATATAGTTAAATCATGAAGAAAGTGAAATGATTGTTTTAAATTATATTTTCATTGATATATTAATTATTTTTCTTGGATTGGGTAAAGATTTGCTCGAGTAAGTGATTTTATCGCTAAGTTATTGGGCAGGAGCGGTATCATTGGACATTTTCTACGGGCTTTTGTAGCCCAGTTACTACTACGGGCTTCCAGGGCTAATAGTAGGTAATGGGTTTCAAAATTCTTTACACATTATTTCCACTATACTATCAACCACTTAAAGTAAGCCATGGTGCCCGTCCAAAATAAAAAATAAGCCATGGTAAATGTATACTACTCAAAACTTGATACAGGTTTCTGTCTCCTTTTTGTAAAGTAATAATAATAATAGTAATATGAGAAATATGTAAAACAATTATGCAGCATATAATAAAATAACTAAGATCATGGATTTTGGGGTATTTAACATTTTGTAGATTTTATTAATATGTTTTGTTTCCATTCAAGTATAATCAAATATATGCTCTACATAATTATCCTCCTTGAAGGGATACCATGATTCAAACTTTTTGGATAAATTTAAGAATTATGAGTTCTATAAGTATCTTTATAATCCCACTTATTATTAATAATTAATTATACCAACCGATAAACGACAAAATAATTGGTTAAGATACGGTTGTTAGTGTTGTTAAGAAAAAAAATTAATAACTAAAAATCTTCAAAATAACGTGAAAAATTATATTGAAATATTTTTTTAAATTAGTATTCTCTCAAATCTGTGTTGCTGTGGGGATATTTTGCATGAAATTCCAATTGTTGAGTACTATTTTGTTAGAAAAGAAAAATAAAAATGAGCATGTTCTACTAGGAGTAACATATTGCATTATATATGATCTACAGATATGTATGAGAAAGAACTTTGATATAAATCTATAATTTTATATATGGTTGACAACGCCAAGATGTAGATTACACTAAAAAGTAAAAACTAAAAAGAAGGAAAGCTAGCAGAGTATTACAAGACGCGACCCATTACATGTAGAAAGGGAAAAAGGTTGGTTGGCGGCACTCAAACTCGCATATAATTACTCCTTGGCGCGACATAATATAGCTTTGGCGTCTATGGTTTGATTTGTTTTCCTTTGTCACTGGCCGAAGCAGAAGTCTCCCCTCTCTCTTTCACAGTCCCTAAGATAATATCCTCTTCTCGTTCAGCATCAGGTTTCAACCCTCTAATGAAAGTAACCAAACCCTGCTCATTTAACCTCCAAACTTTGAAACCAGGATGAGGATAAGTCTGAAGAGGAGGCTGCGTATTCCGGATAGGAGGACCTAGACCAATGGATATCAACCAGGCTGCTTCAACAGCGTCAACTAGACAAGTAAATACACTAACGGAGGCATAGGCTATGTTGTAGGTAGTGGGAGGGTTAATGGTGCCTCGGATGCTGATATGTGCAGGTCCCAGAGCTCCAGAAGTGACGCTTTCCACAATCAATTTGGTAGTTGCGGACATGCGAATGGCCCTTAGGAAGCAGGAGTTGTGGTTTGGCACAGAGAAACGCGATCTTCCTGGCTGGTGACCGAAGCGGCTAAGGATTTCATGTGCCTTGTCTTGAACCAGAGGGCGCATCATATTCCATATGCATGGTTCATTATCCGCGCAAGGGTACCCTGTTAACCAAGCATCATAATCCCAATATTGTCCATCCTATGTCAATCACATGTCAAACTTGTTTTCATACTCTTCATTAAGATATAATAATCACCATTAATGTACAAACCAAATTATACTCTTATATATGGAGTAAGTGTGTTTAAAAAAATTGTAATATTGCAAAGATTTTTATTTGAATTATACTAAAGTAAACTATTGGGGGTATTTAACAAAAATATTAATAATAAAAAAATTATTATAATTTAATAACTTAAATCAAAGAAAGAATTGTTCATAAAAGTGTTCCATATACTGAATCTTTTTAAAAATTGTTCTTACTATGGAAAGTGCTTTTTGTTTTTTTTTTTTTTTTTTTTACAATGAAATGAGTTTTTATATAGACAGGAAGAGTTTACTCTTATTTGTTAGTATTATCGTCTTCATATATAGACAAAAACTTCATTTTCTATTGATAAGAAAAAAAAACCAAGAAATTTAAATCTCTATGTTGTTGTAAAACCAATTATAAGGCTGAGAGAGTCGAGTAAAAGCAAAAGAGAGATTTAATTACCGAGGTCTGTTTGAGCAAGATCCTGGTAATGACCAAATTTCAAGAACACTCTTTCAAGAGTGTCAATGTGTGATTCTTGGCAAGCCCCAGGGAACTGAAGGCCATACAAGAGGCCAGGAAGGGCGATGATAAAGCTGCGCTTGGCTATTCGGATGGTGGCGGTGTCCTTTGTGAGGGGCCACTGGAAGCCATCCACGGTGCAAACCGTCATTATAATGGGAGATGCAGTATGCACTATGAGGTTAACCGAGAACTGTCCCAAACCCAGCACTCTCAGCCTCTGCTCCATATCGTAGTCCATCAAGATCACCGCACTGTACTCAGGACCGAAAAGTTCTGTGATGCTTCCATGATGGAACATTTTAGGGCTTCCTGACATGCCTTTGATGTTAATTTCTTCGATTACCTACAAATGAATAAATAAGCCAGGAAAACCAAGAAATAATGGGTCAACAGATCATCTATGGCAAAATGTATCTACAAATCTATACAAAAAGCATGAATTGGCTTTGTTTTTAATAACAACTAGCAAATATTCTTTTCATTCTCTTGTAATCTATCATGAGAAAATAGATATAATTAAGCCAAGAAATTAAAGACAGTGCTAACAAAAAAATGATAATAATTACAGCAAGGATCGGAGATCATCTCAGCAGTACTGTGTTTGGGGAGGGAGAAAGAAAGAGAGAGAAGAATACCTGAAAGGAGAGAGAAAACTTAGAAGGTGGTGAGGGATTGGGAAGCAGGAGGAGGCGTTATATAGACTGAGAGCGGGCAAGGGAATCATCGTGAGGGAGGTGCATTAGTGGAGGAATCTTATCCTGGCTGATCGCTACTGCCACCTTGCAAAATTAAGATTAAGGAACCTGACCAGACTGTTTCTTCTATTTCATCCTTTACCATATAGGGCACAGCGCGAGTAACTGACTTTGCATCCAAATCCATCGTTACCTTTTGCTTTGTTTTCAAACAGCCAAGAAGCTCTTAGGCAGGCAAATAATACATCATTTAATTTCTCCAACTCTTTAATTTTCAATTAAAAACACTTAAAATTTATTTTTTGATATTTAATTAAGACTAAGTGACCTTATAAATTAAAGATAATCCTTTGAAGAGTTCGTCCGCTCTAACCCAGCGATCAAACTCAGATCGATCACCGCCCACATCCGTATTGATTTATTATAAATCTTACCGAGGACGATCCTTACTTCAAACAGAAAAAACACTGTTCTACAAATCATGTTGTTATTTAGGCCACGTTGGCATAATGGATAAGATCTATCTGCACATACTGTATCTTCCTACGAAGCCGATGGAAGGCCCTACATGTATTAATGGAGAATGATCGAAATACCTCAGTTCCATATATAAATAAGGCCTTACTCTATTCAGGCACGAGCTTCAACGTTTTGCTATTTTGATATCATGCATACTCATTTAGGCATATATAAGAATATTTCATATAAGATCTCCTTCAACTTTTATATATCTTACTTAGGACAGTGCAAAAAATTCTTTTCAGAGAGTGTTTTACTATACATTTTATAATTTTAATTATCAAAATAAATAGTAAGTACTTACTTAATAATTTGTAATTTCTCATTATCATTTTTATTATTTTACAAATAAAAAAATTATATTATATATATATAAGTATTTATAAATTAATTTATTCTTAATTTTTTAATACATAAGAAATCAAAGAGAAAGTTAAGCCAGTAATCTATATTCTACATTATTATGAATTTAGAATATTCTAATGTTTTGGCATGCAAGTTAAAAAAAAATAGAGAAAAATAATCGTATCATTTTTGTGTATTGTTTTTATTATATGATTTTTTTATTGTTAAAATATACAGAGACTTTTTTTTTAAATAAAAAATATGTTACAAATTAAATTTATTTGAAATATTTTATGTTATCTCAGTATTTTTTTATATATTTAAATTATAGTTTGTGCTAAAATATCTAAATATACTATTATCTATTTGTTTCTGATTTATTTTTTTGGACATGGAGTCATTGAACTTTAGTTTCAACCAAATAATTTATTTATCATGAAATTATTAGATTGCTACTTTTGATAATTATGTTGTAGCTTTTCTCTATGTGCAATTATATTATTATAGATATAGATATAAATAAGTAGGTAATTGCTAAAAAGTATGGTATATACAGTATGTATGTTTATATATAGTATACTATCAAGATACTTGGTTCCCTAAATTAAAAAAGAGAAGAAATTATTAATTTAATATGACCACATTTTAGGGTATATCGTTTTCATTATTAACTTTTAAAATTTTCAAATAGGCATATATATTCAGTGTTTGATAAAGGAAATTTTTTTTAGATTTTTGAAAAATTAAATTTGAAAAAGGTAAATTTTTATATTTAATTTTGTAAATTTTAAAATAAGATTTCCAAAAAATATATAGATTCATGGGATTGATTTTTTAGAAGAATTTCTATAAAAAAAGTTTCATGTAAGAGTGGAAATTCAAATTTTGAAATTTTTTTAAATATAAAAAAATAATAATATCTTCTATTTTATTATTTTTTCTTTTATTTTTTTCATTCTCTCCCTATCTTATCCATCTTTTTCATATTTTTTTTTATCTCTCTCTTTCTTACTTTCGCTCTCATCATATTTTTCTTTTTTATATCATTTTTTTTATCATCTTTACACTCATTTTTTTTCTTTTATTTTAACATAAATAAAGATATTTTTAAAAAAATATTAAAATTCTCAAAAAAAAATTATTATAACTAAACATAATAATAAAATATTTTTAAATAAATATTTAAAATAAATAAAATATATTTTGTAAATTTTCAGTAATTATTATTTTTTAAAAATATAATTTTTAAGAATAAAATTTTTTATCATGTACGAGACGCTTCTTAAATGTATATTCATTTGAGTTATTTTTTGTTTTCGTTTTAAAATAAATGAAAATAACCATTTTGAATTTTAAATTTTAATACTGAAAATACGAAAGCGTGCATGCGGCCGGCAAAGTCATTGCTTATCTATGATTGCAGTTAAGGGCAAAGGTTGCAGACTTTCCATGTCGACATGAACCAATGTATACGTTTCATTAAATTGGAACGTTTCTAAAGTATTTTTAAAATATTAGAACGTTATTAACAATATTTAAAGAATAAACTAATAATATATAATTAATTTAATTACCTACTTATCTAATTAGTAAATTGATAAATCTTCACCCTACAGTTACGTATTTATTTAAAAAAAAAAAACTAATTTTGAAAGGGCTTGAAAAATAATTATAATGATTGGTTTAAAATTATAATCTTAATAATTTGAGAAATGGTTCAAAGTTGTTGGGACAGGTACCGATACAGTTGAGGAGAGACACAGGAGGGATTTAAAGGAGTTAAAGTACTATTGAGGCTAACGACGATAGAGACGCCAAGAGGTGGGTGTGCGGTTAGTATTCGTGTTCGGTTGAGCTTCCAAGCTTCCAACTTCAAAATCAGAGCTCGGGAATCATAATAACTGAAGAAATGGAATTACATGAGCAACCGGTGGTTCTCATCACAGGATGCTCTCAAGGAGGAATAGGGCACGCTCTGGCACGCGCCTTCGCCGCCAATCAGTGCACCGTGGTTGCTACAAGTAGGTCGCGGTCATCCATGGCGGACCTGGAGCAGGACCCGAGGTTCTTCTTGCAAGAGCTCGATGTTCAATCAGATCAGAGCGTTGAGCGTGCGCTGAAGAATGTTCTAGACAAGTATGGCCGAATCGATGTGTTGGTAAATAATGCTGGAGTTCAATGTGTGGGTCCACTTGCCGAGATCCCTCTCTCCGCCGTTCAGCAAACATTTGATACCAATGTTTTCGGTTCGTATCAATTTTCCCAACTTTCTTCAACTTAATTGCTCTTGTATTTTAATGATTAGATTGATATTTAGATTCTGTTGTTGATTTTAGAGTCACAATCGCAATCGAATTGGACAGATTTATCAGGGTTTCACAGATTAATTGTCCTTCCTGTAATCTGAATTTGGGATTTAACATAGTGCCGTAGTTGTTGTAATTGCTTGTTTTTTGCACGGAAAGAAGAGGGAACAGTTTTATTAGATAAATCTTTTGGGTTTGGCACTCTAAGTCCCGGGCAAACATCTCGATACATGCGAAGAGAATGAATATCTCCTGATTATTTCTTATCTAAGGCCCTGAACTGCATATTTACCTAGATTCAATATTTCATTCACATACAAATGCAGGTTCCTTGAGAATGGTTCAAGCAGTTGTTCCTCATATGGCGAGTAGGAAAATGGGGAAGATTGTAAACTTTGGTAGTGTTACTGTTATGGCCCCTGGACCATGGTCAGGCGCTTACACTGCATCCAAAGCTGCTCTTCATGCTTTGACAGATACTTTGAGGTTTGCATGTTCTTCAAACCTGCTACTTTTAGAATCATTCCTCGTGTTGGCATCGAATGAGCTAGAGACATGGTGTCAGAAATCCACCTTGTTTAAGTAGTTTTTTGTTACTTTGGCATTTAGATACTTTTAGTCGCTTCTAGACTTTAAGTAAACTGGAATCTACTGGGCATCATCCAAGAAAAGCACACTTCCATTATTCTGGTTTCATATGGACTATATTGAACTCGAAATTTGGGGGATGTAACTATACTTCATTTTGTATTTGGGGAGTAGGTTATACTAGTTGTTTACGTATTCAACTTTTTATTCCTTGCTTTGCTGCCACTAGAGTATTCTCTGTTTTACAATTGTCATTTTCAATATATAATATACATGTGATACACAGATTGGAACTGAGCCATTTTGGAATTGATGTTGTCAACGTTGTCCCTGGAGCTATTAAATCAAACATTGGGAATTCTGCCATAGCCAGTTACAACCGCATGCCTGAATGGGACTTATTCAAACCTTTTGAAGCAGCAATACGAGAGAGAGCTTATTTTTCTCAAAGATCCAAGTCAACCCCGTCGGATGAGTTTGCTAAGAAGACTGTAGCTGCTATCCTCAAGAAGAATCCCCCTGCATGGTTCTCTTCTGGGCATTACTCTTCCATCATGGCTATTATGTACCATTTGCCACTGCGTCTTAAAGATTTTATTATGAGGAAAGCAATGAAATGTTAAGCTACATGTCAGTTTATATATATTTTTGGACGCGAGATCCCATATTACTACTGGGGGGTTATGTTTTGTCAGGGCTTATCGTTATATTCTTTTGATTTAGCTAATATATTGAAAAATGTGATAGAAATTTCTGCAATGACGAGCGTTTTTTCTCGACCGTAACAAGTTTGCCGAGTGCTAGTTTGCCAGCTGATTTATCTCTAATGGAATTCTTAATCTTTCATGTTTAAGTGAAATTCAGTCCACATAATAATAAAAAATAACAAAAGTCTTGACCAATTTTAAACACCTTATTTGCAATCGTACTTAAAATAAAAAAAGTATTTTTTATATTATTTTTAATTATTATTATTAAAAATATTATTTATATATTTATTGTTTTAAAATTTATATTAAAATATTATTATTAAAAATAATATTTAATTTTTTATATATATTTATTATTAAAATATAAATAAATATAAATAAAATACAAAAATATAAGATAATCTGTAAAATTTATTTAATAAATTTTTAAAATTTATACCATTAAAATATAGAATTACTTAAAATATTATACAGTTGCTTAAAAAAAAAAATGTGACAGTTATGAAACCCACTTGAGCAATTAAGTGAAGTGATGCTCTAAGGTCAATTTTCGGCAACCCACCAGTTCTCAAACTAAATTTGAGCAAGATCACATGTACAGAGAAAAGGAGGAAAAGAGGATCTTTGTTTTTTTTTTTCTTTTTTTTTTAAAAAGATACTGGTATGACTCCATTCATCACCAAATACTTGGTAGCCACAGTAATGCACCAAGTAATAGTTTTATTAAAATGAGCTAGGCAAAATGTTCTACATTGAAAAATATGTATAGTAATTAAATCCGCTTTCAATTAATATGAATAATCTCAATTCGTGATAACATGCTATGCTTGTAAGTAAAGGATTTGGAAGAGAAATCACTCACACTCACTAAATTTGCAACCAAAAAAAAAAAAGTCACGAGAGGCTTGTGCGTACCATTTAATTTTTTGGAGAGATCAGTAATTAGTTTTTTGAGAAGTAACAGATCACCTGTGAGCTCGACTGAATTTACTGTATTAGATATTAAAATCTTGTGGTGAGCTAGTTCCCTTCCGCATCCCAGAGAACCAATTTGGTAGACTGACTTCCATATATGCAGCTCAATCTCAGCGTACCATTGGCACATATAAAATTCCAAAATCTCCAGAAATTGCATTTAATTCAAACAAGGTCATGTTGATTAGTCTACCTACTGTGAGTCTCATAAAGAATGGTGATGACTACCATAGTACACCATTCCTGGCGGCTGAAGAGGCCGGAAACTGGGAGGTGCTGGGGCTTGCTGTGTGATGGTTATTGGTTGATGCTGTGTTATTGGTGCAGGCTGATGCTGCGATATCTGCAATGTCTGATGCGTCAGAGGCACCATGGGCCCCACCATATGGGGTTGTGGTGGGGGCGGTCCAGGTGGTAAGTGAGGGATGTTACCATAACCATATGGAGGGATTACCCCTCCTGTTGATTGCACGTATTGCTGTGAGGATGGATTACAAAGCATGTGATATTGACCTTGTGATGCAGGGGCTTGATTCTGCATTGTTTGTTGCGGCACCAAAACAGAAGGAAATGAATGATTTGGGGTAGCAATCAGCTGCTGTGAGGACATGAAAACATTAGGATCCGACACAGGAATGGACTTGTCAGGTTTTGATGTGGACTCAGAAGTTAGACCAGCATTTTTTGCCTCTTCAGCTGCAAATGTTGAGAGAACAGAAGTCATGATCAACTGGGATGAGGAAGAAGCTGCAAGCTTATCCGCAACCTCAGCTGCAATTGCTGCAGCTGACTTCTTATTTGTTATATCAGATTTTGCATTTGCATCAGTTGCCAGAGTGGATGCTTTCTGCAAAGAACCGTCATCATCCAACCGCTTCCGCATGTTGCTAGCCTCTTCTACTTGTGCTTCAGCTACCTAAATATTAGTAATGAGATGTATCAGTAAATTGTGAACAAGACATTTGATTTTTTATTTTTTATTTATTGAAACTATTTATATTAAATATTTGTTTACAAAAGATATTACATGCGAAGGGGGGAGTTGGGAATTGAAATCCCATGCATTTAGAGCCTCTAACACTTACGGTCAAGAAAATGGTGAACAAGAAACTTGTTAGCATCAAAATGAAAGCAAGCTCAACAAGTAATAAATGGCATCAAATGCATAATAAGAACTCAATTATTTTACTCGTGCATCCATACAAGATTGATGCCTGTGATGCCTTATGAGTAAGATAAGATTGCATATGCTTATGAGCAAGGCAATCAGCCAGGCTTCTCAAATAAATCATGAAAGAAAAATGTTCGCACACAGAAACTCACAACTTGACTCACATTACCTTCATAAAACTCAACACCGAAGTGTCTTAACTCCAATCTGAAGACCACTACATCATTACCACAACCAACTACTTATTCTCAACAAGGATGCTTTCATTAAGTGATTTTCAACCAAAATATTTTTTTTTAGTATTTTCATATTTATTTTTCATCTTAGTTATGAGAACTTCACCATAATAATTACCAAAATGGATCACCTGCTATTAGAAATACATGTAGAAGAGGCATATTGGAGAAGCAATCAAATGATGAGAAACCTATATACACGCTCAATATATATCACATCTGATCAGAAACTAGTTAAAATAGGACAACCTTCTGTGGAAAAGAATCATGATGTTACATACCTGCATCTGTGTACGAATATTCTCCAGATCAGATTCCTAATATAAAGATCCACAAAGGATGGCAAGAAATTTTAGTTTAGAACTCAATGTGGTTACCAGAAACCAGGTGAGTGTAGAAATCACAAAAAGAAACTTATTGAGCAGAAGGACACGATAGCATACCTGCTCAAGCAAAGCTTCTTTTAACTGAGATACAAGGGCTACTCTACTTGCTTCAACTAATTTAAGTTTCTCAATGCATTGTTTTAAGAGATTTTCTTCCTCTCCAAGTTCCTTTGCCAAAGTTTTTCGCTTTGGATCCTTCGCTGAAAAAGAAAGCAAGATTAGAATCCTAACTTCCACAATGCAGATTTACTTCTATTCTGCTTTTAGCTTACCAATAGTGCATGCAGTATCAACATCTTTCTCCATCTTTCTAACACGCTGAACAGCAGATTTGCATTTTCTCATCTCTGCATCTTCATTCGGTTGTTCACTGAGAACCAAATGAAATGCAGAGACTATTTTTTCTGCCGTACCTCCAATGGACAATTTCTGGCTTCCAAAAAATAACATGACAGTGAGCTATGAAGGAAGAATGGCAACGTGAATTGAAAAATGTAATCATCCAGCAGTAATAGAATATACGAATATAAAATAGAAATAAGAGGGGAAAAGCCACAAAGGCCCTCAGTCTAACCGTTCTAATGGAACGAGAATCCCTTTTTACGATTCTTACAGAACGGGATCGCTTTTTGTTAAATTCCAACGGTGGAGGTGCTTCTTCTCCCAGCATTAAATCTTTAAGTTTACGTGCCCGAGATCCAAATACCCTCCTTTGTTCCCATATATCAACCTAAATGTTAAATAAGCAGCCAATTAATCAATCAAATTGCCTGACATCAATATAACGGCATGCAAATAATTTTTTCAGCATCTACAATTCATATCCGAGGTTATATCCCTATCCCATGCATAATTAAATCTCTGTAAATACTTCATATCCAAATCTCCCAAAGCCCCTTCCCTCTTTCCTCTTGATTGATTGTCAATGTTATATGAACTTCAAATAACTACTTCAAAACATGGAAAACAAGCTTACCAGTCTCGTTACCACATGCTTTCCATGATCATCACCTTTGTCAATAACATCTTTTAGTGCTGTGGGAAGAACCTTCCAAAACTCAGTCACAAATTCATTTCCTTTACGCTTGCTGTTCTGCAAAATATCATTTGCAAGATATAGAAGGGGTACTCTCTGAACCATATCTGAATTGTGGAATTGTTTATTCCATGTTGCAACAACCAATTCTGCTTTGCTCCGATGAAATATACACCAATGTGATAAAGCTAGACAAAAAAGTTAAAGATAACAAACAATATGACATCAACAACTTATATATATGCTTATAAAACTACCTGAAGCTAATCCCTAAAGTAGTGCATTAACTCAAGATGCTTTATAAGAAAGAAGAAATCCATATTAAAAAAAACAATTTGAAAATGCATACTCAAATTTACATTTCACCAAGCACTTGTAAGTTAATCTTTAAACTGAAGCAAGCAAGGGTGACAACAAAATTTGGATGCTCCAAAAATAAGACTTATAGTCAATCTATTAAGGAGTTATAGCAATATAAATAATACTTAAGGTCTTCAAGAACTAAGACAGCACTAGAAAAAGCCTTCTCTTCCCAGTTGACAATAATCTGAACAACAGTGGGAGTCATTGCAGGTCCTAGAAAATAAAGAAAGGACAGGAAAATGCATACAAGAAGATAATGGATGCCATCAGAAAGCTTATGACCCGATTTGTTATAGGTGAAGTCTCAAAATAGGATAGATTCCCTTGAACCTCACAAAGCTGAAGCAATCCTATATATGGCACCCTATGTGCTCAAATATTATAAACAAAATAAATAAGTCGATGTCATTAAACTCATCACATAAAGACAAACTGACATTATTATTGACTAATAAAACCTCCTATGCATATGGACCACCAATCAATTGAACAATTGTGAGATGAATTCCCATTTTAAATGATATTCTATAACTTTATGTTATAACTCAAGGTCTCAACTAGAACGGCACAGATAATATTCCATCCTTGTGTTATATATCATATATGACTCCATAAATGTATAGTTCCTCATATAGTTGCATTGCCATTCTAGTTGCACAAAAGACAAGCATTTGACAGGGGGTTTCATGCCTAGTACATATTTGTTTCTGTTCCTGCTTGATTGATATTCAAGGAAGTTATTAAAATGACAACACTTGGAAAACCACACCATAGTGATCTATTTGGTAGATGGTACGAGGTTTTAGTCATTCTAACATTAAAAGGATCATTAAGATCCAGTAATCTTATATTTGGGTGAGAACAAATATGAGTCTCCTAGAATAATTAGCTGATTTCAGCAATGAAAAGTAATACATTCATAGTTCCTTACAGTTGTCACTTGGGCAAACAAAATAAAGCTGAAAAATTGACATAAAAATTCCTATGAGCATCTGAAAACATAACTAAATCCATACATAACACTGAAACATTTGTACTAATGCAGTTATTTTAATTAGAGAAACGCTATTTAAACAGAAATGGTTGACCGAATTAATAAACCGTCGTGATGTGGCTAAACTCCTAAGAGTTAGGATTGTAATTCTGAACTGCCAATCTAGCCCATTTATAAATGCCACATGGTTAAGCAAACATTTTCAATATATATGGTATTTCTTTTTTAATCAATTAGAACATAAATAGTCAGAAAACACTTCCAAATCAGAAAATCATATGTGCCAGATGGGTTAAGAAACGAAAAGAACTATAAAAGCACGTTCATTAAAAAAGAAAATTAACCAATAACAAGGAAGCAAAAAAGGATACTTTCAATGCACTGCTGGGTGCTGTTGAGCTTAGACAGCTTGTCCGCAAGTATCTGCTCGCTGAACACGCTATTCATCCCAACTCTAAGAGGCCCCAAATCACTACCAGCCAGACCCCACCGAAATTAGTAGAAGTGAAACCCTATGGCCCAACTATTCTATTTTATGGAATACGGTAGACAGAAAGTTCTAATTTGCAGATGCTAAAACCCCAGAACAGAACTGAAACAGAGCCCAGAATTGCAAAGGTAGTTCAAGCATACCAAAACAAGCTTCAAAACCCAAGCCAAGGAAAGCTTCGATATAAAGCCAACGAATCCCCAATAATTAAGCAAATGCAGAGCATGAAAGAGAACGAATTGATCAGAAATACACACTGCAATAATGCTGGGAAATCAGACCCGATTGAAACGACCACGTTTTCGGCAAATCACAGAAACTCTGACGAAACAGAGGGAGAGAACTGTTCCTGTCAGGGGTTTAGTCAATTTGGATGGGAGGAGTGTCGGTTTCGCGAAACCCTAAAGAAGATTGTAATGGAAGATTGAAGGGATGCGTTTCAAAATGCACAGATAAAAGCAGAGATGGACGGATAAAGAGTTGCCAGAGGAGAGACGAAGAAGAAAGAGCAAGTGAGGTTTAAGTTTCAGGAGTATCGTTGGGCCATTTGGCGCAAACTGTGGGAATTGTCTAAACAGGGCAGAATAGATAAACAGTACCGACCCAATTCTCCAAAAGCGAAAAACATATATATATATATATATATATTTAAAAAAAAATTAAAAGACAACTCATAAATTGTGAAGTTTATGGGCATGTAGCCTACATCTATATGAACCAGATCCTCATATCTGTTCCTCTCACTTCACTTGTGCCACCCACTCGTTCATTTTCTTGCAACTCCAATATTAATTAGAACAGTTACAAGAAACAATGCCCACGTATGCATCTATTTAGACATGTACCGTAATCCTTCAATATCAAAACCTATTCAGTATATCATAGTTTTATCAGATAGATTGCTACCAATATGGTGAGAAACCAAAACACTATTTTCTTTTCGGGTCTGGATACAGTTCCTTCAACGAATTCATCACAGATTTGCCATCGCCTAAACGTATTGAAAGGCTTTTTTTTTTTTTTTCACTTCTTCACTCACAGGCACAGAAAATCGCTCACCTTGTACCAAATCCCCATCTACGTAAATTGAAACATGCCTCTTTTTTCTTTTTTGAAAGTTTATTTTTCTGTTTTAAAAATTATTTTTTGTTTTTAATTATTTTTAAAATAAAAAAATTCGTTTTGCTAATTATTTTCTGTTGTTGTTGTTTTGAAAATAAATTTTAAAAATAAATTATTTTTAAAACAGAAAAACAAAAATAATAAAAAATTATTTTTATTTTTAATTTTTATTTAAAAAAAAAAGAGTAAAAAATAACATATTTTCAAAATAATTTATCAAATAAATTTTTTTTATTTTTGTTTTATAAAATAATTTTTAAATATAATTTTTAAAAACAATTTTAAAAACAAAAACAGAATTAAACAAGTTTAAAATTTTCGCACAAAATTTTTTAAGTTTGTGTCTATTTACCCAAAGATGACATGACCTTTTAAAATAATTATCCTATAATTTTTATGATAAATTTACACAAAATTAACACTCATATTTTACAAAAAATCTCTTTCCTACTTACAAAATTACAAATAAAATTTATATTTTATACGTTTTTTTCTTACAAATTAATATGCAATAAGACTTAAAATAAAATATATTAGTACAAAAAATATTCTTATCTAAATTTAAAATTAAAATAATTGTAAATATAAATTCCCAAACATCAAATAAAGTTAATATAATTTACTCAAAATTTAATAAAATTCTTATTTTTTTTTTCAAATAGAAATATTACAGGACTTCTACAAAAACAATAAGCTAAAAAAATTATAAAAACAGGTTATTAAATAAAATATAATGAAATTTTAATTATGAAAATTACTTACAAGGTTAAAATGTTTAAATATTTATATTTCCTTTTACAATAACAATAAATTGACAAGCTAATAATTCTTTTAATAAAAATCAAAACACATCACCTATGA
Organism: Gleditsia sinensis; assembly: GCA_037074535.1. Taxonomy (NCBI): domain Eukaryota; kingdom Viridiplantae; phylum Streptophyta; class Magnoliopsida; order Fabales; family Fabaceae; genus Gleditsia; species Gleditsia sinensis. The sequence continues at coordinate 1,583,371 of CM073464.1, read as the reverse complement.
AATATAAATTCAAATTTTATAATTTATAATTATCATTGTAAACTTTCACTGAAACTTATAACATATTTTGAATTAACCTCCGATCATTCTATACTTCTATTTATATAAAAAATAAAAACAAAAACAAAATTAAAAAATATCCCTGAAGTGATGTGCATAAACATAAACGCGTGACTTTTAAATGGAATTATGAATAAATGATAACCAAATTTATCCAACCATCGCATTAGCATATTCTAGGGCTCGCTCCATATGCCTGATTCTGTAAATGAAATGCCAAAGGTAAACTAACGATGGGGTAGAGGTAACAAATCAACACATTAATTTGCCTATATGACTTGTTAACGGAGCTAGACTACAAGCTGGAAAAAGGCCAAATACCATTAATTTTTGATCCCATATTTGAGTTCCGCGGCAGTGTAAAAAACATAACCTAAAATCGATTTTATCATCAAAGTCCAAAATGATGTTCGGTCCTGGTTCACAGAAACTAGTTCTACCAAAGCATAATCTATCCAATCAACAAGCCTTTGGTTTGTAGCGGTTCTAACACTAGATATATTCAAGTCTTGAGCAATGGATAAACTGGGAAAACTCATACAGATACTACGGATTGACAATGACAATTTCCTCCCAAGACAAACACCTGCAGAGCTACCTGGATGCATTTACAAAATACTTCCATACCATGAGCTAGCACAATAGCCAAGAAAAAGAAAATCAACAAAAGCAGCCAAGGTAGAATTATGCCTACTGCTTGGTACTTTTGCCCTGTGCAGCAAGTTTTGCAGCAACTTGCTCTTCGGATAAAGGTAAATAGTAGATCCGAGGAGTTGCTCTGGTTTTCCGAAAGAGATCATCTAGAGTGAGAATAGGTGGGTCAACTTTCTCTGGAAGGGGTGGTGGGGACGGAAGCCGCTTTTTTGCTGCTGGTGGGGGCTTTGACAATGGTGGCGGAGGGGGGAGAGTTACTGGAACTGGCTGCTGCACCCTGTACTGACGGGGGGAAGGCTCTGGCAGTGAGGTAGGTGGGGTGGGAGGAACTATAGGAGCACTACTGGCAGAGGTAGCCTGTATAGGAGGAGCCTCTATCTTCATTTTCACTTCTTCCGCATCAACAAACTCAGCAACTAGGAGACGCCCCCCATTTGGAGGCCACTGGAGGTTATACAAAGCATTTCGAGTCTCAATGGCTTGTTCAATTGATGTGTACTACATCGTCAAGAACACCAAAAGATTACTAAAGTATATCATGAACGCAGAAAAACTACAGGGGAACTTCACAATGGCAGGAAGAGAGAGAGAGAGAATAAAATCTTACAGTGACATAGCAATGGGTCTTGATCTGATCCATCCAGAAACTGATAACATTCCCAGTTTTACCCAGAAGCTCTTGCACAGCTTTCAAGGTAAAAGGACGGAGGAAACGATCAATTCTGAGGGAATTAGTTGGGGACCTTGGTGATGGTGGAACTGCCAAAGGTAAAAATATACTCTTTAGATAAAAGAAGCACAGAACAGAGACAGCGACAGAGGACACAACACATAAAGGCAGCAAAATCCAAGAAAAACTAATTATCCATCATTGAAGTAGAAATCTTCAGGAAATGAGTTTCAGTATCAAAATTTGAAAGTGGCCAGCATTGGAATAAAATATTTTTTTAATCTGACATTAGAAATTGGAGAGTATTATTGCTTCATATCTTAAGTGAGAATAAATCAATCACAATTTTCATATCCAAAAAGGATACGTGTCCACTTACCAATGCGCTCTTTGGGTGCATCATCAGTTGCTGAGGAATCAGACATAGAGAAATTGCGCTGCAAAGCAATAGGTTCATCCTTGGAAGTAGTAGGATGTGTGAGATTAGAGCTTTGTGGATCTGGAGCTTTAACTGTTTCAGAGTTCCACCTGCGTTGCCTCTTTGCAGGCTCATTGTTCCCAAGTAATGATTGATCTGTAATACAATGTTCAAAATAATTGTAGACTTTTAAAAGACTAGGCTAAAGAAAAATAAAGAAGCTTATTTGTCATTAAGTAGCTAACAGCAGCATCCCAGGTGGCGATATATGTTACATAAATAATAATTTTGCTTGTCTCTAGAAGCACAAGTTCTTTCAGTATGTACAACAAGAAAATAGTCTACTGGAAGAAGGACCAAGTAATTCAATAAATTAGTCAGTAATAGTATCAGAAAACGTAGAGGCTGTCTTTAATAATATTCTCAACATGCACCATAGAAGCTAACTTAAGCTGCAGGCATCAGGTTCATCAATCATTAGCTACCTAATACTGGCTGACTAGCATGAAGCACACCTCATATATTGAAATCATTAAATAATAAACTACTCCAGAAGCACAGCAATTACCAATGGGAACAAAAACAAAACATGACATACTAAAAACACAGACAAGAATGGGAAAAAGGTTGACTGTTTGAAAAATTACAAAAGGCATTTCCTATTCAACTCTTAGGGGCATTTAGTATATGACAAAGTATTTTATTCTTGAGAATCATATTTTCTGAAAAACATTATTGATGGAAATTATAATTTTCAAGAATATGTAAAATGTGTTTGGTTGGACTTTAAGATTGTTGAAAATCTTTAAGTAATATTTTCTGGAAAACTTCTATTTCTTTGTTTGGTTATACTTGAGTTTCTTAGAAATCTTCAGTAATTTTTTCAAAAATGCCCCTTTAACTTTTTTTAAAAAAATTATCTTGTTCTGCTTTTTTAAATAAAAAATAAAATATTAAAAGAGCAAAATAAATTAAAAAATGGCTATAGTTGCCCTCTCAAAGTAACAAAGATACTTCATCTATGACAAAAGATGTATAAAGTTTAACAAATATGTAATGTTGCATATATAATTATATGATAGTACTATATTACAAAATAAGAAATAACATCTACATTGTATGATGTTAATAGTTCAAGTATGATAATTTGTACAAAATAATTATACACAAAATGGGTAGTTGAAAGGGTGGTTAAAAATGAGTAGAGGTAAAGAGTAAAAATAAAGGGTAAAATTGTCTTTTTATTCTTCAGTAAGATTTCCACCTCCATGGAATCTTCAATTCCCACCCCCTCCCTAAGGATTCTTTTTTTGGGAATCCTCTTTAAAATTCTATTCCTAGGAATTGATGTTTCCTGCGAATCATGTTATAATATTTATTACCAAACAAAGGAATTTAACATTCCTAACTACACATTCCCAGGAATCCAAAAAGAATTCCTTTACCAAACACACCCTTAGGGGGTGTTTGGTAGGAGGAATTTTTTTAAATTCTAGAAAAACTGAATTTGGGAATATTAAATTTTTATATTTGGTTTTTAAATTTTAAAACAGGATTCTCAAGAAATATGAATTCCTAAGAATATTTTTTAGTAGAATTCCCATCAAAAGTTTCCCATGTAGGAGAGTGGTAATCCAAGTTTCCCATGCAATGGGAATCTTTTTTAAATGTAAAAAGACAATAATATCTTCTATTTTATCACTTTCTCTTTCATCTCTCTTTCACTCCTCTCTCTCATCCTCTCTCTTTCTCATCCATCTCTCTCTCATAATCTTTCTCTCTTTCCCATCACTTTTTCTGTCATCTTTGAACTCACTTTCTTTATCTCACCTTAACATAAGTAAGGATATTTTTAGAAAGTACTACAATTTTCAAAAAAGTTCTATTATAAGTAAACGTAGTAATAAAAAAATTTCAGATAAATATTTAAAACTAACCAAACACATTTTATACATTCCCAGTAATCATCATTCTCAAGAAACATATTTTTCAAGAAATATGATTCTTAAAAATGAAAAATCTTACCGCATACCAAACGCCCCCTTAAGGAAAACTTCTATGTTGTTTTGTGCAAAGATTTTGCAAAAATTGGTGATCTAGGCTAAGGTGAATAAAACAACACAAATTATAGAACTAATATATCCTAATTTTGATTCCGATATTATAAGATTTAACAAATCAGTTGACATAACAAGGAAGTTCCAGGCCAGTTTAGTTTTCAAATGATAATAAACACTACAATATTGATACCCACCTAAAACGTATCAAAAATCACTTTTTCATCTTTATTTTATTTTTATTATAAAGAATGTAAGATAATGAGCAGCTATAAATCTTTAAACAACTACTTATCACCTTTTACTTTTTTTATTTTTAAATTATAAGAATACATACTTTTATTTTAAAAGTAAGAAGAGGAGATAGGAGTTGTAGATGATCAGAGGCAGAAAACTAAATCAATTATAGTACATAGTGGTGTCTAAAGAATAGGGATCAACAAAATAATATTACTCTTCTCAATGATTAATGATACAGAAGAAATAATCAGAACATGAAATAATATAAAACAGCAACAGATATAAAAAGAATTGTCAAAAGTTCATGGTGAATAATGAATTAAAAAAATAAAGATCAATAATCCAAAGCTTACCATTAAGTTTTCTTTTTTCAACAGGAACAGCAGGATGAATATCATTATCTTGGTGGGTATTAATTTTTCCTGCAGATACACCATCTCCTGCAATTATATTTTCCCTTTCCTCCTTCATAGTAGTCACTTCACTACTCTCCCTCTTGTCTCTAAGTTCAACAGCATGAAACTTAGAATCAGATTGCTTACTCTCTGGCAAATCCTCTTCCATGGAATCATCACCAGAACTTCTGTCCAAGTTTAACTTTTCTGGATACCCAACATCTTCACTGCTATTGGTCTTGTTCAGATCTGGACTTGCAATATTATTGCTATCTTCTTCAACGAGTGTCCTTTTCTCTTGTGGGTCTCCAACATCCATAGAATGTGACTCATCATAAACAGGGACAAAATTGCAGGATGATGGTTCCACCATCTCCAGCCTAACATTATCTTGCTCTAATTTGACATTATCAGCAATTATATTATCCTTTAGTTCATTCTTTTCATTAATTGACACAGAATCACTAGAAATATAATCAGATTTTACTTGAGACCCTAAACTAGGGTTGACCTCAGATACCTGGTTTTCTGGAGCAGAAGAGTGGGGCACAGGATCCTCGCGTGGGGGCTCTATGTCACACTCCAGCTGGGACTTCGAACCCTCATTCTCTAGCTGGGCCTTTGATTCTTCATTCTCCAGCTTGGTTGCAGAATCCCCATTCTCCTTCAGTGTTTCTGTGCTATATGAATCCTGACCACTGACTACTACTTCTGTCAAGGCACTCCCACTGACTGTAATGCTAGTCTCCACAACAGAACCAGGAATGACAAGATCCTTCCCCACACTCACAGATTCTGCATCAGCAGGCAGGCCCGTGTGTCCAACTTCTTCTTGATCCATGGCTGGCAAACTAACATTGACTTCAACTGGGATGGAAACAGAACCCAACTTGTCATTCTTGTTGCTGTCAATACCCACAACCTCTGGAATCTTTTTAGCATTCTCCCTTTCAATTGGTTCAATTATACTAGAATTTCCCCTTACATCAGTTTCAACTATTTTGACACTTTCAGTTTCAATTGTATTAACTACTTCCTCAACTACAGTCACCTTCTGTGACTCTTTTGCCCCAGCAACTGGTTGGGGATCAACATCATCATCATTATCATCATCCTTCTCAGAAGCCTTGGCAGCATCACTTTCAAGGCGAAGGGCTTCATCCAATCGCTTGATCAAATCATCCTTCAAACCTTTAGTAGTTAGTCTCCTTCTCTTCAGCTCCTCTTTCAGCTCTGTAACCTTCCACTGATCAATGGGTCGATTGTCAAGAATTGGATATCTTGACGACATTATATCCAAATACAACTCACCTTCACTAACCTGGAGTCAGCATTAAAATTTCACACAAAATCAACAAAAGAGAAACAACCTATGCATTAAGTAAAAAAAAACAAATAACTAACTACAGAAGTAAATAACGGCATACATCACAACAAACCAAGGACAGGGTTCATGAAGTTACAAACAACTCAAGCAAAATAGGGAAAAAAGCTATCATTCACTGCATCTCATAAAAGAGTTCACATAATTTCTGTTTTTATCATTTGAAAAAATAATAATAATGCCACTCCTTTTCCAACTCTTTATATATATATATATATATATATATATATTATATATATATATATATATATATATATATATATATATATATATAAGTGAAGCTTGATAAGAATTGAAATAGTTACCTAAATACTATTTATTTAAATTACCAGAAGAATATTATGACATGAATGTAACAAAAACCAGAGAAATCAAATTCTAGGACACAATTACATAAACAGGCAAGACAGTCAACCATCATTTCAGAAATTAGCCACAATGTATGAACCTAAAATCACTGTGGAGTATAGATTTTTTGCCATCCTTAATCATATCCCACCTTACTCGTAGCATATATCATAAAGGAAAATAGCAATCTGTACAAATCGAAGTGAAATGAATATTATGCAACCTGATGCACCCAGAATACTATCTAGAAAAACATGAGCCCCAAATCGGAAGCGTCACCCAATAGACTAAAACTGACAAATAGGTAAGTAAAAAAAAAAAAAATATCACACGACCATTATGACGCAGATGAAACTTTCACGGCCTACTTTACAACATAATATATGCATGCCAATTTGTAAAGAGATGATTAGTTAACCCCAAAATCAGTAAAATTAAGCGGATCGCACTCTATCAAACACGAAGAATAGAGAATCAGAAACCAAGATCCTGAAAGGATAGTGAAAATACTCACAATGATAGTTTTGTTGAAAGCGCTAACACACTCAAAAAGGGTCACCCTTTGCTTATGGGGATAAGAGTGGATATGTGAGAAACCCTAATTTCACAACACAAAACCCATCATTAGAGGAGAAGAAACAGAGACGTCACAAGAAACCGACAAATATGCACGCTAAGATTAAACTCCCCAAAACAAATGCTCTACTCCGCCCTAACTCGTTTCATTCCCTGAAAACAGCCAAACAGAAAACCTAAAACAAACAAACCACCGAATTATAGCAAAATAAATATGGATATTAACAGCGATTTATCGAAAAACAGGAGAGGAAAATTAAAAAAGATAGAGAAATTGGGCTATTATTCTCTTTTTTCAATGTTGCGGAACTAAGAACTAAGAAACTGGCTATCTAGGGTTCTTTCTTTCCTCTTTCTTTTTTTCTGTCCTTTTGTCACGTTTTTGGGGGACTCTGCTCCGTGCGTTATCGAGGGATGGAAACAACATTGGCCTGAAAGGCTATATTAAGATTTTGTGAAGTTCAAATGCCTAAAATACCCTTGAGTACACGTGGCGGCAAGATGATCCCATTCTCGTGTTCTGTCAACGCCGGAAATAACATTATTTTAATAATTTTATTTTTTTATTAATTTTTTATTTTATTTTTATATTATTAACGTACTAAACATAAAAAAACATAATAAAAATTTTATTTTTTTTAGAATTTCAATCTTAATATTTCATTTCAGTCTATTTTAAATTTTATTTTTCTTTTTTTCTTTTGTTGACAATCAAAGGAGACTTGTGAGACTAATTAACGTTATAAGACAATTCTATAAGAGCTTCTTAAATCATCCTATGATTTTTTAGTCTAATACACTTACTAAATTGCACGTTACAGTGACCAACGATTTTCATTTGAGTTATCCTTCGGCGGAGGGGGTTATGAGGTATCAATAGTATCATGTACTCTTTTTTAAGTGTAACATTATCATTTACATTAAGCTATTTATATTTTGCTTTTGGTGCTAAGAAAGATTGTAGTTTGACGGATCACAAAAAAAAAAAAAATCTGACTTACAATAACAAATTTAAAGATTTTATATCTTTAAAAAATATATTTTAAGACACAATATTTTTATACTATTTATATAAAATATTTTATTTTGTATTTAATTTCTTTTAAAGACTCGTATAAATAGATTTTACATAACATTTTTATATTATTGTTTTCCACTCATAAGGCCTTGTCACACTCAATTCAACAAAGTTTTTGTCCTAATTTTTTTACATCCTTTCTCATTTTAGGGGCAATCAGCAAAGGGACTTCTTTCACTCTCTTTCACACCTAGCATCATCCAACACATTCTTTGCATTTCACCTACGGAAAAGGATTTTATGAAATTTAGAAGATTTGACATCTCTTCTTTTTCACCTCTATTCCCTATATTTTTCTTCCTTTCTCTGTCCAAGGGCATAAGAGTTTTTCAGACCCCCATTTTCGGAAACAACCACTAATAAATTCTCTCCACGATAATTGTTCTACGCTGATTTGCATTTTGCTTTCCTTTTATTTTATTTTTTTCTTTTTTAGCATCTACGATAGTTGGACTTTCATGCAACAGTTTTTCAGCACCCAAATAATGACCGCAGAATCCAAAGACCTGCTCTTAGTCTTTCTCTTCAAGAATCCATATTCTTTTTTCAAACCCTCATTTTATAGTCTTGATTCTCTCATATTTGTTTCATCAACAGGGTACGCGTACTCTGCTTAACTTAAGAAGTGTCTTTGTAAAAATTGAGCAGACTTCATCGGAAAGCAAGAACTTTAAGTTTTCTTCCAGAGGTGGAAGTCTATCTTCAGAATTAGATGAGTTTCGATCCTCCTCACCGTGGGATAAAACTCCCGACATTTTTAAGCTATCTACAGATTTTGTCATTTGGGGTATGCCTTCAACAGCTGCCTGTATTGATTACTAATGGAAAAAATTGAATAAAGAATAATTTATGAAAAGTCACATGTAATTGAGCATCCAATCAAGATGACTCTCGAATATATGAATCTCATGGAAATTAAAATATTGGCATTAATTTGACTTGTCTCACAAATTCCTTAATTTCACATAGTTTCAAGGATTGATAACTAGGATATGCCAAAATTATAAGATAGCTTTTTAGTCGTCTGCACAACAGGTTTTCTAGCCGTGCGTATCAGTAAGCCATGCTTATTAAAATCTCAACCTCAACTCGGAAATATGTAACACAAGGATCCTCGCCTTATTGCCCATTCTCGATTTGGGTCTGGGGGATGAAGGCTAAATGCGTAAATGTATTGTGTACGTAATTCTATTCGGATTTTCTTTTAAAATTACATAATTAATATTCATTCCCAATCACACTCAGCTTCATATGTTACCACTTACCATTTCTTTCTAATTTTATTTCCCTTATTTTAATCATTTCATAATTCAGCAGATACCCTTGTATCTATTTTCACAAAATAAATTCTCAACCTCCAGGCTCTCTTTCAAAGTTTGTCGTTGAAGTGTTGCTGTTGGTGCTGCTTTTTTGGCAGCTCATCAAACTGGTTGTTTAGACCAATATTTCAGAAAGGAGCAACATAGTGATCGACATGAATCTCATATCAATGCTGGCAATGGAGATTCAAAAGATATCCAACATTCAGTGGGGCAGTTAGTATCACCTGGTAGTGAGAAATTTAACAATAGAAGCCATGTTTTAGAGCAAGCAGAGCGGAAGATTGAGACTGATCTTCCTCAGGTTAACAGTATAACAGATCACCGTGATAAGAAGATTCGAGAGCAAGGCAAATCTAATTTCGCTGAAGAATATAGAGTTGCTGCCAAAGAAAACCAGTTGCCCAAACTTCCTCAAAGCAGTGAGGCATCTGATGATACAAGTAGAGAGTCAGTGCTACTATCAGAAGGGAGTGTTGACATAAAAAGTAGACTGGCAGACATCGCCTCTGGACTGGAAGAGGGAACTTCAAATGAACCCATACCTATACAGACTAGTGTGGTTTTATATCAACAGAGGATAAATTCCATTCAATCACGGTACCAGCCAACGGAGGAAAAAAAGAGAGGTACTTATAAGTTGTCCATGATTTAGTATAAAGGTTAATAGTTAATATTAGCTGTGACTTACTCTTCTTCTTTTTTATGATGGTTTAACTTTTATTATAGATGTGAGCTTAGTAAATGATTCAGTTACTTCAGTCCAGATACACTTAGTGGTGCAATGGAGGGGTTGAAAGATGGATACATTTCTAAGGATGGGAAACTGGTTCTTGATTTCTTACAAGCCATCTATTCAGCTGAGAAAAGGCAAGCTGACTTAGATGCACGTGTTTTTAATGAAGAGAAGAAATTGCTAAAGGTTTGGGCTTATAACATGAATAACCCACGAAACTCATTCAATACTTTGCAGCTGTGCATAGTTTTGATTGTTCTTCTTTGGTTTATTTCTGTACGATGTGATGAGCTTTGTTGTCTTAATATGTGTTAGCCTTTGTTCATGTTAGGAAAAATATGAGAGGGAGTTGAAAGATGCAGTGGCTAGAGAACCTATGCATGCTGAAGATGCTGCAATGTTGGACAAGGTTCATAGATTTCTGTCTCCTCTTTCTAATTTAATATGACTTTTGCTTGTTGGTTTTTGTCTTAGATGCATGGATAGGAGTAACACGAGCACAAAAGGTGATGAGAGAGTGCTGCCTTAGAACCTAAAAAAGAGAAGAATTTCTTTATAAGTATTTGTTGTTAATTGTATATACATTAAACTCAATTATAGTTACTTAATGTTTTGATTTTAATTGAACCAATACTACGTTTTTTTTGAGTTTTTTTCTTTAATAGTTGCACAAAAATAATAATTTAAACTCTTAGTCTCTCAAGTATATTTTTTTAGTGTGAAAAGAACTTGTTCATTTACGTAGTGAAGAATTTTCATACAGATAAAATGTCAATTCGTTTTAATTTAATTTATTTTTTAGGAGTTAAAAGATAAAAGAGTAACCATAATTCTTGCCATCAAGTCACTTCAAGGAAAATTTGATAAAAACTTGAAAAAAAGGTGCACATTTTGTTTTTCGTAGGAAATATAAATATCGTTTTCTCCTTCTTTTCCTCAGTCTCTTTTTCTCTCTCTACCCCTTCTTCTGTCAGTATGTGATATTAGTTAAAATCAAGTTGCCAATCTTTGGTAACTATAGGAAAGTGAAGTAGAAATGGAGTTCAAGGAAGTTCAGGAATTAGCAAAAGCAGAGTTGAATGCGGGCATAGCAAATGAGAAGGCAGCTCAAATTGAAAATTTGGCTGAAGCAAATATCAATGTGAGGCTTCTGCTGAAATTATGGGTGGAGTGGGTACCCCCTAGATAAGTCATAATCTTCAATTCTATGTTTGTAGTTTATTTGCTTAATAAGGGAAAACTTAAGTAATTTCATGAAAAGGATATAATATCAAGAGGTGGCTTATGGCAGAATAAACACTCTTACTAGGTGCTTATGGGGATTTTATGTATGAACTTAAAAAAAATTTCAAAGCACGTTCCATGAAGAGTAATTTTTGTCAAAAAGGTCTACAATTAGTTTTTTCCTTGCAAAGATATGCAAAACAACATCCAATTATGGCATTTTCCTTTCTTCTAAATTGTTATAAGATAGAAAAATGATTTGGTCCACCGTCAGTGGACAATATTTTATCCACCAGCAATGTTCAAATGGTGATACGTGTCAAAAATAATATTTTTTAAAATTATCTTTGACACGTGATACGATCTCAACACTGCTGGTGGATAAAATATTGTCCACCGGCGGTGTATCAAATACTAACTCTATAAGATAACTGCCACCAAAATTCTGCTAAATATGTAATTACATTCGGAGTCATAGTATGATGGTTAGACTTTAGAGTTTCTGGACACACAGAAAAGTTTGTTGTCAGGAATGGTAGATTTTGTCATACAGATAGTAATCAACTTTCCATAATATTGAACAAAGCAATGCTGCATGTTCTTTTGCATGGTAGTTTCAAAATCAAGATATTGTGTACTCTATCTTCCATTAACCATTAATCAAATTTGGAAATTGACTTAGTTCAAAATGTTCTTTCCCACCAATTCAAGATTAATGCCTTGGTCGTGGCACTTTTTGCACGGTCTGAAAGAAGCTTGTCAAAGTCATGTTGCGCAAAAGCTTGCCTGGGTAATTTCTCCCTTTTATTTCTCATGCTGTTTTTATCCGTATCTTTCTTCCATACAAGAGCCTAATGGCTCCATATGGGTTTATATTATTTAGTTATTTTGCAGTCCTGCCTATCAGTTTCTTGTTACTTAAGCATGGTTCCTGCAGGGAGCACTTGCACTGGAAGATGTACTTTCCAAAGGATGGCCTATTCAAACAGAAATAGTATCTTTGCATTCTTGTCTTGAAGGGATATATGAAGATTAAATTTTGAATTTGGTGCTAGTATCCCTTCCGGAAGAGATATGGAACATTGGCACGGACATGTTATTGCAATTAAGTCAGAAAGCAAGCTGTGCTCGTCTGTTGTTGACTTTCCTTGACATTGATAGTTCAATTTAAAGTTATTAAACTTCTCACTCCTATAAAATGTTATCATTTTGCAACCTTATGAACTTTGTTTTTTAATAAGTGCCCTTGTTAATTTCATTTCATTAATTTTATGTTTGTTATTCTTGTGTTATGCTAATGATTTCTTTTTTCTAAGAATGCTAATAGTATCATTAATATAATCACACATGAACTTAACACGAGTGAGAAAAAGCTGTCATAATTTATCTTTCTCAAAATAAAATTGTATATTAGATATATATTGATAAAAGAGTTTGTATTTAGTACATTTCGATGGACTTTAATTTCTAACAACAATGAATAAATATGTTGTCATTTGTATTTATTTTATCTAATAATTTTTTTTTTATCTAAATAGATAAGTAACTGATAAGAATTTTCTTATTTAATATAAAACTTTAGGTTTTACAACATCTGGTATTAATTTTCTAAATGGTTGTATTATGCCCTTGACACAGAGTGATTTGGGCCGGTCTGTTGCCAGGTTAACTCTGGAACGAGTCCAGTTTGGGTTTCAAACATGAATATTCATAAATCCTGGTGTCTATTCTCTCGCAGTTTGATTTCTTAAAAGGTACACTGCGGCACTTGAGCTTCTTCCTATCAGGAAATTGTTGCGGACTGGATTAGGCAAAGCACAAAACAGGGCTATCACTGAACGAGCACTAACTCTCCTGAAATCTTATGCTATCTCACTTTTGAATATTTGCACAACCATGTTGATTCACTGCAACTGAAATTCACTAGTTCTCTATATATATATATAATATGTAAATTCCAATGGCCTTTTCTCTGACAGGAGAGATATCAGGCTCTGTATATTTTTTTCTCCCTTTTCTCGATGACTTAGAATGATGAATTCCTCACAGCACAAAATTCTACAAGATACTCGAATGTTGAAAGCAATTGGATCTAGTTATTTTGCTTTTGTCCGTAAAGTGTTTATTTATTAGTTTATAAATATATTTACTTACAAGTAGAATTCGGTTTGGCTTCGGGCATAGGGCTCCGGGTTGGATTCCCGACCTATTTATATTATTGAATAATAGTAGCGAGGAACAAATAAAGATTTAAAATTTCTGGCTTAGCGTGCTTATTGTTAGTAAATTGGCTAAATAATTTAAGGGCTTTTTCTTTGGGTTAATTAGTCAAAATAGTAGGTGCCTAATTTAGGAGACAATTCATGAAAGGTGGCTTCACAAATTGTCAAAGATGGAGGTGCCTAACCTTATTGAATATTGACTAGGAAAATTAGGTAGCCTAATTTTGTTGAATGAAGAAATGTTTTGTATATTAGAATAAGAAATTTGAAGGCTATAAATATGGCTTCATTTCTTCATTGTATATCATCCCAAGGAAAGAGAAGTTAGATTACAAATTTATTTGTAATAGCTTATTGTTCAGAGCAATTGTAAGGCTTATTACAAATAGAGTTTGTAATCGGATATTGGGTTTGAGAGAGTGTTTGTGGTTGTAACAATTATCACAAAGGAAATTCTTTCTCTGGTTGTCTTTGACAACAACAGTGGTTTTTCTTCGGTTTGGAGTTTTTACTTAAACACTTGTATTGTTATACTTTTATTTCTATATCATATTCTTGATAAATCTACCAATCTGAAAGCTGAATTCCTAACAACTGGTATCAGAGCTTGGTTGGTTCATTGAGTGATAGAGATGTCAGGTGTTAGATTTGATATAGAGAAGTTTGATGGAAAAATCAATTTTGGCTTGTGGCAAGTGCAAGTCAAAGATGTATTGATCCAATCTGGGTTATACAAGGCTTTGAAGGAGAAACCATCCCCTGATCCTAGCAAAGATACTACAAAGATGGAAGAAGCTTGGGAGGATCTTGATTTGAGGGCAGCAAGTGCAATTCGATTGAGTTTGGCTAAAAATGTTCTTGCAAATGTGCAAGGAATATTTACTGCCAAAGAGCTATGGGAGAAGCTTGAAGAATTGTATCAAGCCAAAGGTGTCTCAAATCGTGTGTACTTGAAGGAGCAATTTCATACACTGCATATGAATGAAGGTACAACAATTTCAGACCATCTAAGTGTTCTAAACGGGATTGTTTCTGAATTAGAGACAATCGGAGTTAAAATTGATGATGAAGATATGGCTTTACGGCTTATTTGGTCTCTTCCAACATCCTATGAACACATGAAGCCTATTTTGATTCATGGGAAGGAGAAGATAATTTTTTCTGAAGTTACTGGAAAACTTTTTTCTGAAGAAAAGAGGCTCAGTAGTGGAAAAAACATTCCTCATGATGGCTCAGCTTTGCTTGCTGAAAATTGGAAGAAAAATGCCTTTAAAAGGAAGACAGTAGTATGTTGGAGGTGTGGGCAATCTGGACACCTTAAAAGACATTGTCCAAAAGATGGTGGAGCTGTTTCGACAAGTGGCTCAAAATTGAATTCTGATGGTGATGCTAACAGTATGTCTCTGTGTTCTACAAGAGACTATGATGATGCTCTTTGAAAAGAGCATGTACATTCCTCTTGACATTTTGCTAATCTCAAATGTTGTCAGGATAGAGGATGTGTAACTGGTAGCGAGTCCACAAATTTGTACACAGGCATTGGTTTGCAAGTTGATGCAGGGTGTATGGTGGAGAGTATGTTGATGGCTGAGGAACTTCCAGGAAAGCAAACAAGGAAGTTGCACCATAAAATTTCAGCAAGGTTTTGTTCAACATGTGTCGAAAGGAAATCTTAGTATTGTTAAAATTCTAAGTGGGGTATATTCTTTATGGTGGAGTATGTTAATTCTGTTAAACTATGTCTGTTAGTTTAAACAGAGTTTGTAGTAAGTTTTACTATGTTTATTTAGCCATGGTGGAGATTGTTAGTAAATTGGCTAAATAATTTAAGGGCTTTTTCTTTGGGTTAATTAGTCAAAATAGTAGGTGCCTAATTTAGGAGACAATTCATGAAAGGTGGCTTCACAAATTGTCAAAGATGGAGGTGCCTAACCTTATTGAATATTGACTAGGAAAATTAGGTAGCCTAATTTTGTTGAATGAAGAAATGTTTTGTATATTAGAATAAGAAATTTGAAGGCTATAAATATGGCTTCATTTCTTCATTGTATATCATCCCAAGGAAAGAGAAGTTAGATTACAAATTTATTTGTAATAGCTTATTGTTCAGAGCAATTGTAAGGCTTATTACAAATAGAGTTTGTAATCGGATATTGGGTTTGAGAGAGTGTTTGTGGTTGTAACAATTATCACAAAGGAAATTCTTTCTCTGGTTGTCTTTGACAACAACAGTGGTTTTTCTTCGGTTTGGAGTTTTTACTTAAACACTTGTATTGTTATACTTTTATTTCTATATCATATTCTTGATAAATCTACCAATCTGAAAGCTGAATTCCTAACACTTATTGCGTAATCAAACAGACAGCCAAAAAATCCCTAGTCAGCAGATGTACAAGCGGCCTGTCCAATTCATGTTCGCTCAATATTCTCTGCCATCGATAGCGAACGATGTCCAGAGTCATAATCACAAGGGTTGAAATATCAATTTCTATGAATCAGTTTTATTTATTTATTTTTGAAACACTATGAATCAGTCTTTTAGTTTAATCTTAGGAGTGTTTAATACAGTAATTCCTCAGACACTTTAAAAATTTAGAATATAGTAAATATGAAAATGCTTAAAAAAAAATTAGAATAACCACAAAAGTCACCTTAAAAAAAAAAAAGAGCAAACCCAGAAAGAGATGCCCGAAAGACTCATTCAACCGTGGGCATGCAATTGTTATTATTTATTAAGAATTAAAGGACAAGAAATGGCTGTTATGGCAGCTGGTAATGACGTAAAGTCTCAATCATTGTTTTGATAACAGCAAATGCTTGCAGAGAGTGCTGACAATGGCATGATCAATTGAAGAAAACCTCAGAACTATCCAGCTATTACAAATAATAACAAATACATAAATTATTTAATCTGCTTGTCCGTTAGCTTCGACCTCTTTGCAACCGCTAATACTATCATGTTATTTTATCACTGTCAACTAGCATATGCCGTTTAATTGGGTGGGTTATCAGGTGAATGAGAATATTTTAGCCAACTAAGCAGAGAGAGCGCGCTCATAATGAACCGGAGATACTAGTTGAGAATTGAGATAATTCTTTTATGGTTTTCTGGCTTGGCTTGGCTTGGCTAGATCTTGTTGATTTATACTATTGTGGCAAGGGGCAATGTCGAGATAATTTATAACAATCTATCTTCTTTTGTTATTATTTGAGTTAAATTTGTCTATAATTGAATTTATGGTAAACTTAAATAATAAAAAAATTAAATCTATTAAGTCAAGTCGATCAATCATTTAATATATATTAATTCAGTTAAATTAACTGTTGCCATTAAAATACAATTGAACTAAATAATTTATTTATCAAAATTCAATTGGCTTAATATAAGTTAGACTTAGATAAAATATTATCAATATATAACAAGTTTGTAAAATTACAATATTAATAATAATGGATATGTAATATAAAAATACTATAAATGACATATTCCTTAATTATTTAAGATGCTATATAATTCTATTTCAATTATTATATTTTGTACTAAGAATAATATTGTATTATTAATCAAAATGTCATTTTGATTCGGATGAGACTTCAGTCCTAAAAAGAGTACAAGACTCTTGTACTCTTTTGAACTAGTGACAAAGTAAGGGTTAAGCCGAAGCCTAGCCGTTCAGCTCGGAGCTTCAACTATCAATTTGTCGGTGGTCCTGCCAAGTGAAGGATGATACTGAAAGAACCGAAGTTCCTTCCCCTCACAGACGCTCGGCAGCCATGAAAACGAAAACGTAACAGTCAAATTTTTAATTAAAAAAAAAACATAAAGTTAAAAAGAATTAAACAAAGTCCACTATTTCTCCTACCAAACTCTCTATATTCGCCATATCTCTCTTCCTTTATCTTCTCCTTCTTCTTCATGCTCCCTTCTCTCACACGAAACCAATAGATGCGTCACCGACTTTACTCGTTTCTCAGCCTCTGAAGGTCTCTTCCTCTTCCCATTTCTCGATTCACTTTTAGCCGTTTGCATTCATTAAAATCGATCAATGCTTCAAGTTTCATGCATTCATCCCGTTGATTCGTGCATTGCTCGCGTTTATTCGTTAGCATTTTGATCTTCCATTGACTAGATAGTATAATTGTCTGACTTCGGTTCTTCGTTAGTTGATCTACTATCTTTGCTCCAAAACTGGTCGAATTTCACTCCAATGTCTCCGAGGACTCGATTTTTTGGACGATTAGGTTGCATTTTACTCTAATTGCTTCCGGAGAAAACTGAGATGCAAATCCAGAGGTAGATTTTGCATTGCTTGTGGATGATAAAAAGATAAACCATTACGGGAATTCTAGTGTAATGCTGCACTTCTTGATCTGATTCTTTTCGGTATTCTTTTTTCATGTGAAGGTTGACCGTCGATATTTTGATGATTTAAAGTGTTTTTCTCAGCGCCCAATGTCCTTTAATTTGTGAAAGTATCAGCATAGGATTGGGTTGTTGCATTAGAAGTTTCTGTTTGGTTACTGTTTGAGATTAATGACTGGTTTTGATCTGTATTCCCACGTTGTTGAAGTTATCTCTTAACTCACGCATATTGTTATTCGGCAGGAGGCTTTGAGATTCTGTCCGTCTCTCCAGTCTAGATCTGGAGAGAAGCAGGTTCCTGGACTGATCTTCTTGGGAGTCTTGAAGTGAAGCGAATATGGCGGCCACTCTTGGTTGGAGGTTTGCTGCCAACAACGGCGGCAGCCTTGCTGCTAATGATATGGTACTATACTGACACTTTATAATGTCCCTATACTTTTGAATTCCTTTCAAATTTACCCTCTGTTTTGCTCAGTATGATGCAATCCTAATGATTAAAGATCAATTGGAATGGAAGCTAAAATTTTATTTGTTTTGTAATTTGAATTTTTATTTTTTTGCGAGAGAATGTAATCAACTTGTGATATATTGTTATCAGAATTCAATTTCTTAGCAGAACTTATTTTTCCATCACTTCTTGTCTAAGAGGCAAACACCAAGATATCACCGGCTCCAAATAATTGGATTTGTGCATGTAACGAGCAATTAAAAAAGAAAAGAAAGAAAGAAAATGCCACTAATGCCTTTGGCGTCCGTATCTAATTATCTATAGAGTATTGAAATTAGTCTCTTGTTTGTCTTAATTTTTTTTCATTTTAATATATTTCACTCAAGTCAATTGGATTGTCAGAGATATATAGGCATTCCATTTATCGTTCTTCACTGTTGATTGCAGGAAAGAAATGGTGAGGGGAACGTGCAAGATTCAGAGCCCCCAACTCCACATTCCGTTTTGAAGATGGGATTGAGGTTGGTTGAAACATAAAATGGCCTAGAAATTGTATGATAGAGGAATACATGACTACCTGACAAATTTTTTGACTCATGCTAGCAAGGCTGGTAGGACCAAGGCTTGTAATTTCTTGTATTGACACATTGTATGCTTTAGCAACTGTAGTCTTGCTTGCAGTCAAGTCTGCTAACATTTGTGGAACCTTCTATAAAAAGTGGTTGCCTACAGTCCAAGCCCATCATCTGATTCAAAAAGCCAAAGATAAAAGGGAATATGTTTTCGTAAAATTCTCATGTCAAAGGAGATAATGATGTGGGGGAATATATGATGATTTAATATATTTGTTATTAGAATTAAGAACCATCTGTCATCTGAATTGATACTTTAAATTTATGGACTATGGAAATTTGAGCATAAATTTAATATTCCAACAGTCCAACTTAAGCATATTACATCCTTAACTGGCTGCAGAGAGCGTGGCAGCAGCAGCATGGAGGATCCAGATGGGACATTAGCAAGTGTTGCCCAATGCATTGAGCAGCTGCGTCAGAGCTTATCCTCGGTACAAGAGAAAGAGTATTCCTTGAGACAATTATTGGAGCTTATTGATATGCGTGAAAATGCGTTCAGTGCTGTTGGATCTCACTCTCAGGCAGTTCCAGTACTTGTTTCTCTTCTCCGGTCAGGGTCATTGAGTGTGAAGATTCAGGCAGCAACTGTCTTGGGATCCCTTTGTAAAGAAAATGAGCTGAGAGTGAAAGTCTTGCTTGGAGGATGCATTCCTCCATTGCTTGGGCTACTCAAGTCCAGTTCAGCTGAAGGCCAAGTTGCTGCTGCAAAGACTATTTATGCTGTCTCTCAAGGTGGCTCGAAAGATCATGTTGGATCAAAAATTTTTTCAACTGAAGGAGTTGTACCAGTGCTCTGGGAGCAGCTTCAAAAGGGGATGAAGACAGGAAATGTAGTTGATGGTTTATTGACTGGAGCATTGAAAAATCTCTCCAGCAGTACTGAGGGATTCTGGAATGCAACAATACAAGCTGGAGGAGTGGACATATTAGTGAAGTTACTGACAACAGGGCAGCCTAGCGCTTTGGCTAATGTATGCTTTTTACTTGCCAGTATGATGATGGAGGATGCATCTGTTTGTTCAAAGGTTTTGACAGCAGACGCGACAAAACAACTCCTCAAACTATTAGGCCCTGGTAATGATGCCCCTGTTAGAGCTGAAGCCGCTGGTGCTCTTAAATCTCTGTCTTCCCAGTGCAAAGAAGCAAGGCGAGAGATAGCGAATTCTAATGGCATTCCTGCATTGATCAATGCTACCATAGCTCCTTCCAAGGAGTTCATGCAAGGTGAATATGCCCAAGCATTGCAGGAAAATGCTATGTGTG
Source organism: Gleditsia sinensis (assembly GCA_037074535.1). Taxonomy (NCBI): domain Eukaryota; kingdom Viridiplantae; phylum Streptophyta; class Magnoliopsida; order Fabales; family Fabaceae; genus Gleditsia; species Gleditsia sinensis. The sequence continues at coordinate 1,563,281 of CM073464.1, read as the reverse complement.
CTCTAGCTAACATCTCCGGTGGTTTGTCTTATGTCATCTCCAGCCTTGGTCAAAGCCTTGAATCATGCACTTCGCCTACTCAAATTGCTGACACATTGGGGGCTTTAGCTTCAGCTCTTATGATATATGATAACAAGGCTGAATCTACTAGAGCATCGGATCCTTTGGCAGTTGAGCAGACATTGCTCAGTCAATTCAAACCTAACTTGCCCTTCCTTGTGAAGGAACGAACCATTGAAGCTCTAGCTAGTTTGTATGGAAATCCCATACTCTCAATTAAACTTGCAAATTCTGATGCAAAACATTTGCTTGTTGGATTAATAACGATGGCTGCAAATGAAGTGCAAGATGAACTCATAAAAGCTCTCTTGACACTATGTAACAATGAAGGCAGTCTATGGCGTGCGCTTCAAGGCCGTGAAGGGGTTCAGCTGCTGATATCTTTGTTGGGACTTTCATCAGAACAACAACAAGAATGTGCAGTTGCTCTGCTTTGCCTTCTATCTAATGAAAATGATGAAAGTAAATGGGCCATTACTGCAGCTGGTGGTATACCTCCGCTAGTTCAAATTTTGGAGACAGGATCTGCAAAAGCAAAGGAAGATTCAGCAACAATTCTTACGAACCTGTGCAACCACAGTGAAGATATACGTGCTTGTGTTGAAAGTGCGGATGCTGTTCCTGCATTGTTGTGGCTACTGAAGAATGGAAGTCCAAATGGGAAGGGGATAGCAGCAAAGACCTTAAATCACTTAATTCATAAATCTGATAGAGCCACTATCAGTCAGCTTACAGCGTTGTTAACAAGTGATCTACCTGAATCTAAGGTTTATGTTTTGGATGCTTTGAGAAGTATGCTATCAGTTGCTCCTCTTAGTGACATTCAACGTGAAGGTAGTGCTGCCAGTGATGCAATTGATACAATGATAAAATTATTGAGCTCTACCAAAGAAGAAACACAGGCAAAGTCTGCATCAGCTCTGGCAGGAATTTTTGAAATGAGGAAAGATGTGTGTGAAAGCAGCATTGCTGTTAAAACTCTTTGGTCAGCCATGAAGTTACTAAATGTTGAATCTGAAAGTATCCAGATAGAGTCCTCCCGCTGCCTGGCTGCAATATTTCTTTCCATCAAAGAGAACAGGGATGTAGCTGCTGTTGCTAAAGATGCATTATCCCCCCTAGTTGCACTAGCTAACTCTTCTGTTTTGGAAGTTGTGGAGGAGGCAACATGTGCTGTGGCAAATCTTATTTTAGATAGTGAAATTTCAGAGAAAGCTGTTGCTGAAGAAGTTATCTTGCCAGCTACCAGAGTATTACGTGAAGGCACAATTTCTGGAAAAACCCATGCAGCAGCAGCAATTGCTCGCCTCTTACATTCTCGGCAAGTTGATTATTCTGTAACTGATTGTGTGAATCGTGCTGGCACTGTACTTGCTTTGGTTTCCTTCTTAGATTCTGCTATTGATGGATATGTATCCACATCGGAGGCTATAGAAGCACTTGCCATTCTGTCCAGGTCAGAAGAGACCAGTGCACATATTAAACCTGCATGGGAAGTATTGGCTGAATTCCCTGAAAGCATCAGCCCAATAGTCCTGTCTGTTGCTGATTCAACACCAATGTTGCAGGATAAAGCTATTGAGATATTATCTCGATTATGCAGGGATCAGCCTATTGTTTTAGGAGACACTATCGCTACAGCCTCTGCATGTATATGTTCATTAGCTAAAAGGATAATTAGCTCCAAAAATTTAAAGGTCAAAATTGGGGGAGCTGCACTTCTTATTTGTGCTGCAAAAGTAAATCACCAGAAACTGCTGGAGGAACTCAATCAATCAAACTTATGTGCTGATATTGTTCAGTCTCTTGTTCATATACTTGTTTCTGCACAGCCTTCTTTGGGTAATCAGGGTGATGAAAACAAGGAATTGATCAGCATTTGCAGACATACTAAAGAGGATGCCAATGGTGGTGAATCCAATACAGGCACTGCCATTATATCTGGTGCTAACTTAGCTATATGGTTACTGTCTGTTCTTGCTTGTCATGATGAAAAATGTAAAATTGCAATAATGGAGGCTGGAGCAATTGAGGTTCTCACTGACAAGATCTCAAATTGTTTCTCACAATATACTCAGGTATTTAAGTGCCTTCATCCATTTTGTTTTTGGTCTTTCAGAAAGAAATAGACAGTGCATCTGATTCTGACCATAGTAAACATTCGCATATTTTCACATAAAGACATCCTTAGCTGTCAAACTTTGTTCCTAAATAATGCCCCACTTCTCTGACACAATTGAATGTAATAGATAAGTAAACAAATGAAATGAGTATATGATTATTATTTCTGTATAATTAACTTTTGTTTGTCCTTTATGGTGACAATGCAGATAGACTATAAAGAAGATAGCAGCATGTGGATTTGTGCTTTGTTGTTGGCAATATTATTTCAAGATAGAGATATCATAAGAGCACATGCAACCATGAAATCTATACCAGCGCTTGCCAATTTATTGAAGTCAGAGGAATCAGCTAACAGATATTTTGCTGCACAATCAATAGCTAGCCTAGTCTGTAATGGTAGCAGGGGGACACTTCTATCTGTTGCTAATTCGGGGGCTGCAAGTGGACTTATCTCCTTGCTTGGTTGCGCTGATATTGATATACAAGACCTTCTGGACTTGTCAGAGGAGTTCTCTTTGGTGAGTTATCCTGATCAAGTTGCTCTTGAGAGGTTGTTTAGAGTTGATGACATTAGGGTCGGTGCCACTTCTCGGAAGGCAATACCTGCCCTTGTTGATCTGCTCAAACCAATTCCAGATCGCCCAGGAGCACCATTTTTAGCACTTGGGTTTCTAACTCAGCTTGCTAGAGATTGTCCATCAAATAAGATTGTAATGGTAGAGTCTGGTGCCTTGGAGGCACTTACTAAGTATCTTTCACTGGGTCCTCAAGATGCAACTGAAGAAGCTGCTACTGATCTATTAGGAATTCTGTTTGACAGTGCTGAGATACGAAGACATGAGTCAGCATTTGGTGCTGTTACTCAACTTGTAGCTGTTTTACGTTTAGGAGGAAGAGGTGCAAGGTACAGTGCTGCAAAAGCCTTGGAAAGTTTATTCTCTGCTGACCAGATTAGGAATGCAGAGACTGCTCGACAAGCTGTTCAACCTTTGGTGGAGATTCTTAACACTGGATTAGAGAGGGAACAGCATGCTGCAATTGCTGCATTGGTTAGGCTACTGAGTGAAAATCCATCAAGAGCACTAGCTGTTGCTGATGTTGAAATGAATGCAGTGGATGTGCTTTGTAGGATCCTTTCATCAAATTGTTCCATGGACCTCAAAGGGGATGCTGCTGAATTATGTTGCGTTCTATTTGGAAATACAAGGATTAGGTCCTCAATGGCTGCTGCACGCTGTGTTGAACCACTGGTCTCTCTCCTTGTAACTGAGGTTAATCCTGCTCAGCATTCAGTTGTCCATGCATTGGATAGGCTTGTTGATGATGAACAACTGGCAGAACTAGTTGCTGCTCATGGTGCAGTTATTCCACTTGTTGGCCTACTCTATGGTAGGAATTATGTGCTTCATGAGGCCATTTCCAGAGCTTTGGTCAAGTTAGGGAAAGACAGGCCTGCTTGTAAAATGGAAATGGTGAAAGCCGGAGTTATTGAAAGCATACTTGACATTCTCCATGAAGCACCTGATTTTTTATGTGCAGCTTTTGCAGAATTGCTGCGTATATTGACCAATAATGCTAGCATAGCTAAAGGAGCATCTGCTGCTAAAGTGGTTGAACCCCTATTTTTGTTGCTGACAAGACAAGAATTTGGGCCTGATGGACAGCACAGTGCACTGCAGGTTTTGGTTAATATCTTAGAACATCCACAGTGCCGTGCTGACTATTCATTGACGTCTCACCAAGCTATTGAACCACTTATCCCCTTGCTTGATTCTCCAATATCAGCAGTGCAACAGTTGGCTGCTGAGCTTCTCTCACATCTACTTTTGGAAGAACACCTTCAGAAAGATCCAGCAACACAGCAAGTAATTGGTCCTCTTATTCGAGTTCTTGGTTCTGGTATACACATATTGCAGCAGAGAGCTGTAAAGGCCCTAGTTAGTGTTGCAATGACATGGCCAAATGAAATTGCAAAAGAAGGTGGTGTTGTTGAACTTTCTAAAGTGATATTGCAAGCTGATCCTTCCCTTCCTCATGCTTTATGGGAGTCTGGTGCTTCTGTTTTGGCAAGTATTCTGCAATTTAGTTCTGAATTCTACCTGGAAGTACCTGTTGCTGTGTTGGTGAGGTTGCTTCGTTCTGGTTCAGAGAGCACAATTATTGGTGCATTAAATGCTCTTCTAGTGTTGGAGAGTGATGATGGAACCAGTGCAGAAGCAATGGCTGAAAGTGGTGCCATTGAGGCTCTCTTAGAGCTTCTAAGATCTCATCAGTGTGAGGAAACTGCTGCTAGACTCTTGGAAGTATTGCTGAACAACGTTAAGATCAGAGAAACAAAAGCTACTAAATCAGCCATCTTACCTTTATCCCAGTACCTCTTGGACCCACAAACCCAAGCACAACAAGCAAGGTTACTGGCAACTTTGGCTCTTGGTGATCTATTCCAGAATGAGGGTCTTGCTCGGACAACTGATGCAGTTTCAGCATGTCGTGCTTTAGTGAATGTGCTTGAAGATCAACCAACAGAAGAAATGAAAGTTGTAGCCATATGTGCCTTACAAAACCTTGTGATGTACAGTCGATCAAATAAAAGAGCAGTTGCTGAGGCGGGTGGTGTTCAGGTTGTATTGGATCTAATAGGTTCCAGTGATCCAGAAACGTCTGTTCAGGCTGCAATGTTTGTTAAACTTCTCTTTTCTAATCATACAATTCAAGAGTATGCTTCAAGTGAAACAGTCAGAGCAATAACTGGTGAGTTCTTCTTTGCTTATTATGTAGTGTTCAATGCTTAGCTGACTGAGGACCTTTATACTTTGTTTTATTCTGAAGTACTGCATAATTGCATATCATCATTTTAGTCACATGAAAAAGTGAATTGTTACTTTTGATGTGAGCACTTCTGGTGCAGATATTTTTCTCCTCACATCAATTAATTGAACAGTCATGGTAATTGGTTATATATTAATGGCATAATTTGATTTTTAACAACACTTTCAATAAAATGGGATAATGTAAATCAGATTATGGTACATATGAAGAAGCTGATGAATTTTTTGAAAAGTAGCAGAGAAAAATTTAGTTGCAAAATGAACACATAAATAGTAAAACTCATGGCTTGTGCATCTCGCTTAATTGCTGATTTATTTGAACAACTTGATTCTCTTTTCATGCAATATGACTTCTTGTAGCATAAATCAACAGTGTTGTGTCATGTATATTATATTCAATTATTGTTATGTAACTAAGAAATATAAGATGAACTTCAAAGCCTGGAGTATATATATATAAACGTTTTGTTTAATCAGAATTGATTGATGAAGAATGATGTGTTCGTTCAACACTTCAAATTTCTTCAACATGCAAACAGGCTTCCTTTTTCCCCTCCTCTCTCTCTGCTGTATAAACATTGGTTAATGAAGTTCTTTATGGTCTTGCAGCTGCTATTGAAAAGGATTTATGGGCTACTGGAACGGTAAATGATGAGTATCTGAAAGCCTTAAATTCTCTTTTTAGCAACTTCCCACGACTGAGGGCAACTGAGCCAGCAACACTTAGCATTCCCCATTTGGTTACATCATTAAAGACAGGCTCAGAGGCCACTCAAGAAGCTGCCTTGGATGCACTTTTTCTTCTCAGGCAAGCTTGGTCAGCATGCCCAGCAGAAGTCTCAAGAGCTCAGTCAATAGCTGCTGCAGATGCTATTCCTTTGCTGCAGTACTTAATCCAGTCTGGCCCACCTCGGTTTCAGGAGAAGGCAGAATTTTTATTGCAGTGTTTGCCGGGGACATTGGTTGTTATCATCAAGCGTGGTAACAATATGAAGCAGTCGGTTGGAAACCCCAGTGTCTATTGTAAGCTTACACTTGGCAATACTCCTCCAAGGCAAACCAAGGTAAAATGTTTTTATTTATGATTTCATACTTCTTTTGATAGAAAAAAGAAGTTAATTTTAATAAGAAAAAACAGAGTTACAAAATAGGAAAATAATACATTTGGAATTGAAATTCAAAAAAGAAGCACAATAATAAACTTGTAATAAAATGTGCGTGGGTTTGTTTTACGTCAGACTGATAGCTAGATGATATTCTGTCTGCGTCAATGATGCACAAGAGTTCATAAGTTTCAACATATGACATTTAGCCCCTTCGATCACTTGAAAAAAAAAACAAAGGAAATGAGTTTGTGGAAATTAATTTCACAACTGTGTTTCTTTGTGAAATTTCTCTTAATTTCATGATTCTAGGCAATTAAACTTTTAGTTAGAATTCATAAATTTTATGACATTACTAGAGGCTATTTACCAAAGTTGAACGTTTTATCTGGTTAATTGCCAAAGTTGAAACCATGGGAAATTATTTGCTAGATGGCCAAAGTTTTAGCTACAAATCTGAAGTCTTTACCCCCCTAACCAGTTCCTGAGCTTGAAATCATTCAATGCCCTGTTTCTGAGCAATCCCCTATTTTAGTTACTCCTAATCAATGACTCTAGGATAAGTGAAATCAAAGAGGTTTGTTAGAAGGTAAGGATAGCATGATTAATTAGTTGTGGGTCATTTGGGTCATGGGGGTTAGTTTGCAATTTGGCCTTTTTTTATTTGTGCCGCTGAAATAGCTTGAATTAATTTGTGATTTTGCTACTTCATGGATGTGGAAGTATCTCGGTTTTCTAGTTCTGGCCCCTCTTCTCTTCTGCCTCCTACCTAGAGCCATTTCAAGTCCCACTATTTGAGTTTTAAGATTTAAGGACAAGGATTTGTTCCCTGAATTTGTGATTGTATGATACTAAGCGAGGAACGTTGTGTTTTCTGATAAATATATTTAATTTTTTTTTCTGTTTCTTCATATAACTTTTAATGATAACCATGAAATTGTGCTGATCAGGTGGTCTCAACTGGCCCTAATCCGGAGTGGGATGAGAGCTTTTCATGGTCCTTTGAGAGCCCGCCGAAAGGCCAGAAACTTCATATTTCTTGCAAAAATAAGAGCAAAGTGGGAAAGGTAAAAATGGGGGAAAACATGGAGTACAAAATAAAAGTAGTGTATTCGTCTTTTAAGTTTCTTTTTTTTTTTCCAAACTTTGTCACTTAACATCGGTATTGTGATCTGATGACAGAGTTCGTTTGGGAAAGTGACAATCCAGATTGATCGGGTCGTAATGCTTGGTGCAGTAGCTGGGGAGTACACTCTCTTGCCCCAAAGTAAGAGTGGCCCCTCAAGGAATTTAGAAATAGAATTTCAGTGGTCCAACAAGTGAGGCCCGTCGCTGAGTTTAGTTTCAATCTTCAAATTGGGTCATTAGAGAAAATGATTGGAAAGAAATTTTTGTTTTTTTGTTTTTTTATTTTGGGTTTATTTATCATGTTAGTGTATATAGCAGCAATTGTTTTATAGTCCCAAACAGATTCTTGTCATATTATTCTTTTGTAACTTGATCGTTCAATTCCGAGGATAAACACTGGGAACACAAAAGATCAAGCCTGCTTCGGGTTTCTTGTATAATTTTTTCGGCTTGTCAATTTAAAGAAAGACCATGGGTTGTTTATGCTTTTGGGACTGTGCACTATTTTTTTGTTTTTTTGTTTTCCTTTTTTCACGTGTGTACTGGACGAATAAAAAATAGCATTGGCGTAGGTTGTCATATGGGACCGTTAATTTTGTCTGTATAATGTCAGTCTAAACAGCCAATTGTTTTTTTAAAAAAAAATTATTTGTTTTGACCATTTTTTTTACGTGGTTGAAAACGTGAAGTATAAATTTTACATAGAAGGCAAACAATATGCAGAAGAAAAATTATGTAAATGTATAAAGTATGGTTATTTTTTTATTTTATTTTAATATTTAAATAATGATATGTTTATATTTTTTTGAGTAATTTATTTTCTTTATATTGAAAAGGAATAAATTAAAACATGGACCCCAGTCGTGAAACCATCAACCCCACCTATCAAAACCCGTTGTTTTGTCTGACACGTAAAGATAAGGGGTGGGGCCACCCGCGTGGCGTCTCCTCGCGGCGTAGTCATAATCACAATCATTAACCTTTCAAATTCATAAATGCTAGTCATAATAATTTCCACCCCCAAATAACTTTCACTTAACTTTTCATTAAATAACTCGTTAATTCCATTTTCCTTTTAACATATCTTGTTTTTTCTTTACACTTCGCACTACATCCTCCCACTCTTGCCGTGAAACCATTTTACCAAACCAACCAGCACTGAAGCTTCATAATGTGTCCCTGTTGCTCACTCTGTGGCTCCTTGACTTCACTACAACCCTTTAATTAAAAATCTTCCGACCAATATTCCAATCGCTTTAAAGTTTAAACCTTTTAGCTGTGAGTTTGGTCCGTACCAAAAAAAATTGAAGGCCGATAGAGGCATCGGAATAGTCTTAGATCTCGGCCTCCCAGGCTTTCTGATCCTCGCCATGGCCACTCAGTGCCTGTTGGTCTTGGTCATGGCGCCTCTACTCCTTGGTAATGCAATGCCGATCACTTTTTCTGCGAGGCTGATTCATCGGTTCTCCGAAGAAATGACGGCGCTTCAAGTTTCAACTAGTGGGCGTCATAATATGTCTGTTGCCTGGCCGGAGAGGAAGACTATGGAATACTACAAGATGCTTGTCAGCAACGACTTTCTCAGGCAGAAGATGAAGCTCCGAGCTTCCTATCAGCTGCTTTTCCCCTCTCACGGCAGCAAAACGATGTCGCTTGGAAACGACTTTGGCTGGTACTCTTTTTTTTTGTGTGTGTGTTCTAGTTTGGATTTTTGACAATTAAAAAGTGTTGCATTGGTCACCAAAAAAAATAAAAAAAGAAAGTATTCATTGTTCCCCAATCTTTAATGGAAGCAGTGTACTGACCTTTCTGACCGTCTTGATTGCCATATTTCGACCTTCTGATCAAAGCAGGAAAATTGTAAGGGAAAATGTTTGACTCCTTTAATCTGAGTGGATCATATTTCTTTTTCTGTTTTGTTTGTTCGGACAAAAATTTCGGGCAAAAGTTTTCTCCGGTGATTATCAATATTTAAAGTGGAAAAATATGAGTTACTGAATAGTAGTGATTATGAGCTTGCAATTTTATTCATTTATTTTTAATTAAGTTTCTTGAGGATGGGGCGCCTGCCATGGACAGCTTTGATGAGGCATACAAACAGCCATTTAAAAAAAAAAAAAGAACAGCAAACATAATTTGCTGATTGTTGACAACAAATTTTATTTTTAAGGAATGTGTCAGATTTTTCTAGATACAATTTCCTATTATTCTAGACCTTGACTATTTTTATGCCAGCGAAGAAATTTCTAACTGAAAGTAAATCATTTATGATGCTAAATGGATGTAAATCTGGTAATACTTTTTTTTTTATTTCATTCTTTCTGTCTCCCCATGTTACATTTTTGTTCAAAGCCGCCTTCGGTTGCTCATCGCATGTTTAATATAGCAAGTCTTTTTTTTTTTTAATGATAAAAATTTCTTAGTTATGCAAGGTTCTCAAATTTCCTTGTTCCATCTCTTAGGTTACATTACACATGGATTGATATAGGGACGCCAAGTACTTCATTTCTTGTGGCATTGGATGCCGGCAGTGATCTACTTTGGGTTCCATGTGATTGCATACAGTGCGCTCCCCTATCTGCAAGTTACTATGCCAATCTGGTAGGCCGCCGACCATCTTATATTTTATTTCTTTATTGTTTGACCATGACATGTTATCTCATTTTATTTATATTGTTTTGCTTTTCTCCACTTTGCATCGAAATTTTTTGTCACGTATTATTGTTTGTGAGGTGCTCTTGTTCTGTATCTGGATCCGATTTTTCATCCTGATATCCACAATGGATCTTTAAATTTATTTTGTTTGAAATAGTGTCTTTCCTAACTTTCCTTTTAGAAACTCCCTGAAGATTATCGTTGCCCCACTGTTTCTATATGGCTGCTATCCATATTTCTCCAATTATGTTCAGCATATTAGGATGAAAACCAAGTGTTACAAGTAAATTGGTTGCTGATTCAATGACCTGTTTCTTTGTATCTATTAAAGGATTAGAACACAATGCAATTGGAGCAAGGAAACAGTTGGTCTAACGTAAATATGTGAGAACTGTGAAAAACACAGAGAACTACGAGACAATGCATATTATTTACTTTCCTGTTTATGATAGCAAATTACCTTGTACCACAACTTTGAAAGGTAAGAAGATTGAACACAGAACCCTCTCCCATGGATTTCAGTCCTCCCACTAGAATTCTGTATCACGTGAATTTGAAGCTTAAACATGAGACTTAAGTTTCTTGAGTTAAATTCCCTATCTTTTGACTTACTGGAGTAAGATTCCATTTTTTTTTTTTTAACTTCAACAAAATTCGTCTGCCTATTGACTTGTTGACCTATTATGTAACTTGTGACCCTAAATCCTATATAATCTTGCATGCCCTTGATTGGGTCAATCTTCAATCTGAGTGTAATGTAACATTGGAGAACACTTCCTTAATCTCTGTGCAAGTGTTTCGGTGAAGTTGTAAAGTCAAAGCTAAGACTTAGTAACAGGTTTAGCACTTATTTCCAATAATTGATTGGCAGGTGCTCCCTCATATATGGGGCATGTATTATGCAGGATAGAGATCTGAATGAGTATAGTCCATCTCGTTCAATATCCAGCAAGAATTTATCTTGCAGCCATCAGTTATGTGAGATGGGTTCAAACTGTAAAAGTTCCAAGCAGCAATGTCCTTACACTATCAAGTACTTCTCAGAGAATACATCGAGTTCCGGATTGTTAGTAGAGGATATATTGCATCTTGCATCAGGTGGTGATGGTGAATCAAACTCTTCTGTTAAAGCTCCAGTCATTATAGGGTGCGGCTGACAGATCCATTTCTTCTCACTTCAACATTACTGTGCCTGATGATATTTTTTTTTATTTAAAAAAGAAATAAGAGTTTCATAAGTCATTGGTACCCAACATCTATTTTAATGAATGCAGGTGTGGTATGAAGCAAAGTGGTGGCTATTTGGATGGGGTTGCTCCAGATGGTCTATTGGGTCTGGGAACTGGGGAGACTTCAGTTCCAAGTTTGCTTGCTAAATCAGGATTAATCCGCAATTCTTTCTCAATTTGCTTTGATGAAGATGATTCTGGTAGAATTTTCTTTGGGGACCAGGGATCAGCTATCCAACAGTCTACTGCATTCTTGCCATTGGATGGAACATAGTATGGAACTCTAAATTACTTTACAATCTTTCACAACACTAAAACTGTTTACAAGAATAGTATTATGTTGCTTATGATTGATTACATGGACCAGTTCAACATACATAATTGGAGTGGAGACATGTTGTATCAGGAAATCATGTCTTAAGATGACAAGTTTCAAAGCACAGGTTGATAGTGGAACATCATTTACATTTCTCCCGGGTCATGTGTATGAAGCTATTACAGAGGAGGTACTTTAGTTTCGTATATTCCATGATTGTAAATTTCTTGTCAGCTTTTTAATATGATCTTATTTGTGACAGTTTGACCAACAAGTGAATGCTTCAAGATCTAGTTTTGAAGGATCCCCTTGGGAGTATTGTTATGCATCCAGGTGAATTGAGTTGCTAGTTCTGTCTCTCTCACCACTCCCCCCCCCCTCAACCTTATTATTCTAGTCCTTGATCTACTTAGGCATTAGCATTTTCATGCCTTTATGATAACTTTCATGAATTTTTGTTTTCTCTTTGAAGCAGTTCGCAAGAGTTGCCCAAGGTTCCCTCCCTAACACTCGTGTTCCAACAGAACAACAGCCTTGTGGTCCATAATCCTGTATTTGTTTTCTATGGTGATAAGGTAGGTGGGGGTTAACTTTCAATTACTTCACCCTTTTATATTTTTTGATAAATAACCTGATCTAAACTTGGAAGAAGTAAAAGACTTGATAATAACATCCTGGCATGAAATTTTGACCATAAGATCGTTAAGTATACTGTATATCAGAAGTGGCATTATCTTAATTGGGAATAACACGAGGCCAGTCATTTGGGATTGGATAAGCAAACCTAGAAAATGAACAAATATTTACATAGGCCAAACTCCCTAATTAGGTTAAATCATATACTTGGTTGTTGAGTTATTAGAACAAGAATTGTCTCAGTATGTCTTTGCCTCATTACTTTAGCTCAATTTCAAATATTAACAGTTAAATCTGTTCCTCAGAATAAATTCCATAATGCCAAGGACGGACTATTTTAATTTAGATTAATTTCCTTTAATTTTGTATAGAAATAGTCTTTTCTATGTAATCCATGAGAGACAAGTTAACTCCATATTTACCCGTGTCTAGTAGTGGAAACGGGAGTAAGTGGAGTACAAAATTGATTCCAGTGTCTCCAATCTGGGATCATTTTTGAGCGGATATTATTACACTAGTAATTCCAATGTCTCTAAGTTGCAGATAAAGGTAATGCCTTTGTTGCTAGGAAATCATGCAAAAAAATAAAAAGACGTATTTTTTTATCTAGTTTTGTTTTGTGAGAACAGAAGAGAATTCCAATAAAAACTAAAATGTCTCCAAATAATAGTACCATTTTCCAATCGAGGGCAGACCTTTTTCTTCTTTTACACTGTAAAGTTTTCACCCGTCAATTGGTGTGTATAAGCCCAAACAACCTTAGGCTCTTATAATCTTTGCTTTATTCCATTGCCTTAACTGCTGTTCTTGGTTACTGCCAATCTGTCCCAACCTTCCCATTTGCATCTTACATCCACACGCAGTTTGGGGTCACATAGTATCTGATCTGCTTAATTCTTTCCCACACACCCTCGGGTAGTCCTTGTCACACCTCTATACTGTGGAAATGCAGTGCAGAATTTTATTTTTCCAGAGTGATCTGTTTCAGCAAGAGTACATGAATTTCTAGCAAATCTTAGATGTAGCAATTTTTAGTTGTATTTTTTCATGGTTGGTGAGAACTAATTCTTTCCATTTTCAATAAATGCACGAATAAAAAATTCCTTTATAGTTATTATCCACTAGAAGATTTCATTGTTTTCAGCAAAACCGATTAAACAGAAGGAAAATGAAAGAAATAAAGTCATTTCTCCTGTGAGTGATGTAACTAAAATATGAAGACTTGTCCTTTTGGTGCAGGGAATTATTGGATTTTGTTTAGCCATACAGCCAGCCGAAGGAGATATGGGAACAATTGGACGTAAGTTTGAATATTTTCTCCAACAAAGTCTGCCAATTCCCCCTACTCCTGACTCTGGCAATACATCTTTGACCTTACAACTGATAAAATTATTGCAGAGAACTTCATGACAGGTTACCGGCTGGTATTTGATAGGGAAAATATGAAGCTACTTTGGTCAAGCTCAAATTGTGAGTTCATGGTGCTTGTGAATGAATTATATATGCTACCATAATCGTCTATGAATATACCCTTATGTAGTGCATCTAACATACAAGAACACGACAATTTATTCAAAGTCTTGTATTGCCAATATCTCTTTTATCAATTTTTATTCACATAGGCAATGAAAGTATGAATCCTGATCTATGATGGCTGATGAGTCTCCCCCTCGGTTCTCTACTGCTGTTAAACCCTCTTTACATGCATTTGTAGGTCAGGATCTGAGTCTTGGTAAGAGTTTGCCCCTTTCCCCTCCCAACAAGACACCGGCAAACCCCTTGCCTACAGATGAGCAGCAGAGAACCAACGGGTATGCAGTTGCTCCTGCTGTTGCCGGAAGAGCTCCCCACAAACCGTCAGCTGCTTCATCTCGGATGATGTCAAGCACACAATATTGGAGCTGTTGTTTTTTTCTTCTATTTCAACTTGTTACAACCTTTTAAGGAGACCTTCACATCCGCTTACATTTTAAATTGTCTAGGTAGTGTTACGTGATGTATATCCAATTTGTCCCATCTTTTTGTTCCTAGTTCTGTAAGTATTTTAGATCTTTTATCATCTGATGCCGTTATTTTTAACTATACCAGGCATTAGGTTTATTACAACTTGTAAGGATCATTTTTTCTTTAAACCCCACCCTTGTGGAGGGGTTGAGGTTGTATAATTTCATTTGCCTTGTGTTATCCTTAAGGAATTTTATTTTTTCATATTTTTTGAATAACCAAGCTGTTGCTTTTTTTATTTTTTTTTAATGGGCAATGTGAAATATACTCTCACCTATATCGAATCAAAGGAGATTGGATTGCAATATACTCTTACCTAATCCTGTTCACAAGCATGGCAGCTGAAGTTGATATTTTTCTTTTCTTGACCCAACTTGAAGGCGTTTCCGCCTTTATCTGTATGTACTGTTGCATATGTAATGGGAGTACTATTTTTTTATCTTCACTTGAGATGAATATGATGCCTTCCTGATGTCTTTCTAACCTCCAACCAAAACACCCGGGGGATGAAATATATTAAGAGAAAATTGCCGAAAAGTTGATATATGAGTAACCAATTAATAGTTAAATATCGGATGAAATTTTATTAATATCATATTTTGCCTATGAACGAATAATCGTATTTCACCGTTTTAATTAGAAAACCAGAGTTAGTATGTTAGATTCTCGTTCATGATCCTAATACTAATGTGTTATGGGTCTATGATTGAAGAAAACTAATGTAAAAACTTCGTTCTGCTTAATTATACACTTTGTCTCTAATATATTCGAAGCTAGGGAGAATTATTAAGAAATAAGAGAAAACTAAAATAGGTGTTTGGTCCGTACCATATCCGTTTACGCTGCATTCAGTCTTCACGTGCATATTGGCGCTGATACTGCGTCTTTTTGCGAGCTTTTTCAAGACTTTCACAGCTCCAAACGCAATTTTGGTTTGGTGGGAACGATTGCAATGAATGTAAACAAAGTTGCCAATTATTGGAATGGGAAGAGAGAGCGTGTTAGGCCTTTAAGTTGTTTCCACTTTCCCACCCCATTTCCGAGTTAAAGTTCTTTCCTTTTAAATAAACAAAAAGAATCTGGCATTCTAAAGCAAAAGAGAAAGCACAGAAAGTTATTGATCGAATGTCCTTTAAACATGAGCTTCCTCCATGTGTGTCCACCAGAAGTTTCTAAAAGCAGCTATTAGCAATAAATTTCTTCAAAGTTCAAACCAAGGTGGCTTTGATGTCTCAACCCAAATATTGTGGTTTTTAGTTACAGTAGTGTTCCCAATCCCACCTAAAAGTTGTTCAAGTGGAGTGGAGGACGTCGATGTTGACATCACTGTCTGTAATTTCACTTCACATGGTTAATGGAATGAATGCCTTTCACCAAACCAGCTCACTCTGATCTAAATATTGCTATTTCCTTCATATATAGATATTTTGGCATTGTGATGCATGCTTCTCACCCACTACAGCCTTTGACAAGTTTTTAAACCTTTTTTCTTCTCACTCTACTTTTTCCAAAAGCGGGACCTTTTTGGAGTGTAAATTCAAAAGGCTTATACATATGCAGGTTGGCTTTTATTATTTAAATTGCTTTATTTGGTTATCTTTAAAAAAATATCTCACAAACGGACGTCGCTGGAATGTTAACTTTATGAGAAAAGTATAATGAATGTATATGTCGAGTATCTAGAGCTAGTTCAAACAAGCAACAATGTTAAAAATAAAAACAAAAAGGAGATTTATTTGTCGTCTAATAAATTGCTTCTTTAACATGAAACACTAAAACCATGGATGGTCCTAGAAAGAGAGCACTGGTCATGCACTTCAAAATTCAGTAACTTGAGTAGAAAGTTCTTTTGATGCTGTAAAATAATGGAGCTCTATTTTCTTTTTTCTTTTTTGTGTGGGTCTTGCTAGATATAGAAAATCTATGCTTAACCAAAATAACAGCGCATAAGAAGATTATGGCAGATTTAACTTCCTCAAGAAGGGATTCAATTAATATTAAGCAGTCAATTATGCAGTTTCGTTTCATTTTGTTTCATACCACCCAAAAGTATATCCAAATTAATATTGGTAGAACATTTTAGCTGAAGCAATTTGTTACTGTTTAATTGCTTATCTCTTAGAATGATTTTTTTTTAATTTTTATCTTAGCTAATCTATAAGTGTGCGAATAAATATTTAAAAGACATAACTGTCGTTTTACATTAATTGCCTGGATCATCAAGTGCAAGTTGTAGTTACAACTCTCACAAAGATATATAATTCTTATCTGAGAAAAGAAGTAAAATATTTAAATTAAATTAAAAGCGAAAGAATCTCACAATTAGATTACATTTGTATCAGTATTAACGCCAAAGAGATGAAATAGATGGGTTTGTCCATATATGTTTAGGTGCAGAGGGGCAAGGAGGGACCATTAATTTCAATTAGTGCATCCTTCGGTTTTTATGCAAATTTCTGTGAAAAAAGGAGCAGAGATCCACCATATGCATGATTGAGTGGGAAGTCATGTAGGGTTGGTGAAAGAGCGGGGCTTTTGTCATCACATGCACACAAAAACTACGTCCTTATCCTGTTCATTTCCTTGTTTAAACCAATTTTAAATCTAATTAGGTACATGTAATTCGTAAACAAAGAGACTAACAAGCATATATATATATATATATATATATATATATATATATATTTCTCTGCCTAACCCTCTTAAGTATTTTATTTTATTTTTTTAAAAAAAAATACTAGCTTGTCTTCGTGTGTATTTGTTACTGCCATTAATTAGTCTGAAAACTTCAATTTCGGGTTTAGTAGGTAGGGAACAAAGAAGCTTCAATTTTGGGTTTAGTTCTATAATTCAACTTAAATATTTTGAATCATGGATGCAGCTCTTTCACAGCTAAGTTTGTGCCGTTAACTTCTCGCCGCGTGTCAATCACGATGATTAATTGAGACATGGAGTGGACGCTGCGCTTACATTTTGATTAATTAAACATTTGTTCGTTATAGCATTTTTATTTCAAACATGTTCATGAGTGCATGGTTTATTTTAAAAAAAAAAAAAATTTGGTATATTGTTGGTGGATATTTTTTTGGTCCATCAGCAGTATCCAGATCTTGTCATGTGTCAAAGACAATACTTTTTAAAATTATCTTGAACATATGACAAGATTTGAACATCGTTAATGGACAAAAAAATGTCCACCGACGGTATTCTAAATCTTTACTCTTATTTTAAACAGCTGTTGTAGTGCCTTTAATTTTAATATCCTTTCAGGGTTTATGAGTGCACATATAAAACCCTTGGCTTTGGTTTTTCGTTTTTGCATTTTTCCCATTACCCTGCAAAAGTTCACGACATCGGGGCTCCCAAACAGCTTTTATTTACTGGTGATTGTGGGCGCCACCACCTTTCCTCTCTTTGAATCTGATGAAAAGCCCTTATAAGTGGGGCTGTGCAAAAGATCTCAAAGGAAGTAAAGAAGTTCTGCAGAGAGCAGTCTTTAATCTTTATAGCATTTTTTTATTGATTATTCCCAGGTAAGGAAGGAATCCATTTTTTATTTTGCGAGCAAGTTCCTTGCAACTTCTTTCGGACCTCGCTTCCTTAGCTATCTATATATATTCATCTCAAACATTCCCTTCAACCCATCTCCAACTCTTCCACTGTCTTTTAAAACCCCCACTACTCAACTTCACTCTTCATAGACATTCTGCTGGAGCTATATATTTGAAAACTAATAACACATTTTCTTTCATAATTCATTTTGCTTCTATATACAGAAATGGGAGTTGGAGGAACTCTGGAATACTTGTCTGATCTAATGGGAAGTGGCCATCACTACAAGAAGAAGAAGAAGAAGCAGTTACAGACCGTGGAGCTGAAGGTTAGGATGGACTGCGATGGCTGTGAGCTTAAAGTCAAGAAAGCACTCTCTTCATTAAGTGGTGAGTTACATTCTTTCTCTGCTATTTTGTGGGTTCTTCTATCATCCAATTTACTTGCCTTGATGAAAGCTTTAAATAAAATGGTGATTTCAGGAGTAAAATCGGTGGATATGAACAGGAAACAGCAGAAAGTGACGGTAACTGGGTATGTTGAACCAAACAAGGTCCTAAAGAAGGCCAAGTCAACAGGGAAAAGGGCTGAGATTTGGCCCTATGTGCCTTACAACTTAGTGGCTCATCCATATGCTGCTCCAGCTTATGACAAGAAGGCTCCTCCTGGTTATGTCAGGAACTTAGAGACCACAGCCACCGTTGCAACCGTCACAAGATATGAAGACCCTTACATCACCATGTTCAGTGATGACAACCCTAATGCCTGCTCTATTATGTAACAGAATTAAAATATTATCTGCAGAGCCATGTAAATTTTCAAATTCCAATGTAGGTTCTCCCTGTTTTCAAGTTTTCGCTTTCCTGGGGACTTTTTCGACTTCAACGTCATAATCTTCAATGTTCATGTGGTGGGCCTTGAGTTCTGGAATGGTTTTGAGGGTATTTTATGAAATATGATTTGGCCTTTGATGGTTTGGTTGGTGATATAAAAAGCAGAAAATACCAGTGATAACGAAGACACTCAGAAGTGAAAGCTTAAAATTACTGTCTAATAAGGCTAGCTCAAATGGCTGGCTTACAAACTTCGATCCTATATATTCTATTTCTGTAAATAATAAAGCATTGCAATGCATTTTGATATTTTACAAAATATAATCACAAATTGCTAGCCAGGATCATCGTATGTTTGAGTTTGAGTATCATCAAGTGTTGAGAAAATATTAACACTTTTCTTTGGCAACGAAAAAACAATTTTGAAATAACCAAAAAAAATTCAAATTATTACAAGTAATATATAGAAGGAAGGCATATCTTTTTCTCTCACAGAACGTGAAACAGGAATCATCTTTATCTTTTCTAATTTGCTTTTTAAACCCTCAGACTTCACCAGATCCTAAGAAAGTTTCAAGGCATATGTCAATTCCGGACCTATATGATGATTATTAATAATATTTAAAAAGATCTTAAAGGTGACTAGTGAGCAAACTCCGTATGCATAAAGGTAATGGATAGACTGGAGTGGTTTAACAAATTATTTTCAGCTTCAATTTGGAGCAGCATTCAGAGTTTTAAGATAGAGGCCGGGCCACAAATCTGAGAGAGAACAAGAGAAGGATTGCCCCAGCCAAATTAACAAAACTATATCAATAAAGCTGTTAATTTTACTGGGAAAACTGTTTAGATTATATAATATGTCTATTTCATATATAATTTTGAAACGCTACTTGCAGTGATCGAGATCAATCAGACAACAAACCAAACCTCACTTTGTCACTTCTTGTTGTACCGGGTGAAGTTCTCACACTTCTGCATTCATATTAGCCAGTAGCAGTTCCTGGTAAAACAAACAAGAAAAGGATTGGTCAAAATAAGTTCGTTCAGCATAATTAAAAATGGAAATAACTTGAATGCATTTTTAGTGTATTTCCTATTTAATATATGTAGTATTAGAGAATGTGATCCCCTCATTCCCTATTCTTTCTTTCTTTTGGACAATTCACTATTCTTTCATCATTCACAATTATCTGCCTACAACTTTAAGCAAAAAAACTTGAGGGACAGAAGGATATGATTGGGCTCAGCATTTTGCGGCTTTGTATTTAGAATTGGATTCACGGATTCTGGCCCGCAAACCCCAGCCCTTTTACAAACTCGTCCTTTTTTTTTCGTTTCGTTTCAGTTCTTTTCCCGCCAAATATAACTGAATCTAAAAACCCCGCAACGCTCGTGCTTGGCCCATTCCTCTTCCACGCGCGCGTGATCCTTCCCTAACCACCTCCTCTTAACCGCTTCCTCACTCTGTTTCGCCCATAAATTCTTTCTACCTTCCCATTTCTTTCATTCTCATTCGCTTTCTCTCTGAAACTTGGAAATACTTCTCTAATTCCCCCTCTTACTTCTCCTGATCTCTCTCCGCCATGGACATTTCCCTACAATTCACCGTGCTCTTTGCGGTCTCGATCCTTGGAATGCTCTGCACCACGAGGGTGACCGCCATCGAAGGAGTCCAAGCAAGCTTCACAGCGTCAACACCACCGCCAACTCCACAAGAACTCCAAGAACACTCGTTCTTCTCTCACACAACACTCCTCCCTCCTATCTTGTCTCATCTCGGGTTCCACGACCTTGCCACGGCAGCTCCTTTACTCTCTGACTCAGCTGCCACCGCTGCCTCTGCCTGGACTGGTCCTTCTACGATCTTCGCTCCGTCAGATGCCTCCCTCCGCACCTGTTACTCTTGCTCTATCCCTAACCTTCTTCGCGAGCACATTGTTCCTGGACTCTTCACCATGGACTATCTGCGGAGACTTGCTTTTGGTACCAAGATCGAAACCTTGAGTCCAGGCCGCTGCATTACCGTGACATCTGATTCGATCAACAGAAACGCCAGCACAGCTGCTAGTGCCAAGGTGTTTATCGGAGGAGTGGAGATCACGCAACCTGAACTCTTCAACAACGGCATGGTTGTTATTCATGGCATTCAAGGATTTATCACTCCGCTCTCTCCGTTTTCTTGTGATGTAGAGAGGATGACTTCGCTCTCGTTCCCGTTCCCTTCAGATCATCGTTCTAGTCATTTCCAGACTGCCGGCACGGTGCAGCCTGCTATCATGCGCCTGATGCTCAGAGACGCCATGCTCAGGCTCCGTAACAATGGCTTTACCATCCTCGCCCTCGCTATGAAGGTCAAGTACGCCGAGCTTGTAACTCTCAACAACATGACCGTGTTCGCCGTTGACGACCTTTCGATCTTCTCCGGTTCTCATTCTTATATCAACAACGTCAGGTTCCACGTCGTGCCGAACCATTACTTGTCGATTGCAGACCTGGAGAAGCTTCCGGTGGGGACACCTCTGCCAACATTGGAGCGAGGCCAATCACTGCTTGTCACCACCTCCAGTGGAGGCGTGACCTCAGCGCCAATGAGGATCAACTATGTGAGGATTAAGGTGCCGGACGTCATCCACAACGTCAGGATAGTGGTGCACAGTGTGTACTTGCCATTTCCACATATTAATCCTGTGGCTGCGGCTTACGACAGTATACTTGGAGATGAAGGAGCGGGTCGTGTATCAGGATATCAGACGATGGAAGGAACGTGTGCTGTTCTAGATGGACGTGGAGATTGTGGTGAGTCCCCAATTCCTCAGGCCAATCCAATGGTGGAGATCGAAGATCACCATGGTCTGTGATCTTGAAGTTGGTGATTCTTTCTCCGGTGATACGTCTCCGTTTATTTTCTGGCATTCATGGTCACTATACACTATTTTCAGTTTCCTTTTACCTCGTTGTAGCTTTTATCCAGTCTTAAATTGAGTCCATGCAAGAGGTTTTTCTTCATCGATTTCTTTAGTTGGAGCTATGGTGTATGGCAATACTCTGGTATCCCTTAATAAAAATTTGTTGATTCAGGGGTTTCTTGATTTGTTTTCTTGTTCGTCTTTTGTTTTTTGGGGCTGAAATTCTTGATTTGTTTCCCAATGCATACGATATTAACTAACGGATTATATCATGCATAGCTTATCTCATCTTTCTATGCCTGTTAAAAGATCGCCTTCTTTTGCTCTTATTGCTCTTCTTTTTGGCTTTGAAGTTACAAGATTGATATGATTATGTGAGCTTAGAGTTTGCTTGGATTCGATCGTTCGAAGAACCTTTTAATAAAATGTGTCAGTCCAAAGATATTTGCATTGAATTTAATGACTGAGTATATTAACTTAAAAAAGTATTTAGGTAATTTTGACTTGAATAATTGATTGAAAATGGTTTTATCAGGCTTCCAATATCTGTTAAATGTAAAATCATGAGCTTCCCTTCTGTCCCTTGGCTGGAAAATACGACCACTTGTTAGTGTTAGTGCCCTGCCAGCACAGAACTAGGGTATTTATGAATTCCTTTTCTTCGGCCCGGGGGGGGGGGGGGTGTTAGACCGTTAGGAATAGGGACCAAGAAAGGCCGCACCAATATGGGAAATCTCTCGCAAGCAGTTAGATGTTGGATGAGGCCATGAACCTTGTTACCAATGTCCTTCCTGCTTATGCTTTAATTGTGCTTCGTTGCAGGGTGATGGGGGGGGGGGGAGGGTCTCTGGGTTTGCTATTACAAGTGAATTCTTTTATGACTCCCAATTCTAGTATGTATGTAATTGTTTTAAACATATTTGAAGTTTTTACTAAATATTTATTTTATTTTGTCAACTACGTTTTTATAATGGTGATGGAGACATGTTTTTTACGACCGATTTTAAGCAAGCTATACCCATCCACTGGTGGAGATATTAAAGGAGAAACTACTGACAACCTTCTTGTGTTGAAGGTAGAAAGTCTGATAAGCACCTATTGAATTTAATTGTTCGGTCAAAGAAACAGATTATTTATTTTAAGAAAGGGAGAGTGCCTCTCGTGGCTTGAAAAAGAAAAAGCCTCGGACCCAGAGACTGACTCCAAGTCTAGGAAATATCGTGTTCAAGCCTCCGTATATCCAAGTGGGTGGCTGACTTGGCGGTGCATGTGAAGAGGCAAAGCTTTAGGGCGGAAAAAATACACTATCAACTTTCCAACTGTTGTAACTCTGAAAAACAGAACTGACGATGAGTCAAGAAAATTCTATAACTGCGCTTATAGTGTGGTAAATGATTTAAGCAATTTGCAAAACGATTATTTAAGTGATTCAAATCTCCATTTTAACAAGAAAAAAAATTCCACGATGTACGTACTTTAAAAAAAAAAGAAGATTGGTCAAGGCAAAATTGAACTTGCATAATCAAGACAAAGGAAGTACATATACTATATGCTATTAGTTGGATACAAAATGCATTACCTCACAAAAAAATATTTTGATCGGATACTTGGTAGTAGCTTATGTACAAGTTACAAGAATAATGTGGATCTATATTTGTCTTCTGAACATATTGTAAATGCTAATAAATTTTATTTTATTTTTTTCTGAGGGAAAATGTTTTGGTTCATTGAATAAAAAAATTCCACAAATAATATATCTGTTATGTGTGGTTTAAAAAATAATAATTTTTTAATTAAATA
This sequence comes from Gleditsia sinensis, assembly GCA_037074535.1. Classification (NCBI taxonomy): domain Eukaryota; kingdom Viridiplantae; phylum Streptophyta; class Magnoliopsida; order Fabales; family Fabaceae; genus Gleditsia; species Gleditsia sinensis. Next base: position 1,540,104 of record CM073464.1, on the reverse strand, counting down.
GATATATGTTACTATATCCAGTACACCGCCGATAGAATTCTTCGATTCACGGATGCACCAACTCCGCACTTTTGTCAGAGAAGTACAGTCCAATCAAATGCTTGGTTAGACATTGCATGGGCCACCTCATGTGAATCTCTCTGAACGACATTAAGAAGATTGTATCACACTGAGGTGCAATGCAAGGCTGACTCGAATGTCGTTTAGAATTGTTCTTTCCCATATCACTCTCTTTCAACTGCATCTTCATCTTCGTCATTCGGGAAAAGTATGATAGAGGTGAAATTGTATGAAGTTCAATCAGGGCGTGCGCAAAGCTCTGGTTTGACCACAGCCCATGATGGATGAAGGCAGCTTCCCTACCTTCTCTATTCCTTCTTCAAAAACCACGCCCATGCCCATGTAGTAATGAGCCTCTATATGGCAATGGAAAGCCCAAACTCCTGGATTGTCAGTCCGAAACCTCAAAGCAGTCCAACCAAAGGGATGCACAGGCACCGTGTTCTTCATAATAGGATTCACCAAATTGTATTTGCTAGGGTCCTTGTACATGTCGAACTTGCCCTTTCCGTAACCCAGAACCCAAAAATCGTGCCCGTGAAGATGCCACGGATGCGTCTCACTGTTATTTTTCTTCATGGAATTGGCGTTTTGAAGTATAATATCAACTGTTGTATTGAACTGCAGCCTATAAATGCCATTGCTAGAAGTGGCAGCTTTGTTTTTTGCTTCTCCCAATATGTCATAGTGAAGAAAATCGTAGCCATCAGGGGGAGGGGACTGATCGAATGCATCGGTTATGTTCTGTTTGAGGGCAACAAGGTAAGGGGTGTGAGGGAGAGTGAAAGAGACATTGTTCACAGACCAACGTGTATAACCATCTATGGTATTCTGGGTGTTGAGGAATACTATCACTCTATCTGAGATTGGGGGAGGCTTAGTTATGTAACCTTGGCGAGCCTTAATGGCAAAGCTTTGAGCCAACCGGGGCTGAACGTCATCCCAAGCCGGGGGAGACGGTGGAGTTGTGGGAGGAGGCCGCCGTGGGTGATTGGGATAGTAATTGAAAACGCCTAAACCAGGTGGGGTGGTTCTGTTTCGGCTAACCACATTTGTGGTGAGCCAGTAGTTCCTAGAGGGGTCTCGATCCGCTTTTACAAGAACAGAGTACGTCTCACCAGAGTACAAGAAGAGATTTTGAACCACGAAAGGCTCAACATAGTGACCATCTGCTTCAACTACCGTCATGTTATGGCCCTGCATATTAAAATACCCTGTCAGCAACAAGTCAAAACCCCGTTTTGTAGGGTGGTGGTGGATGCTGGATGCCTACCTCAATCTGAAAACTAAGTGCTGATAGAGCGGTCAAGCTAGCAATTCTGAGTCGATATGTTTTTCCAGGGACCACTGTCTGTATATAAGGAGAACATTCAGGGTTGGACGTGTTACAAACACCAGCTTCCAAGCTTGGAGAGGTGAGTTTAGAGCAGTTGAATCTTCCTTTTCCTTGAATCAGAAGTGACTGTGGAAGAAGATTGAAAGAATAAATCAAGTTGAAGACAATCCAGTGGTAGATTTTAGTTTTAGGTAGTGAGCAGCAGAGTCATAAACCATTTACCTGAGGCTCTTCCACCCAGACAAAAGGATTTGAAGACAATCCAGTGGCTTGTTCGTAGGTGCTTTGGTGGTACCAATCGTTGAGAATAATGCTTCGGTCGTAGTCGTAAGTAAATGGCTCAGGATCACGAGGTGAAACGCGGATCATTCCATATAACCCAGCCGCTCTTTGCATTCCATAGTGGGCGTGGTACAGATATGTACCGGGCTACAATTAAAAGAAGCATATTGATTTAGAGATTAACAGTTTTGGTATAATGAATGAAGAACAATGAGTATTATAATAACTTACCCTGTCAACAACAAATTGGTACTTAAAGGTGTCTCCAGGGAGAATGGGACATTGAGTTACCCCTTCTGTACCATCAAACCAAGGGGTTCCAATCTGTCGAATTCCATGCCAATGGATGGCAAGGTTTTCTGTCAACAAGCTGTTGTTAAGTTCAACAATGATGGTATCCCCCTCCTGTGCCTGGATGGTGGGTCCAGGAGTTCTGCCATTAACGGTGATAACCAGCTTCTTGTAGCAATCAGGGGACCTATACTCATACTTCACCTCCCATTTGTAATGTCTAACTCTGGCCTCACAAGTGTTTAAATTCACCAAACACACGAACAAGTACAGAACCAGAAGTGCTGGCACCATTCTAGTACGGCTTGAGCTTAAAGGAAGCTCAACCATGCCTAGGATATGTAGCTCTGGAGCAGATAGAGAGTAATATGAGTAGGCTGAATGGTGGCTTGATGATTTGCGGGTGATGCCTGTCATATTATATAGTGTATAGTTGTGAGGACAGTCAAAGAAAGCGGGTGACGCAGACGCACAATTTCGTCGAATGCCATTTGAATTTTCAAATTTTCGGAGCGTGTTGACCCGACCCAAACTTCATTGGTATATTGCCGGGGAAGTTTCCTGATGTGATTTGGGAATTATCAAGTGCAGTAGAGAAGTATTAAAAAGCACTTATTCTCGCTTTCTCAGTCTCATTTACGTGCCATGACGGCAAAATAAGGCTGACGACGAGGACAAATCATCTGATTCAGTCTTTTTCGCGGGTTCACTTTTAGTCTCTCTTTCTCTATTCCTAATTTAAAATCATAACAATGAAATGATTGCTGTTTCCTCGAAGTTAGATTGGAACAACCTGTACTATGAAATTCGTAAACTAAAGTCCAAAGGCGCGTCCTTATTTGTTCAGAGTGAAAACCTCAAAACTATGCCGAAGAAATGGAGTATGGTGCAGTTTGCTAAGATTTATGTGATATCTTCTTTTCCTTTTCTTCTTTTTTCGTATTTCCGATGACGGTTCTTTGAACTGCACGTATAGGGCATAGTTTTACGTCGAGACCAAACAAATGCTTTTAATCGACGATTAATCCAACATGGAAGTGACGAATTGCGGATGGTCATCATACTTCTCAAAACTTTCTCGTGGACACAGTGATTTAGAGCATCATCAATCAATAGTAATATTTTTTAAAATTATTTAAATAAATTTTATATTATTATATTATTATTTTTTTCTTTTTAAATAATTTTTTACTATTTTAAATAATTTTACACTCTAATTGTATAATTTTAAAAATTTTATTAAATAAATTTCATAAATTACTCTACATATTTATATTTATTTTATTTTAATTTAAAATATAAATAATTTATATTTTAATTTTAAAATAATAAATACATAAAAAAATGTTAAATAATATTTTTAATATAAATTTTTAAGTAAAACAAAATTTTTAATATAAATTTTAAAATAATAAATATATAAATAAAATTTTTAAAATTAATATAAATTTATTTTAAATAATATTTTAAATAATAAAAATATATAATAAAATATAATTTTTTATTTAAATATTATTGTTTCTATAAATAACAGAGAAACAACGGTTTTAAATTTTTTAACCCCTTTTATGTCATTTAAAATTATTTTCGACTCTCTTTTGAATTAAGCAATTCTCTAAGCAACCTCCATTGGAAGATGCTTTTAAAAATTAATGTTGCAGACAAAAGCTAACGGTAACTTCGCAAAAAGGGAATTGTAACTTGTGTGGATGCCAGAGTCATTTTTGCTGTTTAATGTTAGAAAATTAGGTCCTTTTACGTGGTATACCATTCGTACAAGCCAATTCATTCTAACATTGACATCATACTAGTATTTTCTCAGGACGGCCTTAAATTTAAGCCTTGACTAAGCTAACCTAACCTCAGCAAATTTCATTGCCCTTAATTCTCCCTTGGCCAATAGCAGGCGACGTTGACTTCGACTAGTATAGCCAAACTACCGTGATGTTTCATTGTTCTAATAGGAGATTGTATATATATTGACCCATGACTTGCAAATTTATAATATATTCACGCAGTAGCGAAACAAAACCCAAAATCAATGTTTAATTCAATTAATATGAGTCTTTGAAAGTGAAATGAGGGAAATGAGGATAAGACGACTTGATTTAGTCTGTCTTCTCTTTTAATGGGATATAATAAACTCAGTGATCAAGAAAATCAAAGTAGATAAATTTCAAGATAGTTAACACAACATATAGTCATAACTATATATTTAACTTTGAAATAAAATTTATATCTATCATTTTTCAATTTTTGAAATTTTCAATATGAAAAGAGTGAATGTATGGGTTTCATACAACATATAATTTTCCATTAATTATTTTGATTAATATAAGTAAACAATATTAAATTAATATTCTGTGTCTTAAAATTTTACTTGCTTACCTGATCGAACCTTTTCTTGTGGATCACATTTATAAGGCTATACACTTGGGCCATCCTATGTATCTAAACAAAAATAGTCAGCAGGGCCATCGCAGCGTGTTACCGAGGCTGATGTTGGTTTTTGCTGGCCCATTTCAGCCCACAGATACTGTTTTGGGCCCCCAATTCCATCTCTCTCTCTCTCTCACTCTCTTAAAAAGTACAATATTTACAGTTTCTTCTTTGTCTTTATTTTGAAGTAGTTTCAAATCATTTTTTTTAATTTTGTCTTTGATTTTTTTTTCCAGCTCACATCCTTAAATTTGAAAATAAAAATAAAAGTGTAAATAAAGACTTATTCTATATATATATATATATATATACATATATATATATATATATATATATATATATATATATATATATATATAAAGTGAAGTGTGTTGACCCCATTAAAATGTGTCATTTTATTATGTTTTAAGATTTGATTGGTATATATATAATTAGTGTCATAACATCTGATGTCTCCTTTGGTAATGGTAATTCATACAAGTTTGGGATTTGGCCTATAATTCCACCAAAACCTGTTTATTTGATACTAGAACGTGTCACGTGGTAAAGTATGGCATACTTACTCAACGTATCCGATTTTTTTTTTTTTTTTGGTCGTGCATTACATTTTTAAAATCCAAGTGCGGGGAATAAGTGAGTCATTGCAGCTTTTTGTGGATAATGCATCCTCTATTAATCGTTTAATTCTCAATATTAGGCAGGTTTATAGTTTATAATAACGTGGATGATCCACCAATCATTTTGAGTTTTTAATATTGGACAGGCTTATCCACATACTGAATTTGTATTAGATACGGACAGTCATAACATAGATCTTGTTTGTTTGCTTCCTTTTAAAAGGTAAGCTTCTATAGCCACACAATATTCAGATTCCCCGGGACCAGTTGAATATTTGTGTCACGTGTAAGCTGTAAGAATCCCTTACCGTCCTGAAGAAGGTCTGTAGAGTAAAAGCCATTTGCCCTTTTTACCGTTGCCCTCAAGATGGTTCACACCTTCGGTAATTAAAAAGGGCAACGAGGGACAAATCCACCTAATGGCAGCTTAAAGAGCGGAGTAGTCCAACACGTCATAATGAGGCCTGTTCGTATCAGTCCACATCAATGGGCCCCGACAATGACGACCCATCACGCCTAATGTTTTTGCATCTTTTTCCAAACTTTGAATTCCACCTAACTCTCTCTCTCCCACCAAGTCCTCCCTCCATTCAACTTTGTATTCTCACTCATAATTTCGGGGAGTTGATTCTGAATCAGCAATCCATATCCACCACAAATCACACGTACGGATTCCATTTGATTTCCTCATCTTCTTTCTGTGAATTTCCATGTCCAACACAATATATAATGCGGCCACATGCCGAATCGGACTCGGAGACCAATGTTCCGGAGTTCTCCCGGTTCCTCGGAGCGTTTTTAGGTCCATTGCTTTTTCCTCGCAGTTAGCCACTACCCCTCTCAAGTGAGCTCCTTCCACTTCTATTTACTTTTGGGTTTTGTTTCATTCAGTCGGACTTGTTGCTAATTTGCTGATGATGGATTAATTGTTTTTCTAGAACTCCGGACACCGGACAACTTGTACGGCTGAATAAATCGGATCTGATGGCGAAGGCAAAGAGTAATTTAGATGAGTTAGACATTGATATTTCTCTGAGCCCGAGAGTAAATTCTCTGAAACCTTCGAAGACTATGGCAATAAGTGACCAAGCCACGGCTCTGGTTGAAGCTGGCGTTCCCGTAATTCGCTTAGCAGCTGGAGAACCTGATTTTGACACACCAGCTGTGATAGCTGAGGTAGGTCCTTTGTAATTCTATACACACACACATATTTTGGTTTAAAGAAAAAAAAAAAAACTTTTCTTTTGGGTGCATGGTTAGGCTGGGATAAATGCAATTCGAGAAGGTTACACCAGATACACCCCAAATGCCGGAACACTAGAAATTCGTCAAGCAATTTGTCATAAGCTAAAAGGTTGGTTTGGATGCTCCTCGTATTTCTGGTAGACTGGTCTAAGTCGCATGCTTTGTGCTTATTTGTTATGCCAAGTTTGACAATTTGGCGGTATTGTTGTCACAGAGGAGAACAGGATAACCTATACTCCTGATCAGATTTTGGTCAGTAATGGAGCCAAGCAGAGCATTCTCCAAGCATTGCTTGCAGTTTGTTCCCCGGGAGATGAGGTGCAGGGCTTTATACCCTATGTTAAGCATTGTTTAGTTATGTTGCAAAGTCATTGGCAATTGTGTTTGAATTATTAAACTCCCATATACTCTATAAGAATAATTTGACATGGTTTTGACTACTCATTACTATACAAATGTTAATTGCGCCTTCTGAATGTAGAGGTGGCTTTCATTTACCAAGTGCTGTGATTGAATCAGGTCATTATTCCAGCTCCATTTTGGGTGAGCTACCCGGAAATGGCAAGGTTGGCTGATGCGACGCCTGTTATACTTCCGACAAGCATATCCGATAATTTTCTGCTGGACCCGAAATTACTTGAATCCAAACTTACTGAAAGATCAAGATTGATTATTCTTTGTTCACCATCTAACCCAACAGGATCTGTTTACCCTAAGAGCTTACTGGAAGAGATAGCTCAGATTGTAGCAAGGCATCCCCGACTTTTGGTACAATTATATCCATGAATAAATAATATGTGACTGAATGTGTTGATCGTTCACGATTGTTTATTTCAAAGATCTCAATGGCTGTTTAATACAGGTTATATCTGATGAAATTTACGAACACATAATTTATGCACCAGCAACTCATACAAGCTTTGCATCTTTACCTGGAATGTGGGACAGGACTCTTACTGTAAATGGATTTTCTAAGGTTAGCATGTAATGATACATTCTCCTACTGGTAGAGTTGTAACTGCTAATGCCCAGAAAAAAAGAGTTATAGTGGTTATTTTAAGTTTTATGTATTTATTTATTTATTTTTGGTTCTCATTTAAGGATCGTGGTTTGGATCCCTCGTTCTTACCTCCTAGTCAATGTCTATCCTGTATAACTTTGTATGAGTATAAATTATTACATGACACGGAAAGCCTCAGAATGGGATTTTAATGTTTTGTAGGCCTTTGCAATGACTGGTTGGCGGCTTGGATATATTGCTGGTCCGAAGCATTTTGTTGCCGCATGTGGAAAGATCCAGAGTCAGGTGTGCTGTATTTTTTATTGGCCATTTTCATGTACTATTAGACATTACATCATACTTCTCTTGAATTCCTTCCGTTGCAAAACATCAAATATCTGCTTAGTTTTTACCAGATTCGGCAATTGATATTGAGCTGTAGAAACAGTTTCAAGCATTCATTTTGGAAATTGTTTCGGCTATATCTTCTATTTATTATATAAAGCATATAACATCTAATTTTATCTTATGGAATTCAGCTCACATCGGGGGCCAGCAGTATTGCTCAAAAAGCTGCAGTCGCTGCATTAGGACTTGGCTATGCCGGGGGGGAGGTAGTTTCAACAATGGTGAAAGCATTTAGGGAGCGGCGGGATTTCTTGGTTAAAAGTTTTAGTGAAATGGACGGTGTCAAGATATCAGAGCCCCTGGTGCAAACTCAATTATTTATTTGATTATTGCATGAAAATCATCCGTAACATGTTTTTTTCTCTTCCTTTGGCCCTCTGCTTTTCTACTGTATAAATATGCTATTCGCTTACTTGCAGGGAGCATTTTATCTATTCATTGACTTCAGCTCGTACTATGGCAGAGAAGCTGAAGGATTTGGTGTTATTGAGGATTCTGAGTCCTTCTGTCGTTACCTGCTGGACAAGGGACAGGTGTGTTCATTTAATGCCTTTTAAAGTTGGATTAATATGTTACGAGCAGAAACTTTCAAATGATCTTTTTATTCACTGTATACCTTAAAAGTTGTCGATAAAGAATAAACTGTTGTCAGCAATATTAATGATTAAAAAAAAGAAAGTGAAAGCTATATGCGTTGCATCATCCATGGTGCTTTTCAGTAAAAAGATTAGATCATCTCACGATATAAATCTTAAAGAGAAGGGGTGAGGGACTAAGGGGGTATGGGTAAAGCTGAGGAACATAGCAGCAATGAAACTGATACAATGTCTGGTAAGTCATAATGGGTGATTTGCTGTTGACTTGCAGGTAGCTGTGGTGCCAGGGAGTGCATTTGGAGATGATACTTGCATCCGCATCTCTTATGCAGCAGCCCTCACTACCTTACAGGCGGCTGCAGAGCGAATAAAGAAAGCACTTATCCCTTTAACCACTGCTGCCCTTGTCTAGAGTCATTGAATTGTGCAGTGTGTTCTAATTGTTGCATTTCATTATTGGATTGGCAATGTGTAACGTGTATTTTGAAAATAATATTGTCAACTCTAGTAGCTTGTGGAATTTAAGTTCAATATTATTGAAATAAAAATAATCAGTTCTACTCCTTTTTGCATCTTTTTTTTTCTTACAAAAACCCTCATTTTATGACGAGTAATATCAAACCGTGTACAGCCAAATGAAGGGTGCCAAAACGCTGTAGTACAATCATGTGGGTAGCCTCCAAAGGTATTCTGAAAGAGTTATCCACATTCTTCTTCTAAAACAATAGAACATGTTAAAATGAGATGACCCATTCATAGCAATTGTAATCTAAGTTACACTACTATTTATAAAATGCATAAATAAAACCAGTACACTTCACATACTGTTCTTTTTTTTTTTTTTTTGGGGACAGAACATCCTATTCTTCATCATTGGGAAGCGGCACTTGATGGATTATGGAGATGGGCCTTTTTACCCATGGCTATCCGAATAGGTTTTAGGTGGAATGATTTTGGATGGATAATAGGCAACGAAAATTATCATTCTAAGGAGAGTAGCAAATACAGTCCCAAATTATAATTAGAAGTAAGGGTGTAATTGGATTAGGTTCGATCGAGTTTAAATATAAATTTAATCTAATAAAACAGTGGTTGGGTTGCAAAAAATTTATCTGAATTCGACCGGTGTTTCAGATGATTCGATATATGCAGGTTAGGTTGATTTTGTACTTTAATCGGGTTCAAACGGACTGTCCAAACAATACTGAATCAAAGTATAAATTTGAAATTTGTAGACGAATGAACAGTAACCGATAGAGAAAAAAAAAGTATAAGATAGAGCAAAGCAATTAAAATCAAAAAGTTAATCTTTATCAAATTATCAAAAAGATTACAAGCACAAACATACCATCTTTTGGCTAAAGGAACTTAAATTATCATATTTTTGTGAAACCGACCCTCAGATGTTTGGAAAGCAAATGAAACATATTGACTTAGTGCTTTGCTACTGGATACGAGGAAGATCAAGACTAGTTAACTACTGGAGAAGAGGAAGAAGATGACTTCTTTGAATGGTGCCAGACTTCCAAAAACCAACTCCATTTGGGTGTGAATGAAAATGCCGTCTTCAGATGGTGTCGAGTGCCAACAAGCATGGAGAGAGAAAATAAGGAGATGGAGAGGATGCCACAAGCGAGGATAAAGCCACCATGGCGCCATCTCTGAAACTGGAACTACATATGGATCTGGAAGTAAGGTATGAAAAGTGAGGGGACAGGGAGGAGAAGAGGCACCTACGAATTTCTGTCTGGGGAGTGAAGAGGTGGGGAGGTGAAACAGCTTAAGGTTTTTGAGGAGTCATTATATATATCCACCCACAAAACGACGTTGTTTTGATTTTTTTTTAAATATTTTTGATGCAAAACCTAAAGGAAACCTAAACAAATGCCAGATTCGACCTCAGAATCCCTCAGTCATTGCATAAAATTCTTTCTGCTAAGTTGTAGCCTCACTTGAATTTTAAATGCAAAAAGTGTTATTTTTACGGTCGGGTCAGTTTCAACGGATTTGCTTAGTCCAGACCCAACTCGACTACATAAAACCAAAATTTTTAAAATTTTCAACCATTAAAACCCAAAAGTTCAAAATGATTCACCCAAATATATATTATTTTGTTAGTTTGGATCAGTTTAAAATGGGTTAGTCGAATTACTTACACCCTTAATTGGAAGAGCCTAAAGGATGTATTTCCTTCTCCTTTTGTTTCTGGGTTAAACTTTGAGTTTTCATGTTGAACCGAAAAAAAAGCCTTATTTGATTCCAAAACCAAGAAAAGAAAAAAAAAAGAGAGTTTGAATTCTGACAAAAATTAATAGGACTTGTTTAAGTAGCAAATACAGGCTCAATTTGTATTAGGAAAGAATGGCCCACCCTCAGGACCCCAAGATGGATAAATTAATATATGGCATGGTTGTAATGGTATGCGTTGTGGTCGAGAATCAATTCCTGCATGGAAGGCTGCTTGGAATGCTCCAACATATTCAATAGTGGCCAAACGGCTAAAGGTTTACAAAAGGTTTCATTGAAAGTTTCCTGCTTGGGTGGCAATTATGGAAGAGAAAAAGAAATGAAGGGGTTGAAGGAAGCAAGAGTCATCTTCGTTCTTTATGTTAATTTTTCTGTCTAACTGGAATTGCTTTGTACATAACATCCCCTAGAAGCTAAGGACCCCCTTCTCCTTCATGCAAAGCCTATTCTATTAACTTGAACTATAAGACAAACAATCTCAACAGCCAAGAATTGACTTTCTTCTACCTGTGCATTTCTATTTCAGGGGACAACCTATTTGTGGAATTATAAATCAAAACTAAGTCAGAGGGGGAGAAAAAGCCTATTGTAATGTGGAGGTCTCTTACTCATGCAAAGAGAACTCATCACCCGAGATTGTGTTTTTTGATTTGGAAACTACAATTCCAAACAAGGGTGGGCAACTATTCTGGGTGTTTGGTGCAATTGTGGTTGGTGCCCAAAAACCAGAGAAGCTTGAGAGCTTTACGACACTCGTAAGGCCTAAAGACCTCTCTGTAGTCCCAGTGAAGTCCAGTTAATGTGATGGCATAACTCGTGAAGCCGTACAAAGTGCTCCATTTTTGGAGGAAGGCGTAGATATGATATTTAGTATTTTGAATGGAAGGGTGTGGGTAGGACATAATATCCAAAGATTCAACTGTGTTCGTATCAAAGAAGCCTTCAAAGATATGAGTAGGGCAGCACCGGCACCAGTTGGAATAACTAATTCTTTAGGGTTCTTAACTCACAAGTTTGGAAGAAGAGCTGGTGACATGAAAGTATGTTGTGTTTAATTATAAAAGTAAGATTACTGTTAATTCGTCTAATCAACTACAAATCCTAACAATCTTTCTTTCTTAATTTTATTTGATGGTAGATGGCAACATTAGCTTCTTATTTTGGGTTGGGGCAACAAATGCCCAAGTATGCATGCGTCTCTGCTCTAATCCTTCCACTAGTACGGGTTACCTTGGTTTCCATGGTTACTTTATGACTACTTCGAAACAGGAGCCTAGATGATGTTTGCATGAACTTGGAGGTTCTCAACTATGAGGCACGGATACGGATACATACGGACACAGAACACATAAATTTTAACAAATGTAGGACACGACATGTTGAGGACACGTGAATTAAAAAAAATAAAAATTATATATATACACACACACACACAATAACATAGAATGATATATATAATTTAATACACAATAACATAGAATGAGTTATAATTCACAATATAACTTAATATTAAAAATTGTCATAAATTTACAACACAATCAACATTCATTCTTCTTCAATAATATCTTGATCACCATCATTATTTTCATCCCCTTCATATGTGAAAAAACTATTTACAATTTCGGTTCATCTAATGATAGATTTACAATTGATAAAACTCCAATATTTTCTAATACATTATCAAAACAATCTCCTCTAATATCCAACATCTTGGTATCATCTTGCATATATTGCGGGCTTCTCCTTGACAAAAGCCGAAGATTTTTATTAACAAACACTAAATCTTGAGCACATTTTGGTGTCAATTTGTTCCTTCTAAATGAGTGAATGAATGAGTATGTGCTCCAATTTCTCTCACAACAAGAGGAGGAAGATGGTTGTCCAATAAACTTAAAAGCAAGGGCTTGAAGAAGTGGAGTGGAGTGCTCATGAATTGCCCACAAAAAATGTGGCCCCATATCCTCTCTTTGATCAATAGAGTTCGATTCAGCAAAATCTTCTAAATAAGTGGAGAATTTCACATATTTCACATAAACCTTTTTCAAATCATCGGGATCTTGAAAATTTTCCTTCAAACACTTCATTCTTTCTCTTGTTATCTCTCCATCTTTGTGTGGAGTGACTCTATTAAAATCTTCATTCAACCAAGATTGGCTATAATACCTATAAGAGAATTGAAATAATATATTATTATCATTAACATAACGAAATTAAAAAACACAACTTACCAAAAAATAAGAATAAGAATACCTAAGGATCAAAGAATATGCTAGGCAATGAAGAGGTGTGTTGCTTTTAGTTCACTTTTGCACCAATATATCATACACCACATTAAATAAGGTGAACTCTTTAGAATCAAGTTTGCCTTCATAGTGAAATATTGCCTTATTCACTTGCTCAATCATATTATTCCATCCTTCATATATTTTGTGAAGACTAAACTTATTAGTGTCTCTCAATCTCAACATATCATAAATTAGAGAGGTGAAAGCGAGAATAAAATCAATTTTGTCCCACCACATATCATTGAAAATTTTATTCTTGACAAATTGAATTTTTTCCGCATCATCCTCCCTATAAAAATTCCATTTATTATTAATCACCATTGATTATAAATTATATTTTACAAATTTAAATCTCTTCAACATAATAATAATTGAAACAAATCTAGTATCCGCAATGTCAATCAACTTCAGAGAAACAAACTTATTAAAGATTGTCAATATCATATTATGATTCATGATAAAATTCTTAATTAATATAGCATCATCGGCTATTTCTCTTATCCAACCAAGCTCATTAAAAGTAATTTCATTACCCTTCTTATTCTTTACATTGCAAATGCTCTTCAAAGCTAAATTTAATGTATGGACCACACAAAGAGTCCAAAAGATATGAGAATACTTAACCTCTATAAGATCCCTTACAGCTTTACAAACTGGAGCACTATCAATTATGACTTGAACCACATTCTCCACCCCCACTTCTCTAATTATACTAAAAATGGCATTAGCTATGAACTCTTTATCTTTGTACTCACCTTCACAATTAATGGCTCTTATGAACATAAGACAAATTTTTGTCACTGCCATAAAATTAATAAAAGGCTATCTTTGTAGATCCGACCATCTATCACAAGCAATAATGGCTGCCTTCTCCTTCTATGTTATTTTTATCGGTTGCAACATCCTCTTAATATGTGCATTTTCTTGTTGTAACAAAAAATTCTGCAATAAATTATAGCCTGGAGTTAGGAAATTAGCCAAATTATGGTTGCAAGTATAAGTAAAAGAACTCACATAATAAGAATTTCTAGTAAGATGGAATGGTAGGCTCTCTTAATAGAACATCTTAGTAATATAAGTAAAAAATGGCATTAGCTATGAACTCTTTATCTTTATACTCACCTTCACAATTAATGACTCTTATGAACATAAGACAACTTTTTGTCACTGCCATAAAATTAATAAGATGCCATCTTTGTAGATCCAACCATCTATCACAAATAATGGTGGCTCCTTTCTCCTTCTATGTTGTTTTTATCGGTTGCAACATCCTCTCAATATGTGTCTTTTCTTGTTGTAATAAAGAATTTCGCAATAAATTATAGCTTGAAAGTAGGAAATCGGCCAAATTATGGTTGCAAGTATAAGTAAAAAAACTTACATAATAAAGATTTTTAATAAGATGGAATGGTAAGTCCTTTGAATAGAACATCTCAGTAATATGAACTCTTAATTCATCTCTTTTTTTATTACGATATGCCTTCTCAAGAGGGCTTTCCTCTACACCCTTTCTTCTTTTAGTTCCACCTCTCAACTCTAAATAAATGGAATGAAGAAATAATACTACTAAATGAGCCAATTTTTGATGCATCACTAGATAGTGGCAATAGAATTTTCTTTGTCATAGATTTAAACTTTCTTGCACAAGCATCATCTTCTAATTTTTTTTCATGTCAACAAGATCTTTATTAGAAATTTTATTGCATGCTCCTATACCAAACCCTTTTAACTTTAATAAATGAGCCCTAACTCTAGAAAAAAATTATTTATAATCATTTTTACAATAATTGCATGTAAAAAGAATATTTCATCCACCCCTTGTTTCCTTTTTTCCCTTTGTGACAAATCTCTATAAAAATTTGTAATCATTTCTTTGCACATTATCTTCACCAATATTAACATTTTTAGAATTAAAACTTTGAGACATCCTAAATAAAATAAAATGAAAAGAAAATTAAGAATTATATCACATACTCTGGACCCTATTGTGTCTAATGCCTATTGTTTGCCATTTCTCAACCCATCACAAAACTTATTCCCAAAACATACAATTAATGACAAAAACAGAAGCAACTGACATCTATATTAGACAAAAATAGAAGTAATTAATCACAGACAAAAGCCACAAAGCACAAGTAAATATATAAATCAATTCATCAGTCATCGCAATTGCAATCACAGAAGCAAGTAGATTGTGAGAGCTGAGGCACAACACAAGTAATCCACTAATCCTCAATTCATCACAATTAATCAACAGAGAAGACAGACACGATACAGAGCATGGAACAACAGAGAAAATATGCACGATACATAGCAAAAAGCAACTAATCCATTTTTATTTTTTGTCCTAATACATTTCCTATTTCTTTTAAGCTATCGTAAATCCAAGTGAATGGAACAACAGAGAAGACATGCAGAAATTGAAAAACACGAAATCGAACCATTTGTTGGAGCAAAACTAGACAAGAGGCAAGATGGAATATCGATGGAACAACAAAGAAGAGATAGATACTTGAGAGCTACACCTACTTGGGAATGGAGCAAAATCGTGACTCGTCAGAGTATGGAGCAGAACCTTGCAAAAATGGAACAAAACTGACCAAAGACAAACGTGAAGGAAGAGATCAGGTATGGAACCGAACTGACAATAGGAGAGCTACACGGTGAAGTAGACACGACCGGCGATGGACACAAATAGAAGACAAAGGCACAGGGAGCAGGTGAAGTTTCGAATAACAACACAACACGGGACAAATGCGAGAACCAGAGACAAACACAAATGAGGAGATCAGGTATTAGGGCTTAATTGAGAGGCTGGGTACTAGGTAAACTTTGGGCCTGTGAAAATTGAAGGGCTAGACTTTCTTGTACCCAAAACGTGTCTGATACGTATCCCTTTTTTTTTGAAATTTTGGACATGGGACACATGTTTGACACGTGTCCAGAGTGTGTCTGTGTTCGGTAAGTGTCTGACACTCTGCCATGCTCCTAAACAGAGTGTTTGTGCTTCATAGGTTCTCAAGCACCGACATAATTGTTTTTGGTATGCAATTAATCTCCATATTTTGCTTGCTTACCTATGAAAACCAAGGTTTCAGCATGATTAATCCCAAGCATTTGCTACGTAAGGCTTTTGAGTAATGAATGTTAGGAAACAAGTCTGCCTAGCACATTGCATGGCAAATGTTATTATGGGTCTTCCAATGTTATGTTGTGAAGCGAAGCAGAACTAATGGGAAATCGCCCTGCAAAGAAGAGAACGGTGCCCAATCTCCCCCACGATGTCAGAGGGGAGTCCCTTACGCAAGGCCAAGTTTGGAAAAGGTTATTACGTTTTAGTGATCTCCTACTTGTTTTTCATGCATAATATAATATTTGGAAGTTGGTCTTAATTATATGGCATCTCTAACTTAACCTCAGATGACCGAAAGAGTGAAGGGCCTTTTGTGCAAAGCTCATCAAGGACAACAGCCTCTTAACCAACTACTCAAGCACTCTCATTCACTGCTAAGATGAGGCGGAATAATCAAACATATATTGGGCCTCTCTCAAAAAAGAGCTGATTCAGTTGGTCGAAACCCATTTAAGGCTTCACATGGGCGTGAGGAGAACACAACGAGAGAATGTTGCTCGCAAACCAAAGCCTAATCTCATGTTGTTGTTAGGAGATTTTCAGGCTGATGATGTCATGGGGAGAGATGAAGTAAAGAAAATAAACTGGAAGACCTACGAGTTAGATAACTTAATTTGAAAATTCACACACAGTTTATTGATTGGTTCCAGCTCTTAAGCATCTGTTCAATGGAAGACTCTAATTGTATTTGTGCATAAAATAAAAAATAAAAAAAGAAATGATTTGAACAGTGATATCAATTCTTCCAAGTATGATGAGTTGTCCTTTATTAATACCACGCCAGAAAGATATCAACCTTGATGCTCTGTTCCACTGACTCCCAATCATGGTTCACAAACTTGTCAATTGTATACTGCACTTCTTTTCTGTGAACCAAACATCTGTTCTTTGCACAATGTAGCCACTCCTTCTGAATTAATCCATCTTTCTTCCCTGCGAGTAATTTTCTTTTGTTATTAATCTTCAATTATCGCTTTTACTAATCATCCATGTCAACAAGCACTTTGGACTAAGACCACAGAAACAAGAGAGTGGGAGAAGAAAGGAAAATTGAATGAAAAAAAAGAAATCGATATACATTGAATCTAATAAACATTAATTTTATATGTTTTTAAGGCCATAGGAATTATTAATAAACCACTTTGCCTACGGTTTAAAGAGCAGAAAAGGTTATAAATTATAGTAAAAGTTATTTTGGCTTGATCAAGCATAAATGCGTTCATCCTCCTATGAATCTAGACGTAATTCCATTCGGGAACATTAAGTTCAGGCAATGCCCTCAATGCTAACTTTGTTAAATTTCCAACTTCGCAATGATGGTCCCCTGCCAAACTAAAAACAAAAAGCTAATCAACTTTAATTCATTAGCTTTCAAAATCCTTCCTCCATTACTAAACGCACTTATTAGCTCTTAGTGCTCTTCCTGTGTCTTTTATTTTACCACTAATAATTTCCCTATGTAGGGAGTGACGAGGAGTGACGACCACTTCTTGGGACAAACACGACCTATAGTCCATCGAAAGAGCTAGAATCTTTTAACTATGACTCTAACCTTACTCCTCGTAGCCTTGGTTGTGACAAAGAGAGAAAAAAAGGAAACACACATTGATAATATATTTCACCATATCGTCAAACAGCTATTTTAGGCATATACACGGAAACTTGATGCTTATTTTACAGGGATGGGACGATTTATTCTTATGTCCCGCTATGTGTACATAAGGTAGTCTGGGACTGACAATCTAAGATACAATTATACAAACAAGCATCGTAAGTACCAGTTTCACTTTTCAACTAGACACGCGGCTAAGATTTTATTCTCACACACATCTGCTCCAGAGACAGAAACATCAACCATTCAATAATTAGTAGCAAACCATCTTAGCACTCTGATTTGGATCCAACTGCTTCTCCAACGCTCAAGAAGACCTTTCCACCAATTTTGCTGATAAAGTTGGCCGCCTTTAGCTTGTGAATGACTTGCCAAGTAGGGCTGGCAATTGCTAGCTGACAGATATTATAAGAGATAAGAGTAGGTCAATAGGTTCTTAAGGTCATTGCAGACATGAATATAAAAGGTATTCCTCGAAACAATGGAGTATGCCTTACTTGTTTCCCATTTGAGACCAAACTCTTTTGCAGTTCCTCAAGAGCAGCAATTCCAGAGGTGTCCATGTTCATCAAATCTACCATAAATATAATGAAATCAGAAGAATGTTGCCAAGGATATGCAGCATAAATGTTGTGGTTTCTTTTTTGGCCTAGGGTCAGAAAAAAACTTACTGGAGATGTCGAGAATTACGAGCTGAATGATCTTTCTGGTATTTCCCTTGTCGTCCTCTAATTCTTCCTGTGTGACCCATTTGATGATCCTTGCAACCAAAGTTGAAAAGTAAGTTATATTTCATACTGGCACATTCTTATTTAATCCCTCCCACTATAGAAGTTGTTAATTATTGCATGTGGCAAATCAATACCTTTCCCTAACGAAATTGGCATTTGCAAAGCAAAGCAGGGCAGACTTGAGGCGAATTATTACAACCCCAGGAGTCTTAACAGCCATAGGATACTGGCGGACATCGCAGAACATATCAGTTCCAGGAAGTTTTCCTAGAGTTTCTGTGCCGGGTCGAATTGAGATCAGAATTATCTTCGAAAACGATATTACTACCTGCACAATATATCACACAATCCAAATTAACTTGTCACATCATTCTCGTCTCTTACGCCAAAGCAGAAACTAAATTTGACTTGGAATTAGCGACATGACCTTACACCTTCACTTGCTTATGTTTAATACGTCAATTCACTTCATAGTACTAATTAGTATTTTGCTAATCATCTCAATTATTGGAGTCCTATGAACACCATTCCGAATATAGGGTTGACATCCTGAGATATTGGAGGTTCAACCGTGCATACCCATTATGCATCACACTTGGTGCGATAATAAAGTGGTGGGGTATGCAGTATGCTTGGCATTTAATAGAAGCATAATGAAGGCCATGCCATCAAACGATTTAAACAGGTGAGTTTCTCATCTTGATCCGCATACTCACAAATAGTCTAACTAGCAAGTTATATACACTCTTTTGCCATTGCCATCGCCATCACAAATGCGTATGTAAGATGACCCAAACTTTCTCGCGTTTTATGGTCTGGGTTGGATGCTGTAACAACTACAAACTTTATATTATTTATTATTTCTGGTTGTGCACATCTGTAATATGAGTGATTGGGTGAATGGATTCAAGGTGTTAGTGGTGGAGGTGCATGCCTGAAAGCGATTGAGATTTGAACCTAGTTGATAACTATAATCAAAGTTAGTGGAGAGCTTAATTACAACTGGCAATGTTTTCTTAAAATCAGTAAGCTAACGAGTATGCAAATGGTTGGAAGAAGAAGTCAAAAGAGAAGAAGTGCTTTTTAGTTTTTACCGCCAATAGTAGACCGATCTCCACAGAGGCAAAAAGCACACCAAAGAAGGCTCCGGAGCACGCAAGAAAGTCAAGCCTATCAACCTTCCAGATTTTGTAAGCTTCAGTGAGGTCTACGAGTCCGGGGAGAGCAGAAAGGATAATTGAAGCAAGAATTGCAGTTGGAGTGTAATATAAGAGCTTCGTGAAAAATTGCAGTGATAAGAACACGGTAATGGCCATCACAATATTTGACACTGAAGTCTCGCAACCAGCGGCGAAATTAACGGCCGTACGAGAGAACGAACCTGTACAAATACAATAATGCATGCTTAATTTACTGCTTGAAAAATTAATTACCAACTAATGAAAAAATTATTGCAGAACAATTGCCTTTATGGTGCCCCTTCCCATAACTATAAGCACCTTCGTCCAATGAAATCATAAAGTCTTTTGTCCTTAGTGAACTTTAATCACCCTTGGAGATTATTCTTTTTTTCTTCTTTTTTTTTCCAGTGGGAGGAGGTCGGAGGAGGATGACTCATAGATTCAATTCTTAAGTACCATTTCTATAACTTTATCTCATGAAAAATTATATAGTAATATATACCATATTTTATTTGTTAAATCACTATATAATCATCACACGAAGAAATTATGGTAAAAAAATTATGGTCAATGAAAAACCTTAATAACATCCTTCTAATGTTTTGAAAATGATAGTTTTGTTTGGGAATGAAATTAAGCAAAATTCATAAGAAAGTATTTTTTTTTTATGACTTATATATGTCGTAAATGAGGGTCCACTTTTTTTTCTGTAACTTTATAAAGCGACATTTTTGCGGACAAACTTATAACATTAACTGCGTGTTAGATCCAAGTAAGAGTTTAAGGGGAAAATTGAAGGATGATAGAATTAAAATTAGTAATTTTATCAATTTGTTCAGCTTCAATTTTATTATTATTATGTTTTTGATACAATTAATATAAATTTATAGTGAGTGGAGATTAGTTTGTTGCATGTCAAAGACAAAGTATATCACAAAGTATTTACATATTACCTATTAAAAAAATTTCTGACAGTATAAATCAAACTCATATTTTATAAACAAAATGTTTAAATTTTTATTGGCTGAACTAATTTTAATTAGTTTCAATTTTGTTATTTTTAGCTATATCGACTAACAAGCAAACTTTAAAAAGAAAAATTACCAGTTGCAACATAGCAAGAGGTGAAAGATCCTATGATGTTGGTGAAGCCTATTGACACCATTTCCTTGTTTCCGTCAAGCCTGTATCCTTTAATAGATGCAAAAGATCGGCCAACAGCAACTGATTCCTATAATAAATGGATATGAAATCAAGTTGTAGGGACGTCAAAAAAGATAACTGAAGCTTCATATACAGCAATTAAATTGGGATGCACATATGATTGTGTACTCACAGTGAGGGCAACAAGAGCAACAACGAATCCAATTTTGGCCACTTCTCCCATATAAGGGCTGTTGAAGTCTAGCTGATTGATGGAGCTTGGATTGAGTCCTCCTTTAATGTGTTTCACAATATTAACTCCATTTTTATCAGCCTTTGTCAGGAAAACAATAAGGGTTGACAGTATCACAGATACAAGAGGAGAGATTGCTGCCAACCAGAACAATTTCTTCTTCCTTTTAGCCTGCCGTGCATTAAACATTAGAGTACCTAACCCGAGCTACGGAAAAAGAGAAAGAAAGACCTACTGCTAACAAGTGTCATGCACTCACCAGAATTCTAGTTGATAGGATGAAGATCAAGAACGAGCATCCTAGGAAAAAATTACGAGGATTCCACTGTAATTGAAGAAATGCCAGCATTAATATGAACCTGTATGGAAGTGGGAGAAACTAGACAGGAGATAGTTTACGAAGATGAACCCTTAATCCCTTTGTTTGGGAGCAGTTTCTTTTTCTTTCTTTCTTTTTTTAATTAATTTATCATTTATGATTTTATGTTTTCCTTCTAGTTGAATAATTAATACCTTCCAAATTAAAACAAGGATGGATTAAAATTAACTGGGAAAAAAATATAAATTTTAACATTTTAGCCTTGTCCCCTTTTTATATTTATAAGTGAATCGAGTTATTTTAAGGGACGAATTTATAGTTTTTACCAAGAATGCTTGAATTTGCATGTTTAAGAATTACCTGGTAACAACTAATTCGATTAATGTTGTTATTAAAGCTAAAAAAAAAGTGTATATATATATATATATATACTTATGAAATTTAAGAATTCAATACAATATTAGGGAATAAGAGTCCACGTTAGTCATCCCAAATTATCAATGAATTATTTGTCCGGGCAAAGAAAAGTAAATGGATTAGGAAAAGTAGCATACGGGATGATGAAATGCTTTCCCGACAGCTTTGAAGACAGAGATTACGTCGGTTTTGTTGGTAAAATGAGTAATACCCAACAGTCCCTTCAACTGTTGAAGACCAATAACAACAGCTGCTCCCGCCACGAATCCAACTATAACAGCATGCGACAGAAAATCTACCAGGAATCCCAGCCTGTTAACAGGAAAGATCGTAAATTTAATATTGCCATCAAGAGAAAGAAGAGGGAACAAAAGAAATAAAAGAAAAATAATATATCCCACCTGAAGAGGCCGAACGCAGCCTGAAAGATACCAACAAACAGTGTGGTCGTCAAAACAAGCTTCGTATAACCAATCGGATCATTGGAAGGGTCTATTAATTTCGGAACCATTGAGGACAAAAGAAGTGAAACCACAGCCACGGGTCCAATTGCTATCTCTCTTGAAGACCCCATTACAGCATAGATAAGAGGCGGCACAACACTTGTATCTAGATGGTTTTATACATATTTACGCATCAATGTTAAGTACTGCGTCTATCACAACTATTTCTCAAAGATTGGGATTGTATACAAGAAAAGAGAAAGGTCATCACTTACAGAGGCCATATTGAGGATCGAGGTGTGCTAAGGTCGCATACCCAATGCTCTGCATATATACATATATATATATTCAAGAGTTTTAGAAAATCTTTTTCTAGCGAGTCATGGTAACAGAATTCGCAATCCTTCAAAGCAGTAGTAAAAATGAAGTGAATACCTGGGGAATGCAGAGACTAGCAATAGTTAGACCTGCAACTAAATCGTTCCTGAATTTGGTTACAGTATAGCTTCGGCCCCAATGAAGAATTGGGAAAATCCCCTGCAAGATGGAAAGCAGAAGCTTGGGTCCGGGTTGGTCTCTGAGAGAGGAAAGCCTTTCTCGAGAGAGGGAAATGGTTTTGGTGAGAGAATCAGAAAGCTGACGCCAGGGAGTGGGGGGCTCAGGAGCATTGAGCACCCACTCAAACCTTACATCATGATCCTCTGCCTTCTTCTCGATGTCCTCCAATTCGAAGGACTCGACAGCTGAAGAAGCCATATTTGATTGAAGTGTTTGGGAGAACTTTGTCCCGAGAAAGGCCACACTCACTGCACTCTCATTAAACGTGATTCCCAAGTGCTCTCGCCCCGACAACTTTGAAGCAGGAAGGACACAATATTTGAAGCACCTTATATAGAGCCAATCAATCTGTTTTAAATTATAAAAAAAAAAAAGGCATATACAAAATTTGTAGGTAAAAAGGAAGGCCATGTTTGGCCTGCTATAAAACGTTTTTTTTTTCTAAAATATATATTTCGATAAAATACATAATTTTTTTAAAAATAACTTTTTAGCTTCTTTTTCTATTAAGATGTACTTTATTGTAGTTGTTTTACCAAAAAAAACTAATATTAATGACATCTCAACTATTAGTTGATTGACTTCAAATGTGTTTAGGCTTCAAAAGCCATATATGACATAGTACTGGATAAAATTGAGAATCTAAGACTCAGAAATATCATTTGCTGTCTCAATTGGAGTACAAAACTCTTTTTTCTTTTTGCAATCTTCCGCCACATCTTTCAATCTTTTTGCACTTATTTTGCATACTCTATAAGCTATATATTGCGTAATATTTCTAATTTTCATTTTCGTTTGTGTGAATTTTAAACGATGAGTGGATTAAAAGTGGGTCTTCGAGAGTAAAGTCATAGTTCCATTGGTAATTAACATGATTATTATAAAATTTAGTATCTAGAATATACATATATAATTCATACTTATAATATCAAATTTTTCTTTAAAAATATCTATTTTTTGTTGGGATCCAACTTTTTGCATATTTTATTGGGTCTAATTTTGGTTTTTTCCAAATTTATTTAGCTAGTGCTAGAATCAATTCAATCTGACTTCATTTTATACCAACCAAAAGTGAGAATTGAAATGTGGAGTCAGCTTTGAAAAAATGAATATTCATCAAAAGAATAACACTGGATGGTTACAAAAACCGGATTATATTCATAAAAAAAGTATGGAAATGAAATTAAATAAGAAAAAAATAGGGTCTCAAAGTTATAATAATTTAAGGACTAAAAGAATTATGTATTTTTTAAATAAAAATTGATTACTAAACTATATTAAGTGTGTGTGTACATGCGTGTGTTTGTGTGTAGAATTGTATTCTAAGAAAACACTGCATGCCTTTAAAATGATGGAACCATAAAAGGCTGTTGAAATTTGAATTAACTAGCGCAAAACCCTGTTCTTGTCACTACAACATCTTTCATACACCTATAATATGTTCCTTTTCATTTTATTTTTCTCTTGTGGTGAAGGAAAAAGGGCGCAGAAAAATGATGTCTGAGGTGAAATTTAAAACCATAAATAATAATAATAATAATCCGAGAATGGTCAACTTGATTACATAAGTCTAATAAGGTGGCGGAGAAAAAAGGTCACTGAATCTAGCTTTCGATGTGGATTCAGAATTTTAGCACAGTTGGAGTGAATTTTGTATACATCTAATAGCCATTAATTTTTTTTTTTATACTTTTTACAATAAGCACTTTTTAAAAACAGGATCAGCAGCTAGTTTCCAAAACAACTTCTTCCTTTTTGGTGTAATAAAATTCGTTCTTTGCTTTTTTAATAATATTAGAATTACAATGATCAGAATTACATTCATAAAAAATGTTGATATTAAATTCAAATGATCATCGCCGGTATCAGTTTTAGTCATAACTTACTATACAACCATTGCCAATAATCTGTAATAGCGACGAGCTCAGTAAATGGCTGCCGAAAATAACAAAAGTTGAAGGATTTAAAAAAATAATTATGTAATTGTTAATACTTATTTATGGGCGGCTGGTGCTCTCTTCGGCTGGAAAAAGTGGACAGCTAGATGTTTTCTTTTAGAGTTCATGGTGCTTTACATAAATATTCTTCTTCGGTGCATATTATATCGTTCACGTTTCAAATCTTTTGCATTTGCGTCCTTTCGTACAAAAAAAAATTCGGACGGCAAGGTTGTGCATATTTTTTAACGTTGTCGCCCATGAATGTATTGCTACACTATAGGATATAATATTTTATAAAGTAAAATGTATTTATTTTCATTATAAAAATATATACAATTTTTTAAAAAAATATTAAAATATTTTTTTTATTTTTTTATTAAATGGTTCTCTCCTATTAAAAAATATATAAACTTTCCATTAAAATAAAAAATAATATACTATAACTTAATTAAAATGATTCAAAGTACTACCTTATACAAGAGTGAAATAAATAAATTCGATTTTTTTTTATTTTCTAATATTAATTATTTATTTTCAACCTTTTTTTTACCTCTCTCCTTTATGTGTCTTATAATATTAATTTTATTTTGTTAATATGTTCTTATATTTGTAAAATATTATGAAAGAGAAAATTTTCAATTAAATTTTTAAGTTTACAAAATTAATATTTTGATAGTTCAAATAATGTTAAAATCCTATTGCATTTATTTTCTATATCTATCTTACACGCTTGTATGATTACTCAAATTAATATTTTTCAAATCCTATTGTATGATTATTTATTATCATTATATAGTTCAAATATTGTATGATTATATAGTTACTCTTAATTTTGTTACTCATCCTATTGCATTTAATTTTGTTAATCTATGCCTATTAAATTAAGTAAATAGATGTATAATTATTTATTATCATTATATAGTTTTCTATTGTATGTTAAAATAATATTAATCATGAAGAGAAAAACAAAATAGTTAAAAATGAATAACTGAAATTAAAGGATGTGAAAAAAGAAAAAAGAAAACATGAAAGATTGCTATTTTAATTTTATAATTTGTTTCTTCTTTTTTTATGAACAGTTTTTGAGACATTCAAATTAAATTATAATTTTTTATTTCAAAAATAGTATATTTATATTTTTAAAATAGATGAAATAGTTGTATAATAAAAATATTAAATAAATAAATAAATATTATTTTATTTTATATTTTTAATTTTAAAAAATATTTATACATATTTTTTAAATAAAAAATAGTATGATAAAAATATTAATAAAAAAATAAAAAATAATGTCTCTATTATATGCAAATTATAATAGTACTATCAGTATGGAAAACTTCGTAGCTTGCCACGTTAATAGAATCTTTCTGATGTGATTCTTCGATCTCTTCTCCTCCCTCGGTCCGGCCACTTGTCATTTGCTTGGTTACAATATGCACACCCATAAAACACGATAGATAGTTTAAGTCACAGAAGACCAATAGCTTTCAAATCCATCAGACATGATCCAATCAGCGAACTCCTTCTTCTTCTTTTTCCTTTTTTTTTTTTTTGGGGTAAAGAGGAGCTCGTTTTTTTTGGAGTGAGCAATTTAGGTCAAGTTGGAGAACACTGTTAAGCGTTAAGTTCTTTACACAAATAAAATCAAAAGAACCATGATGGAAGAACATAATAAAAGCTTTATGGAGTCAACCCATTAACTTGCATCTAGAACAGCCAAGTAATCATTTTGGTCCACTAAGCAGAAGGCACCAACACCAGAGTTTCCCATACATCGAATGTAGACTCGTTTTCACGGGAGCGCCCTGTGTAACTCATACCCTATCCAAACGCCGTAGGACACACCCACACATAAAGAAAGAGATAGAGACAAAAGAGAATGACATTAAAGTCATAGTGCGTTCGGAACAAAATACATTAGACACTCAGTCACAGAGGACGCCCGGATTACTGTGTTTAATTGAATAGACGTTTACAGTTGTAAGGACTACGTGACGAGGAGGAACAAGTAAGTGGAATATGCATACTGTTGTTAGAACTTGATGTATCAGCATCTCCCATATTGAAATATATAGCCGATAAAAACAGGAGAGGAACCCACTTTTCTCTTCACAAAACGGAAAGACTACATTTGATGTCTGGTGTTATGCATAGTTTTTTGCAGCATTAAAACAAAAAATCAATTTTAAAGATGTAATTGAATTTCATCAATCGTCATCTCATATCAAGCTCACTCATGTTTTGCCTACGTACTAGTCTTAAAGAAGAGCTTAATTTTACGTATACATGGTAGCCATTTTGGCGCTAAGACATGCATCCACAGCTTCTCCTAAAGACAGGAAAACCCTTCCTCCAATTTTGCTCACAAAGTTAGCTAATCTTAGCTTGTGAATTACTTGCCACCTAGGATTGGCGACGGCTAACTGAAAGAAAGAGAGAGGAGGGATTCAAAGTGAAAATGCTTCCAATAAAAGCAAAGAAAAAGAAGGAACTGAGGACATTAATTATTATTCAGAGAAACAATTCCCGCTGTGTCAATATTCATAAGACCTATGATTGTGATTTCAAACCATATATATATATATATAGTAGCATAAATGTTAACTGGGTTATTGTTAAGCTTCAGATGGATGAACTGAGAATAATTTTGTCCGTATTAGCAAAAGTAGCTAGAGTTTAGGCATCTTTTCAGCCGCACATACTAGTCGTGTCAATAATTACGAGTTTGAAGGTAGTTTCTCCTTTGGGATTCTCCGCATCTTCATCGATCACCCATCTCACAATCCTTAAATTTAAAACATAAAACAATAAATTATTTCAAATGTCTAAGCAAATTAACGCAAAAACACCCAATTGGAGAGTGGTAGAGGGGTACCTTTCCCTACCAAGATTGGCATTTGCACAACAAAGCCAAGCAGATTTGACACGAACTACTAAGACTCCGGGAATCTTGACCGCCACTGGATATTGTTCAGCATCACAAAATGCATCAGTGCCAGGAAGTCTCCCAACAATGGCTATGCCAGGTTGAATTGAGATCGGAATGAATATTTTTGCAAATGATATCGTAACCTGCACTACAATTTAGTTCACCCATATTATTTCAGACCACATTAAGACTACCGAGCATACATATAAAGTTAATTAGTTGCCTAGTATATCAAATTAGAAACATTATATTTCCCGTATAGAATTTGACAGGTAAAAATAGTAAAATTTTTACCGCAATTATAAGACTCACTTCCACAGATGCAATTAACACCACAAAAAAGGCTCCAGCGCAACCAAGGAAATCTATCTTATCAACTCTCCAAATGTCTTGAGCTTTCTTAAGGTCAATGAGTCCTGGTAGAGTGGAAAGAATCATTGAAGCTAGTACTACTGTTGGTGGAGTGAAACACAACCACCCTGTCGAATATTCAAGTGATACGAGGACATGAGAAAGAATCATTGAGGCCATCACTATGCTCGATACCAATGTTTCCGACCCAACACTATAATTTACAGCAGTAAGTGAGAAAGAACCTGCTCAGTTCAGTCAAGTCATCAGCAATCAGAGACGCAATGTCAATAATATTTGAATTTCATTGAAGCTTATTACCTGTGGCCACATAGCAAGAAGCCAAGAAGTGAAAGATCCAACAATGTTCATTACACCCAAGGATACCATTTCTTTGTTGGGATCAAGATTGTATCCTCTTAAGGTCGCAAATTATAAAAGATCAGTAAAAGAGATGTTAATAACCAGATGATAAAGGCATTTCTTTTGTAAACCAATGAACATTTCCTATCACGCCCCTTCTTACATGGTCATTGAGTGATGTCCAAACAACTTTCATGACGGGAATTATATCAGTTTTGTTGGTAAACTTATTGATCCCAAATAGTCCTGTCATTTGCTGTAGGCTAATGACAATAGCAGCTCCTGCTATGAACCCTACAATTGTAGCATTGGAAAAATAATTCCCGAGGAACCCCGACCTGTAAATTTTGAGGTTTTCACAAGGGGAAACGTTGACTCACTGCACTAGCTATGAGGAATGTAATCAAGACACTACAGGAAGCATCACGACGCACTTAAAATTGTCGCTAAATTTAAATTTAACAATAATTTTTTAATTGTTGTTAAAATAGTAATATTAACGATGATTTTAATATAATCGTCCTTAAATAACAACAGTTAAACTCTAACTATCATAATACGTTGAGAAAAATAATAAAAAATTATTTTTTATAAAAAAGAGTGAAGTTTAACGACAGTCTTATAAAAATTGTCGTAATATCACGACGGTTTCATGAAAATCGTCGTTATTTAACGATGATTTCCAATCGTCGTGATGTTGTAACATTTAGAATTTTGACTGTTTATTGGAATAGGCGTAGTTTAATTATGGTTTTCGATAAACCATCGTTAATCCTAAGCATAACGACGGTTATTAATCTAAACCATCGTTAAGTTGGTTCAACAACGATTTATAAATTGTCGTCAATGGATTTTACAAACCATCGTTAAACCACGGCTCCTTTTACAAATCTGTTTTCCCTTTCTATTTTCTTTACGAACACTTTAACTTCTATTTTTTGCTTACAAAATACATCAATTATCATATTGTGGTGTGCTACGTGAACTTTTTTTATCTGACAGAGACGAAGACGATGAGAAATGTTAAATCACTGTTTACGGGCAGAGCAGATGTGTCCAGTTCACATAGGCCTATAGCCCATCCGGTGATTAACGAGGGCGGACAGTCCACTATGGAATTAGAGTTTATCCTATCCACACTTTTCCATCTCGACTCTCGGGCACCAGAGTCGGAGGCTGTCACATCTTCAGTACCTATTGACGACTCTGGGGCACTCGATTCACAGGTCGTTCCATACACACTCTTCCCCAACGCTTAGGTACTAGAGGAGAATTTTGACCTCGATATAGACGAGTTGTTCGCCGATGTGGAGAAGGAACATCAGCCCGCACATCAGGAGCGTAGACACAGAAGGAGTTGGACAGTTAACATCGTCGATGAGTATCATAAAATTCCTGTGTGCATATTAATTTCTTCATATTAACCTAACGGGATATATATGTTTATATTTTGACAGACGGGACCAGACAAGTGACGTTCAGGCAGTTGACTATCCACGATCTTTGGACGCTACCCCAGGGGCACAAAGTGGTTGTTCAATTCAACGACAACCACAGCCTATCGGAGACAGCAGTGGCCTGCTCGGCGTGTTTCTATCACGACTCCAAGTTAAAAGTACGTAACCAGCACATGTTTTGAGAATAATCTCATCCCGTAAGCCTATAGTATGATACACATAAAATGAATTTCTCACAAATAATATAGATTGTAACCAAATTCATAATCACATTCATTTGAGAGTTTTATTATTTATACTGTATAATTTCAATTATCTCAAAATATACATAAATTCTATGGAAACTGAGATCCTGCCTGTGATATATGGAGCAATTCTAGAGTGTAAAATACAGCATAAGTCAAAAGCTGGGAGTCTTGAAAATAAAATAGGTTCACCCATAAAATATGTAGCCTAACTAACCAGCTCTCACAGATAGAAGTACTAACCAGCTATCTGTTTTGAGAAATATTGTGTAGTGAGTTTAATAACTCAGTGAACAGGTAATTATTACCATAACAGAAATAGGACAAACATGGCACAAGTTTTTCCTTCACAAGTAAATATTTAATGCAAGGAAAAGACGAATGCCATATGCATCATATGTTTGAAAGATCAATAACAAGAAAGTTTCAGTATCAAAATACATAATATCAATGTTACGATATTATATAAATAAATACAAAAAGTTTAAAGCTTTTCATAGATTAAAGAATTCTCTCTATATCAGATCCATAGTCATTTCTCAAGCAGACAACAAAAGGAGTATTCACCATCAATCAGGAATCTATCAGGTAAAAGCCCGCACAATCATCTATCAGGCAAAAGCCTGCACAATCATCTATCAGGCAAAAATCTGCACAATTCATCCATCAAGCAAAAATCCATTTCATTGAATTCAAGATGCACTAAAGTTAGCATTCATAGCTACTAGATTGCAATGCTTTCAATTTAGATTCATTCGTATAGATACAATAAAGAAATAATAAGAAATGCAAGATAAACAAAAATGTCACATCCCTTCCAGAAAATCATATACTCACTGATCAACAATAACCACAACAACATCAACTTAACTTACACATTTATATCCAAAGGCCCACACATATGTCTCATAAAATCATTTATCAATTCATATAAGATATCAACATCACCATAAACCAACATAATTTTTGAGTATTTTCAATCAGTATAGTTTAATATCAATAGAGAACTAAAATATAAATGATGCTTGTCCTGCATTTCTAAGGTTTATACTAGGAGCTATGTTTTGAAATACATGATCATAATTTAAAAAAAAAATAAGTTTCACATTAGTAGTAATGTCTCATGCAGATATATAAAATGAATAGCTAAAAATGATGTTATAGTAAGTATTATTTACTCACTTGATAAGAGCTCCAAGTTGAACAGCCCTAAAATTACTTTTCCAATTCGAATTTGATTAAATAGATCTTAAAAATGTGTTTAGAGGGTTCAAAAATTTAGGAAATGGCTCCAAAAGCTTGGTCAACGTTGACACTGTTCACAGTCAGAAAATAGTGTTCACACGCGGTCAAAATCACTATTCACGCCAGAAATACTGTTCGGACATTATTCACACACTGTTCATAGTTATTGTTTACCGAAGTAAATTTTGTAAAATTAAAACACCAAATTATGTTGTTTGACCGTAAAATTTATCCTACAACCAATACTCTACATCCTTAACAAAACCCATAATTTGAAAGTTTGAAAAACCATCAAAATTCCAACATTTTAGAAAAATTATCTATAAGTTACTATTTATGATTTTTTAGTGAAATTGATCGGTGGGTTTTGAAGTTTCCATTGCCATGAGTCTAACGATACCTCCAGTATCTCAGTTGAATGTCTAGAATGAGAGAAATCTTAGAGAGAAGTTGCAAAGTTTAGAGAGAGAAAGAGAAGAAAAAAATTTTGTTTCTTGTGTGCTGCGCTGCACTCTCCTCCCTGTTTCCTTCTGCTTTCTTTTGTTATTTTTATTTTTTCTTAATATTATTGTTATTTAATAATTAAATAATATGATTTATTTATATGTATATACATATAAATACTATTTTTCATTCTAAAATATCCTAAAAATTTTTAAAAATTTATATTATTACAAAACTTTAGTTGCACTCTTAAACCATGTCTTTTCTTGATACAAATTTCAATAAAACAAATCACAAAATAGATATCTTTATGCATAATAAAAGAAAGAATATTTTAAAAATAAAACAAAAATTTATTAGAGGCATATATAATTATTTTAAGTAAAACAGAAATCATTTTAATCAAAAATATATTTACTTATAGCAAAATATTATTATTTAAAAATTACATGATATTATAGTTTCTCAGCACCATCGGAGATAACTTCCATATCTTTCCAATCTCCTACAAAGATTAGAGGAGCATTCCTCAACATTATAAGACAACTGTGTTGATAAACAAAATTCAGGTATGGATATATAGCTTTTTAAACTAATTACTTTTATTTATTATTTATGTTTAACTAAATTATGTACTTTTATTTGTAGACACACTTTATGTGTTGGGTCTACACCAGAAGTAGATTATTCAGTCGCTTAGAGAACAAAGTGGAGAGCCGCATGTTATAATTTATTTCGGCAGATGTACAATGGTACGAAGACCAGAGATCAATTATGCAATGACGTCTCTATTGGTATCCCACCTGATCAGTAGACGACTTTCATCGACTAGCGCCTTGACGCGAAGTTCATGGTATTTGCTTATATTAATCTGTTCATATATTTTAACTTTTACATATTGTGACTAATTACTTTTTTTATATTGCTAATTAGGATGTAATTATAAAGAATAGACGAAACAAAATATGTTAGACAATGTCACATACCATTAGTTCGAAGAGCCTTGCGCGTAAGCAAGTGCGAAACGTCATTGAGCTTTGAGGGGGCTGTAGCCCCCCCCCCACCATGTCAAAAAATCTTAATCATAATACAAAATTTATTATTTATATATAAATATATTAGGATTTAGCTCTCTCAAGTAAATTAATATTTTAATTAAAAATTTTATAACTTAATTTCATAAAAAGAAAATTTAAAAAATAATTGTAAGTAATTATTTATAATTTCTTTTAATTTATAAATTATGCATATATTTAATTATTTTTAATTTTTATATATAATTTTTTTAATTTTTTTTCTCTTCAAAAATTGTCTAGCTCCGTCTTTACACGTAAGAAGACTGAGATTGTCAGTTTAAATTTTTCAATATCTTTTAATTTTAATAACACACTAATTTATATAATCAAAAAATCATTAGTTGTTTAAAATTTCAGAAGGCTAAGGTTAGAGGTCTGATGACTCACGATAATGTATAAACGACAGTTCATAAAAAAGCTGACAGATCATATGTAAGTATAAAAATGTTATCAACCTTATATACATGAATAATTATTTGGTTTTTTTATTAATTTTTAATATTTTTATTGTTTGGTACTAGATTTTGTAAGAAAAAATTGCTTCAATCTAACAGGAGGATAGCTCGTCTCAAAAGTTCTCGACGACTGATTCACTTAGGGCACTATGAAACACTCGGGTCGTGTTCGAAGATTTGAGTTGGATGTTTGCCCAAGTCAAATCTTCAATCGTGGCTCAGTCGGGTCAAACTCACAATCCGAGTCTTCATACCAAGATTTATAGATTAAGGTTAAGCGCCTAAAAGCTGTGATAGAAGAGCGGGACGTCGAGTAACAGTGACGAGAGACTGAACGAGCAACGCGTGAGGTCGAGCAAGCGGCACGTGACGCTGACATCGCAGCACGGCAACGACAAATGAAGGCAGCTATGGCGTTCCTACTACATAAATTTTGAAGTTAAGCGTCGCCTGAGATTGCACTCCCTCATAGTCCTGGGCCTAAAATAATTTCTCAACACATAACAATAACTAAATATCATACACAACTGTTGGTATAATTTTGTTTAATCTCAAAACGATAACGCAACGAAATTGTTTTTCAGGACCCAGTGATTGTAGTAGTGGACATCAGCCTTATTAGCACCCATGGGGTCTGAAAACATAATTTGATTATTTATAATTACTATATATTCTCTACAATGTAATTTTATTTTCCCCGTGACTATTAATTTTTTTGTACAAATTTTTAATTGTTATATATATATATATATATATATATATAATTTGCATTCAAATATTTTTGTATATTAAACATGTTGATAAATACCAATAAATTTAAAAAAAATTATTATATTACAAAATAATTTGCATGCATAATTGTAAAATATTAAAAAAAATCAAATTAGTTTGTTGAATAATAGAGATATAAAATTCAACCATAAAATAAATAAATAAAAATTGTAATGATTTTAATAACGGTTGTGTAACTGTTGTTAAAACAAACAATTATAACGACGATTATAGAATCGTCGTTGGAACGTGCCATCATGACAATTAAGAAATCCTCGTTATGCCTGATATTAACGACAGTTTCAAAACTGTCGTTAGGATGCCATTCCCATGGTTAATTTGAACCGTCGCCATGTTCATAGTTCTACGATGATTTTATCAACCGTCGTTAAATACTTTAATGACAATTAAAAACGTCGTTAAAATTTCATAGTTCTACGATGATTTTATCAACCGTCATTAAATACTTTAATGACAGTTAAAAACGTCGTTAAAATTATTTAAAAACTGTCGTTAAATTCTATTTTTCTTGTATTTTTATTATTTTTTAGTTATATGATTATATTTTTATTTTATTTTATTTTTATTATTTTATAATTATATAAACAATAAAATATTATATATATAATTTAAAATAATTATAAAAATATTACTATTACAATACGTTACAGTACTGAAAATTTTAAAAATATATTTTTGATGTTTTTAGAATTTATAAAAATTCATGAAATATTTTTTAAAAGTAAAAATAAAAAACATTAAAGAAACGTATTTTTATGACTGTAAAAACAAATAGGCCCTAATTTATTTGAGTTCAATCAAATTGAAATTTTATCGCCGGACAGAGAATGAATATTTTGAGACATAGGACTTCAAGTTTAGAAGAAAGACCTGAAAAGTCCAAAGGAAACTTGAAAGATGCCCGTAAAGAAAGTTGCAGTGCGAACAAGTTGCGTGTATACGGTAGAATCGTGAATGGGATGTTTCAATTTCTGAATCATTGAGGAAAAAGCAGTGAATCCACAGCTACAGGTCCGATCACTATCTCCCTTGAAGTCGCCAGTAAAGCATATAAAAGAGGTGGGACAATGCTTGTATCTGAGTCAACCATACCGCACCATTTAGATAATTCACCACAAGAACGAAATAATGTGAGCTTTTTCAAAGCTTAAGATATAGAATATGGCGCGGCATAAACAATTCAAAAGGTACCGCCTGGACGATACAACTTACAGAGTCCATATGGAGGACTTAGCTCTGCCAAAGTTGCATATCCCATACTATCACAAGTTGAATTTGTAACTTGTCCTGGGTCTCAAAGTTACGCTTCATGATAGGATTGTATTTTCTGGTTAGGAATTTTGTGTCAATCATGTGTGATCACAGCGTCACTCTGAACAAAAAAAAGGCATAACCTTTGCTCCTTTCCATTCATTAGTCCCTGTACCTGGGGCATGCCGAGGCTTGCTAGAGTTATACCCGCCATCAAGTTGTTCTTAAATTTGTTGGCATTGTAGTTTCAAAAACAGCCGAGGATGGGAAACAAGTGCTGCAAGAGAAGATCGAAACAGGCGTTTGGGCGGAGGTTGATTGTTTAGGGGTGAGAAATTTGGTCGCAGTAAGACGGTATCCTTCACGTTGTCCACGACCTGACGCCATAGGCTTGGTGGGTCAGGAGAATTCATCACCCACTGAGCCCTTTTGTGGTAATGATTCTTCTCAAGGTCTAACAGCTCTTCTAGCGTGCAACACACGGCGGTGGAACTGGAAGCAACCATTTTTGTATTTTATGCCGTCACCTACTGGGCTCCAGGAGTTAGTGTGATGGCCTTCATTTGCCCCTGATGGAATTTTTTTTTTGGACAAGCCCTGATGGATTATAAGAAGCCCAATTGCATGATTGCAAATACGAATGAATTTATATGGGCCTGGATTGGAGCATAACTTAAGCACCTACTGATGGTTAAGAACACTGAAGAACCAAAATAATACTAATAATAATAATTAAGGACAATGAAAAGATTCCCTGGGTGCTGACAAAGAATCTTTTTTACCGTGGGAAAAGAAAAGAAAAGAAATGTGCATGTAGTCAAGTTAGAGCCGATTATTTGGATTATTTTTTTTGTGGGTGTAGAAAGCCATTTCGTAGTAATTTTGTGATTGATAATGCGAAGTTTGATGTTTATAGTATAAAAGAGGGAGTTAGCGCTTCCCAACGTAGAAGGAGCAGCAAGAGAAGTGAAGTGAGAAGTGGTGTTGCAAAATCTCAAGTGCCAGTCCTGTGTTACAAGACTTACCTGGCTGGATACATTAAAATTAGCACACACTTATGATTGCCTAATTGCCTAAATAGCCTATGAGTAATAACATCAACACATAGGTGTCCCAAGGGACGGCTAACTGAGACACTTTTTTCTTAACCATATCATTATCCATGAGCTGAGCCTGTAAGGAAACACTTTTTTCAACAATAGCTTGTGTTTTAATTGGTGATAGGACGTCTGGTGTTAATAAAAGTAAATATAATCCTGCTATAGCAATTGTAAATTGTTTGATTTTCATGTGGAACGCACGATTGGCTGCTCTCGTTATTCTGAAGGTCATAGTAAAACAGGAATGAAACTTGTAATTGGAGAACTTGCGAGGTTGTCTATTGTGGATTTATTTAAGGAATAAAAGCATGTACCAAATTACATATTGGATGGCAAGATTATGAGTGGGCAGAACCACTGGGAGGTGTTGCTTCTTCGCGGTGCATGATGGGTTGGCGCTTCTTC
The DNA here is from genome assembly GCA_037074535.1 of Gleditsia sinensis. Taxonomy (NCBI): domain Eukaryota; kingdom Viridiplantae; phylum Streptophyta; class Magnoliopsida; order Fabales; family Fabaceae; genus Gleditsia; species Gleditsia sinensis. The sequence continues at coordinate 1,503,455 of CM073464.1, read as the reverse complement.
CATCTTTCGATTTCCTTCCCTAGCAACCCCTTCCCTTCCCCAACCTCCTCATCTGCATCCTCCTCTTGTCTCCATCTCCTGTAATCTTGCCTTCTCCTTTTAGCTATGTGTACCAATTTCAAACACATCTCCTCCTCTCTCTTCTTTTGGGCCTTCGCTCTCACTGGCACTGATGATAAGTATATATGTAGTATAGTAGCTGTAAGGAAATATATATATATATATAGCTGTAAACAAAGCCCAAATTCCTAGTGAAACGCCGTAACTGGCACGCTATCTACATTTCTTAAACAATCTATATATTTCGTCACCGCAAGATAGATAGCGGTGAGTACAAGAAATGTCGAATGGTCCATGCTTTCACTACCCTACAAGGTCCCATATTTGCCTGGATATTTTTGTTTGTTTATCATTACTTTTGTGTTCAGTCTAGAAAAACCCCAACATCCCGTCACCATTTTTCTTTCTTTAAATTGTTGATGTTGCGTTCGTAATTCACAGAAACCCAATAACGCAAGTATTCTAGAAATAAAAGAGAGTCTAAAATTTTCGATTCATTCCTGTTACATTATTTCAAGGTATCGTGTTACTACTTACTGAAATTGATATCTCAATTACGCTTTGTACCTTTCCTCGCTAGATGGAGGGCGATTGGATTTGCCTTTAAACTATATTTTAGTCCAGCCTTCAGCTCAAATCCTTTATTCTAATATTTTATTTATTTGGACAGCAATCTTTTTCATATTTTGTATCGACAAATCCGATTTGGGCTTTCGTTTGGACCTTTTCGGCCTAATACTATTAGTTTCTATCTATTCAATAAAAGTGTTTTGCTTTGAAAGATGTCCATCTCATGCAAGCAACAAAGCTGTCTGAAGGAGGTGCCGGCCATTTGGTTCTCCCCACCCTTTTCTGATCGTTGCTTTCATAACAAATTTAAGACATGTTTTTGTCTCTATTAAAATTTCAAATTTTGGGGCCCCAATCTATTTACCTTGAAAAATTTCAAAATAAAATTTTTGACTTATTTACATAAACTTTTTTATATAAAATAAAGATCCTAAAAAAATATAATTCAAAAGAAGAAATTCAAATAGTTTTAAATTACATCATTTTTAACAAATCGACGATAGTGAAGGATTGTAGATTGGGGGTAGAGTCAAAAAATGGTTGAATAAAATGCTGGGGTTGAAACTTGGAACTTTTACTTTTGAAAAAAATAAATTTATCTGAAATATGTATTGATAAAAATATAAATATAAAAAATATTATTCTATTTTATTAAATTATAGTTCTTAAATTGGGACTCAAACTCTTAGAAATATTTTAAAAAATATTTATTTCTGGACTCGTACTTATTTTTTGATCTCTTGACTCCAAACAAAAAAAATTTGCAGATAATGATTGAGTATAGATATTTGGGGCATCCCAAATTCTGAGGTTAATAATCCGACCGCGACCAATAGCGAAGTTCAGATATCGTCAATTATGAAATTTTAAAGCAAGACATAAAAATGAGCCAAGGTCCCTTCTAATTTCAACGATTTCCTTAACTAACTACCAACTAACATTAACTACAATTCCACGACACTCAATTACGATAATGCAAATATAAAGTGTAGGCTAAATCACAGATCCCGCACTTCACCTCTTCACCATCATCGATCATTTCCTGCTTTCTTTGGATGGACCACCGCATTTCTTACGAGGCATGCATTTCCCTTTCCCTTTCCCTTTCCCTTTCCCTTTCCCTCCTCCCTGCTTCTCCCTCTCCTTCTCATCTACTACCTCACCAACCCCTAGCTTGCTGCTCCTGCATGTACATATTGCACACCTTATCAGTCCCACGAACAAAAGGGTAACGCCAAAAACGCAAATTTATAAGGCTTTAAACTCCACGCACGGTGCTACACTAAGCCACTTACCTTTCTTCGTTATACGAATTGGACTTCTTCAGCACTACTACTGCCTCGGAATCAACCCGCTTCTCCTTTCTTGACTCAACAAGGCTTCCGCTGAAATACTCCTTCTCCTCCGACTGCAAATTCCCAAACCTTGGATTCTCCGACATGCACTTGATCATCTCATCCTCCGACACCTTCACACCACTTTTTCCCCCAACCACTCTCTCATCAACACTTCCGCTCTTCTTTCCCACATTGCTCACGCACGGTGCGTTTTTCGCCTTCGACACCGCTGAGGTGCCACAAGCGATCAGCTGTAGTAGAATCGAGTTTCGACTCGGTGCTAACCCCGTAGAAACGGGGTCGCCATCTTCAAACCGTTTGGAGGAGTTGTTTACTTCGTTTATATGGACGCTTTGCTTCAATTTGTCAGCCAGGGTGGTGGAGGAAGGTGGCGGTGGCAAGTGGTTAACAGTTATCTTAGTTGTATTGGTGGGGGTCAGAGGCCTAGTGTCTTGATCTTCCTCGAGTTCATCTGTAGATACGCCTCTAGAGCAGCGAGAGTGGGGTGTGGTGGTGGAGCTCGTGTAGCTTGTTTTCTCTCCATCTTCATACTCTTCATCTTGCTCTTCATAGTCTGGGAATTCTTCAGGCTCTCTGTGCGGGCTGGAATGGAATGATTTTCGCTTTAAATTGAAATTTGGCTCTTGATTAATTGCTTGTCGGTTCCTCACGTGAAGCTGTTGAACTCTTTCTGCAACACAATTTCATTGGGAAAAAAGATCTCAAAACCACTCATTAATTAGTATTAATGCAGAGCTGGGTTGAGGGTTTTTTTTTTTTTTTTGCCATTATAAAATTGTAGCTTGAACAAACCAGAGCAGCCTTCCACAAGTTCAGATCCTTTGAGTACATATTCTGCTCCTTCTGCAGGATGTATTATATCATTCGCTGCCAAATCGTACCACACATAACCGCTCTTATAGCTCCTAAAATCAGCAAAGTAACGTTTTACTCCAGTGAGAAGAAATGAGTGTGCAGAACAGAACAGAGAGAAGATAGCGGGGCCGGAAAAGAAAGATGAAAACATACCTTTTGCAGGACCATGAATATAATGAGGGCATGCCACTCCCTCTGAGGGCTGTGAGCCGATCCAATGCATCTTGTATCATATGAATAACAATATTAACAAATTGAACGCCTTCCTCAAAAATGAGCAGATAGAGAAAATAAGAATAGTTTTATGCGGGTTACCCTTCAAACGAAGAGGTTCATTGGCCAAAAGGGTGACTTCCATGTAATGGGGATGCTCCAGGAGGCCGCTTCGGGAGAGGTAGTAAACAACTTGAACCTTTTTGACAGGTTTGACCTTCTGCTGCGGCCTGCATATTTTGGCACGTTCTGGGCTGATTTCTCTCGCTCTCCTTGAACGAACTTCCATACTCAGGCACAAGTTCTTAGTTCTTATCCTGCTACTGTGTGTTGTTGGTGGCTGAGAACTGAAGGGACCCCAGTCGGAGGCAGAGTCCCAGGCTCCCTCTTTATACACATGAAACAGAATGAAAAGGAGAGGGTGATTAATGTAGCAAGAGATACAGTGCCGACCTTTGCAAAAAAAAGCGTTTGAACAGGATGGTACTTATCAATGCAGGAAAAGATTCTTTTGAAAAGGGTCGTTCATTACAGAGACACAAAAGGGGAAGGTGGGGTTAAAACTCGAAAGCCAAGGGTAAAACGTTGGGGAACTTGGCTGTACCAAAATATAAAAGGAGATTGGAAAATGAATCATAGTCTGCCTCTCCCTCACCCACCTAGAGATGTATTGAATTTTGACTTTCGGGTTCGCTCTGATCCCGATTTGATTTAAGGATGACCATGATTGCTCATTGCTTAGTAGGCAGAGCTTTCTGCTACTTTCTCCCTCCGAGAAAAAAGTATCATCGTTGTCGTTGAATTATCTTGCTTTAATGGCTTTGTTTTTGTTTTGTTTTTTTTTTTCATTTTTATAATTTGTATGCATATCCCAACTCCCAATATGAGACTTGCTGATAAACTTTGTTGCTAAGATGGATATATTTATTGATGAATATTTTCATGTATTTAATTTGTTAAAAAAGTTAAAATTTAATATCATATTAAAACTAGGTATATTGTATTGATTTAACTTAAATATGTTGGATGATTATTACGAAGAATATTTCAGAAGAATTCAGTGGTCACAACATAGTTGACTTTATAATTAAACGTAAAGACAAGACAAAGAAGAAGAAAACAAATGGATGGATATACCGATACTGCAGCTTTAGATTTGTGGAGAGAGCATCTGGCTATTGGGGGGTGCCGCGCTCCGATGCAAGACACGGAGGCCATGGAGAGAAAAAAAGGTGGATTATGATTCCCCCCCGAATCTGGACTGTGGAGTAATTGCACGATGCTTGGTTATTATTGCTGTTAATGTCATTTTCCTTTATCGAAGAAAAAATTATAATAAACTAGAAAATCCACAAGTAAAAAAAGGTAATTGCAGGGAGCAGAGGTGAATAGTGAGTCTGCAAGGAAAGTGACATGGTGTAGCACACGTACAGTAAGTGACGTAAGAGCTAGGTTTTTAGTTTGCATGGGAAGCCTACTGATTGAGTGAAAAGGAGACAGGAGGTATGGCTGAGAGCATAGAGGTGGCAGGGGTGAAGCAAGTAGACGTTGCTGTTGGATGTTCGAATCTGGGTTGAGCGATGAGCACCATCTCTCTCTCTCTATTCGTGTCATATTCCAGCCACAGCGCTTCGTACCCGACGGGGCCCTTTTCTGCAGCTTTCCATTCTCCCTATTTTCTCGAATTACCCACTCCCTCTTTCTTTGGAAGGCCAATTTACTCAACCTAAAAAAAAATACACAACATTGCTACTGCCACATCAAAATCTGAGATTTCTCACAGAACATGAGGCCTAAGTAATCCTGAGGTCGAAGTCACTCATTGATACTCGATCACTTATTATAATTGACTTACATTGTGATTCCTAGATTTATTTGTAATGGTTGGGGTTATTTACAGATTTGCATGAGTTATTATTATTTGATCATTATGCAGAAATTTATTAGACGAAAAGTATTTATATAACTTGATTGATTCGCATGATTATTTGTTTGAATTTTATAGAATATTACTTTTTATTAAACAAAAGTTTCATAATATTTGTTTTTTGAAAAGGAAAAAAAAACCATAATTCATGGAAAAAAGATTTGCATTTGTGCCTGGGTAACACGTGGAGAAGCAGCCAGCACAACCCCAAAAACAGCCTAATTTGCAGTGCTACATAACTAAGGGCGTAGAGGGAACAGTATTTACGCAGAAACCGGGTCCTGCCCGCATTTGCGCGCAGAGGATGGTCAGGTTAGGTCACTCGTTTAGATGGCAACCTGAGGAGGTTTCATTTTCAGTTCATCCGGAGATGGACCCTAGTAATTATGTGGGAAAGAGAAATAAACAAATAAAAAATAAAATAATTTTTGCATATAATATTTTTAATAAATATTGTAATATTTAAAATATATGTATATAATAGTTATAAAAAATTCATGATTTTATGACCAGTGCAAATTTTATATTTATCACATACGTAAACATCAATGTTTTATAAATGTGCTTCAAAAATTAAGATTATCACCTATGGAGTACCACATTAAATTAACTCAACAATTGAAAATAAAAATTCATATATTTTGAAAGTTTATATAATTAATTTAATATAAAAATAAATTATGTAAATTGTTTTAATTAAAAAATAATAAATTTAACTGTATAAAAATTACAAATTTGATGAATTTAGTAATTTGGTGACGAGGACAGGTGTAATGATAAGGAATGAATGCATTATGCAAGCAAGATGGAAATACAGAGCACAAAGCCACAAATCATAGGAGTTGTATTTTGATAATTGATAATAGCAAAGAACAAGGGTAAGACCCGTGCCAGCTTTTAATGGACCCTTCTTTACGTCAACATGGACTTAATGGGACAGACGGACCGTTGTCAGTTGCCTCGTAGACATTTAATTATAAGTTTTTTTTTTTTTGGGTACACGATAAGAGTCAAGGGACTACTACGGACATACCCGAAAGGAACATCTTCCTCTAATATCCTCAACCAACAAACCAACAAAGCACCGAGATCATACGGTGGTATTATAAGTCATCACTGTTAAAATTTTGAATTTTGCAAAGTCAATAATGATGATTATCTTACAAAATTCAGAGGAATTATGGTAATTACATTTGGTGGGGCATTGGAATCATAAGCAAATCCAAAGGCACGCGATAGTAGAAACAAGGGGGAGTAAGTTCTTTCAAATTTGCCCCCTGCAGCAAGGCACTGACCGCGCTCTTTCTTGAACCGCTTCTCGCGGAGGTTCCGTCGCCCTCATATTTTTATAAATAATGGGGAGGCACCATTTTCGGTTAACCCCAATCGCAGCCGTGGAAAATATTCGACAATCTAGAAAGGTCGTAATTTTGATCTAGACATGAGAACTTCTGGAAACTCGCCTACTAGGCAAAGTCGAGTCAAGTCAAGTCGATTATAGAATTATCCTTCCACCTAAGCGCTTTTGGTCCTGCCAACTTGATCGGGCTTGGTTAAATCCTTGAACTTCATTGTCTAATATTTCTATGCCTCTAGCAAACAATATATAACCTTACTCGCGTTTCTGTCAGCCTGACTGACACCAAGAGTTTGAAAATGGGATACCAAAATAATTTGAACATCCTGTTGGCTTTATACCTCTCGATCTCATGTTGTGTCGCGCAAAATTTGCCATACAAAGCTGTGAATCTCGGAAATTGGCTGCTCACAGAAGGGTGGATGGAACCGTCTCTCTTTGATAAAATAACCAACAATGATCTGTTGGTACTTTTCTCTCCCATTTTAGCCCACTCTTTGATGAAATCGAATGTTTCCTTAATGTTTTGGTAATTTTCAGGATGGAACTCAAGTGCAACTCAAGTCCACAAAGTCGCAGAGGTATCTCACTGCAGAAAATGGGGGAGGAGCTAATATTGTAGCCAACCGCGATTCCGCTTCTGGTTGGGAAACTTTCAGGGTATATTTTGTTGCTTCTTGGATTTATTCTTTCGGAGATTCATTCTTGTAATAATTACCTGCAATGATATGCAAGAGCAGTTGTGGAGAGTGAGCGACTCGTCCTTCAATTTTAGGGTGTTTAGCAAGCAATTTGTTGGATTGGATGGTGAAAACAAACTAGTCGCAGTTTCAAACTCACCCAGCAACCCCGAAACATTCCAGATTGTGAGAAACAGTGGGGACCCGTCCAAAATTCGTATCCAAGCATCAAGCGGACTATTTGTACAGGTATCGAACTGTTCCTTCCTACTTTATCCGAAAATTGTATGCGACATGACAGACCAATTGTGTGTTTAGTAATTGAACATAACATTCAAATGAATTGTTAAAACGCAAACAAATTGAAACCATGAAGCCTATTTATACATATTAAGAAGGGAATAGTGGCAACACATATGGCTAAGCATGTGTCCTTCTAAATCTTTACTTAATACACCAATCAATTAGATCGTTCCTCCTTGAACGCTACATCCCCAGCATATTACACATCCTGCTTTGAGGTTTCCATATTGATTGACACTTCAAGCTAAACGTGTCACTTCCCAACCAGGCCCAATCGGAGACACTGGTGACTGCAGATTACCAAGGCTCAAGTTGGGATGATGGTGATCCATCTGTCTTCCGAGTGGAAATTGTGAAAACTCTAAGGGGAGAGTACCAAATTACAAACGGTTACGGCCCAGATAGAGCTCCTCAAGTCATGCGGGTGAGACATCTTTTCTTTTTTGGGTACGCCCCCAATTTAAACAAACAAATTAAGATGACTTCATTACTGGGCGTGCAGGATCACTGGAATACGTATATCACTGAAGAGGACTTCAGTTTCATGTCACAGAATGGGTTAACTGCGGTCAGGGTTCCCGTTGGTTGGTGGATAGCTCATGACCCAACCCCCCCTAAGCCTTTCGTGGGTGGATCTTTGGCAGCACTGGACAACGCTTTCACTTGGGCACAGTACGTGACTCATTGGATTCACTTGTAATCTAATTTACTTTACTCTCAAGTCTCAACACGTATTTTGCAGAAAGCATGGGATGAAGGTGATAGTGGACCTGCATGCAGTTCAAGGTTCACAAAATGGCAACGAGCACAGTGGGACAAGAGATGGATATACGGAATGGGGTGATTCTTACATTCCAGACACTGTCACAGTCATTGACTTTTTAGCAGCAAGGTTTCGGTTCTTGAGTGTTCGGATGTATTATTTATTGTGTGTTTTTTAAGGTATGCAGTTAGTTATGTGATTATAGTTGAATTTTGTTGGCAGATATGGAGACAGACCAAGTCTAGGAGCAATAGAGCTAATGAATGAGCCTCAAGGCGTCAATCTGGACAGCCTTAAGAAGTATTACCAGGCAGCTTATGATGCTGTGAGGAAACACTCTCAAACTGCTTATGTGATCATGTCAAACCCATTGGATGCTGATTCAAAAGTGCTTCTCCCATTTGCTGGAGGCTTCGACCGAGTAATCATTGACGTCCATTACTATAATCTCTATTCGGATATGTTCAACAGCATGAACGTGCAACAGAACATTGATTTCATTAATAACCAGAGAGCTTCAGATCTTAGCGGCGTCACCACAGCCAATGGCCCTCTCAGCTTTGTCGGTAAATACTAAATAGATCTTCCATTTGAGATTCACATCCACATAATGCCGTTTTTTGTACTGAGGAATTTGTGATGGGCTAATTTCGGCAGGGGAGTGGAGCGCCGAGTGGACCGTACAGGGAGCGTCTAAGGAAGATTACCAAAAGTTTGCCCAAGCCCAGCAGAACGTGTATTCTCGTGCAACTTTTGGATGGGCTTATTGGGCCTACAAGTGCCAATATGGACATTGGAGCCTCAAGTGGATGATTGAGAACGGTTATATAAAGCCCTAGTTTAGCAGCTTCAGCTTCCTACCTTGCTTGAATAATAATGCTTCTGCTTAAGCTTACCCTTTTCGTCTTCTGTATGCTGGCTGGCAAGTGTACTGACGGAGATTATCAGAAGCAATTTGAATTACTGGTCAATAATAAATAATTAATTAATCAAATGCGAACTTGTTTTTCACTAATTTGTTCAATGAAAATCATGCCATGCAATCATAACGAAGTTCAAAGTAGGAGCACGAGTTAAATTAGTCTTAGACGAACTAGCGCAGTTCAAGTGATACCATTTGCAGAGTCATTATTAATTAGTATTAGATAAACTAGTGCATTATTAGTACGTATGAGCTAATTAAGATTTAAATAAAATATTATCCACCCAAAAGAGAAAATAAATGGAAACATCGAAAGTCAAATTGCCTTCACTCTCAAAATTCATTCGATCACACTAGCAAATTAGGGACCAAATTTTACGTTAATTTCAGTTGCCTCCTACGTACGGAATAGAGCAAGATATTGAAAACTACAGATGTCCAAAGTCTACCACTTCTTTTAAGTTTTAGCACAAAGTCTTAAGAACTAGCAGAAAACTACAAATGACTTTCAGCTTTGTCCAAGTCAACCATGTAGAGGGACCGTTTTTAATTTTTATTTTTCTTATTAATTGCATCATATTTTAAAGAACTATTTATAAGAAATGAGTCCATAAATCTAAAAATTAAAATAATACAGAAAATAAATAGTAATGTAAACTTGGAGTTTACACCGACGTTGTGGTAATGTATGATCACTTAAACTTGGTTAAGATCCTGAAATTATAGTGGTCCAGCGGACTAGTGACTAATACTACTCGGTATTCATTACCGGAGTTTACAGGGAGAATAGATGAGGATACCGTAGTTTTTTTACCCAAAGCTACGTACGGATGGTCTTTGATACTCTTAGCTTGGCACCATATATCTCTGTGAAACAAGGGAATCAAAATGTGAGATTAGGTGAGGAGTGAAATGGAGCAAAGCATGAAAAAAGAGAGAGCATCTTGTCAATTATATTATGGGGAAGATGAGTGTAGGACAATTACCCCAATGCTCCCTCTGCTTTTTATGTTTGGTAGGAGACATCAATTATGCCCCTTTCCAATATCTCCATATCAAAACCCACACTCTACTGCTTCCTCTTCTTGGGTTAACAATTATAACCTTGTTGACTATCCACTTAATCATCTTCGTCGGCTTCGACAGCACAACCATATCCTTGTAGTAGGAGTTTCTCACTTTCATCATTCTTAACTTTTGTGTCAATTCATTACCACTTGCTTTTCTATCTTAATTCATATATCTTTCATTCCTAATTTGCATCGCATCTGCTTCTTCACTCTTTTACATTCATTTACATTTCAATGCTAAATCATATAAATATATATATTAATTTTTTTATAATCATATAGCTAATCAGCAGAGGTCAGTATTTTAATGTTAGGAAACTATATGATTTTTTTAAAAAAGGAGGAGATTAATTATACAAAGCCAGAATTGAAAAGTGAAGAAAAAGAGAAGTGTGATAAAGACGGAGCACCTATTAGGAATGAACGCCTATAAATATAATTGAAGGAGTTGATGTTGATGGCTGCATCTCATCTCATGGACCATACCACATCCCTACATTGGTTGTTTGGACGGCCCCATCAAATTATTGTATTTTTCTATTTCCATTTTTTTAAAGAGACCAGAATGCCTGCCTACAATTATTGTTGAAAACGTACAATAGAAGGAGTATTTTAAATTGAGAAGAAATGAAATATATATACATACGGAAGCAATCGGGGAGAAAGACAAGTTCATACGACGGAGACAGATGAGGAATGGTGGAATGAATGAGGGGGTAAATTTGTTTCTGAGATATTGAATTTTCAACACAAAATATGTAAAAAGGAAAAAAGAGACGGTAATTAAGTTCCCTCGGACACTGGGCGAACAGATGATGAAGGAGTGTGAACCGCTCACTCAACCTCAACCGTGATTCATGGTGTGGTGCCGGGCCAATACAATACCCACCAATGCTCGTGCTCTTGCTATTCCTCCTTCACTTTTTATTTTTATTTTTTTTATGTTAATATAATAAAACACTTAATTTCCATCCCCCAAAAGAAATTATGAAATTATTGTCTACAAATTAAACTATTTGTTTCGCTATAAAGCATAATTAGTATTCCGTTGGAGGAATTAACAATATGATAGAATTAATTAAGACGCCTTGTAGAGTTTACGAATGGTAAAACCCCTACTCGCTCGTTCAACTAATTACTTATTAATTGTTTGATTACAACAAGATCATCCTGATAGAGTAACAGTACTTCTCTCTCTTCCCGTATTGTTTTTTCTTCGTTTAAAACTCAATCCCAGTCATCTAACTGATAATATCGGTCGACATTCGATTTCGACGCCACTTACATTGTGCTATCAACTAGAATGCTTTTTAAGATTCCTTCCTTCGTGAGATAGTCAACATTTATCTCCATTCCATTTCATTTCACACTGTACGTCCAATCAATCAACTTTCTATAACTTTTGGGCGGTATAATTTAACCCATGACAATCTTAGTTAGTAACTGCACCTTATTCCTATTCCTGTAGCCATATCAATGTTATTTTCTACATTCACAGACCTATCATTTTAAGGTTTTCAAAATAACAAGGTTTAGAAATGTGCGTAACATATGCGACCTAGCTCCAATAAATTTATTACGTTAATAAGTGTCCCCCGACAAATGCCAAAACTGACACCGTCTAGGTTTGCAAAGTGAATTAATATGTACAACTGATTAAGATTTTTTTTTTTTTTTTGTTCCTGTGCCAGCAATGATCTAAAATATTAATTCATAAAATATCCCATAATACCAACTTAATTTGGGAAATAAATTTTTTATTTGTACACCAACGGCGTTTCGTTACTGTTCAATTATTGCTCTCTCTCTCTCTCTCTCGCTGAGTTTTGAGGAAGAGGATGCGTGACGTGGTCAAGTAGCACTCGATGGTCCCAAGCAACGGCCCAGATTCGCTCAGAGTCGTCACGCATCCCGTTTATCTTTCACGCCCCAGTTCCCACCTTCCGTTCTCACACAAACACTCACTCCCTCTCGCCGTGAGTTTGTGTGAGCTTTCTCTCCCTCTTTCTCTCGTCGGTAGCGTTTATTTGGATTTTTGCAGTGCGCGTCTATGAACAGTCTTTGAAACCCAACTCCGGAAGAAGAAGATGTTGCTTGGAAAGCGCCCTCGGCCATCGAATATGAGAAGAACAACGAGCATGAGCGGGATAAGCCTGGACATGCAGGAGGAGGTAAGCAACGTAGAAGCTGATCAGCAACCGTCGACTGATCCTCAGGATGGAACCGAGAGTGCAGACAGATCGGTGGCTCATATGGAGCCGTCTCCCGGGGCGAGGAGTAATCAATTTCAAAACCATAGAAGTAAGTCCGCCCATTTTATAGAGACACCTCACTTCCTTCGGACTTGTGGCCTGTGTAAACGTCGTTTGGCACCTGCTCGAGACATCTACATGTATAGGTAATATAACCCAATGATATTCCACAGATTTCTTAATTTCTGATCTCTTGGTACTGTTGTGTAATTATTTAGAGGATGTAGTTATGGTTTACTAATTGAAATAAAACTATTTACAATGTTTACAGGGGCGATGCCGCATTTTGCAGTTTAGAGTGTAGGGAGCAGCAGATGAAACAAGACGAGAGAAAAGATAAGTGGAAGGTGGCCTCCAAGAAAGAAGATCCTCACGCTTCACCACCTAAGGCCACCTCCGAGGCCTCCACTACAAGTGAAACCATTGCCGCTGCTTGAACCGACGGTTTCAACATTTTCCCAATAATCACAACCAATACTAATTTCATAAAAGAACAAGGCAACCCCCATCTCCTCACTTGCCCCGTTCATGTCTCCCTGCGCTTTCTAATTCTACTTAAGTACTTAAGATCATTATGCCAGAAATTGTACAAAAAGATGCGGTTGCTGTATTCGATCTGTATGCGAATGGTAATCTTTGAATCTCGAATTTTCGATCCATAATTCCATATCTATATGTGATACGCATCTTCTTCTTCTTCTTTTCTTCCTATTCTTCTTCCCTACATTTTTTTTATTAGCTAGGTTTTTACTGTGAGAATATATAGTCTCCCTTTTTTCAACCCTTAATTCCTGTCACAATTAAAACAATATTTTCTTTTTCTTTTGATCTTAAGCTAATGAAAAACGAAAAAAAATCTGTATTTTTATGACAAGATTAACAAATAATAAAGAGAGAAGCAGCAGAAAAAACATAAAAGAATATAAAGTGTTTCAGTCTGTAGATTATTACGTTCAGAGGCAAAGATCCAAACTTCAGAGAAAATCTGGAGTTCGTGGGCGTAACTTATTTTTGCACATATATATAGTAAGTAAAAAAAGAAGAAGCAAAAATAGAGCATATCAAGAACCACCGACTCTTTCAGCATTTAAGATCACTTAACTTGCTTATGATTTAATGACTAGGGTTTTACCTAGTCAATGTATTTTTTTTTCTCGATATTTTCTATTGAAGGCTATATTAATTGTTTTACCAACGCAGTTAGAAAGCGTCGAATTTAACATGCTATGTTTGTTAATAATTAATGCGTCATCTTCTACTCTAATTCAAATGATTTAAACAAGAATCTGCAATGTTTGATAATTATTTCGCATGATCACTCCAATATTTCATCGCCCTCCAACTGAGTGGTAGATCTGAGGCCTACGCAAGCAAGCACAACCCTTTCCTTTTCCTCCCAAAATTAATATATAAAAAAAGGAAATACATGAATGAAGGAGACTTGAAGGCACATCAATTCACCTAAAGATGTGGGAACTTTGTTAGGTGATGTCAAGAAGCACTCTCTTTTCTTGAACTACTTTAATTTTCTCTGTTATATATCTGTTCCCCTCCCCCTTAGATTCTTTATGTTTTATTTTTTATTTTTTACTGGAGCCATGAAAACACCACTTACGATATGAAATCGTCGTGGCCCTCCATGTTTTAATAATTAGTATTTTATGGAAAATTAAAATAATATTCCTACTCCCACTGACGCAATGGAAAAATACGACGTGTGAAAAACTGTTCGGGGTCCATGCACTTTGAACATTTAAACAGAAAAGAAATGAAATCATGCCGGGAATGGCAGCCCAAAAAGCGAAGAAAGGATTAGTCCCCGTTAACAGGCATTTTCTCTTTTTTCCACCCGTTCTGGGCAAAATCCAGCGATGAGAGCTGAGCGAGTTAATCTTAAACAGAAAAAACCAAGTGAAGGCGTTGGGATGTTCGAATAATAATTCATCAGTAAAGGTTGTTTGTGTCATTTTTTATTTGAAAGCATAGGACAAGCAAATTAATTATATGAGAATTGGTGAGAGGTTGAGATTGGTTTGGAATTTGAAGCATGTAGAGTGGAACAATTATAATTATTAGTGAAGCAGACCGATTTGGGGTTATGTGTTGATTGGGGAGGGGGTGAAAGGCATTGGCGTGGAAGAAGCAGAGAGGTGGGGTCCTTGAAATACACATAAAGTCACCACTCTTTTTTGTCACACACACTGCAGGGACCACCCACTACACTTGCCCATCCTGGCATCCTCCATAGCTACATTTCAAGTATCAAAGAGGTCCCCCTCTCCCCCTGTTTACCCTGCTCGAATAAAGGCAGATTCAATCAGTGATTCTCTTCTCTCTCTCTCTCTCTCTCTCTCTCTTTTTGGTGGGGAAAAAAAGAAACAGAGAAGGAGAGATAAAAAAAGGTTTTGACACAGTAGAAGTGGCAATAAAGATGGTCAATTTGTATTAGAGTTTAGAAGATACCTAGTTCGAAAACCACACGATCTCAGTTGAAAATGGGGTCCAGACAGCATATTCTGCGGGGAAAACAAGATCTCATAATTATATTCAGGTAGATTTGGGGATCTCGAGTTCAACATCCATTCAGATTCTGTTTGGGCGATTTATATATGTGTGTTCGGTACAAGTTAAAACTTAAAACAAGTTTTCGTGAGAATCCATGTCAGATCCACCCAAAAGGATTAACAATCAAGTAGTATTTTTGCCAATGTACAGTTCCTTCATGAAAACGTAGCTGCGGTTACCTTACAAGGAAACCCATAAGTCATAACCAAACTGTACTTTTCTTTACATAAGACGTTTACAGGGTTATGGTCTGTTTAATTTTATCATAACTAATTTTAAAAAAAAAACAATAATATAGGGAATTAAGCGAAGAGGAGCATAAAGTATATTGTTAAATTTATATATTTTTATTCTGTTAATTACTTTATTTCACTTTTATCGAAAGGTTGCTGAAGTAATCAGGCGCTAAAGAAAAAAAAAAGCCATCATCCATCTTGATTGATGGTATACATATTTAAAATAAAGCTGCATATAAACCAAGGAAAACAAGTATAATTTAATTAAGTTCATATGCGTGACGTCAGATTGTGCAGATTTAAGAATTTGATGCTAAATTTATCAATGTTTAAGAAATCTTAAGCATATTCAAAGCTTCAACTGTCTCCACTTGGGCGGACTGGAATATTATGGATTCTAATTAAGGCCATTTGTTTAATACTTTTGATTTTCATCTTTCTGTTTTGTGATTGAGATTCAGTAATTAAATTAAGATTATGTTAAAGGTCTGGCATTTCTGAGTTTGTTGAGATTTGAAAGGGTCTTCCCAACCACCCTCTTTCCCCTCTTCAACCTTTCATATTTGGACAATTCTACCACGTTTATCTTACCTTAAATTCTAAGTGTTATAATATTGCATATATCTACTTCAATCAACACATGGTAGCTACATGCCTACATATTGAATTTGATCAGTTAATTTAATTGGGAAGGGACCAAATTATTCAGGCAATATGAAAATTAATTTGGAACATAATCATGATATCTTATTTTAAAAAGGTATAACAAAAATATAATATTTGGGCTAAAAAAATTAAATTATAATTTGCTGTATATCTATAAATGAACATGAGTTTGTGATTTTTTTTAACATAACTATTATTAGCATATGTGAGTCTTCAATATTTTTATGATAACATTAGAGTATAATATTCACATAAAAGAGAAAAACATTGATTTGTACTTTCCCACTATCATGGCATAGTGTTGGAGTAAAAGGCATTTTAACGTCCATTTATTTATTTATTCTTTTGAAAAGAACAAACCTGAAAGAAGAAGGGACAAGAGAAATTAATTGGTACTGCAAAGACTAAAGACGACTCAGCTAATCTCAATAAGGAAACCAACGTTGGGAATTGGGATCCCAAAACAAAAAGAAATGATGCAAAATTGGAGATGCGGGGTATCGATCCCCGTACCTCTCGCATGCTAAGCGAGCGCTCTACCATCTGAGCTACATCCCCCTTGGTCGTCGGATGCCGCAAGTGGAAACTAGGAAAGCTCCTTGTCTTCGCAGTTGTTGATTACCCCCACCAAATGTCAACCAAACAATAACAGTGGGTCTTCCACATTCCGGTTTAACCACTGGACTCAGATAGAAGGAAAACAAAAAAGAAAAGGAAGGAGGGAACTAAAAGCTACCCATCACAATCATGGTCGAAAATGGGATAGGTAGTTCACGTGATGGTCCAATGATGGATTGGTAGGGAACAAATGCGTCAGACTCATTGAAGGAGTTATGTTTTGGTGCTATGGGGGAGTGATGTTGAAACAAGGGGAGTGTCCATAATGGTTCCTCGCAGAATGCCGCCTAAAGGGTTATTTTTCATTGCTGGTACGAAGTTGTGGCTTCCTACACTAATAATGCAGTTGTGACTCTGAGTGGGTGCGATTTCAATTGAATACATTTCATTATGGTCCCCTTTCTTGAGGGCGATATCATTGTTTCCGTTATTGCTTTCAACATTATCGCATAATTAAAGTTGTCCATACTTCAGTAGCATACTGGTCCTACATCCCAGAAACAAGTCTTAACAATTTAAATGGAACCCATAAGAAAGAGTTCCGAGAGTATGGTATAAACAAAAAAGGAATGAATACAGAATTTGAAGATAGCAACAACAGATAATAAAATGGTTTCCTTTCATTAACATTATTGATCGGCTACAACCTCATTTTTTTTTTCCTAGAAAAAATAAATTTGGTTATATAATTTGATCAGTTTTATTAGCAACAAAGCAGGACACAACAAATGTACATATCTATCTTCATTTATTGACCAAACTTGTGCATTGGGAACTACACCTTTGGGATAACGCCCCACTAGAGTCTCGTAACGAGTCTGAAACCCTGAATTTCTACGGTTTCTTTCACTGTCGAATGAATTCTATGGGATATAAGGGGAGCTGAAACGTTAGGGTGCGTTTGGTTTGCGAAAACGTTTTCTGTTTTCATTTTCTGTTTTCATTTCTTGAAAACAGTTTTCATTTTCTAGTTTTCATATTTCTGAAAATACGTTTGGTTTGTGTTTTCATTTTCACTATTTTTTAGTTATATTGTTGTATTTTTATTTTTACTACTTTATAATTATATAAATAATAAAATATTGTATATATAATTCAAAATAATTATGAAAATTCCATCATTGCAATGCACTGTAAAATTGAAAATTCTGAAAACGTCTTTTTGGTGTTTCCAGAATTTTCAGAAATTCAGGAAACATTTCCTGAAAATGAAAACAAAAAACAGTAAACAAACGCGTTTTCATGTCTGTTTTCAGTTTTCAGTGAAAATGAAAACTGGAAACAGGCAAACCAAACGCACCCTTACTTTTTCATTCTTACTTTTGTCCTCTTTAAAGTGAGCGCAAGGCAACATTGTATATCAATTCTGTACGGATAGCACTGATACCTAACTGGCAAGTAAACTAGTTGCTCAAAGGGAAACTTCACCCTTAAAATGTATTCAGAAAACCCCCAAAGAAGGGAACGAACCCAGAGTAGACCCTATAACAACAACAAAAATCTCAGCACAATACGATTTCTTCAGTTTGATAGAAAGGCTAAGGAAGATAAACATCAATTAAACACTAAATACATTCACAATCTTTATATGCAACTGCTTAGAGTACAGAAGATCGACTGCACTAAAATAAGCAGCCTACACATGAGGGACCGCTCCCACCTAGAAGTAACTCACACATTCTCCAAATTTAACATCTGGTGAATCATAAGCTAACAAACATATTCCTAAACCAAAGGGCGAATGAATTTTTCTGAACTTCCGGCTTCAAAGTCCACATCCATTTCTCTTTCTCCTGCTTCACTTGTACTCCAAAATCATGTTATTCTCAGGAGCCAATCCCACACAAGCCCTCAGAATGTTTTCCAGCATAGCTCGCTGCTTTGACAACGCATTCACCACTGGTGTACCCGGTGGGACCTGTAATTGATGCCCAAACACCATTTATTTATATCACCAACTTTTGAGGAAATTAAAGTAGAATATGTATATAAAAAAGACAAGAAAAATAAAAAAGGAAATAGATCACTGATTGAAAATGAAAATGATTCAACGATATGATATCAGTTGTACTTCCTTTCCCCAGGGCAATGCTTAACCTTAGCTTCTCCAAGCGCATCTAAGCATGTGCATAAGCCAAATCGAATCACAGCTATATTATATACTCACCAGAGGGGCCTTGGTGAGGTAACTGAGGATGGTGGCAACGGGGTGGAAAGAGTGGAACTTGCCCTGCAGGACTCGTAACGCACTCTGAATCAGAAGGCTGTATATGATAGAAGAGCTTGGACATTAACAAATGAAATAATTAACCAATGCATTCAGTGTTACGGACCTCTCCTTCAGCTTTGAATTGGATGCGAGTGCTAAGCTCAGCAAGAAGGACCAAGTCCAAGATGATCGGAGCAGCCAACAGGGAATCCTCACACGTGTTGTGCATCACGATTGTGTTCTTTCCACCCATAAATATCTCCGAAGTATACTCGTCCATGGCTCTCTTGCTGTCCCCCACGTAAGGCACATACTGCACAAGTAAAAATCAGAGAATTGTGTCAGATTGAGACTCGACAAACAGAGAGAAGGTAAAGCAAAAACTACCTTAATGACGACGACATGGTCTGGATGCTCTCCGGCCTCGTAGAGAATGGCGTTGCTGTTGACCATATCATCAACAACGTTGCTCTTGGAGATTTCCTTGGAGCGGAAGGTTTGTGGAGCAGAGAGATTCATACCATCGTTGTTTCCCAAATGATTGTAACTCACAATTGATGTGGGCTGTCAGTCCTCACCAAGACAACTGAAATTAGTAAACTTCTTTTTTCGCCAGAAAAAAAATCAGCAAATGCTTTAAACGTACAAACAAAGAATTCGCTGTCTTATACAAAAGTAGCACTCAGATATGACATTCTCATATAAGAGTGAGTAAACTAAAGCCATTAAAAAAGAAATTAAGCAGCAACTGTAATAATTGATGTACCTTGATACCAGCCCCCACAAGGAAGTCCACCAACACAGATTTCATTTTAGTCTGACCGCTCTTAAAGTCATCTCCACCAATCAAACTGTTCCTCTTCATGGCCAAATCTATAAGCCCTGATCATATAATTAGAAAAGATCACAAACTTCGTTAAAAATTCAAAAGGCCGCGAAGCTTTTTTCGTACAACTATCAACTATCAACCAACCTGGGACAAAAGTGTTCTGAGGGCTTCCATTGATGAAAGGAACATTTTCTAGAACACAAGCCAAGGCATACAAGGTGGAAGGAGATATCTCAGCCTCGTTCCTGTCCAAGGCAGCTAAGAGGTTTTCTATGGTGTCGTTCAGTCCCACAACCACATTGCTGTACCTCTCTGTATTGGCAGTCCAGAGCACAACGACCTTGTCCACCTTGTTGGCTTCCTTAAACTCCCTTCATATAATATAGGTGACCATTTCATGAGTTTCTAACTACATATAGTACTGGTATAGTGTTCGTTAATTAGTCACGAAGTAATTAGAATAATGTTGCCCTCACTTGATATCTTTGATGATTTGTTGGACTTGTTCTTTCTTAGTCCCCTTGATGACGTTGTTTGCGCGTTCACCTTGGTTGGCAGCAATGAAATCCGGGTAATAGATTCCAGGGAGTGGAACCATGGATTCCATGGTGGGTCTCAACTGCTTCTGCAGGTCAATGTCAAAGACCTGAGCCCTGGCCATGGCATCGGCAAGATTCA
The DNA here is from genome assembly GCA_037074535.1 of Gleditsia sinensis. NCBI lineage: Eukaryota > Viridiplantae > Streptophyta > Magnoliopsida > Fabales > Fabaceae > Gleditsia > Gleditsia sinensis. The sequence continues at coordinate 1,483,324 of CM073464.1, read as the reverse complement.
TGTCACTAATATCCCATCCCCCAAAGACAATGTCGTCTGGGTTCACCTGCATATAGATTAAAATGGAAGATCGAATTTTTAATTAAATGTCGGAATAAAGTGCGAAAATAAGATTTTGAGTAAGGATAACCAAATAAACAAAGTGGGGAAAACGGGGCATGGGGCCGGGCTGGGTAGGGGACTATCAATACCATAGGGAGCAGGCTTCTGAATGGGGCATAAATTTCCTCGCCATTGAAAGACCCAACTCGAATAGCGGATGCCTGAGTCAGAGAGCCAAAGTAATTGGCTTGTTGAATCTTTTCCTTTGTTGCCCAAGAAATACCCCTGCCAATTCAACGGACCCGGAAATTATTAAAATACTTTTTATCCATTTTGAAAATCTAGTACAGCCAAAAGATGAGAGTTACTGTCTGTTGGCAATGACGCCACCAGTGAGGGTGGAGCCGTTGTTTCCGCCCCATCCCACGAGCATTACCCTAGAAAATGAACAACCAATTAAGCCCAAATCAAGGATAAAGAACTCAAACACCGGCAAAAATGCATTTATAGATTATTGAATCAAAAAGATGAAGAAGGATTTGGGAGATAACCCTAATTTTGGGACATGGGTGTTGGTTTTAAATTCGTATTTGAGGGTCTTAGGCTTGACAATCCACTGATAAGTGCCATTCCTGTTCTCATGGACAAGCTCGGTGGTTTCGTAGTTGTACACAGATTGAATCTCATCGTCTGTGTACACCACATTAGGACTCTCAACCTTAAAACTCTCAATGAACATTTTTGCAGAGAAAGGATTGGAGCCGAGGGAGAAGACGAAAGAAACAATTTAAGAGGCTGTGGGGAAGAAAGGGGGTTGTTGCTGTCCTTCCCTAGAAATAACAACAGCCTGTGACTCCTCACATGGCTAGGGCAGGGGATTATATAGGACAAATTTAGTCGTGTTGTAATAAATGAAAATATTTATTGAATAATTAATATACTAATTAATAAATTTTATTTTATGATATATTCATATTTTAATACAAATAAAAAATAATTAAACACAGTATGAATGTATAAAATGAATTAAATTTTATAAAAACTAAATTTTTTCTACAAAAAAATACGTCTAATGAAAAATAGTAATAATTAAAAGAATTTTTATTTGAAAAATTATATGACTTAAAATAAAATAAAAAATAGTATAATAATTGCAACGATTAAGCTCATTCTATAATATTTGTAAAATATTACTATTATTATATATAGTGAAACAGCGACTGTGATGGAACACGTGGCGGATATTGAGTGGGTGACGGATCCATCGGGCATAATATTGGTGCTGGGTAAAAACTGAAAAGAGTAGCTCGGCCATGCAAAAAATGGAAGAAGCCCCCGTCATGTGCGAGGGAGGTGCAGTTTTGGAAGGATTCAATTTCAATTGTGTATAGTTGGGGCTGTTTCTGTTGAGAAATGTGGGGTCCAACTCTGAAAGTTAAGAGTCAATGAAGTGAGCGCGGGCCCGAGATAGGTGCGTTTTTGGACTACTCCTTCACTGACGTGCCTTTTCAGTCGGGCGTGTACGCCAACAAGATCTGACAGGTGTCCGGAGACACGTGGTATGATTTTAAAGAAGAAGGCTTGATGAAAAGCCAAGTACAAGTGTAACGGTGAACTCGGTAGGATGAGATGGACGACATGGACGAGTGACCTAAACCACGTTAACTTTTTTCTTAAAAAAATAATAATAATAATTCATCTTTTTAAATTTTAAAATTATTATATAAAAACATCGATTAACTTTTCGTCAATATGACCCTCACATTCTCAAATTTACATCAAATTCTATTCTTCTAAATGTAAAAGTATTTTATAAAATAAAATAAGTTGATATATATTTTTATGTCATATAATTTTATGTTCTAGTATTTTTAAAAATATAAAATATTCAAATATATATATCACATAAGTAAATCATATAGCATAAAAAATCATAAATTAATTAATTTGTTTTAGATTTTAAAATATAAAATACAATAAATTTTTAATACTCTGTCGAATATATGTATGCAAACATTCATATATATATCTGTAAAATAAATCAATTCAATTTGTTTTAAATTTATTTTATCTTAAGTTTAATTTATACAACTATTGAGAAGATAAAAATTATTACATATATACCAATGTCTACTACATATATGTATGCTCTTTTCTCTCGTACCAATAATTGGCAGATTAATGAGTGCATATTGTTGGGAATTTCCACACTTCTTGTTGCGAACGAATTTAGAAAATCTGAAAATAGTTATAGATTTTTAAGATCTATATGAAGCCAGTATAAGTAAAGAAAATACCGAAAATAGTATGATTAATATAAATATTCAGAGACATATATAGCTAGAAATGAATAGTAGTGAAAGCAGCCGAGGGGGGAAAAAAAAGAATGGAGTAAAACAGGGGTCACATCACATTGAGAGAACAATATTGCAGTATCCAAAGGAGGAGATGATGAATGGAGTGGAGAGCAGCAGGAAAACGGTTTTGTGGTAACATGATGTGGGAAGGTGTTGAATTGAATCCCTCACAGTCAGATGAATCATGAATGGAGTCGTGGGTCGTAGGCAGAAAACAAAAACTAGACAATAGTTTACAAAAGCTACTATAAATACATCCGACAATATGAGATTGGCAGTCAATTATTCATAATTTTCTATGAATTAGTTATATGTTATATAAGCTAGCATATCTTTTTAAAATAGCGAAAATAGCTTAACGCGTTTGAAGGTAAAACCATTTATATTTTAGAAACCTTCCAACTTTGGGCTTCGGGAATACATTCACATTTCACATATTATTTTTATGGACACTAGTTGGTCCACCTCAAAGCCTCCAAACACTAAAGATCAAGCTCTTGAATTATTAATCTAATGTTGAGCTTATAAATAAATAATTATATGATACAAGCTGTCAAATAAAATTAAATTTAATTAAAGTGATCAATTAAATTTTTGATAATTTAGCTATAATATATCTAATAAGTTGTAGACCTTTAATGTATAAAAATTTATCGAGTAATTTTTATTTTATGATGGGTAAAATAAAAATATTAAAGATAATTAAAAATTATTTATATATATTATAATTATAGTCCTCATATCACACGTAACATATCACATATATTTTAATTTTTATTTTATAATATCTCATCGTCGAAAATAAATCATAGAAAAAAGTTAAAGGGTTCTCTAATAAATACGTATTGACTTAGAAGATCAACCGCATGACTCTAAATATTAATTGAATTTTATCGATTTAGATACGCTTCCGTATCTTTGTCTTTGTTTCTTGATAACTTAACATGAATAATTTTATATTTTGAGTGATGGTTTTCACCAAAATAAATTTTCTAATAAGTGGTATCAAAACATTTTCATATTGAATCATTGAGAACAAACAAGGAACAAATTTGGATTAGAGACTAATTTTAGTTTTTGGATATTCTTAAATTTAATAATTAGGGTATTGGTGATATTGAATTTAAAAATAATTAAATTCAAATATAGATTTGACTTCTTTGATTACATTTAAATATTATGATTGTATTGCCAAATTTTATACTTAATTCGATTATTGAAAGTGATTTAAGGTTATATTTGAATTTTATAAGAATTATTGTATAACTAATTCAATTTTAGTACTTTTGAATAAGATATTTCATGTTAATGGATATATTGTTGCTATGTTGACTTTTGTTTTTTGGAATATTCAGCAAATTCAAGAATAAAGGTGGTTGCGGCCGTCATCGAAGGTTTAGTTGTAACATCCCCGATTTTCTCTTATGTTACTAATTGAAATTTATTTTTTTCAGAGAGGAGAACAGATTTTGGATCTCATGGGAGGATTAACTTATTTGACTTAAGTCAAATAAGATAGTAAGAATGGTTAAAATGGCATTTAATTTATAGAAAATAAGAGGATGGTATTAGTATAATTATGGATGGTGGCAAGGGTATTTTGAAGATAAGGAGGTGGTAGGTAGGGGGTAAGAAGGTAAAAAAATAAGGGGATGGCATTAGTGTAATTATGGATGGTGGTAAGGGTATTTGAGAGAAAAGGAGGTGGTAGGTAGGGGGTAAGAAGGGAAAAACATAAAATAGAATTAAATAATAAAAGATAAGAAGGAGAAAGGGGAAGTGACGGAGGGGAAAGAGAAGAAAAAAAAAGGAGAAGAAAAAAAAGAAAGAAGAAAAAGAAAAGGGAAGAAGAGAAAAGGGGAAGAAGAAGAAGAGAAAGAAGAAGAAGAGAAAGAGGAAGAAGAGAAAGAGGAAGAGGAAGAAGAAGGAGAAGGGAGAGGGAAGAGAAATCAAGAAATCAAGCACCGGATTTACTGGAATTTGAGGTAGGATTAACATCTTCTAATACATTTTTGTACAAAATTATATATACATTTTCAGATTTGTTTAGATATAATTTTGGATAACATGTGGTCTGGATATTTATATGAAATTCTGTTTTGGATATTTGGACATGCATATGGGTGTATGGGAGTATATAAAAGAAAATCAAAGGAGAAGATAAATTAAGCTGAATTTCGGAATAATTGGGGTAGCTTCGATTTTTGGAATTATGGGAAAATTCAGAAAGGATTTTAAAGAAATGGTCAACATATGAATTGTAGATATATGTCTCACGAATCTATAGGCTTTGAAATTGCTTGATTTGGAGACCATATGAGGGAGATATGGTTGATTAATTGAGCAAAAATCGGAATTCAGGATAGTAAAATTAAGTGTTTTATTTTTAATTTTTTGGGAATAAACCATAAAGAATTTGAAGAAATGATAAACATAGAAGTTGTAGATAATTGTCTTAACTTTTTATAGCTTTGAGATCACCTCAATCGAAATTCATATGAGGGAGATATGATTGAATAAGAGAAAAAAAGGTCACAGAATACGTCCAGGCCGTGTTCTGAGTTATTTCAACACGGGTAGGCCGTGTTAGGTGCTGGTTTATTATTTTTTTTTATTGTTTTTCTACCTAAAAATAGTTTTATTTGTTGAAATATTTTTAGAAGACAAATGTCCAAGAAAATTACCCTTTTCTTTATTTGATTCAAAATTTATTATATTGGACATTTAATATGTGATGAATAATTATTAATTGTTGGATATGAAAATTATGCATGTTATTTTATGAAAGAAATTGAATGGCAAGCGTAAAACTCATGGCGAGTTGCTTGATAATTATGGCAAGAGTAAACCTCATGGCGAGTTGCTTGATAATTTTACATTCTATTTGATGAATATGTATTAATATATATATGTATTTATATGTATGAATGAATATCGACGAGTTGTATGGCTTGTGACAGTACCGAGTAGGGGACACCCTATTAGCCTGAGTGAGCCAAGGGAGGGCCGCTCCAACTGGGTGTCAGTAGTAATGTGAGGAGGCAGGAGGGTGATGTACTCACATTCCCCGATCACTTATTGTGACTGTAGTCGATTGGTCACTATGCATATAGCAAACAAGTAAATTAAAAGTCGTGATAGGGCTGAGCATTAGAAAAAAAAATGGACTTTTGGTGCATGAGTAGTATGATAATTATGCATAAACAAAAATTATGATTTTATCTCAAAATTTTGATATTTTTCTGTAGCTTATACAGCTGAACATAACTCTTGTTTTCTCATCATATTTTATTTATGTTAAGTCTATTGGGAATCTTTGTTCTCACTATTATTGTGGTGTTATGTTCAGATAAAAAAAAATGAGATGCGACACAAAATGACGTTACTGATGGTGATCTAGATGTCAGCACCACCTCCTCACCCTTTGTATTTTAAGGGTGAAGTGCTGTATAAAGACTCTTATTTATGTACTGAAATGTTGTATTATATAAATATAACATGTGTAAGGTTTGTAATGTATATGTAAACATGTATATTGTGTTTGAAATGTTGTATTGAATAATTATAACATGTATGAGGTTTGTAATAAATATGTATATATATATATATATATATATATATATATATATATATATTGTGTTTATACATATGGCGTATTTAACATGCGTAATCAAAAAAAAAAACCCCGAACGTTACAAAGTTGGTATCAGAGCAGTCGATCTTAGGCGACCATGGGGTGGGTGGTCACCTAAATTGACTTAGAGGAGTCTTGAATAGTTATGTGGAAACGTTGTATAAGGTAGCAGATAAATACAGTAGGAAAGTACTACTATTTCCTATTTATAATTTGTGTAGTGTGATAACTACTGTAAAATTTTAAACTGCTGTTGAGTTTAATCACCTCAATAGTGACTAATATTTTTCTTTACAAATACAGTGAGTTATGGCACCACCAAGAAAGAATCTGCCAGGCAGCGCAGATGCTACCTTAAATAACATAGCCGCAACTATTCAAACTCAGGCAGCTGCTACGAATCAGATTCTGCAGCATCTTCACAATATTAATAATAATGAAGAGGTTAGGGGAGATGAAAGAAATTGAAATGGGAACAGAACTGGAAATGGTAATGGATGGTCTGAATTTATGGGAACGCGGCCACCATCTTTTGTGGGTGCATATGACCCAATAGTTGCTGAGAGATGGCTGACGGAACTCGAGAAGATTTTTTAAGTTCTAAATTGTTCTGATGAGCAGAAGGTTAATCTTGGGACATATATGCTGAAGGAAGAAGCTGAATACTGGTGGAGAGGAGCCAAAGAGTTACTGGTAAATCAAGACAGGGAAATTACATGGCACTTGTTCCGAGAGACTTTTCTGAACAAATATTTTTCCAGTAATGTGAGAGCTGAGAAAGAAATTGAGTTTCTTCAGCTTAGATAGGAAAATGGGACCATTGAGCACTATATTACCAAGTTTGAAGAACTGTCTAAGTTCTCAAGTACTTTGAAGAATAATCCAGATGAAGCTTGAAAGGCTGTGAAGTTTGAATCAGGACTGAACCCAGAGCTTAGAAATGCTGTGGTGGCATTAGAGATTCGGGAATATGCCCCGTTGGTAAATAAATGTTGGATGCTGGCGACAAGTCTAAAAGTAGTCGAGGATGAAAAGGAGAGGCGGACTCAATGGAAGCGAAAGAGAGAGTTCCCAGTTATGGATAGAAATACCAGACGGAAGAATATTATGAGAGGTAAACAACCAGCAATTGTGGAACCCAGACCTTTTCTGAAAAATCCGACAATGGGTTAGTGTGGAAAATGTGGGAAATTCCATGGGAATAATCCATGTTATTTTGATTCAGTTACTTGCTACCAATGCGGACAGAAGGGGCACGTGGCACGATATTGTCCACTGGGAAGAGGGAAAGGTATTGCACGAACACAACAAACAACAGGAAGAGTTTTCACCTTGAGTGGTGCTGAAGCAAAAACAGCTCCTGATTTGATGCAAGGTACGTGCCGTATCAACAATTTGTCTCTGAATGTATTGTGTGATTCTGGCGCGAGCCATTCTTTCATAGCAATAAAATGTGTGGGAAAATTACAACACTCTATTGCAGAGTTACCATATGAGTTAGTGGTGGTGACACCTATAGGAGGAAAAATAATTACCTCCTCAGCGTGTTTGAATTGTCCCATTGTATTGAATGACAGATCGTTTGTAGTGGATCTGATCTGTCTACCTCTGGACGGTATAGATGTCATCTTGGGTATGGATTGGTTAAGTCAGAATCGAGTCCTACTGGATTGCTGCAATAAAAATTTTGAGTTTCTCTCGGACCCACCGGAGGACCAAAAGTATAGCATTATTAGTACTCACCGACTCTATAAGGAGATGAGGGATGCAGATTTGAAATGTGTTTTCTTGTATACCATCAATCCGAGTGTGAAACAGGAATTGCTTGAGATTCCAGTAGTCCGTGAATTTCCAGAGGTTTTTCCCTCTGAAATTTCTGAACCTCCACCGAATAGAGAAGTGGAATTTTTCATCGATCTAGCACCAGAGGCGAGGCCTATTTCTATCACTCCCTATAGAATGTCTCCTGTGGAACTACAAGAGCTGAAGAAGCAGATAGAAGAGCTATTAGAAAATAATTTTATCAGACCTAGCGTATCACCTTGAGGAGCGCCTATATTGTTTGTAAAGAAGAAAGATGGCAGTTTGAGATTGTGTATTGATTACAAGCAATTGAATAAGGCAACTATTAAGAATAAGTATCCGTTGCCTAGAATAGACGATCTACTAGATCAATTAAAGGGAGCTACTATTTTCTCTAAGATAGACTTGAGGTCAGGATATCATCAGATCGGAGTTAAAGAAGAAGATATTCCAAAAACAACTTTCAGAACTCGATATGGACACTACGAATTTTTAGTCATGCCTTTTGGGGTCACCAATGCACCTGCAGTCTTTATGGACTATATGAATCGCATTTTTAGACCCTACTTGGATCAATTCGTAGTAGTGTTCATAGATGATATTTTAATCTACTCTAAGAGTGAGGAAGAACACAATCAGCATCTCCGATTAGTACTTTAGGTCTTGAAGGAAAAGAAACTTTTCGCTAAGTTGGAAAAATGTGAATTTTGGCTGGAAGAAGTGAAGTTTTTGGGTCACATAATTTCTAAAGATGGCGTGTCGGTGGATCCCAGTAAAACTGAAGCAGTGCTGAAATGGGAGAGACCTAAAACTGTGATTGAAATTAGAAGTTTCTTAGGTTTAGCAGGATATTACAGACGGTTTATACAGGGATTCTCTCAAATAGCTTTGCCTTTGACTCGATTGACCAGAAAGGGAAGTCTCTTTAATTAGACTGAAGAATGCGAGAATAGTTTCCAAGAGCTTAAAGTCAAATTGACTTCTCCACCTCTTCTAGTTGTTCCTAACCCTTCTGGATGCTTTGTAGTCTATACGGATGCTTCCAAGAAAGGTTTAGGTTGTGTTTTGATGCAAGAAAGTAGAGTAGTTGCTTATGCATCTCGACAATTGAGACCGCATGAGGAGAACTATCTTACTCATGATTTAGAGTTGGCTGCAATAGTTTTTGCCCTGAAGATGTGGAGACACTACTTGTATGGAGTTGTGTTTGAAATATACAGTGATCACAAGAGTTTAAAGTATTTCTTTGACCAAAAAGAATTGAATATGAGGTAAAGAAGGTGGATGTAATTCATTAATGATTACAAATTTGAATTAAAGTATCACCCAGGGAAGGCAAATGTAGTAGCTGATGCGTTGAGCTGGAAGTCGTTGCATTTAAGTCAAATACTGATAAAGGAAATGGAGCTAATTGAGGAATTCAGAAATTTGAAATTATCAGTTATGACTGTCCCGGGTAGTTTGATTGTTAGTGAATTAAGAATTGAAAGTGACTTGAAAACTCAGATTAAAGAAGCGCAGACACATGATCAATTTTTACAAGATCGAAGAGATCAGCCTGACTTTGCAATGTCAGAGGATAAAATTATTATGTACCAAGGCAGAACATGTATATCACAAGGAGAGAATTTGAAGGCTAAGATTCTGGTAGAATCTCATCAAAGTAAGTATACAATCCATCCAGGATCTACAAAAATGTATCAAGATTTGAAAAAATTATACTGGTGGCCAGGAATGAAGAGAGACATTGCTGAATATGTATCTAAGTGTCTGGTTTGTCAAAAGGTGAAGATAGAACATCAAAAACCTTATGGGATGTTACAACCTTTAGAAATCCCTGAGTGGAAGTGGGATAGTATATCTATGGATTTTATTGTCGGATTACCTAAGACTCAGACAGGTTATGATGCGATATGGGTAATAGTTGATAAACTGACGAAATCTACGCATTTTCTACCCATTAAGAAAAACTACTCGTTGAATAAGTTGGCCCAGTTGTATATGAAGAAAATTGTACGGTTGCATGGAAATCCTGATAGTATCATTTTAGATCGAGATCCTCGATTTACTTCCAGATTTTGGAGAGCACTACAAGAAGCTTTTGGTACTCGTTTGTGTTTTAGTACTGCATATCATCCTCAAACAGACGGTCAAACGGAGAGAACTATACAGACTTTAGAGGATATGCTAAGATCGTGCGTGCTAGAGCAAGGAAAAGGATGGGATGGATATCTGTCACTCGCTGAATTTGCGTATAATAACAATTATCATTCTAGCATCGAAATGGCACCATATGAAGCTTTGTATGGTAGGAGATGTAAATCGCCATTATGTTGGAATGAAGTGGGGGAGAAAAGGTTATTGGGGCCTGAGTTAGTGCAACATACTTCTGAGTAAATACAAATAATTCGAGATAAAATGCGAACAGCTCAGAGTCGACAAAAGAGTTATTTCGATAGGAGAAGGAGACCGATACAATTCCAAGAAGGTGAGCATGTGTTCTTAAAAATTTCTCCTACTACCGGAATTGGCCGAGCAATGAAAATTAAGAAATTAAGTCCGAGATATTTTGGACCATATCAAATTCTGAAAAGGATAGGGTCATCGGCGTATCAGATTGCACTTCCTACGCATTTTTCAAATCTGCATGATGTGATTCATGTTTCTCGACTTCAAAAGTATCTACCAGATCCATCGCACATAATTCAAGAAGAAATAATAATTGTAGACGAGAATCTAACCTACCGACCGAAGCCGATAGTAATTCTGGATAAAGATGTGAAACAGTTGAGAAATAAAACCATTCCATTGGTGAAGATAGGTTGGGAGAGTTTAACAATGGAAGAAGCCACATGGGAAAGGGAATATGACATGAGACAGAAGTATCCACAACTGTTTGAAGACAGGTAAACCTTGAATTTTGAGGTCAAAATTCTTTTTAGGGGAGAGAACTGTAACATCCCCGATTTTCTCTTATGTTACTAATTGAAATTTATTTCTTTCAGAGAGGAGAACAGATTTTGGATCTCATGGGAGGATTAACGTATTTGACTTAAGTCAAATAAGATAGTAAGAATGGTTAAAATGACATTTAATTTATAGAAAATAAGGGGATGGCATTAGTGTAATTATGGATGGTGGCAATGGTATTTTGGAGATAAGGAGGTGGTAGGTAGGGGGTAAGAAGGAAAAAAATTAAGGGGATGACATTAGTGTAATTATGGATGGTGGTAAGGGCATTTGGGAGAAAATGAGGTGGTAGGTAGGGGGTAAGAAGGGAAAAACATAAAATAGAATTAAATAATAAAAGATAAGAAGGAGAAGGGGAAGTGACGGAGGGGAAAAGAGAAGAAAAAAAAAGGAGAAGAAAAAAAAAAGAAAAAGAAAAGGGAAGAAGAGAAAAGGGGAAGAAGAAGAGAAAGAAGAAGAAGAGAAAGAGGAAGAAGAAGGAGAAGGGAGAGGGAAGAGAAATCAAGAAATCAAGTACCGGATTTACTAGAATTTGAGGTAGGATTAACATCTTCTAATACATTTTTGTACAAAATTATATATATATATATATATATATATATATATATATATATATATATATATATATTCAGATTTGTTTAGATATAATTTTGGATAACATGTGGTCTGGATATTTATATGAAATTCTGTTTTGGACACTTGGACATGCATATGGGTGTATGGGAGTATATAAAAGAAAATCAAAGGAGAAGATAAATTAAGCTGAATTTCGGAATAATTTGGGTAACTTCGGTTTTTGGAATTCTGGAAAAATTTGGAAAAGATTTTAAAGAAATGGTCAACATATGAATTGTAGATATATGTCTCACGGATCTATAGGCTTTGGAATTGCTTGATTTGGAGACCATATGAGGGAGATATGGTTGATTAATTGAGCAAAGGTCGGAATTCAGGATAGTAAAATTAAGTGTTTTATTTTTAATTTTCTGGAAATAAACCGTAAAGAATTTGAAGAAATGATAAACATAAAAGTTGTAGATAATTGTCTTAGTTTTTTATAGGCTTTGAGATCACCTCAATTGTAATTCATATGAGGGAGATATGATTGAATAAGAGTAGAAATGTCACAAAACACGTCCAGGCCGTGTTCTGAGTTATTTCAACACGGGTAGGCCGTGTTAGGTGCTGGTTTATTATTTTTTTTTCATTGTTTTTCTACCTAAAAATAGTTTTATTTGTTGAAATATTTTTAGAAGACAAATGTCCAAGAAAATTACCCTTTTCTTTATTTGATTCAAAATTTATTATATTGGACATTTAATATGTGATGAATAATTATTAATTGTTGGATATGAAAATTATGCATGTTATTTTATGAAAGAAATTGAATGGCAAGCGTAAAGCTCATGGCGAGTTGCTTGATAATTTTACATTCTATTTGATGAATATGCATTAATATATATATATATATATATATATATATATATATATATATATATATATATATATATATGTATTTATATGTATGAATGAATATCGACGGGTTGTATGGCTTGTGACAGTACCGAGTAGGGGACGCCCTATTAGCCTGAGTGAACCAAGGGAGGGCCGCTCCAACCGGGTGTCAGTGGTAATGTGAGGAGCCAGGAGGGTGATGTACTCACATTCCCCGATCACTTATTGTGACTGTAGTCGATCGGTTACTATGCATATAGCAAACGAGTAAATTAAAAGCCGTGATAGGGCTTCTGGTGAGGAGCATTAGAAAAAAAATGGACTTCTGGTGCATGAGTAGTATGATAATTATGCATAAACAAAAATTATGATTTTATCTCAAAATTTTGATATTTTTCTGTAGCTTATACAGCTGAACATAACTCCTGTTTTCTCATCATATTTTATTTATATTAAGTCTACTGGGAACCTTTGTTCTCACTATTATTGTGGTGTTATGTTCAGATAAAAAGAAATGAGATGCGACACAAAATGAAGTTACTGATGGTGATCTAGATGTCAGCACCACCTACTCACCCTTTATATTTTAAGGGTGAAGTGCTGTATAAAGACTATTATTTATGTACTGAAATGTTGTATTATATAAATATAACATGTGTGAGGTTTGTAATGTATATGTAAACATGTATATTGTGTTTGAAATGTTGTATTGAATAATTATAACATGTATGAGGTTTGTAATAAATATGTATATATATATATATATATATATATATATATATATATTGTATTTATACATATGGCGTATTTAACATGCGTAATCAAAAAAAAAACCCCCGGACGTTACATTAGTAAAATCTACAGAATAAGGAACAGCAGCGACCGTAACTGCTGCGCAAGGTCAGGGCAGATTGAGAACTAGGTATGGTATAAGTTCTAGGCTGGGTTAACCCAACTTGGTTCAACCCTAACCTAGTCAGCAAGAGTCAATGGTCAATGTCAATTGTTGACTTTGACCCCAAAAAATTAATTAATTAAAGATAAATTTTGATGCAATTTTGAAATATAAAAGTTATGTGCATATAACCTATGTGAATATTTATAGACTCAAAGGAAGATTAATATTTAACAAAATTATATGGACACCTATAATAACAAGTGCGGTAACTATTTGATTTTACATGTGAACAATAAATTAACCCAAAGGAATATTTGTTGCTTAATATATTCTTATTATCAATATTTGATTATTACGCTAAAATATCACTTACAAGTTAATTTTGTTGTCTAAAGACAAAATATTAATGGAGTGCCTGATATCTTAAGATGGAGTTTGCCTAATTTTAATTTATTTTTGCTTTGAGACTTATATGAGTTTGTTTTATTTGTTTGTTGTTCTCTGTTCAGTTATGACTCCTGCAAATACTACTTCCAACATCATTTCTATCACTATGTTGAATGGTTCAAATTTGAAGTCATAGAAATAGAATCACTTAATTATTCTTAGAATAATGGATCTCAACCTTGCGTTAAAGGCTGATTGTCCCTCACTTTTTACATATTAGAGTACCTTTGATTATAAAAGGGATATGGAAATGTGGGAGAAATTAAATTGCATGTGTATGATGATCATAAAGAAAGTAATTCCATAAGCATTCAGAGACACAATATCTAAAAAGATAATTACAATTAAAGAGTTCATTGTAAATATTGAAAAGAGATTTGTTAAGAATAAAAAATCTAAAATTAGTACACTCTTGACAAGTCTAATTTTAATAAGGTATAAAGGTAAATGCAATATAAGGGAATACATCTTAGAGATGTCTTATCTTGCTTCTAAATTAAAAGCACTTAAATTTAAACTCTAAGAGAATTTACTAGTGCATCTGATTTTAATATCTCTTTCGATACAATTTAACCAATTTAAGGTGAGCTGTAATTGCCAAAAAGAGACTTGGTCTTTGAATGAATTTATTTCACACTCTATTCAAGAAGAGGAAATGTTTAAGAAAGATAAGGTAGAGAGTGCTCATCTAGCTTCAACCTCTAAAGACAAGGAAAAATGATAAGAAAACCATAGATGCAGTACCTCAAAAGAAACCGAACGAATCGAAAGGTACTGGTTGTTTCTTCTGTATAGTTGAAGGGCATAGAAAAAACCAATGCACCAACTATTACGCATGGCGTGTTAAGAAAGGTATGCTTCTTAATTTGATTTGTTATAAGGTTAAATTTAACTTCGGTGTCTAGACACACATGATGTATACGTAGGGTTGCCTGAGTTGTCGAAAATTAAGTGATATTGAAAGATACATTTACGTAGGCAATGGCCATACAGTGCAAATTGTGGTGATGGGAAAATTTAGATTATTATTAAAGACTAAAATTTATTTGGATGTTAATGAAACATTTATTGTATCGTCATTTAGACGGAGTGTGATTTCTATTTTTGCTTTGGATAAATATGGTTATTCTTGTTCTTGTTTTATGATTTAAAATTAGTTGGTTCTGATTCTTTGTTAGAATATGATAATCTTTATTTAATTGATACTATTGTCTCATTTAATGAATCCCTACATTTAAATACTGGAGGTACAAAGAGAAAATTAACCAATGAGAATTCAACTATGTTGTGGCACAAGAGATTAGGTCATATATCCAAATGGAGAATAGAGAGACTTGTATCAGATAAAATTCTAAATCCTTTATATTTCACATATTTTAATATTTTTGTTAACTTTATAAAAAGAAAACAAATCAATAAAAGAATATTTGAAGCTAATAAGACCCAAGACGTCTTAGAACTTGTACATACATACATTTGTGGGCCATTTTATGTGGTTGCTTGAAATGGTCAACAATAATTTATAACATGCATAAACAATTTTTTTCAGATATGGTTATATATATCTCATTCATGAAACGTCATAGGTACTAGACGTATTCAAAACTTATAAGGCTGAAATTGAAAACCAACTTAACAAAAGAATTAAAAGCATCATATCTAACTGTGGTAATGAATACTATAATAGATATGATAATTTAGGTGAACAACGTTTAGAATCATTTGTTAAGTTTCTAGAGGACTGCAGTATCATCTCACAGGACACCATGCCAAGTTCATCCACTATGAATGATGTTACTAAAAGATGAAACAGAATGCTTAAGAACATGATAAAGAGTATGATTAATCATACTTTACCATAATCAATCTAAGGATAAGCATTTAAGATTACACTATATATCCTAAACAGAGTTTTAACTAAAGCAACTGTCAGAACCCCTTATGAATTTTGAACAAGCAAGAAGACTAATTTAAAGCTTTTATTTTCATGTTTGGGATGTACAGCTGAGACAAGATCTTATAGGCCTAATGAAAATAAACTGGACTCAAGGATGGTATGTTGCAATTTCATTAGATACTCTGAGAAATTTAGGGGTTATAAGCTTTATTATCCTACAACTAAGTTAATATTTGAGTCGAAAAATGTCCGATTCTTTGAGGATATTGAGTTTGCAGGGGGAGATATAGTTAGGAACTTTATCTTTGAAGAGAAATATGTTAATATTCCCATATGTATTATTGACATTTATTAGGATCACATTTCTAACATTGTCCAAAATACAACATATCAAGACAATATCAGAAAACCTTTCGTTCAAGAAATTATTACAAAAAAAAAACTCTAACACTTTAAGAATCTATGCCATTGAGGAGATCCACTAAAGAGACGAGAAGTACAATACCAAATAACTATATTGTATTTCTTCAAGAATATGAGGTAGACATTGGAGTGATGTAATATGATCAAATCAACTTTAGTCAATACATAAAAAAATATGACTCTCAAAAGTGGATTGATGCGATGAATGAGGAGATTAAGTCCATGAAGGACAATGACATGTGTGATCTTGTCCCATTACCAAAAGGTGCAAAACTCATTGGTTGCAAATAGATATTTAAGATTAAGATGGATTTAAAAGGTGATATGGAAAATATAAAGTTTATCTTGTTGCAAAAGATTTACACAGAAAGAAGGAACTGACTATAAAGAGACTTTCTATTCGGATTTTTTGAAAGACTCTTTTAGAATTATAATAATATTGGTGGCACATTTTGATCTTGAGGTACATCAAATAAATGTAAAAATAACATTTTTTAATAGTAACATTGATGAAACAATTTATATGGTGTAGCCATAAAATTTTGTATCATGAGACCCAAAGAAAATGGTTTGCAAACTAAACAAATTCATCTATGGATTCAAATAAACATCTCGACAATGGTATTTCAAATTTCATCAAGTAATCATCACGTTTGATTTTGAGATGAATTTAATCAATGATTGTATATACCATAAGTTTTCTAGGAGTAAACATTTTTTTTGTATATTGATAGTATCTTATTTGCTAGTAACGATATAAGTTTATTGCACGAGATCAAAAGATTTATAACTAAATATTTTGAGATGAAAGATTTTGGTTATGCCGCTTTTGTGTTAAGTATTCAAATACATCATAATCGCTCTCAGGGTGTTCTTGAATTGTCACGAAAGAGTTATAAGTTCTTAAGAGATATGACATGATGATTGCAAATCAGGTGATACCCTTGTGATTAAGGGAGACAAGTTTAGTCTCAATCAGTACTCTAAGAATGATTTTGAAGAAAATAAAATACAAAAAATTCATTATGCTTCAACAGTAAGGAGTCTAAGGTATGCTTAAATTTGTATACATTCAGATATTGTGTATCTTACTAGGATGTTAGGCAAATACTTAAGTAATTTGAGAATAGACCATTGAAAAACAGATAAACAAGTATTGCGGTACTTACAGAGAACAAAAGACTACATACTCACATATCAGAGGTTGGATTAGCTTAAGATCATTGAGTATACTGACTCTGATTTTGCTAGAGGCCAAAAAAGTATAAAATTTACATTGGACTATATCTATCTGCTAGCTGGAGGCGCCATCTCTTGAAAGAGTGCTAAACAATCACTTATAGTATTTTCTACCATGACAACAAAATTTATAACATGTTATGAGACATCTAATGATGGAGTATGGCTGTAAAATTTTGTTACAAGACTGTGTATAGTAAATGTTATTAAAAGACTACTCAAATTATTTTGTGACAATAAGTCAGTAATTCTATATTCTTAGTTGTTAAAAGAAAGAGTTTAGAATGGATAGTTGTCTATAGAGCACATCGATACAAACTTCATAATTGCGGATATGCTTATTAAGGGATTATTACCCAAACAATTTCACGAGCACACTACTTATATGTGTGTTATGTCTATTAATGATATTCAATTTTAGTGGGAGTTTATAATTTTAAATAGTTTTATAGACATTTTTTAGTTATTTTAGTTTATGAATATATAAGGTTATTTTCTATAAAAATAAAGTTTTTGGTTTATTCACACTCTTGATTTTGGAATGGCTTGATTTCATTAGGGTTTAAAGATGAACCAGTTGAAAATAGACATGTTAAGATCACATTACATAAAATTTTCATACTACACATCCACATCATAATTCATGTCATTCAAGTGTATTAGCATACGTGACCATTGATGGGTTAAGTTACAACAGATGTTACAAATATTGCTTTGATTCTATATTAGTATGATTGATGGATCGGATTGACAAAATGATAAATTTTGATAATGACATCAAAGTTGAGCTCATTTAGATATTTTTGCAAAGTATAATTATAATGTTACACATGTAGCCCAAGTGGGAGGTTGTTGGATTATTAATTCAACGGAAGCTTATATGTGAATAATTATGTGATGCAGATTGTCAAATAAAATTAAATTCAATTAAAAATGATTAATTAAGTTTTCAGTCATTTGTCTTTAATGTATCTAATATGTTATTGACCTTTAATGTGTAAAGATTTAAATGGTAATTTTTATTTTATGATGGATAAAATAAAAATACTAAAGATAACTAAAAGTTATCTATATATATGATAACTACGGTCCTCTGATTACACATAACATATTACATATATTTTAATGTTTATCTTATGATATTCTATTGTCAAAGATAAGTCACAGAAAAAAAACTAAAGAGTTCTATGATAAATTTGGGTTAGTCAAAAAGGCTAACCGCATGATTTTAAATAGCAATTGAATATTATGAATTCAATTATGCTTTTTATTTTTTTGTCTTTGGTTTTTAGTAATTCAACATGAATAGTCTTATATTTTGGGTGATGATTTTCACCAAAATAAATTCTATGACACAAGCTCATTTCAAAAACACGTGAGGATGGGGGGACATGGTTTTGAATTTGACAGACGGTATTGGCAAAATCTATAGTGAATTTTTTTAAATGTAGATAAAAAACTAAAGCTAGACAATGTAGTTTGAAAAAGCAACTAAAAATTACATCCGACAATATGAGATTGACAATCCATTCATATTTATTTATGAATTTGTTATATGTTATATAAGCTAGCATGTCTTTTTAAAATATCAAAAATAGCTTTTCCAACTTTGGGCTTGGAGAATACATTCACATTTCACATATTATTTGTATGGACTTGTTTTGTTCACAGTTGGTCCACCTGAAAGCACATGGAGAAGCCTCAAAAGAGCTCTCCTCCCGTCGCACCACAAGAGTTGGGAAATGGCTGCCTTTGCTGCCATTCGGCCCTTCTCTCTCCTCTTTTTTTCTTACATTTTGTTTTTTTAAATAAATTTCTTTTTTTTTTTATGGAAACTCTTTTCTTCCATTAAAGAAGCATTCTTCTTCCATTTAGAAAGTCATTTTTCTCTTTCTAAGGAATGTTTTTCTTTCTTTAAAGACAATTTTTCCTTCTTCAAGAAAAAATTTAGTACTAATCAAAATTTTATAAGAATTACAACTTACTCTTCATATTTACAATATTTTATATAAGGTTGAAAGAAAAATAGTGTGAAAAAATTTTAATTTTCAAAGAAGATTGAGAGGTATGTTGTTTTTCCTCAAATAATTTTTTTTCTTCTTATATATGAGATATATAACATATTGTAATTTGGTTAAAGTTGTTGTATTCTTTTTGTAATAGTTGGTTAGTAATAATTACATGTTGCTTCTTGATTCGAGATTTATGTCTATCTTTATAAGTACAAACTTGTAATTTTTGTATGTTTTGTTAAAATTTCTGTAAATTTCAAGTTTTTATGTTTATTTATTATATAAAATTATCTTTTGATCTATTAAAAAAAAATAAAGACAAAAGATCAAGGTCTTTTCAAAAACCCGTGATGATGGGGGGAGATGGTTATGGTTCTTAAAGGCGCGCGTTTATACTAGATAATTATAGTAGTCGATCTTTGGAGTTCTATAGACTCATAATATAAGATGGCATTATGTTTTAGAGCCAAATTAATTTGCTTCCTTTTTTGGTCTTCTTAAATATTAAGGAGCTGCACTTATCGCAGTACTCCTGTACATGAAATTAAAAAGATACACAAATAGACATCGATCAGATCAAGTCCAAATGTGCTTTGTTCTTTTAGAGCAATAAACGGTGTTCCCTTAACTACTCCTTGTCCGATAAATTATTTTATGTATTAGGTGTATACCAGGTTATTAATTTGGTTAACATGCCATTGGAAAACGTTGTTGGCCCATCTCTTCGTTCTTGCAACTTTGAACCTCACCATCACATGTTTGCTTCGGTGTTAACATTTTTCTTTCCCATCAAATATAGGGAGTTTCATTCAGCTTTTAATTAATAGATGGGTATTTATTGGGATCCATGACATGAATTAATATGCCACTATGTATTGATGGATACTGTCAGAAAACTACAAAAGTCAACCCTCTCTTCATGGTCCTCGAACCATGGATCTGTAAGCGTTAGCCACCATTAAACTCTTTGACCCAATTTATTTTTCTCTCATTCAAACTTAATTCAGAGCTAGCTATAGCTATATGAATAATTGTGTGTTAAAATTAAAATTCCATCTACCAAAAAAAAAATGGAAAACGAATCTATGGGAACGAAAGAGAGGGAGAAGGCATCTAACCCCCATGTGAATGCAACGATGCGTTGAGACTCCTTGAGACACGATTTCACTTCATATGGCGCAGTAGACGCGCGCATGCGGCGGTCGAACAGCTAGCAGAGCTCAAAGCTTCACACTATAAGAAGCCGAAGCCGTCCTATTCCTTTCTGTAATTCTGATCACCGGATCATTTGGTAGTCCCTGTAGCAAATAGTGATGGCAAGGAGAGTAGTGTTGTTGTTGGTGGCTGTCTGTATTACTATAGTACTCCCCACACCTGTTATCTCAGACCCAGTTAATAGGCCATTCCATGTGAAAGGTCGCGTCTACTGTGATACTTGCCGTGCTGGGTTCGAGACCAATGTCACTTCTTACATTCAAGGTAAACTATATATACTCTCTCTGCGTGCAGGATCCTTTGTTATTTGGTGTGAATTGGTTGTGAAGTTAATTTTATTTTGTTAGGTGCAAGAGTGAGAATTCAGTGCAAAGACAGGAACAGTTTGGAGAGAGTATTCAGCATCGAGGGAGTGACAGACTCCACAGGAACCTATGACATATTGGTTCATAATGACCACCAGGACCAGATTTGCGAAAGCGTGTTTGTTAGCAGCCCACAGGAAGACTGCAAAACCCCAGACCCTGGGCGGAGCAGATCCACCATCGTGCTCACCCGTTCCAACAATGGTATCCTCAGCCAAATTCACTATGCTAACTCTTTGGGTTGCCTCAAGGATGAGCCATTGGCCCTGTGCCACCAACTCCTCAAATACTACTTGTCCGATGTTTAATCACTTGTTCTTAATTTGTAGAAAACTTTGCTACGTCTTATATTTATTGTGGTCCCTTCATAGGGCTTTTCAAATCACAGTCTCCACTCTTTTTTAATTGATGCTTCATGCTAGCTATACCAACGTTAAATAAAAGATGTGGGCACTCACACATTCTTAATTACAGCTTGCTTCCCTGCATCTAATATTTGGCTGCATGTTTAATTTATACATGACAAGTCTGCAACATTTTCAGAGTCTTTTAATTTGAAATGGCTGCATGTTTACTTTCTTTCAGTCAAACTCACAATATCTCCATATCCTTATTCTACTTAGTTCAACAAATTAATAATTGAATCAAAATATTTACAACAGTAAAATAAAATAAATGGTAATACATTTGAAGATAACAAAAAGGGTCTTAATATATAAATATATATCACGTTTTCTTTCCGATTAACTTTTTGAGAGGCCAAGAAAATCAGTGCTCAAAGAAGATCATTCATCTCTTCTATAAAAATATACATTGTTTTTAGTTTTATTTTTCTTCTCATTAGTTGAAAGACAACCAACGATGATGAGCAATTAATATATGAACCTTTGCTAATAAGAAATTTCATATTATTCCGCCTGTATATATATTTTTAAGAAATTTTATAATTTGTATATGATTTTTTTAATATTTGCCAACCAATATAATGATTTTCTTCAAATTGATCAAATATTCTAATAAACACTAACAACATTCCATTTTAAGTGTTAAATAACTTTGATATTAACAATTGAAGAGTGTTTGTAATATTAAAATTTTGAGTCAACAAAAAATTAATTTTGGAGAAAAACAACTTTAATACTCTAAAATAAAATTAATTTATATATACAAAATGTGAAGATACTTGTTGTGTCAAGAGAAAATATTATAATAAACCATTTACCAAAATTTTCATTTTTATTTATCTATTGACAATATTTTTGTTGCCCTCTGAAAAAAAAAAGTTAAAGTTGAGGCATTTATTTTTAATGCAGGATCGTTGAATCGTTGTATATCTTATTGTCTAATAGCAATGATCAGTTTTGCAATTTTTTTTGGTTCTATTTAATAGCTATATTGGATGCATTATACATGTTAACTTGTTTAAAAAAAGTATATCAGATTTTATATTTTAATAAAAAAATTCAGCTTCACATTTTGAAGAGTAAGGTATTTTGAGGTTATTGAATTTAGTACTGCTTCAAAATTTGAGTTAAAAATTTTGGAAGTGTATAAAGTTAAATGCTATTCCATCCAAATGAAGAATGTTAGGACGCATATATAGGATTTCATTACGGGCTACAATTTACAAAGAGGTGGGCAAGATACAAAAAAAATCCAGTTTTGAAACGGAATGAAACGTCGTCGTCTGGACCCGTTTCCTATGTCTTAACTTCTGGGATTCACGAAACGAACCGAGGGGCTGTCGTAGAAGGTGAATCTTTGAAAGGGAGTCCGACACACTTTGGTTTCTTCCCGGCTATTTTTTTCCGGATTAATTCGACTGTTTACGTTCAGATCGTCGTTTTCTCCGCCAAGCTTTTATCGAGGATTCTCACTGTCTGCTTCTCTTCCATCTGCGATCCATGTCAGTTTACACTCCTCCAATTTTATTTTTCTTCTTCTTTTTAATAATGTTTGGCCTGTACTCTAATTTGATCATCCTCTGTATCTGGATAATTTTGATGGTCATTGATTTTGTGTATAAGGCCTATAGGGTCACACTGTTGTGGATTCTTGAGATGGGATTTGAAATATCTGGGGGAGGAAATTGTTCTGAAAATTTTGCTTTATGACAAGTTCATAAGTATGTCACCCATAACTATTATGATTTGAGCTTACTGGGAAAGAACTAATAGTCATTGAATCGATTTCTGAAATTCAACTGAAACTTATCGAACTTTTCTGGGAATGTCAAAAACTTTGTCAATCTTAGAGTGGAGTGGGATATTTTCTGTTTTCTGCATCATTCTTCTAATGAAAATACTAACGTGTTTCTATTTGTCGTTTATTGGATTATCAGCATGGCTGCTACTTTGTTTTACCAGTCTGCGGGACTTCATGGTTGGGGCATTGATGCTTCTGGCTCTTCTATAAAATTAGAAAATTTCTCTGTGAGATTCCTCTCAAGTCGTTTGGGAGAAATTGCTGCACCTTTTAGGAAAGAAGTCCATACCTTGCAGAAGTTGCGCCTTACTCATGGATCAATTTCCTATTTTTCTGCAGTTGATCGTACATCAGTTAACAATGCTGTTGACATGTCTCAGGAGTCATCAAGTGAGTAATAATTTTCTAGACCACTGGTGCTATTAGTGTACTATCTGAGTACTTTTTATTTTTGAATTGCAAACTATGTGTCAATAACCAAATTCTTTAGTAGATTTAATTGCTGACTAAAAACAAGTGCTTCAATGCTTGCTTTATCTTCTTATTGGTGGGTATTGCAAACTTGTTTTTAGCTGAGACTGCTTTGATATTGATTCGGCATGGTGAATCTTTGTGGAATGAGAAGAACTTGTTCACTGGTTGTGTTGATGTGCCTTTGACCAAGAGAGGTGTAGAAGAAGCAATTGATGCTGGTAAGAGGATTAGCTATATACCTGTGGATGTAATTTTTACATCTGCATTGATTCGAGCACAAATGACAGCTATGCTTGCTATGACTCAACACCGCCACAAGAAGGTATGTGGTCAACGTTTTCTGACAGATGCTATTGATATTGAAATTTATCAGCTATTCATTTCAAGAAGATCCTTAGTTTAATAATTAAAAAAAATGGCTGCATTGGACTACTTGAACTTGTGGAACTGTCAATAGTTAAATTCCGGCTTGATTGATGAAGCTGCAATAGATGATCCTTTACTCAAGCAAATGGGTTGATATTTTCTGAAAGATTGTGCTTTTGGGAAAAAGAAGAAATTGCACATTTATGATACATTATTTGGCATATATGTATGTTGTAAGCTTAAACGCGAAGTGTCTAGTGCCTAGGTTTGTGGCTTAGTTCTAAGCAAAACCACCATCTGCACTACAGACTAGAGGTGTCAAACATTACATTATTTCCTGAATTGTATTAAAACTAATAGTCACCCTTTTCTTGTCATTTATTAAATTAACTAGAAAAGCTAGATTTTTTTTACCAAATGTGTACTCTCCAGGTGCCTATGATCATCCATAATGAGAGTGAAGAAGCAAAAACCTGGACTCAAATATTTAGTGAAAAAACCAAGAAGCAGTCTATTCCAGTTATAACAGCTTGGGAATTGAATGAAAGAATGTATGGAGGTTTTAAATCTTTTAATTTCCACCTCTGTTTATTGTTTGCAGTAAATGTTAAAAAACTTTAGAAGGATTGAATAACCCATCTTTCTTCCATAGGTATGGGGAGTTACAGGGTCTAAATAAGCAGGAAACTGCAGAAAGATATGGCAAGGAACAAGTGCATGAGTGGCGTCGGAGTTATGATATTCCCCCTCCCAGTGGTGAGAGCCTAGAAATGTGCTCACAGAGAGCTGTTGCCTATTTTAAAGATTGTGTAAGGACGTCCATTTTCTTTTCCCCTAACATCAAAATTTCATATTTGATACTTTTGTTACTTTGAATATGTCTATTGAAACATGTAAATTGCTATGAGAATTGATATTGAGAAGCATGCATTGTAGATTGAACCTCAACTTAAAGCCGGAAAGCATGTGATGGTTGCTGCACATGGGAATTCTTTGAGATCTATTATAATGTATCTTGACAGACTAACATCTCAGGAGGTATCTGGATACAATTCTTTGGATAGCACTGGTCTTTTCTATTAAATAAAGATTCTGGGATTAATTTGCACTTGTCTGTGGACAAACAGGTCATTAGCTTAGAATTATCGACTGGAATACCATTGCTCTACATATATAAAGAGGGGAACTTTATTCGGAAAGGAAGTCCTGTGGGACCTACAGAGGCTGGTGTTTATGCATATACTAGGGTATGATCCCCTAGCCTGGTGTTAACATGATACTTTTGGTAAATTCAACTGGCACCGCTTGCTTCTTAACTTAGTGAAGGAGCGATACTTTGTGAGGGGTTGGGGGTTTCAAAGAGCGTGAGATATATGGCCCTATGTCTATGCATTCATATGACTTTCAATTCGTCATAGCCACTGTACTTTGTTTGTTGGCCATCTTAGGCCTTTATTATAACCGGCAAACTGAAAAAAGCCAGAAGTGTGGTCTATTGCTTGCTGAGTTTTTTGTAGTTTATTACTTTTTTTAATTTTCCATGTTCATGAACATGGAAAATTAAAAAAGTAATAAACTACAAAAAACTCAGCAAGCAATAGACCACACTTCTGGCTTTTTTCAGTTTGCCGGTTATATTAAAAATGATTTAATAGTTAATAACTTATCTATTGATCTCATCCATGATAGGCCACTATGGCGCCGTTTGATCCATGTAGCCGACTCCACTTAGTGGAAAAAGGCTTAGTTGTTGTTGTTGTATTACTTTTTTAATTTTGTCCATTCTTGCAGTTATAGAAACCAAGCAGAAGCTACAGAAAATCATAATGATTTTGAAGAATTCATTTTATTACTCCTGCTTTTAGTAGAACTGTGAATTGTCATTAATATAAATTAAGCAGTTGTCAGTCCAAAGTCATAAATCAAGTTCTCAACTCTTTTTGGGCTTCACAAGAAAGCCTACTTCAAAAATGGCAATTTACAAATAGTTTACTGAATTTTCCTATATTAAGGACAAGAATTGCTTCTACCACACTTGGCAAAGTAAGGAACAGCTCTTTTGTAAAATACTGCTTCTGTTATTGTTCAGTTCTTGCATCATCTTTTTGTCTAGCTGTTTGTGGTTTGGTCAGATATCCCCCGGATGTCACTTGAGATATATAGCTGTGGTCTGGACAATTGACAAAGACAATTACCCAATTGAAGATCATATTATACCTTTGGGGTTCAACAAGGAAATTACTATTTTCGGTTATTGTCCTAAGTAATAACAAATGATAGTTTAGCTCAGCCATGCTGAATAACAGCAGAGTGGAGACACTCTATTCCCTTTCTATGATTTATTGATTGACTCTTATTTAATAGTCATAAATCACAAGAATATTTCCTAGCATACTTTGGCGTCGTTCATCTCTTTGAACCTATTTGATAATTCCAATGCTTTGTGTTGCCAATTGTATTTGCAGAGCTTAGCTGTTTACAGACAACACTTGGATGAAATGGCACATTGAAGTTATTTATCTCTCTTCATGTTGAAGATAAAAAGGTAAGAAGCAATACACTGAGATCATTCATGTTTGGCACTAATGGTAGCCTGTAATATAGATATGCCTAATTATATGTTCGATAGAGCCAGTACACAAAATTAAGACCTGATCGATAAGCAGAATATTTTGATGATCGAGTTTGCTCATATATATTTGCAGGTATAACCTTTGTTCATGTTCGGTGGATGACTTCATAGTTCACTTGGGGCTGTCATTCTATGGAATTAGTTTTTTACTGTACACTTTTACAAACCATTGAATATTAGCAGAAAAAGTAATCAAGCTTTTGTAGGTTGAATTCTGTGATGGTATAACATGGGAGCCGTGAGACCGTAACACCACAGTCAAACCCCAAAGTATCTCGAGGGGGACATACAAATAGCAAAGAGAAAGATCAGATTGTAACTCGAAGGTTCGCTAATGTAGTCTTAGAATTTTTTTTGTATCGCAGTGGAAGTGAAGTCGAGTACAGCTGATATTTTTCGGATCTTATTATGTTGTTGTAGTTGTTTTATTTTTGTCAATTATATATCTTTGATTCAGGAACTTATCCTTGTTAAGTTTATAATTATACGACGAAATGGACTCTATGGTTGAAGAATAAAAACAATATCTGTTTATCAAAATTCATCCGCGTTATACTTTAGGCCATTTATGATTTTTCAGAAACGTTCGTCCGTTTGTTGCCTCTAATCATGGATGTTCATGGCTAATCAGCAGTAAAAACTTACGTAGTCTTAAATTTGACAATTAATCTAATTAAATATTTGATATTTAACATATAACTCATTTCATGTACAAAGTTACATATTTATGAAATCTAATTACTGTTGTAATTGTCAATATAGTAAATTAAGAGAAAATTTGATTGAAAATATACTTGTTAAACAAAACCTTTTATGTTTTTTTTTTTTACTCAACGGGTCTTCTTTTCTATTTCTATTTATTTATTTAGTGACGGAAAACACTAAATTATCCATTGTGATAATTAAAATAACAAAGGATAATTTTCTGAAAGGTCAAAATTGAATGAGATTTTGTACATTTCAGCCAAAGTGTCGTAATATTCAATTATTAACAATTTTATATTTACTTTTCTGTCGTCGTCTCATATTATTATTGATCCTTGCATCACAGAATAAATTATTTCATCCTTGCTCGAAGTTCGTTGTTGTTTTCTCAAGCTGTCAATGGGGAATGAAGGAAAGAATTAAGTATCGTATTTTAAAAGGCTTTTCATTAGTTTAAGAGCCTTGGCTCTTACTTTTTTGGACACAAGTGTTAGGAAAATCTAATGCATATGAGTTGGATTTTTTACGCCAATTTTCATTATTTATTTTTTATTGATAAATTAAATTAGATCACATATTTGCAACAAATTTTGGTTTTCTTGAAAATGAGAGAAGCAAAATTAAGAATTATGTGAGGGACGATGATATGATGTGGTATATGCAAATTTGGGTTATCATGTGAAGTGGTACTCAACGGCTTGTATGTTGGTTGTTCGCTGTCGTCCTGAAGTCCTCCGAAAGCTCTGGCGCCAAAATCTCATCATTTGAAACAGAAAAACAAGAAGAAAACCATCATCGATGGCATCTAAATTTAATAATAATTAAAAAAAATTATATCAAAAAGAAAGAAAGCTGAACGTTGAGAACCAATGCCGTTTCTGGGGCATATGGTGGAAGATCAGATGAAGGTTACGTTCACAGAAAGCGTGGCACCATGAATGAATGTCTTCGTTTACTTCAAGACGTTCAAAACCAAATGCCAATTCTGAAATGACGAAGGCTAACTCCACTGCCCTCAGCCCCCCAAGTGGTGCTGGTCCCTCGCCCGACAATTCTGTCAAGAATGACAGGAAAAAGAAGGTGCTTCATTTTTATTTCTTTTAGTGCGTTTTTCTTCGTTTTAATTTCTTATCATACTTTCTTTCTGACTCTGTTTTTCTTTTTTAAACACTTGTGTTGTTTGGGTCAAGTCTATCCTTCCTAAGATATTCGGATCAAAGCGAAATGGCAGAGGCTCCGATGAAGAAGAACTCAAAGCAGGTGTAGAAGTAATTGCTCCTGGTATCACAGCTTTCTTTCTTTGGCCGTTTCAATTTCTTTTCATCTTTGTTGTCTTTTAATTTTCCTTCATTTTTTTTTTCTTTTAAAAGATTTGGACAAGCTGATTGATACGAGGAGAAAACCTTTCGTGGCAGCGTCCCCTGTTATGAGAAAAAGTTTCTCAGGTATGGGTTTTGAGCGCAATTTGTGTCATAATTTTCTCTTGATCTGAAATAATAATTATATATTATTGATAGGACCATACTTGTTCATAATATAATATCATTAAATCCAGTTCTGCGGCTTTAGGTCAAATAACTGGTGGGTCAACACTAGATTCTAGATCTAACTGGTAAGGAGCCGCGTATCTATCGAGCGAGACGAACTATTCCTGCATTATTTGGGTAGCTTACCTAACAGCAATGACTTTGATGATGTTAGATCTTTGTAAACATAAAGGAGGAAATCAAAAACCTTTAGTTCGTTATTGACCCTCAATCCCTGTCATCTTGTGGATTATATCCATAGCAATCATTGACATTATAGGAGGTTACAAGATGAAAAGGAAAAGCATGATCTTAATTACTTTCTTATCTGCTGGCAGAAGGGGAGACGAGCCCAGGGATCGAAGGCCTAAACCTGTCCAACTTTCAGCAGCCTATGGCTCCTACAACTGAAATTCAGAGTTTCAGGTGGAGAATTTAAGCCCATATGCCGTTTTTTGTTGCTTATTTTCAGATGCTTTCTTGTTTTATGGGAATTTACAAAATGGGAGTTGCAGGATATTTGTTGCCACATGGAATGTGGGAGGAAAGACACCGAACCAAGGACTCAACCTTGAAGATTTCTTGCTGGTGGAGGGCTCCGCAGATATATATGTATTGGGGTATAATAAACCTTACAAACTACAAACTTAGTCATCTGCCTCCACCTTAATCCTACTTATGAACATTTCACATCCTATGATTAGTATTAGTTTTGCACTGTAGATACTCTATATGTTTTGAATTTGAAGTGCAATGGTGCTTGACGTGGTTGTATATTCAGGTTTCAGGAAATTGTTCCTCTGAGTGCAGGCAATGTCTTAGTAATTGAAGATAATGAACCTGCTGCAAAGTGGCTGGCTCTAATAAATCAAGCACTAAATAGACCGAAAAATGACTCCACGGACTCTTCGTCTGATTCGGGGAATGCTTCCAAAATGTCAACCCAGAACAACTTGAAGGAGTCAAAAGCCCCAGGCAGTCTGAATTTCTTTCAGAAGCCATCTCTTAAAGTTCTGAGTAGGAACTACAGGGCAGATAGCGGCCTCCTCAAGAGTTGCAATTGTCCTTTGGATTGTCAGTTGAGAGAGGGAAGAAGGATAAAAAAGCTTAATGCCGTTATGAGTAAACTAGATTCTCAAGTTACTCGTGATAGTAGCGTGGATGAGTTCCTTTCAATCGCAGAGATACCTTCGTCGCCTGGAGAAATGAAATACTGCCTTATATCGAGTAAGCAGATGGTGGGGATATTTCTGACCATATGGACTAGGAAGGAGTTAATTCCCCACATCGGCCATCTTAGAGCAGACTCTGTCGGGAGAGGAATCATGGGTTGCCTTGGGAACAAGGTGAGCTCTGAAATTTTTGTTGCCGACCAATTAGAATAGGCACTCACTCCATCTAATGTGAATTAATGGCTGAAGTTAGTATATATGGTTTGCAGGGTTGTATATCAATCAGCATGT
Source organism: Gleditsia sinensis (assembly GCA_037074535.1). Classification (NCBI taxonomy): domain Eukaryota; kingdom Viridiplantae; phylum Streptophyta; class Magnoliopsida; order Fabales; family Fabaceae; genus Gleditsia; species Gleditsia sinensis. The sequence goes on along the minus strand of CM073464.1, from coordinate 1,453,196 downwards.
CATTGCATCAAACAAGTTTTTGTTTCGTTTGTAGTCATTTGGCTTCTGGGGAGAAAGAAGGCGACGAGATCAGGAGGAATGCAGATGTGTCTGAGATCCTCAAGAGTACACAATTCCCTAGGATTTGCAAGGATCCTTGGCGTCGAGCACCAGAAAAGATAGTTGACCACGAGTAAGTTATGGGCCTTTGCGTATGTATCTTTGTTTCATCTTCCATCTCGTTTTGTCTCCCCAGTGATTTCTACCTTGTAATCATTTTAGCCTTTTGCAGTCGAATAATATGGCTGGGAGATTTGAATTATCGGATTTCCTTGAGTTACGATGAAACAAGGTTCCTGCTGGAAGATAATGACTGGGACGCCTTGTTAGATAGAGACCAGGTGTGTGTGCTGTGTGTGTGTGTATTACAAGCTAAGATGTTGTGGTGTTAAAAAGTAACGTGAAATTAATTGTTAAAACGCAGTTGAATACGGAGAGAGAGGCAGGAAGAGTTTTTAGCGGATTCAACGAGGGACGCATCTTCTTTGCTCCCACTTACAAGTATTCAAACAATTCAGACTCTTACGCTGGTGAAACTGTCAAGTCCAAGAGGAAACGCCGAACACCCGCCTGGTATTATTATGGCGTCTTAATATTATTATGGTGAAAGAATAGAGAGTTTGTGGCTGAACAATGTATATTTATTATCAGGTGCGATAGGATACTATGGCGTGGAACGGGGATTGAACAATTATCATACACCAGAGGAGAATCGAGATTTTCGGACCACAGACCTGTATGTGCGATGTTTTCTGTGGATGTGGAAGTAAGGAGCAGATCAAGCAACAGGTTCAGGAAGGGTTATTCCTATGCCAGCCCACGACTTGAATACGAGGACTGCATACCTCAAAGGCATAGTTTCTATGATTAATATAAACTTGTATATTTCGTTAGGGGCCTGTCATCTTAATTTCTAATTGGTTTCTACCTAGAAGCCCCTTGATTACAGCATAACTAAACTAATCGAAGCAATAATGCAAGTAGGGAGTGACTGCAAATTTTGAAGTCCAGAGGCACTGTTCACGTATGGTACGTACGTAGATATGTAAATACTCACACTATTCGATTTATGTGTACAATTACAAAGACGTTGATGAAGGGAATACCTTAATACTTGTTAATGTAGATTATATATACAGTTAAAGCGAATGTTTTGAGTTGAAAATAAACAAGAGATAGCAATAAAATCACTTTTCTCTTTCTTATCTCAATTAGTGCAGCATGTAAGGAAGATCGTCCATCCACGAGTTTTTGTCCGGAAATCCCATACAAATGGAAGAGATCGAAGTTATGGATCAACGGCCACGAAAATTAGAATCTATAGCCTGCACAAAAACTGCTAGAAAACGAGCAAAATGTTTTTCAAGCGAAGCTTCCTTTTGAGTTTGGACATTATCTTCCCCTAGTGTTTGAGTGTTGCTTCTGGCTCATCTTTGTGAGCTTCTGTAGGACGTAGTATATGTCCTTGCGAATCTTGATCTGGTCATAGCCAATATCTTCTGCTTCATTTACGGTATACATTCCCAATTCTCTATCATAATAAAGTCGTCTTAGCTCAAACTTTCTTCCAAAATATATAACATACAAATCAAATACAATTGATAATAAATTATCGCGAGCAAACAAGGAAAGGATATTAAGATTAAACAACGCATTTTTCAATTTTTTTTTTAAAGATTAACTCTTTTAAACAATAGTCTTCTTCTAAATTTGGCATTTATATTGTAGATGGGAGCATAAGTTGTAATTTTTTTAAAAATGACTAACATTAGACTTTCTCTACCAAAGGAAGAAAATTTTTCTTAAAAAAAAAAATCTCTCAGGAAGAGAAGGACTTAATAATAAAAAAAAAAAAGGAGAGAAAATATTTCCCATAAAAAGAGCTTCGTGAAAAAAAAGGAGGGAAGGGCTGCCGCTAACCTTCTTCCCATAATGGGATTTTTCAGAATACTTCCTTGCAGGTCTCATATTAAACTACTATGGGCTGGTCCTTAGTTTTTGTTTTTGTTTTTTTTTTTGGGTATCCTGTACCCAAAACGTAGAATGGACTCCGGCAATCCGGGGACATTGCGGACGTGCGAGATTGTTTTCCGTTAAGGCCTCCCCCATTCCCCCATCCACATTCGAATTCACTCAATAAAAAATAACGAATTTGATTTTAATTTTTCTGGATATTCACAAATGTACGGTCACCATTATGATTATTTTGTATATTAATTAGAAAAAAATTTAAAAATATGTACTACAACAAAAAAATTATATATTACTAGGTTGTGTTTTTAAGATTTATAATGTTTTATCTGCATGAGAATTTCTGTTGGCGTAGATATTAATCATAAAATTTTATATTTAAAAAAATAACAAATTATTTTGAAAATTAATAGAATGTGTCTCAAAATTGGAGTTAAAGTATGATAATTTGATCATTCTTTGGGCATATTAACGAGTTATGACATAAAATTAAGATTCTAAATAAAAAAAATGCAAATGAATGTCGTGTAGTAGTACGAAAACAAGCACCTCCTCCCTCTCCACGAAAAAAAAAGTGAAAAAGAAAGTTCATTTTTTTTCAACATCAAACAATCTGTTCACACGGTGAGAGGACACGGACCTTCATCTTCCTAAACTTTTTTTTTTGTTGGTGTTTTTTAGTTATTTTCTTCTGTCAAAAAACTAAATAGTATAAAATCCGTACGTCCAATACAATATATCATTACTACCACATTAACTCAATGATTTTGCAATTATGAAGTAAGACGATCCAGTATATTCCTTGGTAACATTAGATTAAGTATGATAATGGTGGGGAGGTTCTTTTCCATCTCCCATAAAGATGCACAGCACGAACACAGCTTTCCCGTTGTTATTTCTTCCGATGGAGTGCAGCACAAGATATACGTTGGAAAACACTTAAAAAGTAGCTAAAGAAAATCCAGCTAAGCATAAATAAAAGAGAAGGATGTTGGGTAAGTTTGCGTGCGTTCACACTTTTTCTTTATGGGATTAATTTCGCTTTTGCGTACAAGGAAGTGAATTGAATGCAAGTAATGGACTATGGAACGCTGCTCACTAATGTAACTAAAATTCATGATTCTAATACCAGCTTATATTTTCCGCTTTCCAATATAAAATAAACTAATCAAACCCATCAAATCAAACCTAAATTATTAGTTTGATCCGCGGAGAAAAGAAAAGTTAGCCAAAAACTCCTCAAAAACTGAACCGGATTTGAAGGAGCCGTTACTCATCTTGCTTAATGGCCTCGACCTTCGGGAAATACCAAGGGTAATTTTGTCATCTTCTCCACCCATTACAAGTATTCTTTCTTCTCACGTTCTATTCAATACTCCCCTCATCCCTCTGATATCGGGGACGGAGAGATGCAGTGAAATTTGTCAGTTCGCGGACTGGACTGCTGACTGATTGGCCGCTTCTTCTTTTTCCTGCTAAGCTATTTCTTTTTTTTTTCTTTTCTTAAAAAAAGATTTTTTATAGCTTCATGTGAACTGGAATGAATTAAGGAGTATGTCACACACACAAAACGAGGTTCGCCTCTGTATTACTGTATACTCTGTAACTACTGTTTCAGATTCCTTTTCATTTTATTCTGCTTATTTATTTCTTTTTTTTTCTTCTTTTTTTTTTCACCTTTTTCATCTTGCACCTTGCCCTCACTTTCCCTGCAAAACCTCTGCGACAAACCATATGCCTCCTCGAAGCAGTAGCAGACTGATACACTCCAACTACCCGCATTGGCCATTCCTTGTCCTTTCCTTCTTTCTCTACTCTTGAAAACAACTATTCTCCTGCTTTCGGCTGAGCAGAGTGAAATGAACGAAAGAGCATAGCTACACAAAACTCCCACTCGGGAATCGCCGTCCATTCGTTTTTCTCTACCTCCGTCTTTTCCCTTTTCTTTCCCAGTTTTCTCCCCTGGGCCCTCTCTGTTGTTTTTCGTTGCTGGACCCATGTACCACGGAGGCTGATCGTTACTCTGTTTTCCTCTGTCTGAAACATCAAGGTTAGATTTTGTAAGATAAGGGCTTGTTCCTCCTTCGATTTACCTAAGCGAAGAAAGGGATTACGACATTTGGTTAATCTTCCACTTCGTTCGCTCTCTTCATTCGGTTGGATGTACTTGGCTCTGCACAAGTGGGTCTTCCAGTATTCAGAAAAAAATGTCTAAGGCTCCGAAAATGAAGTCTGCATTGCGAAGTAAGAGCTGGGGTTTTTAATTTTGCAGCACAATCGGGCTGCTAGAGCTCTTGGTTGTCATGTCGAACAGGGTTTGAGGTTTTCCTACCTATAATCGTTGGATTACTTGTTGAATGGATGTAATTTAGAAATCTGTTCCTCAAGTGTTTGAGATGAAAATGGGTTGTACGAACTCGAAAACGGAGAAAAATGAAGCTTTGCGCCTTTGCAGGGAACGTAAGCGATTCATCAAGCTGGCCATGGATTCCAGGTATGCACTAGTTGCTGCTCACGTATCTTACATACAATCTCTCCGAAATGTCGGCATTGCTCTTCGGCGGTACGCTGAGGCCGAGGTATTGATAGAGTCGTCTCTGTCGATTTCGGACAAAACCCCATCTCAATCGACTTACCCTTCTCCATCTCCTTCCCATATTGCGGAGGTTTCAGAGTCACCCTTGCACAACGGAAGTCCTCTTTCGCCCCCTATGGCCACTTTGAGTTATATGAGATCAGGAGGCACTAAAGCTGTGACTGTTAGGATCAATCCCTGCATTAACACTTATTTGGACGACGAATCGTCAGCATATCCAATGCCTCCACCTCCACCTCCACCTCCACCTCCACCTCCTCCTGAGTCCGATACATCTTGGGATTTCTTCGAGCCCGGTGAGGATACTGAGAGTTTTAGGTTTGCAGGGCATGCAAATGACTTGGGAGAAAACAAGAATGAAAAGAGTGATTCTACTGTCGTAGCGACAGGAGATCAATGGGTAGAAGTTGGTTTAGATGGAAATCATGGGCTTTACGCTCATTCCTTGAAAGCCAGCCTGGGTGAAAAGGTTACTAGAAACTTAAGCGGTACAGCCTTACGAAACAACCATCGCGAACAATATGTACATTTTTCTGATCTTTCAATGGCCTCAGGAGGAGTTGAAAGGTGTCAACAAACGGTTGACAGAGAAAAGAGACAGGCAGAGTCCCTAAATCATGCGAATGGTTTTACCGAGACTGTAACTGACAAGGATGCTATTGGAAGATCAAGCTCAAAGAGCGAGAAGACCACAGCTGGGAAAAATGCGTCCGAAGAAAGAGAAGACCCCTCAGAGTTCATTACGCACAGAGCTAAAGATTTCCTTTCTAGCATAAAGGATATAGAGCATCGATTCATTCGAGCTTCTGAATCTGGTAGGGAGCTCTCGAGGCTGTTAGAGGCCAACCAAATCAGGGTTGGCTATTGTGAGGCAAAAGGTAGCCGCTTCTCTCTATATCTAGCTCTGCTCTTTTCAAGTGGCTGAACTTATTATGAATTATGTATACAAGAGTGCAACGTATGGCTGGTTAGACATTTTTATTTTTTTAATGACTAATCTCATTAGAGCTTCTCATGATAGGGAAGTCATCTGCCTTGGCTTTGTTCTCAGCTTTGCAGCTTGTTTGCTGTGGTGGAAAGGCTACACTTGTTTCCAAGGGTAAGTTCTAGCTCAAATGTGGATAAAAGCATTGACCACTAACTAATTAACATCTTAATAATTGGTTTAGCTATGAACATTGACATCACTGACGGTTTGGGTTTGCCATTTTTCTATGCCAAGTAAGTTCAATCTATAAATTAGGCATATTACTCACTAGAAGGTCTTTCTATATTAAGCAAGACTCAGGCTGAATGTTTTGAACTTATAAAACTTTTAAATGAAATCAACTAAAATGAAGGTTTGGTTTTACTTTTTATGCTTGTACCTCTTGTCTGCATCAACCCAGTTATCTGGATGGTCTCCTTCAGTTAATGGGCATTAAATTTTTATTTTGAAAAGTTGATGGGTTTTAGTGATGAGGTATAACTGAGCAATATTGACATAAAGGTTTTACCTTATAACAAGATAGAAAAGATCCTCAAAAAGTTGGGTCATACCAGAAGATCTCTTGGCTTGAGTTGCCAGGTGCTGATTTTTCTCAATTTTTTAAGCTAGTTATTACGTTTAGATCTGAGTTTGAGGTGGCTGTTTCTTTTTGCCTACTGATACACATCTTCGAAATTTTGAAAGATAAATATGTAGGATGGACTAATATGCCAAATCTGTGTAGAACCTGGACAAAAAATTATTAGTTGGAAACGGACTGCATCTTGTCGATCATCTTCATCCAGAAACCCTTTGGCTACGTCAACAAAGGAAGATATTGATGATTGTGGAAGCGACTTTATTGAAGAATTCTGTATGATTGCTGGAAGCCATTCGTCCACCCTTGACAGATTGTATGCATGGGAGAGAAAACTCTATGATGAAGTAAAGGTACTGTGTTGAAGACACTAAAGTATCTGAATTTGAGACATCTTGCTTTAACTTGTTCAACCTGGAATTGCTCTGTGTAGGTTATTTTACTTAACAAAACATTGGCAATGTCACTCATCTTGTTTAATGTATTGCAGATCCTCTTTATGTGTTTTAACTCCTTTGTCATTTTGACTGAAGGGGCCTTCTACCTATCTGCAGGCTAGTGAATCCATCAGAAAAGAGTATGATCGGAAATGTGACCAGCTAAGGCATCAATTTGCGAAAGATCAAGGTACTCAAGTGATTGACAAAACACGGGCTGTTGTGAAGGATCTGCATTCACGGATAAGAGTGGCCATCCATTCCGTTGATTCTATATCCAAGCGAATTGAGAGAATGAGGGATGAAGAGTTGCACCCACAACTTGCAGAATTGACTCAAGGGTAAGTGAGCTTTTTAGATGATTGATGTATCTAAGAGGCAATTATTGCTTGAAGCTTTACTAGCTACCCGGTATCATCATATAATTTTTACCATGAGAATGTATTGTTAAATCATAACAAGTATTGGCTTAGGAAACTATGACCTGTGCAGATTGATCAGAATGTGGAAGGCCATGCTTGAATGCCATCATGCACAGTACATCACCATCTCTTTGGCATATCATTCAAGGAACTCAACTGGAGCCTTGCAAGGAGATGCGCGCAGGGAGATATTGACTCAGCTGCTAGAAGAAATCGAGTGCTTTGGTTTGAGCTTTGCTAACTGGATTAACAGCCACACATCGTATGTGGAAGCTCTCAACGGGTGGTTGCAAAACTGTATACTACAACCAAGGGAGCGTTCCAAGAGCAGAAGGCCATTCTCCCCACGCCGAGTTCTGGCCCCACCCATATTTGTTCTTTGTCGTGATTGGTCTGCTGGGATCAAGTCTTTGCCATCCGAGGAACTATGTGAAGCAATCAAAAGCTTTTTGTCCAATCTGCGCCTTCTGATAGAGCACCAAGACGAACAACTTCGTAAGAATCAGAGTTTGGCTCATGCAAGCACTGAAGAAACCCAGAGCAAAGCTAAAGAGGAGAACGACGATGACTCCGCAAATTTGGGCTGCATACATACAAGTTTGACCAAGGTTCTTGATCGACTGACCAAATTTTCTGAGGCATCATTGAAGATGTACGAAGATATAAGACAAAAAAATGAAGCAGCTCGAACTGCATATCATAATTGCAGATCTATTAAAGCTGAAAATGTTTAATCCTCGGAAGCGCGTCATGTGCCTGCCCGAGATTTATACATGTGAAAAAAAAAGAAAAAGTAAGACAATAATTATGTGGTGAAGTTTTTTTGTATATGAATTCTCAGTCCCAAGATAGTCTACAAAGAATTCGTGATGTGCTCTCTGCTTGTTTACCATATTCTCCACGAACACGAGTTTCTTCGATGGCGGTGGTTTGAGAGAGAGTGTACGTACTACGTAGAAATTCCCGGGAACAGATAGAATTAGCAAATTTGTTAACAATATTCCGTGGAATGCAAAATTTAATAATATGAAGTGGTAATTATTATGAGGAAAAATATTTGGTACACTGGCGGTGGACAATTTTTTTGTCCATTAGCGATGTTCAGATCACAACACGTGGCAAAAATAATAATTTTTAAAATTATTTTTGTCATGTGTCATGATTTGGACATCGTTGGTGGATAAAAAATTGTCCACCGCCGATGTACCAAATACAAACTCTTATTATGATTTTAAAAGGAGCAAAGCGAGGTTTGTGCCACTTGGAGTTGTTGGGTGCCACGTACTTAAGATTATGGTAGAATTGAGGCAGTGAGCATAGTGTCTCTGTTTATACATTTTCCAGGGCAAAGACTAAATTAACAAATATTTAGATGAGTGGAAAAGTTAGAAAATAGAAGAATAAAAAATGATGCTTTTAATTTCATTTAACAATAATAATAATTATAAAAAAAAAAAAGAATAATGCTTTCATTTGCATCTAACTTTTCCCCAATGGGTCATTCCAATTTGGATGCAGGGCATAATGATGAGAGAGGAGTTGAAGCGGTTAGTGAAGCTGGAATAGGACAGGTGGTTATGAAAGAAGCCAAGCGAGACGTGAAAATAATAAGGCAAAATACGAAGTAGCATTATCTCTAATCCCAGTCTCTCTGACTAACCTGAGATGACGGTGGATTCATTGCAAAAGGAGAAGCATCTTGGGCGTGGGAATTGGAAGTTATACAGACAGGCGTCCCAACCTCTTATTAAAGGTGTCCAAGCAACCCTCGGGTTCGGAAAAGGCCCATTCGAATCGGACAAACACGTGTTTGGTATGAGTCAGGCCCAAAACAACAAGTGGGGGAGAAAGCCCTATGGAGCCCAACTTTCTTGCTTCTTACAGTATCTAATATCGGACATTTTTCCATAATCCCAGTGAGGCACAGGGGAAGAGCGGGCCTTCCATTCGAATTACTTGCTGACAATTGCTTTCTCACTGCGACTGCAAACCATTTTACATCAGACACACACTCATTTGCGTTACTGAGGTGTGTTCGACGACTTTACTCCACAAATAAAACATATACGTTTCCCCTCTGGAATTTCAATTATTAATTAACTGGTAAAAGAATTTCTCATTTAAAATCCACATGCTATATAACACTATTTATAGTGAATTGGGTTTTTGAAGCGTAATTTGGCTCCGTTGTCAATAACAATAGTGAATTTAAAGTGATGATTGGAGAATTAATCGGCTTTATACCTTATTTATGAAACTCTCAACAAGTCTAACAATGGTGAATGTTTTTCTGATATATATATATATATATATATATATATATATATATATATTAAAATAATGATAAATTTGATTGTAATATTACAAACAAACATCCAAGTTTTTTTAATGAAATTATATTGAATTTGTTTAGGTAGATGGTTGAGTTTTTGGTGGATGTTTTCCCAACTACTTCCTGAATGAGTCCAACATTTTCCAATCGATGCCGAGTTTATGATTAGCACTACTGAAGAGGCTTTCAGCCAGCCACTCAATACAAAACGGGGATCAATTCCTTCGTTGACAAATTGAATGTCTAACACATAGATAATTCACTAACATCATAACTTATTTGTGGTCCAAATGTGATTTGAGGTTGGCATGCACAACTCCACACACAATTATACAACTACTACTTAATTACCACATATACAGTGTTTATAGTACTACAATCATACAAACCACAACTTAAATGTGCATTAATATAATTGAGTGCACACTAATGATAATGTTTGTTGTTTAATTTTATTTACAACATTGAAAACATTAAAAACCTGTTTTAAACCTCTCTCCAGGGGTATAAACAAGGATTTATCCCTCTTAATGATTTTCGGTGGTGAATCAGAGCAACAAAACTCTTCATGACTATATATGGTTTCCTTTCATTTAAGGCTATTAAATATCTATTGAGTTAAAATATTCGTAGTTTTTTAATTTTAATATTAGTCAAAGTATTAAGTTAGTTTAGAAATTAAAGTCTATAAAATAGAGGAAGAAATCTAACTATAGAATTAAACGTGCAGTATCCATGTCTGTGTGTTAAAAATTACAATTTTAATAAAATTCAGTTGCTAAATCATCTATCATAAACGCTAATTAATGAGTTTATTAAAATAAGGCCAACGTGTAACCTTAATATATATTTAATAAAAAAAATTGACACTAATTATTTTTATTTTTTTATTAGTAATGACCATGGTGTTGACAATATAAAAAAATATTAAATATTTAACTCACGATCGAGTATCAGGCTAATTCATATTGATTTTTTTAATCGTAATCAATATTCCTTGTATGAAATATATATCAATATCATTTTTTCGTCGTTCAAGAAAAAGTGAATGAAAAGAAGAATTTGTGAATGCATAATGGATCTCTGGTCCCGCGTAAAATTGTAACCCAAATCAGATATCGGTGGGTGCAAATAATAGTGACATAGAAAACACCACAAAATATTTAATAGAGGGTGATTAACAGAATCGGCTGGACAGGAATCAGCAAGGTGGATTGTGAGGGCCTGGCTGGAGGAATATGGGTCATATGGGATCCCAATCAAATAGCAGTTAAAACTATCAAGAAACACAAACAACTCATACATACTGAGATTACTTTTAAGGATGCAAAAGGAATGAGGAAATGCCTAGTGACATTTGTCTATGGAAGCCCACAAAGCCAGAAAAGGAAAGACTTGTGGAAAGAACTCAAAACTCTTAACATAGGCATTACCTCCCCCTGGTTAGTAATAGGCGACTTTAATGCCTACAAACACCCAAATGAAAAGCAAGGCAGCAACTACATTAATTGGAGCTCGGTGTATGAATTTAGTGACTTTGTCAATAGCTGTGCCATGCTGGACTTGGAGTTTAAAGGCCCTAAATTTACCTGGGAAAGGGGGACTGTCAAGGAGAGGCTAGACCAGGCCATTACCAACACCCAATGGAACTCAGTATTCCCAGATTCCCTGGTGTTCCATCTCCCACCCCTCAAATCAGACCATCGTCCCCTTTATGTGGTGCTGAAACCTCTTAATGAGGCCAATTCTAGAAAGAAAGCCTTCAGGTTCCAATCAACGTGGCTCTTAGAGGATTCCTTTACAGATGTTGTCAAGGACTCATGGATGGAGGGGAATGACTGGAAAGAAAAGGTTGAAAGCTTCAGGAATCAAATAGCTGCCTGGAACCAGGAGGTGTTTGGGAATGTTTTCAAACAGAAGAGAGAATTGCTCAGGAGACTTGCAGGTATTGACAAAGCCCTTAGTTCTAAAGCTAACCCTTTCCTTTCTCACCTACAACAGGTCCTATGGAGGCAATATGAGGAGATCCTAATAAAGGAAGAAGCTATATGGCACCAGAAAGCTCGCTGCAGATGGTTAAGATTAGGGGACAGGAACACTAGGTTCTTCCATGCATCTACTATGGCCAGAAGGAGAGCTAATAAAATCCTAACCTTGAAAAATGAGGAAGGCGACTGGATACAAGGGCAGGAGCAACTAAAAGCTATGGCAAAAGAGTTTTTCCAGAATCTCTTCAAGGAGGAAGACCTACCCTATACACCCCCCCTCATCCAAGGAAGATTCCCTAAGATTGGGGTGGATGAACTAAATAAAATACAAAGGCCCTTCTCGGATGAGGAAATTAAGCAGGTTGTGTTTAGTATGGGGGCTCTAAAAGCACCAGGCCCAGATGGGCTTCATGCCCTCTTTTTCCAAAGCCAATGGGGTGTGGTAGGACCCTCGGTATGCAAGGTAATTAAAGACATCTATGACCAGCCAGATTCAGTGGCCGAAATTAACCAATCACTCCTAATTCTGATCCTAAAGACTGACAACCCGGAATGCCTAAAGGAATTCAGACCAATAGCCCTTTGCAATGTCATCTTCAAGATTCTAACTAAGGCTATTGCAAATAGACTCCAACCCTACATGAACCAGTGGATAGGCCCATGCCAGAGCAGCTTCATCCCTTCTAGAAACATTAATGATAATGTGATTATTACACAAGAAGTGCTACATTCAATGAAATTGAAGAAAGGTAGGAAAGGGATGATGGCCTTGAAAATTGACTTGGAAAAAGCATATGATAGAGTCAGGTGGGAATTCTTGGATGATACACTAAAGGAGATTGGGATGAGCAACCACTTCAGGAGACTCATAATGAGATGCACATCTACAGCAGCTATGAAGATACTTTGGAATGGAGAAGTAACTGATCCAATCCAAATATCAAGAGGTATCAGGCAAGGGGACCCCCTTTCCCCCTACTTATTTGTCCTATGCATAGAAAGGTTGGGACACTACATTGAATGGGCTGTACAATCAAAATGTTGGAAGCCTATCAAGTTATGTAGGCAGGGACCCCAACTCTCCCACTTGTTCTTCGCAGACGACCTCATTCTATTCGCTAAGGCAGACATGGACCAATGCAGAATTATTAAGGGATGCCTTAACTCATTCTGCAGCAGCTCAGGCCAACTGGTTAATGACCTGAAATCTAAGTGCTTCTTCTCAAGGAATATTAACCATATTAGGCAGGAGCAATACAGTAGAGAATTGGGGTTTCAATCAACTGGAGACCTAGGGAAGTATCTGGGAATGCCCCTGATACACAGCAGAGTCAATAAGAATACCTTCAAGAACATCACAAGCAGAGTAAAGGGGAGACTGAACAGCTGGAAGGCCAAGTTACTTTCCCTAGCTGGAAGAGTAACCCTTAATGTCAGTGTGCTGAACAATCTTCCTTACTATGCTATGCAGACTGCCCTACTTCCACTAGGTCTATGCGATGACCTTGAGAAGATCAGTAGAAGCTTTATCTGGGGAGATGGAGAAAATGCTAAAAAGCTACATCTAGTTAACTGGGATCAATGCTGCAAACCGAAGATGGAAGGAGGCCTAGGGGTCAGGAAACTAAGGGAGATGAACGAGGCCTTCCTCATGAAGGTGGTTTGGGGAATATACAACAACCCAGGCTCACTCTGGGTTGAAGTACTCAAATCAAAGTACAAATGGGAGGAACAGGGACCCAGGCAGGAGGCTAAACCTATGAATTGCTCTAACTTATGGAGAGGCATCCAGAAGGTGAAAAGATTTGTCGAGGAGGGTACATGCTGGAATGTAAAGAATGGAAGGTCCATCAACTTTTGGATGGAAGAGTGGATTACAGGGGGGAAGCTAGGTCTGGAATCAGATGTACCAATTCCAGAGAACATCCTATCCCGAACTGTTGCAGATATGGTTACTAACTCAGGAGATTGGGACTGGCCCTCAATTATCCCCTATATCAGACAAGAAACCAGAATTAGACTCGAGAATGCACAGAAACCTCGCATTGAAACAGGGGAGGATGTCCGGAGATGGAAATATAGTAGTAATGGAGCTTTCTCGGTAAGCTCAGCCTATAAGGCAAGGATCCAGACACAACACTCAGATAATCCTAACCTTATTCCCAACCCTATCTGGAAGAAGATTTGGCACTGGCCTGGGCCTCAAAAAATGAGAACGTTAATGTGGCTCACCGGACACGATAGACTCCTAACGAATGGATTAAGATTCAATCGCCACATAGACCTAACAGGAACGTGTCCAATATGTGGGAAGGAGATGGAGGTCACAATGCACTGCCTAAGGGATTGTGAACACGCTAAAAACATCTGGCTAAGACTAGTCAAACCTTGTAAATGGGGAAGTTTCTTCGGACTCACCACACAAGATTGGCTGAACAAAAACCTTTCAAAGGAATTTGGAAGAGAAGAATTTGCTTACCTAGACTGGAAGATCCTATTCGGGGTCACGCTTTGGAACATCTGGGTCCGCAGATGCGAGCTCATCTTCCAACTGGAGCACGGAGGAGCGAAAGACTTACTGTTCTGGTGCCTCTTCAGGGCCAAGGAATGCATGGGCTGGAAAGAAATTGAAGCAAGGTTACAAGGAAGAAGATTTGAGATCTTAGAAGTAGGTTGGACCTTACCAAGGGATGACTGGGTTAAATTCAACACCGATGGATCGGTGTATCAGGGAGGGAGAGCTACCTGCGGAGGAGTCCTCCGGAACGCAGCCGGGGAATTTCTCTATGGGTTCGCTAATAATCTAGGGATCTGCAACTCCACCGAAGCGGAGCTACGGGGGATTCTCACGGCGTTGAAGATGGCGTGGGAAATGAACTACGACCGAGTGGAAATTGAATCAGATTCACTGGATTCAGTGAATTTGTGCAAGGAGGGTGGCTCTGCCAGCCACCCGTGTGCAGAACTGATAGAAGAGATCAGAAGCTTCTTCGGAAATCGTTGGCAAGTGGAAATATCTCATACAGTGCGGGAGGCGAACAGGGCCGCGGATCAGATGGCGAATCGGGCTCACTCCTTGGGCCCAGGCTTACACACTTTTGCAAGGCCTCCTCACGGGCTAGGCCCAATTTTGTTAAAAGACCTGAGGGGTCCAACAACCCCAAGGGCTTGTTACGTGGAGCCTTAGGGTTCCCCCTTTCTTGTACCAAAAAAAAAAAAAAAGAAAACACCACAAAATTGAAAAGGTGGGCCGCGCAGAATATTTTGATGCATGGGATTTCATTGCCAAAGACAAAAATCAAATTGCTGAAATGGACATTGAATGTTTTTCACTTCATGTCGAACGATGAATATAACTCGGCATCAAAACAAAAGAAAAATTGCTTTCCCAATTTCACTGCATAAACTGACGTGCAAATATACTATTATATAAATGAAGCCAATGAAGAAGGTTTTTGTACCGAATTATATTAATTATTTTTGTACAAAACTTTTAAAAATTAATAATTTCTTACATATACTCATTTATTATTATTCTTTTTTTAAAAAAAATTTCACTTTCGCCTCAAATAAACGTTTATTTTTTTTTGTCTAAGAAAAGAAAAATACAATATTTATAATGAATAGATATTTACAACAAAATTATTTAAGAATAAATTTTTACAATAAATAATTAAATTAATTTTTAAGAAAAATTATAAGTAATATATTTTAAATAAAAATTTATATAATAAATAAATAAATTATAATTTTTAAATCTTAAAATTTAAATTCTAAATGTTAAAGTCCAAACTTTCAATCTCAAATTCAAAATATTTATAAAAAAAATATGTGGATTGTTATAATGATATTGCCCCCGTTTACATACCATCCACAAATGTCTCCAAACTAGGCATTTTTTTATTTATTAAAAAACAAACTTCTAGAAATCATGGACGAAAGCCATTACCCCTGTGTGCAAGGCATTTTGCCTTTATTTAGAGCGAAAGTGAAAATAATAATAATAATAAATGAAAGAAAATTTAGCATAATGCGGTGGGGTAATGAGGAATGCCTTTGGGGTTGGTTGAGGGGATTTGGTGGTAATCTGAGCGACTGTAGTATCATGAAAACGGAGTTATGAGCCGTTGTCACCGCTTTAAATTTAACATGGGTTGAAGGATACATGGATATCATTCTGGAAGCTAATTCTAGAGTGGCCATTGAAATGTGCCAAAAAGGATGCATGTAATTATGAAGGAACATCCGCGTGTTGGATATTAGTTGCTCAGATTAGATGCCTTCTCAGTAATGACTGGGTGGTGAGTATACGGTATGTGTTCAGAGAAGCCAACAAAGTCACAAATGGTTTAGTTAGAAAAGCTCAGGAGTTGAATTTGGGATTGCATGTATTAATTCGATGAACCTCCGAGTTCTGTGGGACTTTTACTTTTGGATGATTTAAAGGGGGGAACTTCTCTATACACTTGTTTTGTGTAGTCTTCTGGTTCTGGCCAGCAAAACGGAAGACCTTGGCCCCATACCTACAAATTAATTTCAGACACCCTTTTTTAAACGGTTTTACTTATGCCGAAATCACATTCATTCATTCATTCAAATTATAAATTAAAAAAAAAAAACATGTCATAGTCAGCTTTGTGAATCATGTTTGAAGAGGCACATGCCAATGCTGACTACGGGAGATGCGAAGATGAATGGAGAAGGAAAGTAGAATCAGAACAAATCGCATTTAGAGGACGCAAGAGTGAGAGAGGGGATGCTTTGCATTTGTTGAAAGTGATGTCCACGTAGGAACTGACGTGTTATCGCGTCAATGCAGGCCCCACTTCACGTTCGAATAAAAATGGATTCTCTGGCTTCCTTCTTACGCAAACTTTGTGCCACGCATGATTTTGTCAATCTTTTGACTTTCAATTATATATCTTTTTACTTTTGTATAAGTACTTTTATCTTCTTCTTTTTTAAATGTTTTTATGAACTTAAATATTTAATATTATAAAATATATTTTTATTATTAAATTTAAATTTATTTATTACTTAAATTATAAATTTAATATTTAATTATCTATCTATCTATCTATATATATCTTTTATTCTCTCCCAATAACTATATGAAATAGCGTAATTATTATTAGCCTAGGTAAACGTGCACACATGTAGAATCTATGATAGATTTCAGTTTTGATGTAGCCTTATCTTGCCTCCGTCAAATTCTTTCAACCAGAAAAAGCAATCTTTAAATGTAAAAAGGGATAACAATTCTATACTTCTAAAAATAAAAATATATCGTATTATTGAAGCGATGCGTTCAATTAAATAGCGAGTAATAATTAGTTTGGAATTTTTTAAGTTTGCATGTTATCATAAAATTAACCTTATTTTTTATTTTATAAAAAAATATCAATATATTAAAAGGGAGAATGACAGGGACACAAAATTTATGATGACAAAACGTCAAAATTTAGGAATTCTATAACGTTAAGCGATTGAGGTTGAGTTAGTAAAGAAGGGAGGTTGGGTTTATAATAGATATGCGTGAAAGAATTAAGAATCTGCGTTGGCCTTTGGCGAAACCCTAGGAATGGGATCCAAAGGTCATTTGCCCCTTTACAACAATGTCTGTATTCGATTCGTCAGAAGGGTGGGGATCGTGGCGCCGCAATTGACGACGGCTGGTCCCTCCAAAAAAATGTGTCATCAGTCATCGGCGTCACATGATTGGGCCCCAGCCAAGATTCAAATTCACCCCCATGGTTCAATTAAATTATCGCCGAAACGGAGCTTTTGGAGTGGTATCCCGTCGTCCAACTACTTACCGAGTTATTTCCAAATCTCACTCATCTTTGCCACTCGACTCGACAAATAATACATACTTCTTCGTAACTATGCGTATAACATTACTCTCTCCCCCCATCACCATAATCATTCGTCACGATTTATCCTATTTTTCTATTTTAATAATAATAATTAAATGTATGCGAATTTGAAATATTATAAAGTTTGGTAACTTCAAATATTTTATAACGTCACTTTCAACTACGAGCTAGAGATATGTCTTATGTTTAAATTTATTTATAAAACAAAGTCAAAGGCCATTAATGTATTATGTTTTATACTAATATTCTTATAATTATAGAGCGTGCCTGCCCCCTCAGCTTTCAAGCTATTGCTCCTTTAGACTATATATATATATATATAAATGCTATGTGAATGACATTGACATACAGACGCGGTAACTCACAAGAAACAAATTTGCAGTTTATGGCCATTAGGCTTAGGCCTCAATAACCAACCTAATGCAACCTTCTCCCTTTCTCACCATTAGCCAATCGTCCATTTTTATGGACTTGTCTTTTTGTTTTTATATTTTGAATTAACAGTTACCAAAACTCGTGTGTTATAAAAATAACTCTTAACATCCAACATCATTTCAAATCAAACAATTGTTTATTATTTTCCATCTTTTTAAATTTAACATTCTCTCTTTCTATTTTCTTTTAATATTATCTCCTTTCAATTATAATTATAAACTTCCAAATATCCCCTCCCCTCCTCCACAGAGAGAGAGAGAGAGAGAGCCAGGGTTGTTCTATCACTATCCGCATCACGAGACAGTGCCTGAACCTGATCGTTTGTGTCACAAAGTTTTTGATAACACTGACGTGGAAGAAGAAACGGTCCACATGAGAGTATAGAAAGGACAAGAAACATTGAATACAAAAAGTTGACAATTAGGGCGCACACATGGCATATGTTGTCAGCATAACTTTGGGCGAATACAACCAAGGCACGTGTACCACACGGTACGTGGCATTTTCCCAAAAGATAACCTTCGTCGAATAAAGGTTTTATTCAAGTTGACGAAAGGAATGATTATTTAAATAATAAATAATGTGATTAGAGCAATCAACTTTTTAGGCTTATACCCTTAACCCCGTGGGCAACAAGGCTATATAAATTGAGAAAAGGGTCACAATGAAAATGCAAGAGTGGAGTTAACCAAAGTGAGGCCACCCAAAATCGGTGAGATAAGCTTTCTACTTCCACAGCCATCTCCGATCTTCCTTTTTTCACCCACAACTCTCTCTAATATTCTAGAGTCCTAAGCTGTCATCGCCTGTCTTCCCAGTTATACAGTTAAGCAAACCCGGATCTTGAAAAATAATTTTGCAAGTTCAGGCGATTCAGGTAGATATCTAAGTTTCCCGTTTTCAGTTTTTGTTTGTGAAAATTTTAAGTTGTTAATTATTTTTCTATTTCAAGAACCAAAGGGATTGGCTTACAGTCCCTCAAACTTTGTGGTTTTCTTCTACCTGTTCTCTGATTTTGGAATAGAGACAGGTTCTCAACATATTTTAGTTTCGGTTTTTGTCTTTTAAAGCATGGCAGCAGCTATAGACATCCATAGTAGCAGTATGACACCGGATTTCTTAGATCCATGTAGTGAAGAGTTGATGAAAGCACTTGAACCTTTTATGATAAGTGATTCATCTACCTCTCCCCTAGCCTCCTTCTCTCTTTCTTTCCCATCCTCGCAATCTTCTCCTTCGTCTCTGTCTCCTTCCACTTCTTCCTCCTCTGCTCACTCACCCCCTTCCTGCTCTTACAATTCAATTGCTCCTTCTCTGCCCAATTTGTATACCAACGTCTGCTCGTCAACAAGCACTACCCAGGAGTTCTCGAGCTATGACCAAAAGGGTCTTGGGCAGACCAGTCCCATAGGGCTTAACGGACTCACCCAATCTCAAATTCTTCAAATTCAAGCTCAAATCCAGATCCAACAACAGCAGCAGCATATGGTTTCCAAGGCTGCAGCTTCACTCCAGCGTCGGAGGTTAACACAGTTGGAAAATCAACGCGCCCTCAATTTCCTTAGTCCAAAATCCGTCCCCATGAAGCATGTGGGTCCTCATCCAAAACCTACAAAACTATACCGTGGAGTGAGACAGCGGCATTGGGGTAAATGGGTCGCTGAGATCAGACTCCCCAAAAACCGTACCCGTCTCTGGCTAGGAACGTTTGACACCGCCGAAGAGGCCGCCTTGGCATACGATAGCGCAGCATATAAGCTAAGGGGAGAGTTTGCTCGCCTCAATTTTCCTCATCTCCGTCACCAGGGAGCTCATGTATTTGGTGAATTTGGCGATTACAAGCCTCTTCATCCCTCCGTCGATGCGAAGCTCCAATCTATTTGTCAAAGCTTAGCCAATTCGCAGAAACAGGGGAATACAGAGAAACCCTGCGCCGTCATCGATGCAAAGCCTAAGATACGGGGTCCAAAGCAGGCAAAGGTTGAACAATTAAGAAGCGAATTGCAGGATTGTAATGCGGAGAACTCAATTTCGTCCCCCTTGTCGGATGAATCGTCCGCTGGTTCGTACTCACCTAAATCCGATATCAGTCGTTTAGATTTCTCGGATTCTAAGTGGCACGAAACGGAGAGCCTTGGGTTGGAGAAGTATCCTTCGGTGGAGATCGATTGGGCTGCTATCTGAGTCACGAATCATGTAGGATGTCGTATCTGTTTGATTATATAGCTTCACTGTGTTTTTGGTTGAGTAAGAATACTTATTTTGTTAAGTAGGTTTGGTTTTGCTGTCTTGGGCAGTATCTGCAATGGAATTTTTGACGTCTGCAGAGGTTTTGTCGAGACAGTATGAAAATTTCAGTGGGTTATGGTGTAATGGGTCAAGAGGATCTTCTCCTTGGTCAGCCGGTGTTTTTTATTCCGGGCATGACCACGAGAGCTTCAACTTCTATGTCTTGCTTGTACTTGTAGCTTAATGTAATTAAAGTGCCCTCGAATGTAAAGTTTCTTCTGTTAAATTTCTTTAAAAAGCAGTTAGTATTTGACTGTGCTTGGTTCAATTTTCAATAATCGTCACGCGCATGTGGCGTCGAATGTTCTGTGAAGCTTTTATTTCTCGTCTTCAACAGTAAAAACAGGTGAGCCCAGGGAATATTATATTCATTTCTTTTTTGAAAATTACCACATACCACTACACTAAAGCCCCGGCCCGCATTTTCTCTCCTCCTGTTTTGGAGGTAGGAAGAGAGGGTATGGGGAGATAAAAATGGCCTAGTTGGATTCCTGATGTCATTTTGGTGCGACAACGTTGGAGTCGTGCACATGTCACATTATCATTTAAATATGAGAACGAAGAAGAGGTGTAGCGCATATACCAATGGTGTGTTTGTGTATGCGGTGAATTCTTGTCAAAGCACGTTTTCACCGTGATTTTACTAGAAGCAACATTTTGTTACTTCTGCAAATTCTGCAAAAATCACGTTTGCGTTGGAAGAAAAGTTAATTCAAACAAACACTAAGTCAATTACAAAATTGAATTTGTGAATTATGACCATTGTAAGCAAGCACTTTGAATTGTTAAATGAAAATGAAATTATAACTTTTTTTTTTAATTCTTCTATTTTCTAACTTTTCCTTACATGTAAATATATATTAATTCACCATATTTACTTTGAAAAAATGGATAAAAAGGGAAATTATGCGCTTGATTATTTTTGTTTTTTGATCGTATAAGATTTGAGGCATAACTAGTTCGATATAAATAAAGTCTAAAAGAAATGTGAAGGACATGGAAAACTTGCAATATATATATATATATATAGATTTCTTGAATAGGAAATACATTTCAAAGTTGGTCATTTACTTTACAGGTCTTGACGTTATGGTTTTGGAGACGGCCTTAAGTTAAAAATCTTATTTTCCTAATTCTAACAAAAATAGAATACACTTTTCAAATTTTGAAGCTCTGAGGTTACACGAGCTACGGTACCTATTTATCGCTATCTATCTATTTGTATAGTTCTCTTGGTAATAAAATGTTTATTGGTTGAATTGTAGATATTAACACACAATCTTGTATCTAATTTTAATAGAAAAATAAAAATCAGTTATCTAGATTTGTATGCATGACTATGGTAACTGGGTCCATTTAATAACCAAAACGAAAATGGGGCCAACAAGTCAACAAAACAAAAATGGTAGCAATGTGTAATGGGCTATACTACAAGATTACTTGTGTTGAACTTGTTATTCATACCATTCCTATATTGCGTGCATCTTGATTTGTCTCTGACGCTGCCGCTTGATTCCCTCCGTATCCCCTTTCCATTTACATTCCATTTAGCATTAGGTTGAATACCCTGAACCAGCGGAGTCCTTGATTCCCCTTTTAATTTTTAAATTTCACGGGGTATTTAGTGTAAGATAAATTTTTTTTTATTTTTTAAAATTATATTTTTAAAAGTATATTATTAATGAGAATGTTAATTTTTAAAAATATGTAAAATATGTTTGATTGATATTTAAAATTGTTAAAAAAATTTAAGTAATATTTTTTGATAACATTTTATATTTCTATTTAGTTGTATTTAAATTTTTTGATATCTTTTGATAATTTTTTAAAAATATATTTTATCTCTTTTTTTAAATAAATTTTTTATCTATTTATTTTTTAATAAAAAATAAAATATATTAAAAAAATAATAAAGATCATTTTAAAGTGTCTTCCAGTGCCTCCAGTGATGGGTGCTGTTAATGGTGGAACTTTGCGATGGTGGGTGCTTTGCAGTGGGAGGTATTACTCACTCTGTTTCCTTCTTCTCAAATAGATGAGAGGAATAAAAATAAAATATAGATAAAAAATAAAAATGAAAAATAAATTATTTATTTTATTGTATAAAAAGATTCTCACATCTATGAAAATATTCAATTCTCACCCCCACCTAAAGATTCTTTTCATAGGGATGTATCCCAAAATTCAATTCTTAAGAATTGAAGTTTTTTGAGAATTATTTTATAACATTTTTTACTAAACAAATGAATTTAACATTCTTAAATACAGATTTTTAAGAATTCAAAAAAAATCATTTTATCAAACAACCCCTTTAAATTAAAGTTTTTTTTTTCTTCTTGTGGGAGCTATTCCCTTACTTTTCAAAAGATTATTTCATGACAAGAAAAGTTTTGAGTCTCTTAAGATTTGTATATTGTTTCATCATATTTACAACCGCACTCCTCAAACCTCACATTTGCAACAGATATTTATAGAGGGTTAAACTTTAAAAAAGTGAAAGATGTGTTGCTTCCCTTATAACATTAATGTCATAATTTTTTTGTCCAGTATTTTTTAAATCTATTAAGTATTTAAGAGGATGTCTCTATTTTTTTTTTAATCTCTTGTTCGTATTTGCCTAATGTTCTATTATTGAATGTTTGGAAAGGAAAAAAACAAAAAAAAAGCGCAAGGTTGGGCTGGATTGTCTCGCCATCATATTTTTTAAATGATGAATGAAGAAATTTGAATGGTAGGGACTGGTTCCCATCAGTGACAAGTAAGGGTTATAAGTATCATGTTGAATGAAAATAAGGCCCAGTCCAAGATTTATAATGACTTCTGGACAGCTTTAAGTTTGAAGGCCCAAATAATTTGCATATTTAATTATAATTTGGACCTCCATAAAAAATATTAAAAGAAGAGTTGAGGCGTGAGAGCTGTGGTGGTAGTAGTGGTAGGTGGTAGTGGTTGACTGTTAAAAATAGCACGCGAAAAGGAAAAGATACGAATATAACAATCAAAAGTGAATATACCTAAATAAAGGGATGGATCGGGTCATTATCAAATCTCAATCATAATATGTTTTGTTATTTGTTGTTGAGACTTGAGATGATTTTTGACCAAACTAGCTATCAGGTATCAGTGAAATAAATCCTACCAAAATTATCTTCTATCTGGTTGTCTCCCATTTGAGTTTGACATAATCATCATTTTGAGGGTGCAAACCAATGTTGAAAGCAATATATATATATATATATATATATATATATATATATATAGCTCTTTTCAAATTCAAGCATTATATATGCTGACTTAAAAAAGCATATATAATTAATAAGCTTCGCCAAACACATTATGCATTGAAAGGAATGGGAGTTTGGTAGGGAGACTTGGGTTCACAACAAAATATAGAATGTGTAGCGCTCGCTCCATCACATTTTATGCCAGAAACAGATTTGAGATATATCTTTGTATCAGTATATCCTGCACCACAGAATTGTTTAACGCTATTCAGTTGAATATGAAAAGAATATGTTCATCTCATGACAGGGAGGTTGTGTATAAAATATATAATATGCAAGTAACCAAACAATTATTCCTTGCTATAACCTTTATTTAATTTGTGAATCTCTTTGGCACGCTGATTAGACATACTTGCATTTCTTTAATGAATCTTTTTTCGAAGCATATCGGGGGGATGTTTTGTATGGCGGAATAAAATCTTAGACTAAGCATCTGATCAGGTTCTTGCTGTTCAAGATGAAGATACGGTGCTGAGCTGCATGGTCAAGCATCATCAAAACGTGGTCAATTAATTAGCCAAGAATTCGATGCATCTACTCAATATCAATCAAGTCTCGTTGCAAAGTTGAGTGCTATACTTAAATTTGCGATCTTGGTAAAAAGAACACCAACCTAAAAGAATCGCATATTTCAAGATTTGGAGCTTCCAAATTATTGCGTGCTATCTTTTTTTTCAAATACCAGGGCAGGACGTGTTATGATTTTGACATTTGAGCAACAATGAGGTAATGGATGCGAGTTTAATAAAGCTCCCCGTTAATCTAACAGATATGCGACATTCTACTACGGGGTTGGAATCTACAAACGCACAGTTTAAAGTAATGGAGTTTTCGAAAAGGATGGAAGAGTGGTTCAAGTAATAATGCCCTAACCACTTAAGAAAACTCAACGAGGTTGGCGTAATTTGAGACCTTAAATAGGTATTAATTGCTAATAATTGATCGATCTCGTGGACTAGCATTGCAATTGCAGTCAGGAGTTAGGAGTTATAGGTCAAACTCATTCCCTACTTCATCGTACGTCCTAAAGGGAAAAAATGTCGATACCCATGTGGATTGGTTCCATTCCAAGTTTAAAAGAGGATCGCACGTTTAGCGTTAGTTAAAGTTGGCTCTTAACCACAAAAAGGATTGAACATGATAACATCTCACTCGTTCATTGTGGTCATTTCTGGATTTCGCCTAAAGGGAAAGTTTAACAACTTAATGGCAATGTGTGTGTGTATATATATATATATATAATAGATTGTGGCTATCAATCATTTTTGTTACACAATTTTTTATTGAAAAACCTACTCGTCATTTGCTATTAAAAAGGAAGGCCCTTGACTTTACTTGCCTCTCTACCCCTGTCTTTTAAACCCTTTTTTTTTTGTTCTTTTATTTTTATATAATATATAACAGCATATGTTTTGAGCTAAAGCATTTTGTTAACTATCTTCACTAGGCCACGTCTAATGACTTGCCTCTTTCACTTTGATTGGTTAGAGGCCACTGGTAATCGATATCCGCGCAAGCAGATAGAATCAAATACTATACAAAGTATTTTTTTTTTTACTTCGAACGAAATTATTTTTATATTAAAAAAATATTTGTATCAACTGTAAAACAAAAATACACTGAAAATATTTTCGTTTGTGATTGCCATGGGCTTTATTTTGCACTTACTAAATGGGCTTTATGACTAACAACCCTTACAGCAAAAAAAACTAAACACAACTCACAATGAAATGCATTATTGAAAAGAAAGAATAATGAAATTCATTTATGTAATTTATTTTAAATTGAGACATAAATATTTGAGCCCATGCCCAAAATCACAAGACCAATATTGAAAAACGATATTACGATCACCAATGGCACGGGTAAAGCGTATGCTGGAAGTGGTGGGGGAAGTTTAAGTAAAGAAGATCGTGGTTGTAGTGTGGTAGTGTTGTAGCTTTACAATCCTCATTCCCTTTTTAATATCCAGGCACATTCGGACAAGTTGGATGACCCGCATTTGTTTATTTTAATGATGACAGCGATGTTAGCCACGTGGAACTCCATCATGCCGACCTGGAACTCGGTAGGAATGTCCCATCTGTCACATCCCCAACTGTTTCAGTTGGAAAATAGTTGAAAAAGAAATAGATATATATATAGATAGTGATAAACCAAAGTAAAGATAAAGGGGAAAAAGATAAAAGTAGCCAGGAATTTTTATCTCTTCTTATCCAACATCATCCGTCGCCAGCCTTTTGTTTTTTCCCCACTAAATTAATAATGGCAAAAGCCCCTTTCCTCTAACCCAATATTGAAGATAAAAAGAAGGGGCAAGAAGAAACCAAAACCGAGAAACAATATAACGTAGAAGGTTGGAGACTCGTCTAGATGCCAAATGTGCGCATAAGAAACGAGGTTACCTTCCCAAACCTTGACACCAATTAGTTCTGGTTCTGTAACCTTACGGTCGAATGGATTTAGATAAGGGCGATCGGGAATATCAATGCCCATTATGTCGTATAGGTGGTTATGATTAAAATATAGCAATGAATGTTCTAATAGGAAATAGAGTTACGCATGGAAAGAGGATAAGTACCCACCGGCTTTTAGGCTAAGGCAATGAAGATAACTACATGCCTACATAATTAATAACAATGTCATGGCGATATGTCTTTTGGTAAAGTGCAAAACTATCCCTTCATAGTGGATTCATTATCAATTCACATTCAACATTTCTTTTTCCAGTGTCCAACTCTGCGAGTCAGAAGTTAAAAGAAGAAAATTCCATAGCCATGTGATAACAAAACCACTCTTTTTCTAGTATTGTCTTTGGGATTCAGACCTTACAGATGCCATTCCTTTTTCCAAGAAAAATAATAAGGGTTTCGGTTCATTAATTAAGCAAAACTGCTCTTTCTGAACTTCCAATCCGTGCAAATTCAGATTTAATAGTTTATAATAAACACTGGTACAGCCGCTAAGCTAACTCGCAACATTATTGTCTTAATCCTATCCTTAATTAGATGCAAAGTATAATAAACGAAGTATCATTATAAAAATTATTACTTTTTCTTTACCATTGATGCAACAAGTGGAAAGTTCACTTGTTTATATAAGAGAACGTATCATATTTTGTGTACTTAGTGCGTACGTATATCTTCCCCGATATTTTTCCATCATTATAGCACTAGAAAAGGGAGTCTGAAAGATAAATCAGAAAACAGAAAGATTTGAAGACAAAAGGGAGGATCCATATAACGAAGAAGAATTCTATTAAACGTACGTACGCATGTCACGAAAACTAATAATTATATTATATCCGTAATTGCTTATTTCATTTAATTAATTAACTGAATGTTAAGTTATATATAGTGATAACTGATGAATGATTTAAGAAATAGTAAGTTTAGTTTTTTTTATTGTCATGAATTAAAAAATTAATCATAACTAATTAAGGATCGATCTAAGAAGTGTGTTGACTTGTAGCATAAAGATTGACTAAGAAATAATGTAGGAGAAAGTGAGAGAAATATGTTAGACCTTATAAGATAGACGCTTAACCAACTGTATAGACTACGCTTGTTTGTTTTCTAGTGGCTTGTTAACTGAACGCTAGATTAACACCTTGTCTCCTACCTGCAAATTTGCTTGTTCACTGATGAGATAGTCAAGGGAAAATGTTAACCATCAATCTTCCTTTTCATAAAACGACTCCACATAATAATCATCTATTTCTTCGCTTAGTATGTTTTCCGGCATTCGGTGCAATACTAACTAATTAAATATTTTATTCTAATTATAAGTTAAAAAAGCAATACGTCAATAAATTAATTAATATCATACATAACCTTCTCCATCATATATATATATATATATATATATATATATATATATATATATATATATATATATATATATATATATATATATATATATATATATATATATATATAGTTAATTGAATTAAACACTAACTTAGTCTTAATCATGATTCACAGTCATATGCGATACCAAGACTTTTAAGTAGTCTCGTGTCAAACGACTTTTCAATAAAGAAGAACGATTTGTGCTATTTTGATGAATCATAAGTGCATTTGGGTCGGAGAAAGAAAAGATGTTGGTAGTAACACGTGTAATCGTAGAGTCACTTAGCCGTGACGTGTCAAAGCGTTAGTGGGGTCCGTCCTTACAAGTCGCTAGGAATCAGCAAGAGAAGGCTTATTCCGTCGGTCCATTTATAACCGAAAGTGCAACTTATCGTTGCTCTGGCAGTTATTATCGTTTCCAAATATTCCTGTTGTCTGACTTTTGCCATTGCATCAAAGAATATGTGCGCATATCAATGTCTATAAGAATTCAGCAGAGCATTTTTTTCTCCGTCTTTTTAAAAAATAAAATATAGAAAATTAAACGAGTCAATGGTATTTGATTACATCCCGATTTGCAACTCAAAATCAACTCAATTACTTTCTAAATTTCACATTCGTAGTCGTAGTTGTTTGCGTCTTCGCATGTATCTTTTGACCGAACTTGGAATTTTGTTTGATATATTCCTTTTTTAAAAATAAAAGAATATTCGTAAGCAACAATAAATGGAAAGTGGACTTAATTTTGATAAATATAAAATTATTCCCTGAAACTCCTAGGAAAGAAAGTTGAATCCGTAAGGTAAATGCGTGATTGCGGCAAAGCCACGCAAGTGTAAGCACCCAAGAGAGTATTGCTGAAACAATAAAGAAATCTATCTAAAGTATAAAAAGAAGGGATAATCAGAGTCACAATTTACTTAATTAGCTTACTAGCTAGCGACACAGAAAAGGATGTACCTAAAGTAATATGACTATGGTGGTTTCGATTCCTATCGAGTGTTGTATTCCCTGTGAGAATTCAAGGAGAGAAGAAAGAATGATCAAAGAAGAATCAAAGTGGTATTCATTACTTGAGTTACAAGGTTGCTGATATATTGTATTTATACACATGAGATGACTTCTAACCCTATTTATAGTTGGAAGAGTTGGCATTAATTACAAGCAACTAAACCAGCTAACATAACTGACTTATCTCCCTCTCATTCCCCAATTTTAAATAGTAACTACTCTACACATATATCTATTCAATAGTAGAAACTCCAACCACACCATTATGCTAAAAAGAAAAGAGGTCAAACATCTACAACTTACAGGAAAAGACGCAAGAGTTTAGCAAAAACATGTGTTTATCTATATGAATATGTACATATGGATGCATACTAATTTGATTCAGAGTTTCCGTGCTCTTATCTCATTCCAACTATCAAATATGGACAAGAACATATATATTACTTTGAGTTTCTTGTTACCATCTGGCAATTGGTTGTCATCCAATATTACTTCCTTCCCAGTCATCATTACTTGGAACATAATTTCTCCTTCAAACTTATGGGAAGGGAGTTTTCAGACTTTCGGTTCAAAGTCTTTTGAGTACTCCATCTATCTTATTTATTTATATTGTTTCTCCTATATCATTTTGGACTGTCGTTTCTTTTTTGCAAAAACATAAATAAATAAAACAAGAACAGGGTGTTTGGGACTCCAATTGATGTAGAAGTGAGTGACCGTGACAAGGGCAAGTGGGTCTCACTGTGGGCCCGCGGTGACTCACTCGCGCAAATAAGTTAAGTGTGTGGGGCGCGACATGGATGATGGTGTTCCAGTTGAACCAAAATTAGAGCCTCCCCACCTCCACTCTCATAATCATCATGGCTCTTATCATCTTGACTGCATCTCCATTATCCAACAGAGCCAATCCTAAGTTGTCAGATGTTTAATTAGTTTGGCACTCCATCATTCAATAATAGTAAAAGAAAAGGAGAAAGCTTAGTTTGGTCATGTTCATGTATAAATAAAGAACCTAATACCAGAGAAATACAGAATGCATGCTTTTTTGTGTAAAATTGACATCATGCAGCTGATGTAGTTTGCCAGCCATGTGCTAAGAAAAGAATCGAATGCTTCTTTTGCCCTTGCACCACTCGATCCAACCAAAAATCGTATATATACTTGTTGAACTCGACCTCGAAGTCCCTGAAACATGCCCAGGTGTCCGGTTACGGTGAAACTCATGCATGTGACTATGGTTTATGGTTTATTATCTCACACAGGATCCGCATCAGCCGACCACCTCAGGGTTTTAATTTGTTGTTCTGCAATTTGACATATGGCTTCATCCATCATTGGCGCCTCCTTCTATCTTTGTTACGTGTATTTCTTTTACCAATGCACTAGAAAAGTGAGATCGAAAGACGTAGAGATGCCCTAACACACATGCCTTGTCTGGGATTTAGCAGAACAAGGTGCATGCTTACTGAGCTTG
Organism: Gleditsia sinensis; assembly: GCA_037074535.1. NCBI lineage: Eukaryota > Viridiplantae > Streptophyta > Magnoliopsida > Fabales > Fabaceae > Gleditsia > Gleditsia sinensis. Next base: position 1,423,626 of record CM073464.1, on the reverse strand, counting down.
TGTAGCACATAGGTCAGACCTTAGACTTGTGACTGCGTGACACGTTGATTTCCTTGAACTTGGGATCCGTGGATGTTTCTTGTTGGGTAGGCGGCAAGCACTCCACCTTAGGCACGGCCAGAGAATAGCACATAGGTAATGCCGTGAGTGGTTTATTACCAAAATAGCCAAACAGAAAAATTACATCATTCAACACTGGAGGGAAACCAACAAGATCGTCGAGCTGTTCCTTGCTGGGCTAGCACGAACCCAAGTTTTTAGCGACAATGATATATAGTTATACGCCAACTACGTTACTGTTCGTTTAAAAAACAAAATATTTAGTAGTCTGATTAAAAGCGTTGATTTAGGCGATGAACGCGGAAACACTTTATGACATTAAGAAAGGGGCTCTTCATAAATATATATGTAGTATCACTTTTTGGGTCTGTTCTCGTTATTTTTTTCCCCATTCTTCAAACTAAAAACAAGTCTATACTCCAGACAGCATCTAGAACTCCGAGGCCTGCTTTTTTAACTAGTAAATTATTGGGGCAAAAGATCTCCAACACATGGAAATAGAATACTCTTATATATATAAACCAAAAGCAATTAATAAAAATTTAAGGAGATACCCGAAAAGTATATACAAATTAAGACAGAGTTCAAAAGCCCCAGAGAAGGCAGAACCTGCGCATGTGAAAAAATCTGAAAGAGACGACCATCTAGTAACGTAGTCTCGTGCTTTGTTAGGTGCAGCAAGTATAATTAATAGAAGTAATGTTGATTTAAATCTCTAATTGCTCTGCTACATCCCTTTATCATCAGATAAATAATGTAGACGTACCTACCTTTCTATTTAATTAACTAAGAATATTGTACGCTTCGAAAACTTGGCTAGCAAGTAAACCCCATCGTCAACAAATTCTGCGGGTTGCTGATACTAACTAGCTAGGTTGCTCTATCACCTTCGTTGTCTCTCTGTCTCTTTGGATTGCTTCTCTTGGCCACAAGCGTTCACACAAGACTCACGCAGATCTAGAAATATTGCGGAAATATTATATTCAATTACTTTTTGACAAAACAATTATAGTTTCGAGTCCAGGTACAGACTACAGAGACGAGGACCAGAGACTTGACGACCAATCGTCTCCGTATTCTTCATTTTGATGTTTGATTGGGCATCGATGACAGAAGAAACCTACTAATACTTTTTAGGTAAAGTAGAAACCTACCAGCTAATATTACGAATCTCTTCGTACGTATTAATAATATGGCCAGAGTCTTTAACGTACTAAGCCTAGTATTGACGCCAACTCATTACTCGTTAGTTGCCAGTCTCATAATTTCCCAATGCCTATTTCTTCTGATTCAAAGACTAGTTAGCAACTGGGTCATGTTTATCAAACGCTTAATTAAGTTGTGTTAGTCATTTTCTTAATAAAGCTTTTATATTCTCTGCTTCTTGAAAGAAGATCGTATGTTAATGAACGATTATATTACCTATTACTATATATAATGGCAGATGGTTATATGGAAAAATAGTTGGTAAATAAAAGAATTGCCTTAATTTTGGTCAGTTTAGTTACGTACATTATCCAAAACCGTTTCTCCTTGAGTTTTCCAGGGGACAATTTCTGTTTCCTCCATCAAGGGAGATGAGTTGTAAATTCTATTTTGCGTGGAGTAATCATATATACTAAAGAGCAACTAAATCAATTTTAGTTTATATATATCTTATCCTTTGAAATTAAATCCGAAACCTTCGCACTAAAATATTCAGTATTAAAACATTATAGAGAAATGAAAAGTAAGAAAAAGGACATAAAATCTTTCTTCTTATTTAGAATATCAATCTTAAGAGAAGAAAATAAAAGATTTTGTATTAGCTTTTCTTAATTTTTCTCCTTTGCTTTTTTTATTCTCTTCAAATTTTTATTACAATAACTAATATACCCATAACTATTTGACTTAACAAGCTTTTGGATAAAATTAGAATGTTAATAAATAAATTTATTAAAAAAGAGTAACTTTATAAAAGTGTATTACAATTTACATCTAATAACATCTAAATGAGAAAGCAAACTTTACAGCTAACTTTCCCTTCCCTTTAATTACTTTGCTTTTTTCTTTTAATTTCTTCTCTTTTATTCTCAAGTCCCAAACATACCCTAAAGGCCTCATATAATTAATAAATGTGTTAGTTAAATTTATTACCAATGTGTTAAAAAGTTTACCCTTTATATAAGACAAGGAAAATCTTGAAAGTACGTAGTAGAGAAATGTTGGGAAGCTTAGGAAAGGCCCTGTTTGTGTTTTTAGGGCAGGCGCATGAGAGATTTGATGTGTAGCCCTACGCCAACACGGGCTGGATCATAAAGTAAAAAATAAATAAATAAATTTAATTTAACCATATTAAACTCAGTCCAATTTTTAAGATCAAAACTAATAATCGGTGAATATGAGTTTCTTGGCACGGAGCTGCTGGTTTTGTTGGCTGTACAAAAGATTAGGTGCGAGCTCCTCGTTTTGCGGGGCATTAGTTTTCGACGGGCGACATTCCAAAGGGGACCCGTGTATTTTAGACATATATTTTGGAATAGTAAAAATTTTTATTTTTAAAAAATTGTGTTTTTTTTTAAATAATCTATGATAATAATAATTTTTAAATATTTAAAATATATTTAATTGAATATTATTAAAAAAATTAAGATTGTTAATCCTCTGCATAAAAATTGTTTTGTAAAAAATTTTAAAAAAATTATTAATAAAAATATTAACTTTTTAAAAATAAAGTTTTTAAAATTAGTACTAAATACAATAATTTAATCTTTTTAAATTAAAAATATGTGTACCAACAGCCTTCTATATCGATTTTGACGGGCCAAAATAGCCCAGTTATGGAAATACTGCTTCCCCTCGTCTTGCCAAGATTACCAGCAATTATTATATGTATATAAGTATTTTATTATCTTTATATTATTATTATTATTATTTGTTTATGGAAAAGATACTTGAAAAAGAAATAGTGATGATTTGTCAGCGTGGCACAAGTCCATATGAAAGAGCCCACGTGGAGAGATCTTTTAAGTGGGAGGAGGAAGGAGGAGACTCATGATGCCTACTTAACTAGACTGCTTAGAAGACGGCGGCCACTGCCACTGCCACTGACCCTGCCAGGGATTGAATTGTAATTTTGAAAAAGGAGATGGAGTGTGTTGCGTGGGGCAAAGCTGACACCGTCGAAGCCAAAGCCCAAACACAGGCCATGAAGTGGTGGGGACCGCCATATGGTGGCCCACTCAGGGATATCGAGGGGAGGACCAAAGTTGTGGGCCCCCTTCTTTTCCGAGCGTGGGTCCAACCGGGAGCTTCTGGTTGCAACTATAAATCCACGGCTGGGGGGGGGCCTATCTCTCTCACACACAAGCGCTTCTCTCTCTCTTTGTTTGGGACTGTGTTTCTCTGTTTCTCATCCTCTGACTACAGAGCGCTCGGTGAAGAACATCATTCCATTACCTCCTCTCAAATCTTACGGTATTTATTAGATTTGGTTAAATGCCTTTGAGTTTGGGTTGGGTGTGGAGCTATAATATGGGACTCCCCTGACTTTCTCAAATTCTGCCTACTGTGTCTCAAACTCACATGAGTTGCGTTTATTTTGCAGTGAGATTCAGAAAAGATGACGCAGCAGAATGTGTTAGTGTCTGATACGAAATCCGGAATCAACATGTCTATTACTGTTGCCGTATCCAACTCTTCCATTTTCACTGCGACGGCACAAAAACCGCCGGCCGCTCAGGGAGGTTACATCTCCATTGCAAGGAAGAAGTTTTTGAAGAACCTTGAAATCAATGGGGGTGCAAGAATTAATGCCTGGGTTGACTCCATGAGAGCCTCTTCTCCTACCCATGTCAAAACGACTCCTTCTCTGGGTGAAGAGCAGAGCTCTTGGATTGTGAGCACCATTCTCACACATCTTCTTATACATCTCCTATATCATATTATAACACAAAATCTGATTATTGCTCTATGTATCATTCTTTATCAACCAGCTTCATCATCCATCAGCATTAGACATGTTTGAGCAAATCATCGATGCCTCCAAAGGAAAGCAGATTGTCGTGTTTCTGGACTACGATGGTACACTCTCGCCTATCGTGGACGACCCGGACCGTGCTTTCATGTCCGACGCGGTTAGTTCTTGACATAGGATAATTTGGCTTTAACTTGTTCCCCTCTCTTGAAATGGATATTAAAATTCTCATTCTTACATATCAGATGAGAAAAACAGTGAGAAAATTGGCAAGGTGTTTTCCCACTGCTATAGTAAGCGGCAGATGCAGAGACAAGGTGCATTTCAGAGGCTGCTTATTCTTTCGAGCTTTCATACTCGGCCTTCCCTCTTTTCTATGTTGGATTAATTTTGTATTGCTTTTCAAACTATAGGTATACAGCTTTGTTCGTTTGGCTGAACTATACTATGCAGGAAGTCATGGGATGGATATCAAGGGCCCAACTAAAAGTTCTAAATACAATAGAGTGAGTGAGCTCTAGTATACACTATACGGTATACAGTATTTCCTGAAAGATTTATTTATTTTTATTATAATGATTATAACTCTTTCAAGTTAAACTGACTATGCTCTGCAGGACAGCAAAGCAGTTCTGTTTCAACCTGCTTGTGAATTTTTACCCATGATAGATGAGGTTTGTTATTTTGTTTTTCTTGGTTTTGTTGCATGATAAGTAAAATTTACAAGATGATAAAGTGAAAATTTTCATGGATCAACTTTCAGGTATATCAACAGTTAGTTGAGAAAACTAGCTCAACTCCTGGAGCTAAAGTGGAGAACAACAAGTTCTGCGTATCTGTTCATTTTCGCTGTGTTGATGAGAAGGTAGCCGTCAATACTATATATTGAGTTGTTAAGGTTTTATTGTTATCAAATCTCGCGCGACTATTCGTCAGCCGATAAAGCGTAACTCAAATGCCTGATGTACAGAAATGGAGGGAACTAGCACACCAGGTTAGATCAGTGTTAAATGAGTACCCGAAGCTCCGTCTTACCCAAGGAAGGAAGGTGGGCCATGTTGTGTATTTTTTTTTTTTTTGGGTATTTGATTGGAGGATTTGAGCTTAAGCAATAAGCAGCCGATTGAACGTGGTTTAGAAAGGAAGGTCAAGTGAGAGATGTCTCACTTTCAATGTTATTATTTTACTGCAGGTATTAGAGATACGTCCCCCGATTAAATGGGACAAAGGGGAGGCTCTGGAATTTTTGTTAGAGTCACTTGGTGAGTTTAATCTGATAACGTAATTTTATGTCTTGATTCCTCGGATTTTTGTTGGATAACACACTAAATTATGGACAAATAATGGGAAGACAGCTAGGATAAACCCTATTGAAGATTATTTTTAATGGGTAGAAAGTTTTTTTGATTACTTGCTAATCTAAATAATAAATCCATTTGAACAGGATTTGCCAACTGTACCGATGTCTTTCCTGTTTACATTGGAGATGATCGATCCGATGAAGATGCATTTAAGGTATCCAATGGTATTGGTCGGATTCCTTTTTTTTTTTTTTTAAATTGAGTTCCCCAAAAGAGTACTATATATTTTTATTTATTTATTTTTTGGGGATAATTTAGACTAAACTCTGAAACGGGTTTTGAAATTGTGGATGGTAAACAGAAATTAAGAGAGAGAGGACAAGGTTATGGCATTCTTGTGTCGAAATCTGCGAAGGACACGAGTGCATCATACTCTTTACAGGAACCCGACGAGGCAAGTACAAATAATGAATGGGATTGCAGAATATAGAAGCAGTTTAAGTTTATTGATTGATTCCTTCCATTTAACTGATGCAGGTGATGGAGTTTCTTACACGTTTAGTGGAGTGGAAAAGAGCATCCCTGCGAGCACATTCCAGGGTGTAAGTCAAGTGACATGTACATCTGACTCTAACCCTGCCAGGGTGGGATATATAGGACATTTTGTAATTTTTGTTCCAACTCAACGTAAAACAAGATCTTAAGGTAAAAAGCAAAAGCATGGGAAAGACATAACTAACTATCTTTCTCGGTTTAGATGTACAGGGAAAATTTATGTACCATCGGATAGTAAGTTTTAATGCATTCAAGTTGCTGGCATCTGTAGTTATTAGTTTTTTTTTTTTAAAGAGCTCTTGCCTACCAATTGATTAATTATTTTGAAATTGAAAAAATAAAATTATTTGCGAATAAATTATGGTTATAATTAATTCGGATGGGGCCAGACTTAAGAAGACGTATATTATTAGTTGAAAGATGGTTGACTGGGTCTTTTATTATACACTGAATTGACGACGGGGAGCTCGTGGATTATGACATGTTGACTAAACGTGTGAAGTGAAAAGTGAAAAGTGTTTTTGGGACATTAAAATGAAAGGGGTAAGCAAGCTTGTTTCACACAATTATTATTATTCCCCGTAAGATATCCGAGAAAAAAGGTAAGACAACAGGAGCATTTGCCATTATAGCCTAGATTCCATGTGATATTAGTTAGTGGCAATTATTTAGCTTGCACCGCTTTATGTAAATCTTGTCTTCTTGATTAGGTTTCAATTATTGGCTTCCATATTTACACAACTGTTAAACGTGGCTTTCCTTTAATCTAGTCGAGATTTTGGAAAAGCCATGAAGAAACAAGACAGCGAGGCCCAAGAGTGGCCTGTGAGCTTCATTATTGATTATGCAATGCTAAATTATAGACTAAAAATATATTTTAACACCTAATTGGTACACCATTATTGCTAAGACAAACCATGTTAATTGGCTTCGTTATTGGCTACAATGCACAACCATACAAAAAAATGAAGCCTGCCTGCCAATCTGTGCTCCGTAGAGCCAGTTATTGCACGTGCAATAATTAACCAGAACTATATATGTGCATTAGAAGGTTAAATAGACTTCCCCAACTGAGTAAGATATATCTTTATTGTGGAGATAAGATAATCAAAACCATGTGTGATTGGATATTTGGAGATTTCAATCCTGTATCTTAAGTTGACGCAAAAGTGGCAGTTGTGACTTGTGAGCTAACACTTCTAATGCTCAGAGAATGGTGTCCTGTGTCATTATTCAACCTTTGAATTATTACTTGGTGATCGTCCAGATACAGCCTCATGAACTTCACTCCGTTATATATATATATATATATATATATAATTAAATTGTTCGATATTAGATCAATAATTGGTGCAAAGGAACAGAATATTTGAATCGTGGGTTGTTTAGTTTAGGTAGTAACATTTATATATGAACGTGGAAATTCTTGGGAGGGTCACAAAAGTATGAGCAAGTAGGCATTTCTAATTTAATTAGAGATATACTAAGATGGATAAGTAAGTTCTATAACAAAATGCAGGTTGGGGAAAAATTAGGGAAGGAAGTTTCGTGTCTCGTGAAAAAAGATGCTTGGTGTTACTCATCTATGACACAGACCTATGCACTTTCTTGGGGAAAAGAAGAAAGGTTTGGGACAACTCCACTATACTTTAGTGTCCCATTTCCATAAAAATCAAAGGCACGCTTTGTTTAAGTAGAAATGTGAGTTGGCACCATAATAGGACAAAGCGGAGACTAATATAAAAATTTGGCATCACAAATCATGTGAATTGACCACAAATACTATACTCGTGCAAAAACATGTGCCATGTTATTGAAACAAGAAATATACACAAAATCTACTTTGAGAAATTTGGAGGGTTCCCGTGGATAAGCTCCCTCAGTGCACCCCATATTGCAACGAGGCTCTCGGATTTATTATGCCTTGGATTCTACATGATACGCAGATAGAAAAATTGGTCTAAAAAGGACTAGTGTCTGATTTCAGGGCAGAGCGGAATCTTGCTGAAATGGATTGGGAGGATCAGTGAAAGTAAAAATCAACAGCTGGGTAAGGGAATTTATGGTTGAATGAGGAGTTGGAATCCACTTAAAAGGAGATGTTTGATGTGAAGAACAACATGGACATTTGGGGTAAAGACACTAACATCGCTCCAACCTTTGACAACCCCTCTGCTCAGACGTGGAAAGATGGAGTCCACTAGATTCATATTCTTTCATTGATGCCTTGGCTGAATTAAATTACCGAGTCTTTATGAGGTTCAATTATTGGTGAGAAGCATTAATTTCCCTAGCTTTTTAATTGTAATATCCCCTTTTATTAGTCTCGTGACCTTTAGAAGAAAGAGTGAAAAGGAAAAGGGCAAGAGTTTGCATCCATTTAACTAATAACTAAGCTTACTTTACAATGTATAATGAGGTACAATACAAGTCTCACTGAGTCTTGCATAAACTGCTCTTGCTCCCACCAACCTCAACCTTGGAATTAAAATAATGTGGAAAAAATAAATTACAAAGCCCCTATTATGGGAACAGCCCCATAATCAACAATGACTTGCACTTTGGGTTGATATCATAAAGAGAGGAACATTAAGGTGTCAGAGGTTGGGGCTGTAAGCAATGGTCCACAGGTACAGGTGTTTAGTCATTGGCAATGGAAGAGAAGGTGTTTGGTTGGTTGCCAAACTCGTTGGTCACGTGTGACCCAGATGCCCCAATCATGGGGGACAGAGCAATAGTGCTCTTTAGTTAATGGATGTCACTGGTTTTAAACCGTCAAAAACCCCGAAACCTCTCATACGTCATAGACCTGACTTGTATCTTTCTGTGATCGACAAAATTTGCGGTTGTGCAGTGAAGCAATTTGATAAAAAATGGGATCACAAGCATATATAATACCTAGCTAATATTGTAGGTTGATAAAATTGTTGAATTAATTTATAATTAATTTATGTGGATTAGCATTAATTAATTAATTAGTCCAAATATAGAATTAATTAAGTAATCAGTCTTGGCCCAACACTAAACCTATAATGGATTGGGACCTGTTGAATGTAAACAATCTGTGATAGGCCAGATTATTTACAAGCCCATTGGGTAGAGGCCCCAACTTGCAGCCCGTTATGTAGTCAGTTAGTTTCCTATCACAATACTGACTGAAGAGAGAGAATTAATTATTATTTTAATGATTTGAAAACCCTAGTTATCTCTAATATAAATAGGGATAATTCTCTTCTTTCTAAGCACGGTGAAATACAAACTCTCTCTCTTACTGAGTTGTGGGCTAGGGTATTGCAAGTTGCAGACTCTACTTATTCTTGTTTATTTACTAACTTGATTTGCAGCTGATCTCGTTTATTGGAGCTATATCAATCGTATAGGTTTTGGGTATCCTATTTGGTGCATCATTATTATCAATGGATTTATTGGAATCGCATAGAGGTATGTAATTTTAAGTTTGTTGATAATCTCCCACATATAATTTTGGCTACAATTGAAAACCCTAGTTATCTCTAATATAAATAGGGATAATTCTCTTCTTTCTAAGCACGGTGAAATACAAACTCTCTCTCTTACTGAGTTGTGGGCTAGGGTATTGCAAGTTGCAGACTCTACTTATTCTTGTTTATTTACTAACTTGATTTGCAGCTGATCTCGTTTATTGGAGCTATATCAATCGTATAGGTTTTGGGTATCCTATTTGGTGCATCATTATTATCAATGGATTTATTGGAATCGCATAGAGGTATGTAATTTTAAGTTTGTTGATAATCTCCCACATATAATTTTGGCTACAATTGGTATCAGAGCCTCAGGTTAGATTAATCCCTTTCATGCAATTAAACAAATGAAAGAAACCATAATTTTGTTCCAAAACCCTAATTTTTTGTTGGCTATGATTTTAGCATATATTGAACAAATTGATCTAGGGTTTTGGCCTATTTGATATTGAATTAACAATATATATATTTAATTGTGGAAGAAACCCATAGAAATTGCATGAATTATGTTATATTTTTCGCAAACTTGATGCAAATTTGGGATCTTTGATTTTCTCCATAAAATCCAAAATTGATAGAGGGCTTATTCATGGAATGATCACTTGATGATAATATGTTAGAATCGTGCTTCATACCTGCGTATAACCGTATGAAATACGAGATTTACATAGCGGTTTTTCTTAAAACTTTCGTGGCTTTAGATCTCTGTTTTGGACACATGAAGCGTGCAATTTGTTTAGGGTTTATGATGTACATGATCTTACGAACATAATATGTGAAAATCATCCTTCGAATCTGCGTAAAGCCGAGTAAATCATCAGATCTATTGGGCGCGCTTTTCCTTCGAATTTCGTGGCCCGATCTGGTGTTTTTGCTCCATGAAAATCGAAATTTGTTTGGGGTTATGTTTCGTCATGATCATATGCCCGACATACTCGAAGATATTGTGGATTGATTGAGTAAATCGGGAAATCCAGATTCGGGTCACACGCGGGTCAAAAACGACCCGGTTTCAGAAAACGGGTGAGGAAGACAACCTCACCCGGATACGCCCACTCGCGGGCTCAGGCGCGTGTGGCGCGTGAATACCCGTACGTACCTAAAAATTTATGATCTTTTCTGCCAAAATTTTTTATTTTTTATTTAATAATTTTCTGTATAATTTTTGGAATTTTTAATTTTCATTATATATTTTATTTGAATTATATAGAAAGTAATTCAGTATTTTAGATACTGTACTCTCGGGTTATGAACCCGAAAAATTTTGTATATGTTATTTTGTATTTTTGTGACTTATATATACTATGTACTCTCCCTGGTACCATTGTCTGGTCATAGAATAAATTTTTGATTCTTAATCTATTATTAAAACAATATATTTTGCATTAAATTAATATAATTTCGTGGATTATGCAATAATATATTGTTATGTACCAGAAGTTATGTTATTATTTTGTATAATTATGAACTTGCCCATCGTGAGCATAATTATACAAAATCTTGTGGATTAAATATATTTTGTATTAAATTGATGAATTTTATAAATTATGCAATAAATGATTATTGTATGGCTACAAATATAATGTTATTTTGTATAATTATGGACTTGCCTATCGTGAGTATAATTATGCAAAATTTTATGGGATCAAATAATTTGAATTCTTTTAGAATTTAAATGTATATATATAATTTTGATAATGGACATGCCCTATCGGTGTGACATTGTCAAAATATATTTTGTGTTGATCTATTTTATCATGAGTCTGTTAGCAGTAAATACATAATGTTTCAATGTCTGTTATACCCTATCGGTATGGAGATATTGAGTACATTCTTGTGTTAGTCCTTTTATGAGCCAATTTTGTGGTGTGTAATGAGTTTTCTTGGTTTATTATAATTCGGGACCCTTAGGCAGGATTATGATAAACAATCTTGTGAACATAGTTGCATAAGCTGAATTTTTGGAGGAAACATTGTCTTATAATTATGTTGCACACACATAATTAATGTTTCCTATTGTGTTCCCTCAACTTCTGTACCCATGCAACTATCGACAGTGAAAATTCTTAATGGAACGAATTATGACGACTGGAAGGAGTCATTGGACATTAATTTGACTCTTGCCAAAGAGGATTTGGCTCTTAGGAAAGTAAAACCAATAGATCTTGTTTTAGATCCTACTGCCATTGAGAAAAACTTACCATGAAAAAATAGTATGACTCGAACAAAGTATGTCTGATGGTGATAAAGTACACTATGGATAAGACCATTAGACATAGCATTCAAGATAACGTATATAACTGCTGACTTTTTTGAAAACTGTTGGAGAGAAATTTGATAAGACCTAAAAGGCCTATTACTTGTCTCTATTAAACATTGCTCGCTATAATGGAGTGTCAGGTATCTGTGAATACATTATAAAGTTTGTGAATTGTTTCAACAAGCTAAAGTTCTATAATATTGACTTGAGAGATAGTTATTTAAGTCTGGTGTATTCTAGAACATCTCCCATCTCAATACAGAGTTCTGAGGACTACATGTAATTTTTAGGAAGAAAAGGGTCATTCAAGGGGAGAGATTGTTGTGTTGCCATCCCATGGTTCCGAACATGGAATAAGAGTACCGTTCGAGAAGAGGGAATGTTGTGAAGGCCCGAATATGATCCTTTGTTTGAGGGAAGGATTTTTAGAAATGCAAACAAAGTCCCACATTACTAGATATTGAGAAATCTCCATTAGGATGAGACTTATTTTGGAGAAAGTCCAAAATAAAACTATGAGGGCTTTGGCCCAAAGTGGACAATATCATTGTGGAGATATGTTTCCTCAAATGATAGTGAGAGGACTAAGATGAGCAATGTTCCATATGCTTCCGCTATTGGCAGTTTAATGCATGCTCAAGTATGCACTTGTTCGGACATAGCATTTGCTATAAGTGTGCTCGGTAAATACTTGAGTGATTTTGGTAATGATCATTTGAGAACTGCAAAGAAGGTCATGAGATACCTGTAAGGTACAAAACACCATATGTTGACCTTTAGAAAGTCTGATCCATTTAAAATTGTGGGGTACACGGATTCAGACTATGCATCTTGTGTGGATAATTGAAAATCTATTTTGGATACATCTTTATGATGCCTGGAGGAGCTGTTTCGTGGAAGAGCGTCAAACAAACGCTCACAGCTACCTCAACTATTAAAGCAGAGAACGTCACTTGTTGTGGAGCCACTTGTTAGGCCATATGGTTGAGGAAAGTGATATCTGGCATGCATCTTGTTGATTTTATATCACGGCTTCTAACCATTTATTGTGATAGTTCGTATGCCGTGTGCTTCTCTCAAAATCACAGGAATTTTGGTTGTACTAAACATTTTAATGTTAAGATCCTGTTTGTTGGAGAGAAGATTACTGAATCTCGGACTTGTGTGGTTCACAATTTTGATGAACATATGTTAGCGGATTCGTTAACCAAAGGGAGTCTGAATTTTATGTTGGTTCTAAGACCGTCTATGTAATTTTGTTCAGTTCAGATATTGAAACACTATATCATTTGTTTCCCTATCGGATTCAATGATCTTGCGTGGTTTCTTTTCTGAGCTATGGTTAAAGGACCAATTTTGTGTTTTATTCTATTCGATTTTGAGACTTGGTGTGTTTAATATCACTTGTTTCCCTATCGGATTCAGTGATTTTGTATCGTCTCATTTCTGAATTTCAGACTCATTTGGTTCAAATCTCTAGTGAACAAATGCTAGCAAATTTGTTGACCAAAGGCCTACCCATAAGGAGTATTTCAAAATCATGTAACTCATATGGGTCTTGTTAAAAATTTTGATGATGCTTTGGTCTAGTGGGAGTCTGAGTTGTGTCTTTAAGAGATATTTTGATGTAATTTTGACATCTTTGAATGGTTAAAGTCCATTTACGTATTCCATTATGTTCAGATGTTGAAACATTATTTATGATTGAATATATCATTTGTTTCCCTATCGGATTCAATGATCTTGTATCTATCATTTGTTTCCCTATCGGATTCAATGATCTTGTGTTAATGTTTCACTTCTGAGTTTTGTTGTTTAGTGTACTGATTACTTAATATTCTGAAATTTTGTTATTCTGTTATTTGTTCTAATAATTGATTAATGCTATCCAAGTGGGAGATTGTTGAATTAATTTATAATTAATTTATGTGGATTAGCATTAATTAATTAATTAGTCCAAATATAGAATTAATTAAGTAATCAGTCTTGGCCCAACACTAAACCTATAATGGATTGGGACCTGTTGAATGTAAACAATCTGTGATAGGCCAGATTATTTACAAGCCCATTGGGTAGAGGCCCCAACTTGCAGCCCGTTATGTAGTCAGTTAGTTTCCTATCACAATACTGACTGAAGAGAGAGAATTAATTATTATTTTAATGATTTGAAAACCCTAGTTATCTCTAATATAAATAGGGATAATTCTCTTCTTTCTAAGCACGGTGAAATACAAACTCTCTCTCTTACTGAGTTGTGGGCTAGGGTATTGCAAGTTGCAGACTCTACTTATTCTTGTTTATTTACTAACTTGATTTGCAGCTGATCTCGTTTATTGGAGCTATATCAATCGTATAGGTTTTGGGTATCCTATTTGGTGCATCATTATTATCAATGGATTTATTGGAATCGCATAGAGGTATGTAATTTTAAGTTTGTTGATAATCTCCCACATATAATTTTGGCTACAAAAATAACAAACAAGAAACATATAAAACATAACGTGGAACACTCAACAATCCGAAGGGAGATGTGTATACGAATATACCCCCCAAAAAGTTGTCAATACAAGGAATCATTAAACATAAAAAGAAGAAAAAAGGTTTTCCCAACTACTAATGCATGTACTAGCTCATTTAGCTCAGCAGAAAGGGTGGTGGGAGGCAACTTTGCCGGCCGGAAGAAAGCAGGTCCGCTTTAAAACTTCAATTTTCCGAAGATTTCCTTCCGAACAGATAGAAAATTGGAAAAAAATGATTATGGCCATTTGATCGTAATGGAAGTTCCCGTCATATATATATCTGCGAATTTCAATTAATCAATTTATTCTTCCATTAAATTTTATTTTCGGATCTCATCGGAGTCTCAATTTATTCAATATGCCTTATGTGTAATCCTGTACTTTCCCTTATGCTTGTAGTGCTATGCGGTCATTATTAAAGGAATAAATTATTATTTTGTCCTCTTTAAACAATTCGCTACTTAACTTTTGCACTAATTTACGTCTTTCTCCGTCTATTGTATGAACTTCTTGATTTCTGTTCATTTATAATATAACTATGGCACACCCCTATCGAAATTAAAATTTTAGATATTTATTAAGAATTGTCCTACTTATATAGAAGAGTAAGATTTTACCCTAAATATTGAACTCGATTAATTTCAAACTATGGGTTATATGATGTAAAAGACTTCAATTATTGACCAACTACTTATAAAATATTGGACCCTCGTCGATTCTTCTTGGACCAAGTTCTTTGAACACTTTCAGTTACGAAGAGATTGCCTTAATGCCATGTTGGATAGCCAGGTACATTTCAATTAAGAATAATCAAGTTCCGAAAAGCATCAGATTTGCTTCCCGTCATCTTTTCCAATTATAATCTAATTTATATTCATACTAGTCAAACCTAGCCTCTCGAGTGTTATAGACTTACAGTGTTTTGAATAATACGGGAATAAAACAAATGTAGCCAGTGATTTGTTGAAGTGAACGCACAAATCTTTTTCTTTAATGAGGTCGATTTAGATTCGGAGTATCCTCCAAAAAAAAAAAAAGGGACAAATTTTGCCAGATCAGATGGTGTCCCGAGTCTATGGTGTTGGAAGCCCCGGAGGAAGTTTAATATTGTATAATAGTACGTAAAGATTCTTTTAAGTCAACTTCAGTCAATTAATTTGACAGACCAAGTTCGATTTGGACAAACAATTAGAACACATTTTCATCGGACAGGCAAATGTTTAATTTTAATAGTGATGACTAATTAGAATAACGAAGGTCAATTGCATTATATATCCAAGTTTGTAAAATATAATGTACGTCAAACTTAGGTAGCATTTTTTACTTTTCTCATAAACACCAGAAACAAATTTGCTGGGATTGCGGCCTAGTTTGGCCTATCGAAGTTGGATGAGCCATAATTATATTAAACTCTTGGTTTTATTGAAACGTGTAGTGTTAGGTTTTGAATTAAGTAGAGGTAACAATCAAGATGGAATATGCTATAAGCTTTTACCCATTTCTTAATTACAAATTATATTTTATGTTCTTTAAAATCATGCTACGTACGTAGATGGCATGTCATTATATCATTGTTACATATATTTAACATCCAACTTTTACTGTTCATCAACATGCATTGCCTCGACTTTCCTTCACATCATTTATTATATTTATAAATTGTTTTAAGCTTTTTCATTCAGCCAATATATAATTAAGAAAAGTTGTTGCACTGAGTGATATATATATATATATATATATATATATAGAATCCCTTTTTTATATGCTGGTAGATAAGAAAATCGTTTTCACGACTTAGACTTAAATAATTTGGGTTTGTTTTTCACCCACTGCAAACGACCAAATGTAATTTTCTTTTTATATGGAATGCACGAACCCTGAGATCTTCAATCTAATTTTGATCATTTGGATTTAGTTGGCATCAGATATCATTTACTCAGTGCCCAACACAGTTCAATCTCTATTTTAATAAACTGTATTCCACTTTGGATCTACGAAACTTAATTGACTTGAACTACCAAATATTAATAAAGTACATTTGTATAAGAATTTTTTGGGATGCGATGTAACATGATTATTGAGCTACCAATGAAGTCCGTGAGTTTATTGGATCACACAAGTCATTACTTGTTTTTTTTACTCAGGTGGGCCTTCAATTCTTTTTGTGGTTTGTTGATTCAATCCTCAGAATGGGCCATCTTTTTTAATTATCGTGGGCTTATCATTTAAGTTTGCTTTGGCATTTCATGGGCCCTTTAAAATCTTTTTGTTTATTTTGTTAGGTATTTTTTTAGATTATTATTATTATTATTGGAAAACCATTTTTTTTTAGATTCTATTGTAACCAAGATGCTCTCTCAACCAGGTTTGTTATAAAAATTAAACTTGTATTGTTACTTTTAAAAGCTTAAATCGCTTACCCCCAATATTTATTGGTCGTCATTTTAAAATATCCTCTGAACAATATGATTAAAAATTCATTTTGGAATTCACCGTGATAACGTTCATATGATATTGTAAAAAATTTGAGTCTTATTATAACTATGTAAGAAAAAACAAGTGAAAGAGATTTCGGCCAACAATTATGAGGATGGCAACTCAATCTCGCTATCAATAATTATTTAATTTAAATTATTGAATAAATTATTTTTTTATAATTTTCAATATATCTCTTTAATCAAAAACTTATTTGAACATATTTTTTTTGTTAGATTTATTTTTTTATTTAAAAGAATAGAAGTCGTTAAAAATTAAATTCTTGACTATTTAAATATAAAAGTTTTGATATTATGTTAAAAATTAGATTAACTTAAAAATATTCTTTGATTTATACGTGATGTTCGGCAATTAACGCTGCTGCGATATCACGGCTTCTGATAAATACCATGTTTTGAAATGGAATTTGGGATGCAGGACGAGAATTGCGTCTACACAGTCTACATTAGGAATGAATCGACCTTCAAGGCAGGGCTAGTCAAGAATAAAGTGAATAAAATTAAAATTTTAAGTTTTAATAAAATAAAAAAATTATTTATTTTAATAATTTTTTTTTAAATATTAATTTTAAATTTTTAATATTTTTAAAAAGTACTAGGTCGGCGGGGCACAACCGACCGACTCCAACCATTGAAATGGTTTCGAAATATGGGAGTAAAATACCAACAGAGAACAAAGGGGAAGACGACGGGCAATATAACGAAAACAAGTAAACTAGGTGGGAATAAATCTATTGTACATTCCAAATCTTTTAAAACCAGGTACCATACAGTTTGTTCCAAAAGAAAATAAAAAAGTGAAAACACTTGCATGGTCGGTCAACTATGCATAAATTTAGTAACTTGTCTTTACCCACAAACAAATCGAGTCTGGTGTTTCCGTCAGATAAACGTTCTGAAGTGGACATCAATTGACCTTTCTGATTGATAGTTTTATTTCAATTTTCAATGGCATTGATCATCAAGTGTGTTCATCTTTGGAACTCAAACCCTTAAAGACATAACCTTTCTCACACTTCAGTTGTCTTTGTTTTCTTCGCCTCTCCATGCCCAACCCTTTCTAACTATCGGTTCGGTCAGCTTCATCATACTTGATGTCCTAAACCACTTCGCCTCGATGTTTCTTGAGCTGTACTTGGGCCTCCAACAAGGCCTTCTTTACTCCCTCATCTTCCGGTGTTTCTTTCAGCAACATTTCATAGTCTTGAATTGAAGCTTCCCATCTTCCCAACTACGATTATAACACAAAAATCAAGTACTAGAATAGCAGAGTCAGAGTGAACAAAGAAGCTTAGGATGATCACCTTGACATTGCAATCGGCTCTCCTCAATCTAGCCTTGCTGTATGATGGGCGTAAATTAAGGGCAGCAGTGCAATCCTCCACGGCTCTCTCATGTTGGCCTAATTTGGATCGACATGCAGCTCGATTGCACAACAAAACCGAGTTATATGGGTCATGCTCAAGCCCCTCTCCATAGGCAGCTAATGCCTCCGAGTATTTGGATGCCCTGAAAAGCTCGTTTCCATTTGATCGAGCTGCTGCTACTGCTCGAGCCCTCCTCGTCACCATGTTGGCCTCCCTGTTATTTGAGTCCAACCTAGCTGCCCGTTGGGACACCTCCAAAGCATCTTCAAATCTATTCATTTCACACAAAAGAATTACAAATCTTCACTGTTTGTAAAGCACATGTTGCTTTTCAAATGGAAACTAAAGTACTAATTACTATACGCACTAACCTGCCAGCAGCCATATCAACCAGAGCCCGCGTCACCAACAAATTTGCATAACCGATAGGTCCAAAGAACGCAGTACACTCATCATCCCCGAAACTAGGGCCCTTCGATATTACTTCATCTGCGTCTTGATGCCTACGGAGCTTTAGAAGGGCTTCCGCTTCCAAAGCAAATATCTTCCATTAAGGCCGAAAACAGAGAATCAGCATGATTGACGGATAAATGTGAGCAAAAGCAGAAAACCGTATGTGATGGGCTAATAGCTCACCTGGGGAGCAGAATCTGCCCCAGCTGATATAGAGTAGTTGGCCTCCTTTCTCAGGGTGTTCCAATCTCGTAACCTCCGAGACTCTGTGCACTTGCTAAGATGGTTCTGAAGATTCTTTACTTTTGCAATCTCATCGGGGTCGGCCTCTGGTCCTGCCTGTTTAAAATGATACTGGGCCTTATCTGTTTCTCCTAATCTGTAGGCAACAATGCAAGAAACGTAGCAGAGAGCCAGAGACTATAAGTGACAACAGGGATATGAAAGATTATGATACAAGTTAGAAGACATAAAATTTCACAATCAAATGGGGTTTGTCCAAGCACTTTTTTCTTTGTTGGCGAGCTATACCTACCTAAGGTACAAATTTCCCAATCGATGATGAGCTCTATGGTAATGGGGTTCGATTCGAATGGCTTCTCTGCACTCAAACACAGCCTCCAGAAGCCTACCAAGAGCCGTTAATGCTGCACTTCTGTTGCTTCTGTAGGAAGCCTTATTGGGGTCAATAGAGATGGCTGCATCATATAGAGACAAGGCCTCCGCAAACCTTCCGTTCTTATAATCCTCATTACCCATTATCTTCAATTGCTCGGGATCCATTCTAGTAGATAGAGCTCTGCAGAGAGAACCCGCTTCTTCTTCGCTGCGTTTCTCTTTAGTTTTAATTGCTGCATTTTCTGTTACACGGTTTGTGTATTTTCCATTTGTAACTGGGGTTTCCTCTCTCGGCTTTGGAAGGTGATCCATTACATTGTAAGAATTGATATTTCCTCCTCCTCCTCCTCCTCCTTGCCTCAAGTTACCTAAATTACCAAAAAGCATGACATTGCTCGAAGAAGCCCGGACAAGCGTACTGCTTCCCTTGGATTTTTGGTGATCGGCAATCATACTTTCAAGCTCGCCCGAAATGCCAATGGCTTCTTTTGGAACCCTTCTGCCCTGGTTAACATAACCTTGGGGAGCTGACACTTTTGTTGGGCCTGTCCCTGAAGAAGGCAAAGCAATTGATGTTTCGTTGGAATGTTTTCTTTGCTGATTTTGATTTACCACGGGAGCTGGGTTGTTGGAATTAGTCTGAGGCTTGGTGGCAGAACGATAAGACGATGCTGTGGGATTAGATGATGTTGTTTCAAGTATATCGGCACCATCAGAAGCACCTCGCCGCCTCTTTGTATTGTAGCTGTCTGTTGCCTTGCTAAAATCATTGCTATTGCTGTTGGTGGGAGCAGACGGTGTGGAGGTCGTTCTTCGTTGCCACAAATTGCGTCGCCCAAATACTGCATTGAGTAATCCACAGCTAGATTTCCTGTCCGGGGAATTGTCTGCCATTATCTATTCTTTTGCCGATTGCAGAATGCTTTTTATTATGATGATGGTGATGATGAATGAACCCTTTTGTATATCCTAAGCTAACAGAGACAAGATTGGCTGCTTAATCTTGAAAAGCCCAATTGCGGAAAATGTAGAATGTCAGAGATAAAGATTATTTTAAAAAAGATACCTTGAAACATCTCTAACCGAACAAATTTAAAATCGAAACTGAACAACACAGTGGAACACAAAATATAAAAGGATTAAAAGGTGTAACAATTGGGACTAGAAACAGGTCATCCCCCAGGAGATTACCTTGGAAGCCTCCTGGAGTGCCTGCCAGCAAACAAAAGTTCTTTCTTTTCTCTCTCCTAGAATTAAAGAGGTCAAACTTAGTGGCATTGTCAGGAAAGGGAATTACTAGAAAAAAGAATAATTATGGGCAAGTAAGCTATTTTATTGACCAGCATAATGTAACAGTTGGCTTTCAATTTTTTACTCTCATGGCTCTTTTTTTTTTTTTTTTTTGTATTTCTTATTTTTAATCGTTGTTTTGGTTGTTTGTTTGATAGACAGCGGAAACCGAGAGACCCGGTCCTGGTGGAATAAGGATCTCTGGAATTTTGGAAATGACAAGAATCCCATTGTGCCCCCTTTCATTCTCACATCCTTATAATAAAAAGCCAAGACAGGGAAAAACAGCCTCTCTCTCTTTTTTTTGGTAATCATGGCACGTCTAGACGCCAGCTGGGACACGCCAAATTGTGTGATTTTTTTGGGTCGTTTTTGGAGAGGTATGCACATAAACTTCGTTTTTGGAGAGCAAAGCAGCGGGTCCGAGGAACTCGTCCGGGTTCCACCAATAGGAAGGACATGACGTAGTGCAACATGCACAGAGTAAGCACTCGTATAGCCCATCCAGTTTCTTCCTCTCTTCTGGCGATTGCTTGCATTCTCTCCCATTCCCATTCTCTGCTGCCTTTCTTCTTTTAAGCCTGGTTCAATCATTCTTCCCACACAGTAATATAGATCACTTTATTTGAATTAGTTATAATTAAATGAAAGGTTAAGTGAGGATGGGAATGGGACTTGTACTGATAGTAGAAATTGGAGAGATCCACCACCAAATCTCGAATCACAAACATGTGGGGCAAAGGTCTTATAACAGTGGCCTTGGATGTGTCAAGATCAATGGGCTTCGGGCAGGCCACCGTATTGGTCCCATCGATGTTCATCGCACATGACCCACATATTCCTTCCCCGCATGACCTCCTGTAGCTCAACCTCGAATCCTCCTCTGCTTTTATCTTTCGTAACGCATCCAAAACCTACACCACACAAGTTCACTTAATTAATATTATATTCATTGAACATAAAAGCAAATTAATGAATAGTATTTATAAATGGAAGAATAGAGAAAGCTATGCCATAGGCCCGCAGTTTGAGAGGTCAACAAAGTAGGAATGAAGGTAGGGCCTTCTGTTGGGGGTGTCAGGGCTCCATCTATATATCTTGAACTCCTTTGTTAGAGCTCGGGTTCTCTTTGTAACACTGTCATGGGCTTTAACGGCTGCTTCTGCATGCATGTTCTTGTGCCGCTGGGTGCCCTTCCAATGCTGGAAAGTTCTGCTGCCTGTTACACGGGCCGCCATGTCGTACCCACGCCACACCTACCTTGACATCTCCCTCTTTCTCTCTTGTCTCTGTGTTTCTGAAGATGAAGCATCATGCTTCATTTTTCTACCCTCTTTTCCTAGCTCACACACTCGGTCTCGAGACAAATGTTTTGTGCCATTCTTACGTGTCGAGTGCATATGCTAAGAGCGACGTATTTTTTTTTTTTTTGGGACAAGTAAGCAGTGCATTAATTTTGCCACCGCTAAGCCTCACCTATTTGTACAATAGTTTTTGGGCTTGCAAGTTTTTGGACCCAACTGATCTTTAGGTGGTGTAGCAAGTAGACAAAGTGTATGGGCCTTTCCCTCTCTCAAAAAAAAAAAAAATTAAAATGTAATTTTACTATGGAAACTTGTAAGTACGAACAATATGGGTGAGGGAGATCGAGAGAAACCAGTGGTTGGGTAACATCGGCTGATCTAAGTTCCACCAAATAATTTTTGCCAAAAGAAGTGAAAAAGACATAAAATCTGCAAAATTCGATTGAACGAGAGATTGAGAGTGGAAATGAAATGCTTCAGAATCAGAGGAACAAACAGAGGGTGAAACCGTTGGGGATTGGTCAGTGTTTGGGATCGGGGGCTGAATGCTGAACAGCGAACCCAGCCAATATGAAGAAGTCAAATAGTCAATGGTCAAATTCACAAGCTTCTCATCTGAGCACAGTGCCCCACCTACGAACGCCACCATATACATACTACCTACCGTAAGTCTAGGACCACAGCGTGCAGTTCTGATGCCGCTTTGACTCACTCCTACTCTGCTTCTACTCCTATACCCTACTACACGTCTATTCTCTTTCAATTTCCACCACTTATTTTTTATTTTCATATTATTTAGTATATAAATCTAAATTTCCATAAAATTTTGGATATTTTATAATTTTTTGAAAATGTTTTATATGAAAATTATATATTCACGATCACTTATTTCTGCAGCAAAATAGAGGTTATTTAAATTTAGAATAAAATAATTAATATTTTAATTTATAAAAGTCAAACTAAATGAAAGAATCTCAGTTTAATAATTGCGTAGATATCCCTCCGAAGATAAATGGGTTGAAATTGAGAACCTTCTCCGCCAAGCTTGTCTAGAACTGTGATCGTCTTAATACGGAATTTGTTGTTTATTACTTGAAAATGAGCATTTAAGTTGAATGGCTGCCACTGCCAGTAGCGCAGACGAAACAGAAATTATAAAATAGAGGAAGTTAAGAGGGGAAAAAGAATTAGGAATGTTAGGTAGAATTGGAATTGGAATTGGAATTGGAATTGTAAGAAAGTAGAAGATGAATTGTTGAGTCACATTAGATTCCTATCGAATTGAAAACTATGTTTGTCTATTCACATCGCTATCTTCATATCAAATCTATGGATCATCAACATCAAATCAGTGAATGAGGTGAGGTGTGCATCATCTTTAAGGTATCTCTTCCAATCTATCCTACACGCCAGATGGGAGGTTACTCAGCATTTGCCCGCCTCCCCTGATCATCAACCACGCTCCGCTTTCTATCTCTAATCAAATTCTTCCAAACTTTGTTTCTCGATTGATTCACAAGTATATTTCAAATTAAATGCTATAAAATATATAAAAGGGAGAATAACACTATTCTTTGAACATCAAACATTTAATACAGTGCTGCTATTAATTGGCATCCTATGTCTCTAACTCTCTACAGTTATATATTTATATACACACACACACACACACACACATTTGGTAGGTTTGTTAGCGTTGACACTTATATTGGAATATGCAAATCGGTCCTTTCTTTAATTATATACCGAAAACCAAGGCTAAAAATTGAGCATATATATACGTATTTATATATATATATTTTCCTCCCATTATCTCGTCGGTATTCCGGGTGTGGATCTTTTTAGTTGTCTTGATTCTGGACGGATGGTGGAGAATAAATACCAGAGAGGAAACCACCCAGAAAGGGCAGAAGACAGAAATTAATAAATGGAAATTATTCCTATGGATGACCGACCAAACAGTCATTGCGATTTGGGGAATATATTGGAATGTATTCTCTTCCTTTAATCAATCATACGCTAAAAACATATGTCAGTCTCAACAGATTTATCTTTTATTATCAATGCTAATTAGCATCTTTTATATATACACATACACATACATGATTTATCGCTCAAATTAAAAGAGCTTATTTGAATGGAGGCTATATATATAAATGTCACTTTCCGGCTTCATTTTGCTTTCCTTTATTTGGCTGTCGTTTGTGAAATTTAAAGCAAAATCAAACAAATTAAACAGCTAGCTTCTTTCTACCACGTGTCTCTAAAGAATTATGAGTAAATACCTCGTTCGCGCTAATCTGGCTTAATTTGTTATTTTTGGTTTCAGATCGATACATAAATAAAAATCTGCCCCCTAACCTTTTATCAAACGAAAAGGTGCTCCATTATTTTATTTCCCTTCCCTTCCCTTCCTGAATATATTAATTAATGTTATACTATTTGTCCCCCAGATCTCCACGAACTCTGATCCTTTGAAAATTAATATCAATTTTAAAAAATTAAGACGGAATGTCCTCGTCCCCATTTCCAAATTAGCTACCAAACTGTACATATAGCCTTTGTTATATGGGCACGGATCCTCTGCTGTGCTCAAAGCACAGCAGCAGGGGGTGCTGTGCCCCAAAACGCAGCCAAAAGGCTGCGTTTAGCTTTTTCTTTCTTTTCAAAATTTTAATTATTTTTAATAAATTATTTAAAAATAAATAAGTACAAAATAAAACTTTTTAATTTTTTAATATATTTTTAAAATTTAATTTTTTTTTCAAAAAATTATTAAAAAAATTAAAAAGAAAATAAACTTAAAAAAATAAAAATTTATTAAAAACAATTTTTTATTGAAGAACTTTAAAAATTTGTTCAAAAATTAAATATGAGTTGTTGAAAATAATTTTTTTTGTTAAAAATTTGTTGAAAAACTAAATATAAAAATAACAAGGTGATATGTTTTCTTGCAATTTTTTATTTTCAAATTAATTGAAAAATATATTAAAAATTAAAACGTTCTTATATCTAAAAAGTTTATTTTGTATTTAATTTTTTTAAAAAAATAAACATTAGAAAATATATTAAAAATTTAAAATTTAAAATAAAAAACTAAAACGTTCTTACATTTTAAAAGTTTATTTTTATTTAATTTTTTTTATAAATAATTTTTTAAATAATTTATTAAAAAAAGAGAGTAAAACGTAGCCTTGTAACTGCATTTTGGGGCACAGGGAATCCGTGTCCTTGTTATATCCTCTACTTAAAGCCTCAAACTCTGTAAATTCCAAAGTAGACCCTCGTTACATTATTGGACATCCCTGCAAATTGATGAATTACTCCTAATTTAATGTTTTTTTTTTCATACAGTACTATCTATATATATGTATTATTAAATGGATTTATAAATAGAAATAATATTCAAGTATAAGGTTCTAGCTAGATGTTACTTCGTTACGTGGAGTTGCTTGCTTATATACGAAGAGGAAAGCAACCAACCACGTGGGATTTGCAAAGAGGCGTAATATATGAATGGAAACAGGCGCGCTCATTTCCGCCCCCACATGTAAACTATGTGCCACCATTAACGTACAAAATCCACTCTCTTCCCCCGTTCCTTCCCACCTGCGCGCATCACTATAGCGGATCGATAGACACGATGCAATCCAGCCCTCCATCCGAATCACACGCACAGAATATTGTTAATCCTCTAATTGCATTGGCCCGTTTGAGCGAGGTACATGTTCAATTATTCATTGACAATGATGGACATTCAGAGGTCCCATCATTTCCCAATACTCCATAATATCATATTGGCATCTTTCAGAATTTTAAATAAATAAAAAAATTTGAAAGATAAAGTTCAAAAAATAAACATATAACAGTCAATTTCATTAACTCTTTAAATATTAATTCTATTAATATATATATTTTTCTTTTAATTTTATTTCATAAAATAATTTTTAAAAAAGTCTAAATCTCATAATTCACGTATCTTTGTAGGACAGTGACCACTTCCACTTCTTAAAAATTATAACTAGTTTTACTTGTTCAAGTAACTTCAATGCCACATCATTCATATACTAGTTCAACAGTTTCACGTGAGCCACTGTGCTTTTTTTTTTTTTTTAATAGTTCAACAAAGAAATTTCATATACAGCGTATTTGATTTGGAATCGTGAATGAAATTTTCAGGGTAGAAACTACGAATGTATTTCCCAAAAGAACAAAGAAGTCGTATGAGGACCAGCCGGTACATCTCCATTTAATTGCTTCTGCACCTTCATATTTGACTGCGACTTTGTTAATTTGGTCCATCTTTTTTTTTTTTTTTTTTTTACCTTGGATATGCATTTGTGGCCTCAAATTAAACAACTCCCCTAAAAAGAAAATAGAATTAATTTAATTTAAATTTTTAAGAAAAAGAAAGTTAGAAAAAGGACAAGTTGAGGACCCATGTTGTTCACGTTAAAGGAGAACTAAAACGTTTGTCCGCTAGCTAGCGAAAGCACAAAAGGGTTAATAAATAGTTAAGTTAGTGAGCAAATTGTATAATATATTACGTGTAGACTTAGAAGACGTGAGACATGGGATGTACATGTTTGGTTGGGGTATGGATTAATTCGCAACTGTAGGGGAAAATACAGACCGTAGCTATATATCAAAAAGGAAATATATAGCATATATATATAAATATTACACGTACAAAATGATAAGGACCTCTACATTCTACAAAAACCAACTTGATTATTTTAATTTTCATCTTTTTAAATCTCTTATTTCTTATCCAAAGCCAAAGGAGAGATATTTTATTAACCAACAAAAACTAAATATTTGGTTCCTTTTTAGTTTTGATGGTTGCAGCGAACTTTAATGTTGTTGAACTGATTCATCCATCTCATGAAAAGCCGAGATTATTCACACACACAAGAAAAGGATGAGTTGCGGTAAAATTATCATCTAAAAGCCGAGATTATTTTCTTTCTACTTCTTTTAGCAGCGAAAGACAGTAAGATTCTCTGACTGAGTCAAACTTGTCGCAAAAGAATTTCGAATATTTTTTTTCCTTTTTTAATACCATAAACGGATATATAATTTTGTTTGTTTTACCGATTAAATAATACTTTTCTGTATTTCTATTCCTCTCCCAAAGCAGCGTTTTGGGAAGCAGTGGTTGTTCACTTTCCTTTATTATCTGGTCGCTTGCCCACCTCACTATTCACACAAATCTATAAGCTCAACCCAAAAAACAAAAAAAACAAAAAAAATTGCAAATCAATTCTATATTATTTATTAACAGCTCCCTTATAACCTCATATCTGTTCTTCATTTCACTCTGCAAATCAAAACCACAACTCTCGCATACTTTGACCGGCGAGAGCCTCCTATCATCACCTCTCCCTTTCTCCCATGGCTGCCCCACTCTGATATTTTCTGGACGAAACTACAACTGGAAGCAGCCTCTCTTTTCTAGAGAAGAAAAAGGGTAGAGAAGTAGAGAACCATCCCTTTCTTCTTCCCCTCTCTTTCTTTTTCTATCGCACGCCCTTGAAACCCTAACACAGCCTTTCTCTCTCAAGTAAATCTAAAACCTGCACGACAAAGATATAAGAGCGTGAGGGGCGAGAGACACGGCCCCCTCTCCTCTCCCAACCCATACAGAGTCACTCGTGTTTACAGCTTCTTCTGTGCAATTATAAAATTGATGATCCGTGGGTTGTTTATTCCCTTGTTCGCGTATATTCTGTTGCTCAAAGACAAAGCAAAATCGAGCCAACAACTGTTGTGGTTGCAGATCGGAGCCTTAAAGACTCGGGTACTTTCTGAAAGTTTTTCTTCCACAACCAGAAATGTCTCTTTTTTTCTCTCTGCTCCCCCATACCTCGTTCTGTAGCCTCCTCTTTAATGGGTATGTGTAACAAAGCAAATCTTTCTGCACCATCCACATCTCTGTCTCTCTTACGTCTTTCCATTTTCTGCTCTCTCTCTCCATCATGGATTCCGCTAACAGTGGGAGTATGCAATCCTCCAGCGGTGGTGACGAGGAGTACGATTCACGCGCGGAATCGTTTTCTGCCTTCTTGAACAACCCACCTAGCCATGTTGGTCCCTTCAGTACTACTAACTCCCCGCACCCACTCCAACACCCTCCACAACACCACCATACCCATATCTTCGACCCTTTATCGAATTATTTCGATCCAATACAAAGACCAACATTGCTTTCCAACTCAAATTCACTTCTAAACCTCGATATGGCGTGGTCCAAACCTGTTAGATCCGAACCAAATCCCCCCGATCTTGGTGGCTTGATACCTTCTTCATCCTCACCCCAGAACCAAGCTTTTTTCTCAAGTCAATTGGAAGGTCAAACCAGAGGCTCAGTTTTTCCTCCCACACATGTACAGCACCCTCTCGTCCAAGAAAGTGCTTCGCGAGGTTTGCTTTCGGTGTCAGCCGCTAATGATCAGTCCCACAACATGAGCTCCAGCGCCAACACCAACAACAACGTGGGTCGAAACCCAAAGAAGCGGTCCAGAGCGTCTAGGCGTGCACCTACTACTGTGCTCACTACGGACACCACCAATTTCCGAGCCATGGTTCAGGAATTCACTGGGATCCCGGCACCGCCCTTCACCTCATCGCCCTTCCCGAGAACCCGGTTGGATCTCTTTGGTTCTGCCGCTACTCCCAGTGTAAGATCCGCCCATTTGGATCCTCCGCCACCTCCTTATCTTCTTCGACCTTTTGCACAGAAACTTCAGCCTCCTCACCCATTCCTGTCTCCTCCTCCGTCTTCGTCTTCAATCCCAGCACTTCAGACCACCTCAGTGGTTGACACTGTAGCTTCTAATTCAACTAATAATCCAACTTCAATTGTCTATCCACTGTCTTCTGATTTAGGCCTTCTGAAGCAGCCTTCTCAGAATCTTCTTAACGTGAACATGCACAACCCAATACTCAACTTCCAATCCATCCTGCAAGCACCCCCAAAGTACCCACTCCGGAATTCTTCCATGCTTGGCATTAAAAATCAAGGGTCTTTGGAAATTCCGCCAAGTGCTTATTCCCATCTCAAAATGGGCGTCTTGGAGGAGTTCGGATTAAACCATGTGCACGTTAACACCAACGTAAGTGGGCTTCAGAATTTGGTTTCATCATCATCGGACGGATCATTGTCGAGGGAGAACATGAGCAATCCTCCACCGGACTGGGCCGAGAGAAGGAGTAAGAACAATGATCATGGAGTTCTGGGGTCTGTCAGTGGCAACTATAGTAATACAGAGCGAGTCACAAATGGCAAAGTAAACTACCCGGCTTCTTCGTCGGATTTTCATGGAGAGAAGGGGCCAGAGTGTGTAGCTGGAAGAAGTGAAGGTATGGTTGAATCATGGATTAATTGTTCATCCGATTAAGAAAGCGCCAATATTGAGAAAGGAATAAGAAAAAGGAGATCATATATTTCATAAAGTTTAAAGGAAGAACTGATGGGAGTATAAAGCTAATGCATGAAAGAGCCATGAATCTCGGTATCCTCTTTTTAACCATGACCATCAAATTAATTAAACAATGTTCTTTTAATTAATTTTCATTTTTAATACTTTGTCCTTTGGGTCCCTTCAAATTATGTGTAAATAATAGCAGCTAGCCTTTCGTTTTTTATTCTCTTCTTCTTCTTCTTCTTCTTCTTCTTCTTATTTTCCCTCAGTTTTCAATTATGCTTTCGATCATATATATATATACACAAAATGATCACGGTGGTTTCAATGTTTATTACTTTGTTTCTGATAAACTGAAAATTGGCATATGTAGATTTCATATGATAACGCTAATATGGGTTATGGTTTTGACTTGTGTGAGAATGTGCAGCATTATATTTGACTCAACATACCCATATCTTTACTCTTCCTGGTACACCTTTTTACTCTGACTCTATGGACGGTCTAGCGTTTTGTCCAATTCATTCCTTCCTTTTCTTCTTTTTATTTTTTTGTTTTTTAAACATTGTAGGTTCTAAGAGTAATTAGTGGCGAGATTAGGGGATTCGTTAGCCCCCATAATCTCGATCGTTTAATTGAAATCAAAGATTTCTTCATGTGATTTCTACTTTTCCAGATTATATAAAACACATGGACATGTTGAATGCGTGGGTCCATACGTTCACGCCTTCAATTATAACAAGTTCCTTCTTTTCTTAAAAAAAGAAAAGAAGAAAAAGACAACAGTTGACACAAATATTTCATATGCTACTAAATTCACGACAAAAACCACGCTGATTTAATTATAAACATCTTTTAGATTTTTTTTTGCAAGTCTGTCATGGAAAAACCAAATAATTCCGCCCGAATGAAAGAGAAGCCCAAGGGTGCCACGGTGGATAATATATCAGAGATGCTGCATACTATAATGCCCTTAATCTCTTGGGTTCTCCACTCCGAACAAATATAAAAGTTTTTCGGATTCAAGTGATGTAATGTCTACGGTCTTTCTAGAGCCAAAAGGGAAAATGGGAAAATCCCAATTCAAAAATAAAATAAGTTTTCGCGGGCATGTCTGATTAGGCTTGTGATTAGCAAAGGACAGACGATAAATTAAAAGAAAAGAGAAAGAAAAAGGTTAAGAATAGTAGTATAATTATCTGCATGCCCCGATAAAAAAGGTAATCGTACATCGACAACGACATGGTTCACATTTCACTCTATGTGAAGATATATTAACTGGATACAATAATAAATTAATAATACATATAATTTATGAAACCCTAGTTGCTTGATATGGGCGGACCAAATGAAGATTTTCTTTTGTAGCTGGGACTAACCTAGCTAGCTAGCTGGCTATTCTACTCATACAAGTACGTCCATACTACGTTGTTTAATTCACCTATATGTAGTTTTATGAAAGTCAGAGATATCAAAAGGATATGTTGCCCCCACGTTCCGACTTAATTGTGCCTCTTGCTATATATATATATACATACGAGTTAGGACCCTATCGGGCTTGAGGGTGCAAGAAACCTAAGAAAGGGCAGATTTTAATCATCAACATTAGAGCCACACTCCGTAGCACATTTTTTCTTTTGGTTGTTTTACTACCGAGTTTGAACTCTTCAACAATAAGAATGACAAATTAAACTGTTGTGTTTATATATTTGCAAGAGAATATAAGCAACATGCATCTGACTTGCATCTTTTTGTTGAATATCATTGTGATAAAGGAACCCTTCGTATGTTCACGCATGACAGCCATAATATAATGTTCCCAATTTTCGAATTTCTGAAGCACTTGCCCAAAAAGAACAGGAGTGAAAGAAAAGCCAAGCACTCCTCTGGAACCCTATATAACTGTGAAAGTGGCTTGTCTTTGCATGGAACGGCCGGGCCGGGGATATGATCTTATCCAAAAGTTAGTCATCTTTTTTCATTTCATTGATTGATAGATCATGATCTTTTTCACTTCCCTTGTACATCTTTCAACTTTGGTTTAAATTTAGAATGATGAGAGGGAGATGGGATAGATGGCTTTCAAAAAATTTTGAATCTTTTTTCTTTTTCCTTTGGGGTAAAGGGGGAAACGGGCGAATCTTAGAAAACTATAAAAATTTCGGGAACCTTCACAAAAGGAATACACTTTTCACATTGGCTTTTAAAACTTTTATCGAAATTTAAATAAAATTCAAATGATTAGGCATGGGATTTTGGAAGATTTTCAAGGGCCAGGCCTTTCTCAGAGATTGGATACCTGACCATTGACATTTCATTTAAGCATCATAGTGGCCCATGCCAGTGAGCAAGCCTTTGCTCTGTAGCACCATAGCAATGATGGCTTTTATCTCACTCTCTCCCTCCCCCCTCTCAGCCAACAGGGTATCGTCAATGGCTGAAACGGTGAGCCAAACTGGTAAAGTAACCTTCTCAAACAATAGCTAGCACCCACGGTGCCCTACAATTTTGAGCCCTAAACTCAAAAAGATGAAAAACTTTTGGCATCCTCACGAGAAAAGGCTGCCCCCTCACTGGAAAAAGCATCCATTTTCAATTACATGATGCCAGAAGAAGACAAAGCTAATATATATATACACACACATATGTATTTATTATACCTGAAAAATCTTGTTTTAGATTTCGTTACTAGATCATTATATTAAATAAAAACTACCTTTTGATCCCTGTGACTCTTTGCTAGCTTTATCTAATCCTACGCCGTTCATTTGTATGATCTCTTCATCAAGTACGCTACCAGGATTTACAAAACTTAAAAACTATATATATATATATATATATATAGGGTAATGTTCTCTGTCGTTGCAATATTTAATTCTTATTTTTCTCCTGCTCGATTCCTTTCGAGATTCTTCCAAGGCAGATATATAGCATGTGTGTGCGCGGCCTCTTAAAAGTTTATTTGGTAGAATTGATGCATCCAAGATTTTCATTTTTTTAGGAACTTTTTTTAGCGACGTTCCTTAATTATTCGTCCGTTGTTGCTGATACACAAAGATGGTCCCAGTGCAGTTATTATAGTAGACGTTTATTTTAACAATTAAGTGCCTAGAATAAGAATATTCTGGAGGTTACCGTAATTTCTTTCTTCCCTATAGTAGGTGAAAAATTTAACTTTGATCAATATAAATGATCGATAAGATGATAAAATTGGAAACTAAAAAGATATAGAAATAAAAAATTTCAATATGGAACCCACTTTTAAAACAGAGGTTATGGATTTCAAATCAAGATTAGTTTGCAGTAGTTAGCCGATGGGTGCATTGCTAGATTTGTCACATTATGCCACGTGTGTGTAAGTGGGTCAGATGTGATTTTCGTGAACCCTTCTCTGTCTGCCACTATTGCTATTTTCTGTAACCACGGGCATTCGAAATTATTGTGTTCCATGCTATTTTGCTGCCACCACCACAAAGTGTAAGGTATTTTAGTATTTGAGCTCAATTCGCTGGCATGAATATTACTTTTACATTGCTTTGGCTTCTGCAGATGCCAATAACCCCCACCAAATACGTTGTATTTTTCCTTTTCTTTTTTGCTGCGTGTGTGTGCTCCCCAAGTGCCCAACAAGTATATATTTCTTTGCTTTTTCTTGCTTGATTACCTGATTGATATACATTTATGTATATTTATTTAGGAGTAAATATGTTGATCAGTAAGAAGTTTGATTAAATCCTAATTAAAACGTATCTATGAGAAACTTAGAATGTGAGGGATTGGTCCAAATATGCCCCCCCTTAATCACGCATGGATGGTTTTGTAATGAGAGGGGCATGAGCATGGAGATTTTGATACACAGTACAAAGGATAACGCTGGGGGGAGCCTCGTGTGTGGGCCACTTCAAACCTGTGGACTACAGTTCATGAGGTGGCAATGGACCCACCTCACTTTTCTGGGTCCCACTAGTTCTCCTTACGTGGATCGTTTACCCCCGGAATTTCAAAACTTTAATCTTTTAGACATGACATGATTAAGCCATTCATGTTGGCGTTTCATACGAAATTAATATGACCATAATTACCATTTTCAGAGAGTTAGCGTGATGGCTGAGGTCATGCAATCCTCACGCTTACGTCCAAGCCGACCATTCAATCTCTTAGTCATCGGTTGAACGTTGAAAATTGGCAAAGGGAGGTGGGCAGGGCATGGCTGTAATTGTAAATTGCAGTAACTCAAAAGCACAAATTAGAAAATTACAAACGGCGAGAGAAGACGGACGGGACGGGACCGGAAAAGACCCACTAAAACAAAATCAGCAATGATGATGCCTTGTTTCTCCACGTTACACCCCTCATGGTTCCTTATTTTCATCAACGCCGATTTCATTAAACCAACTTTTTATTTATTTATTAAAAATAATCAGGAAACAAAAAGTGTATGGGCTCACAAGTCACAACGGGGTTGATCGGCGAAGCAAGCAAGTTTTTCCAGTTTCCACCCCAGACGAGGCACCTCTCTGACTCACTTTACCAAATTTTAAAAAACGATTTTTTTTTAACTCGAAAAATAATTTGACATTTATTTGCAATAATTAATATTCTTACTTTTGTGGGTAATTTTTTTTTTTTTGGGACAAGTTTGTGGGTCATTGTTGAATGGTCATTTCTTAAGAAATTGTTCGTTGGGTGTTTGATCTGGGCCTTGGCCCCTCATATGTGGACAACCAAAAGAAAAATATTCTATTGGGTTGACAACTACCACGGAGGGCCCTATATGCTATCCCATCGTGTAACCCAGCATTTACTCTTTAGATTTTCTGTTCTATTCGTCGGCCTTAGCTGACGGTGTACCACAGAGTGTGCATTTCAATTTATTAGCCTGCTTACGAGATTTTTGAAAAAAAAGAAGAAGGTATTTTAACTCATAAACATATTTATGGGGCTGTAACAAAAGAAACCATCACCAACGGAGGAGATATATATATATATATATAAAACAAAAAAAATTAAAATGAATAATTTGCTAAAAACTACTAGGTGATAAAAAAGAATAAAGAGGGACATTTTAGGCAATAATCACCCAAAAAATACTTTCATTTGGATTGCAGCTGGGAAAAAAAACAGAAATATCACTTATTATTTGTTAATGATTCTATTATATAATTCATATTGCAGTTACAATTCATGCAATGGTTGTATTGTATAAGGAGATTGCAATCCCAAATTATGCATGCTACGCGAAAAGTGATTGCATATATAGTGCCACCAACAACTAGCTCGATTAATGGCATGTTTGGTGACTCAACATTGTAAATTGGAATTTAAGACAGATTTTGGATGCAACATGGGTTACCAGGATCTTTATCAGAAGACAAATTTAACAAACACCGTGATTTATCAATTTTATGAATTTAAAATATATAATTTGAAACCATATTCTATGTCTTCAAATTGAGCAAGATAATAGTATTAAAAATTATTTTAATTTAAAAATTAAATAGTTAAGTAAAAAGTTAAAAATGATTTTATTATAATTCCTTTCGTGCTCCTTTCATACAATAATATTTTAAACTTGAAGTAGAAATAATTTATAAATTTAAAAAAGAACAAAGTTAAACAAAAATCAAAACTGATCTAACAATTATTTTAATTAATATTTAAATTGTTGAATGAAGATTGATAAGTAATATTATTATAATTTTTAAAAAAATTAAGAATAATAAAAAAAGGGCTCCCGGAGTTTTCCTTACATTGCCATCTCACATGTTACTAACTTCCTCCGCTTTAGGGGATTTTATTGTCTTTATTTTGTGATTAATTTTCTTCCTCCCGGGGGCCGAATAGAAATGGGAAAAGTTATAAATAACTTTTGTGCACATGACAATTGTGTTTTGCGAGAGAGATTCCAGATACCAATTTGGGCGTCCCCACGAATCCCAAAGTTTTCGCAGCACGATCTGATTGCCCAAAAACAACCCTCCTCTCTCCTTATTTCATTTCATTTCATTTCTGTCCTTAGAATATCTAAACCAATACTGAGTTTTTTTTTTTGAAGTAACAGATTTCCAATTAAAGACAATAATCGGTTAAAAGCAAAAGCAAACAACGATGTTTATCCGCCGATCGATTAATCCTCACCATACACGTGACAATCGAGTCGATTGTATTGTCACTCACACGCAGTATCTCCTTCGGACAGACTCCTATTAGAGTCAACCTTAAAATCCCCTTCCTCTCTGATCTCGCCGCTTTCTCTGTTTCCGACTGTCCCTTCAAAAACAGGGGGGCCTTCCTCGATTGTGGGAGCTGCAGCCATTGAAGAGTACAAGATGAAATCAGAGACAGTGACGTTAGTGTTGGTGAATATGGCTAGTATTATGGAGAGGGCCGATGAGTCTCTGCTCCCAGGTGTTTATAAGGAGGTTGGGGCTGCCCTCCACACCGACCCCACTGGCTTAGGTTCCCTCACTCTTTTCCGATCCCTTGTCCAGTCTTCCTGCTATCCACTTGCCGTTTACCTCTCCATGCGTTACAACCGTGCCCATGTTATCGCTCTCGGTGCTTTTCTTTGGGCTGCCGCCACTTTCTTTGTTGCCATCTCCTCCACCTTCTTACAGGTACTCTCCTCCTCCATCCCATCCTTTCTATTATTTCCTGCGTCCTTTCAATATTACCAAATAAACGATCTAGATGTTTGTGAATCTTTAGATTACTTTAATATCTCATCACGATGGCGTGCGATCTGCGTCAAAGTAAATCTCAAAGGTTCTTTGTGAGATAGCTTAGAGCAGATCTAGAGGCGCCGGTGAAACCCGCCCCCTCCTGGGTTTGACCGCACGGAGAAGTTTCTTTTTTGGGCCGTCCAAGTTGTGGAATGTTCCCCTTCTTTTTTTCCTTTTTTATCGCCAATGGAAATAACCCTTTTACAAGTTTGTGTTATGAGTGAGCAATAAAATCCAAAAGTGTACTTCACCCTTCTATTAGTGTATAAAATGTTGATGAATAACATGTAGCTCGATCATAAAATAATTTGAAGGGCACTGGCAATTGAATCATTTAATCATCATACCACAACCTAATCAAACATAACACATTCCTGCTTTAGAATAAATATTTGCTTTTTGTGTAAAGGCGAGTCCTTATCTATCACCATTATTCTCACATCGTCTCTAAAATTTTCCTTTATTCATGTTAATACTACATCCTTTGAACTATTTAATTTGCATCAAATTTTAACAGAGCTATTACTTTCTTATTTTCATTTCAATATTGTTCTAACAAAATCGAATATATATAAACACGGTGCGTGCTTAGTTATGGCCAGTTTTAACATTACAATATCTGCAGCTAGACCTCCAATGAAATTGAAAAGAAGCAGCCCAAGATCCGTAGCAAAACTACTCATAACTATATATAATGTAGATAAGCAGTTATAACTTTGTACAATATGATCCCCTCATCACCCGTATTTTCTTATACTGCTACCTGTCGCATAACATTGATTATTAGGTGGCAATTTCAAGAGGTTTAAATGGGATTGGATTAGCCATAGTTACTCCGGCAATTCTGTCTCTGGTTGCTGACTCAACCGATGATAGCAACCGTGGCATGGCTTTTGGGTGGCTGCAACTAACAGGAAACTTTGGGAGCATCATTGGTGGGCTTTGTTCAGTGCTTGTAGCCTCAACATCCTTCGCGGGCATACCTGGTTGGAGAATTTCTTTTCATCTGGTTGCATTCATTAGTGTTATAGTTGGTGTGTTGGTCCATCTGTTCGCCAATGATCCGCGCTTTTCCAAGAGCGATGGCAGAGCTAAACATCAAATTCCAGCTAAGTCTTTTTGTTCTGAAATGAAAGATTTAATAAAAGAAGCAAAGTCAGTTATGGGAATTCCATCGTTTCAGATAATTGTGGCTCAGGGAGTCTCTGGATCGTTTCCCTGGTCAGCATTGTCGTTTGCCACTCTGTGGTTAGAACTCATCGGCTTCTCCCACGTCACAACGGCATTGCTTTGGACACTATTTGTACTTGCTGGTTCGCTTGGGGCCCTGTTTGGAGGAAGAATGGGAGATATCTTAGCACAACGCTTACCAAACTCTGGTAGAATAATGCTCTCACAAATAAGCTCAGGTTCGGCCATTCCTTTGGCGGCAATTTTGCTGTTGGCTTTGCCCGATGACCCATCCACAGCCTTCACGCACGGTCTGGTCTTATTCATCATGGGACTGTCCATATCTTGGAATGGTCCGGCAACTAACAAGTACGTATCCATGATTGTGTCATAGTTTAATTTCACTATTGCAGAAAATTAATTGACAAGATTTACCACATGCAGCCATCATTAAACATATGATACTTTCTGCAACGACTTTTTAAAGGAAAACGTTTCTTCTTCTTCTTCTTGTGTTTTTTTGCTTCCTATTTGCTGAGTTGTTCTTCCAGAACATGGAAGATTATATATATACATATATATTGGTTGTGTTTGATATGTAAAAAGCGTGGACAGTCCAATATTTGCAGAAATAGTCCCTGAAAGATCCCGGACGTGCATCTATGCTCTGGATCGATCTTTCGAGTCTATATTGTCGTCCTTCGCTCCTCCTGTTGTTGGAATTTTGGCTCAGCATGTTTATGGTTATAAGCCGATCCCCAAAGGATCCTCGGACTCTGTTGAGATTGAAACAGATAGGGAAAATGCTGCTTCACTGGCCAAGGCACTCTATACTGCAATTGGCATTCCGATGGTAATCTGCTGCTTCATCTACTCCTTCCTTTACTGCACATACCCAAGGGATAGGGATCGAGCAAGAATGGTTGCATTGGTAGAATCAGAAATGCAGCAGCTGGAGGCAGAAGACGGCGTA
The DNA here is from genome assembly GCA_037074535.1 of Gleditsia sinensis. NCBI lineage: Eukaryota > Viridiplantae > Streptophyta > Magnoliopsida > Fabales > Fabaceae > Gleditsia > Gleditsia sinensis. The sequence continues at coordinate 1,385,660 of CM073464.1, read as the reverse complement.
ACAGATGAATGTGACGAAATTCATGTTTTTAAATTAAATGGGAATGGTGAAGAAGGGAGCAAGATTGAGACGAATTATCCTGGAGAAGAGAGCATCGACACGGATGACAATGATGAGAAATCTTTGTTATCCCGACAGTTGACATAGCCGAATAGGAGGTGAAGCTCCATCAACTTGGTTTTTTGATCGACAAGTGTTATACATTTTTTTTTCTTACAAGTACAAGTGTTATAAATCTTCAAATGTGCTAATTATAGCCCCAAAAAAAAAAACTACTAGATTTTTGTTCTGACACGAACACGAGTGGATACTTGATATGTTCCCGGACTCACAGAAAAAACCATTGATCAGGTTCATATTTTTTGATAGAATGATCATTGCACATTCTTCTGGAAGTCTAGTCTAGAAATCTCCCGAGTGTATATGGTGATTTCATATTGGGTTCCTTCAATTAGTGTGATTTGCAGTGGATATAAATCGTCATCCACTATGTATCCAAAAAAAAAAAAAAAAAGGAAGGGCGTCCGCAACCCGTAATTACCCTCGTACTTTTTATGTCAATCTTTAAAATGCAAATAATCATTCAACAACGGGGTGGTGGCGCAGTTGGCTAGCGCGTAGGTCTCATAGCTTCTGAGTTATCCTGAGGTCGAGAGTTCGAGCCTCTCTCACCCCAATTGCTTTTTTTTTTCCCTTAATTTATGGTTAAGTTCGCAGAATCGCCTTTTTCTGTCTACGTTAGATATTAAATAATTAATTAAACGAATATTTGTTCCATTTCTCACCAAACATATTTAGGACTTGAGAAGAACAGATAATTTTATTCCGAGTAGGATTAAGTGAAAAAAGAAAAGTTGAGGGGAACTCTTTCCACAGCTCCTAGAAAAAGGAAGAAAAGGAAAGGAATGAGTGGAACGTTGAACTTATTAGGAATTGATATCCGTGGGGTAATAGTGGGGAGAGAAACAATAGGCTCGATTGATTAGTTTTGGGGTCCAAATTAGAGTCGGATGAATCATTTATATATATTTTAGTATCCGATGGGTGCTTTAACGTGTAAAATTACATTAAGAAAAAAATGCATATTTTTGTTCTCTCTTTTATTCCGAAACATCAGTTTTAAGAATATATATTATTTGAGATATCCCTTCAAAAAAAAAAATACACGATGTTACATAATTCATTCCCCGTCTTCCAAATAAGCAGAACTATTTTTTAGTCTTAATTTTCATGAATATTGCAATGATCATCTGGTGTTATTTAAAGTTAGTGATATATACAGTCCCATACAAAAAACAAACGTCACAGGGTCGCCCGTGAATGGGAGGGGCGTCGGGAGCATCCACTTTTCGTAAAAGAGAAGAGAGAGAAGCGAACATGTGATCTCGGTGTCTGGGTTACTTATCATTGTTTCATTATTAGCTTCCCAATTATCATTTATGATTTGGTCCCTCCCTCCCTCCCTCCCGCGGATTTATTGCCCACCGCTCTTCCCTTCTCTGTGTGGGCCTCCATCGAATCAAGCATCAATCTTTTATTTCCTTCCATTCTAGGAAATACGGTAAACTTTTCTGAATAGGAAGTTGAAATCTTATGTGAGAACCTTGGCTTAAAACTTCTTAAACGACCCAGTCCAATGCAGAATCTCTACCTTTACTACTTGCACTTAAGAAATAGAAGTTAAATTCGTAGTCTGGCAATTCATTTCTGACTCCCATACCAAACAAATGATGGCATTTAATGAATCTGATATTGGAAGTCGCAAAAGTCAATTCCTAAAAGGAGATCTCAAATTCTGGATCCCTTTGGTTCCTAGTTTACTTCGGAGTATAGAATTTCAAAACGAAGCATATATATTTGCTTCCTTTCGTACTTGGATTATTAAAACTACAATACCAATAACCATTCCAAAGTCTAAGCCCATGAAATTCCTTCTTTAACTAACCAAGAGTTCTGTTATAATTTATAAATGACTGACTGAGAAAATTATTGTGGAATATTTTTCTTATGATGGGTCCTCCTAGAAGGGGGGATTTATTTTGTTTGCGTGCTCATGAATTTTAAGTTGTGCGAAAAAATAATCAAGTTCTGTTTCATATTTTACAAAGGAAAAAAAGAAAGAAAAGAAAATAGAAAGAAAACCGGAAGTATGTTCGAGAGAATGAAGACCGTACCCCCGCCAAGTTGGAAGTGGGAACTGGGAACTTTGGCTTTTTTAAAATAATAAAAAAGGATTGAATAAATAAATAAATAAATAAAAGCGTGCAAGTTGATAGCTTTCCAATGTCGTAAGTCAAATAGTAAGTGCCAAAAATAAAAGGGAAGAATCAGTAGGAAATGCTTGACTCTCTACCTGCTTTCTTAATTTATTATTGTCTGACTTCAGTGTACAGATCCATTCGCCGATATTACCATTCACAGTTACGCCTTCTGATCGATTAAGTGGAGTACCGTTTATTAGTGATGCCCACACTTCCTATCCAGTAATTTCGTGATTTTCATTAAACTTTTTCTCTTATTCTTATATTTTGGAGAAAACATTTTATTTACCCCCAGTAAGTCAATAAATCAAAATTTATATAAATAAAAAATTTCACTTATTTGTTTAAATAAATTTTTTTCACTGAATTAAATATAAACAATATTTTTTTAATTTTTTACATGTCCACTTTCACTTGCTCTATATTTTATAGTTGAACCAAAACTGCCAATCCGTGAAGTTAGCCTTGGATTTCCGTGTATATTGGATTTGGACCTACTCGGAATAGTTTTAATATAGAAAATTTTGCAAGTGAGCAGGTGCAGCCAAGGTCCACTTGACTTGCGGACCGTGACTGCCCCCCGATAAGACTTGTATGCACTGACATTAGCCGAATGTCAAAATCCAAGCCCTACGATCCAAGGGGGCTTGACCTCTTTAAGAGAATCAAGAGTTAAAGAAGCCATGTTCTTGCCTAATTTACTTATTATATATGTCCGTGAAGTAGATATATTCCACTAATTACAGTGTCGGTTAGGCAGTTCAGCTACTTAGTAAAAAAAAAAAAAATCAATTAATTCCCCCTTACTAATATTTTAGTTTTGTGGTATTCGATCTAATGTACTTCGTTGACCTTTTCGGGTATCCTTGAAGCATTTATTAGATCGCCCCGGATCACAGTATCCATTAATTCCATTACCACTAATCTCTCCCTTATATTATTCAACCGTGTTTCTATATTGTCCAAGATGGATAACATTACCTGACCCCGTTTACAAAACAAATAACCCTACTTATGCATAAAATTAGCTCGCAAGTTAATGAGTAATCTTTTTTATAATCTTTCCTCATTTCCCAGAACCAGTGATTCCGTTTGTTAATATATTAATTTAGAATTTCTAATATAATTGTCAACAAGCTAAGGATGAAGAAATATTTTATGGGATAAAGTAAAATCAATGGTATCGGATGGTGGGTGGTGGATTGCGTATTTTTCTATTTTCTGTACCAAACAGACTGAAATTATTGACTTTACGAAGTCATTGTCTAATGTCTAAACTCAATTAATATTGCCACTAATGAATGAAAAGAGTTTTTGGAATATAAAATGGATGCTCACTGAGCACCGAGCAGAGCAAAGATCCCTCCATCTAATTGAGAAAAGGGAGCCGGAAACAGCAGCGGGGCCGCTAAAACCGCGTAAGTAGCGAATTCTGCAGTGTCTCCATGCGCCATGTGACAGGTCTCCTCATCTCCTCTCCTCTCGCATCGCAATAAAGACTCGCTTCGCTCATAATTCCATCACTTCTCAACCCTTTTCTCCCATTCCTACAACTTACCAAAGCCTTTCCCTTTACTCTTCTCAAATACATTTATATTCGGGTGCAGCCAAAGCTTTATTCTTATTAGATCTTCAATCCAGTACTATTACCTCGGTTTCGCAAATGGCTCCAGTCATGTACTTGAGTTGCAGAAGGGTATTTCTGCTCTCTGTTCTCCTTTTCCTTTTTGTTTCTGTTTGTTTCAGTGCCCGCTCGGACCCTCAACTTCAGAGTAAACAGTTGCCTGGTAGGAGGAGAATGATGGAGGCACAAAATGAAGATCAGCCTTTGAAAAAGAAATCCACCAGTACCACCCTATCTGCCAAAAACCAGACCAAGCTAATCAACCCTACTCTTTCTCTCAAAAACAAAACCAAAACTATCCAATCCAACCTTTCTACCAAAAACCAAACCAAGCTTCTCAAAGTCGGCTCTAATTCGCCGTCTAAAACGACACCCGCCATCCTCTCTGACACTGGGCTCAAGAAGCTCGATTCTACCTCTAAGAACAAGAAGCTAAATTCCTCATCAAAGCCCTTCAATAATTCGACCAAAACAACTTCAATTTCCAGCAAAAAGACATTGGATCTTCTCAAAGCAAGCGGTGCCAAGAACAAGACGACAAAACCCGCCGCCGCCGCCAAGGAAACCAAAAGTAAAGTAGATCAAAAGCTTAGTGAGCTTCAACCTGAGAAGCCAAACAAGAATCAGAACCCGGAGAAGAAACCCGACCAACAGAAACTCAAGAAACAAACACTACCAAGTTGGATCGAGCAAGAAGATGACGATGATTTCGTTGCAGAGTTGAAAGATCTACCCAACAGGTTCCAGCAGACACTAATCCCAGACCTCGAGACAATCTCAACCACCTCGAAAGCTTACATAAGCAAAGCCAATAAAGAAATCTCAAACGGGTTCAAACCCTACGTTGGCAACAAATACGCACCCACCATTGCCCCCTTACTTTCTTGTGCTTTCCTAGTGATCCCTCTACTTCTAGTCTCTCTTCTTTTCAATAGAATTAAAGCTTACTTCTCTCTCCAGAAGCTCTTAATCTTCATCCAAGTCTATCTCTCCATCTACTTCTCCATTCTTTGTGTCTCCTCGCTGATCACCGGGCTCGAGCCCCTCAGGTTCTTCTACGCTACATCGCAGTCCACGTATGTCTGTCTACAGGTGCTGCAAACTCTGGGTTACGTGTTATATCTGCTGCTGCTATTGATGTATCTGATCCTAGTGTTCTCAACGGAATGTGGGACGGGCTCAAAGTTGGTGGGCCTGGCCCAGATCTTTGTGGGGTTCGCCGTCGGCCTCCATTACTACGTGACGGTGTTTCACAGGGTTGTGTTACGGCAACCGCCCAAGACGAATTGGAAGATTCACGGGATTTATGCGACGTGTTTTCTCCTAACTTGCCTGATTGCAAAGGCTGACAGAAGGAAGAAGGCTTACATGGAAGATGGGGGAGAAGAAGGCAAGAAGAGTTAATTAAATTTCACTCGAGCAACAAATTAAGCTTGTTCGTGTGATGCCGCAAGGCCGTGGTCTTTAGTCTTTACCCCGTATCATTCAGCATTCTGATTCGTTCTATAAATAAGGGAAGTTGATGTGGAGAGTAATAGCTTATTTGTCTTCTTGAATTGGCCGAAAGCCTAGAGATCACTCTAGCTTCTTAGTTTTTTTCTCAAATCTCAACTATCTATATAATTTTATGTTGTCTCTACTTAATCTGCTTTAAACATCTTGAATTAGCCATAAGCTAGTATTTAAAAAATTTTCAATTAGTAATGTTGAAGCCCTTCTTGATGAATCTCTTATTTATTTTGGTAAAAAAAAATGCTTGAATGCAACATCCCCCCCCCCCCCTCTCCCCCTTTAAATTAAATCTTAAATGAGATGGTCAATGCTGAGCCGCATCCGTTGTACTCGTAGGTGCGGCTTAAGCAGAATACATAGGGAAGGGTGCACAGATTGAGGATATTACCTTCATTCCAATAGATCACCGACGGTTGTTGGTGCGATGTAAATACTTGCTTCTGGATTGGGTTTGGCGGCCTTTGGAGGTTACGGCAGCAGCGTAAGCTTGACTTTCAGAGTTACTTTTTTTTTATAAAAAAAAAATAATAATTTTCTTACATTTTTTTTAATCTAAAATTCAAAATTTATTTTAAATATTAACCGAATCTATTTTTCTACTCAAATGAAATTCTCCATTGAAATAAAGGTAGATTAAAAAAAATCAGTTTTATTATGAACAAAAATAATTTTCTTTAGAAAGTATTTTAATTTTTTAAAATTAAAATATTTAATTATTAAAATTTATTATTTTGATTGATAAAAAATTTGATTTAAAAGTTTGATGATATAGTTTTATAAATTTATTTTAAAGCAATATATATATGTATATTGTGATTTTATATTTTATTTAAAATAAAAAATTAAAATAATTTTTTATTCATAAAATATTTATATTAAAATGAAATGTACAAACATGTCATTTTTAGTAATTTGATAGTAAAAAAAAAATACTTGTGGAAATAATTGGCTAAAGACTAATAATATCTATAAAAGTGCTTATCAGATAATTTAATCGAATACTATTTATTTTTTTATTAAAATATTTTTTTAACACTCCATTTAATAAAACAAAAAACAAAAATTTAAAACACGCCAAACGAGCACTTAATTTCTTTTGTCTTTTATTTATTTATTTCTCTAGGTACCTTTATAAATTATTGGCACTGTATGACAAATTATTTTTAGACTTTATTGTGGCGACGAGATCTATCTAATAAATATATATACTAAAAATACATTTTTTATTTTTATTTTGAGAATATAACTCACTTATTATTGATTCCTTCTTTTTCTTTGATTCTAACGACATATTTGTGCATATTTAATAGTCAATTATTGTTATGGTAAGCGCGAAAAGTTTTATTTACAATATTGTTTTATCTATTATATTTTATTAAGGAATATTATGTCAATTAGCTAATTATGCAAATATCAAATTAAATGGTATAAAAGGAGGTTACAAAGATTGCACACAAAAACAAAACTTGTCTATCGACAAATCTGAGGCTTTAATTGTAACGGAGATTTCGGCGTTCAATTGGATTCCAGTTGCTTTCAATAGCCAGACCGGTCACGTACGGTTTCATGGTTCCCGCCGCGGACATTGCTAATATTTTCCAAAAAGACAATAAAGAGACTTCCCAAACACTCGCTAGTTCAGTACTCGCTACTCATAGTTCAGTACTCGCTACTCATTACTTGGGCGATTATTTATTACAACACAGTTTCTTTCAAAGGAATTTATTTCATTTTATTCTATTCTGCCCTCCTGCTCCCAGTAACACTGATTGTCATTACTTATTCAAAAATAAATAAATAATTAATTAATTATAAGCTAGAGACTCTGGGCCTCAACATGCATAATTATATTTAACTAAGACTGTAAATAAATTTTTAAAAAATCATGAATTATTCAGGTTGAGTAGTATAAAAATTAATTTCACTCATTTTTACTAAATAAATTAAATATTATATTAATTGTGTTTAATCATACAAACCCAACTTAAAAATTTGATAATAAACTCCCGAATTCACTACTTTACTGAAAATTGTGGCCTTTGGCTAGCTTTTCTTTGTCCACAAAAAATCAAATATAAAAAAGCTTCAAATCAAATCACGTCTCTATAATTTATTTTGAAAAATCATAAAGCGCATTGATAACTATAAAGAGACTTTTGGTATGTAATAAAATTTTTTATTTTTAAAAATTATATTTTATTAAAAATATATAAAATATGTTTAATTAACTTTAAATATTTATTTAAATATTTATTATTATTATGTTTGGTTATAATAAAATTTTATTTGTAAATTTTAGTATTTTTTTAAAAATATTTTTATTTATATTATGATGAGAGAGAAAAAATAAATGTAAAAATAACAGAAAAAATGATTAAAAAAATAAGAGAGAGAAAAATGAAAGAAATAATTGAGAGAAAGAATATGAAAAAGATAAAAAAAAAAGAGAATGAAAAATTAATAAAATAAAAGATATTTTTTTATATTTAAAAAAAACAGAAAAAATTTTTGATAGAAATTTTTCTAAAAGATTATTTTTAAAAAAATTTATTTAAAAATTTAAAAATTAAACATAAAAATTTAATTTTTTTATATTGAATTTTTCAAAAATTTTAAAAAATTTCTCCTGTGGAACACTCCTTAATTGTAACGGTGTAACCCAATAAATTTTATGGAAGAGTTTATATTTTCTCACGAAAAAAGAAAAATACGCGGGATCCACGTGCCAGCAAATTCTGATGCGCTCGAGGTGTTGGATCGGCCAGTATTCCGGCATTTTATTGGAAGCCTCGGTAGCATTCAATTTCGCAGCCACGTCGAGTGAAACTCATTGAACGTTTTGTCATTTCCGGCTCCAATCTACCTATAAAAATTTAATGATTAGGATCGCAGTGAGAATTGCTTCTAAATTTAATGTCACTCTTACTGTTGATCTTTCTTAGACGGCGGAACGATCTGATTATAGTAGAACTCTTAATAAACAATTGTCCAGTGCCTTCCTCACGAATGGGTTTAAAAAGAAAATTCTATGTAAATTGAGAATGAATACGATAAAATAGGTGAATAATTCTTGGGAATTGATGATAGAGAACTGGGTCTAGTTCAGTGACCAATTGCCTGACCAATCTATTTGTTGGGCTGGTTGCTCAAATTTATTTAAACCTCAATTTCACAGCTGATCACATCATAGACTTGATTTCAAAAACAAAAACAAAAACTCATTAAGAAATAAAAAACAAAGAAAATATTCTGCTAAAAGTTACACCAAGAATGGAAGCACAATGTTCTTTGTACAAATTATAGCTAACGGGTGTAAAGCCAATTATCAACATCTTTTATTAAAATATTTTTTATTTTTTATTTTTACAAAAAAGATTGTTACTTTTGAGTATGAATTGTTTGACCTTTTTTTGTCTATTGCTCTCCATATTAGTATTGGCTTAGGCACCATAACATTATGTGCAGAGATACTTACCCAATTTCAAACCTAACAAAATATTTTGGTCAAAAAGTAATGGCGAGGAATAATGGAAGTTCGGGCTTGTTTATATTGTCAAGTAGATGAGCCTTATAGGTATTTTTCCTCTATCTTTTTTTTTTTTTTTGGACAAGGACAACTTTCTCTATCAAATAAGAGCCACCTAGTAAACGACAATCACGTGTGGATCATTTCGATTGACCGCAGTCAGGTCTGGTCCAAATCCAAAAGCTTCAATGCTATTTTTCAAAATTATTTTGTTTCTTGTCCCCAAAAACATTATTCTGTTGAAATATTATTTTATTTCAAAAAGTTTAAATTGTTTGAAAAAGATCCACGACTAAATTAATGGACAGAAACATTTGAAATTCATTTTATAAAAAGTTAGTTAATGATAAAATTATGTTTAATGTACACAATTGCAATCAATATAACTCATATAATTTTATTAAAATATATTATGTAAGAGGAGTTTCAACTGACATATCTTAAACTAAAACGTCAAATGTTATAATTAATGGATAGTTACTTGAAAATTTGAAGATACTTATTATTTTTATTTGAAAATAAAAATATTATTATCAATGATAAGCATACAATATATATATATATATATAAAAAGAAAATACTTATTTAAAAAAAGTATAATTTTTCTCTAAAATTTAAAGAAAAATAAAAATAAAAAGTCGAGCTGCTGGTAATTCATATATTAAAGTGGCCCACTCAAGTCCTTTACTCTCTGATTTCTTCGGCGGTTAATCCCATGGTCGGGCTTGATATGTTACTCGCCAGCCAATTCAAACCGGAAACTTCTGTACAAGTGCGCCCTGATGGCTGGTGATGGGCCTGCTAATCGGATTACGACGTACGCTTGCAGGAGCCATCAAAACCCAAGTTCAAAGTTCACACTTATATGCCGCTTCTGACTTGACCGTTGAGTAGCAAGAGACGCACACACAGAAAAATTGGAGAGAGCAATACCCTGCTTTTGTTTTATTTTTTGGTTCAGAGAATAATATGATTAAAACAAACAACAAAAAGCGTGTTCTCTTTCGTTTTGTCTAAGGACTTCTTGCTGCCCACTGTATTGTCCGAGTTATCTTCTTTCCAATTTTCTCTTTCTAAAAAGACATCCAGTGATTTGGACATTTGTTATAGAATGAATTTTGTAGAAAAAGCTTGTAAAAATGAATGGCTTGCATTTTCTTCCTGATAATCTAAAGTAATTTTGAGTAAACGAACTACTCATATACCTATCTATTCTTTGTTGTTTTATGATATGCTTAAATGGTCCAAACTAGTTACCAAATGTACATACAATGTGAATGTGTAATACATGTGTTTAATCTGCACGATATCTTTAGTTGAAACACAGTAAAACTTGACTTTTTAACTTACTTCAACAACACCCCGCCCCAGTAAAAAAGAAGCAAAAAAAAAAAAAAAAAAAAAGGCAGAGCGAGAGTTTGCTATTATTGCGGTATTATGGTTTATGGGATTTTTCTCTATATCTGATGTTCTGCTGAATACTTATCCAATATCACACTCCCGTGCAGTTCTGATGTAGCTTCTCCCCACAGCCACCTGATGATCAATACACATTTTGATCTACGAGATTATTGTTTATAATTTGATGAACATGGATAAAGTATCATCTGACTGTCCATACCCAGGATACTTTATTTGTGTCGTGAAGGAAGGGAATCCAAGCAAACGCAGAGCAAGTATTCTAAAGTTCTTTAGGGAACTTCCATCTCAAGGTGATCATGGTCGGGTTCTTCCCATCAGTGACCTTTGTAACACAGCAATGGTGCATCCATATGACCCTGAATTCATAGAGCTAGGAATATTTGAATGCATGGCTGCTCTAACATGGAAGGGACAATCGGCTCTGGCTTTCTCATGACCAAAATATATACATTCCTTATTATGCAGCTCATATTATTGGTTCCTTCACGATGAACATGGAAGAATTTGCAGAAAGTGCTGTACATGCTGGGGTGATTGCTCCTTTTTTTTTTTTTTGATACAGGTATCAGTGTCCTCCAGCCGACAGTCGAAGACTAATCTCCCGAGGCGTAGAGAGTGGTGATTGCTCCTTTAGTTGAACTTTAAGAGGTCGATTAACTTGGGTTGAGCAAAGGGTAGCGGTTAGAGCTTTAGGACATTTAACCACATATGCTAGCACTTTTCCTGCTGTAGCAAGTCATGGTGAAATTCTTGAGCTCTCCATCCAATGAGCAATGAGTTCTCTGGAAATAGTCTACTCACACTTTTACCAATATGTTGACACAAGGCTAAACTATCACTGTGTTCTGCTCACTTGTGGCATGGTTGGTGTCGAAATGGAGTCCAAGAAGGTTGAGGAATGGGCTAGTCATCCCTTCAGCACATCAATTGCTTTGCTTTTAAACCTGAATTTCTTCCTACCGTATGTAAATCTGAGTTTTTAATAAAATTACCTGGCACGTGGGGCGGTCTTGTTAATGAAAATTCACCAGCTGGTATTGGTTTATTAAGAACAATTTGTCATCACAAGCTTGGCAGGGGACCTGTTTCTACCTCCTCTAGCATCATAGAATCATTGTGTAATATTGCTCGGTCATCAGATGATTGGCAGTATATCGCTATTGATTGTTTTCTATGGCTGCTTCAAGATCCCAATACATGCCACAACGTAAAAACCTTTACATTGGTACTTGGTACTATCATGTGACACTCGATAAAATTAGTTAAGGTCAATTAGCACGTTTCTCCTTTATTAAAGAGCTATTCAATTTTTAAAGTTTAACAATCTTAAACCTAGATGAACCATTGTGATGTGAGGGAAAGCCACTGACTAAAAAGCTTCTGAATACAAGAAAGGAATTGCTGATAAGAGGAAAATAACGTAAGATCTAAATGCTCTTAAGGCGTTCCTTCGGGGCAGTACTCTGTCAAGCTTGTGGTCATGTGTAGCCTGTTTTTAAACTTTTAACCACCTTGCATCACCAGGGTTTCCAAATAGGAAGGTACGTGGTCCTTGTGCATGCCAATTGAGTTTCTAAACCAGATGCGTAAAAATAATATCTTGTCTTCACATCTTAGTTGCCTGATGCTTGCATTCTTAATATTAGGATCGCTGGTTTCTAAGAGTTCATAATTTTGCATCATTTGGGCATTACAAATGGATCAGCATGTGGGACGTTAAGGCTTTGGCATATATTGTGTAGGTGATTGATAAAGTGGTGCCTGCATTAGTAGACCTTGCGGAGATTTCAACTCTGGGTGATCACAAAAAACTTGGTGATTCCATATTTAATGTTCTTCAGGATTGCATCCATTCTCAACGGTCAGGAAGGAGCTTAATTAGTAGCCATGCTAAAGAACAAATAGATGATCTATTAAAGTTGAAGCAGAGATTAAAATGGGAAAAGAATATGCCTAAGGAAGATCTACATATTAAGCGGGCTGTAGCACTGGTGGTCAAGCTTGAAGGAAATTCCTTATTCTCATCAGGAAGTATATCTGGTGCTGCGTCAAAATACTCAGAAGCATTGCCATTGTGTCCAGTGAGATCCAAGAAGAAGAGAGTTGCTCTATATAGTAATCGAGCTCAATGTCATCTTTTGCTGCAGCAACCCTTGGCAGCCATAAGTGATGCTACGCGTGCCCTTTGTCTCCACAACCCTGTTAATTGCCATGCCAAAAGCCTCTGGAGACGGGCAAAGGCTTATGACATGCTTGGGTTAGCAAAAGAGAGTTTGTTAGATTCCATTCTATCTATAAATGAGTGCTCTCAGTCAAATGATCCTGATCTCTCCCTGAGACAAAATAAAGTTCCTGATTATGCTGAGCGATTAGTTAAGAAGCACATACGTGCTGCTTGGTTATTTAAAGAGGCAGCTATCAAGCATGGTGGTGTCTATAGTCAGGGAGATGGCGGTGACATCTATGGCCCAGAGACTGATGATTCTGAATTGGAGACAGCAAGTGAAAGTGATATAGGAAATGATGGAAGGGATGATATTGGTGATGATGATGATATTGATTGGAAAAATGGTGATGAGAGGAAATATAAATATGATAGACCTTCAATAAAAGGTATTTCAACTATTTAATTTCTTAGTAATATTTGATCCCACTATTTTACTTGTAATTATACATCTTTGATGGGTTGGGAGGGGATTGTGGCAGAGGTCCCAGGCTTAAGTCCTTCTTAATATACTGAAAATTATGCATCTTTGAAAAAAAAAAGCCAGAAAAATCAGAGATATTTGGAGAATGAGTTACGAGTTGTCATCATCATCTGATGTTATCTGCCTGTAAAATTGTGGATTTGCTTGAATTAACTGAATTATCGTTGGAAACTGACCTGTCCTTTTCTTCCTCTTAAAGTATTGAATTTCCTTGTGCCATATAAATTTTTTTGAAAAAAACATTTGAATTAACTTGAAGCTATCTCTCTGGTTTTAATTGTAAGGGTGAACAAATTGATGTCAAAGAAGCCCCCCAGCCAAAAAGATGTGAGTTTCTTTCTGCATTTAATTGGTACATTGGAGTATTTTTTTTATTAATTAATGTGAGGTTAATACTAAACCACATGCCCTCAAATATACATCAACCAAAAAGAAAAAAGCAACTGCCATGCTGGCTCAAGAAATAAATTGTAACCTGCAAGGTAGATGGTACATTCTATTTTGTAATTACCTTTGTTCTATCTGGTTTGTTTCAATGTTTTCATGCAGACTTCTGATGTAATGCTGTTGTTTCGAAACCTTGTTTTCCTCCAGATATGAAGCATGGATACAATCTGCAACCTGCAGAAGAACCCTGACTTGCTTATGCAAAGCCTTACATTTGATGCTATCGTTTACCAGCACCAGTGAAGCAGATTTGGCTCGTGATTTGTTCTTAATCACCTTGCTTTGTGGGCTTCGAAGTGCAATTGTATGTTGCTCATTCTCGCAAGTAGCGGGTTGGAAATTATTAGAGTTTTTGGTGTTTCTGTTGGAGGTTGAGATTTAATTTATATATATCCAAGTTGTCCATATTCAATATATGTTCTCCCATTTTTTTCTTTCTTGTTAGTTCAAGCGTAAAAATTGAAGATTTCAAGTTTGGAGAACTCTTAGCATTTGGAGGACGCGAAGGCTCTTGATTTATGGATAGGTTTGCGTATATAAAGTCTATCTTATATTTTAACTGCAGTTTGATTGATCAGTAATCAATATGGATATTGTAATTATATATTATCACAGGACAATGCATTTAATTTTGCAAAAGATACCAGTATTTTTCCAGGGTGGTTTTAGTTTTGATTTAGTCTAACACTGAAATTTGCGATTAAGGCCTTTTAATTTGGGTAAAGTTACTCTGTCCTTGTCTTGTTTTATCGAGAGAGAATTTATATAGCAAAGCCTTGTGCATGAATCATGCGATATTAGTGTATTACAATGTACTACAGATTTTCAAGTGGTATTAGAATCTTTGGGCCAAAAAAAGTGCTGTGAGATTAGAGTATAATAAAGAAATTAAAAATTAGGATATGGAAAGATGACGTGTTAATTTAATTTATTCATTTCAAATAAGATAACTTTATTTATTTTTTCCGAAAAAAGATTCGGAGAATACTACTTCCAAGATATATATATAAATTTAATGTCACTTCAAACCAATTTGATGTTTAAAACTCTTATTATAATAGAAAGTTAAACTAAGTAACTATACAACTGAGATATTGGTGGGTCATATGATTTTCTCAGTTTTTAAGGATAAGAGCAACTTCCTAGAATATAGAAATGATTGCCAACTTTTTTCAATACGCAGTGGACATACCATGGTCCTTCTCCGTCAAAACGCCACGTAACAAAACTCTAATAATCTTAGCCTTTCTCTTCACCTTTATGCTCCATTTTTGTCCCAGAAATTTCCTTTATTCACCTAAGAACTCCAGAATATTACAAGCCCAAAACGTCGAATTTAAGTCCACAGGAAACTTATTTACCAGGTTTCATATTTCCGAAAGGAACAAGAAAAGAATTCCACAGAACAGTCGAAAGATTTAGTCCAAAATCTTTTCCCGTTGGGAATGAATCCTTCTGTCCAGATTACATAATTTATGTGGAAAACAGTTTTAGAATTGTCAGTGATAAACAAATTTAAATTTAACAATTGAAAAAAAAAATAACTTTCATATTTTGAAATTAGTTTATTTGAGTCAAAATAAAAAGAAAAAAAAAATTCTCCATGGTGTATGGAATTTATGCCGAAAGGTTTTTGGGCAACTAATATTATCTTTCCCAGACAATTATTTTTTTGCGAAGCTAGTAAAGAAAACTCCCCGCAGCCTTGAAAGATAGTTAGATACGCTGACCTGAAATTAAAATCTTTGCATGAAGGAAGTGTTATCCTCGTTATGAACTTCAATTATGGTAGAAAATGATTTTATTGCGACTTGTTTTTGAAGAGATAAATTATTTGGGACATTAGAATATTTTATTTACCAAAATTAAGATTCTAATTTCAAAGACAGGCAACGGTGAATCTGAGTCGTTGGAGATATTTTTCCTTCTTTTGTCTTTTTCCAGGTTGGTTTGACGTCAGAGTCGGATAGAGTAACCCCTTTTATAGAAGCAGTTGTTAGCACAATTGTATGACACACGTCCACCGTGTGCACCGAGTTTCCAGGTGTCTAAGCTCTCTCTCCAGACATTGTCACAATTGCTGTACGAAATTGGAAGATCTTTATCGCTTAGTTTTCTTCTTTCAAAAAAAAAAAAAAAAGAACTTTATCGTTTAAATATTTTCAAATCTTCTGAAATAAAATTTAAAATCTATCTTATATCATTCACTCACCCGCACAGCTCTCCCAGCTCAATCGCAGAAGCCATTGGAAGATTCACCCAAAGAGAAGAGAATGCAGAAAAGCACGCCTGTGAGGAAGCCACACACCTCCACCAAAGATCTCCTCACATGGTCTGAAGTCCCTCCCACCGAATCCTCCGCCACCGTCTCCGGCTCCGGCAACCGCCCTGGCCAGGTCACCATTTACTCCCTATTTGGATTTATACGCTTCTTTCAGTTCATTCTCACGCAGCTATTGAGTTTGTTCATCTTCCCTTTCGCATTAACAGCCGTCCGATAAAATCAGTAAGGTGCTTCACGGCGTGCAGGTCACCGAGGAAGAAGCACAGAGTCTAGAGAAGAAGTACGATCCATCTCGAATTTTTCCTGTCTGGCTTTTCTTTTTTCTTTTTCTCTTCCTTTAAAATTTGTCTCTGCGTTTTTGTTGAATATGCCTTGTTTAGTCAGATCTAGTATTGCTTCTATTATCTTTTAATTTGTTTGTTCTTTGCTTTGATCTGATCATTTTTTTCTTTGACTGCTTCAATATTTTGGGCGATGTGCTTGGTGGTCACTACAGATAAATTCTTTTGCTGTACCGATCTGTTTTGTGATATTGGCAAACGTCGAGTTCTATGTCATCTCTTAGGATTACATACCGAAGTTCTCAATTCCAAAGTATAATTTGAAAAACTCTAATTGCTGGGTTTTTCTTCCACTAAGATTTGCAGAATATTTAAGTTGGCTAGTGTAGCGTCGCAGTTCATTACCCTTCTTTTTGGGTGTCGAGTTGGAAAGTAGTAAGTTTGCATATGGATGGGTAGAGTATACCATTGTCTAATTCAATCTGCAATTTTGTATAAATAAATGTTGATAAATCTCTGCGAACCAGCTAAAAATGTGAGACAAAATTGACTTGTGATTCGATCACGGATCCCAATTTACATTGTAATATTGAGCGGCTCTACTACTCATTTTTATCCCCTTCCTGACGGTTTATAAAAGCATTTTTACCATATTTGTCGGTTTTCTTTGTGGAAAAACAAAATTCCATAGTTTTCACGATTAAAGCAATATGGTTACACAAGGCGGTAGTGAATATGCATTTTTCTTGTTTGGGATTGTAGTCATTTGCCCTCCCTCCTCCCCCCTCTTTAGTGTGATAATTTGGAGCAAAAGCCTTAAGGAATTCCTCTGACTTTTGCATTCTGATGAGATTAAGGTTGAGATTTGTATGAATAAGGTTAATACTCTTAAGGAGTTGATTGCTTTAGCTCAGAAAATTGAGAGAAATATAATTTTGGAGAAGGCCTAAGAGGCAAGGTTGAACAGAGGTGCAAATGTGTTTGGGGATCCATGGCAAAGTGGGCTTACCTATTTGCTGATTCATTGGACCAGATGACTCTGGTCAGAGGCCCCGTAAATGGCAACTTGAGCAAAACTTTAGATGCACAAACTGTTGGGGAATCAAAAAATGTGACACACAATGCATTATCTCCAGCACAAACGGAAGGACCATTCTGGCACTTACCAGAGGCGGAGGCTGCGTGCAAACGGGAACCTAGGTGGTGCTATGGAAGTGATGAGAAGCAGTGACATGTACTGCCAATGGCTGTAGAAACAGGGGGAGAAGGGGAAGGAGGTTAGTCTTGCTAGAACTAGGTTGGGGGAAAGTTCAGAAGCGTTGAAGTGTTGGGAGTCTTTTTCAGTGCCATTCAACAAAGGGGAAGAGGTGCTATCAGTGGGGCTTGTGAAGGGAGGTTACAGGGAGAATATTAGGGCTGAAATTGGTATGTTTGGGCCCGAAAAACTAATCCATGTTCTGACCTGGCCAAAAATTTAACTAAGAACTTTTGGAACTGGGGGTTAGGCCAAAGTAGTGCAAATAACAATGGAGTTGGCCAGAAATTTGTGGCTTCATTGGTTGAAAGGGGGAAAGAGGATGAAGAACAACGGGAAGGGAAGGAAAAACAAATTCATAAGGAAAGAAGCCACCTGTTCCAACTTCTACAACTCACTTTGAGGGCATGGTGAAACTTTTTGATGGCAGGATATTGATGGACCCTTATCAGGAGGTAAATGAGTCTTTTAAGGGATTGGGGGCAGCAAGGACGTGGGGGGAGGTTGTAATAGGAGGAGCTAGAGGTAGTCTGTTAGGAATTTAGTCATAAATAGGGGGAGAGGGCAGAGGGAAGCATAGACAGAAAATTGGGGAATTCAATTACGAGGGGGATCTAGCCTCTCCAAGTGCTAGAAGAGTGCTTACTTACTTCTAATTTTTTATACTTCCATAGTTTAATTTCAGTATTTTTCCTATATTTCTTTGTGAAATCTTAGATGGAGATCTAGGTCTCCGTTACATTCTTTTATTGTTGAATGTTACGAAACTTTGTATGATGAAAATAATTACGGGACATTCCTTATAAACTGGTTTATTTTTCTCTCTTAACATTGTCTTGATTTTCAATCCTATAGATTCCAAATTTTTTATAACTCATAAGTTAAAGGAACTTTAAGCCATCATTAATCTATCTTCTTAAAGGACCATGGTACATTATCTATTACTTGCCTTAACGTCCAAGTTTTTATGTGCATTCATAGTACAGTATGTATATCAGGCACTGAAATTTATTTTATGTCGTGGAAATCATGAATCTGAACTAAAATATTTTGCACTCCAGTAAACTCTGAAAGTTCATTCTATCTAATCTCGTTGTCTAATAACCTTAGATGTGCCAGTCTCAGAAAACCATGCTCAGGGTATAAAATGAAAGAGATGACTGGAAGTGGCATATTTTTAGCTAATGCTCAAGATAGTACATCAGAAGCCAATTCTGCAAATTCAAAAACAGGCCTGCGCATGTATCAGGTATATCTGATGATTTACTTGGTCTGTTATGCAATTTAACCTTGTGACCGTTTCTCAAATATCAAACTCCGTCGGGAATGCTATATTCTTAAGTTTTCCTTTCAATTGCATCTCAGCAAGCAATAAATGGAATCAGTCAGATATCATTCAGTACTGAAGAAAGTATTTCTCCAAAGAAGCCTGCCTCGCTACCCGAGGTAGCAAAGCAGCGTGAACTGAGTGGGACATTGAAAAGCGAACCAGACACAAAGAATAAGAAGCGAATATCAAATGTCAAGTCCAAGGAACTCAGTGGGCATGACATATTTGGCCCTCCTCCGGAAATTGTGCCTCGTTCGTTGGCTGCTGCACGCACTTTGGAATCAAAAGAAAGTAAAGATATGGGACAACCTGGTCCTCGAAATGTGCGCACATCAGTTAAAGTTTCCAATGTAGGTGTATTCTACGCATGAAAATGAATCTTCACCTTTTCATTTCATGATGGATGAATGGCTAAAGAATTGTTACTGTGTAATGCCTTCTCCTGACATGCCTATCAATGTGGTTTGTTTTATCTTCTGAAATAAGAGATGTTCTTTACTTTGTTTTATATGGATCGGTGACTTTTTTCAAATATGATATAATTGCTTTCGTGTGCTTTTCTCATATTCTTGGCACAAGCAACGTGACTGCTTTTTAAGATCGACATGTCATTTTTTATGTTCTATTCATCTACTTTTCTGTTTAGATGTGCTAAAGGAAAGGAGTCTGCGCTTTATATGGTTAAAACTGCATTTTGACCTCAGTTTTCTAATTTTCCTGTAGCCTGCCGGTGGCCAAAGTAATATCTTATTTGGTGAAGAACCAGCCAAGACAGTAAAGAAGGTAAATGGCCAGAAGTTTGCAGAGATGACGGGCAATAATATTTTCAATGGAGATGTTCCTCCAGGATTAGCAGAAAAGCCTCTGAGCAGGGCTAAACTGAGAGAAATGACTGGCAGTGACATATTTGCTGATGGAAAGGCAGAAAACAGAGACCGTATACGTGGTGCCCGCAGACCCCCCGGCGGAGAAGGCAGTGACATATTTGCTGATGGAAAGGCAGAAAACAGAGACTGTATACTTGGTGCCCGCAGACCCCCCGGCGGAGAAAGCAGCATCGCCTTGATTTAAGTTATGATACTAAGTCCAGTTAAATGTAGGCATTCTATGATTTCGTTTGAACTCCATGTTTTGACTGGAGGGAACAACGTGTTCGACTATCAGATTATGTTTGAACGATGACTATGAACTTAAGTCACATCATGTTTGACTCAGCCTTCCGGTGTTGACTTGGGAATGGAACAATAGAGATCGGCCTGGGATCTATTGCAGTAATATGGTGTACACATTTTATTCAGGGAATTAATATAATATATAAAATAGGTTGATAGATTTAAAATCAAAAAGTTATAATATTTAAAAGTATCTTCAACGTCTTAAAGAATGCCCGATTAACCTCCCGCGATCATCAGAACACATTATTTGAAAAACGAGGCCAGCTCATCAATGTCACAGGAGCATCGTAAATCATAAGCCAGCACACACATAAATTATAACTGCGTCCAGACATCCACACCGAAAATCGATTACGCAGACAAGATAAGAACTATAGCTGAAAACCTGACCAGCAATCAAGTGACTGCAGAACAGATCAAGAAGTATGTTCAGTCATCACCATGTCCAATCAGAGCAAGAAGCATTTTCTCGTAGTCCCCAGAAGTGTCCTTGGCTATTGCACTGTCCAGGGGAATGCTATTTCTTTTTTGGTATTCCTCTTTAATTCGCTGCATGTCTACCTCGGCTCTAGTGGTCACCACTCTAGTGAGCGCCCATTCATCAGTTCCCAGCTTGTTTATAGCCAGCCTCAAAACTTTCTCAAAATATTTCTCAGGGTAGGTCAAGCACTTAATCGATGCCCTCAATAATTTCAGATATTCATCTTCCGGATCAGTTTTCAGATCCTGTAGCCAGGAAATCTGTGTCAGATCGACTACGAGTGACTCAATCATCCTATTTCATGACAGTATATCTTTTTTCACGAACACCGAAGTATTGTCCTTCTAAAAAAAAGTAAAGATTAATCTACAAGATGATCTTCATAGGGAAAAAGTGTCAAACCTCTCGGAGAATCCCTGTAATCATTGTGACCACTAAAATTCTAATATAATATTAAACCTGCCTGCTGGGTGGATAGTTGCCAGATAAATTTTCATTCCGAGTAATAAGTTCTCCCAGCAAGTTGAAACCACAAAAATAGGGAGTATTTCATAATTACAAGTGTTTCAAACAAGTTTTAATAGGCTTCACATGAGATATTTATACCTTGTTTATGGCACTCCCAAACTCATTATTGTATTGATTAAGGGTTGCATTTAACTGTGCTTCGCTCCTTGTTGTTAAAATTCTGATCAGATCCTCATGATTGTAGGCCTTCTCTGCAATCTTCTCATGAAGCAATTTAGCCTCTGATTTTGCCAATGTCATGTTGACCTCATGTCCATCGTAACGGAATGTACTCACAAGAGGAACCAACAGCTGTTATTAGAGCAACGGGGATAAAGTTTTGTCATCTATACATAAAGACCTAAGATGAAAGGAAGTTAAGGAAAATACACCAAATTTGACAGAAGACTTGGTAAGCTTGATGACGCTAAAACAAAAGAATGTGAAAGTATCATGATCATACTGTTGGCTAACTAGTGAACCCAGCAATTCGCTTGAAGAGACTTATATGCTACAAGTGTGATCTGAATGCCCTATTTTGTGTTATCAGGAAAATAACTTCTCCATAAGAAAGGCTCTCCCTTTTCTTAGATGTTGATTTTTGAATAAATCACATCACACGGAGGAATCAACTCTTTAAAATTACAATAATTTGCAAGGCAAGAAAACTAATACTACTTTAGAAGTTAGAGGCTTTACCTTGCGGAAGTCCCCAGATGTATGATAGGCAACGTCCTCTTCAAGGGATCTCTTAAAACGGGCTTGATATGCTTGCTTTGCCTTAAACAGGTCAAGTGAAGATCTAGTGCAAGCAATTTCCATAAGAACCCAATTGTTTGAAGTCAACCTCTTGGTAGCTTCATTAGCTAAAAAGGCATCACGCTCAGCAGGTTCCAATGTCCATAGCAACACAATTCGCTGTTAAATTCAAAGTATCAAACAGCATAATAACTTTCTAGCTGCACCAATTTCTTTAGTTAGGGTTGTTCATATGGGAACTAGGAAGACTGAAACTGTTATGACCAAGTAAAATTTGAGCACTGACAGTAACATTGAAATTTCTGACAAATCAAATGGACGTCAAGTTGAAATTGGAACAAAGAAGCCAGACATCAAAAGATTCAAACTGACCTCAAAATCACTTGAAAGTTCTTTGTCCAAGGCCTTAAGAAGATCTTCTCCATATGTTGCGGCATAAGTTTCAGAAATCAACTTACGCTGAGACGCATTTCTATGAGCCAGGATCGATATTATCAGAGCTTCATTTGTTCCCCACCCTGCAAATATATTTCAGACTGAGCAACAATTGAGAGATCCAATACATGGAAGAAAAATTTGGAAACTTCAAACTGGGTGAGGAAAATTCTCTGTGAAAAAGGCCTGAAAATCCCAAAGCCCATAACTAAGTAAGTAATGGTAAATGGATCTTACACGCCATAGCTCTGCCATACTAGAAACTAACCGCATGCAAAAATCCATATCGTTAAATGAATTAGACTCTGTTTCTTTCTTTCAATAAGAAAACAAGAGTTGGGTAATTACAAGCCTTCTACTGAACTTTGTTGTTTCAATCCTAGCTTCCACAAGTAATGAAGGTAAGCAGTTATACAAATTGAGAACAATGCCGTCTCTTTCGTTTATTGCTTGGCAAAAGGCCAAACAACCACACCGCTCATGAAAGGTGCAGTGAAAGGAAATCAAAACTAAAGAGGAAAAGGAAAAAAAATAAAAAATTTCAGAAACAGAACATGTCAATGAGAGCATTATTCATCCAGCAAGAAACTGAGCCAGACCACTTTTCAGATCGCCAATAGATTTAATTAAAGTTAAAGAAGGGGCAAAATTACCAGAGAGACTCCAAAGAGTAATTTTTCATTTCATTTCACTAAAGACTAGAATGATGCTTAAAAGTAAGGTTCCAATAGGAATATTTTGCTAGGATAAAGTGTCAAAATCTAGCAACTAAAGGCTTCTCCTTCTGGAACCTTAAAAAAAAAAAAAAAAATCTGCTGCCGGTGTCCCAATTCCCAAATATATATCCGATTCGGTACTTCAGAAAAAAAGTTGCCACTTTTCAAAAGTAATTAAAACGTAATGCATAAAACGAACAAACATATCACATCAGTGTAAGCGGCAAAATTACATATCATCAGAAACAAAATCAGTAATTCTGATCAGATGCACTAACGAATTATGATTCAGGTAAAACTTCAGAATCATCAATATAATGGTGACCCAAACAATAAGATCACGATCACAAAAAATATTAAGCTCAGAACAGATCAATGATCTGACAACAGAATTACATGTAGTAGCGTAAATAACAAGTGCATTGAAATAAAAAGTTAAGCACTTCATTTCTGTGATCGTCAAACTAAATCAGGACCTTGAAAAGCTTTTCGCAACT
Organism: Gleditsia sinensis; assembly: GCA_037074535.1. NCBI lineage: Eukaryota > Viridiplantae > Streptophyta > Magnoliopsida > Fabales > Fabaceae > Gleditsia > Gleditsia sinensis. The sequence continues at coordinate 1,362,440 of CM073464.1, read as the reverse complement.
GCTCAGCGTCCTCGGCCGCAGAAGGAACTTGAGCAGGCACCTTCAGAGTCGCCATTGTCACTCACTCTCACGGTCGATCTATATTCGCAATGGGCAAAAGAGAATCGAAAGCAATGTGACGAGAAAATTCGAGCCCAGCGTTTATAGGATCATGAGTATGAAACCGTATCGTTCGGACTGAAACTACATGCTAAAGAGGGTAAAAATTATTTATCTGAAATTATTAATTTACTATTATATAAATATTATACTATCTTCTTATTCAGGCAAGTATTAAAAGGAGTAATATACCAACAAAAAAAAAGGTTTAAAAGGAGTAAAAATTATTTTATGCATTTGGTTTGGTGAGAGAAAAATGCATTAGGTTAAGTACAAAGTAGATGAGCTACGTAAAAATAAAGTCACATAGTCGACTCCACTGGGGATCGAACCCAGAATCTCTGGTTCCGTAGACCAGCGCCTTATCCATTGGGCCATGGAGTCCTACAGCCCTTTGCCTAAGAGATTACATTAAAATTATTATAACCTGGAAAATGGCCTTTGGCAATGGGTATTGGGAGCAAAGTTGTGCTGGTTGACCGAGACAATTATTCTGAGCTGCAAATGTTAACTAGAGTTGGGTGACACAACAATTGGAAAGCGCTGCACCAACAAGATAACCATTAGAATTACTTCAATAATACTCTCAATCTTGTCTGGCGCCGACTCCTTTGATCTAAGTTAAAGTAAGATAATCTCCCGAGTGCAAGGGAAAAGAGGGAGGAGTATCAGAGATAGTTGGTGGTTAATTTTAAAAATGAAGCAGTAGTGGAAGATGGGAACATAGGAATCTTTGTCCGAAGGCGATATGTTCGCAATAGAAGATTTTGTGGCTGAAATTCATTGCATCTTCCGTATATAGAAATGGGAAAGAAGCAATCGTTGAGGAGCAAAGCAGCTCACCTTGTATCGGACCTCACCACTGTCCTTCTGAACCCAATCTCTGATAAACCCTCCAAATCCCCTCCACCTCCTTCTGTAAGTTCTCAGGTTCGCTTTCTCTCTCGAACTCTTAACCCATGTACCTTGAGGAATTAGCTTGTCCTTTCTCCCGGATAAATTCATTGGGCTTTTCTCCGGATCGATCATAATCTATAAATCGTTTGTTCATGTTTCTTACCTTCTATTGAATTATAGAACGGCATATCAATTTGGTGTGTGAATTAACTCTTTAGGACCTATGCATGATGAGCTCGGTACATCTTACAATACAATTTTTATGTATAGGGTTCATGGCTACTTTTCTCTTCCTCTGTATATGACTTTTTGTTTCATTCATTTTAAGGCATTCTTTTCGAAACTGGAATTAAGAGGTATTTCCCTCTAAAATCTGTCGTTTACTCCCAGGAAGAAGAGGGCAAGTCAGATAGAACTGAATCGGAGACAACTATTCGAGATGGTAGCCAGGATGTAATTGATGGGCCTGATACTTCATCCTTCTCTGCATTCCTCTATTCATTTTTGTCTTCCTCAGATACTGGAGATAATGCAAACTCAGAGGGGCCAAATCACAATAAAATTGGAACGGATATCCCTCCACCAGACGCAGTCATGAAGGAAAATAATGGAAAGAAAAGTTTGTTTTCTAGGGGTAAGCAATCACTCGGTAGAGCAATAAGCCAAGCTGCCAGAATCAGCGGATTTCGCTATCACGAGAGCAAGGATGATTTTGAAATGAGATTGGATGATGGACATAATTCTAAATTTTCGAGTGTTGAGATGAGGCATATTCAACCTGTGGAAGAGCCTGTGCCTTTGATTGATCTACCAGAAATTTCTGAACCTTCGGTGCTCATTTCAGAGAAAATAAGAAATTCTCTCTATGCTTCACTTCCAGCTCTTATTCACGGGAGGAAATGGATGCTGCTATACAGGTGTATAAGGATGCAGACTTATTGGCACAAATGAGATGCCATCTATTCTTTAGTTCCAAAATCTTGATATCGATAAATAATTATTATAAATTCTTTTTATCACCACTCTTCATTTTCTGCAGTACGTGGAGGCACGGTATATCACTTTCAACTCTGTATCGGAGAAGCATGCTTTGGCCTGGCTTGAGTTTGCTGGTACAGTTTAATTATCCATGAGCAGATACAAATCTTATATATGAATTTATCTATGTCTACTCTGCTTTAGAAATTAGAAAGATAAAGAAACAAACAGTCAAACAAAACAATTTTTTTTTTCTGAGTGGATAACATCGACAAATCAAGTATCACATTGTAAGTTAAGTTCTGCATCTTAGTCATTTCTTATTTACTTTATATGTGAAATTATTTCAAATTGTAATTGAAATATTTGAAATATTTGAAACATTACTGGATGCCATACCACCACACCAACAGACAGATTTGGTACATGAACAGACTGATATTGGTTGCAATTTTCCAGAAGTAAAGAAATAGTTATTAGGTCCATCGGTAGAAGTTGTTATTATTATTATTATTATTGATATTTTTATAGAAAAAGAGAATACTAACCTAATGGTTTTCTAATACTAGGTTGTGTTGTTTTATGATGATTTATCATATACAAAATTTAAGTCACTTCCTATACTTGACCTTGATGAGTTAGTGTGGATTCAATGCTGAATTTACCTTCTATACCAACTATTTTAATAGTCCTCTTACATTGATGTACAATGGTCACTGATAGAGACAGTTTTGGTATGAAAATGTTTAGGAGGAGCATGCAGTAGTTTACTGTACTTGTTAAAGTCCCATGCTTGTAAGCTTGACTGTTTAAAATGTCTATGCTGTTCGATTGTAAAGCCTTTCTACATTATTTATTTGTTCTGGGAATTACATGGCATTACTAGGGATTAATACGCTGGCCTTTTTTTTTCCCAAGTTAGCAAAGATGTTTGCATTCTGAAGTCCTTCAATCTATAAGGATTGGTTCTTCCCATATCTCTCAATATTAGCTAACTTTTCCAGGTTGTTGGAGACCGTGAAGGAGCAGTTTTTGGTGGCTTGGTTGAAGCACCTCTAAGACCATCCAACAAGAGAAAATACCAGGTTGTGCCAAAATCCCTTTACTCTTTGGACTATCTGATACTGTTAACTGTTTTATTTGCATTATGTTATGTGGCTTATCTTGCTGACATTAGATTTTGTACAGGGAACAAATAATACATTTGTTTTCACAAATACCCCTGGTCATCCTGTTATATATCGTCCAACAGGTATCAACTTCTGACTGATTTATAAAATAATAGGCTTTATATTTCTGTTGCTTTTATGATTATGCTTTTGCTAGCAAATGAAATCAGAGATTAATTTGGTCTTCTCGGTGCACTCTGGTAGTTTTCAACCTCAAGGTTACCTAGAATGGGGAGAGAATTTATTTAAATTTAATTTAAAGTAATGAATGGTGATGGCAGTTTAATGACATACGGGCCATGATTGCGACATGCAAATTTTAGAAATTATACTGCAAAGCAATTTTTGAATTCTTTTAAAAAATACTATTATGATTTTCACAGCAAAATCTGGCTATTTTTCAGAACTTTATCCTTCGATTTTTCTTTGGAAGGCCCCATTTCGGAATTACCTTGAGATTATATGGCAACTAGCTGAGGAATTGTTACTTTTTTAACCTGTAGAAGTAGAAAAAATTTCCATGTAGGAATGCTTAATTTTCTATTTTTACAGAGACACCAGAATTCTATTTGCTACATGCAGTGATTTATTATTAGTGAGATGTTCACTTCGTGTTAATTTCTCATTCATCTGAATGTCTAGGAATTGTTAAACTGATGAATTTTTAGGTATGTTATCAGTGTCCATAAACAGTGTTTGAAAAAAGACATCTGTTTCCGTCTTTAAGCAGTGAATGCTCTCCTTTTTTATGGCCCAATAAATAAAAAAGTAGATGTCATACTTTTGTGTAAGATTTGACTGTGTACTTTCATGCGAGATTCATCATGAAACTTTTCGAGTTATGAAATGCAATAAATATGATACTACTGCAGTCTAAACAGCTAAAAAACACTATAAGATCTTTAGCATTTGATCCACCTGATAGCAGAAAGTGAATGAGGCTTAAGGGACTATGCCTGGGTTGGGATACCAAACCTGCTTCTGTTGACAAGTTATTATGAAACTAACCACAATATTGCAGGGGCAAACCGCTATTTCACACTATGCACCACTAACTTTCTAGCAATTGGTGGCGGAGGTCATTTTGCGCTTTATTTGGATGGTGATCTGTAAGATTTGTCCTTTCACCATGCCATTTTTTTTCCTTTTCAAATTTATTAGCCTGCCTTCTATCAATATCACTCACCTGAGTGTTTTTCTCTCTTTTTTTTTTTAATCAAACTCTTGACATATCCACTTCAGATTGAACGGTTCTAGTTCAGTCTCAGAAACTTACGGAAATCCTTGCCTTGCACATTCTCAGGACTTTAAAGTGAAGGAAGTAGAGGTGCACATAAAGACTCTCTCTCTCTCTCTCTCATTCTCTCTCACACACACAGACATGCACTTGGACAATCTATTGATTTTATTGAAACATCCATCAAAAAATTAGTAGTCAACATTCGCTCATCCATGCAGTTGTGGGGTTTTGTATATGCTTCAAAGTATGAGGAAGTTTTAGCATTGAGCAGAACAGAGGCGCCTGGGATCTGTCGATGGTAATAAACTAGGGACATGTATCTGGTGTGGGTCTAATGCCTTGCAGCTTGTATGTCCATCTACGTTATCACAATGTAAAATGTTTTTTTTTTCATTGAATACAACGTAAGATGTGTAAATATTACCCAGCTTGTATATATGGAGTTAATTCGCATGACTAAGTTGCGAACGTATTTTTTTTGGTAATAAAAGAAAACGTTACGATAGAGTTTGCTTACTTTAGCAAATGAAGAAAAAAAGATAACGTTACCTCCAACTGTTATGTTTAGCTAACCTGTGAGACAATAATAGAGAAATGCTTTAGAGGAAAGCTTCTGGCTTTTACAGCAAGTATTAAACGCGATCATACTCTGCTGTAGAGTTCTGAAATATTAATTATCAGTGCCGTTGAACGGGTTTTTCATCAACTTATAAATATACAGAATCCCGGGTCCACCTCAACCGTTAGAGATTTCAAAGGCCTTCCGACTACCTTAGGATCATAAGCTTGGGACGTTTTTCACTACACAACTGTTGCATAATTCTTTTGTTTTTTCTGGACAGCCCTCTTGTGGACTATTAAAAGGACCCGTTGAGAGGTTTGGCATTTTTTGTTTCCAGTGCTTCCTCGTATGCCGCTTCATGAACCCCGAGTGCGGCACGACCAGAAGGGTCGGGATTTTTTGACCATGCTGCATCCCATTCCACAGCTTTTGCAGTACTGCATGCTACGCTGGGACCTCCTGGAACTGTTGACCTAGCAGCATTCTGTTCCAATGGTTGAATATAATGATAAGAGCGGTTGGCCAGTACTAATTATGCAAACAACTGAGTGCAAGTAAAAAAGCTAGCATATCCTTAATTGCACCATGGTCAAGGTTCTGAAGAACACTTAAAAAAGAGAAATGAAGATAAATCCACCTTTGGATAGAACTTCTCAAAAATTGTCCTGTAGTGGTACGCTTCCTTCGTGGTAGGAGTGTTTTCTGGGTAAACAAAACTTGCATTCATCAACATCGCATCTGTTACCTGACCAGTTATCAAAAGAGAAATGTCCATTAAAAAATAAAATAGCTACGGCATTTTACTATTGAGGGCATCACAACAAAAAAATGAACCTCGAAGTTCCAAGTCAGATGCATACTTGTTTGTTGGCATGATCCTTCAAGCCATCAATCCAGCTGTACCCGACACCATCACTGAACTGTTCCTTCTGCCTATACAAAATATGCTGCAATTCCGAACCCCCCAAAAGAAAATTTTCAGTAATTCCTTTTAAGACATACAAGTACACCAAAATGTTATCAATATAAAATATCCTCACGAAGATGTCAAAAATAAAGCAACGAGACATTCCAATAACTTTTGAGTTCAAGTGGACAAGCACGTTGGTTTGGCATGCCGCCAAAAAAGTTAATACAAACCTTTGGTAAATATGGATTCTGATCATCATCAAATGCATTGCGTATGACCCACTTCTCTATCCTTCCAAGATCAGGCCTTATCTGTTGAATGTGATATAAATTTAATAAAATGATTAAAAGATGAAGTCAATAAATATAATTTCATATCTCAATAAAATCAATACTACAGAGAGAACTTCACCACAACTGTCCACAGAAACGTCCAATACCTTGGATAATTGCCCCATATAAGAGTAAATTAAAGACTTGATGCCACAAACATAAGAATTATAATACACCATAACCAAAAGAAGCCACGTTTAAAATTTAAACTTAAGAAAGGACGGCAAAATATTTTCCTCTAGTCTTGAACATATCAGAAGAATTTTCTGGAATCAGATACTCACATCAAATGATGCCAATAACATATCTTAATTTATTTATAGCAAAGTACCCAATCTCGATCAACAGTAAATGCACTCCAATCACAGGACAGACTAGAGCTGCTCTGAAGCTTGATAAGAGGAACACAACGCAAAATTAAAGGTAAAATACCATTTTCCACTCTGGATCCATGCTCATGGCTATGTTGATGAATTCTTTATCCAAGAACGGTACACGTGCCTCTAAACCCCATGCTGAAGTTGATTTATTGGCTCTCAGGCAGTCATAAAGATGAAGAGATTTAATCTGTCAAATCATCAAAGCCACCAAAAACTCAAATAAACAGAATACATAAAGATGCACTGATGAAGAATCTAATGGCATAACACAAAATTTGGCAAGATAAAATCATTAAAAACAAAGACACATAATGCCTATACTTTTCGACATGTTTCTTGGTGAAACTCTTCCTTGCTAGGTGCCTTGTGGAAATACAAGTAACCTCCAAATATTTCATCTGAACCTTCTCCAGAAAGAACCATTTTCACTCCCAAGGATTTAATTTTTCGAGACATAAGAAACATAGGAGTGCTTGCTCTGACAGTTGTCACATCATATGTTTCAATATGGTAAATGACTTCTTCAAGTGCATCTATACCTTCCTGTCAAGCAAAGAAAAGTTTACTCCTCTGAGTAAAAGTGAAATTTTTTAATGTTAAATTGAAGAAGAAAAGAAAAAAAAAGAGACAATGAAAGATAGTCACCTGAACCGTGAAATGAAATTCATGGTGACGAGTACCAAGATAATCTGCTACCTCCCTGGCAGCTTTCAAATCCGGAGAGTCCTGAATATTGAAGAAGTTAAAACTTGAAGCATATAAGTTGGAAGTTAATATTCAGAGACACACTTTCACCCAACATGATGAAAGTATTCTGACCTTCAAACCAACAGAGAATGTATGTAACTGTGATCCCCATTGACGAGCAGCTTCAGATTCAGCCAGATAACGGTTGGCGACAGCAGCAACAAGTGATGAGTCCAGTCCTCCCGACAATAGAACTCCAAATGGTACATCAGTCATAAGTCTCTTAACTACAGCCTACATGATATCACAGTAAAACCAAGAAAAAAAGTCAGTCATGCTATCACTCAGTATATGACACCAGAATACACTAAAAGAAGTCATCAAACATGCATTAAATATAAAAGGAACAGAAAAAGAAATATTATTATCCTTCACAAACTGGCACATATAAATTATAAATATCATTCCCACTTCAGAACTATTATTGCGCCACACCCCATACATCATTAGTATATCAAATAATTATACTGTATGTAAAACATACACTTCCCTTAACTAAGACTTACAGACACCCTATGTGGTGCTTGGATAAACAAACTCAGAAGATACCAATGATAAAATTCAGCAGTAAGCCTCAGCTCACGTGGTACTTCCCTTGGTCTTAGACCAAGGGTATGATATGATAGTTTTTCAATCTCCCAAAACTCTGCTCCTTTTCCCCCTTAGGTTCCAATAGGAGTCTCCCTAGAACAAAAAGAAAATCATAAAAAAAGTTTCATATACTTCTGCAGATATTAAGTATGTTTTCTCAAAATGGCACAACAAAGTTTCATTTGAAGGTGCATATTTTGTTTCCCAACCTCTGGCTAAGACACGATTTGTCAGTTTTTCCAGAAATCATTCTCAAGGTCTTCCACTTGAGTTGTTTCCCAAAGAAAGTTTTTCAGTTTCCAGTGAAAATGGCAAGACCCACTGATAAGACATGTAAATGTAAGTATAATTTTAATAAATATAAAGGTTGCAGGAAGATCTGAAGAAAATGTAAAGAAGTTTTTTAAATGCATTACAACTGAATTTTCAGTACAAGGAAGATTCATCCCACAGTTATGAAAGAAGTAGAGAAATTAGAACATAGCAGATTACCTTTTCAAAGGCCTCACGTAAAATCATCGGATCATATGGGGCAGATGGGATATGCTGTGAATACCATGGTGGGTTATACCACCTTCTCAATTCTCCTGAAAACGCAACAAATTTTGAAAGGATACATAATAGATATAATATCCCAAAAATATAAGTCAAACAAAGAAAAGGACGAGAATCATCAATAGAGCTAAAGAAGTTGCAGTTTTCATTACATTTAAATGTATGATTTAGAGAAAAGAAGAATGAGATTTTCAATACCCTGTTTGCTGGAATATATATGCCCAGGAGGAAAAGATATAAACCTCTCACAATCATCACTCAAAGCTTTCATTTCAGATGCAAACCATATGGATCCTGCAAATAAATCAACCCTTCAACATGTGATATATCTGTTTTGTTCATATGGTCAAAACTATAAAACCAACATTCCAAGCTAAAGCAAATAAGCCACTTCAATCCAGGGGGTATAGGAAAATCATTATTTTCTAGCCAAAATTAGAGTCAGGGCTGAATAAATCGTTAATTCCTATCAAAAAGTACTGTTAATCCAAAATAGAAGTAAATAGGGTGTGTGTGTGTGTGTGAGAGAGAGAGAGAGTTACTTAAGTTACATGCCTTGGAAGAACTAGATTGTGTTACAAAATGTAGTGACTAATGAGCTCTGGTAGCTTTAATGAAGTCATCATAATGTTAAAATTATAATGGAAAATTTAGTAGAGAATTTATACAGAATTAGGACAGTCCTGCCAATTTTAAATACCTTCTCTGGTGTTATAGAAAATGTGAACACCCGTCATACTAGACAAGGGCAGACAACATAAAGTTTTTTAATGTAGAGTTAAATTATACTAGACTACGAAATGCATATGCAGATCTGTATGCAATAATGTGCTTAAGTTAAACAGCAAAATTTCTGTGTCAGCTACTATGTGGAGCCAAGAGCTCACTTGTTGGAGAGATTGAGATGGCACACATCCCATAATTTATTTCACTTTATTTCCTGAAAATACGTTTGGCATGTAATGATCTGCACCCATTGCAGACAATTTCTTATGCAGCTGTTGAAAATTGAGCAATAGGCAACTCAATTAGAGAGGTAGAGACACCAACCAGAGTTATAAATGCAAAATGATATTTTGATTTACTTGAACTTTTGCTTTAATGTTCAGAGTCGATACTTTAAGTGAATAAAAGTAAGAATATGATTGATTATGGCCTAGTAGATAAATTTTGCCTCAATTAAGGCCATTTTCAAGCCATATAGCACATCATTCGATGATTTTATTGGCATCTGTTCAATACTCCCATCTTAGTAGTAAAACTATCATCTATATTTTACTACAAATTCCTATATGGCCTTTCAGCACTGATAGTCAGGATTACAAAGCAGCAATTCATTCTACAGCAGTGTAAAGCCACATACCATCAAGGCCCCAGCCCATGTAAAGAGGAGTAATGCCAATTGCATCGCGAGCTGCAATGAAACTTTTATCTCTAGTGTCAACAAGGACAAAGGAGAACATGCCATCCAACATATCGACAAAGTCTTCCCCGTATTCTTCATACTGACATGAATATAAGTTGCTACAAGTAAGCAAGAGGAAAGAAAGAAATACAAACTGCATTGAATTGAGCATCTTCCTTATATATTGATCACTAGATTTGCTGGTTTCTTGAACACTTACAAGGTGGGCAATTACTTCACAATCACTTCCAGTTCGAAATTGATGAGAACTCAGTTTCTGTCGCAATTGCTTGTGGTTGTATATCTCGCCGTTTACCTAATAACATGGTTCCAACAGGAAAGTACGAGGCTAAGCAAATATCTAGAAATTAGTTCGATTCCTAAGAAAGAATAAAAAGAAGAAAAGGACAACCAAGGGATGTTCGAGGTGTCAAAAATAAAAAACATGTAATAGTGATTTTGCGTGTATGAATGTGTAAGGATTGTCTTTCAAGTCCAATGGGGGTGGACTGTATGCACGCATTTTCTTATGAATATAATCGAATAAACATACTTACAGTAACAACAACAGTCTTGTCTTCGTTATATAGAGGTTGATCCCCTGAGGTAGGGTCGACGATAGCCAGTCGTTGATGGGCAAGATAATAATTCTCGTGGCAATGCAAACCACTCCAATCAGGACCTCTATGCCGCAACCTACATTTTAAGCGGATGAAAAAACAATTCAGAAAGCCGATTTCGTTATTGAGCAAAATAATTAATTCAGGGTCAGATGGAGCTAGGCATTATGCTAAGGAAAAATAGCATTTTTCCTTCAAAAGCAATAGCATATATGAAACTCATTAACGGATAATGATTAAGAAAACAAATGTATCATCGCAAAAACAACCTTTTGTAACACGCAGCCGGATCAGCGACAAATTTATTTTTTTTTGGCAAGAAAATATCAGTAATGATGACTAAAAAATAAAAAGCAGTTTTCGAGCAATCAAATAGCTGAAAAAAGACAGAAGAGAGATGTATGACTAGAAAAATCACCTCCTAGACAACTCGACGATACGAGAACGCTTGGCCTGAGAGTTGTCGATGCAACCCAAGACTGCAAGTATCCCGCACATGGCGGCTGTTCTTGAGCAGAGTAAACAGGAAGGGGAGGGACAGAGACGGTGAAATGAAGGCTTCCGAAAACTGAATCACTAGGATTTACTTCTGCGAATGTGTTTTTTTATTCTTTTTTTAATATCACAAAGGCCCAAGATCCTGACTCGATGTCAGAAGATTCTATATTACATCAATTATAAATTATTGAGATATCTCATGTTATAATATTAAAAATAAAATAATTAGGGAATCTTCTGCGTTAGGGCTCCCGTCAGTATCCAATTCCATTCCGGATTCTCGTCCTCTCTTAAGAATCCACTGTTCAAGTCAAATTGCGCATGTGGGAGAAATTTAGTAGACCATGTGCGGAAAAAAAAAATCGTTTTTATTTTTTATTATTTTGTTCGTTTGAGTTTGATTAGTACTTGAACGTCAGATTATTAGCTCTGAAAATCACTCCGATATCATTAACTAAGAGTTTGTTTGATTTATTCTCTCTTTTTTTAAAAAAAAAAAAGAATGATTTTTTTAAGAAAACATTTTTTTACAGGATGATATTAAAAATTATTTTTAAATATCAATAAAATATAATTTTCTGCTGAAATAAATAATTATAAATTATAAAATTATCTACCCTTATCTTTATAAATATTCTCATAGAACATAAAGTGTTACTAACTAGGCTCTTTTTTTATAATTAAAATATTATATTATAAACATTTATTATTTTGATTGATACGACATTTCTCAATCAAAATTATATATTTTAATATAATTTCATACATTTATTTTGAGTAAAAAAATTATTTATATAGTGATTTTATTGTATTTTATGCTATAATTAAATAAAAATTTAAAAATAATTAAATTTAATATTTGAAATTACTTTTCTGATCAAGTAACATTGATTGCAAAATATTTATAAATATTTTTTTAGTAATTTAACAATAAAAATATTTTTTTTAAAGATTCGTCAAACACTAATAATACATTAATACTAGTATGATTTGGTCAAATACTATTCATTTTTTAGCTACAATACCTTTTTAAAAGTTCCATTAAAAAAATAATTTGAGAAGAAATTAAAAATACAACTATGACCAAATTGATCCTCAATCTTCGCACGCTACCTTTTTTTAATTTTTAAGACTAAAATATTTTGTGCTTGAGATATGAATATTCAATGAGGTTCATAGATCAAATTAAAATTACATAATTATTTTGTTGTAAATTTTAAATGTGTCTTTGCCTCACTTTAATCAATGTTTTAAAAATTAGATCAGATTGATTAAAAAAAAACAATGAACTACGAACAGAATGGTTCGATTTAATTTTTTATTAAATAATCATTAAATCAGTCAAAAATAGTAAAAAAGGTTAAAATTGACCAAAAATTGATGAACTGAAGTCTTCGAAAAGTTTATTAAAATTACACTATTTTGACTATTTTTTTAAAAAAAATTAACTCAACTATGTAGTTATAACTAAATATTTAATATTAATAATAATTATATATGCATTTTTTTATGATTAAAAATTATATTGTAATAACTATTCTTGTTTATCAAGTATTATATATAATAGCTAAAAATTATAATTTTTTTTACACAGTAGGGTTATTAATACAATTTTAAACATATTAATATATAATATATAATTATTTTTATTTTAAAATCATTAAACCGAATCACCCTTTTTAACGATTTAATAATTGGTGTAATTTTTTAAACAGTAACTTTTATGGTGCAAATGTTAAAAGATCTAAAATTATTATTTTTTCTACGTCAAGCAGTTTGATTCAATTTACAAAATGTCAACAAAAGAGTATTTCTACTTATTATCTAAATTTACTTTTTCACCTTATTTGATTATGTTCGTAGGTCTAAGAGTCTAACAAATTAAGTATATTTGGTGCAAATTAAAATAGATCCCTTAATCCGTAATCATACCTTTTTTTTTTAATCACTACTAGAGTATCTTTAAATTTTGTTTCCTCTAAATTTTCTCTCCCAATCACATTTAATAAACAATATTATTCATTATCGTCAAAATAAAGGGTAGTCGCTTGAAGCATTTTAATTATGGGAACATTGTCAAAAGTTGTCATCAAGCTACTTTCGATGATGTCCAAGAACAATTCAATTAGTATTTTTTTATTTATTGCAATTGTCATATATTTTAATATATGCGAGTTCGGTATTTTATTCTCTTTCTTTTCATATATTATTTTTAATAAAATAAAATATGACGACAATGATGATCCCGTTCAGTGATAAGAACTAAAGGCATGCTTATTATTCTGTGACAAAAATTGTTATAAAAATTCTTCTTCTTCTCCTTTTTCTTTTTCTTGGGTTACACCGAAGGAAAGGAAAAGAATCAAAAGGACAAAACTAACTTCTCACGTACCCAGTATTAGCCCTGTGAGTAGAAGGGAGCAGATTAATGGTTGAAGGTGGAGTCTCCCACTTGCAGCGCCCACAAGATGAGTTGGCACCTCTTTTGGCAAGAGCATTAGCCCATTGGTTGCCCTCCCGAAGGAGATGCGATAATTTGATGCTGCAGCTTCGACCAAAAACGCCCGCGCGCGCGCGCGTGTATATATATATATATATATATAAACACACACAGTTAATTAAATAAAGCTTAAAAGTTGTTTTAAATTATAATTTTGGTGATTGAAAATAAAATATTTTAAAAATTTTATAAAAAATAAATATTTTTAAATAAATATTTAAATGATTTTAAATAATATTTTTTAAATTTTAAAAAATTTTAATATAATATTAATAATATAAATATATAAAATTATATTAAAATTAATTTAAACTATTATATATAATTAAATAATAAATAAAATATATTACAATAATAAAAATTTTAATTTTAATTTTAACAACATTTAACAATAATATTTTATTTATTTTATTACTTTCTTAACTTTTTTATAATCTTTATTTTTAGATATTTTTTTAATTATTTTTTTTGTCTGTGACTCTTAATTTTTTTATATTGTTTTTATAATTCTCTTTTCAAAATAAAAATAATAAAATAAAATAGTTTTATGAACATAAAAAAATTGATAAAAATATTATAATTTATGAAAAAAAAATTTAAATAATAAATAAAATAAATCAAAATAATTTAGTATTAGATATAATATTACATTATTTTTATTTATTTTTATATTTTATATTTTTTTATTTAAATAATTTAAAATAAAAATATTTTTATCAAAATATTTTATAATATAATAATTTTTTAATAAATATTTTATTTTATTTTAATAATTATATTTCTTAAGTATGAAAACGTTTCAATTTCTGCTTAGCAGTATCCAGCTGACAGTAAAAGAAAAAACAAAATGTCATCCAAGTAGATTCATTCCCCCACGAACCATGCAGGTATCCACAAGCTGAAGCACGGGGGTCTTCACCGAAGCCCAAGAGTAGGGTTGTTCATCGGTCGGATTCGGACGGGTTGATACATAATCTTAGTCCGATCGAACTGTGATCGGGTGGAAAAAAACTCATCCGAATCCATCCGTAATTTTTCTTCACCCGATGTATATGGGTTTGAACGGTTTCTATATGTTTTGGGCGGATTCAGGCGGGTCATCGTTGAAACATGATCTTTGATACATTGCACAAAACAAAAAGAGAAAAGGGAAAAGCAAGGATGAAGTTTAACATTGAAACATTAACAATAATTCATAATCTTATTCCAAAATAGATGATATAAATTTCATAAAAGAATCAAGAGTCAATAATACACTATAAAAACTCACGTTAGAAAGAGCAAGCCAAATGATTTCTTCGAACAACGGCAGACCAGATTCACCACCAAAACTCCACAAATGCAATGGCAGCAATGCTTCAATGGTAGGCAAAACATTGAAATAACATCTCTGAAAGTCTCTAAAATCGATAATATATGAGAGACGAGACGAGAAGAAGAGATTAGGAAATGAGACAGAGACGATGAGAAGAGATCAGGAAACGGAGACCAGAGATGAGAGATGAGGGTTTGTGAGGGCTGGAGACAAAGAGGAACAAGATGAGGCCAACGATTTCTCTGGATGGAAGACGAAATGCCATGGACGACTGAAAAGTTGAAGCTTCTGAAGGCGATAAACGAATGAAGTGTCGCGAAGGATCTGAAGACGAAACGCCATAGACACTGAGAGGCTGAAGCTTTTGGAGGCAAGGAGCAAATGAGAAGTCGCGAAGAATTTGAGGATTTAGGTTAAAAGTGTTTATATTGCAAAGTAAAACGACGTCGTTTTACTTTTGGTTAATAAAAAAAAATAGGGCAGCACTGCGACTTGAACTCGGGCCACCAGGGTAGAAATATGGAAGCTTCACCACTTGGCCGCACTTGACATATTGTTTAAATTTCGAAAGCATAAATTTAAAGTATTCGGTCGGGTCGGGTTACTCGGGTCCAAATGTTTTGAACCCGATCCGAACTGAAAAACCTGATTTTTTTTTTTAAATTTCACCCGACTAAACCCGTTAACCCGATTCAATCTACCCGAAATAACTATTTTCAATCGGTTTCAATCGGATTTATTTGGGTCCATCGGGTTATGCACATCCTTACCCAAGTGTAATCATCTGCATTGCTGCCCAAGAATCTGCTTCCAAAATGACCAGCCTGTTTGCTCTATCCCAATCCAACTACACTAAGGACTTATTTGGTATGCTGAAATAAATTTTAATAAAAAAAAAAAAGAAATGAAAAAGAGAATAGAATGCCATTATCTTATTTGGTATGCGATGGAAAAAATTAGGTCATATGATATTTTATTGTTTGATTAATAAAAATTAAAAGAATAGAAAGATAAAATAAACAAAATGATTAAATTAATTTTAATATAAAATAGTTAAATTAATTTTTTTAAATAAAAAAATTTAAAAAAAAAATAAATTTTTTTTAAAAAAATTTCTTACAAATTAATTTTTACAAAATATAAACAAATTAATTTTTTTAATAATTAAATTAAATTATTTTAATACAAAAATTTTGAAGTTAACATTATTTTATGATGAAATCATGGATTCCGTCTATTATTGAAAAGAGTCTATTTTTATCATATGATAGAATAGAGCATTTTATGGAATATTCCATTCTATCAAATCAAACAGTAAAATTTCACTTTCCATCTCAGATTTTTTTTTATTTTAGCGTACTAAACAAGCCCTAATAATACCTCGGAAGGTGTCGGTTACTACTTACCGCCTCAACTATCTCTCACTGAACCGTCACACTTGAACCGGTCATTTCTTCCCAGCCATTCATTCACATGCACTTTTCTTCATCTGGCAGCCTCCATCTCCAAATTAAAGCTAGGAGTGATGGGGCTCGCCATGTGCATGATACACATAAGAAAATATCATTGCACCTGAAGACTAGAATTTCATTAACCATCACCGAATTGGTTGCACCGAACACTACAATTTTCCAGTCCCCGATAAAGCGCTGCACAGCACGAACCTTGAGTATCCATAACTCCATACCAACCAAGTAATTCTGTTGCCCAAGGCGCGTACCATGTACACACCAGGCCAGCACTGTCACGCGCTATTTTCGTTACTAATTTACTATGCTCTCACGGTCCCACTAAAGTGGCAACTCACGCGCTAATGGTCATCGGTCAACCCCAATCGGCTGCTTTACAAACGGCGTCGCTTGTTGGGCGCAACACCAGGTGAGAAAGCAGAGTCGTTCTTTTCGGCTGTTCCCGTGGATGAGATTACCATCGCATCAGATCAAAGCCGGAGAGTGAAGAAACTCGATTGCAAGAACCGGTCAACTACAGTATTCAGGGTCGCCAACAATGGCGACTACTAAGTCCAGAGGTACCACTCCAGGCTCGAACGGGATGAATACAAGGATTTGGTTCTACTCGATTCTCCTCACTCTGCAATATGGAGCTCAACCTTTAATTTCCAAAGGGTTCATCAGGTGTTTTTGCGGATTTACTTTAGGAATTCAATTGCCTTGATTTCCTCCCCTCTTGTTTTACTGTTTGGTTCTGGATTAACCCATGCAGTAACTATAGACGAGATTACATGCAATTATGCATTTCTGATGATTAAAACTGAATGTCAATCATCTGCTAATTTGTTTTATCCTGGTTATGAGGACTTGTTCATGATTTTTCTGGTCGGTTTTTTAGTTGTCAATCCAACAGTGACAATGGACAGATCCTGTACGTTTAATGCCCTTAAAGGTTTTCCCCAGAAAGAGGGTAACGTAAAACACCTTCTGGATGTTCAAATATAAATAATCCATACAATGAGGGTTTTGGTCGTTGAGATCTTGTTTTTATTCTTTTAAAGCCATTCACTGGATTCGAGGAAGGCTAATTAGGTCCAGATCACGGTTTTGTCCAAAAGGAGGGATCTGGAAAGCCATGTTAGCAACATTCATATTGCCTTGAATTTGGTGCCAGAGATTTAAATAAATCAACGCAGATATTGTCACAAAAAAGTAAAAAATCAATGCAGATATGACTCCTAAGTTGAGACAGTGAAATGCAGGCCGGAGTTTAACTGGGAAACCAACACCCCCTTGTATGCTCTTGTTTACTACTCTATTTCCCGAAAATGGAAGGGATTTCCTTAAATTATCCGTGCAGTTGTTCTATTTCAAGCTAGCATAAAAATGTTATTAAATTAGTCCACGGAAAAATGTTTTAGACATTGCCCTTACCTATAATGCCAGTAGAGGAGAGAATATTTAATGTGTTCACTCAGCTGAAAACGAAAACGCTTTCGTTCATGTGAATTATGGAATATATCTTCAAGTCATTTACTTGTGCACATTAAGCATTTACAGCATCGTAATACTAAATGGCTATGTGAAGCGTGTCTTATTCACTTCATCTTCCCTTCTTCCCACAGACGAGAAGTTATTGTAACTTCATCTGTTTTGGCATGTGAGATTGTAAAGGTAACGCTTGAACAATTTTGTCTTGATGAGAGCACATGTACTGTGTACTGTACACTCATGTATTTTTTTAAATGATTTTTAGGTTATATGTGCAGTGATTTTCCTGGCAAAAGAGGGCAATTTAAAGCGAGTGTACAAAGAGTGGACTTTGCTTGGTGCATTAACTGCATCAGGACTTCCTGCAGCTATTTATGCACTTCAAAATAGTTTGTTGCAAATTTCTTACAAGAACCTTGATTCACTCACATTCTCAATGCTGAATCAGACAAAAATACTTTTCACTGAATTCTTTACTTTTTTAATATTGAGGTATGTTACTGAGGTTACCGCACTTAATATTTGTGTTTTGTCTGACAAGACTCATTTGTTCAAATATGAATAAGTGAGGCTAAAGTCTAAACTGTCATCTGAGCCTTGTATATGGTTTCACTAAATACTTAGTGTTGTGTAATACAAAAAACATGTCTGTAAATCTAAAGTGATTATTTATATTGTTGATCACTCATTCACTCCCTTTACCATTAAGTTCAACTATGCATTCAATTACTGTTTTATATTTTCATAGTAGCATATTTTCTCATTGGTTAGTGTCTTAAGATTAGGATTCGTGAGGCAGATCAACAATCATATCTCCTTGAAATGGGTAAATGGTTTTAGTAAACAGAAGAACTTATGGTTTCTCAGTTCATATGAATTTTTTGGCGTCCCGCCATGTATTTCAATTACAGGATTACATAAGTACCCTAGTTATGAATCATAAATTCATAACATGATTCTTTTGTTCCTTGTATGTCAGTGAGTGTGTTCTATGTCACCTTTACCCTCTTCCTTCATATATTAAAAACCTGAATTTTCTCTTTCTAACCTCTTCTTGATTGGAACTTATATTTAATTTCTGACTTCATACATTAGCTTTGATTTCTCAGTATGTCTTTTCAGAAGAAAATTCAAGTTGTATATTATTTTATATTAACCCAGCGACTGATGTGTTTATGTCTTTTCAGTTGACTATTATCTTGTACAGGTGTTTACATAAAAATATCGTAAATAACACAAAATATTTCTTTTGCCTAACTAGTTTATCTTTTTGCTTTTTTGGGCAAATTCTCTCTAAAAGCTTCTTGTATGACCATAAATCGTTCAGACAAGGCTGATAAGGAAACACATTTTGCTTGATCTACTATAATGCTCTGCTTGTTTTCATGCACTTCAGTGTCAAATTGTTCTCAACACTGAAACAACTTTTCAGCTCCCCCACCCCTCCTCTGGCATTTTCTTTAACAAGAGAGGATGCTAAACTGTTTATCATAATTAATGGAGATTAGACATGTCATTGACTTTTACCAAAGGGATGAATGGATTCTATTCTGTGGCTTGACCTGAAACATCTATATAAAAGTGCTTTACATGGTGTTAAATACAAGCATGAGGGTGTTCAAGGCATCTGATAGTAGTTTGTACAGGCAGAAACAATCAATTCAACAAATTGGGGCTCTGTTCTTGTTGATAGTTGCAGCAGTTCTTTTAAGCATTGGTGAAAGTTCTAGCAAAAGTTCCACAGGTGGTAATGCTGATCAGATTTTATTCTATGGAATTGTTCCAGTATTAGTTGCTTCAGTGCTCTCTGGACTGGCTTCTGCCTTGTGTCAATGGGCCTCTCAGGTTACCAGAGTTTTGTAGTTTCTTTTCAGATTTAAGATTCATACATTTGTTCTCCAAAAAAAAGGCAAAAAGATTCATAGACTTGTTAATATTCATATTTGTACTACTGATTCATTCTATCACAGGTTAAAAAACACTCGTCATACTTGATGACTATAGAAATGTCCATTGTTGGGAGTCTATGCTTGCTTGTTAGTACTTTGAAGTCTCCAGATGGGGAAGCCATGAGACAACATGGGTTCTTTTATGCTTGGACTCCTCTAACTTTGGTAATGTTTTTCCCAGTATTTGAATTTTTTGGTGTTATTTCTTAGCACTTATATTTTCGTGATGCTTGCACAAAAAAAAAGAGAGGCTAAAATATACTTTTCGTCCCTTAAGTTTGAAGTAAATTTCAATTTCATCCTAAATGTTTTATTTGAGTCAATTTCATCCAACATTTCTTCCAAAAGTTGCAATATTTCCTTAATGACTAACACTGTCAAAGTAACTAACAGAAATTGATGATATGGATCTTACATGGCCATCAAGTTTCTATATGGATTTTTTGACTTGTCACATGGCCCACTCACACAAGTTAAGAAAAACACTGAAATTCTCCCACTTACCACCCACTGCCATGTAATCTCCAATCTCCATCTTCCTCTATGCCCCCATTTTCTCCTTCCTTCACCCACTTCCTCTCTCTCTTCCAGCAAGCATGCAGTCTGTGTCAAACTTGCCTTTGGTTACCAATCTCCCACTGAAAGGCAACACATACGAAAATTTCATGCTCACCTGCCAGTAGTTATGGTAATAGGTGATAGATTTGTTGATTAAAATCAAAACTTGCAAAGTAACAAGAACAGTTTGTATCCTCCTTTGTAATACCAAGAGGCTGTTCTACAACCTTTTCTCTACTATGAATTCATTTAAATTCTCATTTTTTATTACTGGCAGTATCTTTGATTGCATTTTGTTTTCATGGTTTTTGTGGATTTTTTATTCTTTTGTGATTTCGTTTTTATTTAGAAGTTGGTCTCCAACAACAAAAAATTGATATCAATATTTAATGGACCACCCACAAAACAAGATCAAGAAGATCCGTTATCTTCCATAAGCATGAACACTTGAAACCTCTTGCAAATGGAAACTACGGAGTGGGGCAGAAACTCCTCTGTTGTGCTCTGTTTTAGTAACATACTAACATGCATGAAAGCATTGCATAAATCTATATATTCTATGGGTAGACCATTTTTCCCATCGCCTTCATGTGATCACTATTTAGGTATGCATGAAGCATAAAATACAAGAACATCGTACTTGAGAAATTATGATTCTGGTGGGAAATTGTCACAAGTACTCACAATGGCCACAACAAGCTTAATGTTGACTGACATGCCCACTGGAAGGAGAGAGATAGGGAGGAAGTGGGAAAGACAGTATGTGAGGAAATTTGAAATTGATTATGGTGGGAAAAGAGGCAGAAAATGGTGGCTAGAGGAGGGTGGAGGGAAGGGGAGGAAGATGGAGTTTAGAAAGGAAGCAGAAAATGTTCGTGGATTTGTTTTTTTACTTGTGTGAGTAGGCAACATGGCAAGTCTAAATCCACGTAGAAGCTTGATGGCCATGAAGGATCCACATCATCAATTTCTGTTAGTGTCTTTAACAGTGTTAGCCATTAAAAAAACATCACAACTTTTGGAAAATATGTAGGACAAAATTGACTCAAATAAAACATTTGGGACGAAATTGAATTCACTTCAAACTTAATGGACGAAAAATATACTTTAGCCAAAAAAAAAAAATGACATAGGTGTGGAAGAATTGAAAGATTCAAATCTCGGTTCCCCCCTAGCCAAGCTTGTGCATTTAGTTGTATAGTCCGACTGAAAGTTTTCATGGTCAGTAAAGGCTTCTGTTGATTCTGTTTCAACTTTATATTGACCCTCACTTTCTCTGCACACTCATTTGTCATAAATTTATGATTCAAGTCAATTATTTTTACTAAGTTACAAGTCACACTTTTAGCCCCATGCTAGAATTTGTCAATGGTTATGGCAGAGCTATAGTTGAATTGTATTATTGATGGCAATTATAATTATACAAATTCATAATGTGGACCTTTCTAATGCCTTGCTCTGGCTTTTTAATCAATATACTCGAGAGTTTGCCCCTTTGATAGACGTTATTCGTGTACTTCAACTTCAAGCAAGTTACATATATTTTATTTATTTATTTCAGATCCCAGTTATTTTCAATGCTCTTGGTGGAATTCTTGTAGGTCTAGTTACAAGCCATGCTGGTGGTGTTAGAAAGGTGAGTTTGACTCTCTGAAAATAGTTTTGTTATGCAATTTCCATGAATAACAGCGATCAGATGATGGACGAGTTTCAGTGCCAGCTTTCAAGTTTCAATGGTTAGCTTGGCGGGAACAGAATTTGTGCACCGGTTGCTTTTCACTATATTTTTTTGTTTTGAAAATGACTTGTGGGGTCATTACTTATTAATTTAATATATATGATTTTTGAAGATGTTTTAGCTGCAGTTTATTGGTTGAGAAAATACAGACAGTGGAAATCAATGTCTTGGAGAAAGTCATTTTTGTCTTGAGTTGATTGTATAAAGGTACTGACTACTGACTGCAGCATTTGTTCTGATGTGGTTGCAGGGATTTGTCATTGTTTCTGCACTTCTAGTTACAGCATTGCTGCAGTTCATTTTTGAAGGAAAACCACCTTCCTTGTATTGCCTTGTGGCTTTTCCACTTGTGGTTAGTAGCATTTCATTGTACCAGAAATACCCTTACCCTGTTAAGAAGAAGGAGTTGTAACACAACCGCCGTAGGAAGGGGAAAGAAATCGCATTCATTCCCGACTGATACGGGTTTCTTTTTATCTAGATTATATGCATCTTGTAGGTGAGTGAGCAGGCATTCTTTTCAAGATCTACTGGAACTATTAATTAATAGAATTAGGATGTTATTCAGAGCTTGCTTTTATGATATTCACAAACTTCTGAGGGAGGAATATATTTTGGTCTCCTCCTGATGTTGTACAAAACAGTGCGTATTACTCTTGATGATGCTGATGGTACTGCCAAGTTTCCGTGGAGCAGTATGAGGTCTGGTAGTGCTAGGTAGCTTAGGAAACATGTCGCTTTGAATATTATGAAATAGGATTCAATTTTGTTGGTACTTGTAAACATCTTTGTTACATTTGATCATGAAGAACAACGTATTATTACGATGGTCCAATGATTTTCTGGATTTTATGGAGTATTGAATTAGATTATGCTCTGTATTAACGAATAAAATTTTGACAAGTTGTATTTCAGCAGCTAAGAAAACACGGCATAAGCAAGCGGCAACCAGAGAAACAAATCTAATATTAAGGCATGCTCATAGGATGGTATTTATGAAAAAGACAACTGAAGAAACTATTAGTAAATGTGCAGACATTGCAAATTTTAAGAATAGCTGCTCTTTATAAATAAACTTTTTTGTGCATTGTGTCAGCCCTTTTTAAAATAAAAAATGATAGATAAAAGCATTGTGAGTTTTTCTTTCAGGGGTAGATACAAAAGTATATGCGCGCAAAGTCTATCAGCCATTTAAATTCATTATCCCAGGCCACAGGTGGTAGCAACCTTATTTTTTCCTTTTTAGTTGAGCATTGATGTTTGATATGATAATCAATTTATAATTACTATAAATTATTCTATAAGAATAGTAATGTAAAAGTCTGGATTTGAAGACGGCTGTTTGGAGCCTTTTATGTGGACTTGTTATTTACATAAACGTCAGGAATGTCATGAAAACAATGTACTTACTACTTTGATATTAGAGTGATCTCAGTAAAGAATAGTTTGACTTATGACTACAGGATTTAATATCTATGACATGATTAGAAAATTTGTTAAACATTAAACCAATAAGCAACCATCAACAATAATAATTAAATTTTTTTTATTAGATAAAATTATTTACATAAATCAAATGGCACTATAGTAATCTATTATAAATGAGATTAATAAATATGTTATTAACTTTTAAATTATTTTTAATAATTTTATCTATTATTTTTTTTTATTTCTTTCTATTTTTAACTATTAGACTATTCTCTATCTGATTTACTCTTTTCACTATGACTTTTGCAGACCTTCTCTATACATAACAAAATTACCTTAAACGAGATTTTATCATTTTCTCTAAAATAGATGTTACTCCAACCTTTTCTCTAATACACTCATTTCTAATTATATCTCTTCTAATGTATCCACACATTTAACACAACATTTTTATCTCTGCAACATTAAGTTTATTTTTATATTGTCTTTTGACTATCCAACATTCAGTACCAAGCAATATAGCAAGTCTTATAGTCGTACGGTAGATTTTTTTTTTTTTAATTTTGATCGGTACTTTTTTATCACAAATGACACTCGAAACTTTCTTCTATTTCATTCATTCTGCTTGAATCTTATGGTTTACGTTCTCCTTTACTTCGCCATCATTTTGTATAATAAATTCAAGATATTTAAAACTTGTAACTTAGTTTAATATATGATCTACAAATTTTATATATAAATTCGTATTTATTTGTCTTTTATTAAAAATAAATTTTATATATTATGTTTTATTTTTACTTATACGAAAATCATGTGTTTTTAAAAATTATCTCCATGACTCTAACTTCATATTTATTTTCTCTTTCGATTCACCAAGTAAAACTATATCATTTGTAAAAATCATACATTGAGGCCCTAAATTTTGTATATGTTCAGTAACTGCGTCTAAAGTCAAGTTAAAAAAATATGGATTCAGAGAAGACCTTTGATGTAATTCAATAGTTGTAAAAAAAAAATTTTGTATTTTCACGCAAGTCATAATCTTATCATACATATTTTTGATTGTTTAAATATATGCAATACATATTCTTTTTTTCTCTAAAGCATTCTATAAAATTTCTCTTAACACTCTGTGTCATGTGCCTCAATATAAGCAACCATCCTAAATGAAAATTTGGTAGTGAATTCTACATCCTTAATCTGGCAGCATATTCTGTATTTTAAACTCTTATAGCCATTCTATATCCATCTGGATCTTCTATTGTTCATTGCTAAAATTGTATGGTATCAACTGTATATTCTCTGAGTCCATGAAATTGCAACAATAATTTAGTCACCGAAGGTGATAATTCAATTTACTCTTAAATATCTATGACTTTATTGCAGCATTGTAAGCTTTGGTCTGCATATGGAAGCTACAAGGAGCATTTTTATTTTATAATTTATATTTTAATTTTGGATTCTAAAGAAAATAACTTAAGTATAAAATATGGATTAGCTGCTTCGCATAAAACGTGGTTACATATAATGTCTTAGCGACAGGATTTTTGAAACTGAAAAACTTTAGGACATGGAGAGCCTTCTTCTAGAGCGGACTCTATGTCTATTGAGGTTTGGTGACTTTGGTATATCCTCTCTATCTTCAGTTTCACCTCCATCGGGTTTTGCGTGAAAGGAGTGCTTAATCTTCCTCCAATTGAGACTCCAGCCTGATGTATTCTTTGGCTTGTTGCTCAATTTTTCATACTCCCTTTGCAACTCGGAGTAGTCACTGTGTAATTCTGCCATATTGGACTTTACATTCTCAAGTTCTAATTTGAGTGTTTGAATCTCCACATTTGTAGATGATTGGTTTCCATCCTGTTCAGAGTTGTTTCCACTTGGTGCTGGCTCCTTTTCTTGCATTGCTTCCCTCATCTTTACTTGCTCTGAAAATAGAACCTGCAAATCTCGTACAATTTTGTTTAGGCAAAGAATAATAAGCCTAATTGCCGCAAAATGGTGAAACTGATCAAGTGGGCATTAATAATGCTACGTAATTTTAACGATCATCTATTGTGCTTCTAACTCTCTTTCAGGTATCACATGAAGTATGAACCAGCTCCTCAATGCTGTTCAACAGCGTATATAACTTTCTTACAACAGTGGATTTGAAAATATCCAGTTCTATCTGTTGAATCTCCTCTTATAATCAAGACAGCCTCCTATTTCACACTAGACATAGCCAGAAGCGATTCTGTATGGAAGAAAGTTTTTGCAAAATTAACTGTCAACACTAAATCTGTCACCTAGACTCCATTTGTATCTAAAGCACTTCCTGTGGAGCTTAAAATAAAAAGCTTGTGATGATACAAATCAGTTAATATGTTGTATAAAATTGTGTCCCTAGTTAGTTTATTTGGTTGCCGTGTTTCTGGATGGACTTTTAACAGATTCTGCTGCATCCTGATTGTGCTTTCTGATGATACTCATTATGATTTTATTGTGTGGAGTTGGAATTCTTAAAATATGCTTATGCTGGCCTGCTAACTTCACTGTAAACTTCAGACTGGTTCTTTTATTATATGTTAGGGCAATAGTGTGGAGTTGGAATTCTTAAAACATGCTTAAGCAATCATGTATGAAGATATAATAGTCGAAAACTTAGATTCTTGGGTTCTGACAAACTTCACCTGTACAATAGTTCTTAGAGGCAATCTATCATTTTGAGCAGCATGCATGCATGCATCAAGTGAGAGTTTTCCACAGTTCATTATTTTGCACAGCCTTCTACGGTCATGCTCGGTCAATGAAGGATGGGTCTGGCGAGAGAAGATATCAATATTAGAATGTCAATAGATTGTCTCAAAATCCCTCTTACCTGTACATTAAACAGGAAACTGAAACATGAGAAAAGATGAAATAAACAGGTAACCTTGAGGTAGGTGTCAATGGCTCTGTATAGGCCATCATCACAGGTTCGAGCATTTTCTGGCAGCAGTTCAGCCAAAACATGAAACTTGGTGATTGAGAGATTTGGATCTCTTGCAATTTCAGCTAGGTAATGCTCTAAAAGCCTACTAATGTTGAATTGGCCGGATTTCTGTTGCTGCGGCACCTGCTGTTGTTCATGCATCAAGAAGTATTCCACAATCCTTTGCACTATATCTATGTCGTACATCGTGCATTCTTCAGACGAATTGGGCATGTTACTAAAGGGGAAATAAAAAAACATTAAGGTTAATGTGATTGACCATTTTGATTTCTTTTTAATTTTTTAGTTAGTGGGTTCACTGTATGAAAATGGAAGAGTAGGAGTATACACACTTTACTAGCTTCCCTTGATCTCCGTAGTGATATCTTGGAATCAAAAGATCATTCACCTCTGCATCTTCCAACATCATCCCCACTCTCTTTTCAATGTCTGAAGTAAGAGCCGGTGATACAGAATACATCATGGCCATCCTTAACATGTGCAACAAGAATTTGCAAGAGACAGCTTCTTGTTCAGGAGGAATTATGCTTACTAGGCTTTCGATAATGGTCTTTTGCTCCTTGCTGTGTCCAGAGTTTTCTCTCTCCTTCCCACTAAAAATAATGAACTGTAGATCATTCTTTCCATGCCCGTATCCTCTGAGCCCTTCTAACTCCACATCCATTCCTGGGAGCCATATCTTGGCATAGTGCATGATACATTTACCTATGATCTCTGGTTTGGTTCCTTTCGCCCTAATAGCTGCAATAATCCGCATGAAATGATCAATGCGAAGGGTTGTCACATCATTGAACCACCAGCCTTCTTGATTAGCTGCCGCATCTGCACTTGTGGAGTTATCTTTAGAAGCCTTCCAAGCAATGGAGTCACAGCATCTTCTAACAATTTGGAGATTTTCAGCCCACGGAGACAGAGTTTCACAAGATTTCAGAACAGTGATAGTGTCTTTCCATGAAGAAAGCACAATAAATGTGAGGAAAGCTTCAGTCTTGGAAATGAGATTTCCATCTTCTAGTTCTTCGGTCATCTCCAAGAAATCTGATGCACATCTTAGTGCAGCTATATTTGTTGAGTTGAAGTCTATTGGGAGGCCGTAACAGAATCTTATAATTATTTCGAATGTTTTAGATCCACCCGGAAAGTTTTCAAGCTTGATCCCATATCCTGCACTTGAAATCGAAGGCTCTACTTCCAATCGTCCTATGTAGGCGCATTTTGATATCAAGGGATACTGTTTCAGCAAAAGTAGCCAACATCTAAAATGATTAAGGTGCCTCTTTTAAGAATCAGTATACTCTTCTAAGGAGGATGCCTAGTCCTTATCTGATGTTTTCTTCTTTCTTTCACTCCTAACGAATTCCTTTGCTATTAAAAATGTAAAGAAAGAAAAACTGGAGTTTGGATTGTCCCTTTGTTACATGCTCTGCTTACTCAAAACAAAAAAAAAGAAAACAAATACGCTGGGGGAAAAGGGAATATGGAACGATAATCAGTCACTCATTGAAAGCCTGATGATAGATTACTATTAGAAATTGTTTGACTTCTCATGGAATTTAACCAGTCTTGAGGGGGGAAGAGAAGGGAAAGATGATTGGCTTTCTGCGTCTTTCAGAAACATTTGAGTTATGCTATGACGTGTTTGTATATACCTTGTGAACATTATAGGTCGTTTCCTGAACTTGAATTGATAAGTCCGTGGGGATTTGAGGAGTAATAAACCTGCAAGATCCTCAGAAAAATATAGAATTGAACGTGAAGAAATTATATTCAAGTTAGATGTGCAAGGTTAAATCCATTCAAATATACCAAAAAAAAGAGGGTCAAATCCATTAGAAATCTTCTGGAAATTGTGACTACTGTTTTTTGTAGCTGCCAAAATATAGAGTAGAATCCTATCTCAAATTCTAGTGGTACCATGAGTGTTCGTTCTTGAAGCTGTCAGCTATTGTGATGAGTTTGTTGGGAACTACGATGCTTTTGTGTGAAGCTTGATCAATGCCATCGGAGTGACTCCCAGCGTCTTGTGGTTGGGTCGCTTGAAGTTGAAGAGACTTCCTCATTGTAATTTCCTTGTTGCATTCATGATATGGTCGATACTTCATTTTGATGAATAAAATGAGGTCCGGTCATAAATTAATGCTGAGAAGTGAATCTGTGGTGAGTATATGAGTGTAGTTAAGATGGTTGGTGGATTGTTCCTTTCCTTCGAGTCTATCAACTTTCACAAAATTCCTTAATTATATATTTTAAGAGTAAGCTAGTTACACTATTATTTATTATTATAATCACAACACTACATAATTATACAAGTTTTATTTTAAATAATCTTTTTATTTAATTGAATTCGTGTGTGTTTTTTATGAATAGGTAATATATTTCTGTTCGTTTGGATACATAAAAAACTCGAAATAAATAAAAACGAATATAATAAATACTAATAATAGTTTTTTAATTTGTTTATAAATTTTGAAGGATAAAATGAGAACCAACTATACCTCACTTGTTTGGTTTATTAAAGAGAGAGAGAAAAAAAAAATTAAAAGTAACTAAAATTTTTTAATGTAATTCTTATGAACTATTTTCAATAAAATTATTTGAAAGTAGTATAATAAAATGTGTTTTAAAAATAGAAAACAAAGAGATTTTTCATTTTATCCTTTAGTTCATAAGAAAACAACAGAATTGGTATATCATCTCCCTATTTTTCTTTCCATTCCATTTACTTTCTCCTATCTTCCTTGCCCTTCTTCATAACTGAAAGCAACATCATAAGAGATGTTTATTCTCGAACTCCATGTCTTGCATTTGTGGTCCGCTTTTTTACAGAATTATGAACAACTTTGTTAGAATTTTGTGGCATCCAGTTGAGATGGACAAATTTATCTTCCAATTGAAATCCAGAAAAGATAATGAGAGGACCAGATTTTCCTAATTAACACCATTACTGTATCCGTCAAACAGCTTGATTAATTAGATGATTTAACTGTTATAGCTTCTGCTTCCAAGAGGAAAAAGAACAAACCAAAACCGACAATACTTGTTACGACTCCAAGACCCGAATCCTTTTTTTCTTTGTTATTTATATTATATTACAGACACACAAGAAGACTGAAGATATCAAAATACACAAAACACAAACTACACGAATGAATAAAAACACTAAAACTAAAATTACCGAGAGACAAAACGCAAGACATCTTAAAACAACAAACATAATAAAGAGAGAATCAACCGCCTAAACAGAAAAACATCTCTATGAAAACATTAGTATCTAATGAAGACATTTTTGGGACGGGATTTGGGAGGTAATCAAAGAATGTGAAAATGTAGATGTATGGATTTGGGCCATGATCTTATCTCTCCTCGCCCATGCACAATTACGTGGTTAGCAAGGACACGTATATCTCTATTTTAATTTTTTTATGTATTTAATTTTAATAATTATTATGTGTATATGTCACGAGGAAAAATTGTAAAAAAATAATTTAATATTATAAGTATGATTTATTTTTATAACTTTCTATTAAAAATTGATAAAATGTGTCTACGGGCATCAAAAGAGAAAAGGAGGAGGCAAAATAGCCATAAAGAAAGTTCAAAGGTTTGGCTGTTGCCGTCCGCGTCGTGGTTGGCGGTTTCTCCTCCCATATATAAATGTATTGCACTCGAAATTGCATATTGTCATATTTTCTTGTGTTTCTTCCTTAATTCTCGCTCTCTATTATTGTGAGAATTTGGGAGATTCAGATCTAAGCCTTATTTGCATTACACAACCAATTACTGACATTTCCTTCTATCAATCTCCAAAAATGGCGACGGTGTCCCCTCTCGCCAAATACAAGCTCGTTTTCTTGGGCGATCAATCGGTAGGCAAAACCAGCATCATCACCCGCTTCATGTATGACAAATTCGACACCACCTATCAGGTCATTCACGATCTCTCATTTTGGCTTCCTTTTTGTTCAATTCAACTTCTCTCCCGTGGAAATAGACGGTTTCAAATTTTCTGATCGGAAGATAGAGAGAAAATTCTCAAACGCTTGTTCTTCTCTTACGCTGAAGGATTTTGATTATGCTGTTGATCTCTTATATTATCTCTCATCAGATATTGCATTCCAGATACATGATATCTGTATTTGGTTTTTCGTTGATCCATCAGAAATTGAACATGTTTTTACATTCTTATTTCTTTTGGGGCGGGGAACGTGGTTCTCTTTTGTTATGTAGGTTTTGCTGTCTTGTATATGTTTTGTTAGGAGGTAGCATGATGTTGCTTTAGGTGGAAGGATCATCTTATTGATTAGTGTCTTCATGTATGTACATTGGGAAAATAGCTGCGGTGATTATAAAGATGTGATTATCGCACATAATTAGGAGTAGAAGCAGGCGATAGATATTCCGTGATATTCTCTAGAGTCTAGACGATACTTTTTCTCTGAATTTTTGTATCTTGTTTGGAGTATTATCAGCTGAAGTAGATCTAAACTCGTAGGTGTGACATATTCATTATGATGTAGGGTAGACCATGGAATCAAACCAATTGCTTGCGAGTTCATTATTCATTAATTTTGAATGATCCACATCGTAAGTTTAGTTAGTGAAATGCTACAGTGGGAAGAAGAGGCTGTAGTTGTAATTGTGAAACTATGTTCAAGTTCTTTATTATTGTTTGATAATTGATAAGTAAATGGAAGTTCAGGGGAATTACAATTACGAAATTTCTCTGATCTTGTAATGGTCCGTGTTTTTATTTGTTATCATATATAATTAGTAGATAAATGAAAATGGCAACTTGTTTTTTTAGTCCTTTTTCTCTTCCTGCAGCGAGCTTACAAGTTTTTTGGTCATCTAAATTTCAGGCTACTATTGGAATTGACTTTTTATCAAAAACTATGTACCTCGAAGATCGAACAGTTCGTTTGCAGCTTTGGTAGGCTGTATTCCTCTTCAAGTCATATATACAAGCTCAGTCTACTTATGATTGTTTCTTTATATAAAAGCTAGATTACAGTACCTATCACTGAAATTGGATTTATACGATGAATATGAACAGCACCCCACCCTCACCACCCCCCCCCAGGCAAAAGAAAGAATAACAAAGGAAATGGAAAGTGGAAAACTAAGTAAAGAGGAATGAGTTCTAGGTTGCGCAGAATATTTTTGGTGTCTTCTGTTATGTTGAAAATAGTCATTCCTCCTCCTCATAGGAGATCTGGAAACTGCTTTTACATATAGTTGTTAAGTGATGAAGATGCTACAAGTTTTGAGTTTTTATTTTCTCATTGCTCTCATCATTTTCTAATCCTCCCACTTTGTCATTCTCTTACATCAATATCTCACCCCCTTCGCCAACGTTCTTAAAGAATAATATATTGTTGGGTCATTAAGTTGAACTTAATTATCTAGTGCATTGCCAATATCTTCTGGTACACTTGGTGTAGGCATTTTTATGTGTTACATATTTCGTTTATGTTTTCTGAGTGCTGTTTATTTTAATTCAACAGGGATACTGCAGGGCAAGAAAGATTTCGAAGTCTCATTCCAAGCTACATAAGAGATTCTTCTGTTGCAGTTATTGTATATGATGTAGCTAGTAAGTAGTAGTTCTTTTGTTTCCCTTAATGTCTGTATTATCATTAAACTGAAAGTGCTTATTTTGGATCTATGCATATATTACTTTTGACATCATTCTCCAAAGTCATTTGTTAATGATACTCACAGGAAAACCTTTGTAGTGTATGAATGCAGTGACTAGCTGTCCTGGTCATGTTTTTCGAAAGAGCGTTATTTAGTTGTGAAAACATTTCTCTCTCTCTCTCTCTTTCCCCCTCTTCTCTAGTGCTTTCTTTCAATGTGAGCTGTGTTTGCATGTGGATCTGAATGTTCTTTAATGTTCATCTGTCTGTGATTATATAACAGACAAGCTATTATACACCTATTTATGATTATTGGAATTCCTTATCTAGCTGTTGTCATGCAGACAGACAATCTTTTCTGAATACTAGTAAGTGGATTGAGGAGGTACGTACAGAAAGAGGTAGTGATGTTATCATTGTCTTGGTTGGGAACAAAACTGATCTGGCTGATAAACGGTGAGTAATGAGTTACAAATGTGGTCGATATGAATTATATACATAACAGATTTATGTAAACTGTCTTGATTGTCTGGTAACTGGATTTGCTATATTGTTCAAGTGTTTGTTTTGTAGAAGGGACTTCCCCATATTATGTTGAAAAATTTTATGGTTTGCCAAATTTTAAGCATACAAATAATTGTTATCCTGTCATGTCTATTTGGTTACTACTATAGGATAAAAGTCTTTATGTTTTTTCACCTAACAACCCAATTGGTTTATCCTGTTGGAAATGGTTGGTTTTTTATACTCTAAATTCAAAGGGGCTTAGAAACATTTATATTATTATGAGAACCATATTTACAGGAAAAATTCATTGCTACTAAATTGTAGTTTCTTTTTAATGATATCCTACACATATGAAATCTGTTAAATCAAATAGAGTTTTGGGAGATTTGATTAGTTTATATTAGTAGTTGCCAATTGCTAGTAGTAGAATGTAGAGTTGATTCAATTATAAGGTAGCATGCTCATTATGTCTGCGGTTCTATTATTATAATTTTACTTTCTAAAATTTTGTCAAATTGCTATAATGTAATTTTTATAACTAAACAGGCAAGTCTCAATAGAGGAAGGAGAAGCCAAGTCCCGTGAGTTTGGAGTCATGTTTATAGAAACCAGTGCAAAAGCGGGCTTCAATATTAAGGTGAATTCTCCAAGTCGTTTCCATATGTTTTGGTTTATTAGTGTTCTTGTTCTTGTTTTGTTTCCTCAAGTCGTTAATGTCTTATGCGAATGAAAAATTGCAGCCTCTGTTTCGTAAGATTGCTGCTGCCTTGCCAGGGATGGAAACTCTTTCTTCTACAAATAAGGAGGACATGGTTGATGTAAATCTAAAACCCACAGTCAATTCATCCAACACAGAGCAGCAAGGAGGAGGTTGTGCATGCTAGAGAGAGGTAATTTACGAAAGAGCAAATAGATGTCTGTTCAGTGAACACAATTCTGGGATTGGCTACTATGATGGTAAGATGAGTTTTGCTGGAAACCTGTGCTTTCATACAACACTCCTTCGGGAGGTTTTATGGTGAGGGGAACAAATTGCAGTAATGGTTGATGTAAGATACAGAGATTGATAGTTGTTTGATTTTTTTCATTATTATACAATTAGACCCTCGATGTAAGAATACAGGTAATAAACTGATATAGAAATTTTTTTTTACTCAGTTTCTGATTGGATTAGACATTAAGAGAAACCTGCAAAGCGAAATTTTGTTAGAAGCCTAGGCAGTGGAACGCAGAATTTTGTCGTGTGTTATTAGCAGTAGTGGTAACATGCTTAAATTTTGGGGCTTTTGCTTTTGCTGGTGCCAAAGCAGTTCATATAATATCTTTAATAAGTAATTATTGTCAGATAGAATTGTGTATTTCAACAGTTAGAACTAAAATCCATGGATCCATCTTGCATTGGCTTTATATAGGAGCATACATGACCCTTCCCATTCGATAAGAATGGATTAAAGTTGCTTGTCGGGGATTACGTTTGTGTCTTTTGCTTATGAAAAGCGATAAAATAACTATAAATATTTGACTATACTATTTAATTTACTTGCACATTTTGTATTTGAAACATAAAAACGTACTTTAACGTTACACAAGATTACAATGAAAGTGTTTGTAAGATTTTCTTTTCCGGACGGTGTATGATTTGTTGGATGATTAGGATTTTTTGGACATGCAGACACCAATTACATGCTAAATAACATTTCCCAGGTATTACCATCAACCTCACAAGGACCAAGGAGCCCTATATTACACATCAAGTGAAGTTTAATTTCAAAAGACAAGGAAGAATTATTCTACAAGTTAATATAAGGCAGCAAAGGTTTGGACTATCAAATAAGAACAAAATTATCACCCCTCTGCCTAACTCTCAACGTCAGATATATCAACATCAACGATCCCAAACTTGACCTGCAGATAAATTGATCCATTTAGTGAATGGTTCAAATATAATGAATAAGGTAAGCTCCAAAGACAGATACTTGAATAAATTTGAAACAGTTGGTCATTGTTACTTTATAAATAAGCATAAGAACTACACTTGGAACTTAGCACATATTCAATAAATGCAAGATAATTCAATTGGAACCGCTCTATCAAACAGGAAGCCATTTTTACACCATATTTTAATAAATAATAATTGACTTAGGTGTAACATATCCTCGAAATAAATGCAAAATGACCACAAAAATATTTACTCCCCACTCTCCCTTTTTTTACAGGCGCACCCATGGGCCTATTTACAATAGAACCGATTGGAAGAAATAATTGCCTGTTCCATTTGCACTCATTCCCCAGAAATGAAAGCATAACCCCAAGCTTACATAAACATACATGATAATTGGCCTGGTTATACTGTAACCTGTTATTTGGAACTTACAGATATAACCATGCTCTTCCACAAATTACTCAACAACCAGGAAAA
Source organism: Gleditsia sinensis (assembly GCA_037074535.1). Classification (NCBI taxonomy): domain Eukaryota; kingdom Viridiplantae; phylum Streptophyta; class Magnoliopsida; order Fabales; family Fabaceae; genus Gleditsia; species Gleditsia sinensis. The sequence goes on along the minus strand of CM073464.1, from coordinate 1,327,491 downwards.
TGATTTATTCTAGCTTATCATCTCATGATCTCGATCAAATATATTCCATATAAGGCATTTATAACCACAATTATATGACCAATCTAAGCCTTGAACAGTTAATACTCTCACACTGCCACTTAACTAAATAGGCCAGTCACCCTCAAGCATAACCATGACAAATAAACTTACGTAGAATTCTTGCCTCCAAATGATTTGGGTTGGCATTGACTGTAGGAATACTTCAAAGCTTTATTGGGCAGAGATACTCAACAGGCTTTGTGCCAAAGGTATCCAAGGTCCAAGTGTGGCTGTGAATGATAGTTCTGGAAACCTTTGTCAGAGAGATCTTCAGAGGCTTGTAGCTACTGAGGATTTTATTTCTCCTAATGTTATATAAATTTATCCAAAGTCACTTAACACCATCCAAGAACTAGTGACATTGACCAGACTCGTTTCCAATTCTGGTGTCAATTCATTGAACCTGAATGATTGTCTTCTATTTAAATAATATTATCCTATACTCTGTCTAATTTATGTTTTTCGTTCATACCAGCCTTCTTTACATACTTTGTATTTGACAAACAGCACCCTCTATTTTTCTGCTCCTCAATGATCATTCTATCGATTAAATGAGGGTCACACTAAATAAATTAAGGAAATTATTACCTTAATTCACATGTTTACATGATATCTCTTGTAAACTCCACAGGAGAATGTAACCCAGAGCAGCAATTCATTATTTTTATAAGATTTATCAAGACAATGTATAGATTCACAAAACCAAATACATTAAATTATAATGCCATAATTTTGGATAATGTTGTCAAGTGAATTTTGCACCCAAATAAACATAGTTGCTGACTATGGTGTTGGGAGAAAAATATTTGCCAACATAAAATACCACTGTCATGCGGCAACAATGGTTTTTATTATTTTTTTACATAATTCGAATGAGCAAGTTGTGAATTATATTTTTTTTATTGAGAACTTACAATATTGAGAACAGAAGAGCAACTTGTCTGGAATCAAATGAGGCAGAACGCTTATATCTTCTCCATCTGTTATTTGGTATATCATGTACTTTCTCAGTGACTGATTTATCTGTTAATTTACAAAATATAACAGTTAGAAATGCATCTGGATCACTTAACTACTCAGTAGTAAAAACATTTAAGTGTAGGAGTTTCAGGAAAAGAAGAGAATAATTGGTAGATGAATCAAAAGCTCCAAAACATAAAGAGTATATTAAAAAAATTAAAAGGAAATATCATAATATAGTAAACAAGAGTATGAAGGCTTTTCAATTTGATTAACCATGAAAAGAAAAAGGATTGTGATTGACAATTTGAGTGAGTGCTACCCTTGTTATTCGATCTTCAAGTTCAGGTCAACCATCTTTATTCTTAAGTAGAGTTTTTAATATGTTTACTTACATAAGGCAATGCATGAACATAATCTGCTTATCTTTACCCCTTTGCTTTTGAATCACATGCAAATTGAAGGTCTTCTAGTTGATTTAAAGGTCCAATCAGAATGATTCAATAAGCTAAAAGGAGTTTTAGAGTTTCAATTGTCTCTAAATACAGGCCAAGAAAACTCACTGTGTGGGTATCTGTTCCTCATTACATTAGAGGATGGTTCTATTTAGCCAAAGCAAAATTTTATGTGGTCAAGTCACTTGGTTTTATCAAGTAGGACAAATTTTCCTTCAGCTCTAAACTATTCTCATTTCTGACAGCTTAAAGGAAATCATCATCTCTGTTTTATTAATCATGTCTAGTAAAAGAAAACTACATAAGCTTACTTCTCTACCCCATAACAGCAGAATGAAGATTTTCGATAAAAATACCTCTTCCACTGAGTTTAAAACTTGCTTGTCTCCACAATAACCTCTGCAATTTTGTTCAACGTCAGCCCTCAAATAGACAAAAGCATAAGTCCAGCATTATAACAAACTCCATTTTTAATTAAAATAACAACAAAAATGTTGTGAAAGGTCAAATGATTTCTGCCCAGATCATGCCAATTGTGTGCAGTTAATTAAGATGAATGTATGAGACTTACAGCTAGTAAATTGTCGGTTTTAAGACTTTCAACTCTCTCTTCATAGGATTCAGGTGAAATTGAATTTTCATTCTCACTAGGCACATCAATTATACATGGGGAATAAGCCTCTTCACTCTTCATTTGGAAATCAATGCAGTTTTGGCCATTTAAGTGAGCATCTAAGCACATTGGACCTTTAGATTGATTGGGAACCTCCAAGATGCTTAAGAATGCCGGTGGTGAAGCACAATTTGCGTTGTCATTGTCCTCGGGCAACACTGAAATACTATAGACATCTTGACCCTGCAGACATCGAAGTGCATCAATTCTTCATGAGAAACATAAAAGCATATTTGGAGCTATTTCCAGACAGCCATTTATGGCATGAAATTGATCAAGCAATTCTAAGAAGAAAGGCAAGCAGTAGAATGATACAACAATCGAGTTTTTCTCTCTCTCTCTCTCTCTCTCTGGTCCTTTTCATAGATTCTGAGGACAGGGAGCTTCAGCAACATATATTTCAAGAAACCATTCAGTCTAAAATAACAAGGTACCCTGCTAACCCAAAAAATAAAGATAACAATAGAAAAATCCTACACAGTATACTCTATGAAATATTACAACATATGAAAAATCTTTAAATTCTCCCTCCCTAGTCAAAAGGTTCCAACATCACAAACTTCATCTGACACCCCTCAGGAATGTACCCACTCATCACATGTCAAGAATTGACAGAAATTACACCTAATATCACAATCACAAGTTGAATGATATGAATATCGTTATTAATATTTGCAAAAAAAAAAAGTGACGGAAAAGACAACTGATTTTGTGAGTTCTAGTTTAGTTGAACAACTACATAGCTGGAAGATAGATAGATTGCATTGTAAGACCAAGTATTGCCCTCTTTTATCAAATTTTTCCTTTCTAATTTTGTCAAAAAGAAAAAAATTAAACCACACCAAACTGTTGGCTTCTACATATAAGTTCATTTATGTCTGTTTTTCCGATTCTCACTCTTACCAAGCATTTACTTGACGTTGCATCTCTAGTTAAAGAAAAAAAGGTCATAGACAAAACATTACCGCTCAACCATATAAAATGCACTCAATTAAAGTCTTAACAAAAAGGTTAAATCGCTTTAGAATAAAAGAAGAACTTACAGGCAAACTGCTTAAGGGTTGATATAATCCAGCTGGAAGTGAAGTCTCTTCAACAAGAATTGGTGGAAGCTCTGAAATGGAATAGAGTATCAGCCGAACCATTAGAATCCCTTCCGCAACTTCCTATATATGTTTTATTTAGTACAATTACCTAGCGGAAACTGTTGGTTGGCGTCACCAGGAATTGGTTGAAGTAACTTCAAACATGAACAACTGGCAGGTCCGGTGCCATTCCCGTTAATGAATTCCTCAACTAGTGATTCTCCCTGCAAGTAATCTGGATGTCAGATTTATCCACAGCTTTCATCCTAATGTGATTTAAACGTAGCTATCCTCAAGCATTGTTGATTGTTTCAATCAACTTTGACGTTTCAAATGGAAGAGAGTATAAAAAAAAGTACAACGAAATAGTTTCACTGCTGAGATTTCCATATTTCATTTATCATCAAAACTGTAAAGCACCTCATAACCTCAACATTATACATAAATCTGGATTTCTTCTCCGAACTTGCTAGCAATTAGCGATTAAACTAAAACTTGAGAAACAAGTGGCAAATGTAATTGAGCTTCAGATGCGGAGAAAATTCATGTCAGGCAACTAAACTTGAAATGCAGCTTAGAATAGAGAGGCAAATCTACAGCAGCTGGAAATCTGGCCGAAAATTACCTCGAATTAAAGAAGGAAGAAGAAGAAAGTTACCTCGCAGGACGAATCAACCGCCATTATTTAGGTAAAGCAGAAAGAAAGTAGTAGGGATGGCTTCGTTCATGGACTGGTTTCATAAGTAAACAAGCTGACAGGGGCGCCCATGGGTTTGAACTATGAACCATACAGCAAATGAAGCTCTTTCTACCCTACACTACAGTGGCACGATTTGCCAGAAAGGCTCCTGAATACGACGTCGACGGTCACGACAAAGACCTACGTTTTCCTTTTACGTAGGGCTGTGACCATAATGACCCTCACTTCCGAGCCTTTCCAAGATTTTCAAGAATTCAGAAAATGGAAAGAGAAAAATAAAAATAAGGCTAACGACAAAAGATATCCATGCATGCGACATTTTAAATTAGCTATATTTAGTATGAAAGATAAAATCGAACAATTATTCTTTCTTTTTTTTTATCATTCTTAATTACCACGCTTTGTATCTTAATTCGGATCTTTGACGCATTAAATGTCTACTTTCTAAACCTTTATGCTATAAACGGTTGAAATCAATAAATGGATCGATTGAGAAAAATAAAAGGATCCATACACCATAATTTTATTACAAAAATTAATAATAAATATTTAAAAACTACGGTTACATTTTTTTTCCTAATAAAATTGTGATGGATGTCTTGGAGTTATGTTTGCAAATGGCAATGGATGCATGTGAAGTGTGAAGATAAAAGCTTTGGTTGCACGGACGGACAACGAGACAAAAGTCTGTGAGAGAGAGTCACGGGTTTGTTTCCCTATTCTGAGTCTAATGCATTGCCTTGTGACGCTTTTTTTGTGGGACCACCGAAAAGACCGTCGCTATGATTAATGGCCCACTGGGCTACGTTCCGGCCCCAATTAGTTGTTCCAGCTGGACGCTCTTTGTTGGAAAAGATAGGCCATAATAAAAGTAGGCCCATTCCGTCCTGTGTATGATGTGATAATTTCTAAAATAATAATAATAAAAGGCAAAAGATCAAATGAAAAAAAAAATTGATCGTATGACCCCAAAAAAAAAAAAGAAATCTAGATCTAATCCACATGTCCGAAGAAAAGTGACCCCGTCAATACCAGGATATCTGACCCAAATAATGTTGATTTAGAATCCGAATTATTCACTAAATCGGTTCTTTGAAAAAAAGTATAGTAAAAAGTTTAGGAGTGCATCGAGCTCTAAGGCATGACCAAGAGGAAGAGGACGCTGTGGAACGAAGCCATAAAAAAATTAAGATCATAAATTTTGTGGGACGGGGGAATCTGCTTCTGTCATGGACGTACGATGGACTCATGGACTAGAAGTTCCCAATTAATTAGTCATTATAGTTTGCAATTGATTTTAAGTTGAATTTTTTATATGAAAAATATATAACTTATAAAATTAAATGAATGAATTAAAAGTTAGATTTATTATCATTGCCGTGTCCCATGTTAAATTTTTTGTCATAGTTGAAGTATAATTTTTCAAGTTTAAATAATGCGGTTATATATTAAACTATACCCAAGAAAAAAAATGTACATGCTGCCAAACTGCCATTAAAACATAATAGAAGGAAATTGCCAAGAGGTTTCTCCAAGTTTAAGATTCATAAATTATAGTTCTTATCACACGAGTGATTGGTGGACAAAAAAAAAAGTTATACATGCAACTTAAGGTATGTTTAATATACAGATTCTTTTTTGTTTATTGAAAATTTTAATATAAAAAATAATTTTTTTTATGTTTGGTATAAATTTTAAAAAATTTATTTATAAAAAATTAAGATTCTTAAAAATAATTTTATTAAGTTTTTTACAAAAAAAAAAAATTCTTATGAAAAGTGGTAAAAATTTTAGTTTTCATAAAAATGAGAATTTTTTATTATATTAAAAAATAATTATTTATTTATTAATGACATAATTATAATAATTATAATAAAATTTTATTCTCTTTTTTATTTTATTTTTATTCTTTCACTTTTTCTCTCATTTTTTCTACTCTTATTTTTTTCTCATAAAAATAAAGAGTATTTTTAAAAAATATAAAAAAATTATCATTAAAAAATTAAATATAATCAAATAAAAAATAAAATATTTATAGAAAATATTATTTAAATTTCTTAATAATTTTAAAGGTCAACTAAATATATTTTATATATTTTTAAAAATTATAATTTTCATCAATTATTTTTTAAAAAAAATATGATTTATACAAAAAAAAAATTATCATTTGTCAAATGTCCTTTTAAAATTTAATTCAATCCACATTGAAAAATGTATAATCTATGTTTTTTTAGAATTTTCTTAAATCAGTTCGCCGATAACAATATTTTTATGAATTTTTAAAATTAAATAGACTATTATTGAATTATAGCATATGATGAGGAAAGAAACCAATGAATTTTATCGAAGGTAATTGACAATTATGAGTGCTTGCTTGAATGTTACAAGTCACAACCCTTATATCATCACACTTTGGTGCGTAATTTTCAAGTCCCCGGTCAACCATTCTCTTTGTATTTTTGTCCGAACTGGAAAATCTTCAGGGAAGGGACTAAAACATAGCAAAAGATATGGCCGAAAATAAATCATTGCAAAAGACAAAAGAGGTTCCTCGTATGAGAAACGTGAGGACAAACATAATTTTTCAGCGAAAAAGAAGAAGAAATGATCCGTCTCCAATTGGTACATTGGATCATTCTCTGGCGTTTGACCATGATAAAATAAAAGTAGTTACTCTCAGTTTCTCTTAAACATCAGTGAAAGGCCATAATTTTGTGTTAATTGTAAATTGAATAAAATATTGTAATGTTTTTTTAATTTTTTAAATATACATAAAATTCTTTTAAAATTAAAATATATATTATAATTTAAATAAAAATTTTATATGATTATATATATATATAAATGAGAGTATTTTGATAATAAAAAAATAAAGTATATTTTTATGTATTTTAAAAATAAAAAGAACCGTACGACAAAAAGAGGTAAATTAGATTCATGGAACGTTTCGTAGGCCAAAGGGAAGAAGGGTTGATAAACTTGACGCTGCTCCATGCCTATGCCCATTACTATGTGATGGTGGATTTGATGAGCCACATGGAAGTTGGGGCAGTCGACACACGGGAATGTTTTGGGAATCAAAGGCGTGTGGCTCTTCTAATGGAGTTTGGACCAAATCCAATTTCTTAGCTTCTTTAAATTTGTATATCATTTTTAATCCAAATCACTTTTCTACTATACAATTTCCCATCAGTGTACAAATCGGAGTGAGTAATGAACCAGGCGCCCAAAAGGCATTGGAGGTAAAGTTCTCTGCCAATTTTGATCTCTTGCAACTTCATCTTTGGCCTCTCTAACTCTTATTTTATCTGTAATGGTGACTCACATCCAATAATAGGTGGATGAGCAGGGTCTCTGGGATTTTTTTATGTCCACAACCACAATGCTTATAATTGGTTTTTGGTGAAGTATTCATCCGTATAATTATAATTTAAGTTCTAAATCAGTCCTATAATTAATCACTTCTGATTGTTTGTATTCCAATAAATCAGTCCTACATCCTCTACTAACAACATATAATCCATGGAAGCTCAAAGCATAAAATGGACATTTTAGAAGAAAATACATATTCCAATAATAAGCTCTATGCCGTTTCAAAGCGTAAGTACTTTTCTTGTCGGTTAATCTGGACACAAATCGGCCGTCGTTTAGGAAAAATGGCGGCACATTATTTGGATGAGAATTCTGGTGGAATTGAAAAAAACAAAAAAAATGATTTGAAAGATGATGCTGCTCTTTTGATTCCAGGTATTCCAATAGCTTATGAGAAGACTTGGTGGGTGGTTTTGCAATCACTCTCTCACAGTCAGGTCAGCATTAACCACAGTAAAGGATCGAGATAATAGAGAATTCCTATTTACAAACGCTCGGATTGAGGTAGAATGACAAAAGCGCACAGGTGGTTTTGGATGGTAAAATCGATTTCTTACAGGAGAAGAGATGGAAAAAATATGATTTCCTTAGCTTGATCAATTAACAACATGCATGGACTATCTCATTTTACGATATAAATATTCCTTAACAGATTGTTTTGGACGAATAACTTTCTTCTTCTTCTTTTTAACGCTCGAGATCCCAAGAAATATTGAAGAATGCACCTTTCAAACCCCCCAACAAAATAACCAGTGCCACAATATAATAACATTAGATAATTGCTTAGAGCCTCAGAGTCATCGACATTGGATTTAGGTATTCCCAATCCCAACTAAATTTGTTTGCTTTTAGTTGGTCAGTAGCCCATACTGTAGAACCTCGGACTAATGTCTTTTTCTTTATTTATTGGGTACGAAAAATGAAAGAGCAATGTCTTTTTTCTGTTTCATCTATCTTGTATCTTTTCTTCCTCAACAATGTTTTTTTGGACAAAGGCTCGACTACGACTAACTTTATATTAAAAAAAATTGTGATAAATGTGCCATACCTTGTAGAATATTCGTTGGATCCCCTCGCGCTCATACGTTCTTCGTACGACTTCCATAAACTATTTTTCCTTTCATGAGAAAGTTCTCAGAAGTCAAAATTAACTTTTTAGTGTCATCTAATTTTAATTTATATAATACGTATTTTTATTTGTTGAAAAATACCCTTCAGAAAAATTGCGTGTCTTAAGAAAAAATTCAACCAATAAGTATAGACATAAATATCACAAATTTCATAAAAATGTTTTATAATTATAAAAAAAAAACTAAATGAAAATTACGCTAGAAATTCTCCTGAGTTAAAGTTTATGTATTTGTCCAAATTGAAAATTTACCTTATTCATTTAAACCTGTTCCGTGGTCGAGAACGCCACGCGGCGACCAAGATACATAAAAGTTAAAACTTAGGAAGCATGTCCAAATTATCAGACAGTTTTCCATTTTTATATTAAGGAAGCAAGTTCGCCGAGCTTCCAACGCACGAACTGGGGATGAATAGGAGCAATGTGGGTTGCGGCGGTGGAAGCTAAGCATCATCAATTAAAATTCTTGTTGTCGCTCTCACATACCCAAATCTCTTTCCATTCCCTCTTTTACTTCAAGTTTCTCCCATTCCTTCTTGCTATTGTTCTTCCGCCCTCACTTTAAAACGAAGAAAAATGTGAAAACTCGATGTTGTAGAACTTCAAGCTTCAGTCACATCGGACCAAGCCGATCTCTTATCGCTGCTCTCCTTCCCCAACTTTCTCATCAACAAATCATATCTTACAATGCCCCAGCCGATCAAACCCGAATCGTCTGATTTATTCTTCCCCGGGGGCTTGTTCCTCGATATTGATTCAGTTCCTACGTCGTTTATTTCGTTGATATCATCCAAGGCTTTCTCTGATTCGGGAAGGGTTTCTTGCTTTTCTTGGGGTCGCAGAAGAACGGTGAGATTCGAAACTTTCAGGCAGGAAGGGAAAGTTTCGGGTATAGTAGGTGGTGGGTTTTTGTCGTTGAGCTTGTCGATAAACGGAAGCGAAGGGGATCACAGATATGTTCGAGAGTCGGGCGGAATTCTGGGGCAACATGAGGATAAAATTTCGGTGGAGTATGCGGAAGATGGTGGGTGTAAAGAGAAGGAGAATGTTGAGGTGAGGGGATCGGGTGCTATGAATATGAGTAAGCATCTGTGGGCTGGAGCTGTGGCTGCTATGGTTTCAAGGTCTGAATTATTTGTTATGTTTAATATTTGGTTACTGATCGATTTCTTCTGTTAAGCCTTCGCTGTGCCTGTTTGTCATATGCTTTTCTTTTTCCTCTTTTCCCCTTTCCTAACTATGTTTGTTTGTTTAATCCCTTTCTTTTCATACGTGCGTGCTGTAGCTTTGCTTTTGTGGTCTTTACACGAGAATTGTTTGTAGACAATGCTGCTTACTAGTTTTGCGTCCTTTACAAGGTGGCATCTTTTTCTTCTTTGTTCAGGTTAAAGAACTGTTTTCATTTTCAATGCAGTTTTGGATTGAGAAAGTATAGTCGTGATCTGTGTCCTATCATTTCGACAAATTGATAAGACCCATTTCATATTGGTCCAAGTAATTCATGAGGCCAGTATTTGCAGTATCAATTGCTTGCAAGGACAGAGAACTTCTCATTGCTTTCGCAAAATCTATTACTTTCTTTGCTGCACACTTTGATTTCAACTACCCATGTTTCTATCTTATGCGTTATGATTTCATTGGTAAACATTTTATCAAGTATATGCTCTTTGTTGTATCAGAACTTTCGTTGCACCTCTGGAGAGACTTAAGCTGGAATACATAGTTCGTGGTGAACAGAAGGACCTTTTTGAGCTCATCGAGGAAATTGCATCTTCTCAAGGGTTGAAAGGTTTCTGGAAAGGCAATTTTGTAAATATTCTTCGAACAGCACCCTTTAAAGCTATAAATTTTTATGCTTATGATACGTATAGAAATCATCTGGTAAGGATGTCTGGGAATAAGGAAACCACAAACTTTGAGAGATTTGTTGCAGGTGCTGCTGCAGGGATTACAGCTACCTTGCTCTGCCTGCCCATGGACACTGTGAGTTCAATATATGACTGTTTTTTTTTTCTGATAACTTTCTTGCTATGTGTTAACCTGTACATAGTTTTTTTTTTCTTTGGGATCATAATGTGCTGAGCTTCATGATATAATGAGTATGATACAAATCAGGCTTGTCTAGTGCATGTGGTGTTAATATATGGGTTGCTGCAATTATATGTATCAATGGGTATCAATTTAATAAATGCTATAATTACTTATAGTTTAACCAGATTATTCAGAAATAATAATAATAGCCACGAGCTATAAATTGAAACATATTAGATAAAAATGCCCCAGCTTCTTAAGACCACATTTGAATATCAATGGAGCTGTTCTTTGTGGTCTATGTCTTTTGTGTCCTGTTTGGATCATAAAAATTAAAAAGGCCTTCTCAAGCATTTTGTGTTTTCTACTCTGACAAATTTTCTCAATGAAGTGTAATTTTTAGTTCTTTTACATTTTAGTCGCATTCTAAGAGTGAAGTCTTTCAGATCAGGACAGTAATGGTTGCACCTGGTGGTGAGGCCTTGGGAGGAGTGATTGGTGCCTTCCAGCACATGATAAAAACTGAAGGCTTCTTTTCTCTTTACAAGGGTTTAGTACCTTCCATCATGAGCATGGCACCTTCAGGTGCTGTCTTCTATGGTGTTTATGACATTCTAAAGTCAGCATATCTGCATTCACCTGAAGGAAGAAAACGAACGCAATGTATGAAAGAAGCTCAAGAGCTGAATGCTTTGGAACAACTGGAATTGGGTCCTATTAGAACTTTACTATATGGTGCTATTGCTGGTTGTGCTGCCGAAGCTGCTACATATCCCTTTGAAGTTGTTAGGAGACAGCTTCAAATGCAAGTTCTGGCGACAAGGTTGAATGCACTGGCAACTTGTGTCAAGATTGTTGAGCAAGGAGGTGTTCCTGCTCTCTATGCAGGACTAATTCCCAGCTTGTTGCAGGTATGTATGATCTGTTTTCTTTACTTTATGCTTTCATCTCTGAGGATTGTATGTTCAAATTTCAGTAGACTAGTGAAATTAGAGTGGGATACGTTATAGCTATTTAATCCATAGAATCTGAGCAGATGCCCCCAGTCATTGAGTTCTTGTTTTGAATCCGCACAAAGTCAGCAATAAGGCCAGGCATTAATAGAGTTTGGTTTAAAATGAATTTTCAATTTCAACATGGAGAGATATGTTCTTAAGCATTTTAAGGCTCCTCAAACATTCTTGACACCCTATACTTTCAAACTTCTGCAAATCTGAAGCTGACTGACTTGCTTTTTTTAATAATGATATCAGCCCATGTTGCCTGTATGAGTGGCTGTTGGTTTGATTTATAGCAATTTAGCAGTCTTTGGAGGAGGTTATGGAAAATTTGCTTTAAGTCAGTAGGCAAGTTAGGTGAACACACAGGACCTCTATGTGACTTAGAGAACATATCATTAGGGTATAATATTGGAGAAGATTGCACTAGAGATAGCTGAACTGGATTAATTGCATTGTTTGAAGCATATAAAGTATTTGGGCCTATATAAGACTCAAGTAGACAGCTTTTCTACAAGTTATAACATGGTCTCTTAAATGAAATGACTTTTCAGGTGTTACCATCAGCCGCTATTAGTTATTTTGTTTACGAGTTGATGAAGATAACTCTCCAAGTAGAATCTACGTAGATGTAAATGCCAGCAACTCAAATGCCAGACACAGGTTGAAGACGAGAATTTCTTTTCCTTTTTCTTTTTCGGGAGGTGGAACTGCTGGTGGATGGGGATGTCTCACAGAAACAATTATTGATGTTTTCTGTTGGAACATTTATTGATATTATACGATTTAATTTAAATTGAAGAAAAATGTTGGGGGAGCGTAGGGGGGCTTTTGATTTTCTGATAGGGTTTGATCCTCAGATATCTTACTTTCCGCTTCGATTGGTAGCTTATCCTTTTTGTTTTGCAATTGTAGTTGAAGACTAATCTTTGTTTATTTCTCGATTTTTCCGTTCCTGCATATGTATGTCATGATCCATTTTCAGAGTCGTTAATATTGGTAATCTATAGTTGTTTTGTAGTTTAAATTTTTTGAGATATAATATTTAATAAATTAAAATTTAAAAAATATATTTATTTATTTATTAATTAATTACAGTATTAATTTTTTATTTTATAATTTTAAAAATTATAAAATTTATTTATTTTATTTTTATTTTTTATTTACTTGTCTGATCTTGTATTAATATAATTTTTTTACTTATTTGAAAAAAAAAACTTTTGTTACAAATACAGCAGTCAATGGGATGAAGGTTCTAAATGATTCTTGTATATAATAATTGACTTCTACTTTCAATATTTGATTTATTTATTTTGGGTTATGGAAAATAATTTTTTAAATATTGTTGTTTGATCAGATATCTTTCTAAAATAAATTAAGTTTCTCCGTTTAATATCAATTAATAGAAAATATATTCAGTCAATTGTAGCAATTTTGATAAAAATCTTTCCACAGCAAATTGTCTTCAGATAATCAATCAATAATTATATTTTTTATGAACATACTTTTAACTAAAATGCATTTAAATAATAGAACTCTTCCGAGTCAATTCTTGAACCAATTTCACTAAATGAAGGCAAAGATATTTCATTGTGCCTCTTTGTTGCAACCAATTTCATTAATGAGGCGTTTGATAAACGTTAAAATTTTTTGATTTTAAAAATCATGCTTTTAAAAAAATATAATTGATAAAATTATAATTCTTAAAAATATATAAAATATATTTGATTAACTTTTAAAATTATAAAAAAATTTTAAATAATGTTATATATATATTTTTTATTTTTTTATTTGATTATATTTTATTTTTTTTAATTTTTTTTTATATTTTTTTTAAAAAAATTTTATTTTTATGAAAAAAAAAAAGAATAAAGAGAAAGAATGAAAATAAAAATAAAAGAGAGAATGAGAGAGTGAAAAGAGAAAGAAGAGAAAGTGAGAGTAGAGAGATGGATAAATTTATTATTATTATTATTATTATAATTATTTTATTAATAAAAAATATAATTCTTTTTTAATATTATAAAAAAAATTTTATTTTTATGAGAAATTAAAATTCTCACTCCTATGAGAATAATTTTATAAAATTTTTATTAAAAAATAAGAGAATTCTAATTTTTCAAAAATAAAATTTTAAAAATTTATATCAAATATAAAAATTTCAATTTTTTAAATTAAAATTTTAAAAAATCCTTGTACCAAACACCTCCGTACCTACACCGCACAAGCAGGGACTTGTATTCCGTTTTTTAGATCATGTTCAATACCATGTATTATTAATTTAAAAACAAGAAACAACTTCCGAGTTTGGACAAGGATTAATTAATCATTTAGGCCATTTCACATCTAATGACCCGCCCAAAAACACACTAGACGAAAAATTCAAGCAGTCCCGTTATACGTCAACTGACAGAACTCAACAGTTTATTCTGTGAATATAAAACTTATTCAATCACATTTTTAACGGAGAAATGGGTTTTAAAGTAAAAACAAGGAATATCTTCCTTAGTATCACCTAAACCTTAACTCAGGAAAATCCACACTTCAGAATCTGTCACCTCTTTGCACTTCTCTTAAGTAAAAACTCCCATAATAAGACCACGGCCGTTCCAGATCCTGAACTTTTTATTTTTAACTTGAAAGAGTTTAAGCTTTTCTATGGGCTACGAAGTAACAATCTCAGTAAACAGATTGGAAACATGATCAACATTACATGGCAAGCGCTTACCTCATTTACAGCTCTAATTATAAATGTTCAATTCATTTATAGAGACCGGTAAATAGGAAAAAGGCTAACGTTTGTTAAAACAGTTGTATTCACACAATTAAGACCTGACTATATTATAGTCTACAAATGCCTTACACTCCTCACTGGCCAGGACAAAGAAGAATCCTAGAATTCCACAAATCTCAAGCTTACAAGTGATAAGACACAACAAAGAAAAAACAATTGTAAAGTCCCTGGTCTAGTTAGCACCCTAGGCATCATTTTTCACTACAGTGATCAGACAACCACCATTCAGCTCTTATGGAACTGTAAATGTAAAAGAAATCATAATAAATAAGTTATAGCAATTCCAATTGCCTTGTGTTTCTAATGTTGATTAAACATTCGCAACCATGAATACACATTGCCGGTCAAATTTTCAAATTGTATGTACTGCTCTTTCTCCTCTTATTGTGAAAAAAATAAAAAACAAAGGACAGTGTGGTCCCACCATTCACTGTACATGTCAAACTCCTAAGTATACATTTCCACAACCCGTCTCTTCTCATCGATGTGTAACAGCTTTTCCAGCACGTAGAATAAGGGGGGAAAAGGTTATATTTTTTCTAGAAAAAAATAATAATAAACATAGAACACAGATAAAAAAACTAGTCCAAATGATTCAAGTACCTTAAAGTTGCCGAGCTGCTCTGCCTAGTTCCTGTTACCAGAGGCAAGACTCTCATAGAACAAAATGTACCCATGGTCTGTATTACTGGAATATTCCTGTGCTGACCCAAAGAATGTCTGCACAGCAGACTCATCAATCATCTCAACATTTTCATCATCAAAAAATAACCAGTGGTTATGGCTTTTCACAAGGCTAACATAATGTCCGTGGTTAGGGCCACTCCCAACATGGACAACAACTGCAAATAGAGAATACTCAATATCTGCATCTTCAACAGTGTTACTTAACTTCAGTTCAAGAGGGAAGACAACCCGGTAAGACAGCTTCTTGTAGCGGCCCAGCTGTTCAATGTACTTAAACCGCTTAAGATGGATGACCAAGACATGCGGTGGTTTCTTTATCTTCATCCTCTTCTGAGCTTCTTGCAAGCTAATAATATAACAAAGTCGTATCAATTATCAAACTTGAATATGGAAAGGGAAAGGGAAGCATAAGAAAGTACATAAACACTACTACACACCATACACCTAAAAGGCAATCAAATACCTTTTAGAAAACAGATGGAAAAATGTGAATTATCAGTGAAAGATGAGCATGATTTGCATCTTCTCTCAACATTAGGTCACATCCAACACATGATTGCAGATTGCAGCAAACATTATAGTATTAATATTAAACATAAATAGAGATCTATTATGTATTAAATGGAGATCAAAATTGCCACCAACTAAATTCATGATATTGCAGTGACTCAGCATTTGGGCTTCATCATCACAGAAATTTCATTTCACTCTCTAACCAGGAAGCAGAATTGTTCAGCCTAGCACATAAGAAAAAAAGGTTAAACTGGCTCTTTACCTCCGTCAAAGTACTCAAGGAACCAAGTAACAGCTGATGTCATAAAAGTAGTATGAAGGTAAATCATGAAAAACAAAATTTGGGGCCAGAAGTAAAAACTATATACCTGCAGCACTTGTCACAAAAAAATTTGTCTTCAGCATTCAATGTCTCAGTTGAACTGAAGTTTTTCAAACAGCTTGTGATTGAACTGTTCTGCTCAATGTCAAGACTCAAGTCAAGAAATGTTTCATCCCTAGCAGTCACTGTTTCACACCGCAAGCACCTTGTCTCATTGGTGAGTATTCCCTGATCAAAGCAGTTTATAATAATGAGATTCCTCATAAATAAGAGAAAATGTTATCTTTGTGGTTACTACAGAGTAGAATGTGACAAACCCACCTCCCCCCTACACACACATGCACCAAAAAAAAAGGCACAAACAATGAGAAAAGTAAATTTTCATTTTCTTTTTACATCAATGTATTAAGAAAGGTCATTCATATTTTTTCCGATAAGAAAAGAGATGCAGAATAGTATAATGGATAACATGCTTATTTCCACAACACTTCTGGTCAAAGCCAATATTAGTCATAAATGGATTATCCATAAATGTCAAAAACTTTAATTGGTAAATTGTAAGATGTTCCTGCTTGAAAAGAGGACACTAGTTGGCTTGATCCAATGCATAATTCACCATTTATGCTCCCTCCAAGTTTTGCAGCAAGCAACAAGCTAAAACAAAGACATTAGATTGGCAGAGTAAGGTCACCTGAAAATTTTTGTGCACCCACGTAACCAAAGGCTCTTTTTGAGCACCCTTAGCAGGACCATTCTTAGGTCCATTGGCAGTTTCAGAAAGTGGTGAGGTCCCTTGATCATTCTTTGAACCCTGGGCCTCTTTCTCCAAGATGTCAACAAGTTCATTTAACAAAAAGTTCAAGAATTCGTGGGCATCCTACCAAAAATGGCAAAATAGAAGATCCACAACAACGCAACATAAGAGACATCATATGGGCAACAGTATATTAAGCTCAACAGACTAAATAAACAAAGAATAAAAAATGAGTGACAGTTGAGGGGAAAATGTTCCGTGA
Source organism: Gleditsia sinensis (assembly GCA_037074535.1). Lineage (NCBI taxonomy): Eukaryota > Viridiplantae > Streptophyta > Magnoliopsida > Fabales > Fabaceae > Gleditsia > Gleditsia sinensis. The sequence goes on along the minus strand of CM073464.1, from coordinate 1,310,696 downwards.
ATAATTGGAGATAAACAACCTCATTGAGAAGTAACATTTTGTCAGAAGTCATAAAACAACCTCACTCACAAGTCACAATATCATTTATATGAAATGAACATCCAACATCAGTTACCCAATAAATCTCCTCACAAAAGAAGAAAAACAATAAGCCAAATCACCATTTGGATCCCAGTGATATACCAGTTAAAACATGTGCAAATATATAAAGACAATGGTTCTACATGCCAAATAATGAACACAATTTGGAAAAAAAAAATTCCAAAGGTATATATTGGTCAATGAAAATGGTATTTAATATGCACATAGGGAGACTTTACATAATTTTATGAAGAGGCCCAAATATGTACAATCATCATAGTCATTTAAACTGGTTCTTATCGCATGGCACATAGATCTCAAAGTTAAAAAGAGTCCTGTTATCTAAATGATGTTCAATGACTGTACAAAAACAAGCCTTCAAATTTGGTTCAACCTACCCAAAGCAACAGTATCCTCATTCCTTACCGTGCAGTTTACAATAGTCCAACCTTTATATGGCCTCCAGTAGAAATCACAGCTGAAGCCTGAGTTTTACTTATATCCTCGAAATCATTTTGTACTGAAGTCTTTGTGTGTTTCCTTTTTGCTGCTTGGTCTAAGAACGTTATCTTATACTCCTTTTCTTTGTACTATTTTGTTCTAAAAGAAAGAGTGAAACCGAGAAAATAACAACATTCCAACTAATGATCTACCACCTGAACAACTGTAACTTTCCAACTTTGCCTGCTGGAAAGCTTAAATACAGAAACTTAAAATTAAGAACATGCTTCTATGCATAAATCCTCTCCATAAACATGGACAAACACACAAACACTGTAACTGCATGTACAAACTAAGATCCTAGTTGGTCCTCTCTAAACAAAGTTACAAAATTCTAGAATAAATACTTTCTCTAAAGGAAGCTCATTCTTGATATTTTGACACACACCTGGTGCATATAGCTACGGAAGAGTTCATTTTGTTTTTTCAACCTCTGCACAAATCGCTTGGGAGCAATGACACCTGTTTTCTTCTTCTGGGAACTTATCTACATCAAAAGAAATATCGTATATTAAAACAAACAACCATGAAAGAAAAATATAGACACATAAGTGCAATACATAGACATTTGAGGAAATAAATTGTTCAAAAATGTTAAAGATCTACAAATGGAAGATACTTAAAAATAACATGCTGAAAATACATTGAAGCAGTCTGAGGCACAGGTAATACTATATGCAAACTCAAGCCTACTACAATGCAGATTTAAACAAACATGTGATCACCTCTGCTGATTTCTTATATCTCAAAGGCAAAGAACAAAGGGAAAGCATACAAAAGCTAATAAAAAGAAAAATGTAAACTAAGGATGCAAATTTTGGGCACTATAACTAGGTAGTCATATTTCCACGAAAGACAATTGATGAGCACAGCCCACAATATGCATTGCAAGGAATTGAAGCACTAAACACATCAGCATATAGATCTCTAGCTTCCAAGTGCAAGGTTCTCCAATATGCAATAAATAATTCCATAATATGACTAAAAATGAGAAAGTTTGGTCGGTAATATTTGTGAAGAAGGTTACATCTTCCAAATCCAAGACAGCATAATAAAATATTTTAATTAAGCGAAATAACAGTCGAAAGTATTGGAAGATAAGATAAAACTTCTTTCATATGACTAACACAGCAGCATAATCATGCAAAGTTAGGGAACCAAGAGCTTTTTGTGGCAAGATGATGCATTCACCATAGTTAAAATTACTGCAGACAATACAAAATCTCTAATAGAATATCATAATTGGACCGGTCATATACTAAGACACATCCTGCAAGTAATAGCAGGAATTTTCCAAATTAGATTCATTACCTGTGAAAATAAGTCTGCTAAGCATGTTAAAAGATTTTCTTCTGTATCCCCTATGTTTTTGCTATTTCCATAATACTCTAGCAATTGTTCGCGAAATGGAACACAAAAGTATAGTGCCTGCAGAAAGGGGCACAAAAGTAACTTGTTGGTGAAGAACCAGAATAAAAAATTATCAAACATACCAAACACACCCATCTTTATATACTGTCATTAAAGATGTCTAATACATTTGTATATATTCTTAGACATGGCAATTGCCTGTCTCATATAAAAATATCATTACATTGAGATATGCAACTAGAGACAAATTGAAATTTTAACAGAAGAAACTTTTTACAAATACAATAACAAGACAATATTAAGTAACTAAAAAATAACATGTTACCAAGACATTTTTTGTACCCAAACAGCATTTATGTACAGTTCGAAGTAATCCATTCGAGGGTAAAATCTTAGACGAATTCAAAGACCCCTGCACATGTATTTTGAATGCATGGCGGTATCAATGTTCTAGTCTCCTCATTAATAGCCAGGCCTTAAATTCAGTTTTGCTATTTCTGGAGCTAAATGAAGGAAAAGACAAACGCAAATAAACTAGTTACATGTAAGAAGATAGAAAACAATCAAACCTTTTTTGTTGTCACAAACTGCAACTTGCGCCTTCTTACGTAACAAGAACAGCAGAAAAAAAGGGGGAAGAGACATTATAGCAGTACATGGAAAGAATCGAACGTATCTATCCGTTCATTAATTTTCTATTCTCTTTTCTAAAAGTAATCCGTAATAAATAAGTGAAAATTCTAATGTCAAATTGTCAATGGTCAATTCTTATATTATTGGATTAAGCATGCGGTTAACAATTTAGCTGAAAAGGTCAACTGAATCCAAAATTTAAAACATAATGTCTTTTCTTACTAGTGTTTGCAACTGCAATAATATTTCATTCAACAATAATATTTCATTCAACCTCACGACTCAGAGAGGATTAATCAATAAACTGTCAATATCACCCAATAGAAACCCAAATAAGACTTACTATCTTATCACAGAAATTCTATGCTTGTCGTATAAACGATTAAATGCAAAAGATAAATCGGAAGAAAAAAGAAAAAAGAAAAACAAAAGCTTGTAGCATCGATTGACGACCTGCAAAACGCTGTTGCAGTAACAAGTGTTACCAAAGTTCTCTAGGCCAAAGTAACGCTCGCCTTCAGGAAATTGGTCGCCAAGAGCCTTTTCGAGCTTGGAGCCCGCAGCACCCATCAGCTTGTCACCGATCACAGAAACTCAGATCTTTATCCGGTTTAACTCTGCGATTCGCACTCCATCGAAGGCACAATGACCATGTCTCCCTCCCGCGTTACTTGGAATCGTTAAGATTTGTTGCCGAGTTAACTTGCTGGATTTTGTTTTCTGGTAGCAGGAAGGAAGCAAGGGTTTCGTTCTAGAGGGAGCTGGAGATGACAATGGAGACGGAAAAAAATGAACAATATTGAGAAAATGAAGAACGGTTTTAAAAGACCCAAAAAAAAAAAAGTAAAATAACCAATACGTCCGGATTACGGACGCGCCACTATTTTTCCTGGTGGATCTCACATCACGCGTGCCAGCGCCAATTTGTAAGACCATTTTAATTCTGTTTGGATTAAAATTATATATGGGAAAGTTATACAAAACTTTAACTTATTTTAATAATAAAAAATTGTTTATCAATATAGTTCGAAATTTTCTCTAAAATATTTTACTCGAAAAAAAAAAAAATTATTAGGTAAGACATAAATAAAGAGAGAATGCTGTATTATTATATTCTCTTTTATAATGACCTACAATTTTTTACATTAATAAATTGGATAATTTGCTTCAAAAATGTTACATTCTCTTCAAAAAATATATATATTATTTTAACATATAATAGAATATATAATAATAATAGAGAATTATACCCTCATTTACTTAACATATTAAATATTTATATAATCAAATTCAATTTAATATTAACTATGAAAAAAATCTATTGCTTAATGATAAATTGAAGATTTAAAAAAAAAAAGAGATTTATATTTTAAAAATAATACTTAAAATAGAGATAAGATTATTGAGTATTTCTATTATAGACTATTAAAATTGGCTAAAAATGTTCTCTTTAATTGTATTTTACCAATATATAAATATACTTGTAAAGAAAAAAAATTAGAAGATTAACAAGGCATTTATGAAAGGGAGAAACAAATAAAATTGTTGGGAGAAAAATAATTAGTATTAACAGAATAATAGAGAAGAAGGAAAATATGAGGAAGTTCTCTTTTATTCTTTATTTTTAATTTATTTAAATTTCATAAAGGGTATTTAAGATATTTGTATTAAGTTATAACATATTTTTTATTTTCAAGGGAACATTGTATATATTTTTATAATAAAAGAGATGTTTATGTAATAAAAATATTAACTAAGAAAGATAAATATATTTTATTTTTATTTTTAAAAAAATTTCATGTATATTTTTATAATAATAAAAAGAATAATGTAATAAAGGCATTAATTAAAAAATATATATTTTACTATTATTTATAAGTGATATTTATGTATATTTTTGTAATAAAAAAATTGTGAATAAATAAATCAATAAAAAAAAATGAAAAGTATTTTACTCTATTTTCTATTATCTTTAATCCTTTTATGCTAATACTTCTAATGTTTTGCAACTTCTCCCTGCAGGTTGACACAGCAGAGCTCAGTGAAAATATAAGTCGCTGCTAATGCTTTTGAGGCGCTAATCTCTTAGAACATCCTAAAAATATATCAACAGGTGGGGGTGGTGTTTCTTCAAGTATTCTGGAGCTCAAATCAAGGTCAAAACAATCAGTATCAGATAAGCCATTCGAGTGGATGTCATCATACCAAGCATCAGAAGCAGCATTGAACAATTGACTCATGGCCCATGGCACAGCTTCTAGTGTGACTAATAACTTGGTAAGTTTTAAACATCAGAAGAGAAGATACCTCGTTTTGGGAATTCTAAGCTCGATATCTTTACTTTGTGATTCGTTGGCTTCATTTTCCACACTAGGTGCTTGGTTCAATACACCAACAAGGTGTCCGTGTTGATTATAAATAGTTTTACCTTCACTCTGATGATATCATTCCATCAAATCACCGTCTGATTCCACAGGCATCCTACATTTATACAGTGGCAAAAGATCCTTCTCCACCCCCACCTCCACCCAAAAAAATGTTTAGCTAGCATGGAGATTATTATAAAATTAAAAAAAAATTATAAAGTTTAGACAATTTTCTCCTATCCTACCCAATAAAGCAAACCCTCGAAGATGAGATAAATTTTTCAGTAAATCTTGTGCTAGTCACTCAAATAACTTAGAGAACCTATATTTAAAAGTCAGTATTTTGTTTTGAACTAATTAAAAATCATAATATTTATCAAACATGTATTAAATTTAAATTTATAAAAGTCTTATCAAGATAAAAATTATAAAACAGTTTACACTTTTAAAAAATAAATAAAATCTATATTACAAAAAAATATACGTTCTAATTATTTTTAACAAATATCTTAAAAAAATATAATAAATTTTATTCAAATACAATGAATTTTAAATTTAAAAAAAAAACATAATCTTTTAAGAGAAAACAACACATCTTTTAATGTTTTTTTGAAATTTATAATTCTTAATTTTAAATTTTCTTCTAAATTTAAAATATTGTAAATTTAGAGAAAAACTGTAGATTTTTCTAAAGTTAATTAGTATTGAATGTTCTCTAAAAACGAGAGAAAATTTTTCTTCAAAAAAAAAAATATTCTCAATAAAAAAAAGAGACTTTTTTAAAAGAAAGAAAACTTTCTTAATAAAAGAAAAAAACTTCTCGACAATACATAAATTAAAAAAATAAGTTAAAAAAAAGAGAAGGGGAAGGAAGTTGCCAGTGGTAGCACAATCTTCCCACTTTGCAGTGCTAAGGTTTTGTGTGTGTGAGAGAGAGACGAGGCTTCTGTTTAGAGAGATACAATGGACATGACTTCACGTTATTCAACTTTGCAGTGCTAGAGTGTTCAAGATGTTAGAAGTTAGCCGTTAAAAAGAAGAACCAAACCCCTTATCATAGATCATAGCACTGTCTCTGGAAAAAAATGCTGTGATGACTGTACGCTACATAGATAATCCTTTCTCTGATGCGAATAACTAGATTTGATATCAAAAACTAACTATTAAACAAAAATATAAATTACTTAAATATCATATTAAACATTTCATATTATTCAAGTCTCTATCGTATTCGTGCACTTCATAGGCTCTACAATTTTTCTTGAACTAAAACCAAAATACAACATAAGTGCATGTGAAAAAAGAAATATTTTGTTCACCAACCCATTTATTAGTCTGAAGGCGTTTAATCCATGATCCATATTAACCAATAATTAGAGAAATAGGGAATCCATTACCTTCTGCAGTCAATCCCTTCACTATCCAACCACCCAATAATGTAAGGAGGAGGCATTCGGATTTCAGAGATTTGACGTACAATAGGTCAAAGTTAAAGTAAAGGATAAACTGTAAAGGAGTTTATATTTTATAAGACTTCTCTTATAAAAAATAAATAGAATAAATTGAGTATATTTTTTTAATAAAATTTACATATGGAATATTTATTAATTATTGACTTAATATACTTATTTTTTATAAATCAAATTTACTTAACAATTTCTATTTTGTATGGATTAATTATATCTAACTAACTCTCAATGGTAAAAAAAAAAATCGATGTTGAATTTCCATTGAAATACGTGTTTTTTTATTATTATGAATTTTGATAGAAATTCAACGGCTTTGCGCACGAGAGCCTCATTACAAAATCCAAAAACTATGCATGAAGCACCTCTCACGTTATCTTTGGGGGTGGGTTGCATTTAATGTTTGAGGTAACGTGTAATGGCTGTAATTGCATTTACCGTTAGGCCAGGTCCAGTTGGGCTGGAGTGTAATTTATGCATAGGTTTGGGGTGAATTGCAATTTGAACAAACCTAAGGAGCGGAAAGCATAAAAATTTACCCAAAGGAGGAGGAAAGTGGCCTTATCCGCATCCCCATCTTGGCTCGATTCAAGCCTTCAACGTAGAGCAGAAACAGCTCAGAGAAAGGAGGGAAAATGTTGAACTCGGTTGCTTCAACCTCAACTATATGCTGCCTTCCAAAGGAATTTTCTGGAATTGCCAAGTCTTCCTTTAATGGCATTCAAGTCCGTGGCATACGCGTCATTCAACCATATCCCCAGATGAAGTCGACTCGACACCCTACTTCATCAGTAGTGATGATGGCTAAGAGAGAGGAGGAATTGAAGGAAATTAGAGCCAAAACTTCTGAAGAAATCAACGAAGAGGTTATTGATCTCAAGGGTGAGCTTCTTATGCTTCGGCTTCAGAAATCAGCTCGGAACGAGTTCAAGTCCAGCGAATTCCGTCGCATGCGCAAGAGGGTATTACTTTCTTCTTCCTGTATCTTACCCTTTTGGTTCAGGAGAAATGTTGTATAAATTCATGGTTTTTAATATTCGTTAGTAAATTAAAGACCTCTAGTTGCGCACAAATAGTTTTCCGAACATTGAACAATAAGATAGGAAGTAAATTTAACTAATGGGTTTGGAACAGCCAACTGTACTCTGCTCATGATAGCCACCAGTATGCGAGTTATATTGTCTCAAACATATTGGGACATTGCCTGTTGTGTTTAATTTAACTGTTTCTGTTTTCAAGGAGCTACAATGTAACCTTAGGCTCATGGGGAACAATGTCATAATGCTTTGTAAGAGATCATTATTTGATTTTATGCTTTAAAGATGAAACTAGGCAATCAAGTACCTCTCGGGAATTTTGCTTAGCTTGAGTGTTTGTGAACCTCTATATGTTGAAGCTGCAGAGACTTCTATCATATGCAATGATGAGATGGACATTGGAGGGGAAGGGAAAGGGGATACATCTTATAGTAATTTAAGAAATATATCTCATGCACTCATATACTCAACTTTTTTGAAGTGGTAAAGGGTGGAGGGCATGCTTTATTTACAATAAATTACGCAAGGAATTTCACGTTCATGCTTTACATTTTCCTTCCCTTTGCATATTTTGGCTTTTTGGCATGTGTCCGTTTGAACTATGACTTCTTTTCCCTTTTCTGTAATAATGATCTTGCATAACGATTATTGGATATGATGGCTTCATCATTTGTTGAAGATTTGGTGTATCTTTGAAGGTTAAGAATTGAGAACTCGTGTATCTAGATACACACAGACTAAATTCAACATAAAGTCATAAATTTGGAAGTCCTATTGAATAATAGCTGTCTTTACTCCTCTCAATAGAAAGTTCACATAAGGACAAATCGTTGCTAATCTAATCACACTGAGACATGCAGCCACTGCTATGGTTTATTACTCTAGCACTACATCTCTCTAAGCTATGAACAGGAAAAATCCTCTTTGGGCCAGAAAGAGAGAGAGAACATGCAATAACTATTGAAATAGGAATTTTACTTGCATTATTCATAGTCAGTCGATCCTCTGAGAACTTCCTCGTGTTTCTAAGTGCTGCAGTGCTCCTAAAGAATAAAGATGTGTTGTAGTCGGATTTGTTGAAGAATGTGTATATTTTTATGTATTTATAACTTAATTTGATATCATCCTCAATCTTCCCCCTCCCCAAAATAAATTTATGGAACTTCTAATATTTTGAAGATTACATGTCAGTTTCTCTATCGTTATAGAATATCAATAATAATTAAATTTTATACAAATAAAAATGATATATTTTTACCTCATTAATTTTTTATTTACTTTTTTTTTAATTACATTCATGTGCTTTTTAAGTCCCTCTTCTTCATTAGAATGAAAATTTTGAAGAATAAAGTAACAGCTTCATCTCACCTGATTATAACTTTTGCATGGCAACTAAAATTACTGTCCACTTCTCTGTCCATTCTCTCTTAATCTAGAAAAATGAATGCAAGAGACTATGGCCTTTTTGTTTTGCTGCATAATATCATCACTGTATTTCTTTTATTTAATTTTTTTAAAATTATTTCTAGTACTTCCTGCCCTGGTAGAAAATTGCTATACTAATTTTTATTGTACTACACCTTTTTAGTTTTGGAGTTGATGATTCAAGTGTACTAAAAAATTTTCAAGGTGCATTTTAGTTTATAAACATTATTTAAGTTATATATGTTTGTTTTTCCTTGATTCTTGGATGTTCGCTTGAACCTAAAGGTGAAATTTTTTTGGTTTATAAGATATGGGTAATTAAATTGAAACTTATTGACTCAGTATACCTTTTGCCCTCTTTTGGAAACCAATGGAAAAATGTCTAGGTCCGCCCCTGTTTAAAGGACTTAATTTTTACTCTAAACTGTTCTTGTATATCTTCAACAGTTCAATTCTAGTTGTGTCTGGCGCATGGCGAACTCCCTGGTATGTCCTACTTGCAGCCTGCTGTAGGGAGGTGCCATGATTGCATCCAATGATTGTAAATCACTTTTATCCACTAGGCTGTCTTATGATTTTGCTCGACTGTTATGTTATAGATTGATATGCTTATCAATTTCTGTAATTTATTCTTTGGTGTACAATCAACTTAATGCCTTTTACTAAAATCACAATCTACTAAAGCAACCTTCCCTTTCGGATTAGTTGAAGGAAGTAACTCTGGCTTCTTCCGGTCTCTTGCTTACTCTTCTAGTTTTCTTTTGTGGAGAGGGAAATTGGCAATATCAAGGTTAAATTGACAATAAAACACCATTAACCTGACATTCTCACTTCCATCTTTAAAATACTGACCTCTTCCATTTATTCAGGAGTTATGGGAATGTGATTCTCTAAACTTGTATCGCTGCCTGTATGTCCGCATTTTTTGAGAATTGATTAGGTCATTCTATGTATTTTCATCTCTCTTTCTCATGGAAAAATGAGAAGGGGGCAGTAGCTGGCCTTCTTACATGTGAGCTCTGATCTGTAGGAGAGCCAAATTCCTAAGGGTCCTAAATGGCTTTACCAGCAGCTGTAATCTTCCTATCTTTATATTGGTAGTTTTAAATTACTGACGTGGATGTTGATATTAATATAGATTGCTCGCATGCTTACTGTGAAGCGAGAAAGGGAGATTGAGGAGGGTATCAATAAGAGGTTGTCTAGAAAGCTTGATCGAAAATGGAAGAAAAGCATTGTCGTTAGACCACCTCCCTCCTTAAAGAAACTGCAGGAGGAAGAAGCAGCTGCAGAAGCTGAAAAAGCTGCATGAGCTAAGACATTAATACGAGCAGTCACAGCTTCGTGGTTAAAATTATTGTTCAGTCGTCATTATCTTGTTTTGGTGGATTGTGCAATGTCGTATATAAAATCTTCTTGGTAGTTTAATGCATGGTTCTGCCTACCATGGGGTTCTCTATTCAGATTTTTGTAAGATGAAGAGATTATAATCTATAGACCGACTGCATTTTTGAGATTATGATCTGCTTATATTATTTATGTCAACAATTACGCATTTGCAAGAAGTTCGGAGACTTTCATTTGGGGAGCACATTTACATATTATTTTTTTAGTATAACAGTTAAAGAGCATGGATTTCCAGCCTGGAGAAGAACGATACAGAAGGGCTTACGTTGATAATTATGCATAGATTTTAAAAAATTTAATTTGCAACACTTAAATTTTTTAACTTTCCCTCACCTTATTTCTACTATTTTTTAATGTTAGAAAAAGTGGACCGACCAGCCAATTTAACCACAAACATTGTGAATTGCCTCTATTCTGGTTTGTTTTTAAAATATTTTAAATTTATTTGATTCTGTTTTTATTTTTTAATTTTTAAAAATTATGTTTCAAAACAAACGACCGAGGGTGTTTTTAAATTATTTTTTATTTTTTATTTTTGTTTTAAAAATTTATTTTTTAAAAAATAAAAAATAATTTTTAAATAAATTTTTTTGTTTTTACTTAAAAATAGAAAATTATTTTTAAAAATAATTATCTAACAAGTTACTTTTATTTTTTATTTTTTTATATTTTTAAATTTATAGCCCATCATTAATAAGCGGAGTTATTGCTTTTTTTTTGGTACAGGGCCTATAGTTATTGTTTTGTATTGTATTTGGGAAATCAGAATGACGCCGGAGGCTTGGAAGGGGCCATACCGTGCGGTGAGCTTCCAGCGGCCTCTCCCACACCCTTGCTCCTAGCGTCTCATCCACTTTCCTGGACGCTCGTAAGTCGCAGAAGATGGATGAGAAAGAAACTCTCTCAAATGTTCGACAAACAGAAATCTTAGATCCAGATCTTCAGAAGAAGCAGTTATCGATGCTCAAGCGCCTCTCAAATCGCCACCAGAATCGTTTAGATAACTCACTAACCTGCCGATCCGACTCTGAATCGTCGTCATCCCCTTCGTTTGAATCTACCTCATCCTTCGTTTCACGTTTTTCTGAATTGAAGCGCTACATCGAGTCTCAGCTGGCTGGTTCCCTAACCGCTTCCTCTGATCCAGCTCAGCTCAAGTCCTACTTCGAGGAAATATCTGCATCTATTTCCGATCTGGAAAAGCTTGTCGCTGAAAACTCATATTTCTTGCCGTCGTACGATGTTCGATCGTCGCTCAAAACCGTCTCCGATTTGAAGCAGAGGCTTGAGAATTTGAATTCCGAGCTGATCCCAAAAAAGAAATTCACTTTTAAGAACAAGGGTAAAAAGAAAGAATCTGTTATTCCAGAAGCGAAAGAGCCTCCTCTTTCGAATTGCAATTACGCTTTGCCCGAGAAAATGAGATTTACGGTGCGGGATTCGCCAGGATTTAGAAGCAAAGTGGGGCAGGTTTTGGTGGAGGATTTTAGGGGATCAGAGGTTGGAGAATTCACGATTTCAGATCTTGATTCGTGTGAAGTGAGAATAGTTGGTCGTTTAAGGGCGCTTTTTGTTCATAGGCTGAAGAATTGTCGGGTTTATGTAGGGCCTGTAATGGGTTCGGTTCTTATTGAGGAAGTTGAGGGATGCATCTTTGTAATGGCATCGCATCAAATTCGAATTCATAGTGCCAAAAGAAGTGATTTTTACATCAGAGTTAGGAGCCGGCCCATCATCGAGGATGCTAATAGCGTGAGGTTTGCACCATATTGTTTGACTTACGAAGGAATTCAAGAAGATCTTCGCAATGCGAGTCTTGATGATGAGACTGGACATTGGGCGAATGTGGATGACTTCAAGTGGTTGCGCGCCATGCAGTCTCCAAATTGGTCAGTTTTGCCGGAGAATGAAAGGTTTAGGATTGTTAATTTATCGACTCGGGAAAATGGAAACGAGAAAAGTTAAGGTTATATACATTTGTCTCATAGTATGCCAAAATGTTCGAGATTGTATCTTTTTTGTTAGGAGCATGTTCAGCTCATCTTAGTCCAGGTATGTTATTTCTGGTATTTGATAATGTATTGATATAATTTTGGTTATACTAATGATCACCAGATTGGATATGCCTCATTTCTTTGCTGTTTACTGTTAAAACGAAAATGAGTATAGCAAAAAGTTTTCTGGCGGTCATTTCCATGGATCATAGTGTGGATATGCATGCAAATCAAGTTAATTGAAAAGATGAAAAAAAAAAAAAAACTAATCAGCGGCAGTACAAGAGTAGTGAAAACTGAAAACTCAATACTCCATTCTCTCTGCTCAATTCTTTTTTTGGGGAGGGGTGCTGATTTGAGGGTCTAAATTTTGTTTTTGTTTGAGTAATTAGTGTTAGCATGGCCAGTCTTTCCAGAAATGCTAATAGACATTGTCACGTTGACATGTACTGCCAATTGAGTTAGCTACTTGGCTTTTTTCCAAGTAAGTTTTGATTGCAATATTCCTTTCAATGTCCTGCCCTAGTTGCATTGCGTCCCCATAACCTGGTGAAATTGTTAGCTATCACTCTTCCGGTTGAATATGGTGCAGTATTATAGCCTTAGATTTCTACTTTTTATTGTAATAGACCAACTTCATACCCCCATTTCCCCTAATGTAGTGCAATAGAGGAATGAGTAGCAGGCTACCAGCTATATTAATATATTATGTACTTTGTAAGAGGCTAACCTTTGATATGTTGATGTGATTGTACTTTATTAGTTTGTTGTACCTATATCTTAGAATTTCTCCGTTCTCATTCGTTTTTTACGGGGAAAGAAGAAAATTTGTCACCAGGATGGAAGCGTTAATATGTGAAGACAAAGTTCTCCCTAATAGTCCATTTGAAAGTTGAAATTTTGGTATGTTGTATTATGAATAGCAGTGGGAAAACGGACTAAAGCCTGTGGGCTGTGGGTTGATCCATTTAACCTGTATAAAACACAGACTTGGGCTTTAAACTGTAGAGCCCATTTAAATACAGACATTTTTGGCTCGGCCTGTTTAGCCTGCGATCCAAAATGGGGCTGGTTGCAGGGCAGCACGTTTGTTTGTTTTGTTTTAAGCTTCACAATTACCCCCTTCGATATATCTTATGCAGAGCACTCTTATTTCTCACACTTTCTTACTAATCTCACCTTTTTCACTCCAAACCTTCCCGTTGCTTGTCACTGCCCACTTTGCTGCAAATTGTTTCTTCTCCAGTTCTCTTTCACCATTGCCGTCGCTGTTCTTCATTGTGAGTCATACTCATTTAATTTATTTAGTTGGATTTCTTCTTCATTCTTGAATATAGTTAGGGTTTTATCGTTTTAGGACATTATGCTTGATACTTACGTTTTAGTGTGATGAAATCACTTGTTTCCTTTCCAATTTGCTGTAATGATGTTGGTCACTTGGCTGTGAATTTTTACAGGTTTAAAAGCACAAGTTTGTACTTTGCGTAATTTAATGTTGATGTTAGATGAAGTTGTATGATTGTAATTTTGAATGACTGTGACGGTGGTCTCTATTTTTGTACTGATCAACTGCATTTTATATTTAAATCCTGTAAAGTGCTCACTGTACTGTTTTGCTTTGAAGCCTTTTTAAGTTATAAAGCATAAGTTGTAATCTGCTCTCATTGAAGCTATACATCCAGCTCTTGAATAGGCATGAGCTTTCGTGTAATTGTATCTTCAATTCAGCCTCATGTATGTAAGGAAGAGTATGGATTAGGGTAAAAGATTGTCAGGCGAATTGAAATTATCATTAGACCTAAAGTCTGCTGCAGTTTTATCTGTGTTAGCAGCTATGTGTCAAGTTGTTTTTTCAATTTTTAATTCATTTTACAAAAAATAAAAAGCCGGGGGTGGCGTGGGGGTTGTGGGCTAGCCTGTTAAGACTACTGCCCACACGGTATGGGCTTGGATTTCTAAATTGTAGCCTGTTTTAAGGCCAACCTGTGATAAGTGGGTCTAGTCTGATTCGATTTAGTCTGTTTTTTCACTGCGAAATTTATGAACCAATCCAATCTGTTGAGAATTTTGAAAGCATATATAAGCATTATTATGACTTAAAATGAATGCCTCTTTTCAAGTTGTGAAGAAATTTAATAAGTTGGTTCATTCATAATAAGTGATTAAATTATCATACGAGATTTATTTTCATTGACGGTGTATGGAACAAGGAAATATGCTGTATACCTATTTTCTTGCTTATAGTTCGATTTCGATTTTTGGGCCCTGGCTTATAACGTGATTTAGGTGTATAACATTTGGCATTTTTTGTGATCCAATGTGAAAAACACTAATGACCAAAAGAAAATATTGGAAAATTCTACTAAAAAGAAATTGTGAACAGAGCCAAGCATTTTGATCCTCAAAAGTAAAAGGTGCAGCACCAAGCATTAATTAATAGATAGTTAAACTTTTCTTCTGGGCCTTAAAATTTAGTTTTGTGATTGAAAATTTATTATTTTTTCAAAGCATAAGGTATCTCAGTTACTATGGCTCAACATTAAATTTTGCGAGCCAAATTGTGGTTGTGAAATCTTATTTCATAGGATAAACAATTTGTACCAATTTTTTTTTTATAGTACAAAAAAATTATTTTTGAACAGTTTTGAATGTTAATCGAGATTAAGTTCGACTTGCACCAAATTTTGTTATTAATATTGTAGGAGATATTATGTTATCAGAATGGTATACGTATAATTTGATAGTGTTTATTTGGAGAATTAATTGTCAAAAAAGGCCATTTTGGAAATAGAATATTGTAGTACGTGTATGCATTTGAGTTTAGCGTAACCATATATTGTTATGCTTTTGGCATGCATGATGACATATTTAGTAGTTAATTAATACTTATTCTACCACTTGCAAGACCATTTTCATGAATCTGCACGTAAACGATGTGGTTTTCTTAACCGATCCAGAATTAGAAATGAAGTGGCTGTGTAGCTCCAAACAGTGAGAGACTCAGGAGCAGGCAGAAAAACAAATGGATAATAGGACAGATCTATCTGCAATTAATTGCATTTTAACAAGCATTACGGTTGACCCATCTTACTTTTATAAATGAGATTTAAGCATAAAATTTTTAAAATAATATAATGTCCCATGATATAGGTCCATATAGAAGTAGCGATCCTCGTCTCTGCATGGATGCTCTGAGCTAGGTTAACGAATGAGAGATAGTAGTCGGTGGCATAGTAATAGAACAATGATTCATCAAAGTATAGTTGTTTCATCAAGATATTCAACACTTACCTAAAAATAAATCTGTATCATCAGTTTGCACGAGATTTACTTGGATTTTTGCAATACAACAGAGCATCCTGTAGGAGAGAGAAATAAACAAGTCTAAAGTTTTAATTTTAAGGCATTTATTAGATGGGGCCCGTTATTTATTTTTCTCTCTTCTACAGGAGGATCCCCTGAACCACATGTAGATGATTGATTTTGAATCTAATGCTAATTATTATATTCCTTGTCCCGCTGTGTTGGACATAACAGTTAGGAAAATTGGTACCTATACAATATTGCAGTAAATGCACAAAGTCATGTAGACCATAGACGACCTTTTGATTGATAAACAGACATTACGAGTTTGAATTCTGTAGTTCTTGCTAAATGAAGACGAGCTCGGTTTTCAAATTTCAATATAAATACACAGCACACTATTTTTAATGTAATTTGCACCAAGAACGTACATTTACAGAGATCAGAGAATTGCTTCAAGAGACGGAAATGAAATTGATGGAAAGAAGATCATAGGGCAAGTTCTAACCTAACCCAAGGAAATCGTAAATAATGTTCTCTATAATTCATGAGAAATTATAAGTTAAAGAATTACTAATCCTGATTTTTTTTTCTTGTGCTTTTGGTAGATTATCGTTATAAGATGCATGGATAAAGTGAAACCCTGGTTTGCTAAGCTAATTTTGTAGTGTTTCAAAACTAAAAAGAACTCTAAATCTCTAAAGAGTTTGGAATTGTGAACATTACGTCTTAATAAAATAAAATATGCTTGGTGTTTCCTTCATATATATCAAGGTATTTTAAGCTTGAATTTGTAGTCACATATGTTTTTATTTTCTAAACCAAAGTTAGCTATAAACTTGTTCTACTCACATTATATGTATTCCGTTAACTCTTCAAAACTTCAACTTATTTTCTGATAAAACAAGAGAGCTTAGTGTAAGAATGCAACACAGATATATATCTTTAATTAGGGCCCTAACCCACCAGCCGGGATTAATGATGTGTAATTATCCATACAGTATAATTAGCACTGTATTTGTGAGTTGTGACATCAAGTATTAATAGGAAAAGGAAAATATATAATATTCTTGTTTCTAGTGAAGAAAAAGAAAATCATGATCTGTTTCAAAATTAATTAGGGTTTAGTCATTTTCTGAAACAAAAAGTCAAACATATATCAAAAGATCATCTTATCCTTTTGGTTTTCTAGAGACTTGCAGGAATAAAATTTAATTTGTAGGAAATAATAGGTCGAAACGATGATGAAAATCGTCCTTCTTCCATGTTTGGTTTGCATTGAAGTTTATAAATTTTCCTACTTTATTTAGCATTGGGACTTCCGTTTCATCATCAATTTTCCATTACTTGCGTTGATTAAAATGCTTAAAATTGTGAGCTTTGTTCAGGCATGGATGGGTACTAGTCTGACTTCTGAGGTGTTCGTTTTATGCTCACACACACAATTCACGTGTAATAGACGCAATAGACGTATGATCACTCATTTGTTTGTTCAGTAATGTACTTGTTTATTCGACCTACTTAACGACGCTTGGAGTAACTGTCACTGTCGTCGCTGATTATTACAAAGATTGAAAACCCAGAATTCCAAGTCTCCAAGCTACTCTCTTCATCTTATATATTATATACAACGTATTGCCCATAAAAAACTCTTATCTCTTTATTCAAACTTCACCTAATGCATGATGACCTGAGGCTGTGGAAGATGCTTTCTTGCTCATCCCTCTTAACATATGACAAAAAATTTACTAGCGCCCAAGATTAAATGCAGCAATATTTATGAAATTACGTACATTTAATTGAAGCCTCTGACTCTGTACTTAAGCTGTTATAAGTATGCATTTTGTAATTAGAAATTAGAAAGAATATCAATTTGTGCTTGTTGTCCACACCCCAAAACCTGGTTATTTGCAATGTCGCCGTATTCTTCTTAATGTTTTGTTTTAATAATTAATATTAGTATTTATTGGAGATGTCTCTTTGCATGGAAAATAAGAAAGAAGAAAAGAACAAACGTGGCATTGAAAAGCATAGAAAGTCCGAGTTTAGATGGTAACGGGTAGAAACTTAAGCGAGCAAGCAAATCAGTTGTTTAGCGGACATTAGAAGTTAGATCTTTTCTAATGAGGAAAATCGCACTGTTAAACGGTGACATCAGTAACGTTCTTAAGTTAAAACCTGCTTCTGTTTTCTGATATGAGAAGGTGGTCCACCCGACAACGAAATCGAGTTGAACAAGCAATCTGTCTCTCTCTCTCTCTCTCTCTTTCTCTCTCTTTGGAAAAAAAAAAGTAATCTAAATTCTAAAACCCAGTTTTCGTGAAGACTACAGAGGTCATAATCTCATAACAGTTGATGTCTTTCTCCGTAATTAACCGAAGTTTTAGGATTAATTAAGGATTTCTTTTCGAACTAAAATGTGCTGGAAGGCCATAGCCCATAAGGTATAAGATGGAAAGCTATAGTAGAAAATATAATAGAGGTTTTTATTACTTCAAGCTTAACCTTCTTATCTTGACTCTAAAGGGCCATATTAAATAGTATGGTTTAGGTAAGAAAGAACCATACCCTAAGAAATAAGAAAGCACTTTTCTTTGAACTGTTCTTTTTTCCTTATACTGAATATTTGAAAAAAAATGGAAATTTATGTGTATTTATACAGTACAGGTTAAAAAGATGGTATTGGAAGGCTGATTTTTAACAAAATTTTTGTTATGCCATGAGTTAATCTACAGTAAATTCTATGGTCACATTGTGTGCGCGAACTCTTCCAATTCCAAAAGAGAGAACAATTTTTTTTTTCTTTTAAATCGGGCTTTAGCTCCAAGTGGTTATACAAAAAAGCTGTGATAAAATTGGGATGCATGCATTATAGATTCAAAAATTGTCTTCCATGTCAATTCTATGCGTGCACGCCAGTTTCTGATACACATCATAACAAATTATTACTATATACCTATCATGATGAAAATGTTTTATTTTTATACTTTCCATAATTTTGATTATAATAAAAGCACAAACTTTGATATCTAGACAATTACAGCGTACTTGCATATTAATTTTTAGAATAGTACAAAGTGTCAAACACAGATACCATGCATTATATAGCTTGTCGAACATTTGATGATGAACAAATATATCTCATCGTTAGTCCTCTAAATGTTGAGGCCTATTCTTGTTAAAATACAATAAGAAAGGACAAAGGCTTATATGCATCAAATTAAAGAACCCATTAATCGCTTCCTAAGATATAAAAAGAATATTGGGAATTTCAAAGGGGGGGTTAGAAACTTAGAGTTTGTCTCACCCACTTCCCGTCTAACAAGCTCTTTTGATGGTCAATGAGTCACAATCCCTCATGTCTCTATCTCAATCTGAGCTTTGTGACAAATCCACCAAGATTTTTCGTACGTGACATCAGTTCGTTTTGTTCCCTTTTAAATAATGATGATCACAATTCACAAACATCTAACCTGTTTGAAAAATGGGCATCTTACATGCACCTTTAGTTCTTAGACAAAGGTTCTATCATTTCATCCTTGCCTTTGGTAAAGGTGGCTGCCTGATATACATAACCAGCCATTGGCAGGAAAATATATCGATCTAGATATGAACGATGCCATTAGTAAAATGCCATCTTATTGATGTGGACACGTGTAAGCGGATCGAATGAAAGAAATATCATTATATTCATAAGATCATATCTTGGTATTAATTTTTATTCCTTAACCCCTGCATTAAAAAAAATTAAAACCTTAATTTTAACTCAAGGAAGGACAATTGGACTAATTTTAAATGCTATCAAACAACCTAATAAGGTGGATTTTTTAAAGATATTTTTCATGATATATTTTCTCCTCAATTTATGCAGAAAAATGAGTTACTAGCTAGAGCTTTTTGAATTCATTAAAGCGTCCACTTTTGCCTTCCGAGTTGATATTGTGATCCATATGAGTTTTGAATGATCTGAACATTATCATTCTCTTCTTATACATAAGGAAAAATCCGACCACCTAGCTTCCAGAGGATTAGCCAACCAAACAGTAGGGAGTAGGGACGTAAGCCGACCCCAACGTTGCTCATAGTCCCTTTTACACACACGCAAAGTAGACTCATGAAACCCATGCAAATATGCAATCACAGACGAAAGAAAGGTCTTTTTTTTTTTTTTTAATGGGCGGATGACCTTCCAACTGTTCACCATGCTGACTTCAATCCTGGCCCCTAATGGTTAAACATAAATAGTTAAACGGTGCTATAGCAGTGGTAAACCTGCCATTTCACAAAAGAAAGGTACGATTTTTAGTTGTACTAAGATGCAAATATATTGAAAAAAAATTAAAATACACATAACCCCTAAGGTATTGCATTTTTGTTAGTTGGTTCAAGAACACGCAAAGGTTGGCCTCGTTCAACTAAGTTTCTAATGAGACAGCGAAATTAGAAGCAAGGGTTGCTTATAAATAGAAGGCTTAATGTTTCGGTTGGGGGTGTGTAGGAGGCAGTTCGATCCCTTAGGAGAGTCAGAATTAGAAGGAAGCAACTCAACTTCCTTCTTTGAAGAAAGAGAGTGAAAAGTGGATAAAAGGCAGAGGGAAACGAAGGAGAAAGATAAAAAATACTCTTGGATAGTAATAGTATATATATAGAAATGGGAAGATCTCCGAGCTCCGACGAGAGTGGTTTGAAGAAAGGCCCTTGGACCCCTGAAGAAGATCAGAAGCTTATTAACTACATTCAGAAACATGGTCATGGCAGCTGGAGAGCTCTTCCAAAACTAGCAGGTACTCTATCCGTATTATGTAGAACAAAAACGATAATATAAATTAAGGTTCTAGTGTCTACCCCCACCTCTCCTTCCGGGTCTCTCTGAGAGTCTAATGTGGGCGATATTCCTTTGTGCTTTGTGCAGGGCTCAACAGATGTGGGAAAAGTTGCAGGTTAAGATGGACCAACTACTTGAGGCCTGACATAAAGCGAGGGAAATTTTCTCAAGAAGAAGAACAGACAATTCTGAATCTCCATGCCATCCTGGGTAACAAGTAATTTCACAACACTGATTATGCATTTTCAATTGTTGGAATTTTCTTGCATTCTGAAACTCACTCTCGCAATTCCCCTCCCTTAAAACAGATGGTCAGCAATTGCGAGCCACTTACCAGGTCGGACAGATAATGAAATCAAGAATTTCTGGAACACCCATCTCAAGAAGAAGCTGATTCAAATGGGTTACGATCCAATGACTCACCAGCCTCGAACTGACATCTTCTCAAGCTTGCCTCATCTCATAGCGCTGGCCAGTCTCAAAGAGCTTTTGGAGCATCATTCCTGGGAACAAAATGCTGCGAGGCTACAAGCAGAGGCTGTTCAACTGGCCAGGCTTCAATGCCTCCAACATCTCCTGCACCCTCATCAAGCTAATACAAACAGTATTATAAACAGTACCGTCGCGGACATGGATACCAACACCATCAATCATTTGAGCTCCACCGGTACAAATCCATCTCTTGAAACCAACAATCTCCAAATCGACTATGACTACATCTCTTTCTCTCACATGCCTGACTTGGAAACGCCTTCCACCTATCAACCGCCATTAAGTAAGGACATGGTTCAAATCCCGGAATCCATAGTCAGTCACGGAGAAACTAGTTCTCCCAATTCTCCATGGCTTCTCCCATGTTCAAGCACTCCATCTCCTTCCACTATGGCTGCAGCTGCACAGGCCACGGATACTTTATTGAGTACTATGGGCGATAACTGTAGTAGTAGTGCTTGTAATTTCGGGGAAGTGGGTCAATCCATTTGGCCTGATCATGAGTTGCTCCTGGAGGACTCTTTGTTCCATCAGATTGCCTAGAATTTTTAGATTTGTGTAAAAGGTATTACCTAGTCACTGCTTTATTGTGTATTCTTGTGTTGTGATCTTTCTGTATACACTGTTCATTATGAGTATAATCCGATATTATGTTTTTCATGAGGTGAAAATATTAGTGCTCATTTCATTCCCAGCAGACAATTAGTCAGAAGAAATTCTATTGACCTTTCAAATTCACTACTACTACTATCTACAGATAGACCTGCATATCTGCGATCGGTCCTTTCTTTTTTCCTGAACGTTTCCGGCTGCATATACGTATAGAAAGGATATTACGAAGTAAGAACCCAGTAAAGATGAGTAAATTCCAACAAAACCTCTGTACATTTTCTACGGTACTCATAGTCTGATGTGTCACGTGTGACCGTCGTATTAAAAAAAAAAACCTTAATCAGCTTGTCTCTCATTTTTCTGCCCAACGTATGATAGTTGGTAGTATAACTTCAACGATGTAACATTGTTAATGATTTTAATGACAATAATATTATCCGGGGCAAGTGAAATTCAAGCCATTGACCAAACCTTTCCAACTTGCACCCGCGCGCCAACCACTCTAGACAGAGGGACCAGCTCCGAATTTCCAAGGAATTTACGATGAACAAAGCAATCATATTTGTACACTTATTTATTCCATCACATATAAAATTTAGCTTATGACCGCTCAACTTTCGAATTAATTTATTAAATTTAATAAATATTTTTAAATATTAACAAAAATTAATCCATCATTAAATTTAATAGAAATATTTCGAGTTAAACTACACATATATAAACATGGCATTGCATGTACGCTTAACCTTCGAATGGATGCATATAAAGTTAAAAAAATTCGATGAAATTGTTACAATATGAGAAGAATCATTTCCCAATTCCAATTCACTTACAAATATGTGCGGTGTGCGTTTATGCCGGAGTAAGACTATTTAAGGTCGATAGCCCTACTACAGCCTCTAGGTGGTGTCTCCCTTGAAGAGAGAGAGAGAGGGTTGACCAAACCACAATTGTCAATGGAGTGACTTAAAAGGATCGCAGTGATGAGAGACTTTACCCCAGTAGTTATTACACTGAAGAAGAATGCGCTTGAAAATTTTCTGATTAACAAAATGATCACATTTTTTAACATGCTCTTGATCCATATAGTATCTACCTGAGATTGTATGTAATTCTCATGCTATCAGAGATAATTCAATTTTGGAGAGTAACATGGACTCCGTAATAGAGCCTCAAGTTGAACCTGTGCGTGCCATTATTTGTCTTTTTTTTTTAATTATTAATAATAATGTGGTATTTAATTTATTATTAATAAATAAATTTTTATTTAATCATGACATATAATAAAAATAATTTTAAAAATATTATTTTATTACGTATCACAATTTAATGCCAGTAAATCAAATTATTTTTTAAAGATAATAGGTTTTTTTATTCTCTTCTCTCTGGAATTTCAGGGCTATTAATGACAATGCAATTTAATGCTTAAACAGGACGATCGATAATGGAGGATGAGAGCTATATTATCCTATCTGAAACCATAAAGCCAAATCACTTCACTTTTAATTGGTTTACTAAACAAAGTTGATAAAGTCTAAAAATGTCCCTAGTTAATTCTTTATTATATACATTAAGAACTAATTATTATTA
Source organism: Gleditsia sinensis (assembly GCA_037074535.1). Taxonomy (NCBI): domain Eukaryota; kingdom Viridiplantae; phylum Streptophyta; class Magnoliopsida; order Fabales; family Fabaceae; genus Gleditsia; species Gleditsia sinensis. The sequence goes on along the minus strand of CM073464.1, from coordinate 1,287,593 downwards.
CAATAAATTTAAGACTTTTTTCAAAATTCTATTCTGTTCTGACTGACCATTTGAAGTCTTTGTGCCAGTTTAATTCTAAATAAAAATATCATGCCACACATGATAAAGTACTCACTAATTCAAAACTGGAAGTAAATTAAACTGCTATTTTTAAATACATTTGGGGAACTCTAACTATCTGCATATTTGAATTCGTATAATTTGTAAATTTGGTTCAAAACCTGCATTTAAAATTGAAATAATTATGTGATTTCATAAATTTGGCTACCCATGCAGTTTCAAAAAAAAAGAAAAGAAGAAGGAATAGATTATAAATTGTATCTATTCATTCTTTTCTAATAACTCATATTATTGATGTTTTCACACTAACCATGCCAAGACTTTTTAAAATCCCTGGGTTTGTTTTGCAGTTGACTGACAAATCGTATAGGGTTATTTGATGTTGTCGCCTCCCCGGGTCTCAGACAAAGCAAGAGGACGATTGAATCGAGTTGGGCCACCCTTTTATCCGAGTTAGGTTTATGATAGATCTCGGAAATTGACTTACCCCTTATCTCTATATATGCTTGATTAATGTTCTAAGGTAATAAATTATTGAATACATATGTATTCAACTATTCGCCTTGTTCAAATTAAATTTGATCCTCAATTTCTAGTAGCTATAGATGTGACACGGTAAAATTGCTTGGACGACATTATTCAAGAAATTAATTAACAAGAAACAGTGTAGGTATAATTTTTTTTTGGATTCCAGCCTTCTTCGATTGGCTCTTTCTCGCATTTTTTTCTCTCACTAAAATCTTCCTTTCTCCCAAGGCATGTGTGAATTCCGTTCCATTGACAGTATTCTCTTCTTATTGTGGTTAATATTAACCATGTTCATACTTAGTCAAAGTCATTTTCTCATAACATTAATGAAAGGAGCATCTGCCCTTGTCTCATTCAAGTAATTAAGTCACAACTATAGAAAATTTACCATTATAATATGTCGAAAGTCAACAAGTGCATGCTTAAACATGTTAAATCATGATAGAAAAAGAGATTCCAAAAGTTAACCACCTAATCCCACAGCTTTGGTTGAATGGTCAATAATCGTTCATTCATGCAATTTCTCAATGTCGACACTCTTTTTTAAAATTTCAATGTTTCAATTATCGTATTTTATGTTTTAAGTTAACCACTTAGCATAGACCTATATTCTGTGATTTGCCACTAAATTTGGTACTTCATTAGGTCCTATTTATGTTGCCCTCTCTTATTCCACTACTTCCGTTATTCAAATAATTTTAAGTGGACGATTTGAGTCCACGAATATCGTCTTTTGGGTGAGAAGATAAGTTTAAATAGGCTTGCCATAAATGCACGTTATAGAACTCTATATTAAGGGGTACTGGGTAAAAAAAGCTTTACTAAAAAATGAATAGCGTAATCAGAAGATGCTAAGATCAAAGTATATGCTGGGTTCTAAAATCCCATGGGAGAAAACGAAAGTGATTTTATGCCAATGATGCTAGGAACTGTAGACAGAAGACACAGATTAAAGAACTCCATAAAGGGTCGGGGTCAAAAAGAAACCTCACTTAAAACAAGCATTGAGTCGAAGGTAGTTTGGTAACTTAGTGAGATCATGGTTTACTAGTTTAGATCACTTTTTCCTATTCTTCCATGAAAACTTCTACCAGTGCCATTTTTCTACACGTTATCAACATCCAAAGCAAAGTCGTCTAAGCAACATCTCCCCTTGACATTAAGCCCATTTCCTACATACAATACAAATTAAGACTAAAACGAATCCCATTTGGAATTTGGGACTTCTTCTGAGGACTTTTTTTAGCTTCTAACTAATAATGCATTATTACACTTTTCAAATTCAAATTCTTGGAGCTTGAAAATGTTTGTCCATTAGTACTAACAGTGTTATTATCTTGTCTATATATAAGCACCATATAGTCGTTGGATGGGAATAAAGAAATAGATAAGTCACCTGAGGCTAGGGGTGGGGGTTGGGTAATGAGTCGCGTGTTCCCTTCAATGTATCAAAAAAGAGAAATATATAACATTTGTATGTCTTCGTCCCATCCTAAATGCAGCATGCAGACGTTGAACACAGAAATTATATTTGTAAGAACTGAGATGCGTCTTTTGACTGGGCAAACCCAAAATAAAAGGGTATGTGTAATAAGCTAATATATAATTATTGGTTAACACAAGCAGCTCCCCTGAATCTGAAGGTTTGAGGAGGATCAAGCACGAGTCTCAAGCACTACAAAACAACTCCTCATGTCATGTTACAGAGAACTAAATTCACGCCAAATACTCGAGACTTATTTTTTTCCTGGGATAGAACGTAACAAAGAATAATGCAAGCATATAGGAGAAACAGTACTAAGCGATGCATATAGGGAAAGAGTATAAAACGTTCATGTAAAAGGAGGCTTAGAACGTTAATAATGGAGTAGGAAAACATCACTGGTCATGCAAATTGATTATTGATAATGATAACTAAGAGACGAATAGGGCCAATAAATAACCATTTAATGACGTTGCCATATATGTGTAGTTGGTATCAACATTAATGTGGGAAATTGATGGGTGCAGCAATTTTAACTATTTAATAATATTGAGTATTCAACTATCCTAAATTGTCTTGCTTTGCCAACTATTTGAACTTAACTCCAAAACTGTAAATGTTGTTTAACTAACTAATATACTGAGGCCTTTGTCTCTTTTAAGCAAGGTAATGGGTGTTCTGGTCGTTTAAACCTAATTAAAAGGATTGAATGTTGGGTGAATAGTGGCCTTCGGATATAAGGCCCAAGCTTCAGCATGTTACTGATTCATTAACATTATGGGCTTGCATAATCCAGAATCATCCTTTTCCTTTATTATTTAATTAAACGTCGGGGAGGTTATAAATATATTTAGTTGACCACGAATTAATCACATGTTAAAGAATACGCTGAAATAAGCCAAATTAATGAAAACGAATTTGGTCTTGTGTGCTTTGCCTACAATGCTTGTTAGCTAGGTTCGCGATTTCAATTCTACGCTTGCATTCAATGTACTCATAAAAGCCTAAACATCATTCACTACAATACAATGTCACATAACTCATGCTTAATTAATGATATAATAGTTTAAATATAGGGTATCGCTTTTTATTTAGTTTGAGCGTGTGAATAACATTTATAGATAATCTTCTTCTTTTTTGCCATTTTATTTGATGTAATAAAAGATAAAAAAATATATCAAAATATATGGATGTACGAATAAATTCTGAATTTTGAAAAGATCCGATACCAAGTGACAGTGCACTAGCTGGTCGGTGTGAATGAGAAATTGTGAAGTGGGAATGCCACATCGTAGAATAGCAACATCTTTCTTATTACAGTACAAACCACACAAAAATAATAGTGTATGGAGAGAGAGAGCTTTCGCAGCTAAGAGAAACAAATTTAAGGACCAACGATGATGAAGGACTTTAAGTGGGAGGAGTAGCTAGGAGCAAACTCAAATTTTAATTGAAGTAGGGGCGGAATCGAAGCGAAGAAATTGTGAGTTCATGCCACGACGATCTATATGGAAGTGCAGTATTCACTACAACGAAAACAACTTAAAAGTCAAATATTATCATGTCACAAAGAAAGACATCCTCTTGAAATTATGTCTAGCTGCCAAAGAAGTATCAAAGTCAAATAGGGATTTTCCTAGTGAAACAAATTCAATTGATCATCTATCACTTAATTTCTATATCGGTTCTATATTATCCATCTATCCCAACGTCCAATAATTTATCGTCTGATCAAGCAATCTAATCAATGAAATTTTTTGGGAAAAACGTATTCTTCTTTTTACTCTAATATTTGCTTTTAATTATAATTTTTTTATAATATATTAATTATATATTATAATTGACTTTCTAATTTATTTGTTTCATTATACTTTTTTTTCTACCGTTTAAATTATATACTAATTTTAATAATAATTATAGAAAAGTATCAAAATAACCTTTCATTTATTTGATCTTATTTATACTTCTTTTTATAATAATGATATTTTGATAATGTCATATAGCTACTATCAAAGTTAATATCTACTATAAAATAAAATGTAATATTTAATTTAGAGAGTCAATTATGAAAAATTAATTATTTTAAAAAATTAAAATTAAAATAAAAAATCTGAATAAAAAATGTAATTTTTTTTTATTTTACAAGTGGTAATGTAAAAGGAGGAGAAAATATCATATACAAAATATATTGTCAGAGTTTAGTGCTTTTGGTGAAAAAGCTTCAAGAATGATCCTTAAAGGCAAGAATAGTCATCGCAAGTGAACAAAGAAAAAGCCTGGATTAAGGAGAGAGTCTCTTTACCTTATATAACTATTTAATTCTTGTCAAGATAATTTGAATGTACAGCAAAATCTTAGAAAATAATTCTTCTGGAAACTTTAGCTTCAATTTGTCATCATAAAAAAAGGAAGATAGTTAGCCCCAAGGATTCAAAAGAACATTTTATTATGTTTTGATGATAACAAATTTATTTGAAGTTAAGTTTGGTAATGTTTTTAATTTACTTGAATTTTTAAATATGATACTTTATATTGAATTAAATTATGATTATAAAGATTATAGCAATAGTCTTTATGTTTTTATGATATATTATTTTTTGAATAATTGCTAGATTAAAGAGATTAAATAAATGGAGCATCTGAAATAAATTAAATAGGAAGGTATTCTGAGTTATAATTAAAATATATCACTTATTACAATTAGATCTTTTTCAACGTTTTAGATTAAAGCGAGAAATTAAATGGAGATATGATGAAGAAAAAAAAAGTCAAAAGCGTAGCCTCAAATCCTTCTCTAACGACTAAAAACTAATGGTTATGAGCAAATTAAAGTGCATTAGTTATTTGAAATGTTGGGGAGCTCAAATAAGTTTGAAGAAAATGAGTCACTAACATATAAAGTGAGTCGATTACAATTGGACAGTTTTTAACATTCAAATTAGAATTAAATCAGCTTCACTCCACATTTTAAAGAGTATATATACTATGCAATTGTCATGAGAACAACAAAAATATATAAAGAGAATAATTTAAAGACTCAAAGATACACAACTTGCAAGAGAAAACTCTCTTGTTTAGTGAAAATATTACTACATTTTTTGAACTTTATCTAGAATATCCACTCTATTTTGGAGAGGTTTGTATCACCCTATGTATGACTTCTTTCCTAACATTCTTGTAAGTATAAAAGTTCTTATGAGCAAGATAAAACCAATTTGTATAGTGTTTTTGGCGACCATGGAAAAATAATAACGTTTGTGACGAGCGTGTGAAAAATTTATTTATTTTTTATAATCGAGTAAAAATAAATTTTGATAATGAAAAAATCCTTTAAAAATAAGAAGATTTGACGTAGATTTATTTTCAACTGAACCAAAAATAAATATTTATATATGTTCTCCTCTTCTACCTGAACTCTTTTATTTTTTGCATTTTTTAGGTGCTATCATTTTGTGAGCTCAAGTTTTGTTATTTGGTTCTAATTTTTCTTTTTTCTTTTTTAAAAAAAGAGTTTATTTTTTATTCACTCTCTTTTTTTTTTTACATAAAAAATGTAATTTATCTTTTTATTTTCTTATTAATTTAAAATTAAAGAAAAAATTGTTAAAAATATTGCCTCAATAAAATAATCGGAATTTCGAGAAGACTGGCGTACGTGTAGCTAGCAGCCGCATCTGAATTCTTATGAATGCTTTTTGACCTTTTCTTAATATTTCCTTTTGAATTTAAGGCATTTTCATCTAGAAATTTGTCTGCCTGTCTTATTAAACCTACTCCTTAATCACAAAGCATTAGAAATTAAACTTGGCTTTTAGCTTTCACGTCGGTTCATTCAACAAATTCTCCTTTTTATATATAAAGTGCCATCGTAGTCATATAGATAGATCAAACTACTCGTTTTTCTGTCTAGAAAGCCGTGTTAGCCAATTCATCGATCAATGAATTCGTTGAATCTCAAACGTCATCGCTTTCATAGGCCAATCTACCTTCTTTTTTTGTTTTGTTTGGCCAATGCCAAACTACCTTCCTCGCTGGCGAGAAAACCAGGAGGTGTACATCTAAATTTTCATATAAATAAATCACAATATATATATATATATATATATGTTGAAAATAATATTTTCAAGTATTATATTTTTTCTTCTTAAAAGAGTTAGATATTTTTAGCTGAGAGAGGAAAAATTGAACTTACATGTCCACCCTTGCTTACCTTAGCAAAAGATCTAGCTTTAAATTCTTACTTATGTACGTCGTTTATGTTTTTATTTAGCGTTAAATGAACTACGAGTCATATATATATTAAACTCCATTATTTAGTTAATTTATGAAATCTTAATTTGATTGATTCACTCAAAAAGGAATTTTTTTAGTCGATATTAAATTAACTAAAGGGTCATTAACTTTTCATTAATGGTGATTCACTGTATACTTTTTTTATAACAATTTTAAAAAGTCCTATATAAGAATATTAGTTAAGTAGATTATATTGAAGTTAATATTCTGATTTTTGTTTCATTTTGAATTAATTATAAATTGAAATATTTAAAATGTATGTTAGTTATTTAATTAATTTTTACATTTAAATTTTTTAATATATTTGACCAATCACATTAACATTATGTAATTTACCTATGCATTTATTTTCGTGACCATGACCTTAGATTAATGGTTATCATAACCAAAAGAAACAATGAACTTATTAAAAATAAAGCTTTTTAAGAAGTTTTTAATATAATAACATATAATTTGAGACATAATCTTGATTTTAGAATTAGTAATTCATTAAAATTAATTGAAAAATAATTCAACTAAATAGCTTATCACAGCTAATTAGTTAAGTAACTTTTAAAAGTGCAAAAAGGAAAAAAAAAAAAATTGGGACGTGATGATCCACTTTCTCCAAATTGGGACTAATGATGACTTACATAATGCCCACGATTAAATGCGTTTTAATAATTATAATAATTGGAAGAAAGACTTATGGGACAGAGAGTAAACGATAAGCTAAATAAGAATAAAGAAAATGGCTTATTTATAATTTTAGTTATTCTTTTCTCACCTCTGCTGGCTTTCAATGGGGTTCCTCATCAATTAAGTAAAAACTAAAGGAGATCAAGTTCATTGGCAGCGACTAAAATATTTGAAAGAAAAAAGGTGAAACAAAAACAAGACATAGCTTCTTAGATTATTAAATACATGACATTTGAAAAACGTGCCTTTTGGACAAACCAAAAACTAGCAACTAGACCACCTCTTATGCTGAAGTCTCGCAGAAGCAACAAAGAAAACCCCTTCCATCTTGGTTTTTCATAATTGGTGTTGTAGTATATTTTTTTTAGTTCTTTTTATTTATTAAAAATACTTCAATTAGAATAACGTTATTGATATAATTTATTTATAAAAATAATTTGCTTTTATTTTAATTAAATTAATGTCATATTTTAATTATTTTAAAAGATTTTAAAATAATTTTTTTGTTAAAAATATATATTAATTTAATTTTTTGACTGAATAACATTTGCTATTGTCTCTATTTAATTATTTAATTTTCAATGATAATATAATATTAATTAAATTAAATTAAAAATTAAAAATATATAATTAAAATAAAAATAAATAAATTATTTTAAATTAAATGCACTAAAAATATTGAGCCAAAAAATGCACTAAAATATAATTGAGCTTAAACATTTTTATAAAAAAGAAGAAACAAAAGTGTTACTGCACTAGAAATAAAAATAGCTATACATATTTTAATTAGTAAAAATTAAAAAATTTCGTTTATAAAGTACAAGTTTAATATCAACATTTCTTTTTGGTGAGTGATCTTTAAATATTATTGCAAACTCTCTAATCATTTATATATGTTCGAAATAAAATAGTATCTTTTTTATTTTAATTTTTTTAATAAAAAAACAAGTGGACCGTGATCGAAAAAAGAGAAATGAAAAGGGCCAAAGTCATGTAGGGCCGATTTCTATTTTAACAATCCAGTGCGGGGAGAAATGACTATGGAAGGCCCATGGTTCATGAACGCAAGGTGACATCCCCGGTCGAACCTGGAATGACCAGGGTCACTGTTCACTGTGAACGGAATCATAGTTAACACACACGTGCGTCTAAATTGTTGCAATCGGCGACGATTTATAAGCCGCCGAGTTTAATGGATCTAGCTTATTCAAAGTTCAACAACGCATCCACTGACCCTGTAACCAGTAATTAGCACCGTCCCTCACGCTCTTGCCGATGACCCGATTATTTCATACTCAGGATTCGAATAGGAGCTCGGATCCTGGGGTTCCCCTTCAGAATCTCTCGATGGTTAGAGTGAGAATGGATTCTCTGCAACGCTTCCTATCCGAATCTATAAACAGCAACGCTTTCGTCAGCAAGGATCAGATGGATATGGTATCCAACGAGATCGTCTCTGCCGTTCACCAGATTATCATCAACGGCGCCGCTCTTGTCTCCTACTCGCAGAATTTGACGGCGGCCGGCGAATCTCTATTACCCCTCGCCGGAGAGTTACCTGAGCCTCCGGATATGGTATCTTCGAAGAAGCCACGTTTGGGTTGTTCGGGTACCGAGAAGGGTAATTTGAAAGTTGAGATTTTGGACGACGAGGAGGTGAAAGATGATGGCGAAGATTGTGAAATCGTGGAGCTTGACGCCATGGAATTGCTAGCGGAGCACGTTCATTTCTGTGAAATTTGCGGGAAAGGATTCAGGCGTGATGCGAATTTGCGTATGCACATGCGGGCACATGGAAATCAATTCAAAACCCCAGAAGCGTTGGCGAAACCCTGTGATAAATTGGACAGCGCACGTCATAGAGCGACTCGGTTTTCTTGCCCATTCGAAGGTTGCAATCGGAATAAGCAGCACAAGAAATTCCGGCCGCTAAAGTCGATTGTTTGCGTGAAGAACCACTTCAAAAGAAGCCACTGTCCAAAAATGTATTCCTGTAATCGATGCCACAAGAAGAATTTCTCTGTGCTTTCGGACTTGAAGAGCCATCTGAAGCATTGCGGGGAGTCAAAGTGGAAGTGCTCGTGTGGAACCACCTTTTCGAGGAAGGATAAATTGTTTGGGCACATAACGCTGTTTGATGGGCATATGCCAGCCCTTGCAGTAGATGAAGAGGATAAGGGGAAGCAAGTTGTGGCGATGGAGATGGAGGAGGAATATGAGGATAGAATGTTGAAGGAAGGGGAATTGGGGGCTAGTAGTTTGGATAATGAGTTGCCGGAAGGATTCTTTGACGATTTAGATGGTTTTGGCTCAATTGACAACTACTGTTTAGAGGAAGCCCTGGGCTTTCCTAATAATGTAACTTATGGAAAACTTGCCTAAATTTTGAAGGTGTTGCAGGTATATCTCGTAGTTATATTTATGTATTATTTGTTCAGAGCATAGAAAGTGTTGGACTTGTAATGTTGATAACCGTTTTCTTTCTCATACTCTGTTTACGTAATAATATAAGTTTTCTGAATTGATATTCTAAGTTGCAGAGTTGTTGTTGGTGACAACATTATATTTAACTTTCTGTGGATCCTATTCAGCTTAATTTGATGTTAGGAACCCGAGTTTGCATCACTACCTCCATCATACATTCCTTCCATCTGTTCAAGGCTGACGTCATTTCTCATATGATTCATCAGTATAATCAACCGAGAATGGTAAAGAAAATGAAATTCAATGGATGCTCACGAGTATTAATACCTCTGTTTTGAACAATCCTAGAGTATGTGTGGTGCTTTCATACCTTGTTTGATTTTTATTCTCCCACGTGAATGAATGTATCGAGAACAAAAGCCTGTCTTCTTAATTACTTATGAGACGCTTCTCATCTATATAAACTGTCATGAAGACAATTGCACAACCAAAACAGTTAAACATCTTTCAGTAATCTGAGACAGTATTTTGAATAATCGTAGGGTTTGGTTTGTGGTCATAAGATTTTGTTCCTAGTGAACATCAGCAGCGACAATGTTGGTTTCCCTGGAAGTTTTGGCAATGGCAGGCGCAAGTGATTGTGCCGAATGTGCCCTGGATATCCAAGAATGGGAACGCAAAGATCTGAAGGGGACCCCACCTCCACATTTACTAGCTGAAGAAGAGATCGACAGTGAAGAACATTTTGTCAGCTTCACCAGCCAGCGAGAAAAGCTGGATACAACTATGGAAACGAGGACGCCAGAATGCCGGAGCTTCTTAGAAATGTTGGTGAGAGCACTCGTAACATTATGTATGAGTTATGACTGTGAGTTGGATGAGCAGAAGAGGTTCATGTCCTAGGCAGCAGCCCTTGAATAATTATGCTGCTCCTCATATTTTTCCAAAATTACAATTCCTGGGGCAACCCCTTACCGCCCCAAGAACAATTGTATCCAGTTCAAATTTGAAACTACTGTTCTTTTTTTTGTTAAATTAAAAATAGTCGAATTTGATTCGTTATATATGGAGCTGTATTACTTGATGAGAAAAAGATTGACCTAGTTTTGTAAAATGGAAAGCGAGTGCGCATCAACGTCTTTTTTGTCTGTTTTTCCTGAGAGAAAATCCATATTATTTATGATAAATGGAAAAAACACCATACAAAATAATATAACGACAGCAATATACTCAAAGAACACTTTCAACTTACAAGAACACCACAATTAAAGAAGTTGAAAGGCAAACAAAAATTATAGAATTAATTACTTCCTGAAATGCTAGAATGACTTTGATTGAATTCTTTGGCAACCAATGCACTCTGCAAGATCTGATGAGGAAACTGCTATGCTGGAAAACAACCTCATTACGGCACCTCCAAATTGTCCAAATTAGAGTAGCTGCAAGTTCAAGCACATCACCAACTCCATATACAGAATTAGCAAGCTGAACCAAAAAGAACCACCATTGAAATACTGAACCATGAGGCAGATCTACTTGCAGACAACATCAAACGCGATAAAACTCCAGACAAGACTGGCTACCGTACAACTGACGAACAAATGTTATGAAGTGATCTTCACATGCAAATTCATTCACGAATTCATTCATGTTCTTTCTTAATTAATTACTAAGACTGGCAGATAAAATTTCTGTAGACGACATGTGATTGTCTTAAAAGTCTCCTTCTGGCTGTATTATGTCACGGTTTATATGTTTCCGCAAGAGATTTTTTTTTTTCAAACTTCTAAAGGGGTTTACTTGGATTAGCTAATCTCAAAGGCGGAACTGTTAAAAATAAAGTTCTAAATAGATAGAATGATGTAAAATAATTCGACCTTTTGTTATTAATTTATCATAAAATAAAACATTAAATTTTGACTACAAGTCTATGTAAATGTAATTAAATTACACTTTTTAAATAAAACTCAAATACGAGTATTGGTACAGTATAAGAGATGAGGAAAAACTATAATCCTTAATTAAATTGAAATTTTAAAATTTAATTATATCATTAAATATACCAAAAATAAGAAAAATTTTAATGATACGTAAATGCAATCAGTACTAATATTTTAATCCAACTGACATAAATAAATCTTAAATGATAATTACATATAACACTGGATTTTAAAATAAATAAGTTATATTTTATTTTGATCCAGCTAGCAAGATTTGAATTGTTATATTTCAATTTAACTTCGTACTCAGGCTATTAGTTCTCATTTTCCTCCTCATGGTTAATTTTCTCCTTCCAGGCCAACAATGACATCATCATGCTAAACTCCAAGATCCTCGCGCTCTTAAACTTGTCGGTTTAAGTTTAACTGACACATCCGTTTAAAAAGGTTTCTTCTTCTTTTTCTCGCTCTGACTGAATGTCTAATTTTGTTTAGTATTTGCAGCACGGAGATTGGAGATATAATATTTAAGCAATAAAATCTGCTCTTTTAAGGTTAGTGCTCTTTCCCCCACACACGTGATTTTGACATCAAATCTGATAATTAGCATAAGTACTTGCCACTTTAATTTGAACTTCACATGAACCCAATCACTACATCATCTTCGAAAACACTTCATCGTGGATTGTTCAAATTTCAGATCTCTAGTCAATAGTCTGACATTCTTTCTTTTTCTTTCTTTCCTCTATACGGTGCACGTGTATATTATATATGTTTGAGTTTTACCCATTGTCTTAGGTAAGACAATTCGCACTGGTATCTTAGTTTTGGTCTTATAACACATCGATATTCGTACGTATTAATTTAGTTCTAAATGTGGTCAGAGATTTGCCGAAGCCAATCGAGAATTTGAGGGTTTTTGGTTTTTTTGCATGAAAAGCCCGTGCATTCTTCCCTTCCCCTTTCACAGCAGCCTAGAAATTATATAATGCAGGCACTTTGTGAGCGTATAGCGAAGTCGACTGAAGCTTTAGCAATGGCTGGCGCTTATTATGCGTTGGAGCAGAGTTTTGAACAGCCACCACCACATTTACTGGTTGAGCCCGAGCCTCTGCAAGAATTGATGAGACCTCGGGTTCACAGAGTTTACCCCTCTAGATTGAGCTCCGACGACGCCATGGAATGGGCGAAGCTGAAGATAAGGGAATGGGCAAAAACTGTTGCTTCAAACAATCAAAGGAAAGCTAATTCCATTGTTGAAGAGATGGCTGCTATAGTGGATAATCATGTAAACTAGTGACGAAAATGAGGCTACCCCCGGCCCCCACCCTTTTCCATTTTTTGGGTTATTCTTTGTTTATTCCTTTTTGCCATATCTGATTACATGTGAGAAGTTGATGTTGATATATTTTAAAAAAAATGGGAGTGATTGTTTATTTATTTATATTTATATCTTCTAAATTTTGAATGTATATATATAGACACAAACTAAGTTCAGTACTTAAAATTTTAAAACTACCGCTAATGTAATTTAAAATTTCAAAATAATCACAATTTAACAATTATTACATTTTATCTTTTAAAAAAAATTAAAAAATTACACATTTTTAAAAAGTGAAAGAGAGTACATTCCAAAAGACCAATCTAGTAAATGGAAGAATTTCATGATTTAAATACTACCCTAAATATCAATGATTATTCAATATAAACATATCATTACTACTTCCTTTTTATTCTATCAACACGGTGGTAGTCTTAATTTTGTTAGATGGCTTCAATCATCGATCAATATTTTATACAGTATTTTTTAATGGCCTAAATCCAATTTATAGATAGTCATTTCATAACTTAATTTTCAGTGAAAACAACAATGATATTTGTAAAAAAAAATACATTCCAAAAAACTAATCTATTGAGTAAAAAAATCTCATTACTTAAACACCATCTTTTTATCGAATATGAGATACATCTTACGCTCGTTATTAAATATGATTCCTCATTGGTAAGGCTTTAATGGAAGACCATACTGGCTCCGGTCAGGTCAACACATGAAACATTTTAACTCCTAGGCATATTATGTCAACTTTAAACCCAATAATTGAATACAACCTAAAATTAACTTCTTGGTGACTCAAATATACGGAAAAAGAAAATCTCATACTAACCCACTTTTTACTATCTTAGATCATACAGATGTAATGCTTTCTTTTTACGGAGGTTTTATTTTTTTTAATTTAAATATTTATCGTAATATTTTTATTTATCGATAATCATAATTAGTCACAATTTTCAACACACACATATTTTATATTTTACAAAATAAATCTCAAAAACTTATTTTTATTTAGGGTTTAGTTGTTTTATAGATTATAAAGTCAACAGATAAAAATTAAAAATTAAAAAAATAAAGATGAGATCATATTTATTGTAAAATTTCTAATGTCTAAACATTGTATTTTTTATAAGTTTAGATAATTTTTTTTATCATGACTCAAATTTTGAGAATAGAATTAAATCAAAAAAATTTTAATATAATATCAAACTCTGTTTTAATTTTCAACGTGGTCTACCCACGTATCTTCATTCTCGACAGTTCTTAATAACGCACAAATATACATTCCTGTCGTGCTATAATTGAATAAGAATACGAGCATCGTTACTCTTCAAACTTGTAGAGTTGTAGTGTACATCTTTGGTTTGCAGACTCAATGCAATGAATTTCTATGACCAAGTGATGATTCCGTTATTATCTCTCTCTTTTTGTTATAGTAATAATTATTATTAATGAGTTAATTAACTCAATAGTATTAAAGTAATTTCTTTTTTCATTTAAAGAAGAAGAGCAAAGAGCGTACGGTGGAAGAAAAACTTGCATTCTTGTGTTTAGTATGCCATTGGTTATCAGAATAGCTGAGGTCAAATGGACCTGTCAACGTTTAGGACCGTTGAATCAATCGAGCACGATGTTATTTCCAAATTGGTCACATTTTCAATTAGGATCCCAATGTGAAATTTTGCATTGGTGATATATAGTCACGGGCATTTTAACTTGCTGAGAAAGAACGCCTTCTGTGCAAGTAAGCAAGCATCAGATATGTTAAGACGTAGTTGCTGACACAAGTTGACCATATCACCGCTTGATGACAATCCAAAAAAAAAAAAAAAAAAAATAGAAGAGTTCACAGGTATAATAAGAATAACGATAAGAACTTCGCACATGCAACTTCCGTGAACAGGAGAAGCCTTGGTATATAAATGGATTACAAGCACGCATCACTGTATTTATTTACATACAAGTCTAAAGTCTTGACCAAATACAGAGGCTCCCCAGCATCCCTCCTGATCAAAGGAAGCAATGTCTATTGAAGCTATGGCGATGGCAGGAATGGATTACAAAGAATGTGGCATCAATTTTGAAGAGTGGGAGCGGCCTCCTCTGTATCTGCAGGATCAGCAAAATGTAAGCATTGAATTGGAGAAGAAGGACAATGTGAATGTACAACGGATGAAAGCAAAGCTTCGAGAATGGGCAAAAGCTGTTGCTTCCAACCAACAGACTGTAATTCATGTCACGCTTGTAAAATGTAACCAAACACTCTGAACTGCCCAATAATATGGGTGGCAATTACGGCCATCATCCCCTAAAAGAGGTAACATTTTATGTCACAATTTCACTGTAAAAATCTTTGCAGCTATCAAGAGATGAATTTTTTTTTTTTTTTTTTTAGTTTGGGATTAATTTTAGCAGCGAGTACTTCAAAATCATCCAGAAAAAAAAAAATTTGATTAAAATCTGAGAGCACTTCTGACTGTAAGATAAAAAAAAATTATTTTGTTTTATTTGACACGCTGGCACAAACCTGGGCAAGTTCTGCGATTGATAATCAGGACAAACATAGCCTCAGATTGCTACATGGGAAGTCGGTGGCAATACCCACGGAGCACTCAAGAAACTGATGTCTCCCAAATCTATGTGTAAGTTATTAAATTGAAAGACCATGTATATATGATATATATATATATATATGGAGAAGCTGCTTGGTTATGATATAAGTTATTAAATAGCCTTATCTCCCGCCAGACAACTCAATGGCTTCTTGGTAATGAACTGAATTTTCTCCCCAGTGAAATCTTCTTTGTAGTCTCTCATATTCTTGCCTCCGAGTCACCTCCACATGCTGCCATTCCTCCCACCTTTCAGCCAGCCCTTCTCCTTCTAGCATTCTTACAATCTCTGACATTGCTGGACGGTCCTCTGGCACTGCTTGTGTGCAGAGCAATGCAACTTTTATCATCATTTCAACCTCTTGTATGTTGTAATTTTTATTTAGGTTGTGGTCAACAATAGCATCTAGTCTTTTTTCCCGTTCCAGTTTCTTAACCTATAAAGCACATTACATTTAGAGAAAAGGTAAACCATAATGCATATAAATATAGAAAACATACAACCAATACGTATAAACTGAAAATAGCACAAGACCTTATTTTTTAACATGACAAACACTAGCACCATGAAGGCAAAGGCAAATAATCAAACATCTCTTCACACAAGCTTACTATTCACCTTTTGTTTATTAACATTATCAAGGAAAGAGGTGAGTTGAAGTAAACCATGTATTCTGTAGAAGATGTTCCGGGTTAAGGAGCATGCAGAGGTCCAATTATAAAAATATACTTATAAGGTAATGAAATTTGAGTGAGCTTAGTAAACATTCTGTTAAAGAGAAATAATGACACAATTTTAACAACAGACAACAGTAGATAAGGTGAATGACACATTATTGTCTAAAATAAACTAGCTTAGAAAGTGGAATTCATTAAAGCACCCAAGAGGTTTGCATAAGTTCCAAGCATGTTACGGAAATAAAAACTAAACAAACAACACACAGAGGATCAAACAAGGAAGCCAAGATGTTAAAACAAGGTTGTCTCACATGGTCAAGCAATAGCACATTATCTTCCTCTTCCAAGCGTGAAAAGTCAATTGCCCGTTGGCCTGTAACAAGCTCCAAAAGCATAATCCCATAGCCAAAAACATCAGTTCTTTCTGAAGATTTCCCAGTGGACAAGTATTCAGGAGCTATGTGGCCCATTGTCCCACGAACTTGAGTAGTCACATTAGTTTTTCGAACATCGACTAGCTTTGCCAAACCAAAGTCACCAACAACTGCCTCAAAATCTTCATCTAGTAATACATTAGCTGCCTTCACATCCCGATGGATAATCTTAGGATTGCAATGCTCATGAAGATATTCTAGGCCACGGGCAGTGCCCAAAGACACTCGTTTTCTTGTAGGCCAATCTAAAACAGGTTCCCCAGGTTTAAGTTCTGCATCAGTATTCAAGTAGTCAAATATCACTAGAAAGGATGCCAAACATTACGAGCAGACTTAAGAAAGTTTAGAGAACTAAGCTACCCACATATAATTCAAATCCTACCAGACAAGGATGCATGATTCTTAGGGTTTAAATGGTTCAAATCAATGGTAGTTCATACTTTCAGGATGTAAAGACAGAAAGAATCTGAGTACTTTAAATGGTAGAGGCTTGAATGATGAGGATGGTGCCAGTCATGAAAAATGCATCTTCTAATTCATCTATCACATTCTGTTTCATTCTACAATTGTCTGTTATGAAATAATGAATAGTGCAACAACTCTAATGTTCAAATCATAAAATTATTAAGATTTATCTTTACATTTACATAAAATCTATAATTACTGTCTACTCCCAATTATATTCTCGCAATGTTTAAAATGATTACACAACAAGAAATTACACTGGTGACAGTTCAACTCTCCTACTGGCCCCTCCAGTCTCAGTTCTAAAATATCAAATTTAAAATTTAGTAGACCATCAATGACCACATGCATTGTAATTAAATACCTCGTAGGCAATAGGCAACACTTAAGTTCTGCATGAAGGGATAAACTAAGAGGCGCTCTGTTGGAGTAGTACAAAATCCAATCAGCCGTAAGAGATTCCTGTGAACAGCAACACTTATCATCTCAACTTCCCGCTGAAAAGCTGCATCTCCCCCGGGACTCTCATAATCAGTTAACCTTTTGACAGCAACCTTTGTGTTATCTGCAAGAATACCTTTATAAACCTTCCCAAAGCCTCCCTGTCCTAAAACATTTTTCTCACTGAAGTCTTCTGTAGCTATCTGTAGTTGTCTCCATGCAAATCTTTTTAGTTGACCAAATGCAATCTGCCCATCAACTTCACCTGACAGTACATGATACCACCAAAAACAAGAGATAAAATAAATAGTTTTCATGAGCAAATTTCAAAGAAAGCTGAATTTCATATCAATCTTAACTTTAATTTTATAGTAATATAATATTTCAACTATTTTCCACTAAAATGTGGATAACAATGTCTTATATCATAATGATTCGTACTGAGTTCACACTATTAGATCATCTTGAAAATCAATGCATAAGCAGGTAAACAGATGAATAATTTCAAATGCTACAAGCCTACAAACATAATACATCAATGTCCACGGTTCACTTAAGCAAAGCCAAGCACAGGAACAGTTCATAGAATTAAAAGGGAACCCAAACCTGCCACATCTACGAAAACTTCCCGCTTGTAGCCCTTGTGTCTACCCTTGCACCAGAAGAACAGCAGGCCACCAAGAAAAATAATAATAACTAATGTTACAACAATTCCTACTATAAGGCTAATCTTTGGTTTATGTGGGGAACCTGCCAATCATAGAAACATTGACATTCAGCTTGTCAGAGGGGAGAAGTAGATAACACAATCTCACAAAACTGTATGAAAAAAATATCATAACCAAATAACCTTGATATGTGCTATCAGATGCACAAGCATGATGACTATGCGTGCCACAATTCAACTTGTTTCCTGTAAAACTGCAGTAAGGAAACGGTAAAATATATGTAGAGTGCAATGAAGTAAAGTAATAAGTGTTACTAACAATGACAAACATATCATGCATCCTAAACTCAAATATCCTATTGAAGAACACCATGAATAAAATGGAGCAAGCGTCACACCAAATATAGGGAAGGACAGAGAGTTTCAGATTGGAATATGCCTAAACTTTGGTTTCACTTTGTCATCTTACAATATCAAAAAGCAATTTGTTTATTGTTATCACTCATATTTGCTGCCCTAAATTCTTCATTAAATACACCTCTTGTCATTGAGAACCAACCTTCCTATTAGCGATCTTCAAAAAGAAAAGGAAAAAGATATCTCTAAACCTGCAACTAACAGCTTATGCTTTTAGGATGATTGGTTGCTTAATATGTGGTATAAGAGTCTCTTTGACCAAGTGGTTGAGAATTCAATCCTCAGCACCCCCTTAGCATTTTAAATTAAATTTCAGCAAAAAGTGTTGGTGGGAAAGTACTTCATCCTTGCTTTAGTCTCAAGTGGTTTACACATGAGAGGGCATGTTGCAAGTACTAATAACACCACTTTTGGGCTTAACTAACAGCTTAAGCTTCTAAGATGATCAGTTTCTTATTCTGCTTTCTTCCTCTCCAGCCCAGAGCATAAGAATGAAGACTGACTATTTTACAGTATTATATGCTCAATCCCAAGACTCTCAACAATCCTTGGTGCAACAGCACTACTCCACTACCAGACTTAAAAAATGTATATCTAATAAATCCTGTCTTAGAGGGGAGAAAATTGACCATTTTTATATTCGTTGATTCAAGTAACCTACATCTATGGTAACAAGGGAAACCAACAACAACAACAATAACTAAGTTTTTTTTCATTAGGTGGGGTTGGGGTTGGCTACATAGATCAAACGACACTACAGTGATCTATTATAAATAAGATCAAAAAATAAATTATTAACTATTAAAATTATTTTTAATAGTTTCACCTATTGTTTTTTTTTATAACTAAAATTAGTTTGTCCAAAATGTTGTATATGATGATTCCGCATATTTCAAATGGTAATTGAAGAGCGGAGCTAGAGAAGACTATCAGAATCCTCCACTATTATTGGATTGCTATTAATAATAATTCTTGAAAGAAGTTGTGCATTTGGGTTCTCTGGGGATGTCACCTATTGTACATACAGTCCTAAGGGTTAAGTATAGAAATACATCTTTCAAAGGTGCTTTAAATGCTCAACTTAACAGTAATTTACCGTCCATACTTGTATTTAGGAACTTTGAATAACTGTTCGGGAATTTGACCACTGAGATCATTTGAATCCAGCAGACTGCAAAGAGGAGTTTGAACAATCCATCAAATACTAAATTAACAAGATAGACTTAGAAGTAACCTCCACACTTCCAGAATCAATCTTTTCAAGTGTAACTTGAAGTACCAAATGGAAAAATTAAATTTATGCATTAAAAAATTATTCCACATACATGTTGCTCAAGTCAGGGAGGCTGGCAAGTGATTCAGGAATAGTCCCACTGAGATTGTTTTGACTCAAACTCCTGGTAGCAAGACCAACAATGGACGTGGTTAAACATTATTCAATCAAAACAGATGCTAAGACTCATCATACATCTTTAAAACCTTGGAAACGGATTACAGTACTTACAAGAATTGAAGCTTTTGAAGTTTACCAAGGGAAGATGGTATTTCACCAGTTAATCTGTTGCTTTCCAAATCCAACCTGATCAAGTTAGTCAGATTTCCTAATTCATTTGGTATGTCACCAGTAATGCCATTCCCTTGCAAAGAACTGCATCATAAAGGCATGACATATAAATTTCACTTACCTTGCTTGCTTCTTTGTTGATAGTTAAGAATTAAAAATAAAAATTCCCCAAATTTGAGTTGCAGAAACCAAAGCATGACTGCCATCACACCAAATTAAGCACCTAGCCCAACTGGTTTGCCCCTCTCTCCCTCCCCACAAATAAGAAATTTGCAATATCATTAAGAATGGACTCATAAGCAATGAGAAAGTATGAAGCAAAATCATAGAACTCACCAAAGATCAATAAATAATTTTTAGAATAAAACAAAATTAAACCTGACTGAAAAAAGTAGAGTCCTACACTTCAACAACTTCATGGACTGTAGAAGACATACAAACTTCCAGTTTCAATTTCTCAAATTCACGACTAGAAAGTGCTGCATCAAAGCAACTACAGTTCATCTGATATACAGAAGATGGTATATTCACATGTCATGTAACAAAGCTTAAATCCTAAAATAAGGTAGAAAAACTAACAGATATGCATGCATATGATTTCGCATCATAACACTAGAATGCAACACACCAAGAATGATGAGACCAGCTACTAAAACAGTAAAAGATGAAGAAAGGGGCTGCAAAATAACATAATGAGTCAGCTACCAAGCAACTTAACAACTAATGAGATGAATTTATCACCTAACTTCTATATCATATAAAATAAAGTGGAAATCAAGAAGATTGATAGCCATCTATAATTGACCCAAATTGTGTGAATAGTTCATATTCTAAATACTTACAGAGTTGTAAGACTTTTTAAAGCTCCTATTCTTGGGGTCAGGAATCCTATAAATCCCATAAATGGTAGTTGACTGCAATGAAGTATTTTATATAATTATACAACATGCACAAAGCCAAGATATACAAGTTGGGTATACATAATGCTGCACATCAAATATTTTATAAGAAAAGCAACAATGGAAAATTTCATGAAGAATATCTTACACTTGAACAACACTATAATTTTGGTCACAATAAACATGAGACCAGGTACAAGGGTTAACTTGATCTTCATTCCAGTCAGTAAGCTGATTGGATGAAGCATTCAATGATATCTTCAATGCAAATAGTGCATATCCTTCTCCTGAAAGGAACAGGAACATTATACATGCCTACTAGAGCTACAAGCCCAAAATCACCTCAACTTTCAGAAAATCAGACATGCAGATGTGTTTCTCAGTCAACATTTTCAACTGCAAGCTTATAATAATATGATAAATTAGTATTTGGAAAGATGTGTTTTATACCCCAAAAAATATATTTTTTCGATATAGGTTGATTGCAACTAGGTTAACAAAGAAGAGCCATTTCTAAAAGAGAACATAAAGAGTATGTCCAGGGTCTGATTAAATCATAAGTTTAAAGTAAGGCTATGTTAATGTTCCTTTCTATTTAGAGCAAGGAATGGATAAGTAAATGCCAATCTACAATTATATGATTTCAATCAGTATAATTAAGCACATCTTGCAAACATTTTAATTTTACCTTATTAGATTCCAGTAAAGACACAATCCAAGAGTTCCTTTGTTCCAAATAAGTAAGGTTTATTAAGTATTTGACAAAATAATCATTTATATCAAGCATATATTTAACTTACAGAAAAACTTCCAACTGATTTTACTATAAGATATAATAAAGAGGAAGAATCAGAGCACCACCTGGTCAACGCAACAGACAAAAGAAAAGTTGAAAACCTTTTTGCATTAAGTTGACTTGTTCACCAGAAAGAAATAGAAAGCTAAAGGGATAAGCAAACTTATAACACATTCAACTTCCTAAAAAGAAATAGAAGAATCCAATTGTGGATGAAATCTCAATATTCTACGGTTATGTTGATATCTTTGACTTGCCAGGGATTAGTTACTTACTATTAAAGGAAGCCTTATTAAGGATGCATAAAATATAATATACCATAACCTAACTGTGGGGGAAATCTCAATATTCTATGAAGGTTCAGTTGAAATCTGTAACTTGGCAGGGATAAGTGAATCACTACTAAAGAAATTAAAACAGCAGCTAAACTTTACATAGCATACGTGCTTTCTATATGAGTTGAGTGCCAAATGTACCTTGTGTATCAGGAAATGCAAAAGGACAAAAGCAAGCCACTAGCAAAAGATATAACATGCGGGCCATTTCCACAAGTGTCAATCACTAACACAATGTACATGATAGTCAAGTAACATATGAGCAAACTCCAACTCTGCAGAAACATCAAACCATTAAGCTGTAAAACTTGAATAAAAACAGTAAATTCCATACAATATTAAACAATTTAGAGCAAACTATCCAAGTGAAGATGAAAAGAAATTTATGGTGATATGAGGATGAATTTTATGACCAACCATATATTTGAGCCGTATAAAAGTAGGATGTCTTGTGTGTATGCACGTATGTAAATGTCAATACTGCATCTGTTTACTTCTGTTATTGAATTAAAGAGAGGAACATAACACAATCAAAACAATCACTCAACTGCTCAACAGAGAGTTATTGGTCAAAGCCTATTCAGTATGTCACCAAAAAAAAAAAATCAGTAATTTCAACAACTGTGTAGAGCTAGACGCAACTGCTAGATGTTTAGTTCACTCACTCACTCACTCACTCACTCACTAAGGAAATGAATGGAAATGTTAATACCATTCTATAGCCTATAACTGCTGTCAGCTGGTTCCTCTTAAAAACAAAAATAGAGAGCAGTAAGGTCAAAGCAGTCTCAAGATACAACCAATTGGGTGTTTGTTATTTAGCTGTAGAAGATACAGAAATCATAGCTATCACCAAAGGATGTTTTCTTTTTAACAAACGTAATATCTGAGAAAACGATTGATCACTCGAAGTCCCCTTTGCAGACATGATTACTTATAGCATACTTGTTGTTGAGGTTGAGTAAAACGATTTCACGTTTCAGATAAACTAAAATTGATAAATAAGGCTACTGAAATTTACTAATGAGAAAGGGTATAAAACCGTAACCAGCATCAGTGGCACCATTAGTTGCCAACAAAAATGTGGGAAAAGGAGGAAAGGATCAAATCAAATAGCTGCAGTTCGCTAAATTTACAGACTTTTTGTATGTGGCGATTGTAAGGTAAAAGAGAGAAAAATGTATGTGTATCTGCCCAAACGTTGATTAAAAAAAAACGTTTAGGCAAAAGTAGAATACTGATAAATCGATTCGACAGCACGAGAAGTAGAAAGAACCCACAGCCGGAATCATGTGGAAGAACAGTCACTAGGCCACCACTAGAGTTGCAGCTGCGGAATGAGAAGATCTAAATTAACGATTTTTTGAATGAGTAAAGTTAGTATTTTTCTGGATTAAAAAAAAAGAGAAATAATCGTTGGAAGCAGCAAAAGACGTATCTGTTGAGAGATTGATGAAGAAAATAAAAAATGGTAAAGCAGAAGCAATGAAGAAACCTTGAGAAACGAGAGGAATAATTAGCAGTTTAGCAAGAGAAATTAGAGCTCCCGTTGGTGCTTGACTGCCAAAACAGTGCAACGACAGCAAATCAGAAACAAAATCTTCCGTCCTTTTGCCTCCTTTTTTCTCTATTTACTTCAAATTTTTTCATTTTATTACCTGATGCAGCAGTGTCAATCTGTTACGCTGGGAACTTTGGGAATAAAAAATATCTTAAAAAGAAAGAAACTGGCAATTATTCTTTACACTCTACGTCTACAGTTGTACTGTTTTCGGACAGAGACGAAAAATAGAGACCTCTCACGTCTGAATTCAGAAAGATTCTTGGCTTATCGACTAAACCATTTTAAAGTTAAAAAAAAAGAAAAGATTAAACTCAGTTGTTTAGATGGGTGAAAAGTGGCAAAGTCAAACTGTGGTCGAATCGCCATAAGAGTTGAGAAAAAGCACGGTCAAACTCTGCTTGAAGGAGAATAATTCAGTTAAATATCCAAAATGTCCCAAAATTTTATCTAACAAGTGGTAGGCTCTCTCTTTGTATGTTGTCTAGTAGAGAAATCATACTTTAACAGAGGCCATTGCCTCAGTTGCATTTGTTACTTCTGTTCAAATTGTTGCTAAGGTAGTTCAACACTTCAACTCACTGGATTATCCCAATCTGCCCATCAATTGCTCTGTTAAAATGCAGTAAGGGATATGTTAAGGGAAAACCTATCACTTATCAGATAATTTTTGGAGGCATTTGACCCCAACTTAACCTCTCTTCTAACACCATATATTAACCTCTCTTCTACAAAATATCTTGGCTTTCTTGAAACATATACAAGTATACCTTTTTCAGAATTTTGGCAAACATCAAGTGAATTATTAAATTTAATAATTTCTTAAATAAAACTAATTGCTTGCATGGTTAAATTAACTCGAAGTTTGATCATTAGGAGGAGACTGAGCTTGGATGACTGATTAAGAAGAATGAATGGCTTAAGAACTCACTCCACATCGCAAAATCTTCTGTGACATGGGTTGGTGATTGGTGATTGGTGATTGATAGACCTAAGCATGCATGGGGTCCCCACAGCTCAATAATTTATTGGCAGACAGGCAGTGGAAAATTTGGTAGAGTTAGAATTCTGTACCTTTCAGTCTTCACTCTTTTTCTTGATTCCTTATTATCTACCCTTAAAAACCTTGTTTACAAAATTTGAGTAAGATCACTGTTACATTCCACTTTGTAAACACTAGACTTCCTAAAATTTCTTTAAAATGTGGGAATTATCAGTTCATTAATTCATTTTCGTAGCTTATGACACACCAAGAAATCATTATTCCATTGTAAGTCATGTTCTCTGCTTGGTCGCACTCTCTCGAATCAAGTCAAAACAACAACCATCACAAAATTTATAATGTACCTCTATTTTTCATTAATGTGAGGTGGTTATAATCTCATACTTAATTGCACTTTTTGTTTGTTATTTTTGCTTTGCCCGTAGCACACTTGGTGCGCGGTGTGCGTATAGCTGTGTAAGGTTGGGCCAAAGCTCAGTGAACTTAAAATATAATCCAAGTTAATTACCTCATACTCGTTGCTAGGAATCAGGTTATATATAACTCAATTAATTTTTTTTTAAATATAACTAATTCAATAAAAGAGACTTGATTTTAAAAAAAAAAATTAATAATATGATGTAAATTTGACTTCTCCATGAACATGATGATGGAGAACTATTTTTAACGGTTGATCAAGAGACACGATAGCTAGAAAAGTCTATCTCTGTGCCTCTGTCTCCCACTTTCTCTTCCCATCCCAGTCCTTTTAATTCTTATACTTGAACCGTGTCAAAACTCAAACTGAATATGCTCTTTCCTCATATAGTTATATATACCTGAAAGCTCCATTGCAGTGATACGTTAGCTTGCCCATTTGTTCATGGTAGTTTGGCTTTGCCATTTTGGCTGTGTACATCTGAATTTCATGCATTTATAATAATGGAACTTGCCACATAATTGGCATTGTGGCCTATTTCCCTGTCCACCATTTCTGTCTCTACCACCCTCTACCATTAAATCCTCCTCTATTAACAAAACTAGCATTACCTTTGCCAGGAAAAACATTCGAACCACCTCTGCCAAATTGTGTATTATAATGAAACGCCCCTCCTTTTGAAGCCTGTGTGTGTGAATTTGAGGTAGACAGATTAACATGTGAAACTATATCAAGTTCCTTCTTAGACTTTTCTAATCTCTCTTCTGTAGCCATTAAGGGTGCTTATCTCATTCACAGAATAAGGCTCTAACGTTGAAATAACAGCAGTTATGAAAGAGTCATAATCGTCTGTTAAACCTTGAAAAGTAGCTTCAATATGCTCAGCTTCAGTGAGTGGAGAGCCAGCCGAAGCTAAGGAATTAAAAAATTTCTTCATATTCAGCATAAATTCATTGATTGTGAATCCTCCTTTCATTATTGATCTCAATTGTTGCTTTAATTTCTTGATTTTAGCTCTAGTTTGAGAGGCAAAAAAACACCTCAAGTCTGCTTCATATTTAGTGAGAAGATACAGTATACCATTCTTGTGTTAACAGGCCATCAGTCATCAAAGAGAGAAACCAGGACATCAACAATTGATCCTGTTGCCTCCCATTCTTATATTCTTCGTTTCCTTTTTTAGCAGCTTCATCTTTAGCAGTCAAGAATCTTGCTGGAACAATTCTAGGATCATCTTGCAGATACTTCTCTAGCTTGGATCCACAAATTATTCCTAGGGCTTGTTGTTTCCAAACAAAAAAAATTCTCATCGTCCAGTTTCACAGAACCTGGATTTGAGAATGTCTGCAGTACAAATTTTGCTGGGTTAGTTTCAGAAGAAGAAAAAGAATTCTCCATTGAAGGGAAACCGAACTCTTGATACCATGCATGAGTTTCAAAGCTACAGTATAGCAGAAAAACAAGGAGAAGAATTCTGGGAGAAAAAGAATGATCTCGTCTATATTACAATCGGGTAGCAGTAGGCTATATATAGACAACTCACAAAGATCTTAACAGAAAACTGAGCCCAACCTACAGCAACTACAGTAATTAACTATGCAACTGTGAATTCTGTACATTGTGTGAGGTATCTCTCACACGCCATTGACTGCTTCGTGAGAGACTTTAAAACTACGAAAGATGAAAATTAATTTATTATCCATTAATGGCCTAAAATAACTTTCTAGTACCCTGCTTCTTTAAGGATCTAAAGACAGTAGACTCGATTTTCGATCCTTAATTCATTACTGACCAACTTATACTCGCTTTTCGCCATTTCATAATCGCTTGGGATTTTTTTTTTTTTTTTAAAAAAAGAGCCACAAACATAGGAGAGGACAACATCGATACCATAATTTTCATTCCCATGCTCGTCCAAATTCTGGAGAGATAGATTGAGTAGTCTTGCAACATCTGTCTTGAAAGCTATATATGACCTCAATACAAAATGTCGTGGCTTTAAACCTGCTGCTGCCCACACCTTTTTTTTAGGAAATGGAAAATTAATGGAAATAATTAGTAAATGGTGTTTGTTATCTTTATGACTTTTTTGACTCAGTCTCTGGGAATGAATAAGCATCCTGCATCCTTGTTTCGACCACCTACCCTTCTCACCTTTTAAGAACAATAACAACAAACCAGTGGCTACCTTTTTACTGCATATGCTAATACAAAAACTAACCCGGCATTGGTTAACTAATGCAGGAGTTCGGGCAAGGGCAAAGGCAAAGGTATTACAGCTGGGGTGCATGATAAGGGCCGGCGTTTACCTTTTCTTTTAATTTTTTGTGCAATTTAAGTATATCTTTTGAAAGGAGGAGGAGTTTATTCATTTTTTTTTAATTACAAATTTTATGTGACGTGGGGAAAATGTTTTAAATTCAATTTTAGACTTCAATTAGCTTAAACTAGTTTGGGTAAATTAACAATTTTTATTGAGTACACAAGCCGATGTCGTTTGTGTTTTCCAATAGTCAGGAAAAAAAGGAAAAAGTTAAAAAGGCATGACTTTTGAGTAAGTGGCCTACACGAATGGTGCACATGGGGACTGTCATTTTCAGGGACAGGGGATAAGACACCATGGTAGTTTTTCGTCCATTATTTTGTACTTTGATCGGATTAGGTGGACCTGCCCGTTTGTTGGCTAATTTGTCTTTTTCTCTCTTTTTTCAAAAGAATTTTCATTTAACAACCCGAAATTTATCATGATCTTTGTCTGTAGCAACTATTAATTAATAAAATCAGTTAAATTAAATTAAGTTTAAATTTAAGTGAATTTAATTTTTTATTCTAATAAATTATGTCATTAAAATGCATGAATATATTTTATCTTTGATTGAGTTATTAGCCAATTGAGCAGTCAAATCTTTTAAAACAAATTATTCATTTTGTAATTTCCCTTCAAATGACTTTTATATTTTTTTATTATATAAATTGAGCTAAATTAAAATTTAAATAAATTAAACCCCAAATGGTTGGTTAAAAATCATTTTATTTATAGTTCTACATGTTTGGAACGAGAATTTTTTTTAAAAAAATCTGGCTCATCATTTGAGCATTTTTTTCTGGTGATGTTTGTTTCTTTCTTGAGCCTCCGGGCCCGATGGCTGATGTACTATTGATTGATATCACGCAACAAAATAATCAGGTTTTCATAAAAAATAAAAATAAAAATAGTTCGAACAAGAAGGAAGTACGACAATATCATACACTTTATATATCTGTATATAATGCTCTTCCTTGATTAGTTTTAAAAAAATTATTAATACGACATTTATGGTAAAATTTCCTTCATACAAGATGTTCACCAAAAAATAAACTAATAAAAAAAAGAGAACATACTATTTTAAAAAATTAAAATTTAAGAAAATAATAATTTTTTTTAAATTCAAAACCTCTTAAATATAAAATTTTCAACACTAAAAAATTGAGATGTCTCTCGAATGATAGAGTCAATGCAATTTGTGATCAAGCCATAGAGGAAAAAAATAAGACAGAAATCGCGAAACAAGAGAGTGTGGAGAACTGCGGCAATTGAGAGAAAAGGAAGAAAGAGAGACTCAGGAAACAAAAGCACGAAACAGGAAGGAGGGAAAATTAAGGCAAAGAGCCAAAACAGAGATTCCAATGAAAAACAGAGGAAGAACACGAAGAGAGCTTCGCGTTGAGGCAAAGGACCCGAAGTGAGAAAATAATTCCACAATCCCAGAAATGCAAGGACTCCGGGAGGTATGAATTTGACTTCCGAATTCAACGTAAATTTAACTGTAGTCAAAAAAATTAATAATATCTAAAACAATAATAAAAAATTGTGTCAGATTTTAAGATCCACTGACACAATTATATTTTAATGTATAAATTGACTAAATACTGGCTTTATTTATTTTACTTCGCTTTGTGGGGGCACTCCCTCCTGCCATTTCAATCTTCCGTCTGCAACTCTGATCAAAGAGTCCACATGGCTGGATGTTTCAGCTTCACTGCTTCGCAGGACTGGTGCTATCGTTACTCTTTCTCCAAGGCCGGCCTCAAATCGACAACTACTGATCTGGGTGATGGCACCGTCATGCATTGCTGGGTCCCCAAAACCCATAAGGAATACAAGCCCACTCTCCTCCTCATCCACGGGATCGGAGCTAACGCAATGTGGCAGTGGAAGGATTTCGTTTCCCCACTGACCTACCGATTCAATGTTTATGTCCCGGACTTGCTTTTTTTCGGCGACTCGTACACAACCCGACCCGATAGATCCGAATCCTTCCAAGCCAAGTGCGTAATGAGTCTCATGGAGGCTCATGGGGTCCGAAAAATGAACGTGGTCGGCATAAGCTATGGCGGGTTTGTGGCCTATAGCATGGCAGCGCAATTCCCAGAAAATTTGGAAAAAGTAGTGCTGTGTTGTGCTGGAGTGACCCTGGAAGAGAAAGACATGGCTGAAGGAATGTTTCAGGTGACAAGTGTTGACGAGGCTACAAGTATTTTGCTTCCACAGACGCCGGAAAAGATGAAACAGCTGCTGCAGCTTACGTTCGTGAAGCCTATAAAAGTTCTGCCTACTTGTTTTCTCAATGATTTCATTGATGTAAGTGGTTCTCGTCATTAAGCTTGATTTTCTTCATTCCTCTATCAAATTTTGAGGATGGTTTGCGTTGCTGTACTTGTTTTTCTGATTTTTGGTCTGTGTTGTTTGAATGGTGTCAGAAATTGGTTCCAAATTTACAATTTTTGGGAACTTTGATTTAGTACTTGTATTGAAGATGTACCAAATTGGAGTATAGGACCTTGTTTTACTGTATAGATTTGTCTGATCGGAATTGGATCGCTTTTTAACTTTCAGTCTTATTTATTTCCTCTCTTCAAACGAAATAATAGGAATTGGGATCTGGCGGGTTAACAAGTCTTTGAAGTTTTGGTGCTTGTGCTATTTGGAAGTAGCCCTTGGTACTTATTGTCTTGGTCCGTAAGTTTGCCGAGAAAATAGATTATAGATGCATTACAAGGCACTAACTGTCATATATATAGTTCCTTCTCTCTTCATAGCATAGGCTTCTATGATGCATTGATGCTTGATAATAATATCTAGATATCTTCTATGTCATCCTAGATTTTACCAAACACTGAACTTTGCCTTGATTTCTGGGAAGCAATAGCAAGACAACAAGTCAACAAAAGGACTCGTACAAATATTTACAGTAGATATTGAAAATGTCATCTGTTATTATGGCAAGTGAGTAAAATTGTTCTTCTGTAAAAAGGGAAGAAATGGAGAGGAGGAAGACGGAAGGAATGGGGTAAAAATGGATTTAATGGCAGCAGGGCGATAAGGTTGTTATCAAACCAAATCCTCTCATGAATTTCCTTCTGATTATTGATAACGTTAATCAGTTACATCAAGTGTCATCTGTGAGCCTATATCATTTTAAGACGTAGTTATTTAATATATACAAAATTTGAAGCTTCAATATATGATTTTTTTAGATGATATAGTTTTAATTAATAAATAAATAAAAAATTAGAGTCAGAGAAATAAATTTTAAAAATAATATAAGTAAAAATAAAACAAAATATATAAAATGTAATTAACAATTTATCTATTGACTATTGTGACAACATTTGATCTGTGTAATTGACTCTATTTAATAAAAAATTACTTGGTTGTTATTATTGCTGTTGTTGCCTGTGTAATAGCTCACTATTTATATTATCTCATTTGATCTGCAACATTTAGATTGGAAAAGGTTCATATCTTTTTTCAATTGCTCTTTCAACTGGATATAAGCTGTGAGCCTGTGACTTTGTATATTGTGTATCTGGCGATGTGAATATTACAACCATGACATTGTCCATTCATCAAAACTTGTTGGCAGGTGATGTGCACGGAAAACCGCCAAGAGAGGAAAGAACTAATTCAAGCACTACATAAGGACAGAAAACTGTCTAATCTTCCTAAGATAACTCAGGTTTCTTTTTGGCTCCTGGCTATATCTCTGAGTTACTTTCACCACATTTTTCAGTCTTGCTCTGTAACATCTTAATTCCGCTTATGCAGTCAACCCTTATTATCTGGGGAGAAAAAGACCAGGTATTTCCACTGGAATTAGCGCACAGACTGAAACGGTAATTGTAAACCATTTAAGTTCACTAATCTCATTTTATCTTTGAGAGACTACTATTCTACAATTTAAGCACCTGTACGCGTTATAACTTTCAGACAACTAAATCTATTCCTTATTTAGCTTTCTTTACTTGTATCCTGAGCTTGTGAATAAGGAATACCAAAATGGAAAAACTTTTGAATTATCTTTTGCATTCGCACTCACTTTGTCTGTTTTAACACTTCAATTTCATTCTTTTTGCTGCTGTGTAGCCAATTGGGAGAGAAGGCACAATTGGTGGTACTTAAGAATGCAGGACATGCGATTAATGTGGAGAAGCCCAAGGAGCTGTACAAGAATTTAAAATCCTTCCTCATTGACCCCTCTACTCCAACAAAGCAAGAAAACCACAGCAATGGTCGCAAGAAGGATTAGAAAGGTCGAACATGAGAAATGGAAGAAATCGTCATTGTGAATATAGTTGTTTATCTATTTGTTGATCCCAGATTTATGAACAATAGAGTCATATTTTGTGGTTATTAGCAGGGGAAAAAGAGATGAATATTATCCCTTCTGCCAACTTAAAAGATGTAGATGAACATCAGGGAAAGAAATTGTTGAGATCGTGCATTATAATGAGAAAAGTAGGTTAGGCACAGAATCTGATACCAGGGCAAATATTGTCAAGGAAACAGGGAAAGCCAATTATCCTTTATAATATATATATCATGGGCCGGTGGTTACTCTTACTCCTCAGAACGCTTGTAGTATGTATGTATGGTATGTATAACTAATTTGTCTCGCTGCTGAAATAAACTCTTTTATTTGCATAATTATCTAGAAAATCCCTAGTCCCCAATATCCCAAAGTTGTTTGTGTTGTTTGATCTAACCCTTGTTTGCCCCCTTGCTTGGATGAAACTAAATACTCATTGCCAACCAAACGATACCCGTATGTGTATGGAAATTACATAATCAAAAACCAGAAAATAGTTTCCAGTGACAGTTTCTGGGAAGGGATGAACGGATTCCCTTGCAAAAAATAAAATGACTAGAATGGAAAATCTAGTCCGATCTTCCATTTTATTTGGTCTGATTTGTAATCATATCTTCATGTTTTGATGCAAAACGAAGGTTTATCCCTAGGATGGTTTACTCCCAGAGATTTAAACCGGCAGAGAGAGCAAGAAGAAACAAAAATCCTAATGATTGAGTTTTGATGATCAATAATTGGCGAGGATGTGTTCCATTTGGATAATGCTACATATTCATATCTGCGAAGACTCCAAGTCTACAAGTACAATCCAGAAATGGATGTGCATTATTACCTTTATTCTCTTCTTTTATCTGGCACAACTTTTTGCACAGCAAAAGGTGGTACGGGATTCTCCCCTGATTGTCTTCAGAAGCTCTAAAATTCAGCCCAACACCCCTTCAGCGTCATGACTAGCCACGAAACAATGCCAGCCGAAATTGAACTCCAAACATAACCTGCAATTTTATTCACAAATCACTATAGAAAATTGAAAAAAAAAATTAAATTAACACATTTATAAAGCCGTCATTCAGAAAACGAAGTCACTGTGCTGTATCACAATGTCTGTTCCTTGCTCAAAATCGAAAGGAACATTAACATAGCCTTGCTTTATACTTGATTTAATGAGACCCTAGACATACTCTTTACTTTCTCTCTTGGACAGGTCTCTTCTTTGTCAGCCTAGTTGTAATCAACCTGTACTGAAAAAATATAGTTTTTGGGATATAAAAGTCATCTTTCCAAATACTGGTCTATCGTATTATTATAAACTTGCAATTGAAAATGTTGACTTTTGAAACATATCTGCACGTCTGATTTTCTGGAAGTTGTGGTGAAGTCGGGCTTGTAGCTCTTGTAGGAGTGTATAATGCTTTGGAAACATATTTCCTGTTCATTTCTGGAGAAGGACATGCACTATTTGCATTGAAGATATCATTTAATGCTTTATCCAATCAGCTCATTGACTAGAATGAAGATCAAGTCAAACCTTGTACCTGGTCTCATATTTACTGTGACTAGAATTATAGTGTTGTTCAAGTGTAAGATTTTCTCCGTGCAATTCTCCATTGAATCTTTTCTTATAAATAGTTGATGTGCTGAAAATGTTGACAGTCATCACCTTGACGGATTCTGCAGAATTATGTGTTCCCCAGTTGCATATCTTGGCTTTGTGCATGTTGCATAATTATATAAAACACTTCGTAGCAGTCAACTAGCATTTATGGGATTTAGAGCCCCAAGAATTGGAGCTTCAAAAAGTCTTAAAACTCTGTAAGTATTTAGATTATGAGCTATCCTCACAATCTTGATAAATTATATATGGGTGTAAATCTTCTTAAAGTTCAATTTATTTTATATTATACAGAAACTTGGTTATAAATTCACCTCATTAGTCGTTAAGTTGCTTCTTAGTTGAGTCCTTTTATTATTTTGTAACCCCTTTTTCTAATTTTTACTACTTTAATAGCTGATCTCATCATTCTTGATGCGTTGCATTCTTGTGTTATAATGTGAAATTATATGCCTGCATATCTGTTTTTCTAGCTTATTTTGAGATTTAAGCTTTGTTACATGACATGTGAATATACCATCTTCTGTGTAGTTGTTTTGATTCAACAATTTCTAGTGTTGAATTTGAGAAATTGAAACTGGAAGTATGTAAGTCTTCTATCCATGAAGTTGTGGAGGTTTAGGACTCTACTTTTTTCCGTCGGGTTTAATTTGGCTATTTTCAAACAATTATTTATTGATTTTTGGTGAGTTCTTTGACTTTGCTTCATGCTTTCTCATTGCTCATGAGTCCATTCTTATTCATATTGCAAATTTCCTATTTGTGGGGAGGAAGTCAGGGAGAGGGAAGCAAAACAGTTGGGCTAGGTGCTTAATTCCGTGTGATTGTAGCCATGCTTTGGTTTCTGTCAGGCAAATTTGGGGAATTTTTATTTTTAATTCTTAACCATCAACAAAGAAACAAGCAAGGTTTTTAAGTGAAATTTATATGTAGTGCATTTATGATGCAGTTCTTTGCAAGGGAATGGCGTTACTGGTGACATACCACAAACTTGATAAGGTTGGATTTGGAAAGCAACAGATTAACCAGTGAAATACAATCTTTCCTTGGTAAACCTAAAAAGCTTCAATTCTTGCAAATATTGTGATCTGTTTCTAAGGTTTTAAAGATGTCTGATGAGTCTTAGCATCTGTTTCTGTTGAATAATGTCTAACCATGTCCATTGTTGGTCTTGCTACCGGGATTTTGAATCAAAACAATCTCAGTGGGACTATTCCTAAATCACATGCCAGCCTCCCTAGCTTGATCAACGTGTATGTGAAATATTTTTTAATGCATAAATTAATTTTTCCAATGAGTACTTCGAGTTACACTTGAAAAGATTGATTCTGGAAGTTTGCAGTTTACTTCTTAGTCTATCTTGTTAGTAAGTATATGATGGATTGTTCAAACTCCTCTTTGCAGTCCACTGGATTCAAATGATCTTAGTGGTCAGATTCTAGAACAATTGTTCAGAGTTCCTGAAAACAAGTATGACGGTACAAGGCTATTAAGTTGAGCATTTAAAGCACCTTCAAAAGATGTATTTCTATACTTGACCCTTAGGACTGTACGTGCAAGGGCTGACATGTCCGGAGAACCCAAATACACAACTTCTTTCAACAATTTTCATTAACAACGACCCAATAATAATAGAGGATTCTGGTATTCTTCTTTGGCTCTGCTCTTCAATTACCATTTGAAATATGCGGAATCATCATCTTTGATGTTTTGGACAAACTAATTTTAGTTCCCCTGGTTTGCCTTGTTACCATAGATTTTGGTTACTTGAATAAAAGAATATAAATGTGGTCAATTTTCTCCCATCTAAGACATAGGATTTATCAGATATACACTCCCATGTCTGTTAATGGAGTAGTGCTATTGCACCTAGTATTGTTGGGAGTCTTGGGATTGAGCATATAATATTGTAAAATAGTCAGTCTTCAGTTCCACTCTTAAGCTTTTGGGCTGGAGAGGAAGTTGCAGAATAAGGAATCGATCATCTAAGAATCTTAAGCTGTTAGTTAAGCCCAAAAGTGGTGTTATTAGTACTTGCAACACGCCCTCTCTTGTGTAAACCATTTGAGCATGGATGAAGTACTTGCCCACCAACACTTTTTTGTTGAAATTTAATTTAAAATGTAACGGGGTGCTGAGGATTGAATTCTCAACCACTTGGTCAAGGAGACTCTTATACCATATTAAGAAGCCGATCATCTTGCAGGTCTAGAGATTTTTTTTTTCTTTTTTAAATACCTCTAACAGGAAGGTTGGCCTCAATGACAAGAGGCGTATTTGATAAAGAATTTCGGGCAACAAATAGGAGTGATAACAATAAACAAAATGTTTTTTGATATTGTAAGATGACAAAATGAAATAGAAGTTTAGGAATATTCCAATTTGAAATTCTCTGTCCTTCCCTATATTAGGAGTGACGGGTGCTCGATGTTATTCATGGTGTTCTAAAATAAAATGTTTTCCCTTCTTAGTAACTCTTCTTACTTTACTTCATTGCACTCCACATATATTTTACCGTTTCTTTACTGCAGTTTTACAGGAAATAAGTTGAATTGTGGCCGAATAGTCATCACGCTTGTGCATCTGATAGCACATATCAAGGTTATTTGATTATAATATTTTTTTGATGTTGTTTTGTAAGACTGTGCTATCTACTTATTTAGGTTTAAAGTTGATATTTTTATAATTGGACCTCTGCATGCTCCTTAAGCTGGACCATCTTCTACAGAATACATGATTTGCTTCAACTCACCTCTTTCCTTGATAATGTTCATAAACTAAAGGTGAATAGTAAGCTTGTGTAAAGATGTTTGGTTCTTTGCCTTTGCCTTCACGGTGCTAGTGTTTGTCATGGTAAAAAATAAGGTCTTGTGCTATTGTCATTTTGTCAGTTTATACGTATTGGTTGTATGTTTTCTATAGTTATGTGCTTTATAGTTTCCCTTTTCTCTAAATGTAATGTGCTTCATAGGTTAATAAACTGGAACGGGAAAAAAGACTAGATGGTATTGTTGACCACAAGCTAAATAAAAATTACAACATACAAGAAGGTGAAACGATGATACAAAGTTGCATTACTCTGCACGCAAGCAGTGCCAGAGGACCGTCCAGCAATGTCAGAGATTGTAAGAATGCTAAATGGAGAAGGGCTGGCTGGAAGGTGGGAGGAATGGCAGCATGTGGAAGTGACTCGGAGGCAAGAATATGAGTGACTACTAAGAAGATTTCACAGGGGAGAAAATTCAGTTCATAACCAAGAAGCCATTGAGTTGTCTGGCGGGAGATAAGGTGAATTATAAATTTGAACCAGTTCTGTTTTACTTGATATCTCAATATCTTTTTTGACAAGTTAGCTTGATGAAGATGTAAGTATTATTGTGTTCCAACTGGAAAATTCCGTTGATGTTGCCTGTGGTCAGTCTCTCTCTTCTTTGTTCTTCTTATTCTTGTATATATATTTTGTCACTAATCAATTTTGGGTATAACTTATTTTCTAATGTGAAAATTGTTCTCTATGTAATGATATCCACTGGTTTGATATCTGGGTCCTCTTTTTCTTTCTAAGCATTTTTTTTTGGTCGGGTTTGTTTTGGCGAAGTCTATTGATATGGCAATATTGATGCACAGAAGCAGCTTCTCCATGTTCGATATATCATATGCACATGGTCTTTCAAAGATTTTTACAGTGAACTTGTGACACAAAAATGTTACCTCTTTTAGGGGATGATGGCTGTAATTGCCGCCAATATTATTGGGCGGTTTAGAGTGTTTGGCTACATTTTACATGTGACATGAGTTACAGTCTGTTGGTTGGAAGGAGGGGTGTGGTGCGGTTCGTAAAATAAAGGGTCGGCATCTTAGTGGTTCTTAGCAGGGGAAAAGAAGGTAAAGATTATCCCTTCTGCCAACTTGAAAGATGTAGATGAGCATCAGGGAAAGAAATTGTTGGGATCATGCATTATAATGAGAAAAGTAGGTTAGGCACAGAATCTGATCCCAAGGCAACTATTGTCAAGGAAACAGGGAAAACCAATTATCTTTTAGAATGTATATATCATGGGTGAGTGGTTAATAACTGTTACTCCTCAACATTGTTCAACACTTGATGTATGTATGGTATAGGTAACTAGCTAGTTTGTCTTCCTGCTGTAATCAACTATTTCATTTACATAATTATCTAGAAAATTCTCACTAGCCCTAAGTTGTTTGTGTCTATTAATCTAATCCTTGTTCCCCCTTGCTTGGATGAAACTAAATACTCATTGCCAACCAAGACAACCGTATGTGTATGGAAATTACATTATCAAACTCCAGAAAATAGTTTCCAGGGAAAGAGTTTCTGGGAAGGGATGAACGGATTCCCTTGCAAAACAAAATATAATGAAAATAATGGAAAAACTAGTCTGATCTTCCATTTTATTTGGCTTGATTTGTAATCATATCTTCATTTTTTGATACAAAACGGAAGTTCATTCCTTGGATGGCTTACTTCCAAAGATTTAAACCGGCAGAGAGAGCAAACAAGAAATAGAAATCCAAATGATTGAGCTTTGATGATCAATACTTGGCGAGGCTGTGTTCCATTTGGTTAATGCTACATATTCATAACTACAAACACTCCCAAGTCTACAAATACAATACGGAAATAGATGTGCATTATTACCCTTATTATCTTCTTTTATCTGGCACAACTTTTTTGCACAGCAAAAAGCGCTACGGGCTTCTTCCGCTAAAATTCAGCCCAACACCCCTTCAGCGTCACGACTAGGCACGATAAAAGGCCAGCCAAAATTGAACCCCAAACATAGCCTGCAATTTTAATCACAAATCATTAAAGAAAATTGGGGGAAAAAATTAACACAATTATAAAACCATTACTTTATTCACAAAACGAAGTCATTGTGCTATATCATAATTTTTCGTAACTATCGATTTGGCTTTTCCTCGCCTAAATAAAGCAGGTTCATACTCCACGCACACATATTGGTTCCTACAGTTTCTACCTACACTACACGAATTATACATAATAAAAGTTTATAGCAGAAAAGGTTTGCATTGCAGTTTAAATCGCACTCAAGCATCCGATTCGCATTATTCCAGCGCTTTATATATGTGGGAATCAATAAAGATAAAGAAACGTAAAGAATACACGAAAGAAATAGGAAAAATAAAAAATAAAAAATAAAAACTTACGGGTCGACGAAGGAGAAGAGTCGGAGTCCCAAATGAACTGATCCTGGGATTGATTAGAGCAATCCAAACTGGTGTTGTAGCTGCCTTTACAAACACAAACAAACGAATTTCCGGGAGGAGCATACCCGCATATGCCACCGCTGATCTCACAACTGTTACATTTGCTGCTCACGATGCTGCTATCCAAGCTCCCATAAGAGTACTTCAAGGACACTCCGTAGACCCAGTTGGTGGGGTCAGTTGGGTTGTCCCCCACCGAAACCACGGAAGCATACCCTCCGCACTTGAGCTCCCTTAAGTTCAGTTCTCCCTTACCGTCAAGGTTTGCCGGCAAGTACACACAACAGGTGTTTGCAGGAGGGAAGAGAGGGAGACCAAGCTCCACCACAGCAGGACACGTGTACATCGCAGCACAGAGGTGATCGTAAGAAGAGTCACAGATGGGTGTGCCTTTGATGGTGAGGGAAGAGGTGGGGGGTTCGCAAGATAGGAGGATGAAGGTTGAAGACCCGATTTGGAATGGGCTGGTCCAGTCTAGCCCGAAATTGGGTGAGCTTTGCATGTAGGCGCACGTGGACATGCAGGATGGGGTGATGGTTAAGGTGGAGGTGGTGTAGGATATGGAGGTGATGGGGTATGAGCCAGTGTGAGTTTTGAGGATGAGTTGGTCACTGGTGCCGTTGGATGTGCATGTTATGTAAGGATGGAACAGAGGGGATCCACAGCCATGGCCGGTACCAAAGGGGTACTTTACCTGTATAGAGCCACATGTGTCGCGGCATGCGGCGGCGGCGGCGGCTAGCGTTGGTGTGAATAAGAGAATAATGAGGAAGAGGTTGATCATCGTCAGAGGAGGTGTCATTGGCTTGTCTGGTGATCTGGTTTATTGTATCTCGCTGAGTCTGAGTCTCCGTCTCTATTTTTGAGAAACTCTGGATGAAGAAACGGATGATTGAGCTAGAGGTAGATGTATTATGTATCTTTAATTAAAGGATGATCCATGGTATCCAAAAAAAAAAAAAAAAGGAGTGATCGAATATGTTCCTGCAGTACAAGTGCTAGCGCTCCATTTAATTATGTATTTGTTCATTTTATTGTTTTTGCCCCCTCTCTTTTGTTTGGTGGCATCTAATCATAGTGGCAAAGAGGTGACATCATACACAAATGAAAGACAAGAAAGCCAGAGATATTGAAAAGAAAAAGAAACACAATTTTAGGATTTTTCTGCAGTTGAGAATTGAGATGAAGAACAAAATTTTTCAACAAGATTCGAGATGGGTCTTTAAGCCCTGCCGGATTCATTTTGAATAGTAAGTTTCATAATTTAAAGTGTTTTTTCTAATTTCTTTCTAGGAAAATAAAAATCCGACCTGCCGGATTCGAACCAGCGACCTAAGGATACCAGCAAGGGAAACCCACTACAGTCCTCCGCTCTACCAACTGAGCTAAGGTCGGTTTATGTTATTCAGTTGGATAAAATCTAAACTATTTACTAATGAAAATAATATGGTACACGCAAAGTCACTAGCCAATAAATTTTATATTTTTTTATGACAATTTTTTTTTTTGCTGTTGCCCTATATTCACATTTTTACAGACCCAACCATATGAACTAATTTTAGTTGGCCACAATTAACTATTTTAATCTTTTTAATTTTTTTTTTAATGCAATATTTAGAGAATCGAACTCAAGACCAATATTTAAGGAGTTAGAATTCTTTATCATTCTAACTAATACAATGTTGGTTGAGTTTTGGTTTCTTTAGAGTATTTATAACTGTCCCTAAATTTATACATACACACATGTCAACCAATTAATTATTTATTATTTATTATTACTTGAGATAATTTCAATCTTATTATCAATCATTATTTACTTTCATAACTTCTTTATAGTTTTTCTTGGCAAATATACCCACTCTTTCAATATCATTATTGTTATCTTCTTAACTGTTTAACATTATTTGTTATTTAAACAAAAAAAAATGATAGTCAACAAGTAATTTTTAAAATTAATGAAAATTATTTAAATTTTTGTATAGATGATTATCTTTTTTATAATGAAAATAAAATAACAAGTATATTATTACATTTCACATCGCTAATGATATAAATGTTTATGCTCAATGCACACTATTAATTTTGAAATTAGTAATTTATATAGCAAACACTATTACAATTATAAGTTGAAATTAAATTTAACAAGGTCAAGTGCCAAAAAGAAAAAAACAAGTCCGTAATATTTTTTTGATTTGATAGTTCCTGTATTTCACATCCGGCTTCTCTTAATCGTAGGCCCTTCCTTTAAGCCAAAGCAAGACCATCATAAAATTAACAAGAAATCTGACGGTAGGGAACATCCTAACACAGAAGCCATTAGGGTTCTAGAAACAGCGAATTGCACCTCTGTTTGACAAAATGCTAAGTTCGGAAAAGAAAACTCGACCACCAACTTGTTTCATCCTCCAGCCAGCGAATACAGAATTCCAACAGTGTAACCTCATCCTCCTACTGCTCCGACGCTCTCCTTAGTGCTACACTCTGTACCCTCCTTTCTCTCTCTTTTTCGTCCTTCATTCCTGTCACTCAATCCCTGCCCTTCCCCTCTCTCTACTGTTAGAGAGAGCGAAGCGGCTGAGGTTAAAGGGAAGTCAAGCACCGACAGGTTTGTCTTTGTATCCCAACGTTTTCATTTATAGAAGAAAATTTTGGATTCTTTCAATCTCTTGGTTTCCTAGATTCAACTATTGTCGTTTCTGGTCCAAATTTTCATAGATTAAGAACAAAACGATATAAAAATAAATCTGTTGGTGTGTCTAAAAGTTTAGTTTATATATGCTTTTCCCTGTTTCGTTGGTTTCCATTCTTAGAAATTTATCCTGCTTGTAATTCATCTGTTGGTTCTGTTAGTAATTCCAAAATGCTTTTTACTGCGACCTTTGCTTGTTCCTAATTTGAACTCACCAAACTCTTCCCTGTGCAATATTTTATTTTAACTCTCGTATATTTTAGCAGTCACATTACCGGAACATACAAGAGTGACATTGTTTAAGGTTGTATGGTACCTGGGAATCAGATTCACTCATACAGTTTGTATTTGCTAGTATTTTATCCTTCCAAACTAAAGTAAATGAAAACGCCATTTGAGAAGAACTTCTCTGTATTTGACAAATATGAGTTTTGGGACACAATCTTGGCCTTTGCTTTCACACACACCCTCTCTTCCTGCATATTACTTTCTCATCGGTTGGTTGTCTCTTGTTCAAAAGCTCTATCTCTTCTCTCCCTGGAGCCCCCCTCCCGCCAAAAAAAAAAACACAGACGCGAAAAAAAAGAAGAATTTAAATGGTTTTCTCTTCCAATTGTAATATTTTCTTTGTAATGTTCCTTTTTGTGATGATGATGATGCTTCTCATTTTGATCACTTACTAAGAGAGAGAGAGAGAGAGAGAGAGGAGTTATGATTTAACCTAATGGATACTTAAACCTAGCAATAGCATGACTTCCACATGCCACATGGTAGCACAATGCCACTGGGCTAGTGGCTATAGAAGGCCCATTGTTCATTAGTTTCTTTTTATTATTTTTGAATTTTGTTCCTCCATTTTCTGGTTCTTATGTGCTAAGCTTAGTTTTAAGGTTAACAGTTAATTGTATTTATTGCACATTAAACTATTAATACAAGAGGAGAATATTCAGGAACAGACCTGATATCTGTCTATAACAGAAAATAACTGAGGAGGATAACTCAAGAGGGGAATATATCAACTACATCGTATTTGTTAGTATTAGATTACATTTGTATATTTCAGTCATTTTCTTAAATTGTGAAATCTTACGACCTAATTTGGAGATTTTTTTAAATTATTTCTAGGATTGATATTCTAACAGCCTTGTTTCCAGCTCATTGTTTCATATGGCAGATTAAACTATCTTTCTTCTCTTTAATTTGTGCACTAAAACTATTTTCCTTTTTTCATTGTTTGCATCTATTCAAATGCTATCTTATAATGTGTGGTGCATTAAATTTCAGTCGATAAGTTTTGCGGCTTGCAGGAGTTTATCAATAATACTCATATTGTTTAACATATTCTCTTTCTGAAGATATACTGGATGGCCATTACTCCTTTTGGAAGTACATCTATTGCACAATGGGGAGTTCGTCCTCAAATTTTCGTGTGGTCTTGTATGACAGGCAAGATTGCATCATCTGGATACAAGTGAGTCATATTGCTAAATGTTGTATTTGCAGAATGGAAGTAATAATTTGCATGTGGCTGGGGCTCCTGCTTGTTTGGAGCACTATTGTTATGAATATCTGATACTTGCTATTTGATAGGCCCCTATGGTTATTAGAAGTTATTAGAAGCATATGGGTATGTATAAGGGGTTTAGGCAGCAAGGGACATATGGCAAATTGTAATAAAGGTAGTTAGTTAAGAATTTGGTCAAAGAAAGGGGGACTGGGCAGTGGTAAGAGGGAGGAAAAATCTTATGAGAATTGGGTCATGGGAGGGATCTATTGAAGTGCTAAAGGCTATCTTTCTTGTATTTTCTCTATATTTTCAGTATTAATTTCAATATTTTTCTATTATTTTCTTAGTGAATTTCAAATGGAAATCTAGGTATCCATCAATTTGTATTAGAGCAGTGATGATTTCAAGTGTTGGTTAAGAAGGATGGAAAGAAATATTGTGAAAATGGAGAAGGCTACCATAGAAATGAAAGAGTGTATGCTGGAAATGAGAGAGATTTTGACAGAGATGAAGAAAAAGATGTTGAAAGCAAAGCACGCAAGGGATGACATCAAGTGAACTCTGGATAGGGAAGCAACAAGGCATCGGCAGAGTGGGTGAGTTCTTTTGTGTGAATCTGGCTTGGTGGAGTCAACTCTGAGCAACGTTTTCGTCAACCCGAGCTACAAACTAGAAACACATAACTTTGGGGAACCAAAAGAAGTGACTAATGTTGCATCTTCTGCCACCAAACCGGATGGACAGTATTGTCAACCATTGGAGGCTGAGGTGGCGTGCAATTTAGACCTTGGGTTATGCTCTGAGAGTGATGAGAAGATTAGCCCAATCCATTGATACAATGATGAGTAGTGACAGGGATTGTTAATGGCCAAAGAAGCAAGTCTAGAGGGAGAGAAGGACACCTTTTGGATTTGGGAGTTGGGCCAAAGCAGTGCAAATAACCAAAAATTTGCAGCTTTACTAGTTGGTAAAGGAAAAGAGGATGAAGAATAAGGAGAAGGGAAGGAAAATCAGATTCAAAGGGGAAGAAGCCAGGGGTTCCAACTTTGACCACTCACTTTGAGAGCAAGGTGAAACATCGAAGATGGGGTATTGATAGGCCTCTACAATTATTAGAAGTTATTAGAAGCGGTTATTAGAAGCATATGGGTCTGTTTAGGGGGTTTAGGCAGCAAAAGACACATGGAAAATTGTAATAGAGGTAGTTAGTTAAGAATCTGGTTATAAAAAGGGGGACTGGACAGTGGTGAGGGGGAGGAAAAATCTTATGGGAATTGGGTAATGGGAGGGATTTAGCCTCTTGAAGTGTTAGAGGTGATCTTTTGTGTATTTCTCTATATTTTCAGTATTCTTTTTTACTATTTTATTAGTGAATTTCATAAGGAGATCTAGGTCTCCATAACAAAATTATACCATAAGCTGGGTATAATTTTGTTATTTTGTTGCAGTTGTGAGTAATAGTAGCTTTATTGTTCTGACTTGGAGTCAGAAACTACGGACTGTTTTATATCCTATCTGTCATTAGATATTAACCTTCTGCAATATGTTAATAGATGCATACAATTGTTTCAGTGTAGTTCATTGTGCTGAAATATAATGTCCTTGAGTCATCTTGCTTGCAGTGTTACAAACAGGGTTAGCTTTATGGCTTCCCCAAGTTCAAGTTGTTTTTCTCGGAATTCCTTGCATGCCGTATTTGACACGGTTTCATCTCAAACTTTGCATCGTCACAAGGGGTCAAGGTTGATAGTTAGAGCAGAGACAGTAAGTATCAACTACTCATGTGATTCTAGACAACAATGAGTTCTTTTAGGGTTTTCCTATATGTTTGTGCTTTATGAAAGCATTTCTCTCATTTTAAATTGTATAACTCTCATGAACTATTCCATAGATCAAACTGAATATTACGTCTCAATTTGCAGGATTACTATTCTGTCCTCGGGGTGTCAAGAAATGCTAGTAAACCTGAAATTAAGAGTGGTATTTCTCACTATGGCTCTTTTTTCCAGACTATATGATTATATCTCCATTGTCAAATGTCAGTTTA
The DNA here is from genome assembly GCA_037074535.1 of Gleditsia sinensis. NCBI lineage: Eukaryota > Viridiplantae > Streptophyta > Magnoliopsida > Fabales > Fabaceae > Gleditsia > Gleditsia sinensis. The sequence continues at coordinate 1,242,827 of CM073464.1, read as the reverse complement.
TATGCTTAAATGTGTTGTGTTTGTTTGCTAATAGGTTTCCACTGATTTCATAAATAATCAACATTTTAGTATTGCAGTGGTCTTTACGCCAAGGAAAATAAATTACCATAGTTGGGTCTAGTTTGTTCGCAAATTAATTATTTATCCCCTTTTACTTAAGTCTTGCTACTTCTTTTAATCTTGGGAGTTAAATTTTTTTTCCCAGAGTGCTCCTAAAATATGAAGCATACAAGAGAAGTACTCCAAAGGAATTTAAAAATTCAACTGTGCAAGAATTCTGCCAAAACCTATGCTGGGAACTAAAGTAATTATATCAATCAGATGGTGTTTGACTGATGAAGGTCCATTTGCTGAGTGATCTTTATATAACAAGAACTAATGCTTGTTGGATACAGCTTAACTTTTCGAATGACTGTATTCCTCTTAACACCAAATAATGAAGGGTTGTGGCATCAAAGATATTAAATTTACATTCATTGCAACATCGATGCTTTTGATTTCCTCTTTGGTATTGTATATTTGTAAGTAATGGATATTAACATAGGATCCTGTAGGAAGTGTCTACACGAGTCAAGAAGATTGATTAAATATCCATTTCAGTTCTTTTCTTTGTACTGTTGGGTGCATTTGCAAAGCATGCTTCAAATTAGTGGACAGGAAACATCAATGGTCAAGGTTACTTTTTGATTGGTGACTGTGATTAACTAGAATCTACATAGGATTTTATTGATTATGCATATTCTTTGTGGGTAGTTGCCTGGTTTCATTTTTCTTTGAAAGATTAAATTTCTCTACTTTTAACATTTCAGCTTATCGGAAACTTGCCCGGAATTATCATCCAGATGTGAACAAGTGAGTTTATCTTCTCTTTTGCACTGTACATCATCTACATCCTAAACCCCTCCTTTTCTCTTACTCTTTGGTATTTTTTTTGCTGTTGTCAGCATGAATTGGGTGTCTCAGATTTGGAAATTAGGAATGATATATATGTGACTATCCTTGTTAACTCTCACCCTATCATTTGGCATTACTTAATAATATATTCAGAATGATCAAGGATCTGAAATTTGAAATAAAAACCTTCTATTGTTAATAAAAGATATTTTCTTAACTATATTAGAGTGTTTAGTTGCATATTGCATGGTAATGCTGGTGGTAGAAAGTCAATAGATAGTGGCTTGACTTATTGGACATAGGTGGTGTGACTGATGGGTAAATTGCTTTCATTGCTCTTGTTATTATTGCTTTATAGTAATATTGAAATGAAGGTTATTATACTTTGCATTAACAAAAGCTAGCATGCAAAGAAAACTCGTTTGTTGGAATTTCTGAATCCTTTAGTAAGAATGTTCCCACCTAGTGGGAAAATGTTTAGTTGTTGTTGTTTAGTAAGAATGTTGATTTTTATTCTCCCCTCTCTAAACTGGGAAGCTTTGAATGGCCAAGGATATGCCTTCAATTATGTTCATTTAGTTTGGTTATGGTTTGGAGTCTCTAGATCAAGAACGTCCCTGTTAATTTCAAACTGAGTTTTCTTAATCTTTGTTTTTTTTTTTTTGGTGGTTCAATTATTCATCCTTCTTTTTTGGGGCCAATTGCTGATTCCTTAGATATAGTGAATTTTAGCCTTTTGACTGTCATTAGGATGCTGGATTAATTGAATTCTACTATACCTCTTATAGTGATGGGTCCTCTCCTTGTCCAGCAGCTTCTATGGAAATTGATTTAAATTTTAACGAAAATGGTTTGGATGATGTCTGAGAAATGATACTTAATTTGATCATCTTACTTGAAGGATGAATCTTTCTCACTTTTAACAGTGTTAACTGTTAAGCCTAATGATACTTCTTCGTCTGTGAGCACATGTGCATCCACATCTCCATTTCCTTCCTTGGGTACACTTAACAGATCTAAGTTCATTTACATATGCCTTCTGGAATCATAAATCCCCAATGACTCTCACCATTAATGGATTTTCTTTTTATGACTTTAGTGCTACTGTCTAGGAGTTCTGGCAATCTGAGATCAGCCCTTTAACTGTTTTTCTTAATCTATGTTCTATAGACAATGGAGTTGTAATTTCGTTCCTTTCTGGTCTCTTCATTCTTCCTACTTTGTGCCTTTTAAAAGCCGGAAACCCCACTCCAAATAGCGCTCTGATCATTACCTATTAGATTCCTTGTCAATTAACTTTCAAATCACATGACTTTTGGTGTCTTAAAGTTCCAGCATATATTTTGTCATTTCTGTAAGATCTGCTTTTGAGATGAGAAATGTTTTCAGAAAGTGGTACAAGGTGTTCCAGGCTATGGGAGGCATGCCTGTTTGGATTTCTAAGGAAGATGATTGGTAAAAATGGCTGATGAAAAATGGAATAAGAATATTAATATGGTCAACGGTGATATTGTTGAATTATTTGTAAGCCAAGAATAAGCCATCAATTAAGGCTTCAATTAGTAGGGTTACTCTTTATTGTTTCCTTTTTATTTTAGGCAAGCTTATCATTAGGGACCTCCTTTATTATTATTTCCTTTTATCATTTTATGCATGTGCTTAGAGTTTTCTTTATATACAGCTTTGGCTGTAGTTTTTGGGGAGAGTTTTGAGCATTAATAAGAATTATCAGTTTTCTTTCTCTCTTTCCCCCCTCCCACTAACTGGTCCTACGTCAATGGCTTATGCTGGGATGATTTGTATAGCAGTGTGAAAATTTAATCCATTAGATATTGCTCTTATATTGACTCTGGAAATTTTTAAGTATTCTAAAATATATCCTCCTCCTGGGGTATTGCATGTGAACACCATAAATCCAAAGCAAATTTGGCTTGATTTGATTGACAGTTTTGCTGGTTGCAAAATATCTCTTGCCATTGGAATAATTTGATCAATCGTGCTTGCTGTTAAACTATTGTCATTGTGTGTGCTATTCAATTTTTTGCTGCAGAGAATCTGGAGCAGAAGAGAAATTTAAGGAAATTAGCAATGCATATGAGGTAAAACTACAAATTCATGATAGTTGATTGAACTTTACTAGTCCTTATGCATATCTAATGATAACTGGTCTTCTGTGAATTTAATTGTTTTGCAGGTCTTATCAGATGATGAGAAACGATCTATATATGACAGATACGGAGAGGCTGGGCTTAAAGGTTCCGGAATGGGCATGGGTGTAAGTCACTTCAGATTATAATCGAGATTTTCTTTGTTTCCACATGTTCCTGCTTCTCAAAAAATGGTTTATATCTGTTATGACAGGATTTCAGTAATCCTTTTGATCTGTTTGAGACACTGTTTGAAGGCATGAATCGTGGCATGAACACCAGAGGCTCTTGGAATGGAGCTGTTGATGGTGAAGATGAATATTACAGTCTTGTCTTGAACTTTAAAGAAGCAGTTTTTGGAGTAGAAAAAGAGATAGAGATAAGCCGACTAGAGAGTTGTGGAACTTGCAATGGTTCCGGTGCTAAGCCTGGGACTACGCCATCCAGATGTAGTACCTGTGGAGGTCAAGGCCGGGTTGTCACATCAACAAGGACGCCATTAGGTATTTTCCAGCAGTCAATGACGTGCTCTTCATGTAATGGAACTGGAGAAATTTCGACACCTTGCAACACATGTTCTGGTGATGGTCGAGTGAGGAGAACAAAACGGATAAGCCTGAAAGTCCCAGCTGGCGTGGACTCTGGTAGTCGTTTAAGGGTCCGAAATGAGGGTAATGCAGGAAGACGAGGTGGTTCTCCTGGGGACCTCTTTGTTGTCATTGAAGTTATCCCTGATCCTGTCCTTAAGCGAGATGACACCAACATCTTATACACGTGTAAGGTGTCTTATATTGATGCAATCTTGGGGACAACAATTAAGGTTCCTACTGTAGACGGCATGGTGGATTTAAAAATCCCAGCAGGGACCCAACCCAACACAACACTTGTTATGGCAAGGAAAGGTGTTCCCTTGCTGAATAAAAGCAATATGAGGGGTGATCAATTGGTTCGTGTGCAAGTTGAGATCCCTAAAAGACTGAGCAGTGACGAGAAGAAGCTTCTTGAGGAACTTGCTGATTTAAGCAAAGGCAAGGCTGCGAGCAGTAGGAGATGATATTTTGTGGGATCCTATATGTCCATCTAATGTACTTACAACTCCATAGACATTATTATCCTTTAGAGGATGCAACTTTCATGGCCATGACGCTTATTGAGGAGAATTTGGCCGTTCTTGATATCAGAATCGTTGGAGGGGTGAAAATGTGTTGGGTGTTGTAGGTTTAGTCCTCGTAAACAGAGGCGGAGGTGTAGAGCAGAAGTTAGCGATTACTTTGTTCAATGGAACATATACGCATCTAGTAATTTTTTTTTGGATTGAACTGAGGTGCAATGTCATCTCTATTTTATCTGTGATGTTCTTAGATAATTTTGAATAATATACATACGTTTATCAATACAGAAAGATCTTATTTTCTGTTATTACTATATCCACGCGTCGCAATTTTTAATGTTATACTAGCGGTAATAAACTAATTTGTTTTTTGCATGTGATGCACTGTGACATACCCCGAAGAATGCTATTCTTGTCAAATAAAAAAAAAATGAAAACCAAGGTTAGGAAATTCAAATAATTCCTACGCATTAAAGGGTGGGATGTGTATTATAATCATAAATTATTATTCTTAACTTCTTTAGGAGTTTGCTGGACGAAAAAATGCCCAACTGTTCTGTTTCTCCCTCTCTCTGGGGTTTAAATTCATGGATACCGACCGTAGATGCTGAATTTCAAGCAGCAGTTCCAGGAGTTATTACTGAAGTTCATAGTTTGGAACCATTTGCCGAGCCCTTGGCATCCTTGTTTTGCTCGCATTAGATTCCACAGTAAAAGAGTTAGAATACATACCAATCATTTAACGAGTTACCAAAGATATTTACGTAAGTTGAACTAATAACATTACCAACATCAACTACTCTAAATAATGCATGTGGAAACCACTGCCTGATGGCTATAATTTCTTCCCATTTATAAATGAGTTCATTCCTCGGTTACTTTGAGATAGTGATTTGATGGAATTTCCACTTATGCTTGATGAATTTCATAATCTTGCAGAAATTTTAATGTACTTGGCACATCGTCTAAGACGTGAACTTGCATTGGAGGGCTCTTATCTTGGATGAGTATCAGATTCATCACATTGCTCCTGTTTAGTTGAATTTTTGCTGTGAAGACTTTCTTTCTTCCATTTTCACCAATTAAGAAATAGATTAACTTTGATTCTGTTTGTTGCTGAACCTCCTTCCAATTGGATTGTTGTCGTCCCCTTCTGCTTTACTTGTATTAGAATCTTCATTTTTACAAGTGTTGGTTATCCTTTAATTTTCTTCATTCTCCTTAAGTTTTCCATTGCTGATGGTTTCACACTATTAAAAATCACTTCATTCCTATGGTGATAAGTACACCAGCAACCAATTGTGACTCTTTCAGTATTTCCAATATCTCCGTTATTTGTGGTATTTGAGAATTTCTATATTATCTGTGGTGTTTAAGAATTTCTGTACTGAGAGGTAAGCGTTTCCAACTAGTTGATCATTGAGGGGGGAATGAATGTGAACAATTCTGAAAGGCCAGTCATAACCGAACCCTCTACTCGGATTTCAGGAGCTGAATGAGTCTGTTTCCAGAATGAAGATGCTATAGTTGGGCATTTAAGTTGATCTTCAAGATTATCATATCCATATTTCTTTCTAATGACAGTGCCAAAAAAGAGAAATAGGTTTATGATTGTTTGTAACACTTGACATCATGAACCATGGACATCACCTAAAACTTCTATGATTGAACTGCCAAAGAAAGAATGTGATGCTTAAAGACGTTACAAAAACCCATAAATAATGCGCAAACTACAGGAATATAACTGGAAGTACGATTTCTGGACCAAGAAAAAAAAAAACTAGAAGTATGATTCACGTCTAAGCATATGAAATAGTTTTAGACACTCTTAGGCCCTATTAACCGAGGATTTTTACATGAGTTGGTGTGTTTGATATCATAAAACTATTCCTCAGCAATGAAGAACCTCTTTTATTAACCTATAGAAATCATTAAAAGACGATCCCCCAATATCGGTAGATTCTTCTGCTTCCTGCCTCAACTCTAAAACTTTCTGCTTCACTTCCCTTCCCTTAACTCCCTCTACCATTTCCTTAACAAGCACTGCAATTTCGCCGCGTTTCACATCACAGTTGACCTCCATCCCAATCCTCCAATTTGTACATGCATATCTGCAATTCAGTTGCTTCTCAGCAAAGAAAGGCCAGCAAATGACAGGTACACCTCCACATATAGCTTCAGTTATTGAGTTCCATCCACAATGGGTTAAGAAGAGCCCAACTGATGGATGAGCTAGCACTCTGTCTTGAGGGCACCAACTTGTGATGTATCCCCTCTCCTTAATCTCATCGAAGAACTCTCTAGACAGAATGGCTGATTCGCCCATCACAACATCAGGCCTGATTATCCACAAAAATGGGTGCTTGCTGTTTGCGAGGCCCCAAGCAAATTCTTTCAAGTCATGATCCGTTATGACAGTCCAACTTCCATAATTTACGTACACAACAGAGTTGGGTTCCCATTGATCTAGCCACTTGAGGCACTTTGAGTCTTCTTTCCATAAGCTTGGCCTAAGGGACATAAACTGGCTTTCAGGGACGTGCCTGTATAACAAGGGAAGAGGGCCAATATTGTATATGTTGGGAAAGTTGACCTTGATAGCTTCAAGGACTTCAAGCTCAAACCCTTGAAAAGTGTTAAAGATTATTGCAGTTATCTCAAGCAATTGTGTACTTCTGATCCCATAAAATCGAACATGGTCTCATGGAGATCGGTGGTTCTGATAAAGCTTGGCATGTCTTTGAGTCGAATATTTTTCATCCCTGATATCCATTCTATGGGCTTGTCTAGTGCACTCTCAGTAATGGATTCGTTATCTGAAATAAGAAGAGAAATAGTTGGTAACTAGTGCTAAATCCAAATCCATAATCTCAAAGAAAGAGATGGGTTTTAAAAGGCAACCTTTGAATGGAATAATGCCTCTATTAACAAGTTCACCGAATTGCTGGTACCCCATGAACCCACAAGCAGAGGCAGTCCAAAATTGAGCTTCCGGTATGCCTAATTCCTCGGCAACTTTAATTGCAAAGCCCATGACCCCATCAGAAATTATGCAACTAACAGGAGGCACTTCCGGTGATGAGTTTAGCCTCATCACTAGCTCCTTGAATGGTGCCAAACAATTCTTTCTGGTTGAATCGCACAGAGCCGAAACATCTGGGTTTGAATCATGATCCGATGGAGGCAAACCATCCGGTATGGATTCAAACCGAAAATCCGGTAGGCCCCGAACAAAGCTGGGTCCTAGGGATCGGACTAGGCGTCTATGATTGAAGTGGGTGTTGACAAAAGTTATGTGGAAGCCCCTCCAGTGAAGGATTTCGGCCAGTTGCATAAAAGGGTTTATATGGCCTTGCCCTGGGAAGGGAACACACACTGCATGGGGCTTTCGGGCAGTATGTGAAGATGTCATTTTTCCCCTAATCTCTGAGGCTTAGTGGGTTATTTAGATTCATGGAAAGAAAGCTGAAATGTTAGAAGGTGCAAAATCAATGGGTGCCGGAGCTGCTACAATTGCTTCAGCGGGAGCTGCTGTCGGTATTGTTTCATGATGCCAATCTTCGTTCCATTACTCTTAATCAATCGGTGGAAATGGTTGGTCGTTTCAACGTGTCCTTTTCGAGAAGCCAGCAAGAATGACATCGGAAATTTGAAATATTTAGCTTGGCGTTCTGCAACGTGTCGTACTTGAAGCATGCACAAAGCCAAATAGCCTGCTGGACGCATAGCGCTTGCGGATTGCATCACCATCACTATTTAGAGTCAAGGTTTATCATCACCCCGTGCGCAGGGATAAAAAGATTGGGATGTGATAGTATGATTCTCTACTTGGTATAGTTTTAGCTATAAACATTTTGGTTTTAGCACAAGTTTTCAACGACAAATTTGAGTTATTTAATTCAATAATTTTCCTTTGTTTCTATTCATTGGTATTGAAAATTTTGTTATTGCCAAAGGTATATTAAAAAGTCTGTTATTTCTTTAAAATTATTTTTTTATATATTATATTGATTGTATATCTAATATTAAAATATAATATTTAATAAATTAAAATTTAAAAAATATATTATTTTTATATTTTTAATTTATAGTACTTATTTTTTTGTATCTTTAAAATTTTATTTATTATATCTTTATCTTTTATTTATTAACCTTAATACTTGTATTTTTTATTAAATATAAATAGTTATAAATAATAAAAAAGAGTGCAAGGCCAACTAACCTTTTACTTATCCATTTATCTTTTTTTAACAATTATACAAATAAATAAATGTCATGGCATTTCTTAAGAAGTTCATCACATGGATCATCCATATCCACCCATGACATATAGCTTAGGTATAGAAAAGTTTATTAGTGATGAGTAATTGAAAAGAAAATTATTGAAACCTTGTTTAAAAAAGAAAATGGATGAGGCGTATAGTCGTATACTGCTATTTAACTAGGGCCAGGCCAATCCAAAAAGAACTAGGGGCTAATTTTGCCGCCTGTAGCTGAAACCAATGCTGAAACAATCATTAGGATGAAGAAAAGTTAGTCATGAGCAAAATGGGCTTCAGCATAGTTTGACGTCACCTTGTTAGATTCTAAGGAACTTAAATGAATTTCATGGAGGGATCACACCTTTGAGACCAGAGAACCAATCCTTTCAATATGAACTTATCGGTCACGTAGACTCCCAAGAAGATAAGCAAAAGGTCATCAAATTTACAATAGATACCAAATTAAACGAAAATAAAAGAGAGAGGCAATTTCCAATGAACGAAAATTCCAACTCTTAGCCTTCTGTTCTGGAGACCTAACTCAGCAATTAATCTTTATCTATCCAAGGAGATTAATTATAAGAAGTCCCCTAATAAAAATTAGGGCCAAAAGCAAACGCTGGCAAAATTTAGACGTGACCGTTGTCGGATTTCAGGTCTGTAGTAAATTCTGTACCAGTTTATCAACCCACAATGTATATTATAAATGCTTAATAATTTGTACCCAAGAAATTTGAGGGGATATTTATTTCATTTTGCGAGTCAAGGTGAGGATAATCTCTATCAATGTAAGAAGCTCCAGTGAATCAAGTTCTTAGGGATTGAAGAAGTGATCACCACAATGGCATTGCCAACCCAATGGCTTGTAATTGGAGTAACCGTTACCTTGGCGAGATGGGTCAAAGAAATCCACAGCAATAGATCGGGCGAGATCGGGCTCGTGGCTAGGCAAGGTCGGGACTTGAACTGCGATGCATGGATGACACTGGTTGCACTTGTTGTGACAGCTTGGAGGGATGGAACCTAGCCTGCTTTTCTCCTCAAATAACAGGTTCTGCACAAACCCAATTGAATCCTTATCAAACCAGGCACAAACACATAAAGCAGAGGAAGAAGCCGAGGTTTAAAGCCTACCCGGGGAGAAATTGAAGGCTGGGACTGATAGAAGCAAGAAATTGGACAGAGCAGATGATGCAGAAGCAGAACCATAATAATGAGCAAGGTGGCGGGAGTGTTAAAGTACTGATGTGAATTAAGTGAAGCCATGAATGCCTATCATGTCACCTTGAAGTCATTCCATTCCCCATCTAAACCAAGACACTAGGTGGCAAAATTAAATGTAAGTTAAGTGAGATCCGAATGCCAGTCCTCTGAAACTTTCTCCAAGAGGGAGAGAGGGAAAGAGAATGGCCATTGTGTTTTTCTCGCAGGAAGAGAGGCGAATAAATTACAGACAGAGATAGTGAACGCATAGGGAGAGGGTGCAGAACGCAGCAGAAAAGCGACAGGAACAACTCAAGAGAGGTAAAACATAAGGATAACTTTTGGGTATCAAAATATACTTGTCATTTAGTTGGCATTGTTAGATAAACTTAAATTTCTATGTCTGATAAATAGCTAGAAAACGGTGCATTATAAATACTAATTTCCATTGCGAGAAAGCACATGAGTCTACTATTCTAAAAGTAATTTGACACTGATTATTTGTAGCTAGGTGGAAAGCGAAAGGATTTGCGTGTGAGTGGGGGACAGCCTAAGGCAGTGGTATTTAATATGGGCATTTATGATGCTATCTAATTTCTGTCTGGGTTCTCAGTTTGGAGATTTATGGATTTGACTAGGATTAAGATAATAATCCAGAGTGTGGCATTCCCATCTGAATCTCGGGGCTGTAATTAATTGGAGGTAGGAAAAGCAACATCCTAATGGCCTAACTAGAGGATTTTGCATGTACTCAACTTCGTGCATAAAAACAGATGTATACAACACTGAAGAAATTGAATGACTCGGACGAGAAACAAGCTGACATTTATTAGCCTTTTCTCATAAATGGAACTCGTACACTACAGAAAGGGTCCCATGTGAGTCCTTCAATATTTTCGGAATCTTTTGTTTAATGAAATAATACGTTCAGTTTCTTAATCCAGATTGCAGAACAACCGTGAAAATTAGTCTACCACACTTCAATAGACATATTCCGCAGTAAAGCTCAATGATATTTGGAACTGTCCTTGTTCTTTTCTTTTCGTGGCTTCCTTTTTTTCTTGCTGTAATTCTATAGCTTGCAACTAGTCAAAGCTGCCAAAAGATTAATGAAATTGCATTGAGAGGGAGAGATCTTTCCACTGAGGAGAAAAGAAGGATAAATCTTGAAGAAAGGAAGTAATATATTCCATGTTGTGTAGGTTACGTTATGACCCTTTCTTCTTAGGTTGAATTCTGGGTTGACCGTTTGGTTTTTATCACCGGAGAATCTTATCTTATTATTTCATACAGATGTGAGATGATCATAAAGCAAGTAAATTTAGTAACCATATTCAATTATTTTGCATTTCAGAGTAAAAAGGTTGCGCAAAAGACAAGGGCATGCCCTCAACGTTTCTGTACCGTCCGGGTATCCTTTCTGACTCTGAAGTTTTTCTTTTTTCTTTTTTTGTTATTAAAAAGTAGTCAGCCATAAAGGCGGATTTGGATCTTTACAATGTAAAGTTTAAAGAAAAAAAAATATCTGATAAAATTAATATTTAATATATTGATAAGATTTACAAGTTTTTTTTTTTTCATTTTTACTTTGTAAAATTTTTAAGCTTAATTGTAGGTTATGCCTCTTATTTTCATAAATGTATGAATTTAATTTCTTTTCATAATTTTTTAATACAAATTTAATTTTTTAAATTTTATTAAATGAGTGGAAATAATTTTTTTTATAAAATTTATTGTTTATTTTATAATTAATTTTTTGTATATATATCATATATATATCGTTAACTTTATTATTAATATTTTTTTAAATAATTAAATATGATATATGCTATTTAATAATATATTCGTGAAGTGTAATATAATAACAACTATTAATTTAATAAAAAAAATTAAATTTATATTATAAATTATAAAAAATAAATTAATATATTTTTAAAGTTAAAAAATTAATACTTTAATTAAACCAAAATTTTAAAAGATTTTAACTCCGTAAAGGTTAGTTCTAAGATTGTTTTAATGACCTGTTTGATATTTGAGTGACTATTAGAGGCTAAGGCTACCTTGCCCTAAACAAATATCGACTGCGTATTGAATTGATAACCATTGGTTCACATGTAAATCTGAATTCAACAGTAAGACTCAGATCATTAAATTCACGTTTATATTAAAATCTGTGGTCGATGCCAAAATTAATCTTAAAAAATGATATTCTCATTAATAAATCCAAACTGTCATGTATCCTCCATTAAAAACACAATGTACATCCTAACGCCAAACATTAGAGGAAGCATTTTCATGGAAGAAAAACTTCAAAAAGAAAAAAAAAACTAATTTTGGTCCTCAAAATATAATGTCATCATTAATTTAATATTATATAATTCTTTTTGAATCATATTAATGTTTGAGAATATAATTTTATTTTAATTATTTAAAAATATTTCACCATTAAAAACTATGCCAATATTATTTTACTATATTTAAAAGCATATAATTAAAATAAAATCATATTTTCAATACTATAAAGAAAAAAAAAATTTCTAAACGAAAATAAAACTTTGGTGAAACTCCCGGGACATGCACTATATATGTTGTTTAACACAGAGAGTCGTAGGATTATTTAAGATTAGTCATAATTTTGCATTTTACATTCAAAAATCCTTGGAATATCTTAGGGTGACATTTCCTTCAGTTTAAACATCAAGGAAGCAGCTCAAGATGAATCAGACTTCCACTTTGACCTATACAGTTCCTCATCCACAATCACAGTTGGTATATTCCACGTGCCGCGAGGGTGCCCCGATATTATTCCACCTTATAAATTCAGTAGCGAATAGATCATGACAGTCTACATCAGAGGATCTATCAGAAATTTAAAATGTCTTGATAGAATTAATGGCAATTTACCTTCTTTAGTGGCTTCTTCACATCTTTTTTGGAAGTTCAATGACAACTGCGGATCCAATGACTTAAATAAACTGTTAAACTTCTCTTCAGCCTCTCTGATGTGCTTTTCCTGGCATTCAAAATTAGACATAACAAATATCTTAATAGTCACAATACACTTAGTTATTCTCAGTTATTAAAAGACCAACAATTGAGAAACTGATAAAAAAAAAATTCAATAGACTCACTGATCTATACAGATAAAAAAAATTACTTCATAAGTTCAAATTAGACAAAACGTAATGTTGTCATCATTAGAATGATAGAAAGTCTCTTCTTCTATCTCACCATAGAAGGTGAAAAACACCATACACCTCTATAAGGAGTAATATCACTATTCTAACAGCACAAGAATTGCTAAAGAGGCTTGGGTCAAATGGCACCTACCCTCCCTAAAGGAACAGGGATGGTAAGAAATAGAACATCTTTTGCTTTGCATAATTCAATCATTACATTATTAAAAAATGAAAGCTGCAACGAAAAATAATGGTTGTCTATAACACTCATCAAAAAAATAAAAAGTGGATATTGCTCTCCTTCGCCATATAAAAAGTAAATGAGGTCCTATAATAAAAATTGAAACAGCAGCAAGCTAACCAATAAAACTGTATATATAGAGAGAGGATATTACATCCTAGAAGCAAATTTATAAATTATCAACAAACTTGTAATCTTCTTAGCATACTCACCAGCATAGCTGGGGCAGTTGAATATCCATATATTTTGACAAGCATGCGCAACACATTAAAATTATTCTCTAAAACATCATCCTGCATAGGTTTCTTTTAGTTTATTCAGACAACAGTATGATACATGAGTGGCAGTTACAAAACTTAAATAAATGAACTCACCTCATAGTCATGCCTGCAACATTATCAAGTCAAGTGTATTAATTAAAACTGGTGAACATTACCATAAGTATGAAATATAGGTAGATCATGAGTATGTTATTACAGAAACAAAACATATGAAAAACAGCAATGAAGAAGCAAAATAATTAAGGGTAAGTTTGATATAGTTTTTTTTATAACTAATTTCTAAAAATTGAGATGGAAAGCCGCTTTTAAGATTACTTTCAGAAGTTAACATATATCTGTTAACTGCATGTCAAATATTGGTTTCTTAAGCAATTTGATATTTGATGAAATTTTGCTAAAGCCTAAAAGCCCTTTAGATATTGGAAAAGATTGCAATGTCCATGCTTTTTTTAACAAAATGTTTTTATTTTTTATTATTGTCCATTTGGTAAACATTTTCATTATTCCTAAAGTACAAAAGACATCCTTGGCGTGAAAGAATGGGAAAAAAAAAACAACTTCTAAATTGAAACCATTGACATGCGCCTAAAATCATTCTAAAAAGAAGCAACAATTTTCAAATTGCAATTGTTAATATGTTTACCAGATACCTAAAACCTTAGATTCTTCAAAAACAAAGGGAGGGGAGAGAGGAAGAAAAAAAAGCAAAAACAACAGTAGATGCAGAAGCAAACACCAAATTCAGCCCAAGTGTGGATGTATGCATATGTGTGATGATGGAACGCAGCACCAACTGAAAAAAAGATAGTACGTACAGATCGTCAGCCACTTCCACTAAGAACTCTGAAACTGAAAGAAACTCCATATGCAACTCGTTAACCTTCAAAAAAGTTCAGGATTACACAATTAACCTAATGACTCATATTTACCTAAAAGTTAATGTCACTTTATGAAGAAATTTATGTTGCCAGCAATTTTTTAGAACACAATCAGAATAGAATTACCAGATAATATTAAGGTCCTCATAAAAAATCAGATCCGTTTAATTTAATGCAGGAAACATCAGGCATATATATATATATATATATATATATATATATATATATATATATATATATATATATATATATATATCTTTCAGTTGTCAGGATACCTGAGCTAAGGTTTTATATAACAAGATTAAGCATTATATCTGTCAAGTGCCAAATAAAAAAGAAATGAAGAAAAAAAAGTCTTTGGTTGTATTTATATGATGTAGTCATAATATAACACAATAAAATAAGGCAAGATGATCAGTTTTACCTTTTCTCCTCGCAGCTGGTAGAGAAGTAGATTTAGTATCCGATAATCAGAAGTTTTAAAACGAATAGCCTTCATCACATCTTCAACAAGAATCTGAACAATCAGATTTCAAAGAGTGAACTTTGAGCATGCATTTGACTCACTACAAAATTAATTGTTCGATAAAATAGAGGCTAAAAGGTACATATATAATATAATTTGTATACTTCCTCTTTCTTTATCAGTGGATGACAAAGCTTTCTTTCAAGAGCCCAATACTCTTCTCCTTGTTTAAATTCTTCTCTTATCCTTAACTCATCAAGCAAAAAGAACACAGAAATAAATTAAGCTCAACCCAAACTATGCCTCAATAATAGTCTTGTATGGAAGGTAGAAATTATACCTCTCTGTCAAAAGGCCTTTCTGTTCAAGAAGAGTCAAAAGTGGTCTGAGTGGATCCTTTGGGAAGCAAGGAACTTTCTACATACAAAATAAAAAATACATGAGCTGGTTGGATGTCAATTATTTCAACTACGATAAAAAAAACACCACAGCAAAAGTCTCAAGTATGATCACCTCATCTTTTCCTCCTAAAACAGTCTCTCCATTTCGTATTGGCAATAAATTCTCATTCATCTTATCCATCTGCATAATCATAACAGTAAATGCTCAACACACTGGAGGCTTTTGCAGATCAAACACATACTTTTGGAACAATGTAAAATATATGTCACTATTCTTAAATAATAACAAATATATCGACATTTTGTTAGTAGTTACTTCCAATAAATTCTATTTTCATTATTTTTCTTCTTTCTTTTTTCCCTTAAATAGCTATTTCAAACTAGACAATGACAGAGTGGCAAGAAATACAAGCTGGACAGGAATCATCTCTTGCCAATAAAATAATTATGTTTCCTAGTGAAAGTAAATAAAGTGCCTGCACCAATTTCACTGCCTATATTGTCATTGTTTACCTAGTCGACCAGAACTTATGCAGATATTTGGCTTTAATGAATAAATGGATGGCTGAACTTAAGAACACAAATCTAGAGTTTACCTGATAAATATAACTCTCAGTGAATGAAAGTATAGGTAAGTATTTGAATATTGACTGGGGCCTGCTAACATCCAATCCATGAAACATAAAATAAGATCTGCACTGTAAAAATAATGCGATACTGTTATTTTTCCTCCCGACCAATGAATAAACTATTGAAAATAAAGATTCAAGAATCCAAAAAGCTGGACTCTTGTTGAAATAGTATTTTTCTGCCAAGAGATTCATGTCACAACTCACAATTTTTGTCTGAAGAAAACTAAAAAGAAACTTTAGGGTGCAAGCCTGATATATGGAAAATTACTCGTCTACTAATCAATATGGCAATTGACAGCACAAACCTGGCATAGCCGCTGACTATGATCAAATTCGCTTATGTGTGCTAATTTGACTATGCAACTATTTGAGCATTTGCCCGATCAACCAAAACAGAGTAAACCTAAAAATAATATAATATCACAACAATAGCAATTATTTTATAAATATAATGCTTACAAAATCCTCAAGAGTAGAATTAGCAGCTTCCATGGAATCCAGCCAAACCATGGCCAAGTTTTCATTATTACTTCGCAACAAGTTATAGTCTTCCATCTGATCGCAACTAAGCTGCGAGGCATTTCCAACAACATTCTGTTGACAACCTGCACAAGAGTGAAAATTCAGAACACTCCTGGAATGATATACAAGTTAGAAGTCAATACAAGCAACAAAGCATGTCAAGAGGAAAAAAGGAAAAAGAAATACGTGAGGAATATCCTAAGAAAACATCTACTTGCAAACTCCAGTTTCAGAATTCTCAACTTCTCAATGTTGCTGGTCAGCACCCAGCAGATATAAAAATTCCATGGTATGGCAAGCAGTTAATCCAGCCCATCACTGGAGATAGTGATTCATTTTGTTGCATAGTGCCCAGTTTATCTAGCATCCAGGTTCTGGGAAGGCACAAGAGATGAGAAAGAAGAAAATTCCTACGGTGGGAACAATATGCCAATACATTTATTTCACCCCTTAAATGATTCCAAAAGATTTATTTACTGCTCAAGCATTGGTTTCCCTCTCCCTCCTTTTCACTAAGCCAAATTAAGAGAACACTCATTGATAAAAGTACGGCAATAATGGATGGCTACTGGCTAGAAATTAAGTAGTCAAGATATTTACAAAGTACAGACCGGAAACAGTTAAAAGATTAGGGCTCCTAGATAATTACCGTTATTTTCTTGTTCCATGACGCCATCTTGACTAAGCGAAAGAGATACCTCCTCCAAAAATGAAGCTGAGAGCTGAAAAAGAATACAACTACTCTCAAATGTCATCCTACGATTAATACTATGCAGAGATAAAAGGCAACGAAGTCAGTCTCTAAAGCTCACTTTCGGCATAAACTCACAAACCAAGCTGAACTTCTGTCCATGTCTAGCTTTCGAGAAGGTTGTATCTAATCCCCATACCATTTACGACCAAAAAGATAAATAAATAACACACACCGACACAAGCACATAGGATGTAACCCCCTAAAATTTTAATCATCTTGGAAATTACACAAAAATATTCTAAAAAAATTAAAAAAATGAGAATTTATTAATAATAAAATAAATAATATATCTTTAAAAAATAGAATAAAAAATATTAATTCTATTTTACTTAAAAAAATTATGAAAATAATTAAAAATACTACACTATGAAATATGTTGCTCATGAAATAAAAATTTAATATATAAGAAAATTATCTTAATTATACATGTAAGATTCATTAGTTATGTTTTATAAATAAAATAACAGAAAAAGTAAATAAATGATAACAATAATATATATAATAATAATAATAATAATAATAATAATAATATTATTATTATTATTATTATTATTATTATTATTATTATTATTATTATTTGAAGAAAATATCATCCGCAAAAGATTATCATTTCATGCCGGGTTTAGGAAGCACTTCAAGTAATAGCCATTAAGGCATAGAACTGGAACCGAAGCTTGAAGAAAGAGAAGTATCTTAGAGGAGTTGGGGTAGATTTAACAGTGAACTTTGTTTTTGAAAAATCTAACATGATGTAGAGTTTAGAAAATCTCTTTTCTCAGATAGGATTATTCCATATGATTTGTTAAAATGTGAACATATGTTATATATAAATATATTATGTATTCCATGACTAAATCTTTGTTTGTTTGGTTTTAATTTTATGATTGAAAATTGACTTGAATTGCTGTCTTGTGGGTTGAAAAAGTAGAGGTGTATATGTATATATATAAGGATAAAGCCTAATTTGAGAGTTTTAGGGACTTGAAAATCAAAAGAAGTGATTAAAAAGTTGATTTTTCAAATTGCAAGAGCAAAATAGGGTGCTACAAATACGAAGCACAATCGTATTTCGTATAATTTCGAGACGTGCATGCTTGGACAAAACATGTCCAGGTTGTGTCATAGTCAAACCGTGCTCTGTGTTGTCTAATGGGTTTTGGACACAATAGCATAAATTTCAAGCATGCCCATGTTATGGAGTATGCCCAAGCTGTGTTTAGAATTGGATTTAAGTTAGAAACAAAATAATTAAAAAAAAATGCATACAAAGTTATGATGCAGGACAAAGGGATGCATTTTGAAGTATTTTGATTGAACCTAAACTCATAATTAATTGTATGTATATGTATGTTTTCAAATTAAAATTGATTAATAAATGAGAAATAGAAAAGGGATAGAATCAAATAAATGGATTAAATATTATAAATATATCTTTATACCAAAAAGTGATGAATGTCTTAAACACTTTAATATGAGATAAAAATAATTTTAAAAAGAAAGTGTAAAATAAATTTTAAGCAAGAGTTATTAATAAATTTTCTTTGTCGGTTAAATAGTATAAATAAAACTTAATTAAATCAAGTTTTATTAAAGATGAAGGGAGATAAAGGAAACATTTTATCAACGTGGTAAGTGCAAGATTCAAAGAATACTAGTAGTGTAATTATGTAAAAATGTGCAAGACCAAGCTAATAATTTCCAAACATATGGCTATTTTCATTTATAGCATTGCTATATATCATACTATGGATGTAATATACATATTTTGCTTAATGATTTTAAGAGCAATCCACAATAATTGATTGACTATACACTGGCATATGCATATGTATTGCTTTAAGTAAATTTATGATATGCATGATGTTAGAAGCAAATATGTGACTATTTTATAATAATACACTAATTATTAAAAGAGTTAAAATCATAACTGTGTTGAATTCAAGAAAATAAATGAAAACATGGGGACAACTCCTAATAGGGCAAGGTGACCCTAGGTTTCATGACTTCTATATTGATACCAAAATAGAGACATCATATTTACAAATAAAAAAATATGTTTTATGTCATGCCTAAATAGTGTAAGGCAAATACATTCAAAGATGAACGGGTTGCTCATTTGACATTTAATAATAGTGGGTTAGTGTTCACGGTGGATTGATGTTCACAAAATTTTCAAACTTGGTAAATAGATAAAGCAAGTGAATCAGTCTAATAATAAAAAAGAAAGTTATGATATATTTATAATTGCTATGTTTACATGATATTTTATGCATTATGTATATTATAATTGTTATGACTACATACATTATGTAATTTATACAGTTAAATATAATATGATAATTGAAACATAATATATATCATAATCAAGTAAAATCTATTAAAAAAATTCATTTTTATTATAATTTTATATCATGTTCAAGATCAATAGATTATCATGTTAGTATATGTTATGACCTTGGTTTTTTTTATACACTGGGTAGAGCTGCCTACTTAAAACAATTTCTAATAATGCAAAATTTAATGATATTAGACATATTTAAACTCTCAATGTATGTGCCTCTATCATCACCTATGGCACCAAGAGATTTAAATGAACATTAGCCTACCTAATAGTTAAAAATCTATATATATAAATATCTGTACTAACTAGACTCCAAGAGATATTTTTTTTGAAATAGTAAACAATTATTTTTTTGTTTTTGTACTACATATTGTATCCTAATTATTATGTTTTGTGTATAATCATCTTTTTAAGTAGTTGAACTAATGTAATTGTTTTATGCTACTATTAAGCTAATATTATATATGAAATAATGCTATTTTATTATATTATTTAATTAATTAAATATTTAATTAATAATTGAGTAAATGAATAATTAAATTTAGATAAAAGAAGGAAGGTGATGATATCGGAAATGAAAATGGGCCGGTAAAAAAAAATTAAAAGGTACAGCTTATTATTATTGACGAAGAGGCATTTTAATGAGATAAGGGACTTAGTTTATATATTTAAGGGGAATTTACCAAGAAGAGCATGAGATTAGCGAGGAAGTGATTGGACTGGTGATCGGAGTTAGTGGACGAAGCCACTAGGCCTCGACACTCCATATAATCCAGCATTCTCTCTACTTGTTCAAGTTTCCTTAATTCTTCCATTGCCGTCCCTAAGTTCATGTATAATGCGTTCGATTTAGCCTCGCGAATGTGTTGAAAAGACTGAGGCGTCGGCCAATAACTACCATCAACGACGCCGTTTCGAGTACTGAAGTACTGGTTTGCTGGCGGGAGCGGGACGAAGGTTTAGGACTGTGAGACAGGGCCAAGGGATGGGATGGGTCGGTTTGCAACTCAAAAGGGTCCGCCGGAAACTAGATAGACAGTTGTGTTGTGTCGTGCGAAAAGTAAATAGAATAGCAGAGTGCTTTATAATTTGGGGAAAATTGAGACTAGGAATCCTCAGCGACTAGTTAACAACATGCATATTCAATTTCTGATTAATTCTTGGAAGGTTGCTCCAGCTAATTAAGGCTACAATTTCCCTAATTTTTATGTTAATTTATTATATTTTCAATAACAAAAGAAATTAGAAGTCATTCAATCTATTCATACTTAAAAAAAATTTGACAATATCTTCTTCTTCTTCTTCTTTTGAAGTAAAGATTAGAATTTGCGACCCAAAAGGCCAAAACCATGGTCTTTTCGGGTTGTTGTTTGGTAACCGCAACCTAGAACACGTGGGGTGAGCCATAAGGCTCTCAATTGCATCTTTATCTTTAGATATTAGAGCAAATGACGTTACTCTTTTTCTTCTAATATGTTATATATTCAGCGCGGGAGTAAAGAACATTTAAAT
The DNA here is from genome assembly GCA_037074535.1 of Gleditsia sinensis. Taxonomy (NCBI): domain Eukaryota; kingdom Viridiplantae; phylum Streptophyta; class Magnoliopsida; order Fabales; family Fabaceae; genus Gleditsia; species Gleditsia sinensis. The sequence continues at coordinate 1,222,003 of CM073464.1, read as the reverse complement.
TACTGTTCAAAGCATAATTTCTCTTCATGGGAATTTTTTTTTTTTTTTTTTATCAATCGCCATCACCACTCCCACGAAATAAAAAAAGAAAAAAAGTAAAAATGCAGAGTTTCACATAAATAAAGGGTTTGTTGGATTTTTTTTCTTATTTTTAAAAATAGTCTAGTAAAACAAAAATAAAAAAAATTGTTTAATAAATTATTTTAAATTTTTTTAAGTGTTTAAAAAATAAAACAAAAATAATTATCTCTTATTTTTGAATTGTTTGTTTTTTATTTTAAAAATAATTTTATGTTTATAAAATAAAAAATTTGTTTGAAAATTTTTTTTTATTATTTTAAAAATAAGTTCTGAAAATAAAAAATAAATAAATTTTTTTATTTTTAAAAATTATTTTTAAAAGTTATGTTTAAAAAATATTTCATAAAAAAATTTAAAAAATTATTTATTTGATAAATTATTTTTAAAATATATTATTTTTTATTCTTTTATGTTTTGAAAATAAAAATAAAAAATAAAATTAATGGATTTATTTGATTTTATTTTTATTTTTTATTTGTAAAAATTATGTTAAAAATTTGTTTTATAAAATAAATGTACAAAAAAAATTATTTAATAAATTATTTTGAAAATATATTTTTTATTTTTAAATATTTTAAAAATAAAAATTTTAAATAAAAATAATATTTACTTATTTTTATTTATTTTTATTATAAAAATAACTTATTTTTAAAATATTTTTAATAACAAACAGTTATTAAATAAATTTTTTTATTTTAAAATTAATTTAAAATAAAATAATATTTTAAAAATGAAAAAAAAGCTACTTCTTTATTTTTAATTTTTAATTTTAAAAATAATTTATTTTTAAAATAATAACAAAAAATTATTACTAAATGAATTTTTTTATTATACAAACAAAAAATTAATTTTAAAAACAGTTATCAAAAAGCCCTTAAGTTGATTTTATTTTTTTGTTTTTTATTTTTAGAATATAAAAAAACATATTTTTAAAATAATTTATTTTTTTAAATTTTTTTTCTGCAAAACAATTTTAAAATATATAGAATATATTTACTTTCTATTTTTAAAAATTATTTTTTATTTTTAAAATAAAAAAAATCATTTAATAACTATTTTTTGTGTTTGAAAAATAAATTATTTTTAAAATTAAAAAATAAAAAATTATTTTTATTTTCAAAATATAAAAAAATAAAAAATAATATATTTTTAAAATAATTTATCAAATAAAATTTCTTTTACTATTCTACATAATAATTTTTAAACATAAATTTAAAAAAAAAAAAAAATTAAACATGCCTTATAATTTTAAAAAAAAAAATTTATAAACAAAAAATAAAAATAAAATCAAACATGTACTTTATTTTTTATATATTTAAAAATAATTTATTTTTAAAACTTATTTTTAAAATAATAATAAAAAATAAATTTTAAACAATTTTTTATTATCCAAAAACAATTAAATACATAAAATAATTTTAGAAGTAAGAAACCAAGCCCAAAATCTGCATGTATAATTTGAACGTAGAAATTTGAAGAAAGAAAAAGGGGATCATGTAATGTAAGATATACCTTGGTTGGGCGCTGCGGAACGATGATTGAACCGGGCTTGGTGACTTGGTCACCCAAAACCTTAATGCCGCTCCTCCGACCACTGCAATAACGGCCATTGTTGATGCTTCCGGCTCCTTTCTTGGGGCTCACATGGCTGAAGAAAGACGAAGAAGAACTTGAAACCAAGGGAAGGCCTCTGAACGGCCCCCCTACTATGGTCAAACTCATAGCAACTTCCTTACACAGACAACCAACTCTCTCTCTCTCTGCACTCACAACTGCATGCACTACTTTTCATTCTCTTTATAGGAGTTGTGAGGCGGTGGATATGCTGAGAATCAATTGCATTGCCATTAAGATTTTGTTTCTCGCCATTCTAGATTTTATTCCATTTGCCAATTGAATATAATTTCTTATCTGACATCGATAATTTTGAAAACAACTAGAATCCTAAATGTGCAAACCGTGGTTGGTTATTTTCACATTATTATAATGAAAAGATATAATTAAATATAAACTATATTATGAGAAATAAATATTTTAATAATATATAAAAATGAAAAATATAAAACATAACTATATTAAATTATTTATTGTAATCAGTCAAGATACGAAATCACAATTGACAAAAAATAATCATCGAAGTAAGAGTAAGAAATGAAATCTATTCAATAAAATATTTAATCATGCATTCATGTCGATAAAATTACTCCAAAACTAATACCAAATTCGACACTTCACCAACTTATCAATATAATATTATTCCACCTGAGGCTAGCTCAGGTGGTGGTGGGGTTGGGGCTGTTGGCATGGAGCTGTGTGTTCGATTCTGATGAATGTACCAAAAAAAAAAAAAATATATATATATATATATAATATTACAATACATAAACGGCTCGTGAGTCCTGACGCCCAAAGTATATAATAAACTTATCACAACAATCTTGCAATGATAAACTAATTAGGAACTATTCCTCACATTAAGAAGAAAAACTGCGTTCTCACAAAAATAATTGCACGAGTATCGATGCAACGCACTAATCGATGTTTCATTCTTCAATAGTTATTTCTTAGAATATATATAATCAAATATTAATTTTTATGATTATTATAAATAATTATATTTAAATCTGTTAAATTTATCTAAGCTTTTTTGTTCTAATTAAACAAGCTTTTAAAGTTTTAAATACAATCATAGTTATCACCGACTTTCGGCAGACGAAAGTCCAAGAATTGGAAATAGGGTTCATCTTCATATCTTCCCTTTTATCATTTAAAAACGATTGATATATATTTACCCCCTTCGAATAACTAACTCTTAATTGGATCGAGTATCAAAGTTGTTCTTCTCAACATAAAGTCTTCTTTTAATATATATAGTTGATGATCTTCTAACATTTTCATTTTTGTTTCATTTGTTAAAAAAGGGTGAGACAGGAAGAGACACCACGTTGTAGAGAGGTTGACTTTGTGTTTGATAAATTGAAAGGGATATGCAGTTTTATATGCACGGAACCCAGCAGGTGAACATAGTAGCATATGATATGTTGATCCAACAGGACCACTTTCCCTCCCTACCTAGTTGACCAACCATATTAATGTAGCCTTATCTGATAAACTTTGGTAAAATCATTCATTACATATAGCATTGGCCTTCCGAAAAATCCCTATTATATTTTACACATCCAAAAATGAATTCATAAGCATCAACTTCATTTATTTCCTCTCCACGAATGACTGTAACTCTCCAGTTCATTCCAACTCATTCAAATAACTCTCAAAATCCAAAATACCCTAAAAAATTCCATTCACAGCACAAACGTAACTTGTCTTTGCATAAATGTCATCTTTAAAAGACATCTAACCATAGAACATTGGGTTCTTTCAAACATCTCTTAATACACTTTGATGGTTTTTGTCGGAGAGGACCGCCCCAATATTCAAGGACATCTCTTGCCATTATATATGTGATGGAACAGGATTTTGTTTATTGCCTCTTTTTGGTGCTTGGTTGCTGATTGTTTTAAGGGAGTCTCTCTTTCCAATATTCCAAGAGTTCTTTTCTCAACTTTTTGGTTTTCCCCCTTCGAAAAAGTAAAAAAAAAAAGGGGGAAAAGGACTAGCATAACTACATTACTTGTACTTACTCATATTTCATTTAAATGTGAGCATCTCAATATATCTCATTCAGATTTTTCAATGAAAATTTTATTTTCAACCTTTTCAAAAGAAAAGTAGAAACAACATGCTTCCTCCTCCCCTTCTGAACCAAAGATAGAGAATGGAGTCAAGGGTTCACAAACCACTTGTCAAACATTTGAAAGCTGCTAATCAAATGAAACTTGACCAGTTTTCAGGGATACCGTGTGTAAGTTATATAAGTTAGACACTAACAACAATACAATTACACTAGCTTATGAAATTAGGAGTAAAAGATCCAAATCCTGCTAAATTTGATCAATATATAATAACCAAGCAATCTCACACCACATACAACTATATTGTCAAAAACACAGCTGCTTTCATTTTGATTAGTTTAACTCTTTCAGTGGTAAATTATGCATTATATATGCTCCCTACATTACTCTACTGATGAAATTCACAAGTGCTCCTTTTGTCTCCATCTAGCTCTCTTGTCTGAACATGAAATACTTCCTTTTGCTATCATATTCTATATACTTTTCAGTGTATTCATTACGTAATATAGTTTTCTCTCTCTCCAACAACCGTACAAGCTTTAAATTTCAGCGTAAGTTAAATGGTTCTAGATCTAGATTGTAGATGTAGAATTTCTTACTTTGTCTATTAACCGCAGATTGTAATATAATATTCCGTCTTTCACTCTATCACTATCTTCTACATATTAACATATTATTGTAAATCAAAATGCAAGGTCTACTATCACTACCCAAAATTAATCTAGCAAGGGGCAAAACAAAACAAGAAAAAGCAATATTCACCTCGGTTATAGGTTCCTTCAAAGCCTTACGAGTCACCCGAAACCTTATTCCCAACTTCTCCAGCTGATCACGGCGAAACCTTAAGATCCCTCCTACCAACATCAACATGCCCCAAAGAATAGCCCAATTCCGTATTGTCACCTCCTTCTTTGAGCGTGCAATTACGCTGATCACGGCGAAACCAACGGATAAAATTGCCGATGAAAGCAGACACGACAATTCAGCGAAAGAAAGAAGAGAGTCGAGATTAAAATCTCCGACGACAGCTTTCTGCACAGGACCTTCGGTTTCGTAGACTCCAATATGAAAGGGGTCAGCATGAGTCCTGAAGGAATTAAATTTGTCAGGTCCCAATGACCTGAGCTTCAGAATTCGTAAATGTGCAGGGTTCGAGAGGTGCTTGCGTACGGCGATCGAGAGGGATATGCTGGAGTTTCTGCTGAAGTACAGAGTGGTGAGTGAAAATATAGAAGGTGAATCTGACAACATACGCTGAGAAGTGAGAAACATTGTTTGGACTGTCACTGATTTGGAGGGGCAGAGGAAGAAGGTAGCATGTTATGTTATGTTGGGATTTTAGCATTTCTCTCCCATTTGAGAGCCTCGAAGGCGATGGTCTCGAGGGTTTGCGCGGCTCATATCCACATGCCCCTCAACTTCTCAAACATTTACGCATTGGAGCAATTACCAGTACCAGATAGCTGGAGGGTTCCGCATATGCTCAAGAATCCACATGCCCCTCAACTTCTCAAACATTTACACATTGGAGCAAATACCATCACCAGATAGCTGGAGGGTTCAGCATATGCCCAAGAATCCACATGCCTCTCAACTTCTCAAACATTTACACATTGGAGCAATTACCAGTACCAGATAGCTGGAGGGTTCAGCATATGCTCAAGAATATATCCCAGTCCTAACAACCATTGATTTGATATAGAAAAAAAAACGATTTATTAAAAACTATACAATTATATAACTCATAAAATAAAAAAGAAACGACAATTACTTAATATGATCTGTACTTTCAATTATTTCATCCGTTAATGTAAAAATTATAACAATTTAATCTTAATCTATAAATCTATTATAAACACATTTAATATAATAAAAATATCTTATTCAAATAAATTTTTTTTTTTTAATTCTCCAAATAAAATTAATTTTTTAAAACCTTAGATAAATTTTAGTAACGTTATCATTCAAATAAAAAATTTACTTTTAAAATTTTAAACATTAATTATTTAATTTCAAAATTCTAAAATTATAAATTATAAATTTTAAACAACAAAAATTTAACTTCAAATTTTAAAAATTAAAATTCTGAATCTTCAAATTTTAAATATTAAAACTTTAAAATTCAAAAATTATACTCTAAATAATAATATTTAAATTTTAAATTTTTAACAATTAAATTTAAAATACAAATTTTTAAATTCTAAATATGAATTTTAAAATTTTTAACCCCACTTCAAAATATAAAATATCAAATTTTAAAATTTTAATTTTTAATTTCAAGAGTCAAAATGTTAAATTTTAAATTTTAAAAATTAAAATTTCAAATTTCAAATTTCAAATACTAAATTTAATAATACTTTAAATTTTAGAATATTGAATTTTAAACTATACATTTTTAAATCACAAACGTCAAAATTTTAACTTTAAATAATAAAATTTTAAAATTTAAAATTTAAAATTTTAGTATTTAATATTCAAAATTTAAAATTTTAAACTTTGAGATATTTATAGTTTAGACTTTTAAAATTTGATAATTTATATTTAGAGTATGTTTGACAAAATAAATAAATTAGTTTATAACTTATTTGATTAGTTTATAAGGTTGTTTGATAAAATTAAAAATGTTTAATAAACGAACTTATTTAAATAATTTAAATTAACTGAAAATTTATAAATTATACGCTACTTCAAATAATAACATATAATTTATAAATTTTCAGTTAACTTATAAGTAAATTTTGGTCAAACAGAGTCTTAGACTTTATTTGATAAAAATAATTTATAAGTTAATTTAAAACTTATAAATTATACGTTACTTCGTATAATTTATAAATTTTTAATTAATTTAAATTATTCAAATAAATTCGTTAATCAAATACTTTTAATTTAATTAAATAAATTTAAAAATTAATTTATTAAACTTGTAAAACACACTCTTAAATTATGAAGTTTTAAATTCAACAACGCTAATAATTTTATAATTGTGACTGCAAATAAAAAAATAAATAATTTTATCATAGCAAAGCCTCCTTATTTTTTAGTTATATTGGCTAGTGAGAGTTCAGAGAGAGAAAAAAACACACTCAGAACATTAAACTTTTGTTTATATTAAAATTTGTGATCAATACCAAGATTAATCTTAAAAATGATATTTTCATTGACAAATCCAAACTGTTTTGTATCCTCCGTTAAAATCACAATGTAATATCCTAATGCCAAACATTAGAGGAAGCATTGCCATGGAAGAAAAACTCCAAAAAGGAAAAAACAATGTTTTTGGTCCTCATAATATAATGTCATTAATTTAATATTATATAATTCTTTTTGTATCATATTAAATTTGAGAATATAATTGTATTTTAATTCTATAAAAACATTTCATCATTAAAAACTATGTAAATATTATTTTACTATATTTAAAAGCATGTAATTAAAATGAAATCGTATTTTCAATACTATAAATGAAAAAAAAAATTCTAAACCAAAATAAAACTAAGGTCAAACTCACGGGACAGGCATATTTGGTTTAACACAGAGAATTGTAGAATTATTTAACTGGAAGGCATTACTGCCAAAGGGAAAGTTTTCCCAACCCATTACCCTCTTATAAATTTTAATAGTTCAATCACTTCTTAGGGTGGGGGGGCTCCCTTCTGCATAAATTAATAACTCCAATAATTAATACATATTAGGATTAGTCATAATTTCGCATTTTACATTCAGAAATCCTTAGAATATCCAAGGGTGAGATTTCCTTCGGTTTAAATATCAAGGAAGCAGCTCAAGATGAATCAGACTTCCACTTTGATCTATACAGTTCCTCATCCACAATCAAGGTTGGTATATTCCACGTGCCGCGAGGGTGCCCAGACATTACTCCACCTTATAAATTCAATAGCGAATAAATTATCATAGTCTATATCAGAGGATCTACCCTACTATCAGAAATTTAAAATGCCCTGATAGAATTAATGGCAATTTACCTTCCTTAGTGGCTTCTTCAGATCTTTTCTGAAAATTCAATGACAGCTGCGGATCCAATGACTTGAGTAAACTGTTAAACTTCTCTTCAGCCTCCCTGATGTGCTTTGCCTGGCATTGAAAATTAGACATAACAAATATCTTAGTAGTCACAATACACTTAATTATTCCCAATTATTAAAAGACCAACAACTGAAAAACTGAAAAGAAATTTAATAGAGTCACTGATTTATACAGGCAAAAAATACTACTTCACAAGTTCAAATTAGACAAAACGTAATGTTGTCATCATTAGAACGATAGAACGTCTCTTCTTTCTATCTCACTGTAGAAGGTGGAAAACACCCTACACGCCTGTAAGAAGTAATATCACTATTCCAACAGCACAAGAATTGCCAAAGAGGTTTGGATCAAATGGCACCTACTCTCCCTACAGGTATAGGGGTGGAGGGAGTGATCACACGTTCAAAACTCTCCCGACTCCAAGTTTGTGATTTGAGTACTTGTCATGGTAAGAAATAGAACATCCTTTACTTTGCATAATTCAATCATTACATTATTAAAAATAAAAGCTGCAACGAGAAATAATGGTTGTCTATAACACTCATCAACAAATAAAAAGTGGATATTGCTCTCTTGACCATATAAAAAGTAAATGAAGTCCTATAATAGAAATTGAAACAGAAACAAGCTAACCAATAAAACTGTATATATAGAAAGAGGATATTACATCCTGGAAGCAAATTTATAAATTATCAACAAATTTGTAATCTTCTTGACATACTCACCAGCATAGCTGGGGCAGTTGAAGCTCCATGTATTTTGACAAGCATGCGCAACACATTAAAATTATTCTCTAAAACATCATCCTGCACAAGTTTCTTTTAGTCTATTCAGACAACAGTACAATACATGATTGGTAGTTACAAAACTTAAATAAATGAACTCACCTCATAGTCATACCTGCAACATTATCAAGTCAATTGTATTAATTAAAACTGGTAAACATTACCAAAAGTATGAAATATAGGTAGATGAGTGTGTTATTAAATAAACAAAACATACGAAAAACAGCAATGAAGATGCAAAATAATTAAGGGTGAGTTTGATATAGTTCTTTTTTTTAACTAATTTCTGAAAATTGGGATGGGAAGCCACTTTTATGGTTAATTTCAGAAGTTAACAACTTAACATAAAATCTGCTAACTGCATGTCAAGTATTGGTTTCTTAAGCAATTTGATATTTGATGAAATTTTGCTAAAGCCTAAAAGCCCTTAAGATATAGGAAAAGATTGCAATGCCCATGCTTTTTTTAAGAAAAAAAAATGTTTTTTTTTTTATTATCAACATCCTTGGCATGAAAGAATGAAAAAAAAAAAACCACTTATCATTCTAAAAAGAAGCAACAATTTTCAAATGGCAATTGTTAATGTGTTTACCGGATACCTAAAAACCTTAGATTCTTCAAAAACAGAGGGAGGGGAGAGAGGAAGAAAAAAAAAACTAAAAACAACAGTAGATGCAGAGGCAAAACACCAAATTCAGCCCAAGTGTGGATGTAAGTATATGTGTGATGATGGAACACAGCACCAACTGAAAGGAAGATAGTACGTACAGATCGTCAGCCACTTCCACTAGGAACTCAGAAACTGAAAGAAACTCCATATGCAACTCCTCAACCTTCAAAGAAGTTCAGGATTACACAATTAACCTAATGACTCATATTTACGTAAGAGTTAATATATAACTTTAAGAAGAAATTTACGTTGCCAGCAATTTTTTAGAACACAACCAGAGTAGAATTACCAGATAATATTAAAGTCCTCATAGAAAATCAGATAGGTTTAATTTAATGTAGGAAACATCAGACATATATAGATATATATATCTTCCAGTAATCAGGATACCCGAGCTAAGGTATTATATAACAAGATTAAGATGTATATAGAAGATGTAGTCATGTAACACAATAAAATAAGGCAATATGATCAGTTTTACCTTTTCTCCTCGCAGCTGGTAGAGAAGTAGATTTAGTACTCGATAATCAAAAGTTTTTAAAAGAATAGCCTTCATCACATCTTCAACAAGAATCTGAGCAATCAGATTTCAAACAGTGAACTTTGAGCATGAGTTTGACTCACTACAAAATTAATTGTCCGATATAATAGAAGCTTAAAGTTACATATAGAATATAATTTGTATACTTCCTCTTTCTTTATCAGTGCATGACAAAGCTTTCTTTCGAGAGCCCAATACTCTTCTCCTTGTTTAAATTCTTCTCTTATCCTTAACTCATCAAGCAAAAAGAAAAGAGAAATAAGTTAAGCCCAACCTTAACTATGCCTCAATAGTAGTATTGTATGGAAGGCAGAAATTATACCTCTCCGTCAAAAGGCCTTTATGTTCAAGAAGAGCCACAAGTGGTCTAAGTGGATCCTTTGGGAAGCAAGAAACCAACATTGTTTCTTTCTACATACAAAATAAAAATGACACGAGCTGGTTGGATGTCAATTATTTCAACGACGATAAAAAAAAACACCACAGCAAAAGTCCCAAGTATGATCACCTCATCTTTTCCTCCTAAGACAGACTCTCCATTTCGTATTGGCAGTAAATTCTCATTCATCTTATCCACCTGCATCATCATAACAGTAAATGCTCAACACACTGGAGGCTTTTGCAGATCAAACACATACTTTTGGAACAATGTAAAATATATTTCAGTATTCTCAACTAATAACAAATATATCGACATTTTGTTAGTCGTTAATTCCAATAAACTCTATTTTCATTATTTTTCTTCTTTCTTCTTTCCCTTAAATAGCTATTTCAAACTAGACAATGACAGAGTGGCAAGAAATACAAGCTGGACAGGAATCATCTCTTGCCAATAGAATAATTATGTTTCCTAGTGGAAGTAAATAAAGTGCCAGCACCAATGTCACTGCCCGTATTGCCATTGTTTACCTGGTGGACCAGAACATATGCAGATATTTGGCTTTAATGAATAAATGGATGGCTGAACTTAAGAACAAAAATCTAGAGTTTACCTGATAAATATAACTCTCAGCGAATGAAAGTATAGGTAAGTATTTGAATATTGACTGTGGCCGGCTAACATCCAATCCATGAAACATAAAATAAGATCTGCACTGCAAAAACAATGTGATACTGTTACTTTTTCCTCCCAACCAATGAATAAACTAATGAAAATACAGACTCAAGAATCCAAAAAGCTGGAATTATTGTTGAAATAGTATTTTTCTGCCAAGAGATTCATGTCAAAACTCACAAATTTTCCTGAAGAAAACTAAAAAGAAACTTAGGGTGCAAGCCTGATATATGGAAAATTACTCTTCTACCAATCAATATGGCAATGGACAGCATGAAACCGGTATAGTCCCGGACAATGATCAAATTCGCTTATGTGTGCCAATATGACTATGCAACTATTTGAGCATTTGACCGATTAATCAAACTAGAGTAAAACTAAAAATAACACAATATCACAACAATAGCAATTATTTTCAAAATATAATGCTTACAAAATCCTCGAGAGTAGAATTAGCAGCTTCCATGGAATCCAGGCTAACCATGGCCAATTTTTCGTTATTACTTCGCAACAATTTATAGTCTTCCATCTGATCGCAACTAAGCTGCGAGGCATTTCCAACAACATTCTGTTGACAACCTGCACAAAAGTGAAAATTCAGAACACTCTTGGAATGATATACAAGTAAGAAGTAAAAACAAGCAACAAAGCATGTCAAGAGGAAAAAAGGATAACGAAATATGTGAGGAATATCCTAAGAAAACATCTACTTGCTAACTCCAGTTTCAGAATTCTCAACATCTCAATGTTGCTGATCAGCACTCAGCAGATATAAAAATTCCATGGTATGGCAAGCAGTTAATCCAGCCCATCACTGGAGATAGTGATCCATTTTGTTGCATAGTGCCCATTCTATCTAGCATCCAGGTTCTGGGAAGGCACAAGAGATGAGAAAGAAGAAAATTCCTACGGTGGGAACAATATGCCAAGATATTTATTTCACCCCTTAAATGATTCCAAAAGATTTATTTACTGCTCAAGCATTGGTTTCCCTCTCCCTCCTTTTCACTAAGCCAAATTAAGAGAACACTCATTGATAAAAGTACGGCAATAATCGATGGCTACTGGCTAGAAATTAATTAGTGAAGATATTTACAAAGAACAGACCGGAAACAGTTAAAAGATTAGGGCTCCTAGATAATTACCGTTATTTTCTTGTTCCATGACGCCATCTTGACTAAGCGAAAGAGATGCCTCCTCCAAAAATGAAGCTGAGAGCTGAAAAAGGATACAACTAGTCTCAAATATCATCCTACGATCGATTAATACTATGCAGAGATAAAAAGCAAAGAAGTCAGTCTCTAAAACTCACTTTCGGCATAAACTCACAAACCAAGCTGAACTTCTTGTCCATGTCTAGCTTTCGACAAGGTTGTATCTAATCACCATACCATTATCGACCAAATAAATAAATAAATAACACACACCGACACAAACATGTAGGAGAGCTTATTATTATTGACGAAAAGGCATTTTAATGAGATAAGGGACTTAGTTTATATATTTAAGGAGAATTTACCAAGAAGAGCATGAGATTAGCGAGGAAGTGATTGGACTGGTGATCGGAGTTAGTGGACGAAGCCACTAGGCCTCGACACTCCATATAATCCAGCATTCTCTCTACTTGTTCAAGTTTCCTTAATTCTTCCATTGCCGCCCCTAAGTTCATGTATAATGCGTTCGATTTAGCCTCGCGAATGTGTTGGAAAGACTGAGGCGTCGGCCAATAACTACCATCAACGACGCCGTTTCGAGTACTGAAGTACTGGTTTGCTGGCGGGAGCGGGACGAAGGTTTAGGACTGTGAGACAGGGCCAAGGGATGGGATGGGTCGGTTTGCAACTCAAAAGGGTCCGCCGGAAACTAGATAGACAGTTGTGTTGTGTCGTGCGAAAAGTAAATAGAATAGCAGAGTGCTTTATAATTTGGGGAAAATTGAGACTAGGAATCCTCAGCGACTAGTTAACAACATGCATATTCAATTTCTGATTAATTCTTGGAAGGTTGCTCCAGCTAATTAAGGCTACAATTTCCCTAATTTTTATGTTAATTTATTATATTTTCAATAACAAAAGAAATTAGAAGTCATTCAATCTATTCATACTTAAAAAAAATTTGACAATATCTTCTTCTTCTTCTTCTTTTGAAGTAAAGATTAGAATTTGCGACCCAAAAGGCCAAAACCATGGTCTTTTCGGGTTGTTGTTTGGTAACCGCAACCTAGAACACGTGGGGTGAGCCATAAGGCTCTCAATTGCATCTTTATCTTTAGATATTAGAGCAAATGACGTTACTCTTTTTCTTCTAATATGTTATATATTCAGCGCGGGAGTAAAGAACATTTAAATTACTGTTCAAAGCATAATTTCTCTTCATGGGAATTTTTTTTTTTTTTTTTTATCAATCGCCATCACCACTCCCACGAAATAAAAAAAGAAAAAAAGTAAAAATGCAGAGTTTCACATAAATAAAGGGTTTGTTGGATTTTTTTTCTTATTTTTAAAAATAGTCTAGTAAAACAAAAATAAAAAAAATTGTTTAATAAATTATTTTAAATTTTTTTAAGTGTTTAAAAAATAAAACAAAAATAATTATCTCTTATTTTTGAATTGTTTGTTTTTTATTTTAAAAATAATTTTATGTTTATAAAATAAAAAATTTGTTTGAAAATTTTTTTTTATTATTTTAAAAATAAGTTCTGAAAATAAAAAATAAATAAATTTTTTTATTTTTAAAAATTATTTTTAAAAGTTATGTTTAAAAAATATTTCATAAAAAAATTTAAAAAATTATTTATTTTATTTCTCTTCACGAAAGGGAAAAAAAATTTATCAATGGCCAACAGCACTCCCACTAAATAAATAAAAAAGTGAAAATACAAAGTTTCAAATAATTAAAGAGGTTATTTGATTTTATTTTTAGTTTGTTTTATTTTTTAAAATTATTTTATAAAACAAAAAAAATTCTCTTTTTAAAATATGTTGTTTTTTAGTTTTTGAATATTATAAAAACAAATTTGAAAACAAAAATAACTATTTTATTTTTTATCTGTTTGTTTTCTTATTTTAAAAATAATTTTTAATTTTAATTATTTTCATAACAAAAAAAATTTGTTTAAAAACTATTTTCTGTTATTATTTTAAAAATAAATTTTAAAATTATGTTATTTTTAAAATAAAAAAAATAAGTATGAATTTGTTTGATTCTATTTTGAAAATATTTTTTTTTGTGTTATGAAAAAAATATAACTTTATCTTATTTCAGTTTTTCTGTTTTAAAAAAGAATTTCAGAATTTATTTTTAAAATAAAAATAAAAAATAATTACTAAATAATTTTTTTTATTTTGAAAATAATTAAAAACAAAAAATAATTTTAAAACAAAAATTTTTTATTTTGAAAACAATTAAATACAAAAAATAATTTTTAAAAATGAAAATAAACAGCCCCGTTTACAATTTGAATGCACAGAAATTTGAAGGGAGAAAAAGGGATCATGTAATGCAAGATATACCTTGGCTGGGCGCTGCGGAACGATGATTGAACCGGGCTTGGTGACTTGGTCACCAAAAACCTTAATGCCGCTCCTCCGACCTCTGCAATAACGGCCATTGTTGATGCTTCCGGCACCTTTCTTGGGGCTCACATGGCTGAAGAAAGGCGAAGAAGAACTTGAAACCAAGGGGCTTAATGGGGGGCCCCTACTATGGTCAAACTCATAGCAACTTCCTTACACAGAAAACCAACTCTCTCTCTCTGTCTCTGCACTCACTTGTTTCCTCCTCTCTGCACTCACAACTGCACTACATTTCATTCTATTTATAGGAGTTGCGAGGCTGTGGATATGCTGAGAATCGCGTTGCCATTAAGCTTTTGTTGCTCGCCATTCTAGATTTTCTTCCATTTCCCAATTGACTATAATTTCTTATCTTACGTCAATAATTTTGAAAACAACTAGAATTCTAAACATGCAATCCGGTATCGGTTATCTTAACATTATTATAACGAAAATATAAACTATATTATGAGAAATAAATATTTAATAACATAGAAAAATGAAAAATATAAAACGTAACTGTATTAAAATATTTATTAATGTAATCAGTCAAAGATACGAAATCACAATTGACAAAAAAATAATCATCGAAGTAAGAGTAAGAAATGAAATCTATTCAATAAAATATTTAATCATGCATTCATGTCGAAAAAATTACTCCAAAACTAATATCAAAATTGAGATCTCACCAACTTATCAATATAATATTACAATACGTAAACTGGTCGTCACAAACAAAGTATATAAACTTATCACAACAATCTTGCAATAATAATAAACTAAGTAGAGTGATATAACTAATTGAGCAATATATATATATATATGGATTTGAATATATATTTTTTCCATTCCATCTTTCCATCATTAATTAACTAGTTTCTGCAGTATGAGTTTTGTTCATTTATTTATTGTGGGGCAGGTGCAATTCATGGGTTATTTCATTGTCATCTCAGTTATTAATATTTCAAAATAAAAGGATCATGATTCACTTGGTTGCTTGAATTTATTTTGAAAACATTAATGTAACGGATCATATTTATTTTGATTAGTAGGCATATATATCTAGCCATCATTTATGACCGTGCATGCATGCATGTATCTCACAAAACCAATCTCTTAAAAAAGGTTTCCACTCGATCCAGCGGTGACTTTTGATTTTCAGTCACATTATGTTTTAATAATATAAATAGACAATTTGAAATCGATTCCTATTTTATCCTTGCGAATCACTATCTACATATATAATGCACCCATTTTTTTGAAGGAGCTAGCTGACAATTAATCAGTCGTAAAACAGACTAAACCAATATATATAATGTCCTATCATATATATATATATGATATATACATAGAAAAGATATATAAATTGCCGCACATGATCCTGTTTTTTGAGGTCGGACACAACTTAAGAAAGTAATTGAGTATTTTAAGAACTATTTCTCACATTAAGTAAGGTGTTAGTTAATTTTCTTCACGGTGCCTTGCTTAGGGATAGAGCAGTTTATTAGATTATTTAAACGAAACTCGTTTCAAATTAATAACAAAAATAATCTATGAGTATTGATGCAAGGCATAAGCTCAAATACTAGTATACATTGTAATTTGTTGCTCTTAAATTAAACACAAGAATTTGAAGAAAAAAATTAAATTAAAATTTAACGCCCAACGGCTGTCGTAAAGCCCAAAAGTCGGAAGAAAGTTAAGAAGGGAATTGTTAAGATCCTAATTGGCAGAGTTTAAGAGTTGTTTAGTTTGTTTACTATTTTTATTTTTATTGAAAATAAAAAAATACAAATAAAAATATATTTGATAAAATTTAAACAAAAATATTTTTTAAACAGAGTAAAAACAAAAAATTTTAAAAGATATTTTTAATATTTTTTAAAAATAACCAATAATATTTTTATTTTTTTAAAAGTGAATCTATTATAATTATTAAACAAAATTATAATAATGTCATAATTATAAAATATCATACTCAAAAATTAAATAATATTTAAATTTATCCATGTCAATTAAATTTATAAATAAATATAAAAAATTTTAATTTCACAAAATAACTATATTTTTTAAATAATAAAAATTAAAAATATTTTCACCTACCAAATATTATCACAATTGTACATATCTCCAGCCTTATTACCTAGTTTTTAGGGACACGTCTGGCCAAAGATTATCCCAGTTGTCCATATCTCCAGTCTGCATCGAGTGTCATAATCCAATTGCACGCGTCTCCAAAAATTTCGCTTGAATAAGTTTTTTTTTTTTTGGAACAGTTGAATTCGGATTTTAAGATGTACATGTTTTTTTAAAAAATTTACAGGTATGAAAAAAAAAATCAAGCATACCACATCTTCAACGAGAGTTCTTATCCCCGTTGTGATTTATTTATGATAGAATTACCTCTAAAGTAACACTAAAAGTAATAAAAATTTTAAATACTATTATTTTTATAAATAACAGTATTTAAATAAAATATTAACTTTTTATTATATATTTTATTTATTTTTAATTATTATTATTAAAAATATTTAAAATAAATTTATATCATTTTATAAAATTTTATTTATATATTTATTATTTTAAAGTTTACATTAAAAATTTTATTTTACTTAAAAATTTATATTAAAAATATTACTTAAAATTTTTTTATATATTTATTATTTTAAATTAAAATATAAATAAATATAAATAAAATATAAAAATATAAAATAATTTATAATACCTATTTAATAAATTTGATAAAATTACATAGAGTAAAAAATTATTTAAAATAAAAAAATAATGACATGACAATATAAAATCAACTTAAACTACCTTATAAAATATCACCAGATGCTCTAAAAAACAACAAAAGGTTAAATGGATCTTTTAACTTTTATTCAATGGCGTTGGTCACCAACATTAGTGTATGGATTGGATAAGATAAACGGATTACGAGCACATCACAAACTTGAATAAAAGTAGAATGCGCTAGCACAACGAACCATTACTGATACAATTCTCAGCTTAAAGTTAAACAGACAGATTTCAGCAAAGTACTCCAAGCTTAGTTTGTCTTCAGTAATTTCTCTTCACCAGAATCACATTCCAAAGCAAACTTGACGAACTTCGAAAAAACGAGTAATCATGATTATGTGTGAACAAAATTCCAGGTATTCAACTTCGTATGAGCATTGGTGGTTCAGTGTACACAGCAAGAAAGGGAAAATAATACATCGCACCTAGGTTTGCCACTTCAAAATGTCACGATTTTCCTCGCTTGATTCAACCCAAGCTTCATATTTGGTGAAATTCCTTACGATTTACCTCATCCACGGCTGAGTTAGATGCTTCTAATGTATCTTGTACTTCTCTAGGTTCCCGTTTGCTTTCCCATAGCTTACCAGTCTTCCCAATTGCAAGAATCAGATCAAGTTGTTTTTGCTGTTGTTCCTAAATAAGTCAAATGCAGTCAGGACCAATTAAATTCGATGGACAGAGCAACTAACATGGTGTAAGAAATATATTAGCTAAGCCATATATAGCTCTATAGTATACATTGAAGCCTAAGAGAGCAGGTAGACTACAGTTACAAATAAACAATAATTATAACTTCAAAGTCTAATAATATATTTTGCATCTTCAAGAAAAAAATATTATTCAGTCTCTGTAACGTACAAACATTGACATTGGAACTTCTATGTTACTATATCATTAACAAACATACACCAAATTCATTCAATTACTACACAATATTGGATGTTCTGAGTTCAAATAACCTATTGAACTGTTACCTGCATTGCTAGTAAAACCTTTTGAATTTCACCAAGCTCCTTCTCCAAAATGTCTGATTGTACGACTAATGCTCTTGTGGCCTCAGAATTCTTCTGTGCCAGAGCTGCAGTCTTCAGGAAATAAACAAATAATTAGTTTTTTCTTTCAGAAATAAACTTTTCAGTTTTCATATTAATTCAAAGTTTCAAACCACAATAAGTCATGCAAAATGAGAACGATGGCAACTAAACAATCACTTAAAGTGTATTTGTGGGATAACAAGGCATTTGCGCCTTCATAAGTATCCATATTACCTTAAACTAGAACTAGTTGCCATCTTGCAAGCACTATCCATACTCTATTTACTTCAGATCATAAGTTGACTCCTATAAGTATGTCTCATCAACAAACATATTCTATCTAGTGATCTGCAGGGATTGGGTGCATCAGTCATTGAATTAACATGATATGAACCTTTGTTACCTGCCAGTCCGCACAGACTTTGGAATAAGATCACCACAAAATTTCTAGAAAAGAAAAAAATGTGCATTCCCAGTATTCACAAAAGAAAATTGTTACTACAAAAAGATTGGCACCAAAGTAGCATCAGTGTTGCATCAAGACAATCTCCTCCTACTGCAAACACAGGTTGCCCTCCAATAGAAATATATGGGTAATGTAGCCTTATCTAATAAACTTGGGTAAAATAATTCATTAAATATAGCATTGGCCTTCCCTAAAATCCCTATTATATTTTACACATTAGAAAATGAATTCATAAGCATTAACTCCATTTACTTCCTTTTCGCGAATGACCATAACTCTCCATTTCATTCCAATTCATTCAAATAACTCCCAAATTCCAAAATACCCTAAAAAATTCCATTCACAGATGTTGCTTTCTTAATCATATAAACCACAAAGAGCCTGGTGAAAAGCATTACACAAACGCAGCTTGTCTTTACATAAATGTAATCGTTAAAAGCTATCTATCCATGGAGCATTCGGTTCGTGCAAACACCTCTTAATACACTTTGAACGTTTTTGTTGGAGAGGACCGCCCCTATATTCCAGGATATCCCTTGCCATTATATATGTGATGGAACATGATTTTGTTTATTGCCTCTTTTTGGTGCTTGGCTCATGATTGTTTTAAGGGAGTCTCTCTTTCCAATATTCCAAGAGTTCTTTTTGCAACTTTTTGGTTTTCCCCTTTCCCAAAAAAAAAACCCTAACTACAGGGCAGGGGAAAGGACTAGCAAAACTACATTACCTGTACTTACTTATATTTCATTTAAATCTGAACATCTCAATATCTCATTCAGATTTTTCAATGAAAATTTTATTTTTAACCTTTTTTGAAAGAAAAATAGAAACAACATGCTTCCTCCTCCCCTTCTGAACCAAAGATAGAGAATGGAGTCGAGGGTTCACAAACCACTTGTCAAACATTTTAAAGCTGCTAATCAAATGAAGCTTGACCGGCTTTCAGGGATACAGTGTAAGTTATATAAGTTAGACACTAACAACAATACAATTACACCAGCTTATGGAATTGGGAGTAAAAGATTCAAATCCTGCTGAATTTGATCAATAATTAATAACCACGCAATCTGACACCACATCCAACTATTTTGTCAAAAGCAAAGCTGCCTTCATTTTGATTAGTTTAACTGTTTAAGTAGTAAATTATGCATTGTATAGGCTCCCTACATTACTCTGCTGATGAAATTCACAAGTCCTCCTTTTGTCTCCATCTAGCTCTCTTGTCTGAAAACATGAAATACTTCCTTTTGCTATCATATTCTATATACTTTTCAGTGTATTCATTACGTAATATAGTTTTCTGTCTCTCCAACAACCGTACAAGCTTTAAATTTCTGCGTAAGTTAAATGGTTCTAGATCTAGATTGTACCTGTAGAATTTCTTACTTTGTCTATTAACCGCAGATTGAATATAATATTCTGTCTTTCACTCTATGACTATCTTCTACATATTAACATATTACTGTAAATCAAAATGCAATGCCCACTATCACTACCCAAAATTAATCTAGCAAGGGGGAAAACAAAACAAGAAAAAGCAGTATTCACCTCGGTTATGGGTTCCTTCAAAGCCTTACGAGTCACCCGAAACCTTATTCCCAACTTCTCCAGCTGCCTTGACAAAACCCTGATGACTGTTGCTGAGCTCCTCAAATCCTCCTCCAATTTCTGGATCCTCTCGAGCAAATTAACCTCCAACCCACCCTTTATTGTCTCCCTACAAGTTCGCCTCCATTGCCGTCTCCGGATCCACGCCCCAATTAAGACCCCACCTACCAACATCAACATGCCCCAAAGAATAGCCCTATTCCCTATTGTCACCATAAACTCCTTCTTCGAGCGTGCAATTAAGCTGTTCACGGCGAAACCAACGGATAAAATTGCCGATGAAAGCAGACACGACAATTCAGCGAAAGAAAGAAAAGAGTCGAGATTAAAATCTCCGACGACGCCTTTCTTCACAGGACCTTCGGATTCGTAGGCTCCAATATGAAAGGGGTCAGCATGAGTCCTGAAGGAATTGAATTTGTCAGGTCCCAATGACCTGAGCTTCAGAATTCGTAAATGTTCAGGGTTCGAGAGGTGCTGGCGTACGGCGATCGAGAGGGATATGCTGGAGTTTCTGCTGAAGTACAGAGTGGAGAGTGAAAATATAGAAGGTGAATCTGCCAACATACGCTGAGAAGTGAGAAACATTGTTGGGACTGTCACTGATTTGGATGGGCAGAGGAAGAAGGTAGCATGATATGTTATGTTGGGTTTTTAGCATTTCTCTCCCATTGAGAGCCTCAAAGGCGATGGTTTCGAGGGTTTGCACGGCTCATATCCACATGCCCCTCAACTTCTCAAACATTTACGCATGGGAGCAATTACTAGTACCAGATAGATGGAGGGCTCAACATATACGCTCAGGAATATATCCCAGTCCCAACAACCATTGATTTAATCTAGAAAAATAAAATTATTTATTAAAAACTATACAAGTATATAACTCATAAAATAAAATAAAAACAGCACTTACTTAATGTAACCTGTACTTTCAATTATTTTATCCATTAATTTAAAAATTATTGCAATACAGTCTAGATCTATAAATTTATTATAAACATATTTAATATAATAAAAATATCCTTTATTTTTTATTTTTTTAATTCTTTGAATAAAATTAATTTTTTAAAATTTTATATAATTTTTAGTAATATTATTATTCTAACTTTTTAAATTTAAATCTTTGAAATTTTAAATTTTATATATTAAAAATTTAAAAATTATACTCTAATTTTTTAGATTTTAAATTTTAAATTTCAAATTTCAAATAATTAAATTTCAAATTTAAATATATAAACTTTAAATCTAAATTTTAAAATTCTCAATTCCCAACTTTAAATACAAAATTTTAATTTATTTTAAAATTTTAAATTCTCAAACATTAAAATGTTAAATCTCAAATATCAAAAAATTAAAATTTTAAATTTTAAATCTCAAATAATAAACTATCAAACTTCAAACTTCTAAACATCAAACTTTAAATTACATAAATTTAAATTACAAATCATCAAATTTTCAAATATTAAATTACAAGTAAAATTCGACAAAAATCTTAAATCTTAAAATTTAAATTATAAAATAATAAATACTAAATTTTCAATTCTAAATAGTAAAATCTTAAACTCTAACATATATAAAGTTTGAAATTTTAAAATTTAAAATTTAAAATTTTAGAACTTGATATTTAGAATTTTAATTTTTCAAATTTCAAATTTTAAACTATAAAATATTTATAATTTATACTTTTTAAAATTTAATTGTAACACCACTAAAAAAATATATTGTAACATTTCGAGTACTGTAGCCCTACGCATATAAGCATGTACAGTACTCCAAAACCCTAGAACACCAACAGCCTTCTCCACCACCATTTTCTCCTCCCACTTTTTAATCCATATATCTGGAGTTATAAACCTCTGATTGATAAATCGTTTAGACCGTTGGACTCGTGACGAAGAGAGTTTTAAAACCCACCGATTGGTTTTACCGGAGCGTCGCCAAAATCACGTCGGAAGATTGTAATTAGTACTTTCGTGGTGAGTTTTTTATGAGAATAATTAGTAACTCTAATTTTAAAAATTTTGCCATAAATAGTCTTAAATATGGATAGAATGATAAATTTGAGAGTTTAAAATTATAGGATAATTTTTTCGATCACAATGTTTCTTACCAGCATGAATAGTGATTTTCGTTATGTTTGGTTAGAAATTGATATTCTGAAGTTATTTTCTTAGGTTTTGAGATAGCAGAAAACAACTTTCAACATCAATTCGACCATTGAACTTTGAAAGTAATCAAGAGAGTTTAACTATATTGAATATATAGTATTTTGAATAGATAATACTTACTATAACATAATTTTTAACTATTCATTTGATATATCTACATGAGACATTACTACTAATGTGAAACTCATTTTTTTAACTTATGATTATGTATTTCA
Source organism: Gleditsia sinensis (assembly GCA_037074535.1). Taxonomy (NCBI): domain Eukaryota; kingdom Viridiplantae; phylum Streptophyta; class Magnoliopsida; order Fabales; family Fabaceae; genus Gleditsia; species Gleditsia sinensis. The sequence continues at coordinate 1,199,289 of CM073464.1, read as the reverse complement.
AAACATATAAACCTTAAGAATGTAGGACAAGTATCATATATACTTTATTTCTCTATTGATAATAATTTATACTGATTGAGAATACTCAAAAATTGTGTTTGGTTATGGTAATGTTTATATTTAACATGAATTGATAAATGATTTTACGAGGCATATGTGTAGGCCTATAAATATAAATGTGCAAGTGAAGTTGGTATTGTTATGGCTATTACTGATCAGTGGAGATATGATTTTCTGGATGTAACATGATCTTTTATTTATCTCTTACATTTCTTGTTATTTCTTTATTGTATCTATACATGAGAACCTAAATTGGAAACATTACAAATTAGTAGTTATGAATGTTAACCCTAATATATCTTAAATTCTATGTAACGGACTTTTACTTCACTGATTGTGCGAGATTTTACCTGATGGATTTTACGAGCTTTTGCCTGATTCATGGTGAGCACTCCTTTTATTGTATGATTGAGAAATGACTATAGTTCTGATATAGAAAAAGTTCTTCAATTTATGAAAAGTTTTAAATTTGTTTATATTTATTTATATAATATCGTAACATTGATATTTATACTTCTTAATATTAAAACTTTATTGTTATTGATCTTTTAAACATATAATACATATGTCATTCATCTTTTTTTTTTGTATTAAATTTTTACTTATGAAGGAAAAACTCATGCCTTACTTGTTCTGTTTTTGTTATAGTAAGGATTACTTATTTATTGAGTTTTATATTCACCCCATCATATATTTCTTTTTTCAGAGAATAAAAAAAAATTCAGATCCAACTCCAACTGTGTAGTGAACTAAGATAGTTGTGATAAGTTCAAATTGCTTTCAAGACTCCCAGTTTATTTAGATATTTTATATTTGTATTGTAAGGGTAGCTCCGTGAACTATAGGAAAGATTCCAATATCTCTGTGTATCTAAATATTTGTAAAACTTTTGTTGTATAAAAAATAGATTATTTTTATATTATTTGGCTTAATGCCAATTGTACGTGAATTTATGAATTCAGAACTATTTTTATGGTATGCATATTGTTGTCTTTACTTATATATTGTATACCACTGTAGTATCTTAATGTCAGTTAATTTGAGATTCACAGAATAAAATCTATCTTATTCCTATGTCAATCACGTCTTTATTTTTACAAAGGTCGTTATATTAATAATTTATTTTTAATAAAAATAATTTATAAATAAAATTTATAAATTATAAATTTATTTAAATTATTTAAATAAATTTATTTATTAAATATTTAAAATTAAATTAAATAAATTATAAATTAATTTATTTAATTTATCAAACATACTTTTAAATTTTTTTGAACCATTTTTATAGTATGTATGTTGTTGTCTTTATTTATATGATATATACCACTGTAATATTTTGATGTCAGTTAATTTGAGATTCACAGGATAAAATCTACCATATTCATATATTGATCATGTGTTAATTTATACAGAGGTCGTGACATTAATAATTTATATTTAATAAAAATAATTTATAAATAAAATTTATAAATTATAAATTATTTAAAATTATAAATTTTTAATTAATTTAAATTATTTAAATAAATTTATTTATTAAATATTTATAATTAAATTAAATAAATTATAAATTAATTTATTTAATTTATCAAACATACTTTTAAATTTTTTTTAATTTTGAATTCGACGGCGCTGACAATTCTATCGTAGCCCAGCCTTCTTGTTTTCCGGTTATATTGGCTAGTGGGAGTACCCGGGGGGGGGGGGGGGGATTAAATTTCCGTTTATATTAAAATCTGTGATTGATGCCAAGATTAACCTTAAAAAATGATATTCTTTGTATCCTCAAAATCACAATGTAATATTCAAATGCAAAAGATTAGAGGAAGCAATGCCATGGAAGTAAAACTCCAAAAAGAAAAAAAAATGTTTTTGGTCCTCAAAATATAATGTCATCGTTAATTTAATATTATATAATTCTTTTTGTATCATATTAAATTTGAGAATATAATTTTATTTTAATTATTTAAAAATATTTTATCATTAAAAACTATGTCAAGATTATTTTACCATATTCAAAGCATATAATTAAAATGAAATTATATTTTCAATACTATGAAGAAAAAAAAATTTCTAAACCAAAATAAAACTTTGGTGGACATGCACTATGTGGTTTAACACGGAGAATTGTAGGATTATTTAACTGGAAAGTTTTTGCAGCCAAAGGGAAAGTTTCCTCCGATATCTAATACAGAATAGGATTAGTCATAATTTCGCATTTTACATTCAGAAATCCTTGGAATATCCTAGGGTCACATTTCCTTCAGTTTAAACATCAAGGAAGCAGTTCAAGATGAATCAGACTTTCACTTTGACCTATACAGTTCCTCGTCCACAATCACGGTTGGTATATTCCACGTGCAGCGAGGGTGCCCCGATATTACTCCACCTTATAAATTCAATAGCGAATAAATCATGGTAGTCTATATCAGAGGATCTACCCTACTATCAGAAATTTAAAATGCCCTGATAGAATTAATGGCAATTTACCTTCCTTAGTGGCTTCTTCAGATCTTTTCTGAAAATTCAATGACAGCTGCGGATCCAATGACTTGAGTAAACTGTTAAACTTCTCTTCAGCCTCCCTGATGTGCTTTTCCTGGCATTGAAAATTAGACATAACAAATATCCTAGTAATCACAATACACTCAGTTATTAAAAGACCAACAACTGAGAAGCTTCTATGGTGGGATAGAAAGTCTCTTCTTCTATCTCACCATAGAAGGTGGAAAACACCATACACCTCTATAAGGAGTAATGTCACTATTCCAACAGCACAAGAATTGCTAAAGATGCTTGGGTCAAATGGCACCTACCCTCCCCAAAGGAACAGGGATGGTAAGAAATAGAATAAAAAAATGAAAGCTGCAACGAAAAATAATGGTTGTCTATAACACTCATCAACAAATAAAAAGTGCATATTGCTCTCCCTGACCATATATAAAGTAAATGAGGTCCTATAATAGAAATTGAAACAGCAACAAACTAACCAATAAAATTGTATATATAGAGAAAGGATATTGCAAATTTATAAATTATCAACAAACTTGTAATCTTTTTAGCATACTCACCAGCATAACTGGGGCAGTTGAAGCTCCATATATTTTGACAAGCATGCGCAACAGATTAAAATTATTCTCTAAAACATCATCCTGCACAGATTTCTTTTAGTCTATTCAGACAACAGTATGATACATGGGTGGTAATTACAAAACTTAAATAAATGAACTCACCTCATAGTCATGCCTGCAACATTATCAAGTCAATTGTATTAATTAAAACTGGCAAACATTATCATAAGTATGAAATATAGGTAGCTCATGAGTATGTTATTACAGAAACAAAACATATGAAAAACAGCAATGAAGATGCAAAATAATTAAGGGTGAGTTTGATATTTTTTTTTTTAACTAATTTCTAAAAATTGAGATGGGAACCCGCTTTTAAGATTACTTTCAGAAGTTAACATAAAATCTGTTAACTGCATGTCAAATATTGGTTTCTTAAGCAATTTGATATTTGATGAAATTTTGCTAAAGCCTAAAAGCCCTTTAGATATTGGAAAAGATTGCAATGTCCATGCTTTTTTTTTAAAAAAAAATGTTTTTATTTTTTATTATTGTCCATTTGGTAAACATTTTCATTATTCCTAAAGTACAAAAGAGATCCTTGGCGTGAAAGAATGGAAAAAAAAAACTTCTAAATTGAAACCATTGACATGCGCCTAAAATCATTCTAAAAAGAAGCAACAATTTTCAAATTGCAATTGTTAATGTGTTTACCAGATACGTAAAACCTTAGATTCTTAAAAAACAGAGGGAGGGGAGAGAGGAAGAAAAAAAAGAAGCAAAAACGACAGTAGATGCAGAGGCAAACACCAAATTCAACCAAGTGTGGATGTATGCATATGTGTTATGATGGAACACAGCACCAACTAAAAAAAGATAGTACGTACACATCGTCAGCCACTTCCACTAGGAACTCAGAAACTGAAAGAAACTCCATATGCAACTCGTCAACCTTCAAAAAAGTTCACGATTACACAATTAACCTAATGACTCATATTTACCTAAAAGTTAATGTCACTTTATGAAGAAATTTATGTTGCCAGCAATTTTTTAGATCACAATCAAGATAGAATTACCAGATAATATTAAGGTCCTCATAAAAAATCAAATCCATTTAATTTAATGCATGAAACATCAGGCATATATATATATATGTGTGTCAAGTGCCAGAAGTTTTTGGTTGTATATATATGATGTAGTCATGTAACACAATAAAATAAGGCAAAATGGTCAGTTTTACCTTTTCTCCTCGCAGCTGGTAGAGAAGTAGATTTAGTATTCGATAATCAGAAGTTTTAAAACGAATAGCCTTCATCACATCTTCAACAAGAATCTGAGCAATCAAATTTCAAAGAGTGAACTTTGAGCATGCATTTGACTCGTTACAAAATTAATTGTTCGATAAAATAGAGGCTAAAAGGTACATATATAATATAATTTGTATACTTCCTCTTTCTTTATCAGTGAATGACAAAGCTTTCTTTCAAGATCCCAATACTCTTCTCCTTGTTTAAATTCTTCTCTTATCCTTAACTCATCAAGCAAAAAGAACACAGAAATAAATTAAGCTCAACCCAAACTATGCCTCAATAATAGTCTTGTATGGAAGGTAGAAATTATACCTCTCTGTCAAAAGGCCTTTCTGTTCAAGAAGAGTCAAAAGTGGTCTGAGTGGATCCTTTGGGAAGCAAGGAACTTTCTACATAAAAAATAAAAAATACATGAGCTGGTTGGATGTCAATTATTTCAACTACGATAAAAAAACACCACAGCAAAAGTCTCAAGTATGATCACCTCATCTTTTCCTCCTAAAACAGTCTGTCCATTTCGTATTGGCGATAAATTCTCATTCATCTTATCCATCTGCATAATCATAATAGTAAATGCTCAACACACTGGAGACTTTTGCAGATCAAACACATACTTTTGGAACAATGTAAAATATATTTCACTATTCTCAAATAATAACAAATTTATCGACATTTTGTTGGTAGTTACTTCCAATAAACTCTATTTTCATTATTTTTCTTCTTTCTTTTTTCCCATAAATAGCTCTTTCAAACTAGAAAATGACAGAGTGACAAGAAATACAAGCTGGACAGGAATCATCTCTTGCCAACAGAATAATTATGTTTCCTAGTGGAAGTAAATAAAGTGCCTGCACCAATTTCACTGTCCATATTGCCATTGTTTACCTAGTTGACCAGAACTTATGCAGATATTTGGCTTTAATGAATATATGGATGGCTGAACTTAAGAACACAAATCTAGAGTTTACCTGATAAATATAACTCGCAGTGAATGAAAGTATAGGTAAGTATTTGAATATTGACTGGGGCCTGCTAACATCCAATCCATGAAACATAAAATAAGATCTGCACTGTAAAAATAATGCGATACTGTTATTTTTCCTCACTACCAATGAGTAAACTAATCAAAATACAGACTTAAGAATCCAAAAAGCTGGACTCATTGTTGAAATAGTATTTTTTTGCCAAGAGATTCATGTCACAACTCACAAATTTTGTCTGAAGAAAACTAAAAAGAAACTTAGGGCGCAAGCCTGATATATGGAAAATTACTCATCTACTAATCAATATGGCAATTGACAGCAAAAACCTGGCATAGCCGCTGACTATGATCAAATTCGCTTATGCGTGTCAATATGACTATGCAACTATTTGAGCATTTGCCCGATCAACCAAAACAGAGTAAACCTAAAAATAACATAATATCACAACAATAGCAATTATTTTCTATATATAATGCTTACAAAATCCTCAAGAGTAGAATTAGCAGCTTCCATGGAATCCAGCCAAATCATGGCCAAGTTTTCATTATTACTTCGCAACAAGTTATAGTCTCCCATCTGATCCCAACTAATCTGCGAGGCATTTCCAACAACATTCTGTTGACAACCTGCACAAGAGTGAAAATTCAGAACACTCCTGGAATGATATACAAGTTAGAAGTCAATACAAGCAACAAAGCATGTTAAGAGGAAAAAAAGGAAAAAGAAATACGTGAGGAATATCCTAAGAAAACATCTACTTGCAAACTCCAGTTTCAGAATTCTCAACATCTCAATGTTGCTAGTCAGCACCCAGCAGATATAAAAATTCCATGGTATGGAAAGCAGTTAATCCAGCCCATCACTGGAGACAGTGAACCACTTTGTTGCAGAGTGCCCTTTTTATCTAGCATCCAGGTTCTGGGAAAGCACGAGAGATGAGAAAGAAGAAAATTCCTACTGTGGGATCAATAGGCCAATACTTTTATTTCACCCCTTAAATGATTCCAAAAGATTTATTTACCTACCCAAGCATTGGTTTCCCTTTTCCTCCTTTTCACTTAGCCAAAAATTAAGAGAACACTCATTGATAAAAGTACGGCAATAATGGATAGCTAGAAATTAAGTAGTCAAGATACTTACAAAGTATAGACTTGAAATAGTTAAAAGATTAGGGCTCCTGGATAATTACCGTTATTTTCTTGTTTCATGACGCCATCTTGACTAAGCGAAAGAGATGCCTCCTCCAAAAATGAAGCTGATAGCTGAAAAAGGATACAACTAGTCTCAAATATCATCCTATGATTAATACTATGCAGAGATAAAAAGCAACGAAGTCAGTCTCTAAAGCTCACTTTCGGCATAAAATCACAAACCAAGCTGAACTTCTTGTCCACGTCAACCTTTCGACAAGGTTGTATCTAATCCTCATACCATTTCCGGCCAAATAAATAAATAAATAACACAAACGATGTAGCATCCTAAAATTTTAATAATCTTAAAAATTATACAAAAATAAAAAAAAAAAAATTAAGGAAGAATGAGAATTTATTTATAATGGAATAGATGATATATCTTTAAAAAAATAGGATAAAGAACATTAATCCTATTTTATTTAAAAAAAATATTTATAAAAACAATTAAGAATACTATACTATAGAATATGTAGTTAATGAAATATAAAATTTAAACTAAGAAATTAATACGTAAGAAATTTTATTTATTTATACATGTAAGATTCATTAGTTATGTTTTATAAATGATAACAATAATATATATATATATATATATATATATATATTAATTGAGAAAAATATCATAAAAAAGACCATTATTTCACGCTGGGTTTAGGGGGCACTTCAAGTAATAGCCATTAAGGCACAGATGGACAGTTAATGGGGATAATTAATTGTGCAACAGAGGTGATATTTTGTTAGATCAAAAATCAAAAGAAGCATAAGCATAAGCAGTAGCAAAAAACGTAAAGAAGAAAAGAAAGAAGGGAACAGAGGGGCACAAGTTGAGGAGAGAAGAGTGACAAGGAAGAACTTGAACCGAAACTTGAAGAAAGAGAAATATCTGAAAGGAGTTGAGGTAGGTTTCACAGTTAACTTTGTTTTTGAAAAATCTAACATGATGCAGAGTTTAAAAGATCTTCCGGTGTTTCCATGAACTTTCCATCTCTTTTCTCATAGAGGATTCTTCCATATGAGTTGTTAAAGTAGTCATGTGTAAAAATATGTTTGATGCATATAAATATTATGTATTCTATGGTTGAATATCTATTTGTTTGGCTTTAGTTTTATGATTGGAATTGACTTGAATTGTTGTCTTGTGGGCTGAAAATGTAGAGGTTTATATGTATATATATAATGATAAAACTAAGTTTGAGAGTTTTGGTGGCTTGAGAACCAAAAGAAGTGATTAGAAAGTTGATTTTTCAGGTTGTAGGACTAAACAACGTGCTACCAATACGCAGCATAGCCGTATTATTGCAGCTTCAGGACGTGCATGCCTAGGCAGAACACGGCCCCGCCATATTCTATGCTACCTAGTGGGTTTTGGGCACAATAGCATGGGTTTAAAGCATGGCCGTGTTATTGAGTATGCCCAAGCCGTGTTTAAAGCTAGATTTGAGTTAAAAACAAGATAATTAAAAAATAAATGCATACAAAGTTATGATGCAAAACAAAGGGATGCATGTGATCATGTATCTTGTGATCTCCATATTGGTACCAAAATAGAAGATGTCTTATTCACAGATAGTAAAATATGTTTTATGTCATATTTAGATATTGTGAAGCAAAAATATTTAAGGGTAAGTCAGTGGCTCATTTGACCTTTAATAGTAGTAGGCTAATGCTCACAGTTTGATGCTCGCTTATATATTAAATATATTATAATGAATATTACTATATGTATTCTGTAATTTATACAACTAAACATAATATGATAATTGAGATATCATATGCCTCATGATTACTGTAAAATATATTAAAAATTTACATTCTCATTATTATTTTATATTATGTTCGAATCAATAGATTATCATACTTATGACTTTGGTTTTTGTGATACACTAAATAGAAATGCCCTACTAGATAGTTTTTAATAGTAAAAAATCTAGTTATATTGAATATGTTTGAGCTCTCAGTACATATTATTCCACCACCACCTGTGGAACCAGGAGATCTGAATAGACATTGGTCTATGTAGTAGTTAAAAATCTGTGCATGTAAATATTTGTACTAACTAGACCCTAAGGGATATAATTTTTTAAAATAATGATAAGATATTTTTCTATTTTTGTACTACAAATAATACTCTAGTTATTATATTTTTGTGTATAAACATCTCTTTGGACAATTGAACTGATATAATGACTTCATGCTATTATTAAGCTATAAAATTACAATGTAGTTAATTAAATATTCAATTAGTAATTAAGTAAGTGAACAATCTAATCTAGATAAAAGAAGAGAGGTTACGATATAAAAAATGAAAACAGATTGGTTGTTGACGAAAAGGCATTTTAATGAGATAAGGGACTTGGTTTATCTATTTAAGGAGAATTTACAAAGAAGAGCATGAGATTAGCGAGGAAGTGATTTGACTGGTGATCGGAGTTAGTGGACGAAGCCACTAGGCCTCGAGACTCCATATAATCCAGCATTCTCTCCACATGTTCAAGTTTCCTTAATTCTTCCATTGCCGCCCCTAAGTTCATGTATAATGCGTTCGATTTAGCCTCGTGAATGTGTTGAAAAGACTGAAGCGTCGGACAATAACTACCAGAAACGACGCCGTTTCGAGTACTGAAGTACTGGTTTGCTGGCGGGGGGAGCGGGACGAAGGTTTATGACAGTGAGACAGGGCCAAGGGATGGGTCGGTTCGCAACTCACAAGAGTCCGCCGGAAACTAGATACAGTTGTGTTGGGGAAAATTGAGACTAGGAATCCTCAGCGACTAGTTAACAACATGCATATTCAATTCCTGATTAATTCTTGGAAGGTTGCTCCAGCTAATTAAGGCTACAATTTCCCTAATTTTTATGTTAATTTATTATATTTTAAATAACAAAAGAAATTAGAAATCATTCAATCTATTCATACTTTTTTTATAAAAAAAATTGACAATATCTTTTTTTTTTATGTAAAGATTAGAATAAAAAAGAATTCTTCATTTTATAATTAAAATATGTCATGAGTGTCAACAAAAACTGATAAATAGTCTATTAAAAAAAATTATTAATAATAAAAATAAAATTTACATATTTAAAAATAAAAAATATTTTAATTATTACAACTAAATCAATTCTTATGAGCTTATCAAAATTTTACTCGCTTCTACTTCATTTTGATTAATGTTTTTCCATCAGCTTATCAAGATATTATTACTCATTTCTACTCAAATTTGATTAGTGTTTTCCATTTGAAGAATATTCGTCAAGTCATGCTTGCTTAAAGCCAGCATTTGTGTGACCCAAAAGGACAAAACCATGGTCTTTTAACCATTTGAAGAATATTCCATTTTTGGACTTTGTACCAAGGTCTTTTCAAGTTGTTGATTGGTAACTGCAACCTAGAACACGTAGGGTGAGCCACAAGGCTCAAGTGCATCGTTAGCTTTAGATATTAGAGCAAATGACGTTACTCTTTTTCTTCTAATATGTTATATATTCAGCGCGGGAGTGAAGAACATTTAAATTACTGTTCAAAGAATAATTGCTCTTCACGAAAGGGAAAAAAACAGTTTTTGAATCGCCAACAGCACTCCCACTAAATAAAAAAAATAAAAAAGAAGTGAAAATGCAGAGTTTCAGATAAACAAAGTCTGCATTTACAGTTTGTTTGCATAGAAATTTGAAGAAAGAAAAAAAGGACCATGTAATGCAAAATATACCTTGGTTGGGCGCTGCCGAACGGTGATTGAACCGGGCTTGGTGACTTGGTCACCGAAAACCTTAATGCCGCTCCTCCGACCTCTGCAATAACGGCCATTGTTGATGCTTCCGGCTCCTTTCTTGGGGCCCACATGGATGAAGAAAGACGAAGAAGAACTTGAAACCAAGGGAAGGCTTCTGAATGGCCCCCCTACTATGGTCAGACTCATCGATGTCGCCGATGAAGAAACACTATTTTTTATTAATTCTGACAACTTAGACACTTCAATCACACTTGCACACACTCCTTACACAGACAACCAACTCTCCCTGACTCACTCTCTGCACTCACTTGTTTCTTCCCCTCTGCACTCACAACTTCACTACAATGCATTCTATTTATTTATAGGAGTTAATTGCACCACCATTAAGCTTTCGTTTCCCGCCATTTGCTTACGAATGTTAAGAAATAAATAGTATGAGGGGTCCGTAAAATTTGCACGGTTTAAATGAGGTCCCGTAATAAATGAGGTCCTGTAGTATGGGTGGTCCGTAATATTTCGTTTAAATGAGGGCCACTATTCAATTTTTTACCTAGGGCCACGTGCTTTAAATTTTATTTTTTTATATCCACTACTACCTTTGGCACAACCTATGTTATATTTTATTACCATATATATACACAATAGGTAATGAGGTCCTGTATCTGTAATAAATGAGGTTCTGTAGTGTGAGTCGTCCGTAAGCTTTCGTTTAAATGAGGGTCACTATTCAATTTTTTACCTAGGGCCACGTGCTTTAAATTCTATTTTTTTAATATTCACTTCTATTTTTGGCATAACTTATTTCGTATTTTATTACCATATATATACAAAAAGTAAATGAGGTGCTGTAACAAAAATTGAAACAGAAACAAGCTAACTAATAAAATTGTATATAGAGATTATAATTTATCTCGAAAACAAATTTAGAAAGAAAATGTTTTGGTTTGGAAGAATTTTTTTTATTAATAATATTTAAATTATAATATATAATAAAAATAATATTTTTAAAATTTATTTTTATTATATATTATAATTTAAATATTATTAATAAATAAATCATATTTATAAATTAACAATAAATTAAATATCAATTAAATTTATAAATTGTCAATAAACTTGTAATCTTTGTTGTACTCACTAGCCTAGCTGGGACAATTGAAGCTCTATATATTTTGAAAAGTATGTGCAACACATTAAAATTATTTTCTAAAACGTCATTACGCACAGATTTTTTTTAGTGTATTTATTCAACAGTATGGTACAAACAAAATTATAAAAATCTTAAATTTTAAATTATAAAATATTAAATATTAAATTTTAAAATTTTAATTCTAAATAATAAAATCTTAAACTTTAATATATATAGAATTTAATATTTTGAAATTTAAAATTTTAAAATTTATTATTTAAAATTTTAATATATTTATATTTTAAACTTTTGAAGTTTGAAAATTTACATTTGAGTTTTGAATTTTAAAGTTTTAAAATTGACTTGTTAAGACTAAAAGCATAATTATAATCATGCATTTTTAGAGTAAGAGAAAATACAAACAACAATCGTATTTTTAAATTAGAATGCGATCTTTTAAGCATTCAATTAGATTCAAGCGTTGTCCCTAAAAAAAAATAGATTCAAGTTTTTGGCACGATACTTTGTTATATTATTTTTTATATTGTCAAGTTAAGTTTATTGTTGATTATGTATATTTTGAATTTAAACTAAACTCGAAATTCTAAGATTGCATTAAATTTCAATTTTGTTAATTGTTAGAAAGTAATTCTTTATATATATATTCACGATAATTTAATTTTAGTTATATTCAAGTTAAGACAAAAACCTTTCCATATTTAACGAAAGTTGTCGATGTGTAAAAGTTGTTGACATAGTTGCTAATGTCGTCGATAATTAGTTATAGTCATAGATGTGACTTGCTAGAATATTTCTTCTCACATTAACAACATCTTCCGTTAAGGTTTTGATTGTTTTTTATGTGAAACAATTAGTTTAAAGAATATTTATTTTAAGGATTCAAATATTAAAAATATTATTTTGTAATAAAAGAGTGTTATTTTCAAAGATTCAAAATAAAATGTAAGGAGGAAGTCCAAAGTTAGATTGTTGACACAGATTAAATAAATATACTCCAATTATGTCAGTTTCTGAGATTTATAATGCCATTGCTGTAAAAGTTTTTTTGAAGATGTAAAAATTAAGAAAAAATATTTGGTCTACTGGCGGTGGATAATTTTATCCACCAACAGTGCTCAAATTGTGATATGTGACAAAAATAGTATTTTTAAAAATTATTTTTGCCACGTGTCATAATCTAAACACCGTTAATAGATAAAAAATTATCCACCACCGATAGACCAAATACCAACTCATAAAACTTTCGATTCTATAAGTTTTGATGATAAATTTATACAACTTTAAATGATCACTACTTATATAATTACACAAATCTATTAACGAAAAAGTATGAAAGTATGTTATATTTTATATGCTCATGAGGTTTTGGTTTAAAAAAAATTATATTATTATTATTAATTTTTGAGTTAGTATTTAGTCTACCGGTGATGGACAATTTTTTATTTATCAACGGTGTTTAAATTTTGACACGTAATAGAAATAATTTTTAAAAATTATTTTTATTATTTGTCACGATTTGAGCACTATTAATAGATAAAATTGTCTATCACTAATGGACCAAATATTTTTTCAAATTTTATTAAATTAAAAAATTAAAAGACTTGTTAGTTGTTGCTTGTTAAGAATAGTACCTTCATTTATGCTGACAAAGGAAAAAAAACGGTAACATAAAGAAATAGACAAATAAACAAACCTCAGCTTTGCGTTGCAAGTCATTAATGTAATATTTTATAATTTTAAAATAATAATATTTTATTATAATTAAATATATTTTTTATTAAAATAATTTTTCTTTTATTTAAAATAATTTTATATACTTCTAATAAATTTTATTTTATTTTTAAAAATAATCTTTCTTTTATTATGTATAAAAATATTTATTTTATTATTTATTTTATTAAAATTTGTATCAAAAAAGACATAGTTTAAAAGTACTATTAAAGTTTTGTAATAGTATAAATTTTAAAAAAAATTTAAGTTATTTTAAGATGAACAATAATATATATATATATATATATATATATATATATATATATATATATTATTTAATTATTAAATAATAATAAAATTAATTGAAAAAAAATGAAGAGACTGGAGAAAATGAGAAAGAAATTTTTTTTTCTCTCTCTAAACTTCTCAATTTTTCTCTAAAATTTCTCTCATTCTAAATATTCAATCGAGATATCGGAAATACCGTTAGACTCATGACGACAAGAGTTTTAAAATCTACTGATCAATTTCGTCGGAAATTCACCGAAATTTCGCTAAAAAATCGTAAATAGTAACTTATAGATAATTTTTATAAAATAATAGATTTTTTTATGGTTTTTCAAGTTTTTAAGTTAGGAGTTTTGTTAAAGATGCAAAATATTAATTATATGATAAATTTCACGATCAAACAACGTGATTTGATATTTAAATTTTGCAAATTATTTTTCGGTAAACAGTAACTGTGAACAGTACCGAAACAATGAGTGAGTAGTATTTTTCAGCGTAAACAGTAACCAACATTGACCAAACTCTCAGAGTCATTTTCTAAATTTTTAGACCCTCCAGACACGTTTTTTAGATCTATTTGATTAAATTCAGATTAAAAAAATTATATTTTAAGGCTATCCAACTTAGAGCTCTTATCAGGTGAGTAGATAATACTTACTATAACATAATTTTTACCTATTCATTTAATATATCCATATGAGATATTACTATTAATGTGAAACTCATTTTTATTTGTGAACATGTATTTCAATGCATGATTCCTAATTTAAACTATAGGAATGTAGGACAAGTATCATATATATTTTATTTCTATATTGATATTAATTTATACTCATTGAAAATACCCAAAGATTGTGTTGAGTCATGATGATATTTATATTTCACATGAATTGATAAATAATTTTATGAGGCACATGTATGGGTCTAAATTTAAATGTGCAAGTTAAGTTGGTATTGTTATGGCGACTATTGATCAGTGGGGATATGATTTTTCTGAAAGTAACGTGCTCTTTTATTTATTTCTTATATTTTTTGTTATTTCTTTATTGTATATATATACAGAAGAACTTAAATTGAAAACATTGCAAATTAACAGTTGTAAATGCCAACCTTAGTGCATCTTGAGTTCTATATAACAAACTTTTGTCTGATGGATTATGCGGACTTTTTTCTGATAAATTGTGTGAGCTTTTACAAGATAGATTGTGCAGATTTTCACTTGATGGACTTTATAGGCAATGACCTAATGGATTACGAATTTTTGTCCGATGGATTACAGGCTTTTGACCTAATTAATGGTAAACACTTTCTCCGTTGCATACTTGAGAAATAGTTATAGTTCTGATATAGAGAGAGTTCTTCAATTTATAAAAAGATCTAAATTTATTTTAACTATTATTTTCTCTGTTATCGATATGCATTCTTTATTTCTTATAAGAGACTCTTGATTTTATTTGGTGCATGACCTTTTAGTTTTGTTTTATAAATTATTTTAGAGAGTTGATTTGTAATTATTAATGAAATTTATTAACATTAAATTATTACTTGTAAAAAAAAAACTCGTGCCCTACTTATCTTGTTTCCGTTATGGTTCAAACTCACAATACAATATTTCTATATTTTTCATATAAGAATACACATTTTGGTCAATCTTCTACAGATAGCTGGTCAATTAGGCAACACATTTTTATGGGTGAACCTACTTTATTTTCAAAACTCCCAGCTTTTAACTTATGTTATATTTTACACTCTAGAGTTACTCCATATATCACAAGTAGGATCTCTGTTTCTATTTGCATAGTATCTATGTATATTTTAAGATAATTAAAATTATACAGTATAGAAAATAAGCTTTTAAATGAATATGATTATTTATATGTATCATATTAGAGGTTTATGGGATGAGATTATTCTCAAAATCCATGTCAGTTACGTACTCCTAACTTCGGGTCGTGATCAAGTTGGTATCAGAACCTTAAATTTTTTTGTGGTCTAATGGAACAAAGAATTATTTAGTAAGACTTTGAATATAAATATGACCCGAACATATTCCATATTAATTATGAGAAATTTTTTAAAAATTGTTTTTAAAAATTATTTTATAAAATATTTTATTTTTGATAAACTATTTTAAAAATATTCTATTGTTTGTTTTTTAGTGATATTAGAACAAAAACAACTCTTTTTAAATTTTTTTATTTTAAAAATAATTTATTTTTAGAATTTATTTTTAAAATAACAACAAAAAATAATTTTTAAATGAATTTTTTTATTTTAAAAATATTTTTAAAAATAAAAAATAAACATGACCTATATATTTTTATTTTTTGTCAATCAACAACTTCTGAATGCTTTGATATATTTTATAAGATTGGCTGTATATTTTCATATTTCACGCTTTACTAATGTTATGTATTGGGACGTTCTCCTATCTTTATTTTAATAAAATAAAATCACATACCTTTTAAAAAAAAAAGTTATCTTCTTACTTTAAATACAAAAACCGGGTGGTTGTCACCGTGTCAGTGAAACTATACGTGGAACCCACTTCACATGTGACGTGAATTAATTTCTTTAGAAATTGTTTGCCACCATTCATTATCAAATTAAACTCCGCATCTAACTCGTCTCTCTCCTTCATCAATTTTTCCATAATTATTGTCACTAAGAACAAAATTTAAAAATATAAATTAATATTTAATAAATAAATAAAATATACAGATATAAATCTCATAAAATTTCTTTCAACAATTTAACTTATAAATAATTTTAAAATTTTCAAAAAATTTAGACAGTGACAAAAATGTCCTTTTCACTTTATTTCCCTGCCTCCCAGTTTAACTGTTAGAAAGCCTACCGAACTTTCCTCCACAGTCCACACTTTCTTGCCCACACGCGCTAAACCTCCGTGAAACCCAACCTCAGAGCCCCGAGTTTGTCGGCACTTTTCTCCTTTCTCTTTCCCTGCCCAAAAACAAAGAAAAATTAATGTCTTTTGAAATTTACTTTAAAAATTTTGAATTTAAAAGTAAACTATTAAATCTATTTAAACATTTGCATTTAAAAAAATCATTGAATCTGAATCAATCCAATGCATATTTTTGTGCCAAGTTTATTTTAAATATATATATATATATATATATATTTATTTATTTTTTTGTTTCCTCTAAATTTCTATTTAATATGTTATATAAAAATTAATTTATAAATATTTAAAATATTTTATAATCATTTAATGTGGAATTTAAATACTTGCACACACACTATTTTTAAATTATTTTATCTAGCAATCTCATATTTAATTTAAAAATTGAGTGTCTTTTTCAACTCATAAAATTAGTCACAGAAATAAATTTCTTTGGACTTAAATTTACCGGTAGTGTAAATATTTTAAAATATTAATAAATTGATAGGTACATGAAATATTAAATTACAATTTTTATTTTAATATTAAAAATATTACACAGACAATTTTAAATAATTTAAATTTTTTTTATAAAAAATCTTTTTTAAGCATTTATATATGTACTTCATCCTATGTTTTACATTAACATATCTAAAAATCAACTTTAAACTTTTATTAGGAGCGTCACCACCCTTTATGTTCACATAGATAGATTTTCTTTAAAATTTATTTTAATTTTTTTTGAATTTATTAAAAATTTTACTCACTTTAAAATTCTTAATATATATATATATATATATATATATATATATATATATATATATATATATATATATATATATATATAACACTAGATCTAAAATAATTAAATAATCTCTAGTGTCCATAACTACTTATCAATAAAATATTTTAATTAGATTTAGTCTAACAAAAAATTTGAGTTTCTATTACTAGTTTTTAAAATAATTAAAATATTTTTATTTTTAGAATCACTAATATAAAATAAAATTATCAAAACAAAATAAATTGTTTATTCAAAAATTATGTCATTTTAATTAAAATTATTATATTATGAAATATTTTGATAAAAATATTTTTATTTTAAATTATTTTAATAAAAATATTTTTATTTCGATAAAAAAAATATTAAATTAATTTAAAAAATTTAAAAATAAATAAAATAACATCACATCACATCTAATATTTAATTATTATTTTTTATAAATTATAATATCTTTATCAATTTTAATTCTTTTTTCTATTTTCGTGACATAAGGAATCTTTATCAATTTTAATTCTTCTTTCTATTTTCGTGACATGAGGGACCATTGACATTAAATTAACCATCAAAGTTTAAAAAGTACAAGGCCACTATTCAATTTTTTACCTAGGGCCACGTCCACTTTTATTTTTGGGATAACCTATTTTTTGTACTCACTAGCGTAACTGGAACAATTGAAGCTCCATATATTTTGAAAAATATGTGCGACACATTAAAATTAGTTTCTAAAACGTCATCCCGCACAGATTTCTTTTAGTGTATTTATTCAACAGTATGGTACAAAAAAATTATAAAAATCTTAAATTTAAAATTATAAAATATAAAATTCTTAATTTTTAATTTTTAATTTTTAATTTTTAATTTTTAATTTTTAATTTTTAATTTTTAATTTTTAATTTTTAATTTTTAATTTTTAATAATAAAATCTTAAACTCTAATATATATAGAATTTAATATTTTAAAATTTAAAATTTTAAAATTTATTATTTAAAATTTTTATATATTTATATTTTAAACTTTTGAAGTTTGACAATTTACATTTGAGTTTTGAATTTTAAAGGTTTAAAATTGACTTGTTAAGACTAGAAGCATAATCATAATCATGCATTTTTAGAGTAAGAGAAAATACAAACAACAGTCGTATCTTCAAATTGGAATGCGATCTTTAAACATTCAATTAGATTCCAGCGTTGTCCCTAAAGAAACAAAATTCAAGTTTTTGGCACGATATTTTGTTATATATTTTTTTTATATTGTCAAGTTAAGTTTATTGTTGATTATGTATATTTTGAGTTTAAACTAAACTCGAAATTCTAAGATTGCATTAAATTTTAATTTTGTTAATTTTTAGAAAGTAATTCTTTATAAAAAAAATATTTAGTCCATTAACAATAAATAATTTTTTATCCATCAACAGTGTTTAACGTATAAAAATTATTGACACAGTTGTCACTGTCGTCAATAATTAGTTATAGTCATAGATGTGACTTGATAGAATATTTCTTCTCACATTAACAACATCTTCCTTTAAGGTTTTGATTGTTTTTTACGTGAAACAATTAGTTTAAAGAATATTTATTTTAAGGATTCAAATATTGAAAATATTATTTTGTAATAAAAGAGTGTGATTTTCAAAGATTCAAAATAAAATGTAAGGAGGAAGTCCAAAGTTAAATTGTTGACACAGATTAAATAAATATACTCCAATTATGTCAGTTCCTGAGATTTATAATGCCATTGCTGTAAAATTTTCTTTGAAGATGTAAAAATTTAATAATAATAATATAATTTTTTTTAAACCAAAACCTCATGAACATATAAAATATAACATACTTTCATACTTTGTCGTTAATAGATTTGTGTAATTATATAAGTAGTGATCATTTAAAGTTGTATAAATTTATCAGCAACCCATTTATATATTACTATTAAATTTAGGTTATATTTAGTAAAAATAATTTAAAAATTAATTAAAAATTTATAAATTATACTCTACTTTAAATAATATATAATTTATAAATTTTTAATTAATTTAAATTATTTAAATAATTTTATTTATTAAATACCTTTAATTTAATTAAATAAATTTATAAATTAATTTATTTAATTTATCAAATATATTTTTAGACGTTGTAAAACTCGTGGAATCAAAAGTTTTATTAAATTAAGAAAGTAGAAGACTTGTTAGTTGTTGCTTGTTAAGAATAGTAACTTCATTTATGCTGACAAAAGAAAGAAAAAGGGTAACATAAATAAATAGACAAATAAACAAACCTTATTTATGTAATCAGCTTCGCGTTACAAGTTATTAATGTAATATTTTATAATTTTAAAATAATAATATTTTATTATAAATAAATATATTTTTAATTAAAATAATTTTTGGTAGCCTCTAATAAATTTTGTTTTATTTTTAAAAATATTTTTTCTTTTATTATCTATAAAGATATTTATTTTGTGATTTGTTTTATTAAAATTTGTATCAAGAAAATAAATGATTTAAGAGTACAACTAAAGTTTTGTAATAATATAAATTTTTAAAAAAATTTGAGATATTTTAAGATGAATAATAATATTTATATGTATATATATATAAATAAATTATATTATTTAATTATTAAATAATAATAAGATTAATTGAAAAAAAAAAAGAGGTAGAAGGAGCGTAGAGCGCAGAAAGGAATAATTTTTTCTCTTTCTCTCTCTAAACTTCTCAACTTTTCTCTAAAATTTCTCTCATTTTAAACATCAAATTGAGATATCAGAGGTACCGTTAGACTCATGGTGACAAGAGTTTCAAAATCCACCGATCAATTTCGCCGAAAGTTTACTAAAATTTTATCGAAAAATCGTGAATAATAATTTACATGTAATTTTTTTTAAAATGTTAATTTTTTTTTATGGTTTTTCAAGTTTTCAAGTTAGGGGTTTTGTTAAAAATGTAAAGTATTAATCGTATGATAAATTTTACAGTCAAACAATGTGATTTAGTGCTTTAATTTTATAAATTATTTTTCGGTGAACAGTAACTATAAATAGTACCTAAACAGTAAGTGTATAGTATTTCCCCAGCGTGAACAGTATTTTCCATCCATAAATAGTTACAAGCGTGACCAAACTTTCAGAGTCATTTTCTAAACTTTTAGAACCTCCAAATACATTTTTGAAATCCATTTGATTACATTCAAATTGGAAAAGTATATATTTAGGGTTGTACAACTTAGAATTCTTACCAAGTGAATAGATAATACTTACTATAACATAATTCTTAACTATTCATTTAATATATCCATATGAGACATTATTACTAATGTGAAACTCATTTTTATTTGTAAACATGTATTTCAAGACATGACTCCTAATTTTAAACTATAGGAATGCATGATAAGCATCATATATACTTTATTTCTATATTGATATTAATTTATATTGATGGAGAATACTCAAAAATTATATTGGGTCATGGTGATGTTTATTTATATGTATCATACTAGATGCTTACGGAATGAGATTATTCTGAAAACCCATGTCGATTATGTACTCTTAACTTGGGGTCGTGATAAAGTTGGTATCAGAGCCCTAAGTTTCTTTGTGATTTAATGAAACAAATAATTATTTAGTAAGACTTTGAATATAGATAGGAATCGAATATATTCTATACTAATTATGAGAAATTTTTTAAAATATTTTTTTTATAAACTATTTTAAAAATATGATTTTTTTTTTAGTATTATTAGAACAAAAAAAACTCTTTTTAAATTTTGTTATTTTAAAAATAAATTATTTTTACAATTTATTTTTAGAATTTATTTTTAAAATAACAACAAAAAATAAATTTTAAACGAATTTTTTTATTTTAAAAATAATTTAAAAAATATTTTTAAAAATAGAAAATAAACATGACCGATATATTTTTTTTTTGTCAATCAACAACTTCTGAATGCTTTGATATATTTTATAAGATTGGCTTTATATTTTCATATTTCACGCTTTACTAATGTTATGTATTGGGACGTTCTCCTATCTTTATTTTAATAAAATAAAATCACATACCTTTTAAAAAAAAAAGTTATCTTCTTACTTTAAATACAAAAACCGGGTGGTTGTCACCGTGTCAGTGAAACTATACGTGGAACTCACTTCACATGTGACGTGAATTAATTTCTTTAGAAACTGTTTGCCACCATTCATTATCAAATTAAACTCCCCATCTAACTCGTCTCTCTCTTCATCAATTTTTCCATAATTATTGTCACTAAGAACAAAATTTAAAAATATAAATTAATATTTAATAAATAAATAAAATATACAGATATAAATCTCATAAAATTTCTTTCAACAATTTAACTTATAAATAATTTTAAAATTTTCAAAAAATTTAGACAGTGACAAAAATGTCCTTTTCACTTTTATTTCCCTGCCTCCCAGTTTAATTGTTAGAAAGCCTACCGAACTTTCCTCCACAGTCCACACTTTCTTGCCCACACGTGCTAAACCTCCGTGAAACCCAACCTCAGAGCCCCGAGTTTGTCGGCATTGTTCTTCTTTCTCTTTCCCTGCCCAAAACAAAGAAAAATTTATGTCTTTTGAAATTTACTTTAAAAATTTTGAATTTAAAAGAAAACTATTAAATCTATTTAAACATTTGCATTTAAAAAAATCATTGAATCTGAATAAATCCAATGCATATTTTTGTGCCAAGTGTATTTTAAATATATATATATATATATTTTTTTTCCTCTAAATTTCTATTTAATATGTTATATAAAAATTAATTTATAAATATTTAAAATATTTTATAATCATTTAATGTGGAATTTAAATACTTGCACACACACAATTTTTAAATTATTTTATCTAGCAATCTCATATTTAATTTAAAAATTGAGTGTCTTTTTCAACTCATAAAACTAGTCACAAAGATAAATTCCTTTGGACTTAAATCTATAGATGGTGTAAATATTTTAAAATATTAATAAATTAATGGTTGTATGAAATATTAAATTACAAATTTTATTTTAATATTAAAAATATCACAGACAGTCTTAAATAACTTAAATTTTTTTTATAAAAAATATTTTTTAAACATTTATATATGTACTTCATCCTATGTTTTACATTAACATATCTAAAAATTAACTTTAAATTTTTACTAGGAGTGTCATCACCCCTTTATGTTTAGGTAGATAGATTTTTTTTAAGATTTATTTTAATTTATTAAAAATTTTACTTACTTTAAAAATTTTAATATATATATATATATATAAACACTAAATCTAAAAATAGTTAAATAATCGTGTCCACAACTACTTATCAATAAAATATTTTAATTAGATTTAGTCTAACAAAAAAATTGAGTTTCTATTACTAGTTTTTAAAATAATTAAAATATTTTTATTTTTAGAGTCATTAATATAAAATAAAATTATCAAAACGAAATAAAATATTTATTAAAAAATTATGTCATTTTAATTAAAATTATTATATTACAAAATATTTTGATAAAAATATTTATATTTTAAATTATTTTAATAAAAATATTTTTATTTTGATAAAAAATATTAAATTAATTTAAAAAATTAAAAAATAAATAAAAATAACTTCACGTCACATTTAATATTAAAATATTATTTTTTATAAATTATAATATCTTTATCAATTTTAATTCTTCTTTCTATTTTCGTGACATGTGAAACCATCAAAGTTTAAAAAGTACAAGGCCACTATTCAATTTTTTACCTAGTGCCACGTGCTTTAAATTCTATTTTTTTTTATATCCACTTTTATTTTTGGCACAACCTTTTCTGTATTTTGTTACCATATATATACAAAAGATAAATGGGGTCCTATAATAAAAATTGAAACAGAAACAAACTAACTAATAAAATTGTACATAGAAATTATAATTTATCTCAAAAGCAAATTTAGAAGAAAAATGTTTTGGTTTGGAATAATTTTTTATTAATAATATTTAAATTATAATATATAATAAAAATAATTTTTTTTTAAAATAATTTTTATTACATATTATAATTTAAATATTATTAATAAATAAAAAATATTTAAAAATTAACGTAAATTGTCAACAAATCTTTTTTGTACTCACTAGCGTAGCTGGGACAATTGAAACTCTATATATTTTGAAAAATATGTGCAACACATTAAAATTATTTTCTAAAAAATCATCCCGCACAGATTTCTTTTAATGTATTTATTCAACAGTATGGTACAAACAAAATTATAAAAATCTTAAATTTTAAATTATAAAATATTAAATATTAAATTTTAAAATTTTAATTCTAAATAATAAAATCTTAAACTTTAATATATATAGAATTTAATATTTTGAAATTTAAAATTTTAAAATTTATTATTTAAAATTTTAATATATTTATATTTTAAACTTTTGAAGTTTGAAAATTTACATTTGAGTTTTGAATTTTAAAGTTTTAAAATTGACTTGTTAAGACTAAAAGCATAATTATAATCATGCATTTTTAGAGTAAGAGAAAATACAAACAACAATCGTATTTTTAAATTAGAATGCGATCTTTTAAGCATTCAATTAGATTCAAGCGTTGTCCCTAAAAAAAAATAGATTCAAGTTTTTGGCACGATACTTTGTTATATTATTTTTTATATTGTCAAGTTAAGTTTATTGTTGATTATGTATATTTTGAATTTAAACTAAACTCGAAATTCTAAGATTGCATTAAATTTCAATTTTGTTAATTGTTAGAAAGTAATTCTTTATATATATATTCACGATAATTTAATTTTAGTTATATTCAAGTTAAGACAAAAACCTTTCCATATTTAACGAAAGTTGTCGATGTGTAAAAGTTGTTGACATAGTTGCTAATGTCGTCGATAATTAGTTATAGTCATAGATGTGACTTGCTA
Organism: Gleditsia sinensis; assembly: GCA_037074535.1. Classification (NCBI taxonomy): domain Eukaryota; kingdom Viridiplantae; phylum Streptophyta; class Magnoliopsida; order Fabales; family Fabaceae; genus Gleditsia; species Gleditsia sinensis. Next base: position 1,175,210 of record CM073464.1, on the reverse strand, counting down.
GAATATTTCTTCTCACATTAACAACATCTTCCGTTAAGGTTTTGATTGTTTTTTATGTGAAACAATTAGTTTAAAGAATATTTATTTTAAGGATTCAAATATTAAAAATATTATTTTGTAATAAAAGAGTGTTATTTTCAAAGATTCAAAATAAAATGTAAGGAGGAAGTCCAAAGTTAGATTGTTGACACAGATTAAATAAATATACTCCAATTATGTCAGTTCCTGAGATTTATAATGCCATTGCTGTAAAAGTTTCTTTGAAGATGTAAAAAATTAATAATAATAATATAATTTTTTTTAAACCAAAACCTCATGAACATATAAAATATAACATACTTTCATACTTTGCTGTTAATAGATTTGTGTAATTATATACGTAGTGATCATTTAAAGTTGTATAAATTTATCAGCAACCCATTTATATATTACTATTAAATTTAGGTTATATTTAATAAAAATAGTTTATAAATTAGTTTAAAATTTAAAAATTAACAAAAAATTTATAAAATATACTCTACTTTAAATAACATATAATTTATAAATTTGTAGTTAATTTAAATTATTTAAATAAATTTATTTATTAAACATTTTTAATTTAATCAAATAAATTATAAATTAATTTATTTAATTTATCAAATATATTTTTAGACGTTGTAAAACTCGTGGAATCAAAAGTTTTATTAAATTAAGAAAGTAGAAGACTTGTTAGTTGTTGCTCGTTAAGAATAGTACCTTCATTTATGCTGACAAAGAAAAAAAAACGGTAACATAAATAAATAGACAAATAAACAAACCTCATTTATGTAATCACCTTTGCGTTGCAAGTTATTAATGAAATATTTCATATTTTTAAATAATAATATTTTATTATAAATAAATATATTTTTGATTAAAATAATTTTATATGCCTTTAATAAATTTTGTTTTATTTTTAAAAATATTCTTTCTTTTATTATACATAAAGATATTTATTTTGTGATTTATTTTATTAAAATTTGTATAAAAAAAATATATAGTTTAAGAAAGCAACTAAAATTTTACAATAATATAAATTTTAAAAAAATTTTGAGATATTTTAAGATGAACAATAATATTTATATGTGTGTGTATATATATATATATATATATATATATATATATTTTATTATTTAATTATTAAATAATAATAATATTAATTAAAAAAAAAAAGAGTCAAAAGGAAACGGGGAGTGGAGCGCATAGAGAGGAAGAAATTTTTTTCTTTCTCTCTCTAAACTTCTCAACTTTTCTCTAAATTTTTTTTCATTTTAGACATTCAATTGAGATATCAGAGGTATCGTTAGGCTCGTGGCAACAAGAGTTTCAAAACTCAAGTATCAATTTTGCTGAAAGTTCACCGAAAAATCGTAAATAGTAATTTATAGGCAATTTTTTTTAAAATGCTGAATTTTTTTATGGATTTTTAAGTTTTCAAGTTAGGAGTTTTGTTAAAAATGTAGAGTATTAATTGTATGATAAATTTTACAGTTAAACAACATGTATTTCAAGGTATGACTCTTAGTTTAAACTATAGGAATGCAGGACAAACATCATATATATTTTATTTCTATATTGATATTAATTTATACTAATTGAGAATACTCAAAAATTATGTTGGGTCATAGTGATATTTATATTTCACATAAAATGATAAATGATTTATTGAGGCACATGTATGGGCCTAAACTGATAAATGTGCTAATCAGTGGGAATATGCTAAACTGAGTTTGAAATAAAAGAACAAATTCTGTTATATTCAGATTATGAAATATTATATTTGTGTATGATATCACTTGCTTCACCAAAGAATTTAGTGATTTTGTGAAATTTCATTTACTGAATTGTGATAGTGACTTCATGATATTTTTCAAAATAATTAATTAACGCAATCAATGTGGAAGATTGTTGGAATATTTTATAAGCACAGAATAGATTAGACTATTCTGATCTTATGTGGACTGTGATAGGTGAGCTGCACAAAAAAATATATTTATGCAGAGATCCAACTTACAATTCTTTGACTTTCAATTTTTGTTCCTATGAAAAAAGCTGACTGAATTAGATTGAGAGAGAGAGAGAGATAATTCAATTTATTTATTTATTTATTTAAGGTGGTTATTTTGACTAATCCTTTTGCACGCTGAAACATAATGTATAAGGATCATTTTTCAGTCTGACCACAATAGACTACTCTCTCTATCTATCTCTCTTTGTACCTTCTTCAAAAAAGTTAAAGGAGTCTAATAGATTGTGATTTCTACCTCTCTCAAATAATGAATTCTTTAGGTATGTTTATTCAACTATTCTTGATTATTCTGATTAATTTATTGATATATTTTCAGCATTAATGTCATCTTTAAAAGCTATCTAACCATGGAACATTGGGTTCGTGCAAACACCTCTTAATACACTTTGAAGGTTTTTGTTGGAGAGGACCGCCCCTATATTCAAGGACATCTCTTGCCATTATATATGTGTGATGGAAAAGGATTTTGTTTATTGCCTCTTTTTGGTGCTTGGTTGCTGATTGTTTTAAGGGAGTCTCTCTTTCCAATATTCCAAGAGTTCTTTTCTCAACTTTTTGGTTTTCCCCCTTCGAAGAAGTAAAAAAAAAAAAAAGGGGGGAAAAGGACTAGCATAACTACATTACTTGTACTTACTCATATTTCATTTAAATGTGAGCATCTCAATATATCTCATTCAGATTTTTCAATGAAAATTTTATTTTCAACCTTTTCAAAAGAAAAGTAGAAACAACATGCTTCCTCCTCCCCTTCTGAACCAAAGATAGACAATGGAGTCAAGGGTTCACAAACCACTTGTCAAACATTTGAAAGCTGCTAATCAAATGAAACTTGACCAGTTTTCAGGGATACCGTGTGTAAGTTATATAAGTTAGACACTAACAACAATACAATTACACTAGCTTATGAAATTAGGAGTAAAAGATCCAAATCCTGCTAAATTTGATCAATATATAATAACCAAGCAATCTCACACCACATACAACTATATTGTCAAAAACACAGCTGCTTTCATTTTGATTAGTTTAACTCTTTCAGTGGTAAATTATGCATTATATATGCTCCCTAAATTACTCTACTGATGAAATTCACGAGTGCTCCTTTTGTCTCCATCTAGCTCTCTTGTCTGAACATGAAATACTTCCTTTTGCTATCATATTCTATATACTTTTCAGTGTATTCATTACGTAATATAGTTTTCTCTCTCTCCAACAACCGTACAAGCTTTAAATTTGAGAATATAATTTTATTTTAATTCTTTAAAAATATTTCATCATTAAAAACTATGTCAAGATTATTTTACTATATTCAAAGCATATAATTAAAATGAAATCATATTTTCAATACTATGAAGAAAAAAAAACTTTCTAAACCAAAATAAAACTTTGGTGGACATGCACTGGTTTAACACGGAGAATTGTAGGATTATTTAACTGGAAAGCTTTTGCAGCCAAAGTGGAAGTTTCCTCCGATATCTAATACAGAATAGGATTAGTCATAATTTCGCATTTTACATTCAGAAATCCTTGGAATATCCTAGGGTCACATTTCCTTCAGTTTAAACATCAAGGAAGCAGTTCAAGATGAATCAGACTTCCACTTTGACCTATACAGTTCCTCGTCCACAATCACGGTTGGTATATTCCACGTGCAGCGAGGGTGCCCCGATATTACTCCACCTTATAAATTCAATAGCGAATAAATCATGGTAGTCTATATCAGAGGATCTACCCTACTATCAGAAATTTAAAATGCCCTGATAGAATTAATGGCAATTTACCTTCCTTAGTGGCTTCTTCAGATCTTTTCTGAAAATTCAATGACAGTTGCGGATCCAATGACTTGAGTAAACTGTTAAACTTCTCTTCAGCCTCCCTGATGTGCTTTTCCTGGCATTGAAAATTAGACATAACAAATATCCTAGTAATCACAATACACTCAGTTATTAAAAGACCAACAACTGAGAAACTTCTATGGTGGGATAGAAAGTCTCTTCTTCTATCTTACCATAGAAGGTGGAAAACACCATACACCTCTATAAGGAGTAATGTCACTATTCCAACAGCACAAGAATTGCTAAAGACGCTTGGGTCAAATGACACCTACCCTCCCCAAAGGAACAGGGATGGTAAGAAATAGAACATCTTTTGCTTTGCAGAATTCAATCATTGCTAAAATCATTACATTAAATTTGTAATCTTCTTGGCATACTCACCAGCATAGCTGGGGCAGTTGAAGCTCCATATATTTTGACAAGCATGCGCAACACATTAAAATTATTCTCTAAAACATCATCCTGCACAGGTTTCTTTTAGTCTACTCAGGCAACAGTATGATACATGGGTGGTAGTTACAAAACTTAAATAAATGAACTCACCTCATAGTCATGCCTGCAACATTATCAAGTCAATTGTATTAATTAAAACTGGCAAACATTATCATAAGTATGAAATATAGGTAGATCATGAGTATGTTATTACAGAAACAAAACTTATGAAAAACAGCAATGAAGATGCAAAATAATTAAGGGTGAGTTTGATATAGTTTTTTTTTTAACTAATTTCTAAAAATTGAGATGGGAAGCCGCTTTTAAGATTACTTTCAGAAGTTAACATAAAATCTGTTAACGGCATGTCAAATATTGGTTTCTTAAGCAATTTGATATTTGATGAAATTTTGCTAAAGCCTAAAAGCCCTTTAGATATCGGAAAAGATTGCAATGTCCATGCTTTTTAAAAAAAATGTTTTTATTTTTTATTATTGTCCATTTGGTAAACATTTTCACTATTCCTAAAGTACAAAAGACATCCTTGGCGTGAAAGAATGGAAAAAAAAAACAACTTCTAAATTGAAACCATTGACATGCGCCTAAAATCATTCTAAAAAGAAGCAAAAATTTTCAAATTGCAATTGTTAATGTGTTTACCAGATACCTAAAACCTTAGATTCTTCAAAAACAGAGGGAGGCGAGAGAGGAAGAAAAAAAAAGCAAAAACGACAGTAGATGCAGAGGCAAACACCAAATTCAGCCAAGTGTGGATGTATGCATATGTGTGATGATGGAACGCAGCACCAACTAAAAAAAGATAGTACGTACACATCGTCAGCCACTTCCACTAGGAACTCTGAAACTGAAAGAAACTCCATATGCAACTCGTCAACCTTCAAAAAAGTTCAGGATTACACAATTAACCTAATGACTCATATTTATCTAAAATAAGACAATATGATCAGTTTTACCTTTTCTCCTCGCAGCTGGTAGAGAAGTAGATTTAGTACTCGATAATCGAAAGTTTTTAAGCGAATAGCCTTCATCACTTCTTCAACAAGAACCTGAGCAATCAGATTTCAAACAGTGAACTTTGAGCATGCATTTGACTCGCTACAAAATTAATTGTTCAATATAATTGAGGCTAAAAGGTACATATAGAATATAATTTGTATACTTCCTCTTTCTTTATCAGTGCATGACAAAGCTTTCTTTCAAGAGCCCAATACTCTTCTCCTTGTTTCAATTCGTCTCTTATCCTTAACTCATCAAGCAAAAAGAACACAGAAATAAATTAAGCTCAACCGTAACTATGCCTCGATAATTGTATTGTATGGAAGGCAAAAATTATACCTCTCTGTCAAAAGGCCTTTATGTTCAAGAAGAGTCACAAGTGGTCTAAGTGGATCCTTTGGGAAGCAAGAAACTTTCTACATACAAAATAAAAAATACATGAGCTGGTTGGATGTCAATTATTTCAACTACAATAAAAAAACACCACAGCAAAAGTCCTAAGTATGATCACCTCATCTTTTCCTCCTAAAACAGACTCTCCATTTAGTATTGGCAGTAAATTCTCATTCATCTTATCCACCTGCATCATCATAAAAGCAAATGGTCAACACACTGGAGGCTTTTGTAGATCAAACACATACTTTTGGAACAATGTAAAATATATTTCACTATTCTCAACTAATAACAAATATATCGACATTTTGTTAGTCGTTAATTCCAATAAACTCTATTTTCATTATTTTTCTACTTTCTTCTTTCCCTTAAATAGCTCTTTCAAACTAGACAATGACAGAGTGGCAAGAAATACAAGCTGGACAGGAATCATCTCTTGCCAATAGAGTAATTATGTTTCCTAGTGAAAGTAAATAAAGTGCCTAAACCAATTTCACTGCCCATATTGCCATTGTTAACCTAGTGGACTAGAACTTACGCAGATATTTGGCTTTAATGAATAAATGAATGGCTGAACTTACGAACACAAATCTAGAGTTTACCTGATAAATATAACTCTCAGCGAATGAAAGTATAGGCAAGTATTTGAATATTGACTGTGGCCGGCTAACATCCAATCCATGAAACATAAAATAAGATCTGCACTGCAAAAACAATGCGATACTGTTATTTTTTCCTCCCGACCAATGAATAAACTATTGAAAATACAAACTCAAGAATCCAAAAAGCTGGACTCATTATTGAAATAGTATTTTTCTGCCAAGAGGTTCATGTCATAACTCACAATTTTTGTGTGAAGAAAACTAAAAAGAAACTTTAAGGTGCAAGCCTGATATATGGAAAATTACTCATCTACTAATTAATATGGCAATTGACAACATGAACCTGCTATAGACCCCGACAATGATCAAATTCGCTTATGTGTGCCAATATGACTATGCAACTATTTGAGCATTTGCCCGATCAACCAAAACAGAGTAAACCTAAAAATAACACAATATCACAACAATAGCAATTATTTTCTAAATATAATGCTTACAAAATCCTCAAGAGTAGAATTAGCTGCTTCCATGGAATCCAGCGAAGCCATGGCCAAGTTTTCATTATTACTTCGCAACAAGTTATAGTCTTCCATCTGATAGCAACTAAGCTGCGAGGCATTTCCAACAACATTCTGTTGACAACCTGCACAAGAGTGAAAATTCAGAACACTCCTGGAATGATATACAAGTGAGAAGTCAATACAAGCAACAAAGCTTGTCAAGAGGAAAAAAGGAAAAAGAAATACGTGAGGAATATCCTAAGAAAACATCTACTTGCAAACTCCAGTTTCAGAATTCTCAACATCTCAATGTTGCTAGTCAGCACCCAGCAGATATAAAAATTCCATGGTATGGAAAGCAGTTAATCCAGCCCATGACTGTAGATAGTGAACTACTTTGTTGCATAGTGCCTATTTTTATCTAGCATCCAGGTTCTGGGAAAGCACGAGATATGAGAAAGAAGAAAATTCCTACCGTGGGATCAATATGCCAATACATTTATTTCACCCCTTAAATAATTCCAAAAGATTTATTTACCTACTCAAGCATTGGTTCCCCTTTTCCTCCTTTTCACTTGGCCAAAAATTAAGAGAACACTCATTGATAAAAGTACGGCAATAATGGATAGCTAGAAATTAAGTAGTCAAGATACTTACAAAGTATAGACCTAAAGGAGTGAAAAGATTAGGGCTCCAAGATAATTACCGTTATTTTCTTGTTTCATGACGTCATCTTGACTAAGCGAAAGAGATGCCTCCTCCAAAAATGAAGCTGAGAGCTGAAAAAGGATACAACTAGTTTCAACCATCATCCTATGATTAATACTAGGCAGAGATAAAAAGCAAAGAAGTCAGTTCTAAAACTCACTCTTGGAATAAACTCACAAACCAAGCTGAACTTCTTGTCCATGTCAAGCTTTCGACAAGGTTGTATCGAATCCCCATACCATTTCCGACCAAAAAAATAAATAAATAACACACACTGACACAAACATGGAGGAGAGCTTATTATTGTTGACGAAAAAGCATTTTAATGAGATAAGGGATTTTCCAAGAAGAGCATGAGATTAGCGAGGAAGTGATTTGACTGGTGATCGGAGTTAGTTGACGAAGCCATTAGGCCCCGAGGCTTTATATAATCCAGCATTCTCTCTACTTGTTCAAGTTTCCTTAATTCTTCCTTTGCAGCCCCAAAGTTCATATATAATGTGTTCGATTTAGCCTCAAGAATATGTTGAAAAGGGCGAAGCGTTGGACAATAACTACCAGCAACGACGCCTTTTCAAGTACAGAAGTACCGGCGTGCTGGCGGGAGCGGGACGAAGGTTTATGCGGTTCTTGTTCGACATGACACTGAGACAGGCCCAAGGGATGGGTCGGTTTGCAACTCACAGGGTCCACCGGCAACTGGGATAGCCAAGTGCCGTTAGCTTTAGATATTAGAGCAAATGACGTTGCTCTTTTCTTCTAATATGTTATATATTCAACGCGGGAGTGAAGAACACTTAAATTACTGTTCAAAGCTTAATTTCTCTTCACGAAGGGGAAAAAAAAATTTCAATCGCCAACAGCACTCCCACTAAATAAAAAGAAAAAAAAGTGAAAATGCAGAGTTTCAGAGAAACAAAGTCTGCATTTACAGTTGGTTTGCATAGAAATTTGAAGAAAGGAAAAAGGCATCATGTAATGGAAAATCAATACAAAAAAAAAAAAGAATTTAACCATCATTAATTTATGATTTAACGATGATTTTGAGATTTAACGATGATTTTGAGAACTATAAGTAATTCGTATTTTTTTTTTTGTGAAGATGTTTTAGCTGTAATTTTTTAAACATTATAAAAAAATTAGAGTATTTAATAATATTTTTTTAAAAATTATCGTTAAAAATATATCAGAATTAATATTTAAATAATAATTTTTAACAACGAATTTTTAAAATAGTCATTAAAAACGTGTTAAAATTAATAATGTTAACAATTTTTAAATTTTTTTTATTAAAAACTGATAAATTTAAAATGTGAGTAGAAATAACAAATTTTAATGATAATTTTTAAAAAATTATCTCTAAAAGTTAATAAATTTAAAAAATAATAAAAATTAATAATACTTAATGATGATTATTTAAAAAATTATTATTAAATAGAGATAATTTTTTAAAAATTATCATTAAATTTATTTAACGACAATTCTTAAAAAATTTATCGTTAAATAATTACGATTTTAAAAACTGTCGTTCTTTTATTTTATGTTTTAAAGTCGTTAAAACATATTTTGATTGTAGTGAATATACCTTGGTTGGGCGCTGCCGAACGGTTATTGAACCGAGCTTGGTGACTTGGTCACCAAAAACCTTAATGCCGTTCCTCCGACCTCTGCAATAACGGCCATTGTTGATGCTCCCGGCTCCTTTCTTGGGGCTCACATGGATGATGAAAGACGAAGAAGAACTTGGAACCAAGGGAAGGCTTCTGAATGGCCCCCCTACTATGGTCAAACTCATAGCAACTTCCTTACACAGAGAACCAACTCTCTCTCTCTCTGCACTCACTTCTTGTTTCCTCTTCTCTGCACTCATAACTGCACTACATTTCATTCTATTTATAGGAGTTGTTTAGCTGTGAGTTGCATGGCCAGCTTTCGTTTCCCGCCATTTTTGCTTTTGCACGTAAATAAACAATCAATACGATCGAGTAGTCCGTAAGCTTCGCACCGTTTGAGTGTTATCTGGGACCACTCACATTAAATGAACCATGAAAGTTTAAAAAGTACCGGACCACTATTCAATTTTTTACCTAGAGCCACGTGCTTTAAATTCTATCTTTTGTGTTTGTTTATATATCCACCTTTGGTTGTGCCGTAACCTATTTTGTATTTTATTACCATATACATACAAAAGGTAAATAATGTCCTGCAATAAAAATTGAAACAGAAACAAGCTAATTAAAAAAACTGTACAGAGAGATGATAATACATCTGGGAAGCAAATTTTGAAAGAAAATGTTTTGATTTTGAATAATTTATTTATTTATTAATAATATTTAAATTATAATATATAATAAAAATAATATTTTTTTAAATTATTTTTATTATATATTATTAATAAATAAAAAATATTTATAAATAAATGATGAACTAAATACTAATTTAATTTATAATGTATTAACAAACTTGTAATTTTCTTTGTATTTACCAGCGTAATTGGGGGCAGTTAAAACTCTCTATATTTTGAAAAGCATTCGCAGCACATTAAAATTATTTTTTAAAATATCATCTGCATAAGTTTCTTTTAGTGTATTCATTCAACAGTATAATACAAACAAAATTCTAAAAATCTTTAAAATTTAAATTATAAATATTAAATGTTAAATTTTTAATTTAAAATAATAAAATCTGAAACTCTAATGTATATAAAATTTTAAATTTTAAAATTTATTATTTGAAGTTTTAATATTTTAAATTTTAAAATATTTATATTTTGAACTTTTGAAGTTTGAGAATTTACATTTGATCTTTGTTTTTTTAAATTTTAAATTTGACTTGTTAAGGTTAAAAGCATAATCATAATCATGCAGTTTTAAAGTAGGAGAAAATACAAATAACAGTCATCTCTTCAAACTGGAATGCTATCTTTTAGGCATTCAATTAGATTCAAACGTTGTCCCAATATATATATATATATATATATATATATATATATATATATATATATATATATATATATATATATATATATATATATATATATATAAAGATTCAAGCTTTTGGCACGATGCTTTGTTATATTTTTTCTTATATTGTCAAGTTAAGTTTATTGTTGATTATGTATATTTTGAGTTTAAACTAAACTTGAAATCCTAAGATTGCATTAAATTTCAATTTTGTTAAATGTTAGAAAGCAATCCATTACATTTATATTCACGATAATTTAATTTTAGTTATATTAAAGTTAAGACAAAAACTTTTTCATGTTTAACGAAAGTTGTCAATGTGTACACTACAACAAAAATGATATTTAGCAGCGATTTTTAAGTGACTTTAACGACGGCTCTAATCATCCCTAAAGTATTTAACGACGGACAAAGAAACTGTCGTAGAATCATGAGTATAGTGATGGTTCAGGTCAACCGTAAAAAATGCGTTGTTATGATGAATTTTAACGATAGTTCCCTAAGACGCTTAGGGAACTGTTGTTAGAACCCGTTTAACGAACGGAGACAAATTTTTTTAAATTTATTTTAATGTTGAATTTTATATTTTTACTATTCATAAAACTAATTATGATTAATTTTTTTATTATTTAACTATTATGCGTGCGAATTATTTTATATTTTTATTATTCAGAAGATTAATTCGAATTAATTTTTTTTTATTATATCACAATTATAAGTGTAAATTATTTTATAATATAATAATTTATTTTAAAATTTATCAATATTTATCATCATGTTGAATATACATAAATTATTGAATGCAAGTTATATATATATATATCAATGAAATATGTGTACACAAAAATTAATAGTTATGAGAAAAATGAAATTACATTAAACAGACTATAGAATTATAAATAATCAAATCATGTTTTCGGGTTTTGCGGGTGTTGATCAGGTTGATGCCCACTACTATGATCACTAGGGTCCTAAAAAAGAAATTTGTTGGGTTAGAGTTTTTAGCATTTTCAAATTAAACAAAATTATACCAACAATTTTTTATGATATTATGTTGTTGTTATGTATTGAGAAATTACCTTAAGTCCGAGACTATGAGGAAGTGCAATCTTAGGCGGAGGCTGACTCTGAAATTTTTGTAGTAGGAACGCCATAACAGCCTCCATCTGTCGCTGCCATGCTGCGATATTAGCGTCACGTGCTGCTCATTCAGCCTCTCATCATTACTGCTCGACGTTCCACTCCTTTATAATTGCTTTCAGGCGCTCAACCTCAGTCTGTAACTCTTGGTATGAAGGACTAGACTGTAAGCTCGACTTAGCCGAGCCACGATCGAAGACTTGACTTGGAAAAACACCTAACTCAAATCTTCGAACGCGATCGGAGTGCTCCCTAGTGCCTAGAGCTTTCACAAGTGAATTAACCGTCAAGAGCTCTTAGGACGAGCTGTCCTCATATTGGATCGAAACAATTTTTTCCTGCAAAATTGAATAACAAACAATAAATAATATTAAACATTATTCAAAAATCAAATAATTACCTATGTATGGTTGATAAAATTTTTATATTTACCGCAACTACTCGAGTTTCGTCATCGATGTATGATCCGTCAGCTCTTTATGAGTTTTCTTTCATACATCACCGCGAGTCACTAGACTGCCAATGTCAGCCTCCTGAAATTTGAAATAATTAATCAATTTTTGATTATATAAATTAATGTGTTCTTCTTAAAATTAAAAGAAGATATTCATGAATTTAAACTAACCATCTCAGCCTTCATGCACAAGGCTCTTGGAGCCAATAGTGTGTGGCATTGTCTGACGTCTTTTATTCCATTTATTCTTCGCAGCTACATTTTAATTTATCGTATAGAAAAAATAATTAGTCACAATATGTAAAAATTAAAATATATAAACAGATTAATATAAGCAATTTACCTTGAACTTCGCATCAAGGCGATACTCTATGAAAGTCACTCACTGTTCAAGTAGGATACCAGTTGGGACTTCATTCTGCAATTGATCTTTGGTCTTTGTACCATCATATACTAGTCGAAATAAATTATACTGTGCAGCTCTCCACTTCACTCCCAACTACTGTATGATCAATTTCTGGTGTAGGCCTGACACATTAAAGTATGTCTATAAATGCAAATAAAAAATTTAGTTACACATAAATAATGAATAAATATAATTAGTTACAAAAGATATATATTTCCATACTTGAATGTTGTTTATGAACACGTTCGTCTTATACTGCTGAGGAATGCTTTTTCAGTTCTTGTAGGAGATCGGGAAGATACGAAAGTTATCTTTGATGGTGCCGAGAAAGACACCGAGCAAACCACCACTATCTCCAATAGGCTAGTTGTTATCGTTGAATTGGACAACTACCTTCGACCCCTGGGGTAACCCCCATACGTCTTGGACAGTTAACTGCTTGGATGTCACCTGCACAGTCTTGTATGTCATAATATAAACATATATATCCTGTTAGGTTACTAAGAAAAAATTAATATGCACATAAGATTTTTATGATACTTACCGACGACTCAACTATCTAACTCCTTTTGCGTTTGTGCTCCTGATGTGTGGCCTAATGCTCCTCCTCCACGCTGGAAAAAAGCTCATCTATATCGAGGTCAAAATCATCGTCTGGTGCTTGAGCGTCGAGCGAGGGAGTGTGCATGGGACATCCTGTGAATCTAGCATTTGCGAGTCGCTAGTAGGTACTGATGATGCAATAGCTTTCGACTCAACTACCTGAGAGTAGGGATGGGGAAGTGTGCATTGAACATAATAGAATATGTAAATAGACTTTCACCATTCAAAGATATCAAAATTACATCAAAATGTCTTTTAAAGACACAACTTAGACTTTAACTAAACCAAGGCATCATCAAAAAATTTAACAAGACTCATATGAGTTACATGATTTTTGAAATACTCTTACGGATAAGATTTTTGGTCAAAAAATTTGCTAGTATTTGTTCACTAGAGATGTGAACCAAATAAGTCTGAAATTTAGAAATAAAACGATACACAATCACTGAATTTGATAAGAAAATAAGTGATATTAAAAACACAAAGTCTCAAAACTGAATAGAATAAAATACAAAATTGGTTCTTTAACCTTAGCTCAGAAAGAAACCATACAAAATCATTGAATCCGATAAAGAAACAAATGATATAGTGTTTCAAAATTTGAACTGAATAAAATTACATAAATGGTCTCAGAACCAATATAAAATTCAAACTGCCTTTAGTCAACGGATTCGGTGGCATATATTCACTAAAAAATGAGAACCACACAAGTATGAAATTTAGCAATCTTCTCTTCAACAAATAGGAGCTTAATATTAAAATATTTAGTACGACCGAAATTCCTATTATTTTGAGAGAAGTATACGGTAGAGGAACTATCACAGTAAATAGTTAGAAGTCTTGATATAAAATCAATAAAATGCATGCCATAAATTAGTTTCTTCAACCATATGGCCTGACAAGTGGCCTCACAACAAGCGACGTTCTCTACTTTCATAGTTGAGGTAGTTGTGAGTGTCTGTTTAATACTCTTTCACAAAACAGCTCCTCCAGACATCATGAATATGTATCCAAAAGTGGATTTACAATCATCCACACAAGATGCATAGTCTGAAGTACCCCACGATTTCGAATGGATCAAACTTTTTAAAGGTCAACATATGGTGTTTTATACCTTGTAAGTATGTCATGACTTTTTTTGCCGTTTTCAAATTATTCTTGCCAGGATCACTCAAGTATTTACCAAGCACACTGATAACAAATGTTATGTTCGGACGAGTACATACTTGAGCATACATTAAATTGCATATAGCGAAAGCATATGAAATATTGCTCATCTCAATCCTCTCAATATCATTTGAGGACACATATCTCCACAATAATATGATATTGTCCACTTTGGGCCAAAGCCCTTATGGTTTTGTTTTGAACTTCCTCCAAAAAAAGGCTTCATACTAATGGAGATTTTTCAATATCTAGTAATGTGGAACTTTATTTGTATTCCTAACAATTTGGTATCTAAATCCTCCCCTTGAACAAAGTATCACATTCGGGATTTCACAACATTCCCTCTTCTCGAACGATACTTTTATTATTCGTTTAGAACCATGTGATGGCAACACAACAATCTTTCCCCTTGAATCACACTTTCCTTCCTGAGAATTGCAAGTAGTCCTCAAAATTCTGTATTGAGATGGGAGAAATTCTAGAATGCGTCAAACTAAATAACTCTCTCCCAAGTCAATATTATAGGACCTTAATTTGTTGAAACAATTCATAAACTTCATAATATGTTCACGGACACCTGACACTCCATCATAGCGAGTAGTGTCCAAGAGAGACAAGTAATATGCCTTTTTTTGGGTCTTATCAAATTTCATGAATTTCTCTTCAACAGCTTTCAAGAAGTCAGCAGCTATATACGTTATCTTGAATGTTATGTCTGATGGTTTTATCCATAGTATACTTCATCACCATCAGACATACTCTGTTGGAGTCATACCACTTTTCATGGTAAGTTTTCTCAGCGACAATAGGATCTACAGCAAGATCTACTGATTTTGCCTTCCTAAGAGCTAAATTATCTTTGACCATAGCCAAATATATGTCAAGGAATTCCTTCCAGTCATCATAATTAGTCGCATTGAAAGTTTTCACTGCCGATAGTTGCATGGATACAAAAGCTGAGGGAATATAATTAGAAAACATTAATTATGTGTGCACATCATAATTATAAGACAAGGTTTCCTCCAAAACTCAGCTTGTGCAACTATATTCACAAGATTGTTTATCATAATCCCGTCGAAGGGTCTGGGATTATAATAAACCAAGAAAACTCATTGCACACCATAAATTTGGCTCATAAAAAGACTAACACAAAAATGTACTCAATATCTCCATACCTATAGAGTACAACAGACATTGAAACATTATTCATTTACTGTTAACAGAATCATGGTAGAATAGATCAACACAAAATATATTTTGATAATGTCACATCGATAGGGTATGTCCATCATCAAAATTATATATTTATTTAAATTTTAAAAGAATTTAAATTATTTGATCCTTTAAAATTTTGCATAATTATACTCACGATAGACAAATTCATAATTATACAAAACAACATTATATTTGCTGCCATGTGTCAGTCTATTATTTTATAATTTATAAAACACAACAATTTAATGTAAAATATATTTAATCCACAAGATTTTGCATAATTATGCTCACGATAGGTGAGTTTATAATTATACAAAATAATATCATAAATGCTGGTATATAACAATACATTATTGCATAATTTACAATAATATATCAATTTAATGAAAAATATATTATTTCAACCCTAGATTAAGACCCAAAATTTATTTTGTGATCACAACATAGCACTAGGGAGAGTATCTAATATATATATGCCACAAAATATAAACTAACATATATATATGTATTAAAAAAATGATCACATATTAATCATAGTATTCAATATTCTAAACTCGAGAGAGTATATCATAAACACATAATTTTTATACTGTCGTAATTGGACTCACAATAAGTGAATATTCAACCATTAAGTATTAATAGCCTCATAACAATAGCAAAATTCTCATAAACACATAATTTATTTAGGCATATATATAGAACATAAAGACTAATAAATAATTCAAAATTATTTAAAACACCATATCAAATCACCAGAGAGAGTACCTCATATATATAACTCATATTTAATTCCATATCTCATAAGAAAAAATTTCATGCTCTAAAATCGAGAGTACCGTATATTTTTATACTGTATAAGTTTATGAAAATTCATAAAATATATTTTCAAAAGCCTAAAATGTTTTAAAAAATAACTAAAAATTCTAATTAGGCAAGTAAAGTAGAACTGTCAAAATATAGGAAGCAAAAAGGTGGCGTGTGACTCTCACGCACCAACACACGTCTATCTAGTGCGTGGGATTGTCCCACCTCTAGCCCGGTCTGAAACTGGGTCAACAAATTCGGTTTCAACCCGCGACAGACCCGATTGTGATTCTCCATATTTTACTCAACGATACCCAACGATTTTGATGTAGATTAGCTAGATAACCATGCTAAAGCATTTGCCCAAGTAAAAATTGTATTTTATTGAGTAAATAACGAGATTAAGAGTCACAAAAAATTGAAGAAAAACTTGCATATCGATCTCCCTATTTGTTCGGTTTTACACAGTGGGCGAGTATGGTTTTCATATATAGTCATCTTGTGATCATTCTCAGCATAAGCCCTCTATAAAAGTTTGATTTTATGGGAGAAAACAATAGATCCTAAATTTGCATCAAATTAGCGAAAATATAACCCAATTCATGCAATTTTCAATGGTTTCTTCCACAATTGAAAATGCAGATTGTTAATTTAACGTCAAATAAGTCAAATTCTTAAATCGATTTGTTCAATATATACTAAAGTCATAGCCAACACAAAATTATGATTTTGAAAAAAAAATTAAGGTTTTTTCCATTTGATTAATTGCATGAAAATGATTAATCTAACCTAAACTCTGATACCAATTGTTAACAAAATTATATAGGAGATTATCAACATAATTAAAATATATACCTCTATATAATCCCAATAAATTCATTGGTGATGATGATAAGTCAAATAGAATACCCAAAATTAATGAGATTGATATGGCTCTAATAAATAAGATCAGTTGCAAATTAAGTTAATAAATAGACAAGAACAAATAGAGTGTATAATTTGCAATACTCTAATCTACAACTCAAGAAGAGAGAGAGATCATATTTTACCGTTGTGAAAGAAGAGAATTATCCTTATTTATATTAAAGAGAATTAGAGTTTTTATATAATTAAAATATTAATTAATTTTTTTATTTTTTAATTAATATTATGATAAAAAATTAACTAATTACATAACCAAATGTTAGTTGAGACTTTTACTTAACGGGTTTGTAAGTAATTTAGTTTATTATAAATTATTTATATTTAATAGGTTGCAATTTATTATAAATTTAATATTGAATCAAAATTAATTATTTAATTAATTTTATATTTAAATTAATTAATTAATTAATATTAATTTATATAAGTTAATTATAAAATAATTCAACAATTTTGACGCAAATTGTTTTTATAAAAAATTTAGAAGCTTGATTGGACGACACTTCTTATTAAATTAATTATTTGAGTGGCTCAAAAAAGCTGAATGCCACGGGGAGAATGATCATATGCCAATCTGAAGCTCATACCCCCAACTAATAAATTCTGGCACCTCGACAAAAGTTTGATAGCAAGAATAAAAAATAATTTTTTTTTTTTTGAAATTTGGCACAGAAACGTCAGTTTCTGAGTCTGAGCAAGGACGATTAAAAGCTTTGTGAAATAACGTGATCAGACGAAGAGCCGAGGACCTTTGACTGATGCAGGAAGGTGAAATGACGGGTGTAGGAGAAAGAAATTAATTTAAATAGTATAATATTATAATAAATATTATATTAATAAGTTGATTTAATTTCTTTCTATGTAAATTTTTTTAAATAAAAAATTAAATCGAATAAATTAATTTTTTAAAATAAAAAATTAATTTAAACAATTTATTTTATTTAAATCAATTTGGTCGATCTTATTCGAATCTATTTTATACACCCCTAATAACTGGCAATGAGCTTAGTACAATTTCACAGGTTCACGAACAGCTCTTCTTATGAGCCACTGTCCTAATTGTAAAATTGAGGTATACTTGACCTTTTTTTTTTTTTTTTTTTTTTTTTTTTTTTTTTTTAACTAGTAAGGTTAAATGGAGTGTTGTGGTTATTAACGGAGAGGGAGTGAGATGAAACGAAGTGAGGAGGTTAAATTTTACGCTATTATTTGGAAATTTATTATTAAAAAAAGGAATGATAATATATTTCTCATTGTTAGTAAATCAAAATGTCATTATAGAGTGTGGTGACTGGTAAGTCCATAGTATACATTTTTAGTATTCTCAATCTGTAAAAAGAAGAAAGTGAAAAATATTTAAATGACTAAGGATATGCTTTTGAAAAAAATAAAAAGTGAGTCAAATCGTTCTAAAATCCATATTCTGGAGGGATTGAAAAACTAAAGTACAGGATATGTGGAGGAGGGAATTGTCAACCCACCTAACCTACTCAATTCCATTAACTTTTAACCATTCAAACTATAATTTGTTATTTTTCCTCCCCATCCCGTTTATATAATTCTCAAATATTGCCGGATTTTTTTTATAAAATTATGACATGTAAAAAATATTTTTAGAGAATCATAAACAGTTTAGAGTTGTAAAAAAAATATAATAATAATAATAATAATACCTAAACTTTATTTAAATTTTGTCTAACGAAAAACGGAAATTTAATTACACAGAATCGTAGCAGAAAGATGGGCCCAAGTTAGCTGGTCACGAGGTTGGCTCGCGATGGTTAATAGATGCCCGCATCCAATTGACAATGCAATTCGTCTTTTTCGGCTCATCACGTGATCACCTCATTATCAAAACTGGTTTAAATCCATCGGATTTCAGTAGGAATAGTGACATCAAATGATTTGAATAATTTTGTCGTTCTTGTCGTCGTCATCATTTTTATGTTTTTTATATTACGACGGACAACAAAAATATCAAACCGAGAGCTGTTGCCACCCTGGCACATTTCTATGTGTCTCTTCTTCCTCTTTTCTCAGTCTAACTAATGGAGTTGGCACCCCTCTAATCTGTAGCCTCGATGAGAGAAGATGAAATATATTTTAACATTAACATATCGTGTTTACCTAAAATTCCTTTTTTTCTTGGCGCATACCTAAATTATTATATACTATAATAGTGCAAGTCTAGACGATGGTTTTGTTCTCGCCTGTACTATAAAACTTGGTAAATTCCACTTCTCTGTTTGAAACAAGAGCTTTATTCTCGCCTATACTAGAAAACACGTACTCCACTAGACTTATTCATAATCTTAAGAAATTTTTCAATCGTTTTTTCTGATCTAAAGATATTGCATGAAGAGGGAATAAGTGAAAAATTAAATTCCAATTCAAGATCCTCTGAACCCTAACATATATGGTTAAAAATTTATCACCTCAGTCAAGATTCTTAAACACTGATATGATATATTCAATGGCAACTCTTAAAATCTAAACTACTGCCAATATCTAAGAAACAAACAAGCCCAGTAACAAAGCCTAATAATAACTGGGGAAAAAAAAATCTCCTCAATCCCATAGAGTAAAATTGCAGATGAAGACATGCATCACTAAAATGTTCTCTATCCAAATCGAAGGAAAGAAAATGTTGTTCTAGGAGGCACCCATCATCATATCTTTTAACATTATTGCATATTGTCTTCTAATAGTAAGGCATGAACCGAGTTGGCCTTCTAAACCTGGGAACCTTCCTGCAGGATAGAACAGCAAGAAAGCAAAATCAGTCAACACAACTAGGCATAACAAGAGTGTAAATGAAATGAGATTCGTGTAAGTAACATACCCATATCCATAAGGAGAGTAAAAGTAAGGTGGAGGGTATGGCCTCCTGAAGCGATAACCCATGTAAGGATTGAAACGCCTAGGGCGATACTGTTTCATTCCAGGAACATTGGTCCTCTTTGGCAAAACCTGGAAATATATAAATCCAAATTATTTTAACTACTTACTCAGTGGGATGATCTCAAGTCGTTAGGGTTTGCCTGAACTTCTCAAACAATAGCAATTGATACAACATACCTTCAATTGACGACCATGCAATTCAGATTCATTCAATACAAGAGCCTCTTGAACAGCTTCGGTTTCAAGGAATTCCACATAAGCAAAACCTTTTGGCTGGCCAAACTTGTCTGTTAGGATAGTGACCCTATTCACTGTACCACATGATTGGAAGTGTTGCTGCACTTCTTCTGGCGTGCAAGCATAATCAACCTGCACAACACATATTATTTCCAAAGATTTGATCCTAATAATAAACAAAAAAGATACTAGTAATGTGCTGGCATCTGATTCGGTTATCATAAAAAGAACTCTAGAAGCACACTGTTAGAATAAATATAAATAGACTGTGTGTGATTACAGAGTATCAGTAATATCCCTTGATGTAAGAGATTATAGTAACCGTTATATTTTCTATTTTAGCGGATTATGATATTTATTGATTTAAAAAATTGTAATTATGGTGTAATTAATGTCTTGTAAAACAAAATAGGAAAAATGTAATATGTGAATTAGATCTACATTAGAGCCCTGGGAAAAACACAAAAAGATTAGTAATTTTTGAGTTGTGCCTCTATCCAAGTTCTTATTTTCATTTATAAAAAAAAAAAACTTCAGCAGAACGTCGCACTAGAGGTCTAGCCTCTACAAAGAGTGTTTCTGCTTGCACTAGAGTTAGATTTTGTTTAGAACCCAACAACTGGCCAACCACTATCGTCGAAGCTCCTCCAACCATCGTCAACGGCATGGTTGGTGTCCAATAAACGCAGACAGCAGCAATACTCATCTTTCATTTGAAGTTTCTTGGCTCGTGCTGCCCAGACAAGACAGAGTATCCATCCCAACTTCTGTTTTTGGGCTTAGGCTGCTTAAACATCAACAATATTCATCCCCAATGCTTACCCAAGTGCTAATTTCACTTCTTCGGTTCTATTTGTGGTGTCCAGGTGCTGTTTCCACTTCTTGTATTTTGTCAGGGGTATTCTCTTTCTACTTGGTTAGTGTTTTTTGTTTAGACATGATGGTTGCTTCTTCATGATTTCCACCACCCAAAAATAGGGTATTTACACTTTTGTTATATCTGGGTCTCCTGTTATTACTACAGAAAAATTAACTGGATTTAATTATTTCTCATAGGTTGTATTTGTTGAGCTTTGGTTTCTTGGTTAGGGTCATGGAGACAATTTAATAAAAGAATTGAATGATATTTTTGAAGTTGATAGATCTTTCTAGAAAAAATTAGACTACTAGTTATGTGATTTGTTATGGCACTCTGTTAACTCTAAACTTTTGCATCTCCTTTATGCTTATAAAACATGTCATGCCTTTTAAAAAAAAATTAAATCTCTCTACACCAATGACATTCAACGTTATCATTCGATTGTAGAGAAGATGAGTTTGAAACAGTTTGACACAGATATGAACACTTATTAGAAGAATTTAATGACGTTTCATCTTTGGACAATGTATTTGCTCACCTACTGCGTTTCTCAGGGCCAGCTCCTCCAAAGACAGAGTATACTATCTGAACCCTCAGCTCTTGCTTCCTAGGTTATCAATTCTAGTAGAACACATGCTGGCCGAGTGGTGGACGTAATCGAAGGCAACGCCCTCCATGCACTTATTGCCATAAAATTGGTCATACTCGTGACAGATATTACTCTTTGCATGGTCATCCTCAGAAAGTTGCTCATTGTTTAGACAGACAATCCTGACACTATTTCACCATCTACAATCATTTCAATGTCAAGGGCTGATTATCAAATTTTTTTGCAATATCAGGCCACTAAAAATGCTGATATTGTTGTTTTCGTTGCTCATACTAGTAATCCTATTTCTTGTTTGACACAGTATTCTTCTTCAGGGACTTGGATCTTAGATTCAAATGCTTTCGATCATATATCTGGTAACCCTAATCTTATTTTAAAATTAGATATTTCATCTTCTTCTCTTCTTGTTGTTATTTTTGTTGATGGTTCTAAAATAGTTACCAAAAGTTTTAGTCAAGCACAACCACTTCCCTCTTTGTCTCTTGAATCTATTCTTCATATTCCTAACCGAGCTTTTAATCTTATCTCTGTTAGTAAAACTTATTTAAACTTTGAATTGCTATGACTTTTTCTAATTCTTCTGTGCTTATACAGGATCGAAACACTGGTCAGACAATTAGAACTGGGTGTGAATCACACGGGTTATATAATCTCTCTATGCCCACATCTTCAGTAGTCTGCACCATTTCTCCCTCTCTAGCTATGCTTCATCACCGTTTAGGTCACCCCAGCCTTCATAAATTGCAATAAATGGTGCCTAGTCTTTCCTCCTTAGAGTTTTTAGAGTATAAATCATGTTAATTAGGTAAACATACCTAATTAACGAAGGATCGATTTAAACTATTTTTTTTAAAAAAATTTTACACAAAGATTCATACTCAATTTAATACATTTGTTAAAGTTTTGTGAAGTGATAATGCACATAAATATTTTTCTACCTCTTTTTAAAATTTTATGACTGCACAAGATATGTTTAATCAATCTTCTTGTGCTTACACACCACAACAAAATGGTGTAGCTGAATGCAAAAATCGTCATTTAATTGAGACAGCTCACACTATGTTGCCACCATGTTTCTCTCTCCTTTTGGAGTGAAGCGGTTCTTACTGCCTGTTATCTAATCAACCGTATGCCTTCCTCTGTGCTTAAAGGTTAAGTCCATCATTCTCTCATATTTTCAAGTCAACCATTGTATAATCTCCTTTGTGTGTTTGAATGTATTTGTTTTGTTCATAATTATATCCCAGGTGGTGATAAGCTTCCCATTAAGACTTCTAAATGTATTTTCTTAGGCTATTCTAGATTATAAAAAAAGTACATGTGTTATTCTTCCTTAACTCGTCAGTTCTTTGTATATGCAGATGCTATCTTTTTTTAACAGTCTTGTTACTCACCATCTCATTCTATTGATCAGTCTATTATTACTGATGATCTTCCTCTTCTGTATCTCGATTCTTCGATTGTTTCTTTGCCAGACACTTTAGCCTTGCCTTCATAGACTGTTCCACCATTTTAGGTTTATTGTCATCGTGTGACTACCTCTACTCCTACAGGCTCTGTGGATGTTCCTAATAATTCACCCCCAACTCTTGCTTTGAACATGTCTCCTACTGATGATTTTTCTATTGCCGTTCAAATAGGTATTCGCACTTGTCATAATCATCATTATGTATACAATTTTGTGAGTTATCATCGATTATCCTCTTCCTATTATACCTTTGTGTCATCTTTGTCTTCTGTTTCTATTCTTCAGACAACACAAGAAATTCTTTCTCACCCTAGATGGCAACAAGCAATGGTTGATGAAATACCTGCATTGTAGTCACGTGACACTTGAGAATTCGCACATCTGCCTCTTGACAAATTTACTATTGGTTGTCGATGGGTTTATACTATGAAAGTTGGGTTTGATGATACTATTGATCGCCTTAAGACTCATATGGTTGCCAAAGGCTATACATAAATTTTTGAGTTTGATTACAGTGATACTGTCTCTGATTGCCAAAATAACTTCCATTTGACTTATGCTCTCTATTGCCACAATGCGACATTAGCCTCTTTATCAGTTGGATATTAAAAATGCCTTCCTTCATGGTTATCTTGAAGAAGTGTATATGGAACAACCACCTGATTTTGTTGATTAGGAAGAGTCTGGATTAGTATGTAAATTACAACGATCTATATACAGTTTGAAGCAATCTGTCCGAACTTGGTTTAGCCGGTTTAGTAATGTTGTCAAACAATATGGGATGACCTGTTTATGTACACCAGCCCTCTAGCTGCTGCATTTATCTCATAATCTATGTGGATGATATCTTTATCACAGGGAATGATCAAGAAAGGATTTCTCAGCTCAAACATCTTTTAAAGAATTTTTAAACTAAAGATCTAGAGAAGTTAAAATATTTCCTAAGAATTGAGATGGCATAATCTTTTCAAACAATCGAATATGCAGATGCAGATTGGACAGATTCCTCTTCAGATCGATGATCCATTACAAGTTATCGTGTGTTTGTTGAAAAAAACGTGATTTCTTGAAAAAAACAAGAAACAAGTAGTGGTTAGATCTAGTGCAGAGATTGAATATCGAGCTATAACTCTAGCTACATGTGAACTGATATGGATTAGACAACTGCTTCAAGAATTGCAGTTCAGAGAACTTGACAAAATGACACTCATTTGTGACAATCAAGCTGCTCTACACATTGCTTCTAATCCCGTGTTTCATGAACGAACCAAACATATAGAAGTTGATTGCCACTTCATTAGAGAGAATATCTTATGAGGGATTCTTTCTACAAGTTTTGTTATTTCCAATGATCAATTAGTTGGCATTTTTATCAAGTCTCTAAAAAGTCCACGAATAACAAGCTTGGCGCATCTAGCATGAGAGGGTTGTTAAAATTAATGTAAATAAATTGTGTGTGATTAGAGAGTATTAATAATATCCCTTGATGTAAGGGATTATAGCAACCATCATATTTCTTGTTTTAATGGATTATGATATCCCTTGATTTACATTATTGTAATTACGGTGTAATTAATGTCTTGTCTATAATTTTTCTTATATATATATATATCAGAAGCTGATGTAGGTCTAATTCACATACTACATTATTTCTATTTTATTTTTCTCCTATTCTTCTCTGATTTCACACACACCATTCTTGTTCTAGTTAATACCATATACTACATTCTTTCTATTTTATTTTTCTCCTATTCTTCTCTGATTTCACACACACCATTCTTGTTCTAGTTAATACCACATACTACATTCTTTCTATTTTATTTTTCTCCTATTCTTCTCTGATTTCACACACACCATTCTTGCTCTAGTTAATACCACTTATTATATCACCCCTTCAGTTATAACCCCTCTAAAAGCAGATAATGAAAGGTTATAACTACTTACATACTAATGCTGTATTTAGTGGGGAAATTGCATCAGACTCAGAATCATGTATACAAAAATCCTCATCTCAACTTCTCACTTCACTCAATCATATTATAAATCATTGCTCATCTCTTCAAACAAAGGGAAAAAAAATCCGGACAGACATCTAAAATAGCATTACATAACTATCCTACCCTGTAAACTAAATTGACCCTGATTTTCAACCCATAATAGATGTCAAGCCATCAAGCTAGCACTCCAACTCAATGCATGGATTTTATTTTTAACAATTACTTAAACAAAAATCCATATTCTTCAAAGTAACATCAGAGGGATACTTCCAGTTACTGACTATGTGCTGACTCACCAGACCAACATGTTATATACCACATACATTACCAAACCAAGCCATGCATCCCATTGACAAAGTGCTGAAGACAACTTCTTAATACTTATAGTAATTTAACTGGCTTCTTGCCTCTTCTCAATCTCCTGGGAAACCATTTTGAACAGTCTACTAAATAGATCTTTTCCAAAAGAATATCTACGACATCACCAGCCTTTACTGTCCTACAAGTTGGGGATCATTCTATCTCTTTTTGTAAAAAAGGTAGAATGATAATTTTTTGAGACATAATAAGAGAGGGTTAAAAAGGAAAAGGGAAAAAATGTAAACTAATAAAAGGCATAATAAGAACAGATAGTTACTTAAGCAAAATGACTTGAAATGGGGAACAAAAAGCCTCATTTGGAAAATATCAGATAGTCTTATTCACAGAGGTGAAAACAATTGAGATAAAGGCCACAGGTAAGCAGCAACTGCATACCCCTCAGCATGTCTGCTAAATGGCACACAACACAGGCACCATAGACCTTTGCAGCCAGCAAGAGGGTTCTAGCCTCTATGACTAAGATTGCATACCCAACATTTGCAGAATGCTCTTCCAATTAACAACAAGCTGTCTTCTTGTGTACTGAAGTTGAAGCATCTTTAGCACATTCTAGCACCAGCAGTTCCAGTTTCAGCCATTCCCATGAGATGCTTTCACATTTTCACTGACACTAGTCTACTCTTTGACAGTACTACTCATTTTTAGTACTCCACAGTTTCCCATTGCTTCTTTTCATATTTCATTTCTTTCCTCTCTTTTTTCTCAACTAGATTACATTTTTCCTTCAGTAAATTGTTTTCTCATTCCTTTTCCTTTTCAAGAACTCTCAAGCTTTTCCCCTCATTCTCTTTTTATTTTTTATTGCCCCTTTTGAAATATTATTTAAATTTCAAAAGCACAATATGAATTTTCTTTCCCTCTAGTACAAGCCTAAAGAAACACCGCATTTAAATAGGCCCATTTTCAAATACAATGAATAGCATCCCAGCGCTAATTATGGAACTTGAGTGATAAGAATGACCCTGCGATCATAGTGAGACATAAAGTCAAACCCTGTCTCCAAGGATTATCAGTATTCACTCCACAAAAGAGATGAACAAGTAAAATTTCATATAATAAATAAATAATGCAATTGTAAATGAACCCATTGAATTTGGCTTGAGATTCATCCAATCAGAGTTTATTGACATCACGTCATCAACAAATAGAATTATGCATCCTTCAAAACCAGGCCAAAACCATAGACCAAGAAGAAATCCAACTAACAGGTAGCCTCATATCCTAGGTGATAAACATGTGCAATAATTTCAGATTGAAGGATCACTCAATTTCATAAAGGAACTCAGACAGTCATCCAAAAATATTCCATATTTATTGGGAATACTTTTCATTTTTTTCAAGAATATTAAAAGGAAAGTTACCTTAAATACTTGAGACACCCCCAACATTTAAAAAACATTTTATAGAATCCTGGTAGTTATCCGTTGAAGTACGGTAGTAGACACAACACATAAATCTAAGAAAGCTGACTGATTATAGGGCCTATAAATATTCTTAGTGAAATTTAACCGACAATTTAAGAGGCAGATTTCAAGTGGATTTGGAGCACAAGCTGAAGCTCCCTACCAATTATTTCTGTCAAAGGTGAAAGGTTCATCTCCTGAATGGAAGCAAAAAAATGATTGTATAAATAGAATTATACACTACTTTCTGTATCTGAACATAATGTATTCAGATAAGCAATTTATGTGTTTTTTTTTCCTTGATTGCAAATACCACAATTAGCAGGACACTTTGACAAAGATCATAATACAATTTCCTAGTAAATCACATGCAAGATTTCTTCCCTAGATGAGAGATTATATGAAGGCATCAAGACTCTATCACACACAAACAAACTGAAAAAGCATGCTTTAAGCATAATTTTTTCCACAACTTAATATTTACTTGGCATTACCTCTAACATAATTCAGATTTCAGAATGTAAAATCAAGCCCATATAATCAATTAGTAAATTTTGGTGGTCAGGTCAGTCAAAGGTTATTTTTTCGGTTTCAGTGATCAATATGCAGAGACTGGTGAGCTTTGCTAATTTTATGTGTTTCCTTTTTTATCTGACTACTGTTTTTTTTTTAAGGATGATATCTTATTCCTCTGCTCTTGTACACTCTTTTAATTCTCTAGTAACATTAGTTCAATCATAGAAAGAAAAATGAATCAGTTAGTAAATTTATTTATGAAAAACAAATTTTGAAGACAGTGTTCCACTAACTTCATGTTTTTTGAAATGATAAGTGAATTTTAAACAAAATATAAAATATGTTGTCATGATCCCAACTGTGAAAACTTCAGATTTGGGATTATTCATTTTGATTACAGACCTTACCAAGAATATAAGTAAAATTATATTGCATCTAATAATATATGACTATATGAGTAAGAGACATGGAGGGGAAAAATCAAATCGCTCAAGCAACCCCATGTGACTAACTGCCACAGTTACATTTTTATTTTAACTTTTGGGAGTGAGAGGGCAAGCATAGTTCAAATTGGAAAACAGTCAATAAAATGAGACAGGTCATTCATACATTGCCAACAAAAACAGATCGAGAATCTGCCTCCTCCTTGCTTGCCTGAGAAGCAGCAGCACTAGCAGGATCTACAAAAATAAATTTTAATCACCAAGTTGAAAAATGAATAAAAATGAAAATAAATATATAGTAAAAGCAGCACAAGTCTTTACTTTCAATTAGAAATGAGAACATTTGGTATATTAATTGTGATAGTAAGAAAGTTTGCCTCCTCCGAAAACAAAGGAATCGAGAAGGTCTACCTTGGTTAGAATCATCACACACTCAATCCAGAAAACAAGTCACAGCAAAAGGTTGCTAGTTAAAAATAAGAACAAGCCATCACAGAAAATACAAGTATACAAGGAGTTAGAGAAGATCAGCATCCATGGACTTGTTATACATTCTAAAACATTTAACTTTGCATTTTACTTGAATTATTTGGGCCGACTCAAAGTTGTTAACCACCTCAACAACAGCAATATCTTGCAGACAGAGATTCTAGTGTCTTGACAGAGAGAAGACAACCAAAAAATAAAAGCTTTACGCCACAATTATCTTAATAATGCAGAGAAAAGGAAATATATCCAGAATATTAGCTCATTGGATAATTCAAGATATGCTCCGACTTAGCAAGCTAGAGTACATAGCCTGGTTTGGGAGGTTTAGTAAGTTATTCCGGATAGAAGACATATTTCACAAATAAGATAGCTGACAACTATTTGTATCAATATAAATAAAGAAGATCCGCAAAAATTATAAGATGGATAATTACAATTTACAAAATTATAGTTAAGTTAAGCCGCCCTTTAGGTGGAAAAAATAATCATATTCGAAAACTTTAACAAGTTATTACTTGAATTTCATACAGCAATCAAATGCCGCGTGATGTTATGACTCCAACATCACAATTAACTTTTTTCCAGACCAATAGAGGGAAAATGAAGAACCCATCATCAAATTCTTATCCAACATCGGAGGCATAGTTGCAAACAGCAAAAACGGAATAAGAGAAAAAGAGATGAAGAAAATAAGACCTTGAACTGAACCCATCTCCTTCTCGACCTTGGCCTGCATTTCACGGAGCGCTGCGGCTTCCTCTTCCATTTCCTTCAATCGCTTCTTCATCTCGTCCAGCTCCTGCAGAGAGCAACAAAAGAAAAATTGCATCATCCTAAATACTCTTCAAGTTTCAGTTCTGTTCAAGTTGTGGCAGCATTAGATTATCCATGCGCGGTGGAATGCCTCAGGTTTTCGATCTTTGCAAGTTACCGCATGATGAATCAGGTCAGATAACTGAAAAGAAAGTGAAAAGGTATGTTAAAAGACCTTGACGGCGTCATCGTCAGCAGCAGACATATCGACATCGACGTGGTGAGAGTCCATGTCTCCTTCCATCTCTACCATGTCTGGGATATCGCCGCCGTACACCTCGTGCTCTTCCTCCTCCATCCCTGTTTCAGATTCTATTCTACAGAGTGGGAAAAGCTTTATCTCTGTGCAAGATACACAAAATAGGGCTGGAGAAGCCCGAGGGCGTCGGCTCTAGGAGAAGAGAAGAGTGGGGTATCCTTTTATTAATTATTTATTATTTTGGGTTGGAGTTTTTTTTTCCCCCTCCAAAAGGGACAGAGTGTGAGATTAATGAATAATGAACCACAAACTGTCTATTGTCTAAAATGTGTTTATGTTCCTCTTGGCGTGGTGTGATTATAATAATTTTTTGCCTGTCTTAAAAAAAAACTATAACTATTTTCAGGTTGTTGTTTATAGAATCCAAAAAAAAAAAAAAAAATCAATATGCCGGAACTACCTAGTCTCGGTTATTTAATATTTATTCCAGAAAATTAGCAGAAAAACATATTTCTGGCAATGGTGACCAGGATAAGTTGACATGGCAAGGGAATTGGACCGGTAATTAATAATATATAGATAATATTTGGCCTCTAATCAGGCACTAATTGACCTTTTTCTGCCATGAGCATTTGCTAGAACAAATTTCATTTGCATCTGAATTTAATTTTATGAAGTTGAAATAAAATTATATATTAATCAATATAAAAATTTATAAATTTTAAATTATAATGAAATTATAATTCAAAACCAAAAATGGGAATTTTTTTTTTTTAAAGAACAATGCGAGTTGGTGAAGTTGAAGATGAATGTCATCTATATAAACCTATGCTTATTGCAATGATTTTAAATTGTTTGGCAAGTACATATTGAAGGTTGAGAAAATCAGACAGTGCCGTCATCAAGACCAATGAGACGATTCCCACGACGCTTTTTGGCACAGGCTCTTCGCACCATTTCTATCTTCTCTTTTAATTATTTTGGGAATTCATAACGTACATCAAATTTATATGAGTAAACGAGTTCAATGTTATTTCGCCACCTGTCACACAATGCAATCCGTTGATTCTCATTGGCTGATGATATACCTTTTGATGGAAGAGTGTGGCATAGTTACATGTCCCTGGTTTATTCAATTAAAAAAAAAAAAGATAAAAAGGAGCCGGAAATATAAGAGGTCCTTTATTATCAAAGCACCTTTCACACCCTCTTTCTTAGAAATTCTTTTAATATACTGGTTTTGATATTTGAAGCAGAAACTCAAACTAGAATAGCGGAGGCAAAGATCCACTGTTATTGTCGGATCTCAGAGAAATCGAGAAGCGGTGCAAATGGCTAGCACAGGAGGAGGTGCGGGGTATGGAGACGCCAAGATAGACTACGTGTTCAAGGTGGTGCTGATAGGGGATTCGGCGGTGGGGAAGTCACAGTTACTAGCTCGCTTCGCTCGAAATGACTTCAGCTTGGACTCCAAGGCCACAATCGGCGTCGAATTCCAGACTCGGACTTTGGTCATCCAGCACAAGAGCGTCAAGGCTCAGATCTGGGACACTGCTGGCCAAGAACGGTACGCTTCATCTCTACTTTCCCTATTTCGTTCCACTTTCTTTTTTTGTGCTACTTTGAGCTACTCCGCCATTGTTTATGTATGTACATGCTCCGGCGATTGATCTGTGTTTAGTTTTTTCTTTTCGGTAACAAATTTCGAAATCTTTTTTCTAGTTGTCTTCGCGGATGCTTGTGGATCTTGACTTCATTTCATGAGAGAATAAACTTCCTTCACGCACTTGAAATGCTCTTATCATGAGAAAGGATCATTTAGCATACATTATAAGCATGATATCAGAATTTTTGCTAAAGTGATCTACTGGTTATGTTGTTGTACCACATCTATTTTTCGACCATAAGAATTCCTTGTAGGCAGTGATGTTATATGAGAGCTTTTCTGATATCTTTATATCCTTTTCATATAATCAAGCGGCATAGAACAAGGTGGCATGTATTTACAAATTCCATTTGCCTTATGTGGACTGAAGTAACTTGTTTGGTTATGTAACACTTCAAATGGGAAGATCGTCGTATTTACATCATTTGAACATTGTTTTGCATTTATCTGATCTACGACGACATGTTTAGGTTCATTCTCTGCATCCTTCCTCTTTAGGAAGGTATCCTCACTTGGACGTTTTGTATATGTTAAAAAAGTACTTGAGCAATATACAGTTATAGTGATGCACTTTTTCATCGTTGTATATATATATATATATATACACACATATATATCACACAAACACGCACAGGGAAAAGTAATGGAATTTGGATTGGAAAAGACTAAAATGCCTCTCTCCTTGTAAATAAAATAAAATAAATAATGCTTAAACTACTTTTTAATATTTTTAATAAAAATTTTATATTACTAATTATCTATTTTGTTTTTTATTTATATTGTTTTTAAATAATTTTTAAGGTTAAAATAATATTATTTTAGTAACTTTATCTTTTAAAGTTATTTTTATTTTTTTGTTAATTTTTTATTTTATTTCTGTATTATTTAAGACATATCAAACGTACGAAAATAAATAAAATTTTATTTTATTTTATGTTGTATCAAATATAATTTTAATAATAGTATTTTATTTTATTTTTAATTTTTATTTTCATTCTCATTTTTTCTATTGTCAACGTCCAAACCAGATCTTAAGTAATCCCTTTGACTTTGAATTTGAACTACTGGAGTATTTTGTTCTATATTAAGTTTCACAGACAAATTGGCTTTATGGGAACTCATTCCATACAATCAATCATATGTTACGAACCTTTTGACTTTCAAGGTGTATGTCCTCTTGCCTTTTCGCCATTCTACCCAGTTTTTGCCCTCTACTTGTAAGCTGTATGTCATTGCAAAAGAAAAGGCAAACAAAAACAATTTAGAACGTGTGTGTAGGTGTAGTAGTTTGTGTTTCTTTGGGAAGAGGTCACACAAAGATGGTTGTGCATGCATTTGTTAAGTGAGAGAAATGCAATTCTTAAATATTAGAAAAACGTTAAATTCCATTTTTTTCCCATAATTAATTGGTTTCCCAATATCAAAGTATAACAGAGGTTTCAATTTATAATTCCCACGCATCTTTAGATTCAATGCAAACAAGAGTATTCGTGTGACAAATTATTTATGGAAGTAGCTGCATGGGCGTGATAGGAATACAGACTGGAGTGTTGGAACAAATAAATATAATATTACTAGATATTATCACCCTCCATTGGCTCAAACTTTGAGACTGATATATCAAAACTTGCTTTCTGCTTGAGGCTGATTGAGATTTTGAGTTAATATATGGCATATGACATGAAGGTCATGTTTTTATTCTCATTATATCTACTAACATATGAAGGATGAATGTTGCCCCCTTTGCCCTAATCATTTCTAATTTGCTTGGTTTAGTATATATATATATATTTTTGTCCTGGATGCATTTTTGTATCTAAGTCTATATACTTCTTTGCATTAATAATTAAGATTATTTCTGATCATATCATGGTGTGGACAGTCAACTTGCTAGTGCGTTAAATCCTGAATCGTTGATTTTCCTGATATATTTAAGGTTTATTGTACAGATACAGAGCAGTTACAAGTGCCTACTATAGGGGTGCTGTTGGGGCAATGCTAGTTTATGACATCACTAAACGTCAGACCTTTGATCACATACCTCGTTGGCTGGAAGAACTACGTAACCATGCTGACAAGAATATTGTCATCATCCTTATAGGAAACAAAAGTGATCTTGAGAACCAGCGTGCAGTACCTACAGAAGATGCAAAAGAATTCGCTGAGAAAGAAGGCTTATTTTTCTTAGAGACCTCAGCACTGGAAGCAACTAATGTTGAAACAGCCTTCATGACTGTGTTGACAGAAATTTTCAACATTGTCAACAAGAAGAACCTAGCTGTTGATGAAAATCAAGGAAATGGAAACTCTACATCTCTGGCTGGCAAGAAGATTATTATTCCTGGTCCTGCTCAAGAAATGCCTGCTAAGAGGAAGTTGTGTTGTCAGTCATCTTGACTTTATTTGTAATTGGCTTCAATCTACCAGATTCATTGTTCTATGTTCCTTTTACCAATTTTTGATGGTTTGGTGCTTTTCCTTTGCTCATTTACATCACTTAAAAATTATTTTGCTTGAGCTGCAGAGTGAACTAGATATGAAGGTAATTGCAAATTTCTTGGTAAAAAAATCCATCAACTACGTGAGTGAATCAGTTGGAAGTGTTGAATGTATATTATGAGGCCAGACCAAATAGGTTTCCAATCCATATGATCCCGACTTTGTTTGCTGCTGTGATCATATTTCCATTTATTCTGACCAATTCCTAGGCCACATCAAGATCGATGGCCTTGTGGATGTAGTTTTTTCGAAATCTGGAACCAACATTGATAAGCATGAAATTTACATCAGCACTAGAATTGCTATTACATTTTCTCTACTAATATGTTAGACAATATTACGTGTTGTGAATTTTAATGCCTATAAGCGATAATTTGCATCTGAAATCCACTCTCCAAATCCATGAGTTGGACATCACTAAGAAGCGAGGACCACGGATTTTCATAATTCTACAGATTTTATTCTGTACGGATTTTGTTTCAGTGGAATGGGAGCCATCATTCACGTTGAACCTCTAATCCGTACCACAAAAATTCCCCAGAAATAGAATTTCTAATTTTAAGAATATTAATACAAATTTGAGGCAATACCTGTAACTGTGTTCTACTTCTGCATAACATGGTGAAGCTAACAAAAGTATAATTTACGTTTCATGGGTGAAGGAAAACCAAAATTTCTGAAAACAAAAGCATACAAAGGATGGAACCCTTGACTAGTTTCACTGCGCTAACAGAAAGGCTGAGTAGTAAATATCTGTTAACTACTTTCACTCCCCGTAGCTTCCACATCAGCTATGCCGTTCGTGCCCGGTACTTTGTCACCCACATCATTAGAGGGTTTGTCCTCGTACATGGAGGAGCCTTTTTCTGTGTCCAGACGAATTAAAAGTCTTTCAAGCAGTTCTCGGCAGTCCATTGCAGTAACCATCACTGACAAACCGGCCCTACCTTTCCAGCATCCTATGGCTATGGTTGACTCATCCACTTGAAAGGACTGTGAAGCAGCCTTGTCCTCTGCATAAAAGGATAAGACCGAGTAAACAGGCAGTCATATGGCATTCCCCTACTCCGCAGCATGATTATACATACCTTTACCCAAAACTACCACACAATATCCTGGCATTAGGATTGCTGCCTTTTTACCAAACTCAGCATCAACAAAATCTGTAAATTTTATAGCCTTATATTGCAGAAGATGCTTGAAGTCTACGAGAGATGCACGTAGAATCTGTTTGGTGATGTATGGCAAAATAAGGGGCAATCCTTCAGATGATATTCGGAAAGCACACGGTGCAGTGCTTCCTTCTCTTGATGTCTGTCTTTCCTGTGGGATGGAAGCAAGGATATTTCACGAAAAACTGAGAAAATAAATCTTTCTTCCCATAAAGTCATGGCTAAGCAATGACATATTTGCAGCGAAGTAAATGGGCTTGTAAAAAGATTCTGAATAAAATGTTTGCATATTTTTACAATATGACCCATATCAGTTATCATGTGTGAAAGCCATATCACACAATATTTAGCTATAATTCATATCCAATGGATTTTGACAGGTATTTCAAGGTTCAATCAATGAAAGCATAACCAAGCGCTCAATTTATGAAACAACTCAGAAGTATACTCTATCTAATTGTAATAAGAAGCTGTTGTAGTTTTTTAATCTCCATACCAAAGCCATAGATACTAACTTTTTCAATATCATGATGTGAAAAAGTTAATACGTTATACTTCTGCTAACCAAAATCTGTTTGACTAAAATCTCTGGCTCTGCCCTTAGGGCCTTTTCAAACGGCAAGATTATTACCGTTTCTACTGCACTGTTTTTATTTAAATTAAGGAGCTAGGACAATATTAACAAGAATAATATCACATGAAGAAGAATAAAATACACTTACAAACATCTTCAGGCCAATGGATGTTATTTTGAGTTGCTGCCCGACTGAGAAATTCAGTTCAAGAACATCTTTGACTGACTTGGAGACGTAGTAAATTCTTTTAACATGGCTTGTATCATTGTTTCTAGTAACAAGGTGGCCACTGAATGGAAACCTTTCATGGATACCATAGAATGCCTTTATGCTGTTAATAATGATTTCATCTTTGAAGAAGACAACAGGGTCGACGCCTCTCCACTTTCCTTGAATCTGCAGCTTTCTTTTTCCTGGAGTTATCTTTGCTATGCTTTCTGTATTAAGAGGTTCTTGGGCTTCCTCCGGTATGCTTTCTGTATTAAGAGGCTCTTGGGCTTCCTCTGCTATGCTTTCTGTACTAAGAGACTCTTGGGCTTCATCTGCTATGCTTTCTGTACTAAGAGGCTCTTGGGCTTCATCTGCTATGCTTTCTATATTAAGTGGCTCTTGGGCTTCATCTGCTATGCTTTCTGTTTTAAGAGGCTCTTGGGCTTCCTCTGAGTCCCTTTCTATACATGTAGCGGAAGGATTAACTTCCAAATCTGCTGTATTGGGTTTGTCATCAATTATATTGACCTCTTCCAAAACTTCCTCATGTGTACTTTCTAACAAATTAACCTGCATTACTTTTGAATCCTCAATATCCTGGTTTTCTGGTTCTACACTTTGCTTATCAATTCCTTTTTTAGGTTTTTCCTGAACTGTAATTGCTGCAAAGAAGAAAGCAATCACAAATCAATTAGGAAACTCAAAAAAACAGGAAGAAAGGTCTGTTAGAATGAATGTAAACATGGAAAATGTCACTACTTGACAGAGGACTCATTACCCATGTTATTGTTAACCAGGAATCCTTGATTATAATTAAAAGAAATTACAAGAGAGAGAAACAACTGAGATCATGTGTCAAATTACCTGGAAGAGGAGAAACCTTTTGCAGTACAGCAACAAAGAAGGCTCCAGTGTTTTGATCATGAGGTACTATCCTCATGCACCGCTCTAGTGGTAAATCAAAAACTTCCTCAGTAAACTCATGCGTCATAGGATTCTCCATTGTTTGAACACCACCTTTAGAGTTTCCATTAACACCATTATCAATATCAGCTACCATGTCCACCTTATGATTACTGTCAACAAGACTCTGATAGCTTTTTCCGGGTGGAAACATGCTGGGAAGAACTGCACTTTTGCGAAACATGGGGACATCTTTGTAGGAGGCCAACCACAAGCCCCTGTCACGGACCTGCATCTCCAAAATCACACTATTCAGAAATGTTCCAATACATGTGGCTGCATAACAAACTTGATTCCTTCAACCTTTGAAGCCACACAGTTAATCTCATAGATCCAACAGCTTCTACTGGATACAAGTTCATAGTTCAAGTTGGATAAAGTCCGAAAAATTTAATTTCAGAAAGTATGAAAGTCAATTTTGTCATTCACATGAGCATAGACATGACTAGATGGATATCCAACTTATTCATTATCAGATATTTAATTTTTAACGGTCTAAGTCCAACAATTTGCAAGGATTAATGCCTATTAGCAGATGAAACATGCAACTTAACCCAGCAGTCTCAAGTTCAAAGAGACATAGCTTACACGCTAAATACTATGTTGGAATACTAAATATCATCTGCTGGCCCGAGGGGAGGTGCAGAGAAAACTAAGAGAGCCTCCTACTCACACAAGTTTCCTTCAAGATCCGTAGGGTTGTCAGGTAAAAGAAAAATTATAGTTTGATTCATAAGTACTCTTTGAAGCGGGTATATTCTCCAACTAAAACCAAGAAAGATGAATGACATGCTCAACTTTGGCATGTGTAGGCAATCAAAACGTGAAGTCCTTAATATTGCATGTATTATCTTCAAAATGTTGATAACACAAGGAAAAAATTGGTCAAAGAAAACAAAAACCTTCCATCTC
The DNA here is from genome assembly GCA_037074535.1 of Gleditsia sinensis. NCBI lineage: Eukaryota > Viridiplantae > Streptophyta > Magnoliopsida > Fabales > Fabaceae > Gleditsia > Gleditsia sinensis. The sequence continues at coordinate 1,137,693 of CM073464.1, read as the reverse complement.
TTGAGACCTGGCCGGCGAATAAGTTGGGGAAGCTCACTAGAGACATCAGCAAGTTCAACAGACCCTCCACACCTTCGCAAAATCTGCATATTTCATCAGTCATCTTCCATCAACTAATTTACACAGTGCTATATCTAATAACTTCATCAAATTAAAGACTATAGATCCATGTTTCACCAAAAAAAGGCTACCAGGTTATAGTATTATCACAAGTGCAACAAGGAAGTTAAACCCTGTCAGGAGTTTCTGTAATAGCTATCAAAGGGAATTTTTGGCTATCACAATTATTCATCTTTATCATTCTTTCTCCAGTATCAAAAGGTCGAAACCACAACTATGTCATCAAGGCAGTCACCAAAAAAGAGTTCACAAATTAGTAGAGGCTTAGCTGGGATTATAGCATCTAAAATGAAATGCTGTAAGTACAAGTGTCCCAAAACAACAACCTATAAGGTTGTTTGCACCAACTGACATAATTCTGCCACACATACAAATGAAGATGCTTGGCATTGGAAAAGGCATGTTTTATGCATGATAATAGACAGGTTCATCTGCATCATATCATTAATATTGTGCTATTAATGTACGTTGTCACATTTAGGTGCCATGACTATATCTAGCAACTTTTGGCTTATCTTTTTGACCTCTTGATTCAGTACCTGTGCTTCATATTTGTAATTAAAATTATCATATTTGGAAGAAAATATTATATTCCAGTAATCTAACACATCAACTAATTGATCCATGAGACTCCTAAACTTGATAAGTAAAAAAAAAAAAGGATCAATGACCTAAACATATTCAGATGAAAATGCATTACTTGATCTCAATAAATGCAAAGAACTTATTGTAGAAAGCCAAAAACCAAAAAGCTAAGAAGCAAGGACACTAACACAACATGGCAAAATCTAAAGAGTCCTCCATTTTTCAAGTGTTTGTGCTATGAAGCCAGACAGACTACATACATAGTATGGCTGTACCACAGAAAATTCAGAGCATTAAAAGCTGATTACCTCTGCAACCACAGCTTCATTCTCAATAGGATTCATTGAGCAGGTTGAGTATACCATTCTTCCTCCAACTTTAAGTAAAGATACACCTGAGAAACTCGATATAGCTGCTGAGTTAGACAAAATCATCTTAAAATCTAACTCTCAGTAACCCTAGTTACTATCTAATCAATTAAGACATAAAAGCAGTAAATCCAGTAATCTACCATACATTTCGTACCACAGCAAGTACAGGCAGTCAGTTTAAAGTTAAACTACATAATACAAAATTTCTTGGTGTAAAGAACTAAAGATTTTTTATCTTAAGAAACATAGCAAAGAAAACACAATAATAAATTACTAGTCCAGTCCTTCAAACACGTTAAAAAACATGAGACTTATTAATTTACTAGTCAAAAATTAGGGAAAGATGCATGGAAGCATGATATAAAAAGAAAATTTACTCTGAAAGCACAGAGTTTCATTCAATGATATAAATCAATGCAAAAAAATAAAAATGAAGCCTAAGCTGCAATGAACTTTCTGTAACTAAACCTAGTTGGCCGCTACCAGAGAAGTCTTTAAGAATTCAATTCTATACTTATAGTTTCTGTTAATTAACCCAACACATGACAAGACTTCAGCTTCATTATCACAAATATTGGCCATGAAAACATATTTTTTAAATTGCAAACAACAACATAAAAGGAAAACACCATGCCATGCCTAACAATACAAACCCCTAAAATTCATATAGAGAACATCAAGAAGCACCTCGCATAGCTATTAGAACTTGTAGGCTATGAAGTCCATTGCCCATCCCAGTGTTCCTGTATACAAAGTACAAGCCAAACAAGTCCTTACAAACTCAAAACCAATAAAATAAAAGAATATGGTGGTTGAAGTGGAAAACAAAATAAAAGAAACTGAAGCTGGAAGGAAGATATACTACCATTTCCTCCAGAGATCAGGTGCCTTGCGAAGGGTTCCATCTCCACTGCACGGGACATCACAAAGAATGCAATCAAATAAAAGTTTGCCAATATGCTGATCTGGTTCCAATGTTTCGTGATTTCTGATTAAACGACAACCTGGGAATTGCTGAGCTTCATGATTAGTGACAATTAGGTTGGCTGTGCACATCCTTTTTGTTTGGTGGATGAGAAGATTACATCTTTGGACATCAAGATCATTTGCTATAACCTAATTAAGAAAAAAATAATAAATAAAAATTGCACTATATCTGGCATGATCAGAAGCACATGTAATATTTAGGCAATTAGTTAGTCAAGAAAATCAAATAGATGTTGCCAGCCACTAATACATAATAAAAACTGAATAAAAAAAAGGTGCTAATAAATACAGAACAACACTGCATGAATAAAAAGACAAACCATTCCGTCAGGTAGTGCCCCAGCTTTAGTTGATTGGTGTATAATCTCAAGCAATTGGAATGTTTTTGAACCTGGTGCCGCACACACTGGATGAAAGAAAAGCCATAATAAAATAATCAGAAACACTAAATAATAACAAATCAAGCATAACAGATTAAAGGAGTTATAAGTGTCAAACTCAAAACATGAAGAAGATATTACAAATATGAAATTGTATGGTAAAAATAACAAAAATTACTTCACTGAACCATAATTACTTACTATCAAGTACAAAATGATTTGGATGTACATTCAAGAAGAGGGGAGGCACCTGTGTTGCAACCAACCAATTGAGTAAATAAGTTAAATTTTTGAAAGCTAAGTGCCTACAGTAACATGCACTAAGCCTTTCAGCTTTCTAAAACGAAAGAGAAGCATAATTGTATGATCTTGAAGAGTGACAGACAGAATGTAAACTGGCCCACCATGCTGACAGCTTCCTGTCTTGTAATATTTCCAATTTCATTTTCTAGCTTTAAGAATTCATGGAACCTGAGAAATAAATATAATCAGAAGCAGAAATTGACATATTAATTTTAAGAACTAACTCATATGAATGATTCAGTTCAATTGATTGGCCAACAGCATCATGTATGCAGACATAAATAATGAAGACATCACATAAATAAATGTGACCAACCTTTACTGCAAGAGTGATATGCAAAGACCAATAACTAATAGAATTGAATGCATTTAAATATCCTTTTGTTTTAGAAATGTGTATATTGACCCGATATACCTTCCAAAGTGGGCAAAGAAACAATAAAAAACTTTAGGTATATACTTGTTTCTCAGTTTGCCTATTAATAAAGACAGATCAATCACAAAGGTTGTGAAGGAAAAAAGAAAAAAGTGACGGTGTGACGATTGTATTTCTAGCTTTGCATCATGGTAACCAAATTAATATTAGTGTACCTCTTACAATAAATTAATGTCAGAATTTATCTACCTCTCAAGTGTTTGGTTTTTCCTCAGCTGCATACGGGAGAAGTTTGAATGCCAAGCAAGATTCTCAGGATACCATGGCAAAGGTCTAATAGCCTCCGCCTCATCCCCTTGAGTATCCTGTAAAGAATAATTACCAACCAAAATACAGTTACGCACTAGAACAAACGGTAGCAGAATGATCATAGCGGTATGGTAGTTTGACTAACCTCAGCCCGAAGAGATTGCACAAAGTCATTCTCCAATTGCGATCGAATGTCTGCAGAAAACTGGCTACTGCAATAACCAAACAAAAAGAAATATTACACTCAAACTATGCATCAGCAGAAACTTGAGGAATCAATCTCGGTTCATATAAATTTGAAGATCAACAAGATGTAAACAATAGTAAACATCCTAAATCTTTACTATTCGAAATTTATCTTTCCTCTAAGAGCCTACATATATATAGCCTCTGCAAGTGATAACCTACATGTCGCAGCAATTTAAACTATAAAACGGACGTAAATCACAAAAAACACTTGATTGAATAGAGAAATTGCTTTCGACCAAAAAAAAAAAAAGAATAGAGGAATTGTTGATTATCCATTACCAAGAATTAATTCTAAAGGCAGCAGGCAATGGAGTTCTGAGAAGTCCGATGAATGCATCCCACTCTTCTGAGGGCACTATGCCCTGCTCCTGCAAACGGATTCGGCAAAGCGTCAGCAAAAACAAAACAAGTAATCTTCGGAAAAAAAGTGAAGTAAAGAAAACGTAAGCGGAAGCAAACATTTGATAATAAACATACTCTGTAATACTCATCAAAAGCAGGGTTCTGAGTGGCGAAGGGAGTCCAAGTCGGATTGTCAGTGGCTTTGGTGCCGTCAGGGTTTTCGGACGAAGGATCAGGTTTTGAACGCTTCCACACATTCTCTCTGCTCTGCCGGAAATGCTTTCTTTGAGTGCGAGCCCTGCCTCGGCCGCCCATCGTGCTGCCGCTTAACGCCTTTGCTTTTCGAGTGCAACCAATTCCGGGTTTGGGTCAATCTTCTAACACAGACTAATGGTCTTGGGTAAGGACTGGGCAAGTTTCAGAATGGCTCGGGTGTGTGTATATATATATATATGTTGGACAAAAGCTCGGTTGGATATTTGGCTGTGTGACAAGTGAATAAATCGTTGGGTTAGCTTTTTGTTTTTCCTTAGCTTCGGTCCCATTTATTTATTTTAAAAAAAGGTTAATCAACAGTTTTTAATTAAAATAGTAATATGAATAGATTGATTACTATTATTAGTTGAGATATCATTTAGTCCTACACTCACATTTATCAAATTAAACTTTGTCAGAAACCTCCTCCTTAACGTGAGTTAATCACTAACACAAGTTTTATATGTAAAAAATATTTGAATCCTTATAATATGAATAATTACAAAAGCCTTATCATATTTTATACCAATTAACTTGTGTTGCAGCTAATAAATCTTTTTTAAAGTGATTGTTTTTAATTAATTTCAATTAATTCCTTTTTATTAAAAAAGAGAGCTTATTTAAATAATTTACTTTTTTTTGTGTAATTAATTTATCTATAAATTTATTAGAGGAGTCCAGTCTCAAAATATTAGAATGCGTTTGGTTATTTTATTTTTAAAAAAAATATTTTAAAATTTTTTAATACTGTATTGATAATATTCATATAATTATTTTAAATTTATTATAATATATACAAATAATATTTTTACTGTTTGATTGTTAATATAATTAAAAAGTATTTTATTAATATAATTAAAAATAAAAATAATAAAAAGATAAATTAAATATATTTTATAAAATAAAAAATAAAGACCATTTTTAAAAATTGAAATCCGGAAACGTTTTCACCCTTAATTATGAAAGTTGAAAAACCCATTCCATTGAGGCAGTTACAATCGCATGACTATCTTCGCACATTTTACACCAGCAGTATCAAAATAGATGTATTAATAAATTTATCATTTAAAACAATTATTTTAATTACTTTTCGGCGACAATGAGTAGACTAAAAATTTCTGAATGAAGTTTAAAGTCAGGATAGCTTGACTGGGCTATTTTAGTTACCTCAATGACATCTTCCCCAAATTTTCGTTATCGTTAGGCCATGTCTGCCGCGCTATACTGTCTGGAGGGTTTTCAAGCATAAAACTCATATTTTGGCTTAGTGCTCAGCTCATTCTTTCTATTCAACAAAAGAGTATCACAGTATTTAATTTACCTTACCAAATAGAGAAAAAGTGCCGTGCCTGTTTCGAGATATGTTAAAGGATCCAAACTAGAAGTCTAGAACTAACATCATGCATTAGGCCCCAAACAATCAGTGTATAATTTAATTGGTCATGCACTCTCGTTTCTTTTTTGGGCGGTTGGGAGAACTGCGACAACAGCAACCAAAAATTGTGTCCTCCAAACAACCCTCTGACCACTGAATTAAAAATATTGAGAATTTGTTACAATATTAACATCAAACTCTATCCACTAATTTATTAATATTTTAAACTTCCTCGTGTAGCATTATACCATAGTCCATGTTAATAAATACTAGTCGCCTGCCGCTTTTGCTGATGTAATGACACTGATAGATAACTTGTTTATAGTCTCATTGCAATAATGTGAATTTATCGTCCCACATTCATAAGAGGACTTCTTCTACTTTTTTGTGGAGAAAATAAACAATTAAAACGAGGAAGGATCTGATTTAACATAGACCCAATAAAACCAAACACACACACACACACACACACATATATATAAATTAAAATTTTCACAAAGTAAACCAAGGACATCTTATTCCTCCCACTTTATGCAGGGATAAAGACAAGCAACTTCCACTCACAAGGCTCAGAGGACAATCAAAACCCTTTGAAGAGAGCTTTTGATACCTCATCCCATCAACTGCGAAAAGAACAGGTTATCTCAAACTGCTTTTGCAGAGCAAAGCGAAAAAAGTGATTTTAGAAGCAGCACTCACAAGGCACAGACAAAATCGCCGCTTGTCTCTACATCATCAATGTCAGCATCTGCGTCCATGTCATCAAGATCCATGCTTCCCCCCACAAACTGCCCACCTACTTTTGGGCCGTCGCCTGGTTTCCGAGCCTCTTGAATAATGGATAGTATTTCCTCAATGCTCTGAGATGAATCATTGACATCATTTTGCAACCCACCTTCTCCTTCGTCCATAAATTCTACTGGTAAGTTCGTTAAAAACCACGGATGCCTTTTAATTTCTGGGATGGTAATTCTCTGCATAAATAACATAGAAAGTTGACAAAATCGAGTTCAATAGACAGGAATATTGTTCATTAAACACACGAAGTCATCTTACCTTCTCCGGGTTGGCGACAAATATTCGAGATAAAAGGTGCCTACACTCTTTTGAAATACGAACATAGTCCGGAATAGAATAGTGGACACTGAGGATTCGCTGTCAAAATATCCGAACGTTAGTTATATACATGTGTGATTATGAATATTACACTTGGAAAGTGAAAGTCAATCAGATTAATGGGCAAATCATGATGGAGCTAGTGTTTGGTAGTCCAACTAACCTGAAGTGTTTTTCTGAAGTTTCTTGGGTCTTCTGGATCTTCAAACGGATAAGCGCCAACCAGCATCACATATAAGGTCACCCCACAAGACCAAACATCTGCAACCTAATTATTCTCGAGGATAAGAAAGTGTTTCAGCACATTAGGTAGCCAAAATTGGCTCCAAACTAGTAAAGACAACCAATCACAAGGAGTAGTTTGATCAGTTTTACCTTCCCATCATATTCCCTTCTTGACAAGACCTCTGGTGCAATATAGGCAGGGGTTCCTACCGTAGATTTGGGCTGGGAGTGTAAAACAGAGGACTGCAGCAGGAGGTAAAGTCTTGATAACTGGATCTAACTTGAATCTGAAAGCATTTTAAATTCAATTGAGGAGATTAATTCTTGCCTTGGAGTAACCGAAGTCGCATATTTTGAGTCGTGGGGCTGAGCTTCCATCTAGTAGTGTGTTTTCCAGCTTAAGATCTCTATGACAGATTTCCTGCAGCAAATGGTTTACTCAATGCTGCTAAACTCATGAAAGACAAAAAATTATTTGAATCATAAATAAAATTATCATTAGACAAGAGAAGTACGTACCATGGAGTGGCAGTAGCTGACTCCGGAGATCAATTGCTGAAAGAAGTATCTTGCCTATATTCAGGACAAGAATTTCATTTAAAAGAACCCGGATTATGAGATCGTATTAAGGTTTACCAGAAACAATTATATATGATGCTCAAAATATGAGAAATATGTGCAATAACTCAGTAGAGCACTGTTCGAACTTGGAACCAACAGACCCACAACTAACTCAGCACTAATTTATTTAATTAAGCAGAAATTCTTTGTTTGACACAAACCATGAGTGGATGCAATCTTTATGACTACTTTGAAAATAAGAAATCAGACAACTAATATGATGGCCTCTTTGACAAAAGCACTACTATAAAGTGATTGGAACTTTCTGTTATCAATTATTAGAAGTAATCTACCTCGTCCTCGCTGAATCTACCCGCATTGCATATTCTTTCAAAAAGTTCTCCACCAGCAGCATATTCCATGACTATTGCCAGATGAGTCGGAGTAAGCAACACCTGCGATGAACGGCCATTTCATCTTATAATTCGCATGACAAGGAAGAGGTAATAACCAATAACCAATCAAGTTCATAACGAAGGAGCTAAGAAATAGCGCTGTTCATTTTCAAAGGTTACGAAAAGGCTTCCTGGCGGAGGACAGAAACTATGCTCACATTCTCCCCTATCAATGACAGCTATTTCATTTTGGGGTAAAACTGAATCCTGGACAACATTACTCTGCACACGATGATACATGCCAGAGTGAATGACGTTGGACAGCTTACTGGACTTGCGCAGATGAAAAGGAATTACACTCCACAGTTGAGGAAGAAATCGATGATTCTACTTTCAGAAAATTCGTAAAGAAGAAGAAGAAGGGGAAGAGAAGCATAGAAAGTCCTTCGTAGTTTGGGGAAAGCAATAGCCATCCCGAAAATCCCTTCTCAGCTGAGACACAAGGAATAACCACACTTGCGCTTGTGAGTTTACCCAATGAGACCAGAAATGGCTCTTACCTCCTTAAATCTAATGATATTAGGATGCTTCAAGGATCTATGGTTTATTATCTCCCTTTGTACATGCTCATCAATCTGCAAAACCCAAGAGATGTCAACTACAATTCTCAGGGCCAAAATCTTAGTGGGTGAAGAATAAAATGGTAAGAACAATCCAAAGTGCATACGAGATTATAAGCAAGTACTAACGCTAAGATAGAGGAGATAAACAGAGAAATGGAGTTTAAAAATAGAACCTTTAAGCCTCTCTCAATAAACTTGACAGCAAAGAACTCACCACTCCGTTTCTCTCTTACCAGCTTTGCTACCCCAAAGTTCCCTGACCCAATATCCTTGATTATCTCATACCGTTCCATTGTTATTCTTGTGAGTGTCAAAGATGTGACAAATAATTCTATGAGCCGACAATCCTATGGGTCTCCTCCAATTTCTCTCTGGTCTGTCTCTAATATTTATCCTTCCCGTTCTACCTGTCTGCGGGGAGCTACGCCTTCAATGCGAACAGGTTTCGAAAGTTTAGGGTAGTGGGTTTTGGGTTCGGCTGCCTTTTACAATTGGATTGTCAATTAAAGTGCCTTCAGAAATAGGACTCAGGATTCGAACAGAGCAGAATGACAACAACCGCCGAAATCACACGTGGCCCCTATTTAGTGGTTAGAACTTGCAGCAGCCGAAAACAATCCGATCCGACGTGGTACTTGATTGCACCATTCTTTCGTGTAGGATAAAGACGAGTACTCGCTCTTCTATGAATGGACGTGTTTGTAATCGAAGTTGAACATTTCACGTATCACTAAAGCGAGTACCTTAGTTTCTATACTCTCAGAAAGCGCATCTTCGCAACAAGCGCGAATAATAAAATCCCTCATAAAATAAATATTTAAGGTACCATGTATGTTGTATAGGCGAAGGGGCTGAGAGCAGGCGAAGCGGGTAAAAGCGTGGGGTGACGTGGACGGTGGAGAGAAAGGGAAGGTGAGCAATCTGAGTGCGTTCGGCAATGCGAACGTTGAATAGTGCGCGCTGGGTGTGGGACCACAACTCCACGTTTGGGAGGAAATGATGGGGCCTTTTATTCTTCCTTTTATCTTTCTTGGAAGAAAGCGAAGAAGAAGCGTGCGTGCAAAACGATGTGATGATGACGATGATACTGAGCCATTACATCAATGATCAACCTGGTGGACGGAAGGAGGAGGAGCAACCAAAACAAGCGGGTGCTTTCAAAACAGTCCTATGGGATTTCCTCGTCATGAATTTCTGTGAGCTTACCCAGACTTCAGTTAATGACGCATGCAAATCTACACATCCTTATCCTCTTTGATTGATTCCATTATAATATGCAAACCATGACTTTTTTGCTCCTCTCATTTTTACCTTTTTTCTTTATAAATATTCAAAAAAATAATTAAATATCTCTTACAAATTATTCGTATAAATTATACTTTTAAGAGACTATTCTTCCAACCTTTTCAATATATTAGACTATTACTTCTGTTAAACTAAATTTTAATTCCTATTTTTCCAATACGAAATGTGTAAGTTAAATTTTTCTAATGGTAAAGTTGCTTAAAATTAAAATAAAAGTTTTAAACAGTTAGTTAGAGATCAATTCATGTTTTTATATATAATTATAAAAAAAAATTAGTATTGATTTATCTCATGTTGTAAAGGTTGAATTGCTTGCAGGGGTACATGACAAAATAATTGAATGATGGTTACATCTTTCCCAAGAAATGGTATTTAAGTAGCGGAATCCCCATTTTTCTCAGTTCGTGATCGATTGGAAAACAAATTATACTTTATTATGCTAAAAAACAAGCTTTTGTGTAGCAAAGCTTAAAATAGTGAGAGTCGCCGGATTTTTTATAACATGCATAAACTCATTTTGACATTTTGTTACCTGGTGACGGCATATATTGAAATCTGGCAAAGATAGAAAGAAGCGAAATGAGACTTGCCCAACTCCATTTAGAAGGAAGGAAAATAAAATTGCATTACCCATCTAATCTACCCTCTAGTCTATATTCAATGAGATGATGCTTGAAAGTTGAGGCAACCCTTGCATCATTTAATTGCCGTTTTGGAGTAACATAGCGGGCTAGATCCATGTATTTAGAATGCTTTAATGCATTTTCAATTTTGTGGAGCTTTAAATCTAAGGATGGGCATGGCCATTTATGGATCCAAATTAACCCCAAAAGATGTGCGTTCAAGAATTGGTTAACTATCATTTCAGGCAGCACATGCAGATATAATAGATGGCACATGACACAGAATATCCAAAATTATTTGCCTGAAAGTGAGGGACGAGTAACCCATGATGACATGTTATTTATACCGGTAGGCCACGGACTAGATAGCAGACAACGACACTACTTATTTATACATATATAACTGCCTTAGACGGATGGATGAGTCCTCAAAATCCAACCGAAGGGATTGTGGGTCGTCAATTAGTGTTAATTTACTAAATGAGGTGAAAACTGCAATAAGCATCAACTCCTTCGACCATATTTGATACACAGCTCACCTCGGCCCAAGTATGATACATGAAACTGCAGTAGTATACAAATGGCAAGCCAAATTCGTAAGGTATTCTATACATGATATCATCTCCGGCATGGATCCTGCAAAGTTTTAACGGAATTGGGTTCCCTCCTCACCTAACATTATATTCCTCAAATAGAAATTATTCTCAATGATTGTTGGGATTAAGTGTTTAACTCCTCAAGCTTTCTCCAATTAGTGATCACGTGAGCTGTTCTATAAATGGTTATATATATCCCTATTTCGAAGCTGCTACATGCCAAGTCATGATTATCGATTCGGACCTAACGGATCAAATGCTGGTGAGTGAACAGAATTTGTCCTTCGGGAGATAACGTACCATAAATTCTTTGCTACATCCCGCTTAAATTTAATGACTTATAGATAAATATAAATAGTCTCATTAAAAATATATCTAATATAATTCGTCAGATTGAAACACGTATAAAGAGTTGGTTACTTTGAACAATATTAATTTAACACTAAAAAAATATCATAATATTCGTATAAACAAACAAAAAAATCTTGTAAATGGCCCAAGCTAGCCAGGTGAGCCCAGGCCAAACATATACATTTTTATTAATGTCCTAAATTATTACAGTATCAAGATAATATCTTTTTCTTTTTTTTTTATCTTTTTAGAACATGTACAAAACATTGATGTTGATTTTGGTTACGAGAGTATTGTTCCCAGAAGGCGACTTAAATTAAATAAAGTGGAAAGCCAAAACATTCTTTTTGTTTTGAAGAATAAACCAGAACATATATAACTACCATTAACCTTCTACATATTCCTTTCTTTTGAATATTGATTATAATTAAATCAGAAGATACTCTCGATACTTGGATTACAAGACCAAGGCTTCATACATGCAATTCTATAGTTCAAAGCTAGGAAACCTTGAGTCGTTGGGAACAAGCAGATCAAACCAGAGGCATGCATGCTGTCCCAGCAAGTCCTTAATTGGAAAAGGGAATATGCGTTGCCAACTGTTAGAGATAGTGCCATGTCAGCAGTGTTAGTTAGGCTTCTGTTATCTTCAGTTCAGTTAGTTTTCCTCTCTACACAACTGATATAAATATCAGTGCGCATATGCTTCTATAATTGTAATCAATTTCTTTTAAGATCGTTTTCTAACATTGTATCAGAGCGTGTGACTATGGAGATTCAAGCTTCATCTTCTTCGCAGAAGAATGCTCTAGTTTCGTTTTCCCATGCACTTCCCGTTAAACTAGGTGAGAGTAACTTTTTACTTTGGAAGACTCAAGTGCTGGCTGCGATTCGAGGACATGGGCTTGAGAAATTTCTTCACGGAAGCAATTTTATACCAGTGAAGTATAGATTTGAATTCGATCGAGAACTTGACAGAATTAACAATGAGTATCTCCAATGCCGGAAGCAAGTCCAGTTGCTCGTCTTGGATGTTGTCTTCCATGTTATGGGAAATTCGTGTTCGAGTTGTTGGTCGCAAAACTTCATCTGAAGTCTGGAAACAAACTCTCACCTTCTTTGCCTCTCAAACGAGAGCAAAGATAATGCAATTCAAGCTTCAACTTAGAAATATTAACAAAGATTCGATGACAATTGCTGAATATCTAAGGAGAATTTAAAATGATGTTGATTCATTAGTCTTGGTAGGATGTCCAGTAACTCCTAGTGATCGCATCGAGGTAATCTTGGAAGGACTACCAGAGGAGTACTATCCTGTTATAGCTTCTATAACAAGAAGACTTGATCCGTACTTTGTAAGTGAGATTGAATCTATACTGCTAGTTCATGAAAGTAAAACGGAAAGGTTTACAAAATCAGTTGATTTTAGTTCTGTGAACATAGCTAATTCATAGTCCAGACTCCAGAGATAGATCGACCAGTTGATCTAGAAGATCAAATAATTTTGGAAGAAATTTTTGAAGTTTCTGTCATTTTAATTCTGGACAATCTCAGAATTGTGCTTTGGTCAATTCTGCTGGTAGACGCTCTCTAGAGGCTTTGGCCGAAGAGGCAGAGGTAGATCATACAATAATAAGCCTCAAGAAACTTGCCAAGTTTGTGGCAAGTTCGGTTATGAAGCATGGTAACAGATATCACCAAACTTATCAAAACTATCGAGAAAATACATCATCTGCCTATCAGTATAATAGACAGCAAGACAATTTGAGGTCTCACCACCTTCCTCACCAATCCATTCTTTCATACAACTTGCCTGGCTTCTATTGTTACATCTCAGAATTCTGTGTTACTTGGAAATACCAGCATGCAGACCCCATAGCTCATTTGCAATTGTAAGCCCGTGTTCAGGTTAAACCTTAAATCTCTTTCCTTTTGCTCCTTTGTTCTTTTTAGGAACAAATGCTTTGTTTGAGAGTTTTGAGAGAGCATAGTGATTATTAATGATGTGTGAAGGGATGCAGTGAGTGGTTAGAGAGATAATTCACATTCCTTTATTTGAAAGTTCAATAAAAAAAAATTGATAATAACATATTCCTTTGAAAATTACCATGCCAATGGAATAAGCTGAATACGAGTATGAAGTATAAATTCTGAAACTCCCAAATCTCCCAATTTGAAAAGGTATGGAAATTGGGTAAGGTGAAAAGGAGGGGTTCAGAAACACATCGTCCCATTACTTTTTAACCATTCAAAATAATGGTTGAGTTCCTTTTACCTCATCCTACTCCATTCTCCTATACAAAGTTAATATCACCTTTTGCAAAGCATCACTGGTAAACTATTCACTAGAAATTATTTTCTAATACATTGATGTCTCTTCTCTTTGCCAAGATCCTTTGTTAAGCAAGAGCTCAGGTAGAGTGTCGTTGCATAAAACACTTTGATAGTTAAGCTAATATCAGTATAAAACCATGAAGAATCGGCCAAAAGACCCATACATAAAAGTGATGAAGTCAATTTATTGAGATAGGCCAGATGCAATTTGGTAATAGTGCTCTATTGAGCGGCGGCTACTTATTGACTTTGCAATTTACGGATACTGTCCATAGGAAAGACGTGCAATGACATTGTTAGCATGATTTCTCAGCGTAGAATATGTCACGTGTTTGTGTTTGTAGATGCGATTCTCTATAGTTGAGTTTACAATGCGCTTAGCTAAAATGTTGAGTTTTGGCCCATGTTGCATAGTAGGCCTAGATATTATATTGCCTGAACACTTGTATTCGACGAGGCTTCAGTTTTCAAGCAAAAAATGTTCAACTCCCATTGTGGTTGGTCGATCGGCTAAGTAGAGAACATCGTCTAGCCCCCCATTTCGATCTTGCCGTGGTTTGGGTCAACGCTTATCATTTGGGTGCATTTCATTGTTAGTTAGTGTATTTGATGTCACTTACCCCAAGATTCTGTCATCGCTTGCCAGTGGTTGGTCATTGATTGTGTTAATAATGTTGTATTGTATGAAGAGGTCTATAGGCATAAAACGATTGATTGGTGCAAATGGAACTCACATGCATGACACATTCAACCAAAAGCTAGCTTTTGTAGGGGTATGTTTATCTTTTTTAGGGGTGTTTTGAAATTGCCTTGGCAGTACCGTATCATCAATAGCAGCCCCCCAAGTCTTAGCAAACACTTAAAAGTTGCAAAGGCTTCAATTCTCATATTAGAAGTATTCTATGCATTGGACACAGTTAAGAGTTCTGTTATAGGAGGGAATTCTCAAGCCCCCAATTCAAATTCAACAATGTCGGCAATGATTTGTCACTCAGTTCTGTTTTAGCAGGGTCAGTAGGAAATTTTAGTTAATATGGAGACAATTTCTATACAACAAACATCCAAATCTTTCAACAAGCGTTATATAACGACGTCATTAACACAAATTTTAACTTAAAATATGACATGTGTTCGTATTCTAAGTGTATTCTTTAAAGTTGAATCTACAGAGAATTAGTTTAAGATATTATACTGACTTTAGTTAGCGCTTGTGGTTAGTGATGCTTCAATTTTCAAGTAAAAAATATTCAACTCCGATTGATTGACCTAGCAGAGAACATTGTCTAGCCCTCGGCCATTTCAATCTTGCCTTGGTTTAGGTCAAAACTTTATTGTTTGGGTGCCTTTCATTGTTGATCGCTGTAGTTAACACCACTTACACTAAGATTTTGTTCTCACTCGCCATTGTTATATTATTAACAGCCACCAAGCTTTAGTGAATGCTTATGGTTGCTAGAGCTTCGTTCATTGGATGTTAATTTGTAATCGATCGACGTGTGTTGGGTGCCTGCACATGTCGCTCGATTTCAATGCACCTCCGACTGGTGTAAGTGGTGGGTGTTAGTCCCCCAATCACCTACCGCTTCGATGTTCATGTCGCAGACTTGCATTTTTTTTTCTTAGTCCTACATAACCCGTCATGATAGATCCAAATCTGTCCAAGCGAAGTCCGCAATGAGTCTCGTGCTTGGAGGCTCATGGGGTACGGAAAATGAACATGGTAGGCATAAGCTATAGTGGGTTTGTGGCCTATAGCATGGCAGCGCAATTCTCCAAAAAAGAAGAAAAAAAAAATGGAAGAAGTGTTATCGTGTTGTGTGGAGTGAGCTTCGAAGAGAAAGACATGGATGAAGGGATGTTTCAGGTGAAAAGTGCTGACGAGACTCAGAGTATTTTGTTGCCACAAACACCGGAAAAAATGAAGCAACTGCTCCAGCTTACGTTCGTGAAGCCTATAAAGATGAAATTCATGACTTTTTGGACTTCATCCTCAGGAGCTGTGGTATCTTATCTCTGTTCCTTCTTGATGACAAGGACATTATCAATTTGCATACCTAAATATTGTCTAAATTCTGTAAGCATTAATTTGGAGGTATCCACCACAATAAAAACCATTATTTATAGTCTATATATATATATTATTTTGTCTCTATACTCTATATAATCAATTCAAAAAAAAATGGAGAATAAAGTTTAAATTATATGTTGGAGTATTATCGTCAAATAAATAAAAATAAAATATTTATTTGCTTCAGCTTTTAATAGCCAAAGGGCTAAGACTTTAAAATGGTCCCGTTTCCATGAACCTCAATGTCGGATTAAAATTTTTAAAAAATTTTATAATATAAATTTAAATTAAAAAATAAAATTTGTAAGATATATATCTGTATTAATAAATTTTATTTATTTATTAAATATTAATTTTATCAATTTATATTTTTTTCTAACACTTATCCTCTAATTTAAAAAAAAAAACTTTATGAATCCAAATTCCTCAACTTGCCTTTATTGTGCAATATGAACAGGCCTCTCTCTCGTTCCCCCTTTCTCCCAACCAAATTCGAGCCGCAGCAAGTTTATTTGGGGATGCGATTGTGGCCAATGGCAGCTCCCTCCTCCATCATCTTTTTTTTTTTATTTAATTTTTTCGTAGCATTTTTTTGCTATTAAAGAATCTTTAAAATAAATTTTTATTTTCTTTACGAAAGATTTATTCTTTTTTTAAGAAGTTTTAGAGTTTTAAATTTATATGTCTCTTATATTTATATTTATAAATTTATACTCACATTTAAGTAGGAAAAAAAAATCAAAAAAAATTAACTTTCAAAAAAAAAGTTGGGATATATATTGTCTTTGCATATATATTTTCCTGTTTTTTTATATTTTTTATTGTATTAATTATATATTTGTGATGTTAAATTTTAATATTTGATAAATTAATATTTATAAAATGTGTTATTTTAGAAATCTCTAATTATTTTGTGATAGTTGATTTTTTTGTTTATTCACAAATTACAAGACAATTTTTTTTTATTTCACAATTTTTATCTTTTGTCACTTACCTAATTCTTTTTATAATTTTGTAAATATAATATATTTTTACAGAGAAAATATGTCCGAAATGAGTCTTTTCTTCTTTTTAATGCAAAGATTGAAAATAAAATCAATAAACTATTGAACTATCATATTTTGAAAATGACACACTTGAAATTATGTACTAATATGAAAAACAAATAATGAGATATGTGAAAAAAATATCTTTGCTTCACTTCAGAGCTATGCTACAAATTTAGACTAATACATTATCTGTGTACCCCAAAAAAAAAAACATTATCTGCGCAAGATCAGAAAAATGTCAATAAATATATAATGATTTCTATAAATTCAAGTTTAAATAATTAATTTTTCTTGAACACTTTTTGAAAGAGATTAACCTGTTGATGAAGAACTCATAGGACAAAACAAAGGTCCAACTTACGAAATTACTCGTTCGTCGGGTAGTTTAAAAGAATTGCTGATCTGGATGGACCTTCGCTTCTTTTCTATTTAAAATAATTTTGTTATTTTAAAGTTGAGTAATTATGTTATAATTTACCCTAATGTATGCCATTAGTATAATTTGACAAAATTTTAGTTTTTATCTCAGATAAATAATAAAATTTTAATTTAGTCATTTATAAATTATTTTTTTAATTTAATGTTTAAAAAATAAAAATATTTAAAATATCACTTATCAATTAAATTATGGTTTAAAATTTAATGTTGAATTGTCATATTTATTCAAATTTTCATATAAATTAATATTTAATTTGACACTTTTATATAAAAATTTTAATAAATTTAACCTCTTTTCCTTAATTTCTCAAATTGTAATCTAAAATTCTTAGTGTAAAGAATAAAAAATTCTATTTATGAGTATAGTGTGAATGTTTATTTAATAAACAAATTTTTTCCAAACATGATAAAAAATTTTATTCGTGAGAAATTAAAATAAAAAATTAATCTATAAAAGTCTAAATTAAAAATTGAAACGAAAATAAAATTTTTATCCAGTAATTTTCATTACATCATCTTAAAGATTCATTTTATATGCGACTATAGATAATATACACGTGTTAATGCCTAATTAATTAGCTTAGTTGAGACAGAATTATAACTGTAGTTAACACTTTGCACTGGGGACTTATTTACAATTATTCCAAATTCTTTATTGAAAGACTAAGCCAAAATTATAGAGATTAAATATAGTTTCTGTCTTCAAGAAACATTATGATTCCATCAAATTGTCCGACAGAAATCAATATGAAAAAAATGAGCAACTTTCCTGAACTGAGCTTGAATCAAGTACAAGAATATCAAACAAAACAGAATCACAAAAGACCTAAACTAATTTATGATGAGCACGTCAAATTTATCTAAACGAATTAAAAAGCAAAACTGTAAAAAACACAATAATCTCAAGTATGAAAATCGGATATTTCTTATGTGATGGTTCCCTTCTGTGATAATCCCCAAATCTTGGTAGCAGAGCTCTTCTTTTTCTCGAGTTCCTGTCATTCTTCATATCATCAAGGTGCGATTCATTCAGACGATCAAAATCAACCGAATTTGTTATTTCTCCATCATGATGAAACACTGAATTGAAACCCCAGGTTTGTCATCTTTTTCTTTGTTGGCCTCTTCGTTCCCTTCCTTGAGTTGTTTGAGGAATTCTTTTCTCCTTCAGATTGAAACTGAAAACTTTGCTCAGATCACCACCATCTTCATGCACCTTATACGATCCCCATTTGCTGTCCTCCCCATTTCCTTCTCCTCCTTATTAGCTTCATTTGTTGATGATATCTCCTCCTTTACGAATGTTTCTGAGAGCAAACGCTTCAATTCATTGATGTTTTCAAAGGCTGCTGCTTCGTGAATCTTAAGCATTTCATTCTCCTGGGAAAGCAAGTTCAGGGATTCCTCCTTCTCTGCCAGGCTGTCCTGCAGCTGAGAATTTTCGACCCCAGCAATTCCTGCAGCTTCTTTGGCAACATTGGCTTCATTCAAGGCCTGCTTAAGTATGTCCCGCAACTTCTGGTTTTCTTCCTTTGATAATTTAGTCTTGTTCTCTTCTGCTTTAATTGACTCGAGCAGTGTAGTGGCTTCTTTCTGTGCAGCTGATCTTTCCCCTTCAACTCTTCTAATACAATTTACAAGTTCTGTTTCTTTCATATTCCATGCCAAAAGCGACTCTTCAGCTTCTAATCTCAACCTCTCTGCGGTGTTTTTGTATAGATCAGCTTCTTTCCTCGTTTCATCTAGGAACTCTTTATACTTAACTTCGCTGCTTTTCAACATCGTTCTCAAACGCTCTGCCTCCCCTTTGCTGTTCTCTAGCTCCATTTGGCTCAAGGTTAGTCTGTCTTTCACAAGACTGGCTTCTGTTGCTACTTCTTTCAGTGCTAAAGCCAAATCATCCATGGCCTTCTTGCTCTTCTCTTCTGCCTCAGTTGCCAACTTCAACTCAATTTTAAGTAAGCCTATTTCCTCCCGCAGAGTTGTGGCCTTCATCGACGCCAGTTTCTCCCGCTCTTGAACTTCAGTTTCCGGGCCCTTAACAGATTCCTCCTGGAGAAGGCCGTCTTGGGATTCATCGGGAGTCTTCTTGGGGGTGGAAAATGCCTCCAGTTTTTCTCGAAGAGAAGCAATCTCAATCTTTGACTCTTCTAGCAAAATCTTACTCTGCTCAAGCTGTTTGGTTTGCATCACCAATGAATCAAACAAATTCGCTTCTGATTCATTCCTTTTGTCAAGTTCGGCCTCCAGTTGTTGAATTTTCCTTTTACTGTGAGACAGCAAGCCCATTGCATGAGCCTCCGACTTTTTAAGAATGTCAATCTCCCCCTTCAATTTTTCCATCTCCAGCATTTTTGAATAATTGCTTTCACGTATTAACGACTCAGTGTAAGTGTTGTTCTCTCTTATATCCAGATCTTTTCTCATAATGAATAATTGCCTCCTCCGCTGAAGTTGTGGCTCTGAAAGATTCTTGGTACTAATGCTTCATCAATCCTGAAATCAGCCTCGTCAGCCACCTTTGTCATTTATTTGGCCTCATTGAAGCTGTCTTTGTCTTCCCCAACTGTTCAAGCAGCTTCGAAATCTTGACGTCTTATCTAGTAAAGGCGATTCTTTTTTCTAAACTTTGTGCCGAAAAAGTTTCAACAATCTTGTCTGTAATCACAACACAGACAAGTATTACATAAAATAAAGAGGTTCCTTCGAGAAAACTAGGGAATATGCACAACCCTGAATTTAAATCGTTAAATGCATAGAACAACAGTATTTGCCAGTTGCAACATCAAAATCAGAATTCATCAAAGAACAACTTCCCGAAAAAGTAGAGGGCAAGGAAACAAACAGAACAAGCATGAGGATTTGGCAGGTAAATTGTTCAATCGTGGATAACTTCTGATTGAAGACTTTTCTAAATTTAGAAGATGGGAATAATAGCACGGGAAAGTCGCAAGCAAGAGCAGTGGAGAAAGAGGTTTAGTTTTGGATGAGTCCGAAATTGGCGGCCTTCCTAATGGGAACCTACGGCTTGAATATGCCGTCTGCTTGGAACCGACCATTGGCCTTCATATTTCTTATTCTATTTTACATATGTTCTAGAGGATCATTGAGACTATTCATTGTTTATACATACTTTTTTTTTAATTAACTATAATTATAATTTCCTAATATACCCTAAACCAAATATTTTTTAAATAATTTAAAAAATTAGTTTTATTTACTTTATATAACTAATTATAATTTTTATATTTATAGTTGATTGCAATCATTTTTATTTTTTAAAATTCTTATTTTTTTTTTGTAAATAAAATGTTCTATCTCCCTACTCCCTATTTTTGTGCTCTTCTCCCTCAATTTTTTTTTTTTTACAAAGCTATATCAAATTTTCACAATTGAATAATAACAGTACAACATAAATTAATGATGAAAATATAATTTTTAATAGCTTTGATGATATAAACAGTCTAAAAAAAAAAAAGCAAACTCTTATCCTGACATGTATAATTTTTATCTTGTTATAATAAATTTTAATTTTTGATACTTCATTTACAAAATTCAACCATTCTTTCTCGAATTCTTGTTTCATTAAATGTTAGATTTATTTGTATGTATTAGTATTATTGTTTTTATTTCTATCATCCAAATAATGCAAAATGATTAATAATAAAAAAATACAAAACATTCTAACTTTTCATCAATATTTGAGAATCAAGATGATATGAGTAAAGCACAATAATACTTGAGACCAAAGTAACCCAAAATCATTTATCATCTTTTTAACACACAAGTTTTATAACAAATTGAAAAAATATTATTTGTAAATACCTTTTAAAATTATATATAATTTACAAGTTACATTACATTTAACTTAAGTTCCAGAATAATAAATAAAGAATAATCACAATTTACAATTGAATAAATTAATTTTATAACAAGATAATTACACACGGAATTAAAGTAGCATAACTTATCAAGAACCGGTTCATGGGAACCACTGAACCAGTATCCTGTGAATAAAATATTATTGGGCGTTAAGCCCCGATGCTTTACCAAAAGAATATTACCTTCAGCTGGTCCTTCAACTCAATTTACCCAAAAAGCAAAGAAATGCCAAAGGGCTGGGCCAGTAACCATTGGCTTTGGTGGGAGTAACGAAAAATCCCTTTCCTCCTCTCTCTAAAGCAAACCGTCTATCCATGCTTGCGAAGTAGTAATGGGAAGAGGAAAAATAACACATCAAATTCATAAATGGAAGCCACTTGGCAATAACTCCTTCCGTAATTCTGTGCCAATTTCTGCAAGAGAGAGGGAATACAAAGCATGCAGCTCATCTATGAGCATGCATTCAGCATGATTATGCTGCCCGCTAGATCAGCAATATGAAGCATTTTTAATTCCTATCAGGATAATGACTTCGCCAATCACTGAGGCTGCACAAATCTTATAACTACGCACTGTTAGAGAGAGATGAATTGCAAGCTATCTTCAAGCGCAGGGAATTTTCTGGCCATCGTCACATATACAGATAGAGACTATATGCTTCCAGGAAGATCATTCTTAAAAGTTACCTGTCCAATGCAGCTGAGTTTGAATACTGAGAACCTTAACTCCCTATCCCGAGAAAGTCACAATGCAATTTGCTTCCTCCTTCTATATTTTCTTTCTCAATAAATGAAACCTTGTGGACATTTTTTTGTTCACATCTTCCATGCCAAGCCTGCAATAATATACAGAGAAACTTTCATTCGTTTGTCTAACCAAGTATCTATTCCTAAACCGTTTCAGCACAAGCCAACCTGTGACTGCTTATTGGTCCGCCAACAGTTTGTTCTATTGTTCCGTGTCAAATTTTCATGCCATTTAAGTTCAACTCTAACTCAGAATTGACAAAGGGCTTGGTCAACTGCTCAAATTCTTGAAGAAATAGGAAGGGCTTTAGCCTGAACTTCACTTCTGCAGTTCTGCTATTCAGCGTATTTACAAATATCATCAGAATTAAAATCTGCATGTTTCCCTGTCAAATATGTAGCCTCAATTTAACTTACAGTTTCTGACAAGAAAAATATTTCAGTGTCAGCCTGCACTCTGATGTGTAAAGTAATCCTCCTTAGAACAATATGAATATCACTAATATTTGGATGAGATGCATCACCTCCAAGGAAAGAATGTATTTTGTTTCCAATCTGCACCCAACTATATGCTCTTTGTTTTTTGACCCCTTGCTCTTTCATTAAAACCCTGACCCTATTGACATCCTTCCACTTGCTGGCAGCAGCATATATATTAGATAACATAACATGAGCACCAGAATTATAAGGATCCAAATGCAAAATTCTTTTAGCTGCCAGTTCCCCCAATTCTACATTTAAATGAACACTACAGGACGCAAGAAGAGCGCCCCAAATGCTGGAGTCAGCTTCAAATGGCATCTCCTGGATTATTTTGCAGGCTCTCTGCAACTGACCAGCTCGGCTCATTATGTCAACCAAGCAAGCATAATGTTCAGACCTGGGGGAAATACCATAATTGTGGACCATCAAATTAAACAACGTCATGCTCGCATCTACCTTCCCAGCATGACAACAGGCAGATAGCAAACTCAGGAAAGTTATCCCCTCAGGTTCAACTCCGGCTGTAACCATCTGGTCAAAGTAGGAGAGAGCTTTGTTATACAAACCATGCTGTGCAAATGCAGCAATGATAGTGTTCCATGAAACAAGGTCTGGATGAGAAATTTGTCCAAAAGCTAATTCAGAATCAACAATTCCACCGCATTTGCTGTACATAGTAACTAAGGCATTACATACAGACATATTTGACTCAAAACCATGCTTAATCACAAGTCCATAAGCCTGTCTTCCTTCTTCAAGTGATGCAAGACTGGAACAGGCAGTAAAAAGTGAAACAAAAGTCACATCATCTGGTTGCATTCCAGTCTTGACCATTTGAGAAAATAAATTCATTGCCTCTTCCCCATTCCCATTTTGGGCAAAACCTGAAAGCAGTGAGACAGTTAGTTGTGAAAGTATGGAACACTAAGATAACCACGCACTATGATATAGTAGAAGCAAGAACAACTAGCTAGGTTTGTAATCCTTGTTTATTTTACTCCTCTTTACAGCAAATTTTACTCAGCTTTGCTAGTTAAGTACATGATATAGTGACCTGACAGTTGAAGAACAGAAAGGTTGAAAATGCTGAAGCTTTTACCACTATGTCAGACGCACTTATTGAGAACCAGAGTACTTGACAGGAGGCACATCACACATGCTGTGCCAATTGTTGTTCAGAGCCCGGGGGAGATTAGAATGGTTTTAAAAGCTAGCCTACGAATTTTTTACAGCTAGAATAGAAGAGGACCCAAAAACGCAATAGCTTATAACCGCTGACTACACAATAATTGTTCACCAACTTCCTTGTATTGTTGCATACTGATAGGAATCCTCTATCTCTATCAATTTAATTGAAAACAACATAATATAGAGATAGGAAACAGAATATACCACAGGTTTATAGGATTCAGATTTACTTAGTTCCTTGGCTCCAATATGCAGAAAAATGCAGAAATTGCAGAGAATGTAGATACAGAGTGCAGAGAAAATAAAAGATAGGTTTTGGCACATTCAAAGGCTGCCAAATGCCTCCCAATCCGCACTCTGCTTTTCCTTGCCTTCCCCCTTCTCTTTCCTCCTTTTTATCCTTCCTCCTAGCAAAATCCTCAGCCATAACTGTTTTATTTTGCTGACCATACTCCCATGAACACCTGTCCCCTCCAGCCTTTCCACATATTTCTAATTTATTTATTTCTCCCGAAGTGATATTCCTGTGGTTCCTCCCCTCTGATAAACTTTCTTTATAGAATGTCTAACATGCCCCCCACCCCAAAGGAGAGACACATTGTCCTCAAAGTGGAAGTGAGAAAAGGTGTTATTGAACAATAAAGGTTCGACAGAGAAAAGATATATTTCTGATATATTAATATGAGGCAATTGTCTGAGCATATATACAAGATGTATAATCTGTAATCCTTCTATAAATTAGGAGGACAAATAGCTATAATAAAGGAAGATTTACAGTCTATAAAAAGGGAAGATTTTTCTCATAAATAAGAAAGATATATAGGGAAATAAAATTCAAATATTCTATAATTAATATCCAGAGAATCTTCAATATTTCTAATAGTTATTAATCAATTCAAAACTTTCTCAAGTGCTCTCACAGGATGGCAAGTCTTGCCATTGGACTAAGACTTCATTGGTGCCAACAGATTTAGTTTGAAGACAATTACTTGTTTAGGGTGTAACACCAATTCCAAATCTTCAATTAAGCATAGGGGGAGTGGCTGGCTATAGCATTAGTACTTGGGCATTTTTTCAATTGAAAGACATAAAAGACTGGGTGAATGGGGGATGTAGTTGGTAAATCCATACGAGGTCATTGATCCGACTCTATCCAATACTTGATACGGTCCATAATATCTAGGACTTAATTTCTCATTGGGATGCTTAGCCAAGGAGTGTAGACAATAGGCAGTAGTTTGAGAAAAACCCAATCACTTATTGCATATTCCACTTCTCTTCTCTTAGTGTTGGCAAATTTTGTCATCTAAGGCTTTAGTCAAATTCTCGTTTAATTTATCCATGATGGTATTTCTATCTCTTAGGTGAAGGCTAACCTCCTCTACTTTGGATGGGACTTTGGTGTATTAAGTAATAAAGATGGGTCTCTATAACAAACGAAAAGGAGTCATTTCCAAGGCACTGTGATAGGTAGTGTTAAACCAAAACTCAACCCAAGGAAGCCATTTTGGCCACTTCTTTGGGTGGTGTCCAGTGAAACAACGAAGATATGTTTCAAGGCAACTGTTGACTACCTTTGTTTTGGAGGTGGTAAGTTGGGCTAAGCTTGAAAGTGGCCCCAAATAGTCTGAATAACTCTGACCAGAAACTACGAATAAATATTCTGTCTCTATCCGAAACAATAGACTTTGGATAATTGTGTAAACACACCACTTCTCTACTAAAAATCTCAGCCACTTCTTTGGTTGGTTTTGATGAAGTGCTTTCTCATTAAATAGTGGCGCCATTTCTTTATTACAGTCACAACAACCATTTATTCTCACTCATAAACTGATTTAGCCTAATCCTGTGAGAATAGGACTTTACTAAAATAAGCCAAGAGCCTACCTTCTTGTATCAAAACTACCCCTAGACTGGACCCGGATGCCTTGGTCTCCACAATAAAAGTTTTTGAAAATCCAACAGTGCGAGAATTGGTAGGAATGAAATAGCAATCTTCAATTTTTCGAATGATATGGGGGCTTCACTTCTCCAAACAAAGGAATCTTTTCAAGCAAACGGGTAAGTGATTACACTATTTTCCCATAATTTCTCATGAACCATCTATAATACCCCATGAAGCCCAAGAAACTTCTGAGGTCTTTCAATGTTCTGGGTTGGGGCCAATTTATTATATGGGATATCTTTTTTGGTTCAGTTGTCACCCCTTGTGTTGAGATTATATGTCCCACGCAATTAATCTCTTCTCTACCAAATGAGCACTTCTTTTCCTTGACAAATAACCAATTATTCTGTAGAATAGATAAAGCTTCCCTTAGATGAAAGATATGAGATTCCCAATCCTAACTATAAACTAATATATCATCGAAAAACACGAGGACAATTTTCCTTTGATAGGGCCAAAATATGTCATTCATTAAGGACTCGAATATTGATGGGCCATTTGATAGTCCAAAAGGCATTATTGGAAATTTGTAATGACTTTCATGTATTATAAATGTTGTTTTCTCAATGTCTTCTTTCCTCACTTGAATTTAATAGTAACCTGACTTCAAGTCTATTTAGAGAACATTGTAGCACCTCCGAACTCATCTAGTAGCTTGCCTACAATAGGAAAAGGGAATTTGCTCAGAATATTGATCACATTGAGGGCATGATAGTCTACACAAAAACGACAATGTCTGCCTTTTTTCTTTATTAGTAATATTGGACTACAAGAGGGAATAATAGTCGGCTTGATGATCCCTATGGCCATCATTTCCCGCACAATTATCTTTATCTTCGTCTTTTGATAGTGAGCGTAGCGATATGGTATGATGTTAGGGGGTTCAACTCCATGCCTCAGCCTTATGGCATGATCTTAGTTGCGTTATGCAAGTAAATCAAACACGATAGCAAACCCAAATAATACTTCCTACAATTAGTGATGTTTCTATCTGCTGACTAATAGACATAGTCCCAAATTCTACCTAATACCCTTTTCCATTATCTCGTACTAACTTCAACATTGACTTTAGAGACAACATCATTTTTGTCAAAGAGGGATACCCTTGTAAACTCGCCTTCTTCCCTTCCCATAAGAATGTCATCATCAGAGTACTCTAGTTGGTACAAACATTTTTCAAACTACCAAGCCATTCTACCTCTAACCCCAAGTTAGCACGGCCAAGTTCGAATGGAAGAAAGTTCTAAACAACGAGTAATCCTTGCAATTCCACCTTCATTTGAACTAAACAATTTGGACCTACTGTCAACCAATGGACTGGGCCTACTTGAAGCACTCCCACACAACCCTACTTCTCTCCAAAACTTGGTTTCGGTCTTTTATCCGTTGTGCCATTAACATGGCTTGAGCCAAAGAAGTCAATCCCATCATTCACAGTTCTACATTGATTTCTTCTTCCGGCCCATTAATGAAGGCTCCCTTAAGAAGCACGTCGAATAAGTCACGCAACGGTGCTGAAAGTGACTCAAATTCATCTCGATACTCCTCCACCCCTACCCATTGTTGTAGTGACAACAGTTCTTCATAGGCAGACCCCTCTTGGGAGGAATAAAAACGGTCCAATAACTCTATCTTAAACACAGCCCAGCTTGTGATTGGAAATCTAGTTTCTATCCATTGAATCCAAGTCAATGCACGTCTTTCCATACAAATGGTGGATGAAGCTACGTTATCTCTTTTAGCAATTTTGTTGACGGAAAAATAACACTTGACGTAAAAATTCTAGCCACTCCGGTCATCTCCAAAAGAAATAGGGTGTTTGAGCCTGCTAGGTGTGTTTTCTCCCAGGTGCATACCTCCCTAATTGCTCGCACCACTCCCACCTTCATTCTTTGGATAACAATGGTTTCCTCCTTGTTCTTTTCCTAGGAACATTGGTGATTTTCCCCTACGATCAGATGAATCATTGACTCCTTAACTTTATCC
Organism: Gleditsia sinensis; assembly: GCA_037074535.1. Classification (NCBI taxonomy): domain Eukaryota; kingdom Viridiplantae; phylum Streptophyta; class Magnoliopsida; order Fabales; family Fabaceae; genus Gleditsia; species Gleditsia sinensis. The sequence continues at coordinate 1,110,127 of CM073464.1, read as the reverse complement.
AGTACATCCATTACCACCTTCATATTTGTCTCCATTCCCCCTATTCTCTCTGTCAATCCTCCAATGTCTTGTTCCATATGCTCTACCCTTGATTCCATTGTGGTGTTAACCATTCACCGGGATCGAAGTGCTCTCATACCAATTTGATAGGAATCCTCTATCTCTATCAATTTAAATCAAAACAACATAATATGAGATAGGAAACAAAATATACGTAGGGTTTATAGCATTCATGTGTACTTAGTTCCTTAGCTCCAATATGTAAAAAAATGAAGAAATTGAAGAAAATGTAGATACAGAGTGCAGAGAAAATAAAAGATAGGTTCTGGCACATTCAAAGGCTGCCAGATGCCTCCCACTCCTCACTCGGCTTTTTCTTGCCTTCCCCCTTCTCTTTCCTCCCTTTTGTTCTCCCTCCTAACAGAATCCTCAGCCATAATTGTTTTATTTTGCTCACCATTCTCCCATGGACACCTGTTCCTTCCAGCCTTTCCACATGTTTCCAATTTATTTATTTCTCCAACAGCGATATTCTTCCGGTTCCTCCTCTGATAAACCTTCTTTATGGGAGGTCTAACACATACTTGTAGGAATGCTGTAAATAAGCCCCCAGCAGCTTTATAAAAGGGACAAATCAGCGAAAACGTATATGCCCAATTAAAGGATGTAATCTTATTTTAGTCAACAAAATTGATAATATACTTTATGCAAAACAATGGGGAAATTATAGTTGTAGATATTTCAAATTGGGAGTGAAAGCTAAAAATGATGGCAAAAGAAAATTGTAGTTGTAGATATTTCTATAGCATACCTGTTATCATTACATTCCAAGAAATGCAATCTCTGCATTGAATTTCTTCAAACAAAATTCTAGCGTCTTCCATCTTTCCCTCCTTAAAATGTCCCGTTATCATAGCTGTCCTTGTGGCAATATTGTTATGCGGCATTCTTTCAAACAATGCCCTTGCCTCGTCATAAAACCCATTATCGACGAGCCCACTAATCATCACCGTCCAAGAGACAGCATTTTTACGAGGCATGGCATCAAAGAGTGACCTTGCACGCCCGATCTCACCTTTCCTGGCATACCCATCGATCATTGCTGTGTAAGAAATGATATTCCGAGAAGGCATCTCTTCAAAAAGTTTCTGTGCTTCTAGCATACGGTCAAATTTTACAAAACCCGATATCATCGCATTATATGACGCAGTGTTCTTCTTTGGCATTGCCAAAAAATAGTTGAACGCATCGTCAACCATCTCGTTCTCCACACACCCAGCTATCATGGAATTCCAAGATACCACGTTCTTTACAGGCATAAGCTCGAACAGCCTTCTCGATTCTTGGAAAAAACCATTTTGCCAGTACCCAGCAACCATAGAATTCCATGTAACCACGTCTTTCGTGGGCATTTTATCGAACAATTGCCGGGCAGCATCAACATTACCATCTCGTGCGAGAGCGCAAATCTTGACGTTGTAACAGTAAACATCCCGAGTCGAGAAAAACTTGAGGAAGTGATGAGTAATGGGGAATAAATTTGAGTTTAATGAGATTACGCCGGTACGGATCCGAGATTCCACTAAGGGCAAGAGAGATACCCCCTTGAGAGTGGATGCGTGGAAAACCAAGTGAACAACCATGCGGACTAACAACACCTAATAAATAACACTTGGTTTTCTGGTAGTACACTAAAACACCCGAAACTAACTAGATTGGGCGGGCTGGCCCCCGTACAGCATTATCGCGTACTTTTTAAAAGTAATTTATGTTATCACAGTTTAAATTCATATTATTTTATTTGTGATTCGTGATATTATTTATCGACGAGTTACTGTCAAAATTAAAATAATTAGAAATTTTTATAAATTTAAAGAATCAAGTGAAATTTTTTACTATGTAATAAATTTTAATATATACTAATTATGAAATGGTTGATAAAAATTTATGATAAATAGATGGGAAGATGAAGCATTTAAAATTTGGTCAGAGCAAGAATAGTTTAAGAATTACATACAAAATAAATTGTGATGTTATACTTTGGTTTTTAAAAAAATACATATATATGATTTTTCATTAGATTATAATATTGATTGATCTAATTGAATTTTTAAAATAAGTATTATTTCTCAATTGATTTTAAACTATAACATCAATTTTTGACGTGATATAATAATTTGTCAACTGGCAGTCATTTTATATTACGAATCTGCGATATTTGAAAATTAATTGAAGGACTCAATTGAATCAATTTAGTTTTTAAATACTTTTTAGTATTTAGATCACGAGCAATGATGAGAAGTGATTTCAGTAACAGATGCATTGAAAAACCCGAGCAATAGAAAAGATACTTGTCAGTCAATGAATGGAATATCAACAGACAAGAAACGTAAGCATTTGTAAACAAGAGACGAAATATAAATGTACACATTTAGACCAGGCAGAGCTCTTAATACATGCACAGTGGATTTACGTAATCTGTTAGTCGCATTAAATTTTTAAGTAGATTCGTACACTTGCGATGAATCCTTACAAATTAAATCCCAAATATGACCAGCAAGTACTAGTATCCAAAGAAAGCACCAAGTAATCCTTAAGAATTCAGAGATTGTATACACCTTTACATATCAATAATTTAGAGTGCGATTCTTAATAGTTCAATCCCCTCCCAAATATGACCAGCAAGTACTAGTATCCGAAGAAAGTACCAAGTAATCCTTAAGAATTCAGAGATTGCATACACCTTTACACATCAATAATTTAAGGGATGTTTGATAGAAATTTTTTTTTGAATTCTTAGAAATCTGAATATGAAAATTAAAAAAAAATTTATTTAATTTTAAAATAAAAATTTTAATTCTCAAGAAATTTAATTTTTAAAAATATTTTTTAAGTAAAATTCTCATAAAAAAATTACTATAGAAGGAGATGAAAATTGATAATTTCCATAAAAGTAAAAATTTTTATTAAAAATAAAATATATATTTACTCTTTAATATTTTATATAAATTTTTTTATAAAAATAAATTTAATTATTAATATATTTTTTAATAATTTTAAAATTAATATAAAATTAATAAATTATTAACAATAATTTATTATATTTTTTATTAAAAAAATAAACAAAAAAATATTTTAAAAAATAAATAAATAAAAATAATTTTAAAACTTATATACATAAATAAAAATTTTTAAAAAATATTACTTATACATTCCCACAATTTTAAAAACTAACCAAACACATTCTAAAAAATTACTATTCTCATCAATCATATTTTCCATCAATCATATTTCTCGAAAAACATGATTTCCAAAAAAAAAAAACACCCCCTTAAATTACGATTCTTAAGGGATAGTTTGATTTGAGTAGAGTGGAGGGAAAGGGAGGAGAGGGGAAAAAATTTTAAAAAATTCCCTCATTTGATTTATGGGCTGAAGGGGAGGGGGCCAAAATCCCTCCCCTCCAAATCTGGGGGGATTTGGAGGGGAGGGGGCGCCGGCATATGCTTTTCAAATTTTGCCCCTTTAGTTTATTTTTTTTTTTATAAACAAATATATAAAAAAAATTTTTAAATAAAATAATAATAAAATAAAAATCCTTCAATAAAAAATTTTAATAAAAAAAATAAATATAAATTTTTTAATTTTTAATAAAAATAAAATAATAAAGATATAATAGTCATATTATTTTATTTTTCCTTTACTTTCTTCACAAATCAAACAAAAAAAATTTATTATCCCTCCCTTCTCTTTCTCTTAACTAAACCAAACAAAATTAATTTATTTTCTCTCACCTTCCCTTCCCCTCCATTAAAATTAGGGTATATTTAGTTCAAAGGAGGGGAGGGGAAAAATTTTAATGGAGGAGAAGGGAAGGTAGAAAAAGGAAGGAAAAATAAATTTTCTTTGTTTAGTTTAGTTAAAGAAAGGGGAAGGAAGAAATAATAAATTTTTTTTCTTTAATTTGTGAAAGGAGGGGAAGAAAAATAAAATAATATAACCATTATACTCTTATTATTTTATTTTTATTATAAATAAAAAAAAATATTTATTTTTTTATTAAAATTTTTTATTGAGAGACTTTTATTTTATTTTAAAAAAAAAAAAAAAGGCAAGGGCAAAATTTGAAAAAGGGGCGCAGCGCTCCCTCCCCTCCAAATCCCCCCAGATTTGGAGGGGAGCATTTTTGAGGGAGGGGAGGGATTTTGGCCCCCTCCCCTTCCCTCCAATCCCCTCAAACCAAACATACCCTAAGAGTTCAATCCTTCCCCCCCCCCCCCCCAAAAAAAAATCCTCGAGTCCTGCAAACTCTTGAACTGTTAAATATCACATGTCAAAGCCTGTAACAATCAGTTTGCTTAAAGAGTACAGGAAATGAAACTAAACATGACAATATCTTGAACGATCTGATGATATTAAGATTCAAGCATCCAGTGAGACCTACACAATCAGGCACGAGATTCGCAAAATACCAGCAAGGCTGAAAAATACCCATTAGAACAATGAACTACACTAGATTAGATGGCAGAAAAAGGTTATCCAATACAATTAAGCGTGGCTGCACACATTCATAAGAACCACAACTCCAAATTAACATATTGTTACTTCACACCCCGTTTACCAGGCATATTGTTTAACAGTATTTGCCTATAACAATTAATCTAACCAGATTGTAAACAACTACCAACAAAAAAAAAAACTCCCAACTACATTTTGTTTAAAAATAATTAAACACTATCCGCAGCCAACCAATCTTCAAATCAACCAACAGAGCAATTCAAGCACGCTCCCCACGGATCCTTCTAGCCAGTTGGATATCCTTAGGCATAATAGTGACTCGCTTAGCATGGATGGCACAAAGGTTAGTATCCTCAAAGAGCCCAACCAAGTAAGCCTCGGCTGCTTCTTGCAATGCAAGCACAGCATGGCTCTGGAAACGGAGGTCGGTCTGCAACAACCCCATTTTCGTCAAAACTATGTTCCAAGACCGCAACAGATTTAAATCAATAACACCAACCCAAACAAAAAATTACAGTACCTTGAAATCTTGAGCAATTTCACGAACAAGCCTCTGGAAAGGGAGTTTCCTGATCAGAAGTTCAGTACTTTTCTGGTACTTCCTAATCTCACTGTTCAAAGGGGAAAAAATCTGTCAGACTCTCATAAAGGTAACCCAGACAAAAGAAACCCTAACCGCAATGCAGAAAAAAAAACTCTCTAAACTCACCGAAGAGCAACTGTTCCAGGACGATAACGGTGAGGCTTCTTAACACCCCCAGTTGTTGGGGCAGACTTACGTGCAGCCTAACAACATATACGCGCAACACACAGGAATGACAAATAGTAAGCCAAAACGTCAACTGAAAAAACCACAACAAAAAGACAACTACACAACGAACCTTGGTAGCGAGCTGCTTCCTGGGAGCCTTTCCACCAGTAGACTTACGAGCAGTTTGCTTTGTACGGGCCATCTGTATCAACGTCCAACAAGAAATTACATTATTAAGAATACAAAACCTATTTAAATAAGGAACCAAATACTGCAGTCAACCAATAAGGGAACATTAATTCAAATGAATAAACCCAACCTTGGGCTGGATTAAACGCCAGATATTTGAAATACTGGACATTAAAAAACGGAAAAGTAATACAACCGCATTTTATTAAAACAGAATCGTCAAACGGCACAAGCAAAATTGAGACTTCAATTCTGCCACAACTACACCTTAGTATTTATTCACAATTGCATATTATTCATAATATACTTAGTTCATTATCGAACACACGACCAAAATAACATACCCTAAAACCCTTAAACTACCGAATAAAGCGAGAGCTACTACCGGAATCATAAACTTTCAACAAAAAGGAAAACCAGACGTAAAGGTGAAGAGTTTAATTTCTTTTTTTGTAAGGGGGGGGGGGAGGTAGGGGGCCAATTCAATCATTTGTATCTAACCTGCTCAAGATCTGTACATGTGTTCCTTCAATTAAATTTCAAAAACAAACTACAAAATCTTCTAATTTCGAGAGAAAGAACACAAAAAATTATTACCGAAATAAGTGCAGCACCTAAACCCTAGTTTTCTAAATACCAGAAGAAGACCTACCTCGAACAAGTGTCTTCTCTCCTATTCCTCTCGGCCTCCTTTGCTGAATCTGTGTGAGAAGAATCCAAAATTTTGAACGTTAGCGAAGTGATGGCTTATAAATAGCGTGTTAACGGAGGCATCAAAAATGATCGGACGGACAGAAATCACTATCTGTGTGTTTTCTCCGTTAAGAATCTGACGGTATCTACAGGTCGTTAGCTGTGTTTTCTCAAATTAAATAGACGGCTAGGATGCCGTTAGAGAGAGTAGACACGGATCCAGAAGTCTAATTGCTCGCTTCCTATTGGTTTATGCAGTTGACATATTTCAGTAGAACAGTTCTTAACTTCTTTGTAAAAGACCAAGGACCCCTAATTTTGGATATTAATATTTGAGTAATATTCTAGATCGGAACCCCCCCCCCCCCCAAGAAAACGTGAGACAATGCCATCAAAAACTATGATAAGCTTAATTTTATCCTTATTAAATTTTATAAAATATCAAATATACTATTAATTTAATAAATTTTATGTATCATATAAACATTATTTAAGGACCACCTTATTTTAATTTTTCTAATCGATATAATGAAACTTTGTAAACAACCCTTTTATTAGTAGAGACGTAAAATAATAAAAGAATAAGCAATTAAATTAGTAATATTGATAAAACAATCCAACATATTTGTTTGTAATGAATTCTTTATTAAGTTTACAATTATGAGTGATTGCATTTTTACTTGAATAATTTTTAACTTATAGAGAGAATTATTTATAAATTTTAAACTAATTGGTTATCCAACTAATTCGCTCAAAATTGAAGTAGAGCATATTAATTTAGGTGCCAGCAAGGAACCTTACTTCAGGTATATCTGTTTTCGAAATTAGCATTTTTTGTTTAAATAATTCCCATACCTTTTGAGATTGGCAATTACCATATACTTCTCCCACACACAGATTAGCAAATGCCATGCAAAAATCTAAAATACAAGAATAATAATTTTTACTGATTATTTTTTATAAAAAAAAAATTCTAATTATTGAAATTAGTACAACAACCGCTTGTGCCCTACTAGAGATATGTTGCCCATTGAGCCCCATTCTAGAAATTTAATACTGTTTCGGATTTTGGCGAAATTTTCATCCTTCGCTGCATTCAATCTCTGTCATTCAATGTTGTTTCGAAACTGTCCAATTCTGCTAAAAAAGGGAAAATTAACACTGACTTCCTGACTTCTCTTTTACAAAGGTATGGACAAATACACAAATTTGAAACCAAGCAAATGAAAACTCATCAGGCACCCACCCAACTAAGACCTAACTACAACAGGAAAGTGTAAACCACCAAATACAGCATAGACCAATGAAGCAGTGGGGTTGAATTCAGGCAACAGAACAAGTGGAGGCAACCACGGCCAACAATTTGGTTTCCACATTGCCAGCCCAGCGTCCCTACCAAGAATTTCTTGTGATGTCGACCAAAAAGGTCCATCTGTATTTCTACCCTTTTCCCAGTCGAGCTGAGAATCCTTGGCTCCACAAAACCCCGCTTTTTAAATTAATTTTTGCTTTGAACATTTCAACTCCTGACCTTATGTATCGGTAAAGTGAAAGTAGTCAGCAACTTCGAAGTGTGTAGCAAGTTGCACGACAGCGGAACGCACAGCTTCAGACTCAGGTGCGACAAAAGTGGGCAGATGAGGTAAGCAAAGCGGCAGATACTGTTCATTTTCCTCAGGTGGGCAGAAAAAAGAAATCGCTGATTGGCAGAATATGAATCTGTAGTAGATATTAAACATCATACAACCAAGTCCGTTCAGTTTACAAGTACATGGAAAAGTATAAATGGCAGTCAAATTGCTTTTATGCCCTTCTCCATAACCAATCACCAATTTTTTTTTTAAAAAAAAAAATCTACTAGTTCACCAGAAACCAGAAACCAATACCTTAAAATAAGCCGACGTAAAAATGGATCGGTTATAATTTGCGCCCATACTAAATCCATGCTAGTTGATGAGCAAAGAATAACTTCCCACTCAGCGAAGGCATTAGCAAGTATGTTCTCTGCTTTGTTGTAGACATCCTAAAGTTAACAAAACAATGAGACCAACAAGAATCAAGTTGATTTGAGGAAGATCAAAGACTATTCACATCAACTTACCGTATCAACCTCAATGGGGATCAGACCAACCATTTGGCAAAATGCTGACAAAGGAGCGGTCAAGAAGAAGGTAAACTGGCTTCCATTATGTGAATTCACATCAGATGGGTTTTTGAAAACCGGCCTTAAAGGTGAAAGAAATAGAGCCGTTGTCTCTCCCCTTTCAGCACCATGTAAAACCTGCAAACATACATTAATTTATCAGGACACCTCAATGTATAACAATTTCCTTCAACACCCCCCCAAGGGACTAACAATTCCTCGTGACTCAATCGAGAGACGTGCAACTTTGGGTTAATGATCCTATTGATTCAAATATATATAAACATAGTACAACTTAATATTCGAGAAGAACAGGCTCTACAAAGAAAATTATCTCAAAATCGTCCCTCAAACAGAAAGATGCCGCACTTTGCATTCTTGCAGTTGTAGCTATGCCATGAATTTTGATAACACCATTTAATACTTCAAGGATCTGTCTATCCCACCCCTCCCACTCTGTGGTCAGAGAAATATCTACATTCAGGCTCCAATAGTCAAAGCAAATCAACATGGCTAGATTTCCCATACTTACTGTATCACAGTTTATCTTGAAACAGAAACAAAACAAATTACAAACTTCATCGTCTTTTTAACAAGTAAAATAACATTCAAGGAATATATAGAACAGCACAACCCAACAAATTTCCCAAGCAAGTCTTACACAAGTTCTGACAAACCTGCCTTGAATGCATGGCTGTTATCACTATCAATTATCAAGAAAAGAGGTTTGCGAGTGAAAGGAATAAGATCACCAGGGTAGAGATTGCTTGAACCTGATAATTCAGAGGAGCATATGTAAGTACAGCTAAAATGGTACTTGTTTCTTCTCCATTTAAAAAAAAATACATTCTTGTAACATGTGTTGGAACAAATGCCCTCAACAAAAATATGGCAGAAAATAGACCCTTGCAGATACCCACCATCAATTCCCTTGGGACCCAACCACAGATAGTTATCATAATAGCAGCTGAATTCTCTCTTGCCATTAATTTGAGAGTCCGAATTTCCACTACTCTGCTCTTGGGAAGTCTGAGAAAGGACTTTGTGTCTTGAATGTTTTGATGACCCTCCAGAATTTTCCAACTGAGAGACATTATTATAACCAGCCTTCCCTGTATGAGTGATCACAAAGTAACTAACCTAGTATGACAAAGCAAGACCAGTAAACTGATTATTTACACTTGAAAAATAAGACAAATATTAACCTGTCGCTGAAAGATATACTAGCATGACGCTATCTGGGGGCAGTTCCTCACAAATTGTTGCCATAACCTGGGTAAATCATGAAGCTCGATATCAGAATTAACTAATTATATATTCAATGGCCTGTGATAGACAGTAAATCAGAAAGATATAAAAGGCACCATTTACCAAGTGAAAGCAATTTATTATTTAGGCCCTACCACATAGAGTAAATGAAACAAACGCACACACAAAGATAACAATATACACTAGATCAGGGAAACACACCAAAAGCAGAGAGCAAAGGACAAGCTGATAAGAATATAAAAGTCATGTGAAAGAAGAAACCATAAATATCTGATAATAAAAGAAAAATTAATATCCACTAGGTGGCTACATAAACTCTTCCCAATTACTGAAGCAGAAATACTGTGCGGCTGACCCCTACAAACTGAAAAGGTTTATTACAGGAGTTATGTAAAGCACTTGAAAACTCACTGCTATTAAATGTGTCGCAGATGGACGATAAAGGACAGCTTTTCTTGGATTAGGGGGAAAAGATGGGTCAGTCATATCTGCAGCTAGATTCATATCTATTAATCCAGAAGCTCCTGAATGATCAATTGAGTCACCATTCTCATTTGATTTAACTGTACGTTTTTGGTAGAAAGATCCACTAGGCTCCCATTCTAAGCACTGTATCATTCTATAGGTGTCCAATGTAAGTTCAGCAAATTTGACCTGAAAGTGAGAATATACGAGTCAAAAGTTTCAGTACCTTCCAACTATTATAAGTAATTTAACCACACAAATTTAAGGACCACCATGGTAACATCAAGTATTAAGTATTAACTACAAACCTCATTTCGATGATAGCTTGCCAACAGTGCATCTCGAAATTTTAAAACCCTCTTTGCATGAAAACGAGCCACATAAGGAAGAGAAGCCTGATGAGTATCATTGATAGCACAATATCGCAAAGGCCTGATAGTAAAGCCCTTATCTGCTTTTGTAAAGCGGACAATTTCTTGCACCACTTGCCGCCATTCCTTTAAGTTAGTTTCCTGAGAAGAAATAGTTTGCATTCATCAAATAAAAGAAGCAATGCAGACATATTTCCTTCTTTAGATTAATAAAAAGAATTAATAAACTAGATTGTAATCAAGCATTCCGAATCTTTTATCTGAATATGAAGGACTAAAAGTTCAATATGAATTCTGAAGCATACATGGTTAACTAAACAATACTTCAAATCAAAGTTCAGATCTTAAATTCAAAATAATAATCGTCAAACATGCCAATTCGTGAAATGCAATAAATTTGGAAGCAGGAAACACCTACAGCAGAACATTCAAAATATGACTAAGGGTCCAGGCAAATATAAAAAGTTCAATTCCTCTTAAATTTTTAACCAAAATATAGTCAGGTGGACCATTCTCATCGTTTATCATGCATTGAAAGAATTAGCATCATTGAAGCATGATATTTTAATCTCTTGGTTTGTACCTCCATTTCTCTTATGAATAAGAAGAATGCAAGAAGTGAATGCATTTTGGCACTTCCGATTTCAATTTTTTTTTTTTTTTTTGGGGCCCAAGAGACAGCAATTTCTTTTTCTTATAACCTCTAGATAGAGATAACAGGAGGCGTTTTCCATTATATACACGGAGTATCAATTTATTGGTAGTCTAATTTGAATAATCTTGAGCCAATGTAATTTACGATTAATTTTGTATGCGTGTGTTTATACACCACTAAAGTTAATTTTGGAAAAGTGGGTTATATTCCCCACCTTAAATATACCATACTAAAGTTTCTAGTCGAAATTTAATATTTCAAACATTATTTTGGGTCTAGAACCAGGGACTAATTTCTTCAAAGTTTCGTTGTCCAGATTTCTCCAATACAGTAAAATTTAGTAGGTTCAATAACCTTGATCTAACCTACAACACTACTAATTACCTTAGTACAAAATCTAGAAGTAACCAAAAGAGAAATTAAAGATAAAGGCCATGAAAACCATCAGAAATGTCAAACCGATATTTTTCTAACAGACTACTGAAGCATTTTCCACTTAGCTTCCAATAATTATAAATTATCTTATCTTTTTAATTCCTAGAAGTGACTCAGTTAGATTTAGAAGCCTAATCAACTCTATCCAACCATCTAAAACCTCCAGTGGAGTGGAGTCATATGTTAATTGAAAACACATCTAGCTCAAATAAGACTATAAAGATTTCCGGCGTTAATAATGGCAATGGGTTAAACATTCATAATAAAATTATGTCATGGACTTAAAAATTATGTAGTCCATACTGAGATAATACTTCAATAACAGGAGACACTACTTTGACCATTCTCCTCATATTTACTCTGGATCATTTCTAATAGGATGACCGGGAAGTGATTGATACACACAGAGCAGCTTCGTAATCAAAACAGTATTTCAGATGTTCGAGAATTTTCCTTCGAAGGTAGGTTTTACGTTATAGCTAGGAACCTATGAAAGGAAAAGGGTCAAAATGACCATGTATAATAGTTTTGGTTTCATTCTCAAGAGCTTTGGTAGCAAAGTTGTAAAATTAATGAAAAATCACAAACAGCCATAAGAACTACAATATCCGCTCACTTTCTTTCCCGGCAACTATTGAAAGTTGAGACTTAGTAAGAGTCACAAACGCCGATTCCAAAGAATAAGTCCCACCCGAATTACCAAAAGAAGCAACTCATTTTTCTAAACTACATAGCGGCTCAGCTGCAATTAGAAGAAAAAATAATGTATTACCCGGAAGGAACTCTTGCAATCATCAACCAAAGCCATGAGACGGTCCATAAGATTCTTCACCATCTCCGTCCGGTTTAAAATCACCGACACCAACAAAAACCTGGCATAAAACCTCAATTCCTTGAATCTAACTCCCAGATCTTTTGGCGAACCTTCGGATCCTTCAAAATACCTTCTATTGAGTATAGCCTCATAGAACACGTAGGCTTCAACCAAGTACCTACACTCACTAGTCCTCATGTACTGCCCGAAGTAAAGTTGTCCGATTCGGCTAGCGATCTCGCCGATTTCCCAACGTTTTAGACCGCACTGAACCAGCTTGGAGCGGTTATCCTGCTGGTACTTCCAAAGTCGCGTGTAAGCCTTGAAAACCTTTTGAAAGAAGTGATTCTGGCTAACACGCCCATAAGCTGGGATATCGCGAACCCTAGCGAATTTGCGGTCCGCGCCCTCCACCAGAGCTCGAAAGGTCTGAAAGACAAGGTCGTTCTCTGACATGCCGGAGGTGTCAGTACTCCGACCAGTATCTGTTCTCGCTGTCGGTCATCGGAAAACGACGTTCGCTAAGCGGAAGGGAGAAAATCTGCAAAAGCAACAATATAAAATTGCCTTTAGAAACGCAGAGGAGGGTTGGAGGGCAGTTGGACTTTTTTTGCAGTGAATGCTAGACTCTGCGGTTTTATTTTAATGGTCGCTCGCTTCTTTATATTATTCTTTCTTCAGCTTTTGCCTTTTCAGTTTTTTCTTCTTCTTTTTTTAACAATATTTTTTATATTACTGAAATGTAGTGGCGGCTGTGTGGGGCGAGGGAGAGAAGGAAGCCATGGAGGCAGGATTTTGGATGACTTGATTTAAAGAAATTTTCTGGCGAATTTCAAACAAACATACAGCTAAAAAGTGTGGCTGGCGAGTAGCGGTGTTGCCTCGACGGCACTTCGCTTCATCCCCTCCCCTCACTAGTGAAATTAACTTTCATTTTCATTATTTTTTTTTTTCAAAGTTTTATTTTGAAGCCCATTGTATTAGGAAGTATCGCAGTCTGAAAATCTTTTAATCACCGACGCGACACATTAAGTGTTATTTGTAATTTTAAGATAGAAAATTAAATAATTTAAGAGTAGATATCTTCAATTTAATTCCATGGTATTATGTATAAAATAAAAAGTACGCATTCTCAAATTTTTAAAATTAATTTTTGGCACAAGCACATTCCGAGTTATTGTGAATTGAAAAAATGTCAGAATTATTGGTAGGCCGAGACATTTTCTTGTCACGATGAATTAGTTTAGTTGACCCATCATCCATTCATTACGCCATAACTATAGTTTATTTTGGGTGGTTGTGGTCCTCGGTAGATTCATCATGTAATCCATTAAATTGGATTGTAGTTTTATGTCATTTTCAAGCATGTATTTAGTATTTACATTCGAAAGAAACTTGACATTGGAACATCAATGCACTATTTTTTTCACGTAAAAAAAAAAAAAGAAGGGACCATTGTTTTCAACTACCAAATATGGTAGACGTGGTTCAGTAAAGTTAGAGGAGGTTGAGAATGAAGATAAATCCAATAACAATTATCATTTTCTTTAGTCATTGAAATCACAAAACCTGTCATAATTTGCTACAGTTGATAGATAAACATAAGAAAATACCTATCTCGCATTTGATAATTAAACTAAAAGCAATAACTTCTACATCAAATTAACATATTCTATAATATATTGAGCTCGTGAAATAAACTAATTGATGGTAACTACCGGTGTATCTTAATTATAAGCAAATAAAGTCAATTCCGCGATAGAGTTAGCATTTTGTTGTGTTCTCCGATGGTCCACTCAAATTATAGAACCAGGTGCGATTTCCCTCTTATAATTTTAATATATATATTTATTATAGACCTTAGGGTATTATGATGAATTTGGTAGGACGGTTAAAATTGACTTAAAGGCTAAAGAGAATTGGTTTTATGTCAAATGTCAAGTATATATGCATCATTTCTAGCAATAAAAAAAAAATTGGGTTAAGAGTTTGTGATATCTATTATTAGTTTAAAGAGAATAGTATGATGAAATCAATTGTAGGGAGGGACTCGTTTATAATTTAAATAATAAATAAATTTGAAAATAAAAAATTTAAAGTTATAAAAAAATAATACTCAAAATAAATTAATTTTATATAAAAAAATGCTCACATAAACTTAAAAAGAAAAAAGAGAAAAAGGGGAGACGCACTCCCAGAATCTTAGGTAAATCAAACCCAACTTAAACATTGACCAGTGAGACTCATATTGATATAATGCATACACGACATCGATTGATTAAAGGCATAGTTATTGTGTTATAATTCGTAATTTTTCAACTGACTTTTTAAAAGTAAATAACTAAATGATTCATTAACACATTTTTTTATTAATCTTATTTTTTAATTCTCCCAATTTCAATGAAATAAAAGGGGAGAGAGATGATAAACAAATACTATGATTACTAGTTAAAAAATACAACGTCAGAGGGTTGTTAAGCGGCATGTAGTCAGGGATCAAAATATTTTAAGCATAATGAGCTCAAGAGCATCATAGCAAGCCCCCAGTCATTGGGTTGGTGTATGAAGATACGTGCATGATGTGCCTAATGATATTAATAATTATTATTAATTATCCTGAAAATGCTCGCATGAGTATATTATGAATTAATAATTGGGGGTATGAATTGTGAGACACCCACCAGCATCATGAACCATTCGCACTCGCCGCGTTGGCTGTCTTATTTAATCCAATGCATACAGATCAGAGTTAGCAGCTGAATTAAGGAAAGAATTTCAACATTGACTTGGGATTACCATTTATTTGTCTCTTTTTCTCTGTCCTTTATGCGACAGGGTCGGTGGTTAAACAGACGTTTGCTCTAAAATTAAATAACGGAGGAATGAGGCAGTAGTTTGTGTTAGGTTGCCAGTTGTTACTAGCTCCTGCCAAAATTCGCACTCTCTGAGCACCTCTTCACAACCTTTATATTCCCCACGCTCTGTACAATCAATTTGTGGATCTAAACGTGCGGCCAAATGATAACCACCACATAGTTCCGAGGTGTATTTTGTCGGCTCGGATGGCTCTGATGTAGTATTGTGTTGTTCTTTGACAGAGTGTGGTATCGTGATGTGGAACAATTTTTAATTTTTTTTTTCTCGAGAGAGAGAGCTATTTACAATTCCGTGTTAACTCGTTATTTATTTAAGGAAGTTTCCTCATCTATAGTCTAGGGAGTATTATTGAATCTCACTTCCATTATAGAACTAAAAGTTTTACCACCCAATTTTTCATTTGTCAAACTCAACAACTATTATACTTAAATCTCACTGGCAGATGCATATCCACCACTAGTTTAGATTTTCAGACAGGAATGATGGGGAAGCTTCGAATGTCATTGCCAAGGATCCTTATCGTGATCCATGGAAAACTGTACAACCAGTAAAATTACTGTGTTCAAATTTTTAAGATACACTCTATTTATAAAAATAAATAAACATGTAGCTATCTCTTATGTTTTTTGATAATGCTATTATTTAATATATTTATATGTTTATTTATAATTAATGTATTTAACATATTTTTAATAAATGAAGTCTTATTTCTTAAATTATGAATAGAAACATTCGCATAAATTAATTATGAAAAGAATGACATCGATGAATATGTTTGTTTAATAGAGAATAGATTATTGCAATTTGTTTGGCGTTGTTTTATATTTCTTTTATGAAAATGATTAGATAATAAACTTATAAAATAATTATTCAAATTTTTTTTTCTAAAAAATATTCCTAAAATTTTCTCACTGTCAGTTTTTTATTTATTTTAATAACGGATGAAATAATAGTTATGCGTCCGAATTCCAACAGAATGAATAATTTCAGACAACGGGATCCAAGAAATTCTTCGGTGTAATCATGTATTTTTCAATGGGTTGACTTGAGAAAAGCGAGAGGATTGAGAGCCTCAAATTTATGATAGAATGCCTACTATAGTTGTGGTGTCCCACAAAATAATGCGCATTTTTTTTTCCCCTTCTATTTCTTAATTCAACCCATCGACATCATTGGATGCCTTCCGCAGATTATTAATCTGCAAAATCTGTTTATGTCTTCATAATATAAAGACTGGTTAAAGCATGAGACAGAAAAAATATATGATTTGTCTCATAAATTGAAATTGAGTCTTATCTCGTTGATCCACGTGTAACTTTTTGAATTATTTTCAGAGTTAACTTTGATAAACTTAGCTATTATTCTCTTATACCATAATTCAAGACTGATTGAAAGTTGTTGGATGTAATTGTCTGAATTGGATGATTGGGTCCAATTTATGATATATATTTTTTATCGTTTTTCTTACAAATTTGTTGTCGTATACAACCATTATGTTATTTTTTTTATTTTTGGGGGGTTTGTTTAAATAATTTCTCAAAAGAAACATGCATAAGTCGAATGGTATAAAAGTCATCCGGTTTGGTCCACCGCTCCCTGTGTGGCTTTTTCAAGTTTCAATAGAAGTCATTTTCTCTTGCTTTATTAGGTAGAAGCTTTCCCTGCTCTCCTCATTCATTTTGTGTGCCTTTCATGGGACATGTCATATCCTGCGACGAGTTAATTTTTTTTTATATATATTATTTATAAAATAAAATTGTATCAGTATTATTATTTTAAAATATACCTTTTGAATCTGGCTCAATTGATTGAATGGACTCCAATAATTTCTATATTTAATGTTAGAATTCCTCATTCAACTAATAATAATGTTTGGTAGTTAATTTTTTCTTTTCAAAAGTTCCCTATCACTCTCTTAATCATAGACTTGGATTTATACATTTTTATTATATAAGAAAAAGAAATACTACCTTCTTTCCATTCACGTGGAAAATTCGAGATTGAGAAGCATTTGTGACATTTCCGTGACTCAATTTTTTCTAAAAAAGGCACTAGTTAATCAAATACTTCAATCTTTTCCAAATAATGAAAAAATGGAGAGATTTTAGAGAATAAATTAATAATTGAGTATTATGCTGATCATTATTGTTTAAAATATATATTAATAAAATAATCATTTTAATAAAAGATCAATTTTTAAAGATATAGTATAATCAACTATTTATTTATTGAATCTTTTAAAGTTATTACTTTGTTAATTGTAAATATTCTAAACGAGAGAAAAGAAAATCATCACCTAACCTTTCATCCTCCTCTCGCCTCATTGTTTTTGGATTCTTTCACTTCTTTTCCCTTACATACTCTGGATCTTTTTCTTGGTTTTTAAATTTCTACAAAATTCAATATTTGTTTTAATAATTAGGTATATATTTTAGTGTTCTTTTGTCATGTCTTAATTTAGTTGTATTTTATTATAAATTACACTTCGAAATGCAGACCCGATTGGTTGGATCACTTCTACCTAAAAAAGGTTTATAGGTACATTGAGAATAAACCTTGGCGCATCATACTTATTAAAGGGACTATTAAACTCGAGTCTCGTGTCCTTACTGTCGTGGTTGAATCTGGAATCATTCAGGCCCGTGATATTGTCATTGAAATTCTTCAATTCTACTGTTGTCGGATACTCAGAATCTATTATATTTATAATGGAGGCGTTTTGTATATAGTTTTTCCTCGTGTAAAAAGTAGTAGTTAATTAAACAGAGGAGGCGAAATATTTCTATTTATTTTTTCCTTTTTCTTATTTTGTTGTGAAGTGTGAGAACGAAGCCTGGCTTCGGGAAAGACAGTGAAAGCAAGGGCCATCCATGTCTGTCAATTAAAAGCAAAGTGAGTGGGAGAGGCAAGTGCGGGGCTTTTTTCAGAGCGTGGTTTTGAGAATCTTCCTGAAGTCTGCGCTTGTGGTGTCAAAAGAGGGATGAAGAACGCATAAAAAATTAAAACTGTTGAAATAAGTATACCTGGATCTAATGATGAAGAAAAGGAATGAAGCTTCAAATTTCGGCAGTTTGTATGGATGGTGTAATCTCAGGATTTATGTCCACCCGGTGTGGGCCTGCACTCTTAGAAAGTGTCTAAATTGGAACACCGACAATGAATTTCAGTTTGTCTGGGCTGAATATTGCATATA
The DNA here is from genome assembly GCA_037074535.1 of Gleditsia sinensis. Classification (NCBI taxonomy): domain Eukaryota; kingdom Viridiplantae; phylum Streptophyta; class Magnoliopsida; order Fabales; family Fabaceae; genus Gleditsia; species Gleditsia sinensis. Next base: position 1,091,754 of record CM073464.1, on the reverse strand, counting down.
TTTTTTAAGAGTCATTTTGTAGGTAATTGATTATTGAACGTACCGTGATGAATAATATTGTATGGCTATTTAAACTTTATATTATCAAGTGCACATAACATAACAAATTTACTAGTGTCCAAACTCATCTCTTTATTATGACATTGAACTTGTAAATTTTACATAATTATAATAATTTTTATTCCATAAACAAGTATTGATACTCCTACATGATTAACAGTGTTATTAAAATGATGAACACACAATTTTGTTATTATAACTCTAAATATCTTTGTACACTCTTAATTCTATATGCCTAGTTATCGTTCTATCTGCATTGGTGTGACAATGTAAACATTGAGTTTCTAGTCAAGACTTGAAAAAAAAAAAAAAGGTTTCGTTGGGGGGTTTATCTTACCTCTTTTCTCCTGCTCGGTTCGAAGCAACGATGGAGTCCATTGGGGTTACCCTTTCGCTTAATGGTGGACGTCTGTTTAGAAGAGTTAAGATAATCTAACATTCATTAGGGCCCCTCTTCTCCTCAGCAGGCACTTGGTTTTCTCCCTACATACGACTGCATTGAAGAAAAATTTACGGGTTTTTTGGGAAGCTCATTAAAAAAAAATGATTTAAGAGAATATGAAGTTTTAATATTTGGTTTATTATAAATTTTTTAATTTTTTAAAATATAAATTATTTTTTTTATATTGGATTCATTTCAATCGTTCTATTTTTTTTTTTTTTTTAAAAAAAGTAAGTAGTATGTTTAAACTATTCTTCCAAATCTTTTTTTACTTATCTTTTCATTATTGAATTTAATAATAATAATTAAAAAAAAACATATTATCCAAGCAGAAGCGACCCCCAGAAGGCCAGAAGTAACCTAGACCGCTCGGTGGACTCGGATCCATAGCCGGAGACCAATGGGTACAGTACCCGAATCATATTTCCTTCTGCCAAAAAAGCAAAATAAGTTGGCGCTTGGCTTTCAAGGACGTGGCGCGCAGGCGCGGGGGCGCGGCCTAAAGGGGTGGGTCCTATTTACCTGACAATCGCTGCCATCTAACCATCCCTCTGAGTCTTCCCTCTTTTAGATTCTCCCAGTGCACCCGCAGATTCCGGAGAGAGAGGGAAAGAGATGTGGGTGTTTTACCTGATATCGCTGCCTTTAACAATGGGCATGGTACTATTTACCCTGAGGTACTTCGCTGGTCCTGACGTTCCTCGCTATGTGCTTCTAACCGTTGGATATGCTTGGTTCTGTTCGCTCTCCATTATCATCCTTGTGCCTGCTGACATTTGGGCGGTACTATTTCCTTTCTCGTTTCTATCTCTTCGATTCATTGCTTTATTTCACCATGCAATTTGAGGTTCGAAACGAAATGTTTCATTTGATAGTTGCAAGTTGATCTACTTCGAATTCGGAATTTCGTTTTGATTAACTCATTGTTTTGGTTATATGCTAGCATCTGTGGGATTGGTTGTCCCGTACCTTATGTCATGCCACAATTGTGTGACACCTCGCTAGAAGCCCTAGCTAGAGACCTTAAAGAGAAATCTTCACTCCTTAACAAGGCGGCTTTATGACGATTTACTATGTACTTTTTGAGTAAATGAATGCCGTCATTGCCTTTTGTTTTCTATTTCCTTCAGTTCAACTTGTTTTTGGCTAATACATATGCTATCATTTTCCCCCCTTCAAAAAACCTTTTTTTTTTGTTGACATTTTAAAAGGTAAAAGTATTTGTGGTTAATTGAATAACCATAACTGCATTGATTTCATTATATGATGATTTTTTTTATATATTTTAATATATGCAGACGATATCTTCTCACCATGAGACTGGAATTATTTCTTTCTTTTGGAGCTGGACATATTGGAGTACCTTTTTACTCACTTGGTATGCTTCATGTAAAGCTGTTTTCATTATATGTTTGTATCACTAACTCCTTATATGTACTTTGAAATGAGTTGTATTGCTGTAAAAGGTTAATTTTCAGCTCAACATGTTGATTATTGGTTAATGGTTCAAAGATTTTCGGCTATTTTGGTTTATTGTTTGTTATAGTTAATAGAACCAGACCAGAGTAGTTGTTTTGACTGGAAAAGCAGTGAACTGGCTTGCTTACTAGTTCGGTTCTATATGGTAAATCAGTATAGTATAGAAGAACCAGTCAAAGCTGGTCCAGAATCGCCTAAAAGCAGATGGTGTACCACTTACACTGGAGAGTGGATCAAGTGTTGAACCATTCTAGTTGAAATCCTTGTCTTTTTGCTGCCTGGTAGCTTTGCCAAACTGCCACCACTGGAATTTGAATCTTTGATGTTGAGGTGGCAGGAAAGGGAACTACCACCAACCTAAATAATCATTGTTGTAGTTGTACTGCAAAAAAAGTAATGTGTATATAAAATTATAAATCAATAACATGATAAAAAATAAAACTGCAAAATATATTTGTTCATAGAAAAATAGTTTAAAGCTTTTTAATTATTAATAAAAGTAGCTAATCAGAATATTTTTTAATTTAATTGGTAAAACTTATTAATAAAAACTTATAGTTTGATTTAAACATTAATTTTTCTCCAAGGTTTCTGTTAAATTTTTATTACATCCTATATTTATTATTTTTAATATATTCTTACAATTTATTTATCTTATTATAAAGAATTATTTCAATATATTTAGTTATATTTGTTAAGAATATATATTTTTTAAAATATTTTAAATCAACAAAGGTTCAAACACAATTTTACCTTGGTTTGACTATTAAACCGTGAACCACTCTCTTCTTCGGTTAAATGACTAGTCTGGTTTTAAAATCATTGTTATTTGTTGATTTGACCTCGCTTCGCTTGGTAATCAAACATCCCTCCAGTCTTAAGGCTCCTTGTCTGAGTCAGAGGACTATGTACTATACTGTGTATCTGATATGAAATGGGATTAAGCTGATGCAACAATATAATGTGAATGTCTATGGTATTCATCAATGCATATCTAGGTAAATTAAGAATTTTTTTTTTGGTTGGCACCATCTTATGGTATCTCAAAGATTGATTTTCGTAAAATTGCACACAAAGACAAAGTATGCATGCATTTTCTCAATTTTCTAAATTAAAACACATTTTGAACTCTACAGGAATTAGTACTGAATAATGCATCATACTATATATTTGCAAAATTCAGGCAATTTTATATATGTGCTATCATGCTAATTTACTTTTATGGTTACTTCTTGTGTTCTTATATATTCTTCTGCATACTTAGCATGATTGTTATATCTAGATACTTTTAAATGGTGTCAACAGAACAGAAATGCAAATTTCCTCATATATTTAAATTATGCTATCCTAAACAGGGCTGTGGTGCCCCTTATTCAGGGTTTCGAAGATGCTGGGGACTTCACTATCTCAGAAAGATTGAAGACTAGTGTACATGTTAATTTGGTCTTCTATCTAATTGTGGGATCCGTTGGCCTTTTTGGACTAATTCTTCTCATTATGATGCACAAGAATTGGTTTGTTTTCATCCCTTAAAAGTTGATTTGTTTTGGTGCAGATTATAGTTCTTTTTAGCAAGATCTTAGCTTTAAGTTATTGCTTCCTGGAACTTTCTAATTATTTTTTGGTAAAACATTTTATTTTCTCTTGAAGAGCATTATGATTTACTTAGAGATGCAGATGTTGTGACAAATTTCTGCTTGATTATTGGCAGTGCCATTGTGGACATGCTTTTGTTAGTAAAATTTTACTGTATGTAGCTTGCTTGCCTATGACTGATGTATTGGAGAAAGTTTAAGCTTGTGCATGCATTAAACTTTCTTTCTCTTGTTTTTGTGTTTGTGGATAATGAGGATTTCGTAAATCACTTTATAAGAGGCTTCCATCATTATATATTACTCTACTCAATCTTTTAGATGTGCATTTGCAAAATCAGATATTAATCTAAGGCATATAGTCTTTTGAATGGATATTTCTCTATTTTAGCTACCAGTGTGCCTTTGTGTATGATTTTAGTAAAATCTTACAGAGCACTGGTCAAATATACAGGTAATTGCGAGATGATAATGAGACCTTTAGGAAGAATCATTGTTTTAGAAATTGGAATATCAGATGTCCTGGCAATTATTGTGTATGCCCCTAGAGGCTAACTCATTGCATATATATTCTGTAAGTACACATTTCAATGAAACTCTAAGTTTGACACCATATCAAATGTTAGGTTTATAATAATATAGATAAATTACGGGTTGTGGTAGTAACAATGTTCTGCTTTTCAATATGTTGAATCAGGACAGTTACAGGCTTATAATAGTACATGTAAGTCACAGCTTTTCAATATGTTGAATCCAAAGCTTGAATGATTTTCCAAATCATGGAATTTTCATTGCCTTCTCTCTTCCCAAGTCCTTGTTTATTTCTTGGCATCATGGTCAACAAGTTAGCATGCGTTATACTTTTTCACTTGTGTGTGCGTGAGCTTTTTATATTTTTTTCTAAGTGAAGCATACCTTCTTGTAGCTTATTGATATAATTATAAACAGGAGAGGGGATCTTTTGGGATTGGCCATGGCTTGCTCAAATACTTTTGGACTTGTTACTGGTGCATTTCTTCTCGGCTTTGGTTTAAGTGAAATTCCTAAAAGCATTTGGAGAAATGCTGACTGGACCACTCATCAGAAAGCTCTTACCCACAAAGTTGCCAAAATGGCTGTCAAACTTGATGATGCTCACCATGAACTTTCAAATGCTATTGTTGTAAGTGCAAGTTGTCATAAAATTTCTTTTTATAATTTTTGTCTTGTTTTTCCAGTCTGCATATAGAAGCTTGCAAATTTTTATCTATAATTACTTGCAGAAAAATAGAACTGATGTTTCTTGCTTGTGATTTTGTGTCTTGTTATGTCTTCTCAATTCCAGTTGGTTAGATTTGAAGTTTTTGGTACTGTTGCACTGGAAATGTAGTGAAGTTATAACATAGTTATAATCCAAGCAGGACAGTATTTTAAAACTTATCATATGCTGAATATTAGTTGAAAGGAACCATTATTGACAGTTAATGGCATATTAAATTGAATTGCTTCCATGAAGCTATATTGTATTTGTGTCTGATATCTTGTTCCTTCCCTTCTCTTGGTAAAGTGTTGTCTCTTACTAAAAATACTAGTAAATATTAAATTGTATCTGGTTCGTTATGGTAGGTCTCAAAGGGAAGTTTGTGTAAGGGACATTCAAATTTCTAATAGGGTACTCAAAACAATTTTAGGTTTCTTCCATTTCAGGGAAAGTGCTTTTTTTCAGAATTGTTTTGCCAGTTTTGATGTGCTATTAGGAACTATTAGTATTTTCTTAGAGCCAAATTGTCTCTTACTCCATGGAAAACTATGTAATTTTGGGCTTGGTCTGTTTTTATCTTTATGGAACATCCCATGAATCTTGGAGTAACCCTGTTCTCAGTGTGCAAAAAAAAAAAGTTTTATCTCAGAGAGCTTAATGATGATTTAATTTGTATAGGTTGCTCAAGCTACATCCAATCAGATGTCCAAGCGTGATCCTCTAAGACCTTATATGGATGCCATTGATAATACGTTAACTCAAATGGTAATGATCTTGGTTTTGTTTATAAAATTGAATTTTTATTTTTATTTTTTGTAATATTTTAGATATAAACTTCAATTTTCCAGTTTAGGGAAGATCCATCTTTCAAACCACAGGGTGGTAGATTGGGGGAAAATGATATGGATTATGATACTGATGAGAAGTCAATGGCAACCCTGAGGCGTCATCTTCGGGAAGCTTGTGAAGGGTACTACAGGTATAAAAGGTAAGCAAGTAATGCTGCTCCTGCTGATTAATTTTTCTGATAAAGTGACTTGATCTAAGAAGAGTGTCAGCTTTGCTTCGTAGCTTCTGTTAATATAAAGAATCGGTTCTAAAATGTTATTAAATGAGGAAATACACTTGTTCTTGCCTCTTATAGAATGAGCGCATTGAAGAGATCAAGTTATAGAGAGAAATTCTATCCCATTATTGGAATATTTCAGTGCTCATAGTTGGTAAAAGCTATAATGAATTATTAATTGAAGTTCTTTTCATTGATGTTGTCCCAAACTAGGATAACATTCTGGTGACTAGATTTATGACAGTTTGATTATTAATTGTAGGTCTTACTTTTGTCATGTCCCTACAACTAAGGCCTCTTAGAATTTCCCTTTAGCCCTAACCAAACTTCATTTGCAGTGAGTATATGGCTTATGTACTGGAAGCTCTTGAAGTGGAGGATACAATAAAGAATTATGAACGCCACAGCTGGACTGGATGGTTTGCTTCTATTTAATTATTTACGTTTGCCCAACATCAATATCATATATTACAGGTTATTCCAGCTCACCTTAAAGGTTTATGCTATAATTTCAGGAAATATTTTTCAAGCATTAGACCGGCTCGGACTGGCAAGTTGGGGTCCCTCTTTGATACTTTAGGTATTTGTCACTTTTCAGATTACTAAATTGTTTGTTGGTAACTTTGTTTAATAATTTTTTGCTGCATCAGGAATATTATTTACTGTTTTTGACTTGAGATGCTTCTTGTATCACTCAATTTTCCATAGGTCCTACTCGCATTCACATTATACCCATTCTGTATTAACGTTCCACATCCTTCATGTTTTGTTGCTTCTCACGTAAATGCACCTGTAAAGTAATTGTATATTAAATTTTTTATTTTCTCATTATTGTATACGTACTACACATGCTCTTATTGGCATTAAAAGTATAATCTACTTGATTCTGTCTTATAATTACTTGATTACATTTATTGTTGCATTAGTTTAATGCATTATTTCATCATGCAAGGTTGACTCCATGTCTCTTTCCTTTAATGAATATGAAATACTATAATCACACGACATTTGGCCTAGGAAATAAATGGTGGTTCTTTGCAGAATTTTTCTGGCGATGCATTTTAAGAAAGCAAGTTGAGAAAGGGTTGGCTGTTTCACTTGGTATCATGTCTGTTGCAATTCTTTTAGCAGAGGCAACTCTTCTACCTAGTGTTGATCTATCTCTTTTCTCAATTCTTATAAAATCCGTTGGGACACAGGAGGTGCTTGTGCAGGTAGACTTAAAATTTATTAAAATAATGATTTGCTTGGTAGGAGTGAAAATGGGCACTTGAAAAATGGCAATATATTTATACACCATGTCAAGGCATCAGCACAATATTTCTGACTGTTCCAAAAGCGAAAGCCCCTTAGCACCCTGGGATGGAAGTAGGGGACACCTTTCATGCAGGCTACAGCAGCACTGGCTCTATGGAGTCAGAATCAAATCTTTCTGTTGGCTTTCCCAATTAATTCATGAATAAGAATTCAAGGGCTGCATTCCACTTGTTGGATTATTTTGATAAATGCGCCTGTATGTTGCACCTCCTCCTTTGTGGGGGTCTGGACCCCTTACCAGTGAGCAGAAAAGGGAGGAGGAAAGAGGCCCTGGCAAACTGTCATAATTAGTGAACAAGTGTAAGCTTCGCTGCCCGACAGTATGGAGTACTGAAAAATCTGAGGGACAGGCCCTGACCATTGACGATAGAGCAAGAGACTCAAGCAGTGATACTTGGAATAGCTTTGGAAAAACTTTTACATGTGTAGGAGGAATTGGAAGTAAAGCATACGTCCTGCCAAAAGATTACAATTTCTTCTACAAATATAGATACATTGCCATTTTCCACCTTTCCTTTTTCACTCCTACTAAGCATACCCTAAGTGTATTACATGTGGACATTGAGATGCTTTAGTATATACTTAAATATTTAATATCTTCTGTCATCTTGTAGAAAGGACATCTTTAAAAATATGGACATTTTATTTGCAAATCGGTCAACTGCATATGTGCGTTTGTTTTAATATGGGTGGCTGGTTCTTCAAACTTTCATTTCTTGTAATTTAAAGCTCTTAACCCCCTGCCCACCCCGCCCTGGAAAAAAAAAATAAAACTACCTGTGAAATTATGGTGTTGGGTTATTATTGAAATTAGTTCAATCAAATTGCTCTAAATTTCACTGTGTCTTGAATTGGATGAAATGGTGTCATTTTACTATGTTTTAATCAAATCAAGTAGCTCTTTGAACCTCATCTAAATGTTGCCTTCATCTTTGTTAAAGATTATAATAAAAATTTTCATGGGCCTTCATTTAATTCCTTAAGCTATTGGTATGAAGTGATATTTGATATGGTATCAAGGTGTCTATGACCAAATGGTGAGGAGAATAGCAGTCAAAGATGCACGATTCATAACATGAATCATGCGTCTTGATTCAATTCGTATGGCCATCGATACAAATCGATGGCTAAATCGTGCGTGAACCTTAATCATAGTCGAAATCACATTGATTGGTGCGATTATGGCAAGAATTGTTGAATCGTACGATTTTGATATTTCAAATCTGGGCATGGACGTCACACAACCAAGCTCTCTGCTATGGCTGTGCAACATCCATGTTCATCTCTTTTTTGAATTTGCAAATTTTCCATGGCTGCATGATATCATCTTCTCCCTGAAATTTTTTTCAACCTTCTTTTTGTTTAAAAAAAAAAAATACAAGGCGAAAGTGCAATATTTCAATTAATGGCTCACTTTTCAGCTTCCCCCAAAACGCCATGTTACCTTTACTTTAAATTTGAAACAATGAAGAACTTGGGGTTTTCGCAGTGCAGTTCGGTTTGATTTTGAAGGCTCAATCAAACCGAATTGATCATACAAAATTCAACAAAAAGTGGACCTAATCGGTTTGTCTAAAGTTTAGAAAACCGAACCAAATTGACCCAATTAAAAATGGTTCGGTTTTTCGATTTTGTAGACCCATTTCAGCAGTTTTTGTGTGTGCCTATTTCAACAATTTTTTGTCCATTTTAATAGTTTTTTTAGTCCATTTCAATTTTTTTTGCCCATTTCACATTCTTGCCCTCTAGTTTGAAAAAAATTTTAATTCCTGATGTCTTTTACAAATTCTGGATTGAAGGAAATCGGGCTGGGCCTCACATGGGTCAAAGACAATTTAGAACCCAGATGATATGGCGGTCGGTTCAGTCTGGTTTGGTTGAAAAAAATTTTCAACCTACAACTGAACCGAACCACTCGGTTCACCTTAAGAAAAAACTAAACTAAATCGCTCAAGATCGGTTTTTTGATGGTTCAGTTTGGTTCGGTCAGTTTTGTTCGATTTTGTACACCCCTATGAAGAATTGTCTCACTTCCACAAGGCCTTTCATTTTTTAAAACAATATTTATTTTTTTAATTAACAAAAAAAGCCTTCTCTTAATAATTTTAAGTTTATTCAACACAAATATACAATCTTTAAATAATTTTTTTTCACAATTTTAAACCTATTCAATAAACAGACTTTAAATAATTTTTCTCCTAATAATTATATCTTTTTAAGGCGTATGGTTAATTATGTTTAAAATTATTGAGATAAATATATTATTTTAAATATTTTATATTATATTTTTTAAATTATTCTTATATATGTTTGTAAATTTTATGATTCGATACGATTTATAAATAAGCTATCTAATTTACGATTTGAATCGTGATTTGATTACTATGGTTAAGAGTTTGATCATTTCCTTCCCCGTATATTAAAATGGAGTGCTAGTTCCACTCCCCTTAATTATATCCAGGGGACATGTGGCATGAAGCTGTATAATTAAATTATGTTCCACTCCCCTTAAATAAGTTATCTTAACCCCCTGCCCACCGTGCCCTGTAAAAAAAAAACTACTTTTGAAATTTTGTCACTGACATCGTCTGTGGTCTAACAAAATGGTTAATCGTATAATTAAATTATGGTGTTGGGTTATTATTGAAATTAGTTCAATCAAATTACTCAAAATTTCACTGTGTCTTGAATTGGATGAAATGGTTTCATTTTACTATGTTTTAATCAAATCAAGTAGCTCTTTGAACCTCATCTAAATGTTGCCTTCATCTTTGTTAAAGATTATAATAAAGATTTTCATGGGCCTTCATTTAATTCCTTAAGCTATTGGTATGAAGTGATATTTGATATGGTATCAAGGTGCCTATGACCAAATGGTGAGGAGAATAGCAGTTGAAGATGCACGATTCATAACATGAATCGTGCGTCTTGATTCAATTCGTATGGCCACTGATACAAATCGATGGCTAAATCGTGCGTGAACCTAAATCATAGTCAAAATCACATAGATTGGTGCGATTATGGCAAGAATTGCTGAATTGTACGATTCTGATATTTTGAATCTGGGCGTCACACAACCAAGCTCTTTGCTGTGGCTGCGCAGCATCCATCTTGTTCATCTCCTTTTCGAATTTGCAAATTTTCCATGGCTGCATGATGTCATCTCCCTGAAACTTTCTGCAACCTTCTTTTTGTTAAAAAAAAATACAAGGCCAAAGTGTGGTGTTTCAATTAATGGCTCACTTTTCAACTTCCCCCAAAACGCCATGTTTCCTTTACTTGAAATTTGAAATAGTGAAGAACTAAGGTTGTTTGCGATGCGGTTCAGTTCGGTTTTGGAGACTCAACCAAAACAAACCGACCATACAAATTTCAACAAAAAGTGGATCTAATCCGTTTGTCTAAGGTTTAGAAAATTGAACCAAATCAATCCAATTAAAAGCGGTTCGGTTTTTCAATTTTGTAGGCCCATTTCAGTAATTTTTTGTCTATTTCAGCAATTTTTTTTGGCCCATTTCGTTTTTTTTTGGCCTATTTCAGTTTTTTTTGCCCATTTCGCATTCTTGATGTCTTTTATAAATTTTGGGCTGAAAGACATTGGGCTGTGGCTCACATGGGTCAGAAACAATTTAGAACTCAGATGATATGGCGGTCGATTTGATTCAGTTTGGTTGAAATTTTTTTTCAGCTAACAATCGAACCGAACCACTCGGTTTACATTAAGAAAAAATCAAACTAAATTGTCCAAGATTGGTTTTTTGATAGTTCAGTTTGGTTCGATCGGTTTTGTACACCTCTATGAAGAACTGTCTCACTTCCACAAGGCCTTTCATTTTTTAAAACAATATTTATTTTTTAATTAACAAAAAAAGCCTTTTCTCTTAATAATTTTAAGTTTATTCAACACAAATATACAATCTTCAAATTTTTTTTTCACAATTTTAAACCTATTCAATGAACAGCCTTTAAATAATTTTTCTCCTAATAAGTATATCTTTTTAAGGCTTATGGTTAATTATGTTTAAAATTATTGAGATAATTATAATATTTTATTTATTTATTTATGTTTTATATTATATTTTTTAAATTATTCTTCTATATGTTTGTGGATTTTACGATTCGATACGATTTATAAATAAGTTATTCAATTTATAATTTGAATTGCGATTTGATTAGTATGATTAAGAGTTTGATCATTTCCATCCCCATATATTAAAATGGAGTGCTAGTTCCACTCCCCTTAATTACATCCAGGGGACATGTGGCATGAAGCTGTATTTTACTTTTGGTTATATCTTTTTAAGTAGTGCATGTATTGACATATCTTCCATATCTTGCCTAGGTGTTTGCTTTTGTTCCTCTCATGTATATGTGCATCTGCACATACTATTCCCTGTTCAAAATTGGAAGGTTGATGTTTTACTCGTTGACACCCAGACAGACCAGCTCGGTTAACTTGCTTATGATATGCTCGTAAGTTTCTGTTTTCTGCTTCTTGAATCACTAATGCTATGTTGAGAATAACATTTATATTTTATCTTCACTTGTTCCTAGGATGGTTGCTCGGTATGCCCCCCCTGTCTCATATAACTTTCTCAATCTCATCCGCCTTGGTTCTGATAAAACAACTGTATTTGAACAGGTGATTCTTGTCAATATTGGTTAAAGTTATTTGTCTTTCCTTATCCAACAAAATGGCTAGAATTCCATGTATTGCTATCTACGTTATAGATCTCTTGCTTTTTCTTTTTTCTTTCTTTGTTTCACTTTTCTTTTATTATCTTGGGCAGAAAATATTATGTTATTGTAACCCTCTTATGGTTTTGTTGTCTTGTATCCATATATCTTCTATATTTTTTTAAGGATAACGTTTTTCATCAATTATACCAGGTTGTTTGACTGAGCAGGCAACTGCTAACTATCTGAAGTTTTGCATCAGAACGTTTTTTGCCTTCTTTTTCTCTTTTTAATTCTCTGTTTTTAATTTGGTGCATCATGGGACTTATGATTGCAGCGAATGGGGAACATAAACAATGCTGTGCCTTTCTTTGGGGATAGGTTTAATAAAATCTATCCGCTTATAATGGTTATGTACACCCTTTTGGTTGCAAGTAACTTCTTTGATCGAGTATTTGATTTTCTGGGGAGCTGGAAGAGATATATTTTTGAAACTGAAGCTGAAGATATGGATGGATTTGATCCATCAGGATTAATTATCTTACAAAAAGGTATTCAAGCCAAGACTTCCATTGTTCTTAAAACTCTTAATTTATTAGTTGCATCATATTTGATTATTGAATTTTATTATTTTTAGAGCGGTCTTGGCTTGAACATGGTTGCAAATTAGGCGAGCAAGTTGTTCCATTGGCAAGGAATTTCAATAGTATAGATATTGAATCTGTCAATAACCTCGTGGTATGTGGACATACCTTACAGAAAAGTAAAAAAGGAAGCACGATCTTACATTTTTCAGCTGTTTTGTAACCTATTTAGAGTAATACAGTTTTACTCATAATTGTGTTTTGCTCAGGAGAGGAATGATTTTGAAATGAAGACAACGCCCGATGTACTTAATGCGGAAATAAACGGAAATCCATCTAAAATTATGAAGGAAGAGACAAGGAGATATAGTTCGAGCAGGGAAGCCATCAGCTACAAGTATGCTGCTATAAGAGAGAAGAGTGGACAAGCATTTAAATTAAAGCCAGAAGAGAAAAACATAGCCTCTGCTAAGGTTTCATTACTTGATAGAGGCAATACTCATTCTATTTCTGGCTATTCAGATGGAGTGCCATCTTCAGGTTTGGCTTCAACATGGCAAACAATGAAGACAGGCTTTCAGAGTTTCAAGGCCAACATTCGGGCCGAAGGATTTTTACCCATACGACAAATACAAGGAAATAATATCTCTGGTGTTTCCTCATCTGAGTCCCTTGATCAGATATTTCAAAGACTAAAACCGCCTTCTTTGGACCAAGATGATTTACAATGATGAGGATTATGCGATGGAGAACAATATTTCCGGTCGTTCTAGACGATACATCATTTGGACAAGAACATTTGTGAGGGTTCCAGATTTAGGAATGTAATCATCATTATGTACGGTAATGGGAATGTCTGATACATTGATATGTTGTGCGTAGAAAATTTGGGTAGCTGATTCCCCCAATTCAATGCAGCCTGAAGATGTATACGTCATCTGCTATACCGAAACTGCTATATGTTACTAGTCAATCCCATACAAAAGGCAGGTTATGCGTAGGAAAAAAAGTACTTCAATTGTAATAGCAGAAGATAGCTGGTACATGTTTTGCCCTGTCGTGAATTCATGATTTCATTCCACAAGGCTTTTAGCAGAATCTTCTGGGAAGTAGCTTTTTCTCTTATGCCATGTTTCGTTATATGTTCGTGAAAATACACCTAACTATATTTTTTGGAATTTCATGTAGATGTTAAAATAAAAAGAAAAACATTACTTGGCTCTTTAAATTGTGGTTGTCCTTGGGGTCTGGAATATTTTTGTTTATATTTAACTACTGAAGTGAAAGCATGCCAGCATGTGGTCTTATTGTTGGGTTTCTTATAATTTCCCATGTTATATGTACGTTTTTGCTTTTACACAAGGCGACGACTAAAACGAATCTAGTTCTTTAAAGTTGAGGAGTTTTTAGTGAATTGAAATATGTACTAGGCGAATTTATGTAAGTTGAAAGAATGCTTTGGGTAGTTTTAAGAAAATTATTAAATATACATTTACAAAAATATTTCAAGCATAAAAAAAGAATTGGAGTCAAGGAAAATTCATATTTCCATATTTATTGTTTAAACGCCCAATTTAATAAGTTGCAATTAATGAAATTTATCTTCTTTTTATTCCAACAAAAATGAAGAGCTTGTTTGAAAGTTTTAAAGAGAGTGTGGAGTGATTATTAATAAGATAAAGTGAAATGGCAAAAAGGTAGAGTTTTCCCACCATTGTTTTTAAGTTTTAATTAAAACAGGATAGTAACCTATTTTCTGTTGTTTGAAAGTTGTCATTTCATTAATTGGGTAGAGTGAATTTGAAGGGTAAACTTTTCAATATTACCTTTATATATTTTTTCTTTTAATTAAATAAAACTGAAGAGATAAAAGAATAAATAAATAAGAAAATAAATCAATATATCCCAATTTGGAGGGTTTTAAAATTTGGGGTGTGAAGTAGATTAGAATAAATTTTCAATCCGTCCTCACCTACTCTATACCATTACTTATTATTCAAATAATAGTTTGGATATATATTAAATCCAACCCGCACTAATCCCTCCTCAGCCCATCCTCCCCAACCAATGTAAAAATTTCTTGGCTCTTGCATCTAACAAATATAATGTAATCTTCAAGACTGGGTCAAGAATTCTTCCATACACTAGTCCGAAGAGTTTAGTGTTAAAAACTCTAAGCACGTGCCTCCTTTGTGGTCTTGGAACGCACGAAGGCCTGCTTGGTTTCCTTTCTCGTCAGTTTAAAGAGCTTGGTCCAAAATCCGTCCTTCTTCCTTCCCCGACCTCTACGGACATCCCCATCCCTTATCACTCGGCTACTCGAAGAAAAGTGAACGGAGCTGCTCTTCTTCAACCCGTTTTTGAAGGTAACCAACGGATCCATCAAATTCTGATGGCGCAGTGGAGAGACATAATTCGATGAGGACTGAGAAGATAATGGTTGATGAGACGCAGAGAGAGAAGACGAAGAAGGAGAACATCGTAGATTATCAATAGGCTTTTTGGTCGAAACAACATGGAGCCTTGCGAGTCTGTCTGCAAGACAAGAGGAGCAAACACCTTGTACTTGCTTTTCATTTGGTTTTTGATGCTTTTTGCACCCTCTTTCTGACTCTGATCTCTTCATCTCGTAGCTGCTTTGTTTGTTAAAATAGATTCTGTCTCTTTATTATTTATAGATAGGCGGATGCAATTCAATTCAGGTACGTGTTTCCCCCGAAGCTTCCTAGCTAGTTCCTCCCGTTGTTAGTTTTTTTTTTTTTTGGCTTAAAAAATATCTAATTTTATCGCGAGGGATTATTTTAGATTGGCATATATCTAATCTCGTGCGTTGACCAAGTAATAATCAACGTCAGGCATTTGAAGGCGATGTATTTATTTAAAGGATTACTATGCTGTATGCAAAACATATTACGGAGTTTCACGAGACGAATGTAGGGAAAAGCCATTGGCACATTGTTATTAAATTTTATGATAAAACTATAATTTTTTATTTATTTAGTTTAACATTACATATTTACCGTATTATATTTTTATTGACAAACTTTCTTTAAGTTTTTTTTTCTTAAATATTAAAGTATTAAGTATTTAAAAAGAAAAACAGGAAACGCAAAGTAGGGAGAATGGAGGATGAGGAGAGTGGAAGAGTCGCAAAAAGTGGTGTGACCCGCACGGAACGCAAAGTTGCACGTGAAGATGAAATGAAAACGAGTCACCCAATTCAACAGTCAACAACTTTCGTTCCCTATCACTTGTTAGATATGGTTCAAAGAATCGCCCAAACTTCTCATCTTTCCACGAACAGTTTAGGCCCAATGGCACCTTTCCATGGGCCTTGGGAGTACGAACAATGTTTTTGTTAAAAGCAAAAAAAAAATAAAAAAAAATTGGGCGAGGTAGCTCCACCGTCCGTCCTATCAGCCGAGCAAGCAAGTAAACACAACAATTTGGTTTACGAGTTGCATCAAACACAACTTTCGGATGATGTATGAGTTTGTTGCACTGCGCTAGCTACCTAATGTAATGCATCAGCCTGCGAAGCTGAGGCTCCAAGAAATGGAGAACCTCGTGTATTAAAAGCTCCCATTTATTATTTACCCAATTTTGTCTTTTATTAATTGCTGCTTCCCCCAGCCACTCCCTTATCGGATTCAGCAGTAAAACTGTTGTGACGTTGTTGATCCTGAAAACGATATGAAAGGCTAAACTCTATGGCTCGCTCGGCTCCAGCAAACAAGTAGAGAGATAATTACAGGGTATGCTGACGTGGGAATCTTTTGAGCGAGAAGTTACCCGAATATATATATATATATATATATATATATATATATATATATATATATATATATATATATATATATATATATATAATAGAAAAGAGTGGGGGTTAAGTGATGGACGCAGTCCCCACGGCACAGACGAAAGGAGAGGGGGGGAAGATGATTTGAAACTGGAAACTACTGGGAGCATTCAAAAGCTATTTCTTTTGCATTTCACTTTCGCCATCTCCCTTATGCTGTGGGCTCTACTTTCCCACCAACCACGCGCTTCTATACGCGAGAGTGGACGGCATCTTACATGGCTGCTAAAGTGGGCAAGTTAGCCGTGCCTTTCAATGGGCCTTTATTTTTTTGTCCCAATCAATCACACAGAATCCTTGCGTCTCTGTCGACCTAACCACGTCGGCAATGCACTGCAAATACTCAACCTCGGAAGAGAAATAACGGGGAATATCGACAATTTTTGTGACTACTACCTACATTCTCGTTTAGTTTTTCAGTTCCTCCAATTCCTAAATTATAATATTGTAATCAACAAAAACGAGGAGATTTTATGCAGATTTTCTCCCATAGTTTATTGTATATAAAATAGCTACTCTACTCGTAGTCGTTAACATCATCCATCTAGAATCCAAAATAATAAATAAGACGAGCGAGCAATTGATCCGAACAAAGTCATAGACTCATAGTCATAAAAAATAAATAAAATAAAAAACTTGCCGACGTGACGTGTATAGGAGCAATGGTGCACATGATCGGTTTGGGGAAAAAAGATACCAAACATTGAACAGACGACGAGTAATAAATAAATTAAGGAGTACACCGACACAAATGCTTTGCTGTTGGTGAGTTGCATGAAAATGTCACTTTTAAAAACATTACAGGGGCGCCTTGGGGGAATACTCTGTGTGTTGGCGTGTGTGTGTGTGTGTGTGATGACAGACGGAGTAGTGAACTGGAGCCTCTGAATGACAAAAGTTGATCGAGATTATGTCACCTCTCATTTCCATTCCCATAATTTCCTGCTCCCACCACTGTCCTTTTCATACGCCATCGCTCTTCTTCGCACTCGTTGACTTTTTCTTTCCACAAACACACACATTATCATTATATGGCCCGTATAAATGGTATTTTTATTTTTTATGAAATACACTCTTAAAAATATATATATAGGAATAGTATTAAAATGCATAAAACAATTTAATCATTTGTGTAAATCAATCTAATTTTCCATCAGTATTCTTCCTTATAAATAAAAACCAAATCAATATAACGTCGCATGATTTTATTAAGAATATTTTAATGGTGATTAACTCAGATTATATTTAACTCTTTGACCCTCATTGATAACAACAGGATCAACTAAATAAATACTTACCGAATGTTCACATGATTAATGTACTTATCCACAGAATATATCATTTAATACCCCTTTATTAATTCTAGAAAATTCAAATTCAAATTTGATAATTAAATACATAATTAAAAGAATTATTATTAGATATATTAATAATTGACTTAAAAAATTTATTAATACTATATTAAATAATGATATATGACAAAATTGATTGGTTATGTCAATATTTTTAAAATAATTTTATTACATTATGTGATGTTGAAAAAAATTTTAAATTTATTATCGATATATCTAATAATAATCTTAATTAATATTGAGTTAGACTGCTTTTTTGTTTTCTGAGTTGAATTCTTACATTATCAACGAGGGAGAGCTTGAGCTCAGAACAATTGACAATGAAAGGATGTACTCTATATATATATATCAGACCTTTATTTCAGACGAGTAATGAAGGTGACTGACATCATTCGTCAGAGTCTTCATAAACCGATCTTAGTTTAGAAAAAAATGAGAATAATTAACAATAACTCAATATTCAATGGGTGCAATGCTAAGATAATGACTAATCTACAGAAGCATTTAATCACAGATAACTGGGTATTAAAGTGCACATATTCCCCCCCAACCACTCCTCGGGCCCCATCACAAAATAACAAAAAGAAATGCTTTAAATTGTTCTTTTGGTACAGAAAGGATCACCCACCCACCCACCAAGCTAAACAACTATATCCCTTCCCTTGGGAAAACTAGCCTCACGTCAGCAAAGTCATCCGGCAAAACGCCGCTGCAACCATTTGGATTGGAGGCCTTTCTAAAATCAAAGCATTCATCTTCATCCTGTGAGCATAATCAACCATCACTCTTCGATCAGCTTCCCCGGCCCACACAACATGACGAAACCCTTGCTGCCAATCTTGCTCCGATTAATCCCATCGCAATCCCCCACAACTCAGCTCTTGTGATGCTGGAGCCACTTAACTTTCTAGCAAAAAATATATAGTACTGTGAAAGCAAATTGAACCCCGCATGCAGACTAACCTGTTTAAATCATATATATATTGGACGGATTATTTGAGTTTATAAAATTGAGCTACTTTAAAAACGGGTCGAACCATTTAACCTGGGAGTTAAAATGAGTTTGATAAAGTTGAACAAACTAATCTACAAAAATATAAAAAAAAAGGTTAAACAAAACTCATCTGTTTCAACCCAAAAAATTCATTTTATTATATTATTATGAATTTACTTAATTAATACATATATATCAATAAATTGATCCGTCTCAACCTATTCGATCCGTCACAAGCCACGCCCGGCTGTTGCACTCAACAAATGCTAGCAAAAGCGCCATGAGCGAGCTAAACTCTAGAGAGCATCTCCAATAATCCCACAACAAGAAGCAAATCCATTAATCAATGACCCATTCACCTTAAAAGTTTATTTACTTTTTCTTTCCTATTAGTAAAGGGATTTTTTTTAATTCACTTTTAAATTTTGAGCTAGTACTTTTTTAAAAAAATTTGTTTCGTTAATTCATTTGACTATTACAGTAAAATTCATTCAATCTTACAAATAGGGGTTGAAACTTTTCGTGCTTAGCTTGTTTATTTTGTAAAGACTTTGAATAAAAAGGGAATAATAAAATAAAATATTTGTATATATTTCATGTAATAACAAAAATTAAATTTTATCCCGATAATTTTGAAATAAAGAATCTACATCCGTACGATTTTTTTTAATTTGTTGCAATATATATATATAGGATTAACTTTAGAAGAGTCTACGTATAATACATGGATTGTACATAAAAAATATAAATAATACGCCATCATATATAGAATTTGCATTTGTTATGTTTGTTAATAAATAAATAAAAGTGCGGAATGATGGTATCAGTTTGTGATAACAAAGCGAAGCATGCCACCTTGGGCATCGGCAGCTTAATACATACATACCCAAAATAAAAGGGGAAAAGTGATACAAATAATGGCCATTGTTAATTCTGTGTAATTGCATAGGGTTAGCCAAAGTGGGAACGTTAACCCAAAAAGCAATTGAAAGCACCCGAAATGGAGATTCTCCTTCTATGCTACGGTGTTGCCAATATATAAATTAACTGGAGGGGAGGCAATCCTCTACAGTGTGCTTCCCTGCTAGCTATTGAATGATCAACGGCAGTAAGTACAGTCTTAATCAGACGTGGAATAACACAATTGGTGGACCCAGTCTATAAGATTTTTGTGAAAAGCCAAATTGAGGGTAGATGAGCTGTCGTCCATGGGAGGGTTCAAAGAAGGAACTGTACACATTGTCGTTGTCGAGCTTTTGTCGCCTTTGGAATTGGAATTTCAAAGCGAGGGTGACCACTTCGAAAGTGACATGTTGGATGCAGCAGGGGACCCCACAATCACATGGCTCATCCAAGCTAAGTGGGGACCGCAATCGCTTTCTTTCTTTTGTTTGTGGGTACCACAATGAGTCCACAGCTACTCTAGTACTACAAGTGGTAGTGCTCCTCTCTCTATATTAACAATTACAATTACAATTACAGTTGCTGGAGCATGGAATCTCCTCCGTGTTTTCCACATTCTATCATATCATCATCATAGCCTATAAAATCGGCGGACGTTGGGGGTCCCATTCTACCAAGCGGGACCCCCTTTTAGCTCCCACTCAAATAAATTCTTCTTTTTTTTTTGACAGAAAATAAAACATTAAATAGTGCTTATATTTAAATTTTATCTTGTCAATAAGTATAATTTATTTATGACTAAACACACTTTTTCCCCTCCGAAAAGCCACTTTTCATTGCTTAAATTCTTAAAATAACTCTTTTACAATTTACCCAAAAAAAAACTCTTTTTACGCGAGTCATTTTTCGGATAATATAAACTTGTCTCATTATATTATAATTATCCCATTAAATCCTTAATAATACCATTAATGAAAAAAGTTGACACAACATGTTAAATTAATTGTTTGTATGACATATTTTATAGTCTGTTCTCTCTCATTTTTTTTGTCTTGTATGACTACAAAGCTACAAGTAAAGCATGCAATGAAGTGTATTTTATCGAAAATTTGACGGGTAGATCAAAATATAATAAATTTATATTATTTGAAGAATGACTCATGTAAAATAATATTTTCAAAATTTAAAATTACAGGGTGGTTTTTTTATAAAAAAAAAAATTAATTTTATAAGCAGCAGATACGTTTTGAGAGATGGATAGGAGCGATCACCGTACACGTGTAGAGTCAAAAGAAAAGCGTACTCGTACGCACGATCACAAAGGTGGTAGCAGCAAGAATACGAGAGAGCGAGCGAGAGACAGGGGTGGGATCATGAGGGATGGGCATTGCATCAGCCGTACGTACACCCACAAATAAATAGCTGTTTTGTTTTGTTTTTTTAATTTAGAAAACAAAAACGAAAGGCCGTTTGGATTTGCTTTTCCAGAAAGCAAGTGCAGGGCTCCATAGGCAACAGTTTCAGCCTATTCCTCGTTAAAAAAATTGAAATTAGTGGAGTAATTTTTTTTTTTAAAAAAAAAACTTTTAAAAGAAACGTAAAAAGGGTGATAGTGTAAGAAGAACAAAAAGCTGGGGTTAGAAAACAAACAGACACGTATACAAGGGGAGGCAATGATGTGGCACATCTTTTAAGGGGTTCTCGTCTGTCTTTAAGTCTTTTTCTTTTGAAGCATCGGATTTGGTTAAAGCAAAGGTCACCACCCTGTGTAACACTGCCTACTTACTCTCCTATAACAACAAATTAACGTTACTTTTCAATGCCCTAATTCCAACCCCGAATTTTATGCATTCTTCAACCTTCACCATTCCAAGTTCTACGATTAAAAATTGTTTCTCTTTACACACTCTGAAATTCAAGTAAAACTAAAAGCACAATCCAAATAATAATAATTGATTAAAAATAGAGCGCTTTTCGTTTGTTAATGATAATTAAAGATGAAACTATATATATTGGTATACAACAAGGAATGAATTATTAATCTGAAAAATAAAATGAAAAACCAAACGCGGATTAATTCACATTACCTAGAATAATACTTGAACCATGAAAACTTTCCAAATTTAATGGTGTATATATATGGCCAAGCTATCATTCGCGGTCTTCTTCTATCATAAATGATTTATGATTCAAAAAAAATAAAATAAAATAATCACACCAAAGAAGCAAAGATTTGGGATTCGTCTGGAAATACTGAAATAGAAGAAAGAAACAAGTTTTAGAAAGTACCATAACACACAAACATACCGTGCTTCGAATGCAGCAAGTCTTCTTCGCGTTTGAACCCATCAATGCGCTAGCCTTCGGGCATGTGAGACACGACTGTGGACCTACAAGAGTAAATGGCCTCAAGTACTGATTTGTCTTCTTTGTTACTTTCCTTTTGAAAGACTAAAGACGAAACAGAAACAAGTTAACAACATGTACTTAGAAATCGGAATTTGGTACTCTCATTGCAAGGATATGCATCGACAAAATCCTTTTGACATTTTTCAATTACGTGAAATTAGTGTGAAAATTTCAACTTTCAATTATATTAATCAATTCATAACCATGTAGAAAGAAGAATATGATTGAAGTTTTCAAATTTGAAAAGTTAACCATGATTTTTTTTTTATACAAATACTTTTATAATTTTTAAATATAAAAATTTCTTTCAAATATTAAGGATTGTCTCTTCACAAATATTTTATTATGAGTTTATCAAAATGATTATTATTTTTTGACAATTGCAGTCACAAGATTAATCCTAGAGATTTGAAGAATTTAAAAAAAAAAAATAGAATAAAGATAAATAAAGGTGCATGGAAACCTGCGGTAATTATTCTGATCCAATAGAAAAGCAATTTTTCTACCCCACGAATTATAAATATTTTTACAGCATAGATTTCATTACGACCTAATCATTATTCATATTCCCGCACGGCCTAGGGAGTCATAATTAAACCCAATCGTCAGCTTTTCACACCCAACTCCACTCCATGCCACTGAGAACCCCATCTTCTTCAATCTTCATCTCTTTTTTTTTTCCCTCTCCATTTCAACTTTTTACAATTTTTTCCACTTCGCTCTCCTCTTCGCCAGCTATGGCTCGGAACCCCAAAAGCTAATCTAATTCATAATTCATTCCATCTTCTACGACATTCTTGAGCTCTCTTCCATTCTCTATCATCTCCCTTACTTTCTAGGTTCTGTCCCTTATTTCAATTCTCCAATGCTCAAATAAACTTTCTGATGTCTTCTCCCTTCCAGGTTTTTCCTTTTTAACTCCAGTGGTCCGAACAGTACCACTGGAGGGTGGGTGCTTGCTCTTCCGAAAAGAAATTGCAGGCTTCTTCTGCGCTGAAGAAATTGTGCTCTTCCATCTTCACATATTGAGTCTGGTACGTTCTTTGGAACTGGAAGCAATTCAAGGACGAGGGCGACGAGGATGAAGAGCAATTGAATTGGAGAGGAGACGACCTTGGTGACACCAAAAGCTGGTGACTTTGAAGAGCCCCGCATGAGGAAATGGCCGCGTTGGGGCTGTTATCTTCGTTCAGGATTGCGCTAGAGTCGCTATCGGAAGCGCCGTCTTTGAAGTCTGCTGCAAAGAGTGAGGCAGCTCCCACCCCATTGCTGCTATTGAAGCAGTCATAGTTCAAGTCCTTGCACTCTGATCCCGGATCAATTGAGGTTTCAGGAGGCGGATTACTCTGTTCGATCATCTTGTTATCGGAATCAGGCAGGGTTATCTCCTCCTTCACTGAAAGATCGCTCTCAGTGGGTTCTTCTTGCAATCTTGATTTCAATTCCTTGATCTGCAGCACAAGCCAAATATAAAATACAAAAAGTAATCGTATTATAATTGAGTGGTTCTTCTCCTCCTACCTGTTTGAGTAATGCTTCGTTGTCCTGATGGAGGGTGTCGTAGTTGAGTTTGAGGGCTTCATAATTGGCTTTCAGAACGCCGTAGTCTCTCTCCAATTGCTTGGTTTTCCATCTAGCTCGGCGGTTTTGGAACCAAACCGCCACTTGTCTAGGCTGCAACCCAAGTTCTTGTGCAAGCTTCACCTTCCTCTCGGGTTCAAGCTTATTTTCTACCTCGAAGTTCTTCTCTAAAGCCTTGACTTGATCCACACTTAGCCGCCGTTTCTTCTCGGCCAGGTGGCCTGATTCTTCAACACAACCCTCCTCATCTAGTCCATCCAACATGGACTGGAATTCCCTACCATACACATGGTTGTTCCTCGGACTGTGTTCGTCTAAAATCAATGCAAGATATAGACAAAATAATTAGTAAAACAGTGATTGTCTCTCGGAATACCCAGAAAGGAAAATCGTAATTGAACACGACAAATTCTAATTCAGGAAAACTGGACGGAATCAAACATGATGAAATCGAATTATAAAAGCTTTGAAAACTTTGGATCGCGAAAAAGTTAAGACAAGAAAACACACATGGAGTCTGTCTAAATTTTATAACAAGGCAAGAAAGAAGTATAGTTAAACCTGTAGATGGACAGATGGTCATCAAAGCACCCAAAGAATCGGAGCTGCCAGGTCTCTTCATGAATGGTTGGAAAAAGAACTCTGCACAGATCTTACTAGATCGGGGTGTTTTGATAGTATTAATGTCGGTTAATGTATTAAATTTGATCTTTTAAGATCTCAAGGGAAAGCTGAAGACAAGGTTTTTTCACTTAAAAGGAGCCATTGAAAAGGAATCCTCGTGTCTTACACAGAACCAATCTCTACAGTACTGAAGACAGGCACACAACCGCTTATCTCCATTGACTCCATGTTGTTCCTTCTTTTTCAGTACTTGCTCTCCCTCTTCACCCATCAAAAGAAATAAGGAAGCAAAAACAAAAAAAAGTTTCAAGTTTGAACACACAGATCAAACCCAGAAATGCAAGCAAATTTATGTCCCTCGATTCTACGAGGCCAGAGTGCACGAGAGAATTAGAAACCAACAAGTTTATCACTCTACATCATTAAACACTCAAATCTTGGAACCTAAAATGGTTTTATGACAGTTCATCTAGAGGGGAGACGAAGAGGGACGGGGTTTAGAAAGGGAAGGAGAAGGGAGTGCGAGGGTGAGCCAGAACTCAAAACCAGTTCCGAACCCACATGTGCTCTCGATTTCTTTCTCTTTAAATAAACCAACTGGGGTCCAATATAGGGTTAGAATCTGACTGGGGTTAGGTGCACTGCGGTTTGGCAACGAAATGAACCCAAATTCAATCCAAATGCAACGTTTCCGTGTACCGGTTCCAGCCCGTGCGCTTCCGGTTTTTCGACCGTTTCGTGAAAGAAAGATATTTCCGAAATATGGCTCGGCTTTTTACGGCTCGGGTGCCTTTTAAGCTCACCCAAAATTTGGCTCTCGCTAGCTTATCACGGCCTTCGTTAGAAATTGGCCAGTGCGATCATTCGACAATTACTAATTTGTTGCTTTTCCTTTTAAAGTAATAATTTGAATTAACGTAATCTTATTTCCTTCCATCTACACCAAATTTTTAATAATTTTATAAAAATATACTTATCAAATATATATATATATATATATAGATACACATTTACATACAAGATAGAATCACAGTAATTTTAATTGGAACCTTATAGTCTGAACATATGAATATGACTCTCAGGTAAATAATATAATTTTATTTATTTATTGATTATTAAGAGCATAATAGTTTCTTAAATTTTTTTTTTTAAGACCCAGTGTTGCTGCCTTGGGTGCATATTAAATTTTCTATTTTTAGTTCATAAATTTACTCACATTATAATTTTGCGAAGAAAAAGAAGGGAACTATTCGAGAAATCGATCGATGGTTTCACTTCGGAATGAGAAGTGGACCACAAAGACAACGACGGGAATACATAATAGGTGGATCAAGCTCAAAGAAGGGCAAGAACATTCAAAAAGAAGCATTTAATTTGTGTACATAAATATACTATATTAAATAAAATAAAATAAAAAAGTAATTAAACCATATACGAAGAAGCAGTTTCTCTGGACATTTTCAACAATTTACTTACAATACATGTTCGTTCATGTGCTTCAGATCAGATTTGACAGGCCACTTATAGAATGCCTTGGGCTTGGGTGTGGGATGCTTATTGTCACGACCTTACTCTTTTCCCCCGAGTTTGAGCCGTGCGGCACTTAGTTAGGACACTCCCCTGGTTGCTAACTAAGTCAGCCTTTCCCAAACACACCTCTCAGAGAAGGATTAAGAGATGAGACTAGCAAGTGAGCAAGAGAATGAACAAGAGAACTTGGAGAATGCTTGAAGCTCTAATACTCAAATGCTTTGTGATTCTCGGATTCTTGGATTTTTGGATTGCCTTACAAATGAGGGGGTGAGGGGTTTATATAGGCCTCCTCCCCTTAGATGAACGGTTAGGATCTATTTGATCCAACGGTTCATAATACCTCTCTAGAATATTCTAGTCTACTAGTATTTACAAGAGTTCTCTACACATTTCTAGAGAATTCTAGGACATAGTGCTTCTACCATCTTCTAGAACATTCCACCACCTTCTATAGTGTTCCACTACCTTCTAGAATATTCTACTAGATTCTAGAGTATTCTACTCTATTTTAGAGTCTTCTAGAATCTTCTAGAATGTACAAGAATTGTCTAGAAAGTTCTAGATCATTCCGGAACCTTCTAGAAACTTGCACAGAAAAGTTGCTGACTAGGCGCCACATCGTGTCCATGTCATGCCTGCGTGGCGCTTATGTGTCGGAATGTGACATTCTCCCCCACCTATACTGGAGACGTCCTCGTCCCAGTGTCATGAAAGTTTTGGATCATGTCCTTGAACTGCCATAACGTTTGTTCCAGCTCCCATGTTGCTTCCTGTTCAGGACTTCCCTTCCAATGCACCAAGTACTCACGACTTGGTGGTACTCCTCTTTTACGTATGACGCGATCAGCTAATATAGCCTCCACCTCCTTGTCATGAGATTGTACTACAGCCGTGGGGGCTCGATGAGATTCTCCCCTGTCTGGATCATCTTCATCAGCGTGATATGGTTTCAGCATGCTCACGTGGAAAACTGGATGTATCTTCAACTTGGGTGGCAGCTCCAACCTATATGACACCTTCCCAACCTTTTTGAGGACGGGGAAAGGTCCTTCATACTTCCGCAGCAACCCCTTATGCAAGGGACGAAAGACTTTGAATTGTTGAGGCAAAAGTCGAACCATCACTAAATCTCCTTCTTTGAACTCTACGTGGCGACGACCCTTGTCTGCCCACTTTTTCATCTTCTTGGCCGCCTTGTCCAACTGAGTTCTGGCTATGTCAGCTTGCTCTTTCCATTCTTTTGCAACCTTGAAAGCCAAGGGGCTGACACCTGTGTATGTGGTTTCCAGCGTGAGTGGAGTGAGTGGTTGTTGTCCTGTGACCACTTCGAACGAACTTTTCCCTGTGGACTCACTCCTTTGAAGATTGTAAGAGAACTGAGCCACATCCATCAACTTGGCCCAATCTTTCTGGTTGGCACTCACATCGCCAAACTCCTTAAGAACTTTGCCTATTTCTTTAGGCACTTCTACTTGATCCTCTCTTGGGCCTTCATCTTTAAGAGCCGCAAGATAGGTGATTTCTCCTCTCTTCGCACCCTTCTCCACTTGCATAGCGGATAAGAGGTGTTTATCTCCTTGAGGCTTGGTAGTAGTAGGCACCATGCAAGGTGCTTTATCCTCAAATATAGCCAGAGAGCGAAGGAAGGGAATAGGAATAGCTTTGATAGTATTAAAGAATCCCATACCTAGCACCACGGGAAAATCGTCCATAGGTACTACGAAAAGATCTGTTATTCCTTCCCACGTTCCAACCTGCAACTTCACTCCCCGCGCTACTCCTTCAAGAGGCTTGGCAGCAGCATTCACCACTTTTAACCAACCATTCTCCTTGGTCACCTTTAGACCAAGTCTTTTGGCTTCCTCCACGGATATGAAATTGTGCGTAGCACCTGTGTCCACCATTGCTTTCGTTGCCTTCCCAGCTAAAGAGATCTCAATATACATAAGACTGTGTTTAGAGGGACTCTGAGGTGTTGGGGCTTTGAGGGAATTTAGTAACTGTAAAGTTCCCATCTGGCTCAGCGAGTCAGTCTTCTCCCTTTCCTCTATCATTGCGCTAAGAGCATTCCTCTTGGGGCAATCTCTCATCCAGTGTTCTCCCCCGCACAAGAAACAATTACTCTTAGGCTTGAAGTTGTCACGCCGGTCCCCTTTCTTTATTTGTTTACCTCCATTACTGGCAGAAGGCTTGTCTCCACCTCTAGTCCATTGCCTTGACTCTTTGTCTCCCACACCTTTCCCCTTGAACCCCTTTTGTTTTGACTTATCAGAGTCCTTGGGTTTGGTGAATTCGACAAGAGTCTCGGCAGCAGCAATTGCAGAAGTGAGGTCTTGTACACCCCGACGTCGCAGCTCCTGTTGGGCCCAAGGTTGTAGCCCATCCATGAAGTTGAACAGTAACTCTGATGGTGCCATGTCCGGAAGTCTAAGTCGTAGTGACGAAAACTCACGAACATAGTCGCGAATGGAGCCACTATGCTTAAGGTGCTTAAGACTCCTCCTTGCTAGGAAGCTTTCTCCCTCAGGATAGAAATGTCGTTTAAGTTGGCCTTTAAACTCTTCCCATGTGTTGATGGCCAACCCACTTTGCTCCCTATCACTTTGACACATGCGCCACCAAAGTAAAGCATCATCAATGAGATAGAGAGAAGCAGTTCGTACCTTTGATGCATCATCAAGGTGAGTAGCTTCGAAGTACTGCTCCATTCCCCATAGGAAATTATCTATCTCCTTGGCATCCCGGTTGCCCTTGTAAGTCTTAGGCTTGGGGACTTCCACCCTTGTTGGCCTTGCCTCCACCATGCCGCTGGATATGGCTTCACGGCAAAGGACCCAATCTTTTCTCATTTCCTCCATTTGTCCACGAAGATCCTCAATGATCTCCGTCATCCGCTCGCGAATGGCTTGTTCATGGCGCAGGCGGTTTGCTAAGTCCTCAATCACCAACTTAGCCTCATGGAGCTCGCCCCCGCGTTGCTCCATCTCTTGTTCGAGAACATCAAGGCATTCCTTGGTGTCTCCTACAACAAGCTCCACCTTGGAGAGACGAGTATCCCACGCCGACCAAACATCCTGCGACTTCTCCTTACCTCTCTTGGAGCGGTTGTGATCCCTTCCCCTTGAAGGGTCTTGACCTTGAACCACAGGCGCGCTAGTATTCTCCACGTCCGACATGATGCTACTTGTCACGAGCTAGCCACGAACCGAGGCTCTGATACCAACTGTCACGACCTTACTCTTTTCCCCCGAGTTTGAGCCGTGCGGCACTTAGTTAGGACACTCCCCTGGTTGCTAACTAAGTCAGCCTTTCCCAAACACACCTCTCAGAGAAGGATTAAGAGATGAGACTAGCAAGTGAGCAAGAGAATGAACAAGAGAACTTGGAGAATGCTTGAAGCTCTAATACTCAAATGCTTTGTGATTCTCGGATTCTTGGATTTTTGGATTGCCTTACAAATGAGGGGGTGAGGGGTTTATATAGGCCTCCTCCCCTTAGATGAACGGTTAGGATCTATTTGATCCAACGGTTCATAATACCTCTCTAGAATATTCTAGTCTACTAGTATTTACAAGAGTTCTCTACACATTTCTAGAGAATTCTAGGACATAGTGCTTCTACCATCTTCTAGAACATTCCACCACCTTCTATAGTGTTCCACTACCTTCTAGAATATTCTACTAGATTCTAGAGTATTCTACTCTATTTTAGAGTCTTCTAGAATCTTCTAGAATGTACAAGAATTGTCTAGAAAGTTCTAGATCATTCCGGAACCTTCTAGAAACTTGCACAGAAAAGTTGCTGACTAGGCGCCACATCGTGTCCATGTCATGCCTGCGTGGCGCTTATGTGTCGGAATGTGACATTATGCTATGCTGCCTATTGTACATTATCTGCTCAATCTCTATTCTTCTCTTTCCGGTTCCTCGTTTTATTAAAGAGTAAATCATTTCTTACTAGAATATTATACTTATATTTTTTAAAAATTTTAAATTATATATATAAAAAATTATTTATAAAATTGTTAATAAAATGCATATTTTATGATTTTTTTTAAATTCATAAAATAGTGTAATTTAATGTAATATAAATTATTAAAATTTAAAATTAATATTTATAAAAATTTAAGATAAATAATTATTATATTGTTTTAAATTTTGAAAGAGTGTTTGTAAATTTTAAAAAATATTTATATTTTAATTGATAATTATAAAAAGTGTGAATTTAATTTAATTTTTTTTTAAAATCCTCTTCAACAGTCTCTCAATGTATTTTTCATCGAGTCAGTAGATTAATTGAAGAATGAAATGAACAAGTTTTGTACGATGGGGTTAATTACCTTAAGAATGATGAAACTTTTAGGTCTTGATGTTTACACTGTGATTATTTATGAGTACGACATATCTCCGCCGAATAGCCAGAGCTTCTTTTAGGAGATTCCATGGCTGACGTATTGTTTGAGCGTGCCAAATCATTGCTTCTTATTATTTTCTAAGAAAAATATCTAAAAAATAATATTGTACTTCTTCTCCTCGTATCAAAATGTTATTATTATACTTACCGAGTTTTGATTTATATAATTTGAATGCATTCCACTCAAAAGATTCCGTTAAATATACCAACTAAATTCTCATTGGTTGATCGTGTTCGACTCGCCCAAGCAATGGTTAAAAAATTAACCAATCATTGAATTAAAAAAAATGAATAACTTCAATTCGGTTTGATTAATAATATTGCTTTCCATAATTTATTAAATAAACATAATATTCAGTCACTTTGACTGACTGCGGTGCTTACCACACAACAGATACCACGCTACACCAGCATTGCAGGGTAGAAAATATAATTTTAATGTAACAAAGCCGTCCAACAATTGAATATAATTTTTTTAAAACTCGTATTATATAAAACTGGTAAATTTGTGACTTGAATAAAAAAGTATATTTGAATTCAATAATTAAAATTTAAGTTTATAAAATACTTTATTCAATATGCCCACTAAACATAAAATAGCAAGTCCTCTACTATAAAAGGGGTATAAAATACATATTATTATCTAATACTTTAGTTTATATAAGCTTCCAGCTTCCTTTAGTCCTACGGTGTTGGATATTGTTGAAATAAACTCTCATTGTATTCAACGTTCTCAATAAATATTCATATAAATTGATTATTTAAAATAAGTTTATGTGATATATATGTAATAAATAAATATGCCATTTAACTAAGAAGAAGGTGCACAAATATGTAACAAGCATATATATTTTGCCTGCTCCTTTCCTTCAGCGAAACATTTCGAGAAGTAAATACAAAAATTTATCTGCAGCTAGCCATGCTTAATCCTCTCTCTCTCTCTCTCTTTCTCTCTCTCTCTATATATATATATATATATTTTGTTTTTAGACAGCAAGCATCAATTTAATTCGCATCCCCCTCACAAAGTGAGAAATACATGTAGGATCGACAGTGTCAGAAAGGACGAAAAAGAAAAAGGTCTGATAACTAAAGGGGGTTTAATTTGCTTTCCCTGTATTGGACTAGGCATAAAAGCTGAGTTTGGCTGAAACAAAAACTAAATTGCCAGTCACTTTTTGATTTTGCTCAAGTTGCTTGCTTTTGCATGGCAAAAGGAAACTCACTAATTAAATGGCCATAGGCCATACACATCGCAGCAACCTCTGCATCCACGCACGAGCTATTGAATTTCGTCGTGACTAGCATTCCTGCGCGGTCACTCTAGTACTGAACTGCTCCATTACAATGTCCCCTGTTAAAAGCATGAAATGTGGGGAAGACAGTTTCAGCAAAATCCCCTCTGCAATGCAAAACCCCAGATAAACAAAGAAATGCGTTTGTTTCTTACTTTGTATTGTGAAATGGGACCCCGATATATAGTGTCAGATGAAAACAACACGTGTAAGGTGGGCCATGCAGAGTTTTTGTGACTTGTGAACTGTGAGGATGCAGTTTGCAGACACATATTGATTGAAAATTCGGGAAGGTCGATCCAAAGTTGCACTTGCAGGCTGCCAGAGCAATTAAACTCCTCCATTTGATTATCACTCATTACAAATTTAAATGTATTAATGATTTATTAAGTTGCTAGTTAGCAAAAGTGTTTTTATTTTTTTGGGTGTAATTACGGTGCAGTTGTAATTTAACTTGTCATAAAAAGCCATTGGTGTGGGACAAAGAATAGAGTGTGTGGTGGATAGAACTCGAAGGATATAGGGCATTCTAGACTGGATATAGACAAGTGTTGAACAAGCCTGCATGGCCACTGGGTATGGCCTACGGGGACATATTTATTGTTGTCGCTGACTTGTACAAAAGCATCTGCATATTACACTCTTGTTTTTTCCTCACACTAATGATTTTTCGAATGGATATTCGACGAATCCCCAACTTGTAAAGCAAGTTAGCTTCTTGATTTGGATATTAATCATTCCTCCAAAATATTAAGACACAGCGAGGCAGGTTAAATTCAACAGGTTAATAATTACAAGTGCCTAAATCAACAGTTTGTCCAGTGTCATCGGAGATCAGATTTGAGGGAATATGCAGAAACAGGTCTGAATGATTTGGCGGAAAAAAACAAACCAATGTGAAAAACAGTGTCTACTTTTATAGATTTTCTAAAGAACCAACCAAAATCATAATAATAATAAATCAAAAAGTGAGGTTGTTTAATTTTCAACGCTGCAAAGACGGTATTCACACCTGGCAGATGTGTCATGTCTAGTGAAATCTAAGGCCGCACGAGTTAAAAGTAGGACCCGCAATCGCCGTAAAACTCGATGGCTGCCCTCGGAAGATAAACCAACCGCACGAGTAGTTCAAACGGGAGAGACAATGGATTTAACCAATTAACATATAATCTGAATTCCATGGGCGTGAATTTGTATTCGTTGTTTCATTTGCTAATCCGAACACCGATAGAAAAAGGGAAGACAGCTTTTGGCATGAAGGGGAAGCAAGGCTAACAAAAGAGAGAAACCAAAACCACGAATGATGAATCAGACAATGGATCACATGGTTTTCACTAAAGTGTTTTGATGCCAAAGAAAGTAGGAAAGAGAGAGGCCTTTTTATTTGGGGTAGCTGTTATGGCCTACTGTGCATATATAGAATCCAACACGGGTGGGTACAAAACAAACGAGAAAGAAAAATATTGGATTAGAAGAGTGGGTTTTGTCTGACAGCGCATACCCCCCTAGTGGTAGGCAACTTTCTTTTTTTCTTCTCTTTTTCTCACTTCTCAAAGTTATGGCCAAACAGAATCTTCATCACCGCTTCCTTTTCCTCCTTTATTAACTCCACTACTTATTGTTTTCTTTCTTCTGTCACACTAAAGCTCAGAATGTTTATCTAACTTGCTTACCAGCATAAGCAACTAATTTCATCGCCCACAACGGTTCGCTTAATTAACTGCTTGCTCCGTTACTTGTTCTTCGACCAAACACCTACTCATTTCAGAAATATTATTTATTTATTTTCTGAAAAGAAAGATGATATTACTAAAAAAAAAATGATCTCGGATTCTTTCTATCTCCTTGGTTCAAATCCTAAGTTACAATACTTCATATATTGTTCAACCCGAGCATAGTTACGCGCAGGTAATTGTATCAGATTTTAATTTAAAAAAAGGAAAAAAAAAAAGGTTTTAGTGAGAGCAGCTTGAATTTGAAGGGAATCGTCAAAAAGCCCGAATTTGGAGGCCCAAGTTTCAGTTTTGTTTTTTGGGGATTGGGCCGGACAGGTTAACTGGCCCATAGGACCAAGTTGTGAAGAGAAGTGTGAGGATTTCTCTGATTGGACTTTGAGGTGTGAGTTTAGCAGCACGAGTTGGTAGTTTCATAGCACGGGCAATTGCTGTAATCAAGCAGAAAAGGGAAGTTGAAGCTTTAAATTAATAACATTAACACAGGGAATTGCAGCCATAAGTGAGCATAGTCCGAGTCATTTGATTAGTTTGAATTAAAACGATCGTGATGCATCTTGGAATTTCTAGTTTCCATTTGGTACTGTTTTGGGAAGAGATGGAGGTAGCTACTTCAATTCACGGCAGTAAATACTGAAAGAGAAATATCGTTGTACTACAGCCGAGATGCCCCCTATCTACTTTGCCGTACCAATAACGAAGAACGAGAAACTCGTGGAGCATGTGCCTTCGCTCATAATTAATATAATGCAACTTAAGAATTAAGAAAGCTAATAAAAATTGAAAGCTTCGTTTCATGCCTTGGGAACCAAACAAGGCAGATAGATACGCCAATTCCCTACTTTTTTTTTTATATGTGTCCTCCTTCCTAGTTGACACGTTGTTGTTCAAAATGACTACCATAGGCTTGATCTCATCTGATGATTTGCAAATTCAATTGTCAGTTCTTGTCTCGCTGCTGGCTTTTTAACAATTTAAATTTTAAAATATATTTCAACCTAAGAGAAATCAAACCTGAATCGCAAATATTACAATAATATTTTAGTATGTCCTACACATTCTAGCAACTATGCACTTCTTTAATTTTTATCTCATAATTATCTTTTTTATGTATTTCCATGACTAATTATAATTCCAATGAATTAAATTGAAATTCGCTTTAATTGGGATTTCTTTTTTAAATGCCTTGATAATAAATTTAATAAAGATTGAATTAGATATTGTTCTTGATGAATAATTTTAATTTGTTACTTATTTATCTATATATCCCTATGAATATATTTATTATTTTATTGACTTTAAGATGAGAAGATCGGTGATTTAAATCCATTAAACATATGATAAGAACTTAAAGGGAGTATAAAATAATATTTAACTAAAAGGGAAAGCAGAAGATCCATCAAAAAAGAAAAAGGAGTCATTGGCCGAACTCCATGGCCACTGAGCCCAATCTCCAATCCACAAGCTTCTAGGTTGAAGCCTGACTTGGGCACTGTAGGCCGTAGCCCCAGACGATTTTAATTAATAGTTAAAACTAAAAAAGAAAAAGAAAATTAAAAAAAGCTAAACTAAAAGCAATAAAAGCTTTCAACTTTGAAGCATCGTCTCCTTCATTGACACCACCTCTCTCTGTTTCTCCCAGCCTATTCTCCCTCTTTCACAGTCTCACACGCACTCGACTCCACTAATTCCTAGGGTTTCTTCGTTCATCCATGCCATGAAGAAATCCCATCACCCAATTCCCCTCCCTTTCCGGCGAAACCCGGACTGCCACCGTACAGCTTTCTCTCCCTGCGATTTCCGCCCCCCATACAATTCATATTATCACCGTAAACAAGAATTACACCCTAAACAACGCCTTGATCGCCCACCGGGGCACGTTTTCCCCACACGGCCGCCTAATTTTGTTGTCCAGCTACGTTCGGGCCGCCGCAGTGTCCCCAGGGCAGATGTCGAGTCCTTGATCGCAGAATGCAAGTCCAAGCCCGAGACCTTCAGTGTTTGCCGCAGTAATCATATTGCTGCTTCCCTAAATTTCGATCAGTGGGTCGACGCTCTCGAAGCCTTTGTTTACTTCTGGGAATTTCGCCTCAATGAAGTTCACGACTTTATGCCGGAGATCATTTCGCACGTTCTCGTACCTTCCGACATGGACGAGCTACGTGGCCGCCTTCGTGCCCTTTTCGCCAGTCATGTGAAGGGCTTAATGGAAGGCAAGGAAGTGAAGAGATGGCGTGAGGAAAGTGAGCGTGCCTCGAAGGAAATTTCGCATGTCACGAATTTGCTTAAGAAGCCGAAGCAACTAGGCCAGTATTGCGAGCTCAGAGAAAAGAAGAAAGGGCTTGAGGCAGAGAAAAAATTGATTGAAGGGAGAATAACGGAGTTTCAGTCCGCAATGGAGTGTATATTGCGCTACCTTGAGGACAATAAGCTGGAGGAGGCTGGTTGCTCTGTTTTCCGAAAGTTTAACTTTGATGAAGCCTTGGATTGGAAGCGTGTACATAGCCTGATAATCCGGGAGCGTCGCAGACTAGAGGAGGGATTGCCCATTTATGCTTACCGGACTGAGATTCTTCAGAAAATTCATTCTCAACAGGTATCTTATAAATAAATTCGAAAATATAGTTTTCACTTTTATTTTGGATTTTGGTTACTGGCTTCTCTATTCTAGCTCGTTTGAATATGCTTTTTATCTGGGAATGCTTGATGTTGATATCTTTATTACGAGTGTCTCTTTCATGCTATGTACTGTAACTTACAAATTTGGGCTTCTAAAACTAAATAAGCAAAAAGTTTAAGGGCTCTTTGCATGCCACCATATGGTTGCTCGTTGAGCGTGTGTCCAATAGACACGGAACTTCCATAAAAAGTGGAGACTCTTCCCTCTTATTAACCTGGTTTTTAGGAGTGCATTTTCCTCCTACACAACTGGGCATGCATTTTTTTGGGGTGACAGATTGGGCAAACGTTTAATCGATGGAGAAGGAATGTAATAGGCCTATCTTACAAAAGGAAAAAAAAAAAAAAGTAAGCGAATTGTATAAGAAGCATTGAATTGTGAGGGTGCCTAGGGCAATGGAGAAATAATTTATTATTTCCTGCGTAACGAAAACAAGTAAATGTTTTAATGGCGAGCTAAAGGGTTAAGTGATTCACAAGTTTTATTTGCAGATTAATGTGAGAGATTGTGATAAATTTTGGTCCGATGCAAAGAGATACTGTAGTGTTAGGAGCATTATCTGATTGTATTGCACATTTTCACAAACTTTGTTTTCTTTTATTGCCGCTTAGTTTTTTTAACTCTGTATGATTATTATTTGGCTTCTTTTTTGGTTCAGGTATTTTAGTATTTACAGTTTGTGCACAAATTTTCAATTTTTATCGCCAGTGGATATTGTGTCTAAGTTATGTTGCTATATAGATATCTTTTTGGTTTTTCTTCTAACTAGTGTTTATACAGATAATGGTATTAATTGGAGAGACTGGTTCAGGGAAGAGTACGCAGTTGGTACAGTTTCTCACTGATTCAGGCATTGGTGCTAATGAGTCCATTATATGCACTCAACCTCGCAAGATTGCTGCCAAATCATTGGCACATAGGGTCCAGGAAGAAAGTTGTGGGTGCTATGAAGACAATTCAATCAAGTGCTATTCAACATGTTCATCCTCAAATGAGTTTAATTCCGGAATAATATTCATGACAGACAACTGTTTACTGCAGCACTACATGAATGATAAGAATTTGTCTGGGATCTCATGCCTCATAATTGACGAGGCTCATGAAAGGAGCCTAAATACAGATCTACTGTTGGCATTGATCAAGAGTTTGCTCAATAGGAGGGTTGAAATGCGGCTTATCATCATGTCTGCTACAGCTAATGCAGAGCAGCTGTCCGATTACTTCTATGGTTGTGGAATTTTTCATGTGGTAGGGAGAAATTTTCAAGTTGATGTGAGATATGTTCCTTCTGCCTCTGCAGGACATGCTGGTACTGCCATCGTTGCTTCATATGTTTCTGATGTTGTGAGAATGGCGACTGAAATTCATAAAACAGAGAAAGAGGGAACTATTCTTGCCTTTTTGACCTCACAGCTGGAAGTAGAATGGGCTTGTGAAAAGTTTGAAGCTTCCTCTGCTGTTGCTCTACCCCTACACGGAAAACTTTTGCCTGAAGAGCAATTTCGTGTTTTCCAGAACTACCCTGGAAAAAGAAAAGTGATATTTGCAACAAATCTTGCAGAGACATCACTTACAATTCCTGGTGTCAAGTATGTGATAGATTCTGGGTTGGTTAAAGACAGTCGATATGAACCTCGCAATGGCATGAATGTACTTAAAGTTTGCTGGATTAGCCAGAGCTCTGCTAATCAACGGGCTGGCCGTGCTGGCAGGACTGAGCCTGGTAGGTGCTATAGACTCTACTCAGAATCTGATTATGATTCTATGGAACTAAATCAAGAACCTGAGATTCAACGAGTTCATCTTGGTATAGCAGTTTTGAGGATACTTGCTTTGGGAGTGAAGAGTATTCAGGATTTTGATTTTGTTGATGCTCCAAGTGCTAGTGCTATTGAGATGGCAATCAGGAATCTAATTCAATTGGGAGCAATTAGATTAAACAATAAATTTTATGAATTAACTGATGAAGGTAGGTACTTGGTAAAGATGGGCATTGAGCCTAGGCTTGGTAAACTTATTCTTGGCTGTTTCCATTATGGTTTGGGCAAAGAAGGTCTTGTCCTTGCTGCAGTGATGGCCAATGCCAGTAGCATATTTTGCAGAGTAGGAAACGAAGATGATAAACAAAAATCTGATTGTCTTAAGGTGCAGTTTTGCCATCGCCATGGTGACCTCTTTACTCTTCTCTCTGTGTACAAGGAATGGGAAGGTTTGCCTCGAGATTGGAAAAACAAATGGTGTTGGGAAAACAGTATCAATGCCAAGTCCATGAGGAGATGCCAAGACACAATAATGGAGCTGGAATCTTGCCTTGAGCATGAACTTGATGTTGTTTTCCCAAGCTACTGGCGTTGGGATCCTTACAAGTCTGCTGATCATGATAAGTATCTAAAAAAGGTTATACTGTCCTCACTTGCTGAGAATGTAGCCATGTTCTCTGGATGCCGTCAACTTGGTTATCAAGTAGCACTAACTGGGCAGCTTGTTCAACTACATCCATCTTGTTCATTGCTAGTATTTGCTGAGAGACCTGGCTGGGTTGTTTTTGGTGAGCTCCTTTCAGTGTCCAGTCAATATTTGGTCTGTGTAAGTGCTTTTGACTTTGAATCACTGTGCACCCTCTATCCTCCTCCCTTGTTTGATGTATTCAAGATGGAAAGGCAGAAGTTGCAAATGAAGATTTTGTCTGGTTTTGGCTGTACTCTGCTCAAGAGATTTTGTGGGAAAGCGAACAGTAGGATGCTTGGTCTTGTGTCGCGCATACGAACAACTTGCATGGATGAACGTATTTTCATTGAAGTCAATGTTGACCAGAATGACATTCAGATATATGCCACTTCTCATGACATGGAAATGGCCCTTAAGTCGGTTAATGAAGTTTTAGAATGCGAGAGAAAATGGCTATGTACTGAATGCATGGAGAAATGTTTGTATCATGGGTCTGGTGTCTCATCTTCAGTAGCCCTGTTTGGATCTGGCGCTGAGATAAAGCATTTGGAACTTGAAAAACGTTGCTTGAGCGTTGATGTATGTCATCCAAATAAAAGTGCAATTGATGATAAGGAGCTTTTGATGTTTTTTGAGAAGAATTCCTCAGGTTGTATCTGTGCTGTGCACAAATTTACAAGCATGGTGCAGGATGTTGAAGACAGAGACAAGTGGGGCAGGATAACATTTCTCTCCCCTGATGCTGCCAAAAGAGCTGCTGCGCTAGATGGCCAGGATTTTCACGGATCCTCCTTGAAAGTTGTTCCTTCACAGATAACTAATGGAGGGGATAAAATATTTTCGTTTCCTGCTGTTAGAGCTAAAATTTTTTGGCCTCGTAGGCTTAGCAAGGGATTTGGTGTAGTTAAATGTGACATAAAGGATGTTACTTCCATGTTAAGAGACTTCTATAACCTTGCAATAGGAGGGAGGTATGTTCGCTGTGAAGCTGGCAGAAGGGACTTGGATAGTGTTGTGATAGGTGGGCTTGATAAAGAACTCTCAGAAGCCGAAATTTTAGATGTACTAAGAACTGCTACAAGTAGGAGGATTGTGGATTTTTTCTTGGTGAGAGGAGATGCTGTTGGAAATCCCCAGTGCAGTGCTTGTGAAGAGGCACTCCTAAAAGAAATTTCTCCCTTCATGCCCAAAAGGTACCCCCACACTAGTTCTTGCCGAGTTCAGGTGTTTCCACCTGAGCCAAAGGATGCTTTCATGAGAGCTTTGATCACTTTTGATGGGAGGTTACATTTGGAGGCAGCAAAGGCTTTGGAGCAAATTGAAGGGAAAGCATTGCCCGGGTGTCTTTCGTGGCAGAAGATAAAGTGCCAGCAGTTGTTTCATAGCTCCTTGACATTCCCTACTCCTGTATATCGTGTGATTAAGGAACAACTGGATAAGTTACTTGCAAGTTTCAGCTGTGTTAAGGGTACTTTATCACTTATTACTTTGTTTTATTTCTTTTGCAGATGCTTTTAATTCGTGTTTCCATTCCTTCTGCTCAGAAATCTACATGGCTGTAATCCCTGGTTTTTATCATACGTTTCTGAATTTTGCTTATTTTTACCGTTTTATCTTTACATGTTATACACAAATTGACAATGATAAAAAGTTGTTTTTCTTCTTGTGCTGAGATGCACTTTTTGGGAATTGGAGGAAAATGAAAGGAAAAGTGAATCATTCATTTTACTTTGAGCCCTTTTCTGAACTTTTAATAGTTTCTGAATAGTTTAAGCATTTTAGATTAATGTTGTTAACATATCTATCTAATCGATTCTAGTTTTCTTCCCTGAATTGAGTTTCTTAAGACTCCACAATGTGGTCAACAGATTATAACGAGAAAAAGGGAATAGTATCATTTCAGAGTAAATTTGAAGGACTTCTCTTTTAATGTTATTTTTGTAAGATTTCCATGGATTGTTGGAAGCATGGTTAGATGGTCACATAACTTAACTTTATGCATTTTTAAAATTATTTTTATTACAATTTGATTACTGACATGAACTTTTGTGATTAAAGGTCTTGAGTGGAACCAAGACAAGACTGCTAATGGTTCCCACCGAATTAAGATATCAGCCAATGCCACAAAGACGGTGGCAGAAGTTAGGAGACCTCTGGAAGAACTCGCAAGGGGGAAAACCATTGATCACAAGAGCCTCGCCCCTACAGTTCTACAGCTCCTGTTGTCCAGAGAAGGCTTGAGTCTTAAAAGCTCATTACAGCAAGAGACAGGAACATACATTCTTTTTGAAAGGCACAACCTGAATTTACGGGTGTTTGGCTCACCTGAGAAGGTTGATTTGGCCCAGCAGAAGCTAATTCAGTCTCTACTCTCTCTCTATGAAAGCAAGCAGTTAGAAATCCACCTCCGAGGGAGAGATCTGCCCCCTGACTTAATGAAGCAAGTAGTTAAGAATTTTGGGCCAGATCTCCGTGGGCTAAAAGAGAAGGTACCTGAGGCTGACTTTACTCTCAACACACGCCGCCAGATAATCTTTTTTCGAGGTAACAAAGAGTTGAAACCAAAAGTAGAGGAAATAATTTATGAAATTGCTCGTTCAGGTCATCAACTGGCTGAGAGACTTGAGACTGGGCTGGATTGTCCAATTTGCTTGTGTGAGGTTGAGGATGGATATCGGCTTGAAGGCTGTGGTCATTTGTTCTGCCGATTGTGTTTGGTGGAGCAATGTGAATCTGCTATAAAAAACCGAGGTGATTTCCCAATTTGCTGTGCTCATGAGGGTTGCGGGGATCCCATTTTGCTGACAGATTTGAGATCGCTTATGCTAAATGAGAAGTTAGAGGAACTTTTCAGGGCTTCTTTGGGAGCCTTTGTAGCATCCAGTGGGGGCAATTACAGGTTTTGCCCGTCTCCTGACTGCCCTTCAGTTTATCGAGTGGCAAGTCCAGAGACAGGTGGTGAGCCATTTGTTTGTGGTGCATGTTATGTGGAGACGTGTACGAGGTGTCACTTAGAGTATCATCCGTACGTTTCGTGTGAGAGATACCGGGAGTTCAAGGAAGATCCAGATTCATCTCTGAAGGAGTGGTGCAGGGGGAAAGAACATGTTAAGAGCTGCCCTGCATGTGGGTACACAATCGAGAAGGTAGATGGGTGCAACCACGTTGAGTGCAAGTGTGGGAAACATGTCTGCTGGGTTTGCTTGGACTTCTTTGGATGTAGTGATGAATGTTATAACCATTTGAGAAATATACACATGGCCATCATATAAATTCCCATGAAATATATGCTTGTTTAGCTTTACTCTGTATATAATACATAGACGCAAGGAATGTTGCACAGCTTGCTTATTTACGCTCTTGTATATAGTATTTGGATCTTCTGTGCAGCTCCTTTCCACATACAATTGCATCTTCATGTTTGAAGAATGCCATTGCTCTCTCCTCTTTGTGCTTATCATTCTCAACAGACTTGGACCCTTTTTTTTTTCTTTTAATGTGATATCACAACAAGAGAAACAACAATTACAAAAAAAGAAGAAAAAAAACAAAGGGAAAAGGGTTTCTGCATCTTGATTTCTCCCATTATCAGGTCACATAAAAATATCCAAAATTTTCTTTATAAACCAATGATAATGGCAATATATATGAAAAAAAAAATGAAGAGCGACTTCAAGAGAGTTGAACCACTTTATTTAGCACATTATGAAGTATATTTGATTCTTTACTAACTATATTTTGTATAAATGAAAACATGGAAGTGACATGCAGAATGCTTGGGCTGTATCAGCACTCGACGCCAGTGACAGCAGGGATATTCATTTACCGTAAGTATAAGTAAACAAGTAGGGTGCCCACTCCAATTAAAGCGACAACCGATGCCACCCTCCTTTCTTCACCGTCGTCATCTTCGTTAAACGATCTTACTGCTCCCCCCGGTTTGGAATGGCAACGAAGCATTCTCTGTTGTTGCTGTAGCCGTAGGGATTGCAAGTTCGAAACTTGGAACTCAAGTAACCTAACCTGCTGGCGATACGCAAACAAATGAATCGCCTCCTTTAGTAAAGCACTAGAAAGACATTCACTCTCTTTGCTCAGAATTGCAGCCTTCCTTTCCGCCTCTCTCGCCCGCGTTTGTGAAGATCGCAGGGCTTTAAGAAGCTTCAATTTATCACAATCACCCTCAATTCCAAAATTACCAAAGTCCTTGTCATCGTCTTCTTTACCCGCGATGTTACAGACCCTATTCATAGACAACTTAACAATGTTATCTGAACTCATAAAAACCTTGGAAGGTTGGGGAAGATCACAATTCTGCGTAAGACCCATCATCTCATTACTAATTGCTGTGCATTTAAACTGGTTTTGTTGGCCTCCCTTTCCAGCTTTCTATGCAGAAAAACTGCTAGTGATCAGAATGGAAGGAAGAAAAAGCGAACTATTCAGTTTGACGCGTGGAAGGAAAAGGTAGGAGCAGTTGGGTGAATGAGTTTGAGGGTTGAGGGGAAAGCGTGTGGTATTGTGTAACTGTATTTGTGGTAACTCGTAGTTTGGATCCGAATTGCTCTCTAATTACTGAAACTTGCCTTTCGTGCTTGTTGGGGGGGAAATTCGTTGCTTTGCGTCATTGCGTGTATGGGCCAATTAAAATACCGCTTTCCAGAATGGGCCACATTCACCAAGCTACCATCTACCTCTATCATTTATTATTACTATTATTTGGGGTAAGAAAATAAGTTTAAAATAGAAAAGTAACTCTATTTTAAAGGAGAGTATTGCATAAGTTAAGTTTCTAACAGCAGAAGGTCAAGTATTTCAATATTTATAAAGTGAATCAACTCGGTTGGCTTTATTATTATTATTATTATTTTTTTTAACATTACAGGTAAAAGTGTATTTATACTTTGCTTAAAATTACATTTAAAAATAAAAATTAAAAACGTGCTCTTCAGATCATCTTGATGAATTTAGAATTTATATTTCAGATTCCTCTTTAAAAAATAAGCCCATGTTGATTAATATAACTTCAACATAATTTCGCTACCAATTAATATAATTTTAATAAAAATAATTTAAATATTTGTTACTTTCTAATTGAAAGGAGAATATCACACTCTACATGCAACCGGCAACCACACATTAAGTTTGTTCCTTTTATGGATTGCGGAACAAATCTAACCCAACAACCCTTTCCCCTCGTCAGCCGCCAGTGTCGCCACCGCTCCTCTCCTTAACTGTTGCTTATGGTAATCGGATAGATCAAATCCATCTATTTCGAGTGGCTATGATTATCGCTTGCATTCTTTTTCTCTTTGCCATGTTCAAAGTTCTGGGGAACTACCATTCGAGGAGATATTACCTTTGGAGAAGAAACATACCCATAGCGACTGGCCATTGACCACCCCATAAGGTTCATCAACACCGGGGTCTCCAGCAATCTATTTATAGATTCTATCACAATCTCCAAATATTGGTTGAGATCGCATAAAAATTGTCCCTCGTGCCGTGCCCCTATAGTTCATCATACTGCTGGCAGACAAGTAAGCGTCACTGAGCCTGATTCTAACTTTTTTGGTCAGACCCACATTGAGAACTTGGATGGTGGGATGGCACACCATCACGTAGGAGAAGGTGAGAGTAGTGAAATGAGAGCTTGACAGTATGATTTTGGTATGCTGCCTCCTGAAGATGGAGGTGAAGGGGATACTGAAGTCCCATATAAAAATCTGCTTGATTCTGACAAGATGAATAGCCATAGTACGCGAGAAGTAGAAGAGGATAGACAAGCAGTGAGCAGGTCAATTTCAGTGGATTCTTCTTCATGCTTTGGTCGAATTTAAAAGTAGTAAGCATGCTGCCATTGCTAAGCAAAAGAAGCCCATCTTACTGAAA
This sequence comes from Gleditsia sinensis, assembly GCA_037074535.1. Classification (NCBI taxonomy): domain Eukaryota; kingdom Viridiplantae; phylum Streptophyta; class Magnoliopsida; order Fabales; family Fabaceae; genus Gleditsia; species Gleditsia sinensis. The sequence goes on along the minus strand of CM073464.1, from coordinate 1,047,581 downwards.
ATAACTTTCTTTTACACCGACACAAGATTCTTATTTTCTGGACTATATAGAGTAGTAGTAGTAAGGAAATTGACCCACCAAATGTTGAAATCATGGCACTTACAAGGACATGCAATTCACGGTTGGTCTTTTGAGTTAGGTATAACTTTATAAAATCATACACTAGTGATTAGAGCTTCCACAAAGAGTTGCGTGAATGATTCTGGGGCGAGAGTTTGTCCAACTTTTCGAAGTAGTTAAGTAACTTAACAGACAAAGCACTGAGATTTATATTCTATACACGTCTATCTCTCCTTTTTAGAAAAGATTTGTGTTTCGATGTGCTTCATATTTTATGGATAAACATAACACTATAAACGATGGAATAATTGCAGACTATGCGCCCTGTTTTCCCATTTTATACACCAACTTACTCCGATGTATCACCTTACTTTTGCATAGCAATATCACTTTTATTTTCAAAATAAAAAAATATGCGAAATGCAATTTTTTTTTTCGAATGCTATTTCACAGCAGCATTTCTTTCAAATATCAATGAAGTACAATCTGATATCTAAAGCCATTTTTTATAAACCAATATGTAAAGTCTCTTGACCATCTGGCCAACTGTAAAGTATCCAAGAAAAAGAAGGACTAAAAAACCGAAATATGAGAGTGGGAGAAGCGTAAATCCCATGACCTTTCCTATCGGTGTAAATGGAATCGCAATTCCAATTGCAGAAATCACAACAGTAGAACACATGACAGGCCACGAGGCAATGTCCTGAATAAATGGCATTTTCTCTGTCCGGATTAAGTGAATGATTAGAGTCTGCATGAGGAGCCCCTCGATGAACCAAGCGGAATGGAAAAACTTCTGATCTATCTCACGGTAAGCCTTGTAGTAGAACCAAAGAAACAAAAGGGTTATCACGTCACAGAGGGTGCACACAGGACCATTCCACAATATGAACATAGGCAACCCTCTATCAGACCATTTCTGAGGAGTTTTTAAGTACTCTTCCTCCATCTTGTCCCACGGAATAGCAATCTGTCCCACACTATAAATGAAGTTCTGAGTAAGAAGCTGCCTTGAAGTCAAAGGTTCATATTTAAGGGTCAAGGTTGCTATGAGCAGGGAGAGCACACTTCCTAAGTCAGCAATGACTGACAATTTGATGTATTTCATTGTGTTCCCAAAAGTGAGTCGACCATGTTCCACTCCTGCCACTAGAACATTTAGGTCTTTCTCAAGTAGAATAATATCGGCCATGTCTTTGGCAATTGCCACTCCTGAGTCCACGGAAATGCTTACATTGGCTGCATCCAGAGCTAGTGAATCATTTATGCCATCTCCCAGGAACCCAACAACGTGTTTTCCCATTGTCTGCAAGGATTTCACTACACGAAGTTTCTGAATTGGGGTGAGCCGAGCTAGTACTGTTGCTCTTCTAACAGTCTCATGGAAATTGTCTTGGTCCAGTTGCTCCAACTCAGGCCCTGTTACTACATGGGTAGTACTGATGCCAACTTCCTTGCATACCCTCACTGCCAACGAGAGCGAGTCACCTGTCAAAACTTTTGCTTTCACTCCTTTCTCTGCCAAACGCCACAGCGCTTGCTCCGCTGAGTCCTTGGGAGGGTCATAAAACGTTATTAGACCAAGGAATACCATGTCTCTTTCAGCATTCTCATCATTGCTCTTAATTCCATTACTTGTTTCCCCTGTTTGCTGCAACAATGAATTGTTAAGTGAGCCAGTGAGACTTAAATACTCAATACTGGAATCAACATGAAGATGGAAAATTATATATCTATAGGCATAAAAAAGAAAGAAGACAAAACTTGAAACATTAAAACTAGGGAGATGAGAAGACGCACCATTTCTAGCTTCTTTATAGCTACTCCTATAATTCTCAATCCCTCGTTGCTCAAATCCTCCGCCAAAGTTAACATTCTCTGATAATCATACGAAGAGAACGTGGAAACTTCATCCTTATCGAAATTCTCAACAAAAGAACAAACTCTCACCACTTCCTCCAATGCCCCTTTGGTTACCATGAACCTGCCAGAGAACTGCAAGTGTGTGTCTTGTGTTTCTATGATAACAGATACTCTTCGTCGAATGAAATCAAAAGGAATCTCATCTATCTTCCTCCACTTGGATGGCTGAAACCTGAATCCATTTGAATATACATATGCCAGAATTGCATCATCCAGAGGATATTTCTGATCTATCTTGAAGTAAGAATTGAGGAAGGCAAAGCGTAGAATTTTTTCTTGAGGTAACCCACGGCAGTCAGGATGATTAACCATAATTGCATGGTTCATTGTGAGTGTGCCTGTCTTGTCAATACAAAGGATATCCCTGTAACAAAAGCACTTTTTTATAAGACCTATGAGTTAGGTGATTATGGGTTTTAAATGTCCAAATTATGATACTTACATTGATCCCATGTCGCGTATAGCTCTTAAACTTTTGACTACACATCGGTCTCGAGCCATAGCCAGTGCTCCTTTAGCAAGGCATGTGTTAATGATGAGGGGAAGCATCTGAGGAGTAAGAGCAGATGCAACGGAGATGCCAAAAAGAATGCTTCTGCTTAATCTAAGGGATGTAAAGGAATCAATTACAACCATGATGGTCGCTACTACTAGGATAACGGCCACAAGCACGTAAAATATCCGCTGGAGACCTTTTTCAAACTCATCTGGTGGCTTCTTCTTCCCAATGTTTGAGAACATGGTGCTCATGTAGGTGTTAGATCCAGTTGAAACAACTAGCCCAGTGCCACTACCTGATACTACATTTGTGCCCTATAATGTTCATAAACCACTCCCTTCTTAGAAAAACATTAAATTGCTCAAATAAAATGCCGCAGAATTACATTACCAACCATGAAGCAAATATTCTTTAAATCTAGCAGAGGAGTGCTCAAATCTTCTCTGATATCCGCAGTTTTCTCTATTGTCCAAGATTCGCCAGTAAGTGAGGCCTGGCTGTTAATTGTTAAAACAAGAAACTTGTTGAGACAAGTCAAGTCACCACTATCATCTATAAAAAAAGAAGATTTTGCAGTTGAAATACCTTACAACAAGATGTTTGGAAGATAACAATCTGACATCTCCAGGAAAGAGGTCCCCAGGTTCAAAAATCACAATGTCACCAGGAACTATATCCTTCTGATCAACTTGAACTATTAATTCTGTCTGCACAACTCTACCTGCGCATCTTTGAACTTTTATTGGGCATTTCACAAATTCTGTAAGCTTCATGGCTGCTTTTGAGCTGCTGTACTCCTAAAGCACATGGAAATTAAGAAAAGATAGGATAATCATTCGTTTAAGTCAACAAATTTGACCAAAAATACCTGATAGAAACGGAGGGAGACACTGATAAAAACCAATGTAAGCATGATACAACCATTTGGTTTATCACCGGCTAAGAATGACATGACAGATAAAACAATCAGAATGATATTGAAAGGATGGAAAAGAGCGTTCCATAGCAGATGCCACCAGCTTGGAAAAGAATGCTCAAGCGGAACATTTGGGCCATGTTCCCTCAGTCTCCTCTCAGCTTCCGTGAAACTTAAGCCTGCACGAAACCAAGACTTTCTCCAATTAGGAACTAAATTGAATGAAAATGAGAAAAGAAAAACAAATAGAGGGTGGGGTCTAATTTTCTCGCCACAAAAATGATAATATTGAAATCTTCAATCTAGTCTAAATATATAACCAAATGACACGAAAGGTTACGATGGACACAGGCATTAACGGAGAAGTCTTTTTAGTTACAGATTGCCGACAATGCGTCAAATGTAACAAGTCTAGTTTATTCTCCAGCAAGCAGGGGATGAATTCAAATGCATTGTTCTGTCACAAATTTCAATATGCAGTTACCTCTTTCGGTGGACTGAACGTACTCGAAGACCAAATCTTTGTCAGAACGGGCCAAGGCGTATAACCAGGAGTAAACTTTCTCCTCTTCCTCCGTCCGAGATCCCCCATGAACTTTCTCTAGAAATGACCACAACCCAGATAAATACAGCTCTAAGACAGAAGTAAAAGTAAAAAAAGAAGAGAGAAGATGAGCTTAATCATACTAGCAAAGATGAGGCGGCGCCATAATCCTAAGAGCGAAGAGGGGAATTGATCTTCGTGGGCATTGGAATTTTGGATAAGAGTTTCCCTTATAGGATTGGAAGGAGGAGGCATGGGGGGTTATTAGGAGAGAAAACGGAAGGGTGAAAGATTTGGTGAGGGAGGGACACTTTCTGGCAATGGAACAAGTCAGTGGTAGAGGGATGGATTATTGACTTAAATGAGAGACCATGAGCTGAGAAGAAACAAGCAGCTGCTAAAGGTTTTGAAGATTTGAATACAAGTTAACGAGACAGAAATGGAATAGTACATACTCTCCGGTCTTCACTAGTGTATCTCCAACTACCATACCACTCAAGACCGTTAGGTAACAATGCTTTGGTCAAGAGATTTTATAGAAACTTGTCCGTGTTTTTTGCATAGTAATTTTAATTTTCTCTTAAAAAATATTGACTTTGTTTCTTTAGTTTTAAGAGTGTGAACAATGTCTTAAACTAGTGAAACAAATAGAATATCTTTTAGAAAAATTATTTCTTTTTATTATTCAAAATCTTAAAATACATTAAATCAATATATAAGATCAATTATAAATGGAATGTGTAATATTCTTGTGATGAAGCATAGCCCAAGGCCAAGAGTACTGTTTAATAATCTAAATCCATGAGTAATATATAGCGCTATTTTATAAAAATATTCGTTGATTAGTATGTGTAAAACGTACATAAGCTGGTCGTCTTCCCATTTAAAATGCCAACTCCCGCACCAACCTTCTGCACTTCACCCTATATCTCACTAAAATTGTAATCTGAACTGTTTAAATTTAATTTATTAAAAATTTGAATTTAACTCACTTTATTTATTAAATAAATAATTTTATTTAATTATTCTCAACTCATTAGGTTTTTTTAAACAACTAAATTATAATTATTATTTATATATAATTTTATTTAAAATTATCAACAAATATAATAATCTATGCATCATACATTACAATATATATATATATAACTATAGATTTTTAGTAGTTTTAAGACCGTTTTAATTATTTTTAAAATTCTTAATAACAATTTATAAAACTTTTGTCTAACCATAAGTATCAAGATGATTTCATCCAATCACAAAAGTAACGTCGTTAAGTCTAGTAATAACGACAGTTATTTGACCATCGTTAATTATTTTATAATACGACGATAGTGTCAAAACTATAATTTTAATATAGAATAACGATAATTATAAAATCCTTGTAATGTAAGGATAACGACAGTGTTTGAATCGTCATTGTGTTAATTTTTAATGACTATTTTATAATTATCGTTAAGAAGGTGTTTTAACAACAGTCTTAAAAATCGTTGTTAAGTCTTTAATTTTTTTTTAAAAAAATAAATTCCATTTAATTTATATTCTTAAAAATTTTGTGTTCCTTCTTTAGTTGACTAATTAATTTAAAATATTTTATGAAACTTTTAGTAAATTATATTATAATATTCAATTTGTTTCAAATTTTATCAGTATTTTAAATATAAAAAATATTCAAATGAATTAAAATCAAATATGTTAACAAATAAATTTTATAATAAAATTATTATTTATTGAAAAATTAAAATTACAATGTACATCCTAAAAAATTACATAAAGCCATACAATAGATAATAAAATTATTTTTATGGTCTTTAAAGGTGTTGATGAGGAGGCTGGTGTCCACTAGCACGATCACTGAAGATTTGAAAAATAATTACGTTCTATAAATATGTTGAGATTAAATAAAATTATATCAACAACTGTTTATATAATTCAATTGGTATATGTTACAAAATTACCTTAGGAACTAGACTATAGGAGCTATCTCAGGTAGCACATGATCCTAAAAATTTTAAAACAGAAAAGCCATACCTGCTTCCATTTGTCGCTGTCGTGCTGTTATGTCAGTGTCACATACCACTCATTTAGCCTCTCGTCGCTGTTGCTTGACGCCTCGTTCCTCTATGGCCACTTTAAGGCATGCCACCTTAAATTAGGGGTGTTCATGGTTCGATTCAATTCAATTTTGAAGATTTAGTTCGATTCGATTTTGAAGATTCAACCAAATTGAACTAATTACATGTCTATGAGAAAAAATAGACCTATTCAATTTGAGTTTGGTTCATAAAATCAAACAAATAACTAGTTCGTTCGGTTTATTTATTTATTTTTCAACTTCTCCCTAATTTTGTGAGTGCTCCAATTCTTACCAAGCTCTATTTTCTCAGGCCACGAGGGTTTTGTGACATTGTTTGAAGTCCGAATATTCTGTTGTGTATGTTTTGAGTACAGCACGCTGTGCTGAGCTCAAAACACATTTTTTAAAAGCTACAGTGTCTGTGTTTTGAGCACATATGCAGTGCTGTGCTCAAAACACAGCAGAGGATTGTTTGTGACAAACCTATTAACTACTTGCACCAACGCTACTTGTGACGTTTGAGTGAGCTTTGTCGGCGATCTAAGTGCGACAACCCGTTGAGGAAGACTTGCAATGCTCATTGCTTTGGAGAAGCATATGTAACCGGGGGAGACTTGGGAAGCTGAGGGAAAAAAAATAACTTTGCTAATCCTTGGGGAAAACCAATTGTTTTGAAGTGGGGTCTCGGTATAGCTGATATATCGAGAAGCCAAAAGGGAAAAAAAAATATCACTAACAAAAAGGTAGCGAACGGGACAATTTCAAGGCTCAAGAAGCAAAAATGTGGTAGAGAAACAAGCCATCGTGACCTTTCCATTTAAGGCCAAAGCACTGTACGTAGTGCAAATGCAATACTTGAAAGTTACGCACACATTGAGGAGCATTTAATATTAATAATTTAAATATATTATAATATATAATATTTTAATCAATTTATTCGGTTTAGTTTGATTTAATTTTTTTAAACAAAAAAATAAATCGAATCAATCAATTTTTTTTAAATAATTTAAATTGATTTAATCAATTTTACTTTAGTTTGAGTCGATTTGGTTAATTTTGTACACCCCTACCTCGTACTACAACTCCTCATAAAAGGATTTAGAGTGTGAGTTCGACCTAATCAAACCACGATCGAAAATTTGACTCAAGTAAACACCCAACCTTAGTTCTTGCATATGACTCGAGTGCTTTTTAATTTTTAAAGATCTCGCTAATGAATCAACATTTGAAATTTCTTGAGAATATCTATCTTTTTACTGAATCAAAGTATTTTTTTTTTTTACAAAATCAAAGAACGAACAATAAATAATTTAAAAATTAACAGACATCCAAATAAAATCATAACATTAAGACTTTAGTTTAATTAAATATAAATACTTCTTCTATTAATATTTTATGTATTGTCAGTAATTATATTTACTAATATAATAATTATTTTAGTTTCCTCTGAATTAATTGTAACTATAACAACTACACTAAATAACTCTTATCCAAAATTATTTTCAATAATATTTTTCACTAATAATTATATGTTCTTATACTTCTATTTTAAATTTTTTATAACAATTTTGAATACTAATTATTTATATATCTAAATTTTATTTTATACTCCATAATTAATTTGCTCCATTCTATCTATTAATTATTAATATTTATTATTTATTTTAATAACTATCTTGTTCCTTATGAATAATCATATTACATGTATAAGAACTACTCTAAATAACTCTTACCCCATAAATAGGTATTTTTCATTTTTTTAGTAATAATTTTATATTACCATCAATTGTTTACTTGTAATGTTATTATAATAATTATGAACATTAAATATTTCTTACTTCCAATTTTACTCTATAAATTTAATACGTTCAACACATATAATATAATTAAACAACTTAATAAAAAAATATGTACATATATACATTACAAAAAAATAAAAATAATTTTTTTTTCAGAGTAACACATTATACCAGAAAATATATAATTTTTAAACTAAATAAGCAACATATACAATATAGATTATCAACAATTGTTAATAAAAATATTCTCATCTAACTCATAAACCCATTCAAACATGTATTATATAAAAAATATTAATTGATAAACATAAAATTATTAGAATACATACTTTCAACGAGACTAAAAAGCTACAAACTGCAAATATCGATCAACTAATGGAGGTTCTATACAGAGAAAAATAAAGAATTGTCTGAACACGCAGTGAAAATAAAAGAGAAAAACTAGATTTATAAATTTTTTTATAATTTAACAATGGTTATAAAACTGTCGTAAAATTAAATTTTAACGACAATTTTTTAGGAAATTGTTGTTAAACCTACGAAGAATACTACGTAAACCATCATGCAAATGGCGCGTGAAACAACGACGGTTAATATAAATTGTCTCTAAATTTGTTGTTTAATTTTTCACTCCTAATGAATGGTCAATTTAAGTTATGAAGATTATTGACAAATTGTAATTAAACTTTATTGATTCACATAAAATAGTCTCTTTTTTTCACGACGGTTCATGTTCATTAATTAACAACTTTTTTATATAATCATCGTTAAATAACGATAATTCTAAAAGAGCTATAATAAAAATATGACAATTCATATATATTATGGTTAAAATTATTATTATAACGACAAATTTAAAATGGTCGTTATACTTAAATTTAACAATTGCTTTATTTGAGAGTCGTTAAAATTTGTCTTGGTTAGAGTGATAAACTATTAAAATATATATTTTTATAAATCTTTTTATATATACATATAAATACAAAAATATAAAATTTATAATTTTTTATTATTTTAATTTTTATATATTTATATTTCATAAATAAAAATTATATTTATACATACAAGTATAAAGTAAAATTATTTGAATTCAATTTATTCATTAAGAAAACTGATAATTATTGAAAAATTTTATTTAACCAAAATTCAAACTCAATTTATTTCAAATGAATAAAAAGTTTAAGGAATTAAGTGGCAAAACAAAAGCATCTTAAAATTTGCTCAACTCATTTGCACTCCTATACCCCACCTTTTGCTTATAGCCATCCACTGTTCTTGAGCGGACCTTTAGGTTTAATTTCAGTAAATTAAATGAACAAACCTGAAGGAGAAGGTGGGTCCATCAGAAGGAAACTGCTCTGCGGTCTGCACTCTGGACTATCAAACCTCGATGTCCACTTTGTGCCTTCTGAATTCTAAATCATTTGTGTCACAGGTGTCCACACAGTGCTTTGCCCAAAAAACACCTAATCATTTTGTTTACTGTGGTTAAATATTAGAATAAAAATTATTTTTAAATTTTTAAATTAAAATAATTACTGATATAATATAAAATTTTTTATGACTAAATAATCAATAATTTTATTTTTATCAACTCTCGTTCTTTTATTAAAAAATAAAGAGCAGAGAAAAATCAAACTCAAGAAGATAAAATTTTATATAAAAAAGGACATATTAGATATTATAAAACAGTCTAATTTTTTATATAAATTAAATTATTTGTTAATTAATTATTTTTTAAGAAACTTTGGGCATCCTTCTTACTTAACGCACCCCTTAAATTCATGTTAAAAAAACTCATAAATTATGAATATTTGTTTTTCTAGCAGCTTCATTTTGTATCTAAAAGTTAAAGCCAACTTTGGTTTTCTGAAGTTTAAAATAAATTTGTTGGGAATTTCAGAATGGGATTATTAATTTAGTATTTAAATAGAAACGGACAAAACGATGTAGAGTCCAAATCAAATATATAGCAAGTTGAGGAGAAAAGCAAGAAGGTGAAGCGGCAAAGCTCAACTTTAACCGCCACCGAAGTTTTGTTGACTTCAAATCTTTCTCCGCCGCTTTCTGAATTCTGAGGGCTCTCTATTGAATCAAAACGATATATAAGCATAATCATAATCGCATTTGCTTCGTCCAGGGCTGGAGATGTCCATAGGTTCACTGTAATTATAAAATAGCATGAATATACGTAGTGAATGATAATTTAGCATTTTTGCAATGTATTTTGTATGAGGATATATATATGTCGGGGCACCCACAGTTTTTCCAACGTCTCGGCTTTCTAGATCTAGACACAGCCACGCAGTGAAACCAAAACTATACTGTGGAAAATGAAAAGAATTAGTGGTACTAAATAGGGAAGATAAAAGGGAATCGGTGTTAGCTGAATGTGGATGAGACTTTCTTATTTGTTTGCTTTCCATGTCTGTATGCCACTTAATTTCATCCATAACGCACAACAAAGCACGCCTAAAACGCAAGCGAACGTGTTTGGGATCGCCACCTTGTTACTGCTACCTTGCCACGTGGCTTTTCATAGGGATGCCACCACCTGGGACTCCTCCATCCTCCTATTTATCCATCACTAACCTACTAACCCTGCAATTCCCTTCCCCCTCTATCTTCCATTCACTTCGTCCTCCTATCCTCTGCAACTTCAACTTTCAGTTTCACCCTCACTTAGCTTGTACTTTATTTTTATTACATATATATTTATCTCACTATTATTGCTCTTCTTTAGCATACTGGGGAAATCTTTTCCCACCGCTGAAACCGCAGCTAGCTCCAGTGGCGGTGCCTATGTTAGACTTGAGTTTTCTCCCCTAAAATTTATTGATTTCCCATTAAAAATGGAATCCAAATTCATACATCGGCCCCACCTACTCTTGCTGCTCTTACTCGTCAGTCTCCACCATTGCGCCCAAGCGCAGTCGGGCACATCGTCCACCCCTCCCTTTGGCTTAAGCTTACGCGATAACTTGAAGGCATCGTTCAGCGTCATGGTCGTCGCCTTCCTCTCCGCCTTCGTCCTCATGGGCTTCTTTTCACTCTACCTCCGTCATTGCGCCCACACTTACGTCTCCACAAGGAATCCAATCGCCGCCGCCGACCTCTTCCGCTGCCGTCTCCACCGCGAAGTCATCAACAAATGTCCCGTCCTCATCTATTCCGCCGTCAAGGACCTCAAAATCGGAAAGTTAGCTCTGGAATGCGCCGTGTGCTTGGGCGAGTTCCAGGACAAAGACAAGATCCGGTTGCTGCCAAAATGTCATCACGTCTTTCATCCAGATTGCATTGATGCCTGGTTCATTTCACACCTCACCTGTCCGGTTTGTCGTGCAACGCTCACCTCATCAGATTGCGCAGATAATGCCATCGTGGTCCCAATGGATTCAAACCCCAATGAACTACACCCTGCATCTGGCGAAATTGAGCAACAGAACAGGACAGAATCGCAGGTACCAGCGCAAACTATCAACGTAGGTGAAAGTGGTCCTGCTCTCCTGACGCAGACCACCCCTCCAACCCAATCAAGAATATTGGGCAAGTTTCCAAGGTCACACTCGACGGGTCACTCTTTGATCATGGAACCCGAGGAGACGCTGGATAGGTACACACTGAGGTTGCCAGAGCAAGTGAGAAAGCAGATTCTGCTGAATCATATCAGGATTAGGCGTTCGGCAAGCAGCGACATCGTTTTGCCCGGAGTATGGAGTTCGAAGAGAGGAGGGTACGGGAATGAGGGGGAAGAAAGTGATAACACGGAGAGGTGGGTGTTCTCCATGACCCCGCCATTTGTTTCAAGAGACTGGGGCTCTGCGCAATCCTCGAAACAGGATACTGAAAATTTGTCGCATTGGTCTCCGCCTCCGGTTTAATTCTCCATTATCATGCATGTGCGCGCAGAAACATGGCCTGTTCTTACAAAAAATTTCCCGTATAGAAGTGCGAGTCTTGAGAGGTTAAATTTCTTAGCGGTAATTAACTAGTTTAAACTTTTTTTTTTTAATTGGGGAAAAATATTGGTTTGAAGTTTCTTTTTTTAATCTCTTTCTAATAATGAAAAGAAATCAGTGATGCTATTGTGATTGAAGATTATAGTGGTAAGAAAAGAGTTAATGTTTATACTTGATACCAATATACATGGGCATTGCGAAAGCTAAAATTTTGACGGAAGAAAGAAAATTGGAACCACAATCTGTCAAGGTGCGATGGAAGTATTCACTATTCAGAAATTGGGGACATGAGAATTGGTTCCGAAGTTTGTACCGGAAATTCATTGAGAACTTAATCCAATTGTAATGAAAAAGTGTACAGGGTGCTCCTCCTGCCCATTTATACCGACAAGTCTTCCATTCCCTAGCCCCGAGTGCATTTGCATCCACTGTTATTGAAATATGCTATCTCAATCTAAATATTTATAAAGAAGAAAGGCACAAATTTGTATTCCGAAATATAGTTGAAATTGAACCACTTCTGATCCACTTTATTTTGACTCTACAATTGGAGGGTGTTTTGTTTTCAAATTCCCTTACTTTTTCTTTTTTGAATAGTTAAACTTATATTTTTATTTACAATATTTTATTATAAAACGATACTTATATTATTATTTTTATATTAATTAATAAATACATAATAAATATCAAAGAAGTATAATATAATAATATATCGTTTTCTTACTCTCTAACCCTCTGTGCTAGCCCCTTCCCTTGCTAATGTACGTTCTGGTGGGTAATGCAGCGGAAGCATAAATGCATGGGAACCACCTCCGGCATGATATGGTATTTCTGATATTGTCGTCAATTGTATATTATTTTAGCACAAATTGGATCGTGTATTTGTATCACTTGTACGGGCTTGTCTTTGGGCCTAGTAAAAAAGGAAGGAGTCCATACTTTACAATCTGGAGGAAGAGAGTAAGGTAGCCAAGTATTTCACAAATTTTTTTTATAGCTTATGAGAAAATTAAATTAATTAGTTTCAAAATATTTGTTTAATTTTATTTATTATTATGCACGACTGTTTAGCTCGAAAATTGATCACCGCGATCAGTAATATAATCCATAAGAAGTAGGGTTAAAGTTAATTGTGGTTTAAATAAAATAATCAATTGCTTTCAGGTTAAGGTAAGTTTGATGTATTAAAATCAATCTTTTATTTATTTATTTATTTTCCTATCCAAATCATAAATTTCTTATGTTAAATAAGAATCCCAAACATCCGTACTTGAGTTCGCTAATTAAAATTTAAAAGTGTGGGTGGATATGCAGTCGCGCTCCACAAAACATTTCAGTTTAATAATTCAACTAACACACCAATCAGTCCCTGGCAGGCCCATTTTAACAAATTTTGTGATCAAGGAGGTGTACTTGTAAAACTAGCCAGCCAAATGAGAAAATAAAATGGTGTGGGAGGTTTTTGGTAGCCAAGTGTGAAGGTTTTATGAATAAGAAGTCATTCGTCTTGTTAACTTAATACTAATAAACTCTTTTTTTTTTTTTTTTGGCTAACCTCCAATGCCATCACATGTATTGTGTGGTTTAAGAAATTCCCTAGACTTTGACCTTTTCTATACGGATAAATTACATTTATACCAATGATAGCCCAGAAAATTCCATCCAATTATTTAAGCAGGATGTGTTGCCGAATGGGTTGAAACTTGGAATAAAGATAACATTGATTTTGGGGTCATAATTGATGAGAGTGATAGCAGCAATATTGAATTATTGATTATGAAGATCAACCCTACATAAAGATAGCTTTTTTGTATCCTTCGGAACAGCTTGTGCTGTGCGTTTCTTTTGATCTGCCTTTGGCGGGACGCACAAAAACACATATGACGAAGCTCTCACACCTCGTCACCATAATCAAGGACAAGGCTTCCCAAGGCAAAGCTGCCTTATTTTCCCAACGCCCTACTCTTGCTCTCCTCCGCGCCACCACTCCCTATTCTTTTACCCCTCCCTCCCACAAATACCTCTCAACTCTTCTTTCCTCTGGCGACGGCTCACGCGCTACCGCCTCTGCTTCCATTGTACTCCTCATGGACCGCCTCCAAAGCACCCACAACTCCGCCGTCGCCCTCAAATGTCTCGTCCTTGTCCACCACATCATCAAGCACGGCAACTTCATCCTTCGGGACCAGCTCTCTGTATACCCCTCCACCGGAGGCAGAAACTACCTCAACCTCTCCAATTTCCGAGATAACAGCACTCCCATCTCTTGGGAGCTCTCTTCCTGGATCAGGTGGTATGCCCAATACATCGAACAGCTCCTCGATACTTGCAGATTTCTGGGTTTTTTCCTCGGCACTCGTTCATCCGCCACCACACAAAACGAAGAATCCGAAGAAAGAGTTTCGGGTAAAGCGAACGCTGATTTGTTGAGGGAGACCGATTCTTTATTGGCATTAGTCGAAGAAATCGGTAAAAGACCGGATCCTGCATCTACGAATAAGAACAGATTAGTGGATGCGATAGTGAATTTGGTGGGCGACGATTGGATTTCAATAAGAAGGGAGTTATGGATTGAAGTCAAAGAATTGGGAGAGAGAGTGGGTTGCCTCAGTTTCGGAGAAGCGATTGAATTGGTTTGCGCAATGAAGAAATTGGAGGGATGTAAAGAAAGGACGATGGAGGTGGGGCAGAATTTGTGGAGTTTAGCGAGAGAAGTGAAGGAAAAGGCAGGGATGGAGGCTCACAGGAAAGATGATAGGTTGTTTAAGAGAGTCAAAAGACACAGAGCGACGGAGTCACACAGGTTTGCGAAGGCTGACCCCGTTTTGAATTCCGCAAATTTGATCCACTTTTCCTCCGGAAGGCTATTATTGTAATTTGGAATATTATGTATGATATTTGGGGAACGAGAATATTCTTTTTATTTTTAATTTTAAAGTGTTTATAACTCACTAACAATGGGAAATTCAATTTTGGGTTGGGATATATATAATTTGTATATTACCTGTGTTTCTCCGTTGCATCGATGGGATGCAAACGATGACTAGCTAGTTGTCTGAATTTCGGCTTCACCGAGGAGTGGATTAATAAATTATTTATCTATTTAGTTTTTGATAATTTAAACTATTAAGACAACATAACATCAAACCAATATTAAGTTGACTAGGAAAATAACATATGCCTTGTCTTAGTCTAACACTCAACATTGTAACAAAACATTTGCAGAAACAAACTCCTTCAATAAATTAGCAACTTCACACCATGACAATGATAATTACTCTGAGTACACAGCTTTAGCGGCCTAACAATCTTTAAGGCCGAACGACGACCGATAAATTTATCTTAATTTTTTTTATTTATTTTCTCACTCTATTTTATTTATATTTTTTTCTTTTTCTCTTGTTTAGACAAAATTATAATACTATAAGAATAGATTAAATTTAAATAAATTATCAAGTGATTCATATTTCATAATTATAAGTCTATTTTATTATGATTAAAATGAACTTAATTGTTTTTTTAAAAAAGATAACTCATATTTATGTATTTTTTTTTTCTTAATCAAGATAAACATAGCAAAAAAATATTTATATTTTAAAAATTATGATAAAATATTTTAAAGACAAAGGATAAGACTTTTTTAATTAAATTTTTTTTTGTCTCATTTAAGTATGATATGTTTGTTTTTTTAATTGATAAATTTTTAATCCTTGAATGTCTCTTATTTGACTAAAATTATTTATATAAGATAAAGATATTTTATAATAATATTATGTATAATTATCTATTTATTAAAATTATAAATATAAGATATAGATATTTTATCTTAATATAATATATTATGATCTATTTGTCAAAATTATAAATATAAAATATAAACATTTTATTTTAATATCACGTATTATTATTTATTTATTAAAATTATAAATATAATATATATATATATATATATATATATATATATATATATATATATATATATATATATATATATATATATATATATATAATCTTAATATCATATGATTTAATCTTAATTATTATTATAATATTTTGAAGAGACGTTTGGGGAGCGTTGACAATGACTGGCTAATTGACTCAAATAAAAGTATAATCTGTAAGAAGAATGCCAAATAGTCATAGCACTAACGACGAATTTAAGCTCGCAGAATAGGAAAATAAAAGTGTGCACGACTTTTTTTTTTTTTTTTTAATTAGATTCGATCCAATCTTTCAGTACAAGTTGATGTTAATAATGTTTGCCCGTGTTCATATTGGGTTTCTGGTGCCCTATGCCATGCTTGCTTGTCTCTGTAACCAATATCAATGGGCTGCTCACAACTCCTCCTCCTCCATGGATCTCTGTCAACATGTCTATTCTCTGTTGAGATTGTTTTTCTTTTTACATTTTTTTGGGTATATCCCGGGCATTTATACGCAGATAAAAATATTTATTTAAATAAAAAGAAGAAAAGTATCACTGTTTGGCGTACCTTATTCTCAACTGATACTGCTCACATGGCATTTTTTATATTTATCTTTTAAATAATTATCTATTTATCATAAATATATATAAATATTAAAGTCTTCTGAAAATATACCGCAAACACCGCTAAGAAGGAGGTGAGTATATGAAGAAAGAATGAGACTGCTCAAAACTTGTAAGAATCGAAAAACTAAGAGCTTGCAGAATTGTACGTTGCTCGCATGGCATTTTTCATTTTTTTTTTTTGGCCGAATGGAAAATTCTAATTATTTCACGACTAAGAACACTTGGCATCTTTCCCACCCTCATACTGCATCGATCATCTTCAGATTTTTTGTATTGGTATCTCCCAGTATTATACTAATAAAACAAATATTGATGGGTGAGGAAAATCGTTGCTGCAGAATTTATTCTTCACGCTAACGTCTATGCAGCAACGAAGCTAAATGCAGCACCGTTCCTTTTTTTTTTTTTTTTACTGGCATGCAGCACTGTTCACAACAGCGAAAGAATGAAAGGGTGGTAGGTTAATTCAACAAAGTTTTCTTAGGGTCCTCCCACTTCACCACATGCTGGTGGGCCCTTTCAGCCTGCAACAAAATCCACTCAAATCACATAACGACTCAGAAGGAAAAAGAAAAAAAAAAAAAAGGACGTTCTGCGCCGAAACTAGAACAAGTGAATTACCTCATCCTCCCAATTACAACAGAGGATAACAATACCCAATATCAATGTTTGAAGGCCAGTACCACCCAGAAGCATCCCAATCCAAATGCCCTATAATGGTAGGTTGTCCCAATTGAATGAGTCGAATAATTATGAAAATGATAAAGGAATATTGAGGAAGAAAGAACTAACGTACCACAACTGCAAGATCGAAGTACCATCCCAAAAGATAGCCAAGCGGTACGCCGATCAAGTAGTAGCAAGCAAGGTTAATGTAGGCCACTGATGTTTGCCATCCCAATCCCACGGCCGCCCCGGAGAGAACCGGCTGAACGCTGTTGAGAAGAATGGTGAAGGCCAAGAGGATTGTGAGCTTATTAACTTCTTTCAGCACTGCCTCATTGGATGAGAACAGGGAACCGATTTTGTCGTTGAATATCAAAATCAATAACCAGCACACAATCCCAATCACCAATGATGTCAACACCGACACCGTTGTAGCAAATTTCGCTCCTTTCCCGTTCCCTGCTCCCAGTTCATTCGCCACTCTAACCCTGCATCAGTGTCCAACTTCCTTCAATCATACTAGTTTACAAAACAACACCCAAATCCAAAATTTTGATTTAAAACATTACCCAGCTCCTGCGAAGAATGCCAAAGGAATCATCGTCTGCCAACCGTTGACTGAAAAGCTGCCAACAATTCAGAAAATATATTAAAAGGATCCAATTCTTATGTTCTGCAAAATGACAATTCAAAATTACAAGTTCTAAGTTTTAATCAGATGGCCAAAAACAACAAGAAGCCCCGGTGTTTTAAATATCAGTTCGAATTTTAAACATATAATTTATTATTTTAACGGTAGTCATTTTAATTATGCTGGACCGATATATATATATATATATATATATATATATATATATATATATATATATATATATATATATATATATATATATATATATATATATATAAATTTAAATAATTTATAAACTATTTTAATCAAAGTTTCATCGTTTAAAAACTGTCTTCGCGACATCCATCAAATTTTGGCATCTCTTCGGCTAGTCAAGCTATCATCTAATATTTTTCATTCTAATTTATAACCATTTTCACTCGAGCCGTTGAGTACTATGGTTTAATTTTTTTTGTTAGAATAATATTTTATCCTTCTATCTATTTTACTTTTATTATGTAATTTTTTTTATTTTTAAAAAATATATAAATTTTTTATTAAATTAAAAATATTTTATAATTAAATATATTTAAAATATTTATTTATTTACTTATTTTTTTTACTAAAATAATTTTATATTATTATTATTTATTTAAAAAATAAGTAACATGACATAATATTTTTTTGAAATTTTTATTAAAAATAATGTTATTATTTAGTTATTTTTAAATATATTCTATTTATTTTTAATAATATAAATATTATTTTTAATAAATATTAAGAGATGTATTTATTTAAAGAAAAAAAATATAAACATTAAAATATAAACAACGTGTGTCATTTTTTATTTTATGTAATAATAATTTAACTAAAAATTTAATAAATGCTCTGAAGAAATTTTGAAGGCGGAGAGAAAATTGATTTTACGAATTTTTTGATATTTCAAAAAAATTGTAAAATATTTATCTATTATTCAAAAATTATGAAACTTTGTATGAAGGTAGATCATGTTAACCTGTCTACAAAAATGCGTATAAATATTTGATTGTTAGATCTAGAAAACATATAAACAAATATTTATACATTAAAAAATATTTTTAATATTTATTAAAATTAATGTTTACATTATTAAATTATTAAAAATAATTATAATATATTTTAAACAATTAAGTAATAATATTATTTAATATATATATATATATATAAAACGTTATCTAATAATGTCACTTATAATTTTTTAATGAAAATCAATAAAAATATAATATTATATAAAAATATTTTGATAAAAAAATTATAAGTAACACAATAAATATTTTAAATAAATTTAATTCTATCGCATCTTTCGATTTTGTAAACAATTTATATATATTTTAAAAAATAAAAAATATAATAAAAATAAAATACAGTGTTTTATGTTGAAATTGTAGTTCTCAATACATTTGTATAAATAATAATTAGAAAAAAAAATATATTTGATGTCTTAATTATGCCAAGTCTAGTATTAATTAAAACTCAAAATAAAAGATGGGCATGTAATTAAGAGAGCCAGTGAATGAGTAACGCATACCAAATGGACAAGGCATCCACAGCGATCTCTGCGTCTTTGAGGTTTCCGGTTATCAACAACAAGATCCTGTAGTACCAGATCTCCAAACTGCCGACAAAAACAATACCAAGAAATAAACACCTTGGTTTTTGAAAGAAGCACGAGGGACAATAATAAGAAATACCAACTCTTTCAAAAAATATATTTTGAGAATACCAAAGCATGACTCCAGAACCAGCGGAGAGTTTGGTGAACTCCCAAAGGCCAGAAAATGCATCCACGCTGAAACCATTCCAAGTCTGTGGGCAGCCACCAAAGACGACGTATCCCAAGAGGCCAAGCACTATAACCCACCAGGATATACTCAAAGCAATACCAATACCAATCACTCCGAGCTGGAATACGTTGAGAAGTAGCCAAGTGACGAATATATGCAAGGGCAGGGCCACCAGAGACACATAAGCCAACACGGCAGTCCTACTCTGGCTCTGCAGGAACCTCTGCAGCGGGAAGAGAAATGCAAAAGAGAAATGCACGGGAGTTACCCAGAGTGCCACCACCCCTGTAAGCTCTGCCACCTCCGGAGGTTGCCCCAGTAACTTCAATAATGGCGTCGCGAATAGGATGAGAGGCAACAGAATCACACAACAAATGGTCAACACAATCCAAGAACGTTGCAGGTACACTCCCATCATGTGATACTTTTGCGCCCCAAAAGCCTGTCCGCAGAGCGTTTCCAACGCACTTGCCATGCCCGTCTGAATTACCCACCACCAAATATATACAGTTAGTTACTATATATTAGTAGCAAATTAATTAATTCTTTGTCAGTTTACCAAAAAGAAAAATTCTCAATGATGTAAACATGTGCGTACGAGCAGGCCAAATTCGAATCCGAGAATGACGTTGTAAGCGACGGAGATGGCGGCGAGGTCGGTGGTGCCGAGGTGGCCGCCGAAGGCTTGAGAGAGAACGATGGTGGCGAAGGAGGCGACTCTGAAAATGATACTGGGTCCGGTTATCCGCCATAGCTTGCCGGACTCATTGACGATCCTGTTTCCAAGACTATGGTGAACGGGAAGCTGTTGATTTGTAATTTCTAGTAAGGGCTTGTTGGCTTCCTGCGCCTCAGCCGCTGTCAAACCCTCGCATGCCATTTTGAACGGTGGGATCATGTATATTCTGGATGCCTCGGCGCTTGAAATGTGTTATTTATTTATAATTGGTGTGCTTAAGCCAGAGTGACGATCACACGCTGCCGGATCCGCGTGGCATCACTTTAATGGAAACAATTTAATGCTGGGCTCGGGGAGCCGTACCCCGTAGGTTCAAGAGTAATGCTAAATATTGAACACGAGAAATACAGGAAGAGGGATTGAAATATAAATTTTTTTTTTTTGGGGGGGTGGGGGGGGGGCGCTCTGGGTACCACGTGGCTTCGATGATTCTTTTGCAGGTAGTTTTGACGTGAGAAATGGGAGCGTGGGTTGGTAGATAGGCCCAAGCCCGAAACCAAATAATTATAATAATGATTAAAATGAAACAACCTCTTGTCGAAAAAAGGAAAAAAAAAAAAAAGGAAACAACCTCGGGTTGGGTAAGGTTCTGGGAATAATGGGAATTCTAGAATCCAGATTTGTGGGGATTATAAACCGTTAATTAAATTATATTTGTAGAGGGAGAGAGAGAGAGAGAGAGAGGATGGAGGGTGGATGCCATCCCGAAGGAGTAATAACAATCCAAAGAGAAGGTGATTGAGAGAGGCAATGGAAAAGGAAGAATATGAAGAGATGTCTGCTTTTGGTTAATTTTGCTTGCAGGTCGTACCAAATCAACCGTACGTGTTCAATTATAGCCAGACACATCCCCCCTCAATCCAGCTGGCCTTCCACGTACTTAATTATTTCGAACCAACGAGTCAACGGCACAAGACTGCTTGATGCTCGGCGTTGATCTCACAGATTCGGATCTGTAGCAAACTAGTGTTTTTCGTTCGTAAATGGGTTTCATACGCATTTACTTCATAAAATGTTTATAGGTCTAGGTCTCCTCACTTTAAATTTTTTTACAATTTCATATTCTTTTCGAAACATGAACCAAAAGCCCTTTTTATTTTCTAGTGCCTGTTAAGTACGTTTCATTTTGAAAATTTGGCTAATATATAGTTTAATAATATTAGCTCCATTAATTATTTTCGTCTTCTCTGTCTCTCTGGCCCTGTCCTATCCATCAATTATTGTTAACTTCCCCACATGCATGTATGTTTATCATCTGGTTAGTTGCCTAACGTCGCTTTCTGTGACTCTTGTTACTTACTCTTCTGTTCTCTTCTTTAATATTTGCCTCTCACTCATATATATAATACAAAAGCGTACAATGGAGGAGTCTGAAAAACACACAAACGTCCAAATGATTTGATAGATACCATCTATATCTAGTATATATAGGGCTTTCATTAATTTAGCATGAACTAAACAAAAAAAGAAAGAGTCTACCTCCTTTCCCAAATATGAGTAGTAGCTAGCTAGCTAGATGGGTTCATATTGGTGGCTCTTTAATATATTGTTAATTACTTGTTGTCCTAATTAATTTTGTACTGTGTTTGTGTTGTCTTTTTAAATGCATCTTTAAAATAATTTGGCCTTCCAACTACGCAGAGCCAACTAATTTCCAAGCAGCACGTTATATTAGGGTTAGGTTTTGGGGGTGAGCCTATATATATATATATATATATTACCTTTCCTTAGAGATAAGAAGCGAGCAGATGGATGACAGTGATGGATGGATCAATTGTTTCGCATTATAAATGCCAATGGCTCCACACACCCATTTTCATCTGCATCACTGTCATGCAACTTCTTCGGTGTCTCTCCATGTTGACCACTCTTCCATAACTCATAACACACGGCCGACTCTCCACACACTTCCATCCATGCTCACCAATCACTATCATATCAAGAAACAGGTTCAACTACAAACTTCTTATTAAAAAATACAAGCTTTGTTGGGAGAATACAAAAGGACTCGGGAGAATATCGGCCTTGCTGCAACTAAAATCTTCGCAAAGCCTTTCCCAGAGACGCCCGTACACAAGAGACAAGACAATTACTATATTTTCGAGCCTTTTTTTTAATTATTTTTTTCCAGTTTTTTTTTTTTTTGAACTAGCCGAAGCTATTTTTTTTTTCCAGTCACAAGTATGGAGCGGACATATGTTGGCGTTAGTGGGCTGCCAGCTACCCATTTTCTGAACCCAGCGTTTCTGGTCAAATTGGCCCATTTTGCTAACGCCTATCAGAGAAAGAGTGTCGTAGATTTAATTACAGGTTGGGAATGTGCTTTTTCTTGAACTAAAAGAAAGTTAGCTCTCTCTTTAAAAGAAACATTCTTTTTTTTTTGGACTTGTTTAAAAGAAACATTCAATTAAATCATATTATATACCTCAAGACTTTTTCAATTATTATTCGATGTGGAACTCTATGACGGTTCCTTCATCCATCTCGGTGATGAAACTTTCTCTTTAAAAGTGCACAATGAACCTTTTCAGCTAGTGCCTCACATAAGACTCTGTGACCTGGCGGACACTGCTTTTCCCGCTCACTTTTTCTCTGTCAGGCTTTATGTTATTTTTGGGAGAAGATGTTAGTATTGTGTTTTTTCGACCACGCTTTTCTGCCTACCTAAATGGAAAAAAGAAGAAGATAGATATCAATATCCACGATGGGCCCAAGTGGTTATTGCCCTTGGAATTGGGCCTTTCGTGAGTGGAAGTAGAAGCCCAGGGTTTTTTTTTAAGTGAGTGTTTCGTGATGATTGTCACTGATGAACTATTATTCTTCTAGCCCGCTGTACCTTTGGAAATTCAATTTTATATCCTCACCCTTTTCCACATCCATTACTATTCACTCATCCATTCCATCCCTCCAACGCTTGCTTTTCCTGCTCTTCATCTATTTATTCTTTTTTTTTTTTTTTTTTGGGTTGACGCACCCTGCTCATTCCTTATCCATACATTAATTTGTAACTGAGCCAGGCGTATGTAATTACAGAGTTTGTGTGAAGTTTTATATTCAAAATTTTATATCGTCAAATAGCCCATTCCGACCCAATCAGGGTCATCTAATCAGTTCATAACTGGACTGAATCAGACTAGTTTCTTTGACCCTTCAATTCTAACCTTTCAGAACAAGTCTTCCATTTCTACATCATCATTTTTATAAGACACACTATTACATATGTGTCAACACCATAATTCTAAAGTAATAATTTACATACTATACAGCTCATGAATGAAATTTGAAATAAGACTTTTAAACAATTGAGAAAAGGAATAAAATTTTAAAAGATCAATTATTATGATTATTTATATGTATACATATTTTTTAATTCACGAAGACATAATAACCTTAACATAGCATTTTTTTTTTTTTTTTTTTGGTAAAAATAAATTAATATGCGGACTCGAAAGGGTTTAGAGACGTTAACGGTCAGTGATTGGGCGTTGGAGTTGGGCCACATGGCAATAAAAGAGAGACGAGGCGACAACCTCGTGGTGGGGCCCAAGCAAGCAACCCCTGCCTGCCACCTTTGCATATTTATTCAAAATCCCCAGAAATTGAATGTTATTAATATCACGACAAATTCATTTAAATTAATTATTTTAAACAAGTGGATGGACCGCCACTCGTATCCTAATCTGAATTCTTTTCCTATTCTCAATTTTATTATATGCTTATTTCACAAATTTCTCATTTTCTCAAAATTAAAATTCTATCACGCTATAATAATAATAATCTTAAATCGAAGGAAAAAAAATATAATTAAAACAAAGCCAAAAAGCGACAGAAGCAACAAAGCGGTTTGCTTGGCTCTTTGCTGCGTCTATGTAAAATTCTTCGACAATTGCCACCCCATTACCAGAGAGGCTACAGCTTTAATTTTTTCCTTTTATTGTTATTATTTCTCCTTCCTTAGACCCACCTTAGTCTCCTCCTCTTCGGAAACGACGCGATCCTTCTCCACTAAGAAACTCCCTTGATTTCCAAATTCTGATACTTCACGCCCATCTCTGTATACCAACATACAAGGATTTCTGCTTTTCTATTTACAAAGAGTTCTTTCTACTGAACCTCGCCAACTATCCGACAGTGGGAGTAGCGATCGGTCATTCTGATCATTTCTGGTGGAAGATCCATCTGTGTTGATTGATCTCCTCTAGTTGCTTCTAAAACCCGCACCCAATAGAGTGAACGGAAGGAATGTGGTGGATGATGGGAGAGACTGGAGGCCATTACTGTTCTAAGAAGACCGATGATTTGTGTGGGGATATCTGTGGCCAGGTATATTAATTTTTGTGTCTCTTACTTTTCTTGTTTCTGTGCTTTCCGTGATGCAGCGGTACATTGATCTCTCTCCTGTGGTTCCGATTCCCCTTTCCCATCTTTAAAGAATACATTTTCTAATTCTGAGTTTTCCAGTTTCTGACCCAATTAGATGGACATATAAAAACCCGCGAAGTCAGACATTTCAATACACTGCTTCAGTCCGCCCTCTGCATAGATCAAAACATTTTACTTTATTGTCTTGGATGGAATTTCCATCCTAGTTGACACTTGAATATAAAGCTACACTCAAATAAATATAGTCTAATCTCTCAGTCACCTAAAATTTATACAGGCTACTCATGCCCATTTCATCCTTGAGATGATTCTTTCTCTCCTGGTATGTGTAGTGTGTACGGAATATTTGTGATCTGAATTTGGCTTCTGGAATTGGGATGCATTCTTGAGAATTCGATGTTTGGCTAGTCTCCTCTTCCCCCATTTTCTTTGAGTTACTCTTTTTTTTTTTTTTCCTTTTAATTAAAGGTGCATTGCAGCTCAGGCTTTATGATTATATTTACTCATAGTTCTCCTACTGTTTTCAGGAAATTTCTGAGATAGAAAATTGAAAACATAGACTGATGGAAAAGAATATTAGCATTTTCGTTATGCATTAATTTATTTACAGGACTGAATGAAGCTGCAATGCTAAGTTATCTTTGTGATCTGTCGTTCTTGAAAGCGAATGTTTACTATTTGCTTAAATGTTTGTTCTTCCATTATGCAGGAATCAAGCCAAGCATCAGGCATGTCAAGAATTCGCTGCATCTTACGTGGCTTGGATATAAAAGCCTACATATTTCTTTTTGCCGTTGTCCCAATGTTTATCTTTGGAATATATATACATGGACAGAAAATTTCATACTTTCTGCGGCCACTTTGGGAAAAACCACCCAAGCCTTTCAATGTTATCCCACATTACTATAATGAAAATGTGTCAATGGAGAATCTCTGCAGACTTCATGGCTGGGGGATACGAGAGTACCCAAGACGTGTTTATGATGCTGTGTTGTTCAGCAATGAGTTGGAAATACTCAACTTACGTTGGAGAGAATTGTACCCTTACGTAACAGGATTTGTCCTCCTTGAGTCAAATTCTACTTTCACTGGATTGACTAAGCCTCTGGTTTTTAGTAGCAATCGGGAGCAGTTCAATTTTGTTGAGCCTCGGCTAACTTATGGGACTATTGGTGGGAGATTTAAGAAAGGAGAAAACCCATTTATTGAGGAGGCATATCAACGCGTAGCATTGGATCAGCTCCTTAAGATAGCTGGAATTTCAGACGATGACTTGTTGATTATGTCTGATGTTGATGAGATACCAAGTGCTCACACTGTTAACCTGTTGAGGTGGTGTGACGACATACCTTCAATTCTCCATCTTCAGCTGAAGAATTATCTTTATTCCTTTGAGTTTCTTGTGGATGATAACAGCTGGAGAGCTTCAGTTCACAGATATCAAAGTGGTAAGACAAGGTATGCACATTATCACCAATCCGATGACTTATTGGCAGATGCTGGCTGGCACTGTAGCTTTTGTTTCCGCCGTATCAGTGATTTTGTTTTTAAGATGAAAGCCTACAGCCATTATGATAGAGTAAGGTTCTCCCATTACTTAAATGCCAAAAGAATTCAGAAAGTAATCTGCAAAGGAGATGATTTGTTTGACATGCTTCCAGAGGAGTACACCTTCAAGGAAATCATTGGTAAAATGGGACCAATACCCCATTCCTATTCTGCAGTTCATCTTCCTGCTTATCTTCTGGAGAACGCAGAGAATTTTAAGTTTCTTTTGCCTGGAAATTGTTTAAGAGAGAGCAATTAATGATCTTGGAAACGAATTTCTGATACCTGCAGTTTGTAAAGCTACATCTTGTGCAGTTCGAGTGACTCCTCAGGGAGGTTTTAACTGAAGTTTTACTGACTGTGTCACTCATAGGAGGGCTTTGCCAATGTCCAGTGAGATATTCTTTGGGAGGGTCGGACAAATTCTTTGATCCTGGGTATGAGATCTGTACATAAATTTAGAGTTGGACTTAATTCAAGGGCGAGCAGTGTCTGTCCTGGTGAGCAACCGAAAGTTCTGTTGTGTGAGCATGGTTATCGGCATGTGCTCGTGTTCACTTCGTATTAGTGTGGCTGATCCCCAGATATATTAGATAGAGTAGTTTCAAATTCGAAAATTTTTCCCTTCTGGGAAGTTTTGTTTTGGAGACGAAGTTAGTTTGTTTTTATTCTTATTTGATGTTAAGTATGTCTCATCTGATTGCTTGGTATATATTCAATTATTCATGACATTGGTGGCTCAGTTTTCCGCGTTCAGTCTGGGTATGTTTCTGCTTCTGATGTCTCTTATTCGACATTTGGGATTCAACTTTTTAACTACTGTGCTGGTTTATGGAACTTGATAATTTATTTTAATTGAACTGGATTGGAAATACAGGATGGACTTGTATAAGAAACTTCACTTAGGAGTTTTTATTGAATTTAGTATAATTTACAGCTAAAACTCGTTTCAGTGCTGGTTTATGGAACTTGATAATTTATTTTTCTAGAAGTTGCTTTTGTATACACTAAAAGCCTTGGTAATTTATTCATGTTAAGGTTGGTTGTTTCAATTCTATGGGATGTCCTTGCAACTTAATACACAGAAAGGAAGAATTCTCTGCATAATTTTAACTCGTGATCATAGTAGCATCGGGATAGAATCTATATAACCTGTAAAAGTTCTAGGCATGTTTAGTTAGTGATTAACTTGTAATATGTTTGGTACAAGATTTATTCGGAATGTTGATTCAATAATCAATATTGAATCTCATATATGATAGGCGACTATGACGCCGTTTGATCCATGTAGCCGACCTTACCTAGTGAAAAAAAATTTAGTTTTTGTTGTTGATTCAATAATCCTTTTCTCTCATCTATAGGGAACACATAGCATTGAATCCAAAAATGTTTTTATTTAACAGGAGGTAAATGGTATTTTGTAGGATTATTTTAATAAATCCTATAGATGTCGCATTAAAATTTGTATCATTATTACTATACTAAAAGAGAAATTAATATAATATGGATTGATGAAAATATACTTATTATCTATTATTATGGGCAATACTAATTATTATCATTAGCACATTTAATAATGTTGTCACTTCTTGCTACCATTATAATTAGATTTAATAGGCTATGTTTAGTAAAATTAGTTTATAAATTAGTTTAAAGTTTATAAATTAATTGAAAACTTATAAACTATACGCTACTTTAAGTAGTAGCGTATAATTTATAAGCTTTTAACTAATTTAAATTATTCAAATAAATTTGTTTATCAAACATTTTTAATTTGGTCAAACAAATTTATAAACTAATCAAATATGTTATAAATTAGTTTATTTATTTTATCAAACATATTCATAATATAGTATAAACAACAATATTCGAATTGAAATTTTTTTTTTTTTTATTTGCTTCAAAGTGAATTAAAATAAGACTAAAGCTTCCCTACAAGTGCCGTCCCGATATTTACCTTTTGAAAACATGATACTAAAATTACAAATTAATCAAAACAATTTTGTACATTGACCAATTTTTTTATACATTGATTCTAATTAAAATTCATAAAATAAAATTTAAAGTCAAAAAGAGATATTAGTATATAACTATTTTATAAAAATATAACAGTTATGAAAATTATTACTATACAAATTAAATTATAAGATATATAAAATTATTCTTATTCATTACGGTGCAGTGGCCATTAACTCGTTAAAATATTTATTTTTTCTAAAAGTAAAAAGCCCTTCGCTTGTGTGCATCATTGGATGATAGATCATCACGAATGAACATTCAAGATAATACAGAGGGCCGAAGAGCTATATACACGGCAAAGGAAACTACATCTAGAAAAACAGTGTCATTACCGTACGAGAGTTTGGTGAGCGTAGGAGCAGAGCATTGGCCCTCACCTCCTATTTCCCGTATCTCTCTGGATTTGGCGCCCGGCTACACCCTGAGCCGGTATTAATCCGTGGAAGCCTCGCATTATATCAAATTCACAAGGAGATGCACTTTCTTCACAGCGTTCAAAATACTATATATGCATTATTTCTTAGTAAAACAACAAATTTAAATTATATAAAATCTAAGTAAAATTTTAATTTTTTAATCATATAAAGTTTCATATAAGTAAGGAAATAATATAATTAATATTAAAAATATTTTTTTATGCAATAATCGCCACAAGTGATACAATACCCCAAGAAACTTTTGTAAAATCGATACTATATCAAACTAAAGGGTTGTTCTTAGTGGGAGGGGAAGTTAAGCAGCTAGGTGGCAATGGTGGAAGTGGAATGAGTAAGGGGGTGAGTTTGATTATAGTGTTGAACCCAGAATCCATAGTAGTGGAGAATCCTGTCCACTATGTGTGATTGTGAAACCCAAACACATCTCAAGGAATGGAATGGGATGCCTCTTCATCCACTGAGCCTCCTTACCCCCGCCCATTTATATTTCTCTTTTTCCCGATTTTACTTGATTTAATTATGTGTCAGTTCAAACTTACACCCCAGAAACTCGACTATTTTGCCAAAGTGAATCAAAAACCTGTCCTGGTTCTACATTTCCCTTTATTATTATTATTTTTAAAAAAAAAAACAGACAAGATGTGATGGGAATAAAGCTGACGACCCTCATCATGCAAAATTTCAAAGGGTCAAAAATATGCCCAACGAGAGAGGCCAAAATTCGGATACGAGTTGCATAATGCCTTAATATATAATTGTATACTCAAGCCAAGCATCTTAATTTGCTATAAATTGGGACCCCAACCAAGATCCTTAGCAGTTCAATCCAACGACAACATGGGAAGAGGCCTTGGGTTTCATCAACAGCAATACTATGGCAATGATGGAATGAGGATGGACATTCAGGCTCAGCAGCAGAGCTATGGCGTTCATGAGCAGGCTGGGGGCTCTAACAACGGCTACCACAAGCAATTCCCAGGCATGCACATGAAGCCCGATCATGCCAAGTTTGGGGGAAGCTCCCACGCTATGCGTCAGGAAAGCAACTGGCACGCTGGCCATCATGATTCTAGTTTTGAGGATGCTTGGCACGGTTCCTCTCCCCACCATGCCTATGTCTCCGGTGGCAAAAAGTTTCCTTTCACTGCCTCTACAACATCTCACTTTTCAAACGGTGATAGGTTCATTAATTCCGGTGGCCACCATGGCTATTATTCGGAGGAGGTGGCTGAGTATGACACTCACAGGGAGGAGCATTATGGTCCAGCTACCATGAAGCAGGGGAGTGAAATGAGATACGAAGGCCATAATTGGGGTGCCTATAATGCCTTCAATCCCAACTCACATGAATACGATAGCAACATGAACTGCAAACCTCGTGCACATGGTTTCCGCCAGGTTGAGTGGAAAACCAGGGGGATCTAAGTCACGCCACCTACCTCATATATACATATTATGCCCTCGATCGGCACCTTCGTTAACACTAAATAAAATGTGTGCTTTCTTCTTCTTGCAACGAAATAAGCTTCCCCTTGTGAGCTGTACCTCTCATTACATGTAATATCCATTTTCAGTTACATGTGGAATTGTTGTCTTTGCTTGTGCCAACGTTATTGGCTTCAACTAGAATTTAGTACGTGGAAATTAATCCAATGAACTCGAGCTTTGATTATTGTGGCCGAAGAAATATTTATGGGGTGATTGTTTCGAAAGAAAGAGGCTACCTTTGCCCACGCGGGTTTTTACCATTTTTGGTGTCTTTAGTAAGGAGAAACTCGATTCAGTATAAAATCAAATTCTACTTTGGGTCATGGTGGTGTATTGGTTGATGCTCTGAATTAGTCTGGACGACAAAGCAACTTTACAAGTAAAATAAAAGCTGTCACGTATGGAAACTTCAATTACTAATATGATATTTACACAGAAGAATTTAAAAAAATTGTTATCTGTATATTTAAATTAATGAAAAAATTTAATTTAATTAATTACAGATAACAATTTTTTAAATATTTATTTATGTAAAATTTGATTCGACTAAATAATTTTTCTTTTCAACTTCAATCAGTAAAATTCTTTTATCATCTGGGAAAGTGTAGAGGGATGACATGACAGATGACACATGGTTTAACCTCAAAGGGGAGATATTAAAAGATTTAAGTTGAAGTCTCTTGCTTCTCTCTCTCTCTCTCTCTCTCTCTCTCTTTCCTTTTTTAATAAATAAAGTTGCTGAAATGACATTTTCTTGTGATGCTTCTGCTACGGAAGCTTTTAACTGAAGTTAAAAACACTAACATAAGCATGCTGACAGAAAACAGGGAGGGAGTGATGTCGTTTTATTCCCCCGAAAGGCCATCACCATTCACCCCTAACTATAAACGAATAATCTATCTTCAACAAAGGCAGTAGCTTTCGAATCGTTTCCGCTTTCCCGTGTCAATCCCTCCTTACGATTATACGCAACTAATTTTAGATATTTTCCTTAATCATATGCATCAATCTTGGTGCACGAGAAGAAAATAAGATTCCCTGCTTCAGGGGAAAGCGGTGAGGCACAAGATTCTATCTTATCATCGTGTTAATCAATATATCTTCAGGTTATAAATATTAGTTGAAACACGAAGCTTCACCACAAAACCCCAACCCTCGGACATTAAAAAAAGAAAAATGGCCTTCCAGAGTCCCAAACACCGTGGTAGAAAGCTGGTGCAGGTGTACGAAGCCCCAGCAGAGGCTGTGCGTCGTAGGCACTTTGATAGCCATCGTCATCCCGAGGATCATGAGGAATATAAAACCATCTATGAGAACGGCGTACAAGAAGTTGACATCACAATAGACGGCAGACCCCGTGTTCAACTCACCTTGGACCAAAAAGCTGAAGCCTTTATTAAGCTACAGCACAAGAGGATCGAATTATCCCCGGCCGATTAGGGGCTTGGTGTGTAGTGCAATGTAAGGGTGTTATATATTTATGCAATAATCTTCACCCACCACTATTCACTGTTAATGTGTCGACTATCTTTATGCTTTTCATCCAAATAATGCATATCGAGGCCTCCCTTTAATACTGTGTGCATTTAAATGATGTTTTCATGAGCTAATTATAAATTATCAACACAAGCTCTAGTTATTATGGTAATGATTGATGCTTTCCTAAGAAAGACGTTTATCCGAATCTCAACTGACTTAGATGTTATTTATTTAAAATAGAATTATTCCTCAAAAGCTGGACGCTCTGTATTTGTAAAATGATATGAGTATGACCCTGAAGCACAAGTGTTGTGAATAAGATGCAAAATTCCAGAAACTGAGGTTAGTATGGAGAGCAAATTCTTGTTTTGGGAAACCACTGACAGAAGATGCAGTTTGGTGGTGGTCACCAAAGTAAGCAGGAGACGCCTATTCACGTTAGCCACAAAATAAGAAATATGAATGCAGCTATAATATAACCAAAGTACCTACCAAGTTCAAATATTTATAGATGTATCTATAAGTTTATAGTTTAAGTTATTACTAAAAAGTTTGACTTGTGCGCGCAGTTGACAAATTTATGTGATATTATAAATTTGAATTTATAAAAAGGTATATTTTAAATAAAATTTAACTCATATAAAATTCAAAAAATATTTGTAAGTTTGCGTGTTAGATGAATTTCGATCATGATATGAAAAATATAATCACAACTTAAACCATCACAACAATTTACTTTCTTTTTAAAATGTATAAAATTGATTAGTTTATCAAAATTTTTTAACTGCACCTCATCTAACTATCTAAAAATAATCTTTGATTATGTTTGATAAAATTAATTTATAAATTAACTTAAAATTTATAAATTAATTGAAAATTTGTAAACTATACGCTACTTTAACTTATAAGTTTTCAGTTAATTTAAATTATTTAAATAAATTTATTTATCAAACACCTCTAATTTAGTCAAATAAACTTATAAATTAATTAAATACGTTATAAACTAATTTATTTATTTTGCCAAACATATTTTTTATCCATTGATGAAAGAATTAAACATTGGTTACGCACATATCTTAATGTTTAAAAAATTTACTTTGCCGTTAAAAATATTTCTACTGATTTTGTGAGGGTTTCAAACCATTTTGATACTATTATCTGCTTTAATTAATATCACGAAACATCAATCTGATTTATTTTTTTTTAAAAAGGAGAATAATTTGGGAAGCTAAAAATGAAGAACGCGTAACAAGAAATCTCCACCATGCGTCTCAATAAATCTAATTCTCAACCCAACCCCGCCGCCGCCAAATTAAATCATTCATTGTTTCAATTGCCACTAGAATCATGCAGTGCTGAAAAAGATATTTTAGAAATAACTTCAATTCCTTCCCTTCACAATTTTTTTTTGACGATAGCACACGTAGAAAACAAGCAAAGGCAAGAACATCAGAACTTGCTCTGACTTTGTTAAAAAATGAATACATGAAAAGAGAGAAAGAGGAGGAGTTAGGGGTTTGGATACCACGGAGCTAGAAGCATCCTATAATCTCTGAATTCGTCCATCTAATCCGTGGAACGACACAAAGGGCAGGTGGTGTGTTTGTTATCAAACCACTTGTCTAAGCAAGCTTTGTGGAAGAAATGCTTGCAAGGCAACTCACTCACCTCCTGATTGACTTCAAACCCACACAGACACACGCAGCACTCTACCATACCCCATCCACTGTGGCACGAGGACTTGTATTGGGTTATTGAGATCCTCCTTCCCCTTGAACTCTCTGGGTATTCATCTGACTCTTCCTCCACATTGGGAGAATAGGAGGATGCCACACCAACTGCTTCTAGCACGGATCTGAACACGTTCTTCAACACAGCCACCGACAGGACGGTGTTCATCACCAGGATAGGAAGAACCCCTTCACCTAAATTAGGAATGTTTGACAGACCCATAATTATTGTTTGTTTCCAGAGTCCCACGAAGACAAAGCTTCGAGTAACAGACGCAGGCCCAGGACATGGCCAACAAAAATACATAAATACACGAGAGCACATCCTAACCACTGAAACTCTAACCCGGGTTAGGTTCCTGCGTGAGGACAGGGTTTACACGTGGCACACGTGTGGGGAAGTGTTAGTACATCATCAGTTTGAAGCGAAAATAACTGGCGTTTTCACCATGACAAGGGTGAGAACGATGAGAGAGCCACGTGTCTGTGGTGTTTTGCTATGGCCACAGCGGTTATGCCTGGTGGCACGTTGCCTGACCTTTCAGTTTGAGGCTTCGGAACTTTCCTGATTTGCGGCCTACGCATAATGCTTCGATCATTTATGGCCCTTTCTGTTACAAAACGCGTTATACTAGTAGCGTTTTTATAAAACCCAGTTTGTCTCTTTTTTTTTTTCTTCTTCTCAAGTTCTGTCATCATCTTATCATGGCTTCCTCTGTGGTCGTTCACGATAATAACGAAGATTTAAACGAAGATTTAACCTTCTCAAATTCTGCTATTCATCACACCTCTTCGCACTGCTCTGTTAGTATGTTCCAAAATCCTAATTATAACATGTGATCAAATACACCAGTTACATCTAACATCATAAGGATTGTAGATTGAATTATCGTTTTGTGGTCCTAAACTAGCACTCTAGATTGTGACAGCAAATAACTAATGTTTCGTGCTTGAAAACAACTATGAGGACATTGTATTAAACAAAATAAAAATTTTAACGTAAAAATCTAAGAACAATGGTGGTCATGGCTGTATACGAGTCAATTTTTCCTCATTGTTGTCCCCTAATGAGCTGTGGAATTGGAGAGATCAATTCCCAGGGACTTGTAATAGGCGTTTTCTGCATTTGTCAACCGACTCTGAAACATGGTCCACTCCTTTCTACACCTCTCCCTAACCTGTCACCACAACAATGGATATATGGGAGTATTTCATGATCAAGTTCATTAAATTAACAATAAAACTAATGATTAATTAAGGTAGTAAATTCTTTGGGGGAAAAAAGAAGAAGCAAAACACCGTATAGCCATCAGAGAAGTATTTAATCATACGGCATGCATATATGTAATAAAGCTGAACAAAAATGAAACATTCTCGACTTACCACTTGCCATGCTGCTTTCCCAGTTTGCGCTTCTCCCTACCAACCACAGGAATTGAGGAAAATAAATACGCATCTCAATGTTCATTTTTTAAAAAAAAAAAATCTAAACAAAATAACCATGGCAAACAAATTACCTGATTCCCCAGTGAGGGAACACCTTGGTGAACAATCCACTGAGAATCAACCACTCCAATCTTTTCATGCGCAGGCTATATCAGGCAGAGAGGGAATCAGTTTAGAGTACCATTGCATGTCACAATTTCCTTTTTTGTTTTTTGTTTTTTTTTTTTTTGGTGTGTGATCCTCTGCTAAGGCCGCACAAATAACATTTAACAGCTAAACTGATAGATAAGTTGAAGTAATAACATAATGGACTCACCTCAACACATTTTCTAAGGGCAAAATCAAGACCCCACCCATGGACCAAGTCATTCTGCAATACCCGAAGCAGTACAATCATAACTAGTCGTTGGGGACAAATAAGTCTTAAAACTAATCAATATGATTTTTAAAAAAAAAAATAAAGAGATTTGGAGTGACTGTTCAAACCTGAATCATATGCCACACGCAGCGCCATGCATCTCGCGAAAACACTGGAGCCATAATCTCAACAAAACTGCATTCATTTGACTCAATTAAATACACCACCAACGTCCAAACAATACAACAGTACTACTTAAGAAATCAGCAGTTACTTACGCTGCACAAGGAGGTAGATGAGGATCAGTACACCATCCTGGTTTCTCCTCTGTTTCTCTAAAAGAAATCCATGAAATAAACTGTTAATTTGCATTATTTTACATAACATGCACCAGAAAACTGATACAATATTTCCATCATTCTTACTTGTGAACTTCCTGGTCGCCTCTTCTCTTTGTCATCTGCCATGTCAACCCTTTATTAGGTTCCAAACCAGGCTGTGAAATCTCCAAGCCATGCTTCCTCACCAGTTTTAAGTATCTGCAATTGGAATGAGAGGGCATGTGAAACTTCTTCAGTAAACCAAAACTAAAACCGTATAAAAAATAATCTCATATCAAATACTCACTCCTCAGCATTAAAATGCTCAACCCCTAGGTCTTCATCCCACATAAATATATAGTCATATGGTGCCACTATGTCAGGATGCAGAAACCGCTTGGCATACCACCTAGGTGGGCAAAAAATCAAATGGTCAATCAACATCACGACTGAAAAAAATAATACTTATCAATTATAAAACATGTTACTAACTGTAAAATTGGCAATGAATATTTGTCATCCAATAATTATGAGCAAGCAGTAGCTTCTTACCATTTGGTCTGCTTTCGAGCACTCACATGAATAGCCTTCTTTGACCACTCAAACTCATCCCATTCACTTGTTCGGCCATCATAATGAAAAAGGAGGATTGTGAAGTTCTCTGAAAACTGTACAACTAACACATCTAGTTACAAGACACATAAACGCACATATGCAGCTGGAGAGAATAAGAGTCTAAGAGATACCTTTTTCACAGCTGCATCAATGTTCTTTTTCTGATCAAAGCCAACAGTGAAGGTTACAAGATACTTTGGCTTGGAGGTTAAATCCTGCAAGCGGCAACTTAATAAATGCTCCATATTAAGATAACTTTACACAACAAAAACATCAGAGCCACCTTCAGTCCACGGATTAAAATATTAAGCCAAAAACACCAGCAGAAATTAAAGCTGAAAGGAGAATATTCATGTAGTAACTACTTTTCAATGTCACTGTTCTTTCCAAAATCATTTCAATCTCGAACTTCGGATGTGTTAGCAAGTTTCCTTCATAGAAGCAACCAAATAACCCATATAATAGTCTTGTCAAACAAGTGTAAGACTTTTTTCACAAGTTTGATTAATAATAGTAAAACGCTTAACAGTATTGCAATCTGCATTTTGTTGCATTATTTCTGTCTGAAAAAGGACATACTTTCTATGTACGAACCCCCACCCCCAAAAGATTCAAAAATAATTAAATAAATAAATCAAAGGTAATTTATCATATGACACTTAAGAGGTTGTAGCCACATTTAGAAAATAAGCTGTTTTAGGATACTTACCTCACTGGGCTTACCCCACAATCTATGCAAGTAGAAGTCTGACTCAGGTTCAATTATTCCAGGAGGTAGCCTCTCTGCACCTCTTGGATTTGACGGAACCCAAATCTGCAGAGACATGCAAATGTCCGATCAATATAGACTTTAACAAGTTATTTTTTCAATATTATATTATGCAATAAGAAATTATATTTGAAAGCCTATATCAATAGTGTAATAGTGGTTTAATAAACAAGGATATGTAAAGATGTCTACGATAATAGGAATTTATTGTAACGGAAGGCTTATGGAAAGGAAAAGGAAGGATGGAAAGGAAAAAGAGAGCCTTTTTGAATCCTGATTCTCATGTTGCTTTTTCTATTTTCATTCTCCACTCTTGTAACAAAATCACAGCATGTGCTCAGAACATCTATTGCATTCTTTTCATTTGAATGGACTTTCAATAATAGCATATGCGATTCCAGGAGAAAAAGAGATCTGTTAAGAATCCATTAAATGCTCCTTGTTCTGTTCATTAGGAATTCTGCTTTTAGAACTCAAATTCTTGTTTTTTGACGCTTGACAATGAAACAGTTAATAGATATTAGAGAGAGAGAGAGATAAGCAGCTTAAAAGAAACAATCTATAAACATAATAGAGAAGTCAAGACAAGTGCTTTATAACTAGACTAGAACCAAGGTTCAGCAGTTTATGGCATGAATATAATGAAAATTTAGATTGAAGGAAACCCTGCCAATTTTATTCTCTTTATTCCGACAGGTTCGCAGAATAAATGGGATGATGGACTTCTGGCCTAAGAAGTGAAACTACAGAGTTGACAACAGAAAATTCTTCCAATAAAAAAAATTACAGAGTGGCAGCTAGACTAACAACAGAAACCTGTCCCTTATTCTGCACAACATTTGCTAGGAGACTCTTTGCTTCCCCTCTACTTAATCTGGAGTGCCTATCTGCTTGAGTATGGATACTCAAAAACTCAAGGATACAAGTTAACCCTACTGCCTTCTGTGGCATCCTTCTTTCTATAACTATTAATTTAAATGTCTATTTTTCCCCTCTCAACCAAACATGACATAGAGCTACTAAATTTCTTGAATCCATAAAATCCCAGTAACATTAAACATCCTTAATAACACTGACAGGAAAAAATGTGCACCTTTGATGTATCATTTAATAATTGATCTCGTGATGAGCTGCTGTTGGTACTCTTCATAAAAGACCAAGCATAGCTACCTGTATATTTGTCTTCAATGTAAGAGAGATCAATGGAGGGAAGCAAGCTGGATGGGAGATTAAACTGCAAAATTATAACCACTGTTAGTGTTCCATAAATAAGTGCAATAACATAAATAAATATTCACTCCTGTACACCCGTAAGAGGATGAAGAAACTAAAAGTATGCACCTTTGTTATTGACAACTTTGGAAATGATACTCCTATAAAGAAGCCAAAAAGCACTCCAACAAAAGTTGTTAGAATAAGCCTCTTATTCTCACTTGGTTTTCTATTAGTTGAACTGCAGCCAACAAGAAGCAAATATTACTTGAAGGAAGTTGATGACAATGACTAGCAAATACAAAGTTTCTCAGATATGACTAAACCTGCGAGTAATGATCCCCATTGTATACAGACTTTCCTGATTGTATGTTCATAAAATTACACACTAGAGCGAGCTACTCTTCACCCTTTAGCAAGTGACACCTATCCTCCATATCAGAAACATAAGTGCTAATTAAAAGAATACAGCCCCTGCTGAAGGTACAAAGAAGACAGAACTAAATATGTTAAAAGATGGAACCAGATAATGATTCAGAAGAACAAAAGGATGACAATACACCACGTTAGCAATTTTAGGAAAGAAAGATTATTGTCTTTAGAAATCCCCCGCCCCTCTAAATATAGGGGTGGTATTCACGAGTCATCTTCTATTACGAAGGAGTCCCGCAACCAATTCATCGTGGCACCTTCTTCAAAATCTTCCAACATATCAAAGGACAATTATGGAAAAAGAGCACCCAGCTTATAAGTGTGCTACAAGCAATAGCAAAGGAACTACAATTTGCAATCAGCCAGTCTTGAAACAAAAATGAGTGAACCATAAGCAAGAAAAGCATGTGCTCTTCCTCAATAACCTCCGCAAGAAACTGTAAAGGCCGAGCAAATCATGCGGTTTCTTTGACAAAATATGATACGCAAGGCAACTAGATGATATTCCCAAAGTCAGCACCTTGGCAATTAAACCAAGTCCTCAGCTCAGATTAATTCATAAAATATCGAATCCTCGTAGCTTGGAGAAATTTTCGCGATAGAATGTATCTGCCAAAGTCGAATCACCATAAAGTACCCCCCGAAGCTTGTATTTACAGGGATATACTGTCAACGGACTGACAACTAGAGATAGATAATCTAAAATTGCTAACTATACAAGTCAGCGACTGGAGTTGAATGGGATGTAGTTGATGGTGTGATTGTTGTGGTATCGGGTATAAAGCGGTAAGAAATTATAGTATCTGTACTTTCTGTTAGTTCAATTTTCAATCAGAAAGCGCAGGGACAACTGGGTTATTAATTAGAGAAACTAAAACGTACCTGTAATAGCCCTGATATTCGAAGCAAGATCTGGTAAAAGGGGGAAGCTTTTATGGAAAACCAATCATCAAGCGGGAAAGAACACTTGAGGTGCGAAATGAAATCTCAGCTCCGAGGAGTTGGTGA
Organism: Gleditsia sinensis; assembly: GCA_037074535.1. Taxonomy (NCBI): domain Eukaryota; kingdom Viridiplantae; phylum Streptophyta; class Magnoliopsida; order Fabales; family Fabaceae; genus Gleditsia; species Gleditsia sinensis. Next base: position 1,008,170 of record CM073464.1, on the reverse strand, counting down.
TCGACTTTTCCGAGGACAACAAACGTAAGAGGAGTAGACCAATAAACGAGGAATTTACCGGCGAGAACAAATAAAGAAATAACAAATGGAATCTTGGTATCACTAGCAAACAAGATCTTTGAGATTTGACTACCGGAGTGGAACAACCGAGAGATTTTCTGGTTTTAGAATTCCCTTCTTTCAAAATTTCAATTTAATTATTTCTCGTGAATTTCTTGACAAAATAATCGGATAGTGAATTTAGGCGACTTTTCAATTCAATCCATCTCTAATCAACGCACTTTACGACTTCGCTTTTACCCAGATAAGAGAACGCTTGACTTGGATAATTCGAGAATTTCATGTATTTTCAATCGACCAAAATATTATACCGCTTATTATTTGAAATGTCAAATTCTTTTCCTCACATTTTTTAAAATCCCATCCTTTAAATTACACAAGAATACAGTCTCGTGTATTTATAATTTGTATATAATTATTAAATTTCATTTGAATTGAATAAAAAATATTTAAATAAGAGCAGAAAGGCCCCCCCCCCCCCCACCCGGGAGGGCTTAAAAGCATTAGTCCAAGAGATTAAAAGCCATGAAACCAACCAACGGCAACTTCACCAGGTAGTTTAGAGAACAAAGAACTACTTATTGGAGAATTTCATGTAAAAAATGTCGGTCTTTAAATCTGATTCAAAAAGTAAAACTCTTCGTCCATCAATTAAGTCGAAGTTGAATGGAATTGACTAGTTCTGGCTGTGCATTCGTGGTGCAATAGCTTCAATTTAGTCAGGTAGGACGTCAATATGAATACATGATCCTAATTCCCCAACTCTTTTTTTTTTTTTTTTTTTAAATTCAAACTAATTCCCAATGGAAATGGACTTTGACCTCATCACCATTCCCCCACTCCCGCTACGGTCTTCCTCTTCCACATTTCTCTTCTCTTTCCACGTGGCCATGTACTATTAAATAACTTTATCAAACCAAGAACTTTAGGGATGTTTAATAGAAGAAAAAATTTTAAATTCTTGAAAATCTTAATATGAGAATTGAATTCCTTTATTTGATTTCAAAATAAAAATTCTGATTTCCAAAAAATTTTAATTTTTAAAAATATTTTTTAAGTAAAAATTTTCATAAAAAAATTATTATGAAAGAAAGGTGAGAATTGATAATTCTCACAGAGATGAGAATCCTTATAAAAAATAAAATATAATTTTATCCTTTAATATTTTATATAAATTTTTTTTATAAAAATAAATTTAATTGTTAATATATATTTTTAATAATTTTAAAATTAATATAAATTGAATAAATTATTAACAATAATTTATTATATTTTTTGTTAAAAAAATAAACAAACAAAAAAATTTTAAAAAATAAATAAATAAAAGTATTTTTAGAACCTCTATACATAAATAAAGATTTTTAAAAAATATTATTTAAAAATTTTCAACAATCTTAAAAGTCAACAAAACACATTTTATACATTCTCAAAAATTGTTATTTTCATCAATCATATTTCTCAAAAAACATGATTTTCAAAAATAAAAAAATTTGATGTATACCAAACGCCTCTTAAAGGACGACTCAAACTCCCTCTGCAAATTCGTCCCACTGCCGCCCCCTAAAACATAAAATTTCTTTTTCCCCTCTGAATTAGTCTAAATCAGACAATTTGTGAGTCTGAGTGTGTCCAAGTAAATTTTCGTTCAAGTATCTTTTATGCATCTTGATATTCTGTCTTTTAAACCAGAAATGAAATTGATCATACTGTTAAACTATACTCAAATTCTTCACTTTTATTCAGCTTCCAATTTGAGAAGACTACTAGAATTTTAAGGAAAGAAAACTATTCCTTATGCTATGCATACTTTTCCTGCTAAACATGTGGCTTCGTGACTCTGAAACCCCCTAATTATATGCTCGTATAGCAGCTATCCATGTTCAATATAGAAGAGTTTGAATTCCCATAGTTTCAAATGAATAACATAATATTTTAAGTATAAACTTGACATTTTGTTCGTATTTATTGATTGCTGCTATCATAATTGTTTGCTAGAACAAAATCATTGATTGGCCAATACAATGGTAATTTGGACTCATCACAATTTTCATCCTAAATGTTCGTGGCCATGTCGATAAAGTTGACCGTACTTCATCAGGGGTGTGAAAGAACCAAAGTAATTAACAGGAGGTCACAAATTCAGAACCTAATCCGCTCTCTGAAAATCCAGTCTACCCTTGGATAAGCGGGATTCAATGCAGCGTGAGGTACCAATTCTGAAGCCTGAAGCTTAAGAGATGAGGTTTCTAATAAACTCCAATAATTTTTCTATCATGTATACATGACACTAGGTACAATAATAAAAGGGATTATGCATAAAATGAACTATGTACCAAAAGAATTATAAAGCGAACTATATACAGGACACAAAGTACCTATTACAATGATAAGGCCAGAATTCCTAATATTTGCCCCCATTTTATTCTCATAATCTCATTCTGGTCATTTTACATAATGTCATGGGATTTGTTTGGGAATGTATCTATTTATCTATGATGGACAACACCAAACTCTTGCTATACCTCTTGCATGCGGATGCTCAAATCAGAGTTTGCAACAGATGAAGGAAGCCATAGTTCTACACGAGTTCCCCCAGCTCCAAGGGGACCATCCGTGGTCCTAGGCGATATAATCCGCACAACACAGCCATAACTCTCCAGTATCTCACGGGCAACAGTCAGCCCAGCAACAAAGTTCCATGTCATGTTGTCTTCAACCATATCTTTAGTCAACAGTTCTGGTCCATATGGTGTGAGTGAATGCATCTGCGTCTGCAGACAAATTCATAACCAACAATTAAATTCCAGTTCACACAATGAAATGCCCTCAGTCACAACAAAGCACTTGATCAACAGTTGTATGAAAAGCAACCATCATATCATCATATCATTATATTACACAAGTAAAATGCTTCTAATTTTTAATATATATCATACAGCTTTGATAACAAAGCACCTTTATTAGGTTTAGAAATAACTTAAACAGGCTCATAATTTACCAAGTAATCTTTCAATTTGTTTGGCATTTTAGCCGATTATCTTATTAGAAAAGCGCCCATGGTCAAGATATAGCCGTCCCCCCTTCTTAAAAGGGGTCCATGCCTTTCCTTTTTCCTGCAAGGGTTTCTTCAATATAGGAGATATATATCTGTCTCTGCACCAGTAGTGATTTGTTAAATCGTTCACGGAAGAAGTCAAAGAAAATTTGCAAAAAAAAGACACACAATATGCCAGTATGATTTTGTATTAGTGTGTGAAAATGGAGAAAAAGAGAGGCCAAAAAAAATAAATGATGAAACTATTAAGAATAATTTAATAATTAATAATCTATCTATTGATCTTATTTATAATAAACTACTGTAGTGTCGTTTGATCTATGTAGTTGACCTCACTTAGTAAAAAAAAACTTATTAGTAGTTGTTGTTGTTGTTGTTGTTGTGTGAAAACGGAGAAAAAGTCCCAAATTGATTCAAAATCTTGCATGAACAAGTTGCATGTAACTATTACTTCTCACGAGATGTACATAAATTTTTTTATATATGTATATATATATATATATATATATATATATATATATATATATACACACACATGCACACACACACACATGGGGGTCAACAGTGAAGGTCTATTGGTACTGAAAATGGCATCACTAGGCTGTTTTCTGAAAGCATTAACGTTCCTCAGTTCTCCATGGAAATGCTACTTCTACAAATGCATAACAAAAATTTCCAGTTTGATTATTTTCAAAAAGAAAAGAAAAAAAAGAGTAAGCATGGCAGGGAGTGGACTGGAGTTACCATATAGTGCATGTCAGGTCCATCATCATCAATAATTACAAGGGTACCACCTGCTGGTGCATCAATACACACAATTTCAACCTTTCCGCCAACATGTGTTCGTAATAAAGCACCTTCTATAAGATTACTGAAAGCCTGACGCAAAGCAGGTTCTTCTACAGCAGCTAGTAAAGGCGATGAGAGCTCACTCAGTTCTACTGCACGTTTTTGCTTCTGGGCAAGAGGTCTCACAGCATCAACCAAGTCTGCTAATACATCAGAAACATTGCATGGTCTTCCTGACATTAAAATAAAGCATAAGCAAAAGAAATTGTAGAAATCATCTAATCATTGAAAGAAAAAAGGGATTCAAATCTGAAAGCTAATTTAAAGAAATTAATGTATGATAGTATAGATGCAACAAAAAGTGAACTCCTTAAAGTTTGTTTACATCTCATGTGGACTATCATAGAATTGACAGATAATGGAATAAAAATATACATGGAAGATATAAATGGGGAAAAATTAAGAATTTAGCAAAAGAGGCATATGCATTAATCTACCACAGAAACCCACCTTATTCCATGTTGCAGTGGAGCAAGAGCCAAAGGTGGTAGGGGCATCTCTATATCCTTGGCAGCAGCACTTGGAGGACGCAAGTTGCTAGATTTATGCATTTTATGGGCAGAATTATCCCTTGGAAAGGTATCCAACAATTGTGATCTTACTGACTCAGCAAATATGTGAGCTGAACCATTCATTTTCTTGATTGCTTCTTCATTATAGCGCACTATGTTAGCCTAGATATTTGACAAATTAAAAATAACATAAAAACACTGGTTTTTTGTCTGTCTTTTATATAACATATCAAGAGAAGCAGAAGAAAAATATCCTAAAGATCTTCATAATGTCCGAATTTATCCATCTCTGAGAAATTTCATTGGAAAGCACAAGGGGAACAAATGAAACAAATAAAACCATTGATGTCATTATAATCAAGTGGTGACAAAACATCTAGATTTATTTATGAGAGAGAGGGAAGGAAGAAGGAAATAAACACAAATGAAACGAAGAAAGAGCATGAGAGGTGAGACTCCTAGGAGAGGGAGAGCATTAATTGGGACCAAGAGACATAATACATCAGAGAAAGCATTTAAGTGGATCTGTCTCTCTTCTAATTAATGTCAACATTCTTAATTAAATTGAATGTTTTTGAGCCATTGGATGAAGACAAGATCAATGGCTCAAAAATTGATGTAAGACCGACACCTTGTATATAGGATGAGAATAACAAATTTCATAAAGTTTTTGATGTGTAATGATACCGACAGGCATATACAGGATGTACCACAATCTTGTGGCAGCTGGATAAAGAACATCTCATCTGAAATCCCCTTCCTTAGCCATTATATTAGCCCCAAGAAAAATGGGGGTCATAGCTTATTACCTATAAGATTAAAAGTTCCAGAAACTGGAGATTTTTGTATTTAGCCTAAGGGAGGATTTTAAATTAACAGAGTAAAGAAAGTTAAACAAAAAAAAAATTGAGTCAAGAACAGGCTTTTGCCAATTATGGAAAATTCCCATTGATGCCTTGGGTAGGAGTCTAGAGCCAGTGGCCATATGCTTTGACCCTAATGCAGCACAGAACTCCCCCCCCCCCAACCATGTATAACACATAAGCCACTACGTGGGCCTTGCTGTGTTGTGATAGATTCCTTTAAAAGAACAGAAAAAAAATACTTGGTTTTTATATATTTGCAGAAGAAGAGACAATGAGATAAAAAGATCTTGCATAAATGAAAGAGGAAGGGGCACCAATTGATGTATGCATGAGCGTGAGTACCTGGGGGGCACTGAGATGGAGAGAAAGAGAGAGAGAGAGCACCTTTGTCAAATAAACGGCATCCTGGAGTTGCTGGAGGACATCTCTCAGTCGATCACCTTGCACCAGGATGTCTTCAACAATGTCATATGAAATCTGCCAGACTACTTCTTTAAGACACAATATGCCATAACATTCAAATAACTGTTGTTGGGATTCAACTTTAGAAAACTCTTGCACTTTTTCTTTGGGTTAAGACCCAGTTCACAACACAATTTTCATAAAATAAGTATCTTGAAAAGAAAATAATTATATTGCATATTCACCCCTACTTTTAGTACTTTTCTTTAAGTATTAGATCCGGTAACCACAGTGTCTTAGTATTAAAAGACAACAGTAAACTCAATTTGATGAAGCACGTGGATAACAGAGAATTTAATCTCCAGTTTACTTATAATTGGTATGCAAGTTGAGCGTCCATAGAAGCTTAGGCTCCAATTGTGGCTTTTCAGAAAACCAATTCACCTAAAAAGTTATTGAATAGTGAAAAAGTGATCTATGTCATTTGATCCTATTCCATACAAACACGGACATATAAATGCTTCACAAGCAGAAGCATGCATACACACATACAGACACGTTAGCTATGTATGTGTATGTTAATTCAAGTTTCATCAAGTTTGACTAAGATTATATACAAACCTCACTTCTCTTTGTTTGAGTGGACAGGATTTTGCTTAAAGTTTGAATACTGGAGAGAGGACCACGGATCTGTTTGAGTTTTTGTGAAAAATACATTAGAATAAAATAAAAAAATATAAACCAGAAATAAAAAAAAACGTAATAACAGTCAGTGAGGCAAGGCATACTTGCTCAACCAGATTACTCATCCTGACATTATTTTGCCAAGTTGATTGCTGAAGTAACATTGCTTTCTGTAAAAGGAGTACACTAGTGAGCCAGAGATTTGGGAACAAGCCTCCAAGACGCCAAACAGCAAAATAGTTCTTTTAACAGAATCATAAAACAAACAGTAAATGAGAAATTAGTAAAAACGGCTTGCATTGCATGCTAAATAGTCCATACATGAATTATTTCGAAGTTAATGTTTATTTTTTTGGGACAAGATTAAATCTTGACATAAGTACGTTGTGTGGGACATTTGACCCAATAGATTTCAAATTACACAATCCAATAGCGTTAGTTAAGAAATGAAAGTTTGAAATAAGTACTATAAACTACAAAACACTGCCAACACTTTCTAGCATTCCATGTTTAGAGAGTAAGGCGCAGCAACTGTAATGATCAATATGCCACATGCCATACCTGATCCATAACATATGCCATAGCTAGAGACCGTGAGATGTTGACAGCGTTTGATCTTTGCTCAGCAGTGAGACTGTACATTCTGATTGGGTTGTCCTTGACCTGAACGGTTTGAATTTGCAATGACTTTTTATCCAAAGCAGGAGGCAAAGAATAAGCTTCCTCAACAGAGAGACACTTATCTCGCTCGTCACTTTGAGTTTGCTCACATGTTTCCAGATCCACCAGTGGAAGCTCGGCAACCAAGAAACCGACAACAAATGGGTGTTTCACCATTGGAAAAACTACAGCCCTGCTTTCAGGTATAACTTTAACCTATAATTTATATTGACATCCATCTCAAATTCAATAATTAATAATCAGGGAGTGAAAAAAGGAAGAACTAGAATGACTTAAGATAATTATCGTACTTGCAAGTTGGAAACCGCAGCTTCTGCAGCGCGTAAGCCTGTTGGAATGTTAAAATGACCAACTAAAATAACAATGTCCTCGGCATCTCGAGGGTATAGAGTAACCCTACGCAACTCCAGACGATCCATCACATAGCTACCAGCTGGTCTTACATATACCTGAAAAATTATCTTCCTTAATCAAATTACACAGACAGAACCACCAAATTTATCAAAAAAGTTGGTACGGGAAGTGGGGGAAAAAAAAAAGAACCACTAACTGAGAGCACAGCTTCAGGAATCATCCTGCGAAAGAGGTCCAACTGTTCGACACAAAGTTTCTGAAAATCAGGACTGGGGAGGACGAGCCCGCTTTTTTGGTCCTTCTCCATCCGCTGGATGAACTCAACTGGGGAAGTAGAAGATTTGCGAATAGTGGACGCCACAGCTGAGGCGGAAGGCAGCAGAGTGTGTTCGGAATCATGATCCGACGGTGTTGTGTGGGTAACGTGGCGAAGCGTTTCAGAATTAGGGTTATGGTTAAGAGTTCGGAGGAAGCAGGTATCGGAGGGAGAAGAGGAAGAGGAAGCGTTGGTGAGGAGGATAGGTCGTGTATTAGTGAAAACGTGGGGCCTGGGGCTGGTAGCAGAGCGAAGGAGGAGCTTGTTGCTGAGGGAATCTGAGCAAAAAAGGCGTTTAGCGTGTTTGTTGCAGAGCCAGAGTGCGGGTAGAGGAGTGGGGATTGCAGAGACAAGCATTTGGCTATTACGGGCTAAAGAGTGGACCAAAACGAAATTCTGACTTCCGGTGCTGTATCAAGAGGCATAGTAAAAATCGGACCTCGCACCCCTGCCCAACCCTTGGTCTAGTTGTCGATAGTTTCACATTGCTTTATGCGTTTAGGAATTTTTTTTTTAATTTTTGGGTAAATCAAGGGAGAAAGGGCAATAATATTGTCACAAATATGTAGCAATATATAGATCGAACATTAAGATTGATGTAAAATTTGGATCTACTAGCGACCAAATTGAAATGTCGAATGTGGTTATTAGACAGTAATTGGGGCTTTGACTTTCTCTTTTCTTTTTGGGTATGCCACATAAATCTCTCGAGATCTCATGGAAATGGGTCTGTTTGTGTATCACAGCGGACGAAAAAGATGAGCATGAGCAATGCTGGGTTGAGCTCAAGCCATGCCAACTTTTTAAGAAACAAGCTTCCAAGCACTTAGTGTTGATGAGAGAAGTGACATGAGACCTCAGTGGTGGTTTCTGACAATAGGGTGTGTCCCCAACAAGAAAGAGAGTGCATATAAGAGGCACACAGAATGGCAAAGGGACAGTTGGTGTGGGTCAGCCCCATTGAGAAGTTTCGGATAGAATTCAGAGGTGCGTGGAATTATGAGGAGCCATGTTCAAAGGCAGTGGGGGATGTGAGAAGGAGGCGCTGGCAATTTGTTGAAATATCCACTTATTTGCGGCCTCCGTGTAATGGATCCCATCCCAATTAATCCGAAACTTTGGATCTTGGAATGAATTGGCTATCTGTCATAATCATTTTGCCATTCACACTCTTGGCTGCTCGAAACCTTCCGTCACAGAAGGGCATTAAAAATCAAACACTTGACAACATTTCTAATTCATTTCATAAAATTCCATTCAATGATCAAACCAAATCCAGCAAATAATAGTATCATTATTGGGCTTGGGTGTAGTTCACAGTGTAAACGTGGATATAGGTGATTGGGACCGCTGGGAGCTATTCACTTCAGTTCAATTTTCGGTTGAAATCCAGGGATAGCAATCCACTAGGTGTATCAAGTTTTCGTCACAAGTTATATTTTCAAATATTTTAAAAAATAAAGTGAAAATAAAATTTTTTTACTTAGAAATAATTTTTTTTAATATAAAACCATCCTCCCCACCGTGTTGACTCCATGGCCCAATGGATAAGGCGCTGGTCTACGGAACCAGAGATTCTGGGTTCGATCCCCAGTGGAGTCGAACTTTACTTTTTGGTCTGTGACACTAAGTGCTTTAAATAATGCAGTATCGTGAACCAGAAAGTCAACAATTTGCTACGATCAGATGAGATAACGCTACTCCGGTGAATATAGTAGAGGCTCAATCATCAAATTTAGTTTTGCCAAAAAAAATCAGTCCCCAACCCATCAGTCACAAGTGCCTCTCTAGTTGTCGCTCTTGCCTGTTGTAGCATTTTCTGTGCTAACTAAAGGTTTTAATACTCGAAAATTTAACGCATACAAATTGAGCAAGCTAAAGCAATTCATTTTTATTTATTTCTTCCCGAAGTCACAAAACCAGCCAACCTGAGACCAAGTCGTTAGGAAACACTATTTGGAAACAATCACTTGCTAAACGCAAGAGTCAAGCTGGATTTCAAAAAGATTGCTTGAATAATGCATTAGCTTCTATATTCTGCTGTTGCCTACCGACCTTTGGATGCTGTCAATAGACTGTTTCTCTATTTTGTACAATCTTCCTTTGCTTAATTAAGTTTCAACCCTTCTCTTTTCGCTTGTCACCAATGTACGTGCATACAAAAAAGCACAGCCTTGCTATTTTGCAAGTGAGACAAGAGCAATAGAAAATAAATAATATTGAAATCCAAAATTATCAGAGAACTCTGCCAAATGCCAACGACTATAACTAGGAGCACCATATGTATTGCATTTTATCCTTTCTCACCCCTTGTCTATGGATAGTAAAACGAGATGCAGATTACAAGTTTCAACTGCCTATAAAGAAATATTTAGCAAACAATTTTGGGAAATTCCTCCATTGAAGAAAATAAAAAAGAAAGAAAATTAGAAACACCATCAGGTACCTCGCACTTCACAGGCATTATAAAGCAGCGTGACTACAGATATCAAAACGTTAAACAGGTAGGTATAGTAGAGAACAGAAATGAAAATAATACATGACTTTGAACAATATCACATTAGCTACCAAGTTTCATAATCTTCAATAAAAATTTAGTCAATTACTCCTAATAAAATTACAGGCTCCCTGCATTCGACCAGACAACCAAAAAATTACAAAGGAAGAAACAATTTATGCTGTTTCAAGATGTACCAATTGATGAGGCAAAAGTTCTAGTGCCAGTAATCAATGATTCTTGCTCCGATTCGGGAAGCAAAATGAAACAAAACTATCAGAAAAGACAAACAAGAGGACAAAATAGTATTAGGCTCCGGTCATCAAAAGTTGAAGATAACTCCTAATCCAGATAAAACCGCTGTTCACCATCTCTCTCTTGATCTTGGCCTGCATAAGACAGCAAGACTATCAGCATTCTCACACTTCCGCAGCCCAAAAATATATTTATGCGAGCTACAAAATATTCATATGGAGAGAATACAAGGGAAGAAGAGGACACCAAAATTCAATTGGATGTTATTTTCAATTGTGCGCATGCACAATAGGACCTAACATATAAAGCAATCAATTAATGATCCTATGTGCGTGACAGAATGCATAGTTGTCAAATTGCGATTTGAATTACAAGGAATAATGAATTATATCGAATTGTAAGATTTATGAACAAATTAAAATAATAAGTTGAAATATATAATATAAAATATGTAAAAACAAATAGCATAAACAAAATACCAAAATAAAATATTCATCTCAATAATTAACAAAAAGGAATTAACTATAGATATTAAATAAGTCCTAATAAAGTTTATAAATCATAAAGAAGGTAAAGAATGAGAGAAAAAGACAACACAGTATTAGGCTACCAGGAAACTAAAAGACCTAAATAAGGTGAAGAATGAGAGAAAAGGACCTAAAGCTTGAGACTTGAGAGAAAACCACCTTTGCTTGCAAAGGTTGGAAATACACTACAGTTACACCAAAGAGCAAAGGCAGTTCTGTTTTGCTAGGGAGGGAGGCTGATTCAAACACCAGATTTTGAAGTTACAAAGAGTTATTTTTATTAAACGCACTGTTCTCACCTTTTTTCAAAAAAACAAAAAGGAAAAAATACTGATTTAACTTCTGGGTTGCATTCAGTCACAATAGACCCGACAATGTGACTGTTAGCAAACCTCAATCCCAGCATGTGTACCAGAGGTTCACACATGAGAAGTTTAGGAATTAAATCATGTTGTATTTTTTGAAGTCTTGATTTCCCTAGTTTAATTTTCTAGCTTCCATTCAATTATTTAGGATCGTGGGTAGTTATCAGAGGTTAACCCCTCCACTTTCCTGTATCCTTATTTTTAGGAAGTAGTTTTGGGTGGTTATACCACCATTCTTGTACTAAGGTTGAGGATTATGGAATGAGAATATCATATAACATTTATGCAAAAAAGCTGAGGCTCGTCTCAGGAGACTGCAGGTTCTCTCTAAGGAACCAACACCATAGGTAGTCGCAGGAAAACCCTCTTTCTAACCCTTTGCAACCAGCCATACATCCCATTACCAGATCCTAAGCGAGATAGACACAGCCCTTATAGAATAATAAGCCTTGTTTAAAGCTCCACTAAGAAGCTATTGTTTGTGCTTGTAGTTCATTGATGAGTTGCTGAATTGCTGGGGAATTTTGTTGCTCATGTCTAATGGCATCAAAAAGGTTGAATTGCAGGGGCATTGAAACAGCAAGTAGAACAGCCTTCTTGGTGTCTCGGCGAGATAAAGCATCAGACATAGTATTGCTTCAGCCAGCCTTGTATTTCATTGAAAAAGTGTAACCCAAGATTTTACCCAACTAGTGTTGCTGTGGAGGTATAAGAGCTTTCTGTTCAAGGAGGAATTTAAAACTATAGTGGTATGTTTTGACAATGAAATGCTACCCCCATAGATACGAACGCCAATGCTCGATAGCCTTGACTAAAGCAATCAATTCCTTCTCGTAAGTTAGAAGGTGACGATGCCTAGTTGCTAGGACTCGACTAAAGAAGGCAATGGGACGATTATTTTGTAGTAAAACACCCCTAAGACCCATATCCGAAGCATCACATTCAATGGTGAAGGAAAGTGAGAAATCAAGAAGGGTCACTACAGATGTAGATGTCATGGCTTGCTTGAGTGCTTCAAATGCCCGAGAGGATTGATCACTCCAAACAAAGCAATTTCTCTTTAACATGGCTGTTAATGGGGCTGCAATAGTTCCATAATTCTGTACAAATTTTTGGTACTAATCTGTGAGTCCCAAAAACTCCCGTAACCCTCTAAAAGTTGAAGGTTTAGGCCACCCTATCATAGCTGCAATTTTAGAGGTGTTTGCAGAAACTCCTTCGGCAATGATAAAGTGGCCTAAATATGCTATTTGAGCTTGACCAAAGGAACATTTTGAGCGTTCTAAGTAGAGATGGTGGTCCAATAATAGTTTGAAAACAGTATATAGGTGATGAATATGCTCAACCTAAGTGCTATAGACTAGAATATCATCAAAAAAGACCAAAATGACTTTCCATAAGTAAACACCAAATACCTCATTCATAAGAGCCTGAAAAGTGGAAAGGACATTAGTTACATCAAAAGGCATGACCAAGAATTCAAAATGGCCCTCGTGCGTGTGAAAGGATGTTTTTTCCACATCCTCCTCTCTCATTCGGACTTAAAAATAGCCTGATCTTAAGTGTAATTTGGAAAAATATCTAACACTAAACAATTCCTCTAGAAGCTCTTCAATCATAGGAATTAGAAATTTATCTTTAATGGTTTTAGTATTTAACTCGTGATAGTCAATACACATTCGCCAAGATCCATCAGATTTAGGGACAAGTAACACTGGGGAAGAAAAAGGGGATTGACTTGGTCTAATAATTCCCTGCTTTAACATCTCTGCACATAGCTTTTCAATTTCATCCTTTTGTGTATAAGGGAATCTATATAAGAGTATCTATAGGGCCGTACTACCATTGGTTTGGTACCGAGTTCCAACACAATTTTGTGATCACAAAAACGTTGAGGTGGGAGGGTCCATGGTTCCAAAAAATTGGAAGCATACTCTTGCAATAGACTCTGCAGATCTTGTTCCGCATCTATCCCCATTACACTAGTGTGGAGCCTTGCCTTTGGGGCACTGTTGAGGAGAAGGGTCTCTGGTTTTGGGGGGGGGGGGTTTGCACTTTCCATTCATATAGATAGACACTCATGGCAGTAGCCAAATCTGGAGGGTCACCCAAGCTCAGAAGATAGAGCTCAAAATGTTAGGGTCCCTCGCTAAAGATCTGGTAATGGGACGTATGGTTGGTTGCAAAGGGTTAGGAAGAGGGGTTTTCTTGTGTCTACCTGTGGTGTTGGTTCCTTAGATAGAACTTGCAATCTCTTGAGATGAGCCTCTACTTTTGGCATAAAAGTTATCTGATATTCTCATTCCATTATCCTCAACCTTAGTACAAGCTTGGTGGTATAACCACCCAAAACTATTTCCTAAAAATATGGATACAGGAAAGTGGAGGGATAACCTTCGATAACTACCCACAATCCTAAATAATTGAATAATTGAGAAGCTAGAAAATTAAACTAGGGAAATCAAGACTTCTAAAATGCAACATGATTTAATTCCTAAACTTCCCATGTGTGAACCTTTGGTACACACGCTGGGGTTGAGGTTTGCTAATAGTGACCCAGTTCTTGAACGAAGATGAAGAATCGTAGAATCACATAATTCAGCAATTTCAGCAGAACTCACACTGATTTGTGCGATTCTTTTTTAAATCAGTATGATACTGATAACATTGAGTGAATGCACAAAGAAATCACCACATTGTTGGAAAAAATATAACTATCATTACTTCCCAACCAAGAAATTGCAGCTCTACACTACAGGAATGACAATTCAGCACAACCATAACAGTTAACTGGAGGCTCATTAGGCCTGCGGACTAGAAAATATGCAGCCCATTTTGGTTGTGACTTGTTGCTAAGGGTGCATCATTGTTTGAGTAACACAAAGCAAGTAAAACAAACTTCTTACCAGGAGAGGCAAGAGAAGAAAAATAGACATGAATGAATACAAATATTCTCACCTATCCAAGACTCTGTTACTTGGAAATCCTCTATCCCTGGCACCTTGCAATAGTCTTCTGTCATCACTAGGCTGTGTCCACACATCTCCTGTGCCACGGGACTGAGGCCTGTCTATAAACTCCACATTTCTAGAATCCTCAAACGAGCCAGACTGAGAAGGTGGCCTATCAGGTAACCCAGCAGTCCTTCCTGCTCCAGAACCAGGCCTATCAGGTAAACCAGTAGCCCTTCCAGCTCCAGAACCAGGCCTATCAGGTAAACCAGCAGCCCTTCCTGCTCCAGAACCAGGCCTTTCAATGGCTTTCTGTCCAAAACGAACTTTGTCATCCAAATCATGGATAAGAATTTCCAGCTCCCTTTCTTTCTGAAGTAACATCGCATGTATACTGGTTTGGTCTCCACCAGCCTCTTCCACAGATTCCTTGCTTGAATTTAATGTAAACTCTTTCTCAAGTTCCTTCTTCAAATTATCTATTTCTTCTTTTAATAACTTTTCCTCCACAGTTTCTGGCCTGAAATGAATCAAGAAGACAACATATGTATATACGCAGATGATCAACAAACTAGCAGATAAAGTATGAGATTAATTAAACCAAGTTGTTGTGCAATTTTCGGCATAAGCAAGCAAGGTGGTTATATAATCATTTGAAAGCATCTAAGGTCATAAACAAAGACAAGTTTTTATTAATGCCAAACTATATGAAGTAAATGATACAGATTTTTTATCATGATATTTGCTATCCTCCAAATGAATCCTTATAATTAGTCAACACTGTCAAAAAATAGAACCTCAGCAAATCTTCGCTGCACCCTTTTGATTGTCCATCTCTTGCATGAATATTTTTCACTCTCACCCAGGATATTTATTTCTGTAACTGATTCTTCCTCATCTTCAAAGCTATCCCTACTCTGAAAAAATGTTTATTTGTTACTCTAAAGCTGCTTCCATTACCATATTTATCTTAACATTCTCATATTATCTCCGAATTTTTAGTCATTCCACCTCTTAATATCCTAGCATGTCTAACCATTAAGTAGACTTAGACAAATGACACAAAAGTAAAACACTAAGCATACTGTTTATTCCTACTGGTACTCTAATACTCTTTTATTGCGTTTCTGCTGATCAAACTCACAGCCACTTTGGAAATTCACCTAGTTATTCAACATTTTCACTCATTTCATTAATTACCAATCAATATCATCTAGGTTCTAACTCCTCCATTGTTCTAATTCCTAACTAAACTTGGACATCATAGATTTGCTTCCGACTTATTTGACACAAAAAGATAAAACTCGGGTGTTAAGGCTCGTCTTTAAAATATTTCCAAGCTCTGAGATGTCCTTAAATTCCCATTTGGTTTCAACCACTCAATCATTTCACTTCTTTCTTCCCCTTTCAGAGTTTGATGTAAATGCAATTTTTTTATTTAGAATTTACACTTGAGTAAAAGTAAATATATTTCAAACCTTCAAATACCTTTTCATGTATGTACTTCCACAGTAGCTACCATTAAATTGGAAGCTTTTATCACATAGATACCACTAAAATATTTCGTAAATTGGAACCACTCATATAATCATATTCCCTCAACAACTCTAAAGATTTATGCAAAAAAAAAAAAAAACAACTATTTGATAATAGAGTCATCGTCATCAATGTCCAATTTATGAGACATCTGATAATCAAGATAATCAAATAAAAACTGTAATCCAATGGTGGAAATGGTAACATCACACAGTAATATTATTATATAATATAATCTTATCTACTTTTACACTATTTTGTCAATAGACCCTAGCTACATATATACACATAATACTCTAAAAGGAATTTAGCATTAGTATAAAGATGCAAATGTAAACAGCCTAGTTGATTCAGCCTACTCACATAAAACTAATAAAGCAAAGTTACAGACGCACTTGGCCACAAATACAGCCATACATAATCTCGATAGCAGACCTCCCTCTAAAAGCATTAAATATGATGTTCAGAGCAACAAATCCTCTGTTTGGTGACATGGGCACAGTGGTCCTACTTTTATTTACAACCCCAACTTTATTGAATTTGGACTAATGAGAAAGCATCATTCAACACCCATCCTGCCCATCTACACTAAGCTTCTGTGGTGTAGAACCAAAGAGAACAAAACGGAGAACTCTCTTAAACATCTTAAACAACTCAATAATCAATTTTTATTTAATCAATAATAATGGAGTAACTATTTTATTCTTCTAAAGCCATATATATATATATATATATATATATATATATATATAGACAACTGAAATAAGAAATCCTAATCCTAATAAAATAAAACCAAGGTATAACAATTCTATGAACTCAAACACTCAAATGATAACTCTAACTAATTCTCAAATTATCCCAATATAATTAATTACAATATCATAAATCCCAAGGATAATTACATCAATATTAAATATTCAAACAAGTCATAATTCTATCTTCTCATCTTGCATCATTCTGTCATGAACAACTATTGCATTAGAGAAACCAAAATTAAGACAGATAGAAAAATTAATTAAATTAGTCATTTCAGCCTCTAAATAAGGGAAAAGACGCCTGAATTATTTTTTCCTTCTTTTTGCCTATATCAAGACTATTAAGAGGAGTTGGATGCAAGTGCAACACCTATTTAACGTTTGATACCATAACAACTTAAAGTTTCATTATCATAGAAATATATTAAACTAAACTCCGCATATTTTACAAAAACGCTATAACAATATCTACAATTAGCTCGGATGTGTGGTAGAGCGAATTTTTCTGAATTCCTAGAAACTGAACTTGGGAAAGTTAAGGGACTGTTTGCTTTGCTTAAAACTAAAAACAGTTATGAAAACACATTTCTTTACTATTTTCTATTTTCATTTTCAAATTTTTTGAATTTTTGAAAATTTTAAAAATGCCAAAAAACATTTTCAGAATTTTTAGTATTGTAGCACATTGTAATAGTGGCATTTTCGCAATTATTTCAAATTATATACACAATATTTTATTGTTCATATAATTATAAAGTGATAAAAATAAAAATAAAGTAAAAATACAATTATATAACTAAAAAATAGTAAAAATGAAAACACAAACCAAATGTATTTTCAAAATGAGAAAATGAAAACAAAAAACGAAATCAGAAAATATTTTTGTCAACCAAATGCACCCTAAATTCTCATATTTGGTTTGTAAATTTTAAAATAGGATTTTCATAAAATATGAATTCCTGAGAATATTTTTTAGAAGGATTCCCAATAAAAATTTTCTATGTGAGGTGGTAGGAATCCAAGTTTCTCATGGCATGAGAATTTTTTTAAATGTAAAAAAACAATAATGTCCTTCATTCTCTCACTTTCTCTCTCATCATTTTTCTCTCTTCCCTATCATTTTTTTCTCATATCCGCACTCACTTTCTCTCCCTCACCTTAACATAAGTAAGGACATTTTTAGAAAATTTTTAAAAAAGTTTTATTACAACCAAACATAGTAATAAATGATTCTTAAATAAATATTTAAAGTCAACCAAACACACTTTGTACATTCTCAGTAATTATCGTTCTCAGAAAACATATTTTTCATAAAATATAATTCCTAAGAATAAAAAATCTTACCGCGTACCAAACGCCCTCTTAAATCTTACACTGGAAGATACAGTAAGTCACTAACCACTTTCTTTGCTAATAAGAAAAATGCACAAGTCTCCGATAAAAAGAGGAACCATTCCCGACTCAAATAATGGAATCCACGTTCAGTTCTTAATTCAATTAGCAATCAGGTAATCCCTTCAAAATGTCATGCTTTGTTCAATTTGACGTGAACTCTATCACGATATTAAAACCTGATTGAAACGAGAGGGAGGCAAGTACATCCAAATGAAGAAGCACACTTCAAAGGGGCAATATTATGTAAAATGCATCAATCTAATTATAACTGTTCTGTTAATCCATTAAATATCAAAGACTCATAAACTCTAGGGACTTGGATCCTCTCACGTGAAAAGAGAGATAGACACAAAACAATTAACTAGAAAAGAACAAAATAACTTATTTTGTCTATCTCTATCCTCACATAGCCACTGTGTCACATGAAAAGAACCTCTAGACCTTGTATAACAAAAGCATTCCAATTTTCAGTAAGCTAAAAGCTAATCCCCAGGAGCAGCACAAGTATAAATTCATCTATAAACCTTACCTATATATATGGCTATATTTCATGCCATTTGATTTGCCTACACCTACAAATGCAATGCTTTTTTTGGACTATAACTTTATATTAACATAAAAAAATACAAAGAAATAGGACTACTATTCTCCTCCTCGCCTAACTCTTGAAGCATAGAATTGATTCTTCTGTTTTCTTTTTGGGGTGTGTAGGGGACAAAAAATGCTTCCATCACAGAATCACTAAATCAATTAATTCACTACAATAAGATATGTTGCAATGACATGAACCTCATGTTGTTCTATAAAACTTTACAATTGGGATGGAAGCTTTTAGGTGATTACATAAGCACCTATTCAAGCCTGGAGACGGAAGTTAGGAGCACAATTAAAGAAAACAGGTAGACATGACACCAAATTTCTAAATTAAATCATTGTCAACCCTATAAATCTAACAGAAATATATTAATAATGAAACCAAGATGTGAATAATATAGCATCTCCAACGACGAAAAGAAGAAAACATTAATTGCTACAGCGTATCAGAATGCTCTGAATGTATCATCATCACTAGAAAGGTAATAAGCAAGTAAAATGCAACACGGACCTGTCAATACCGCGATGCTCCAATTCAAGATCAATCTTCCGCCAATCCTTGCCTCGCTCCTCCAGCAAAACTTCTCTAGGTTTCGCATCCCCAAATGGATTCACCTTTGGTTTTGACTTTACCACGGTTTCTGTCACCTGCAATCCAAGACCCTCAGAACGACTGGATTGGGCACTTGAAGGCCTAGTGGAACTTGCACTGGAAGGCCTACTGGTCTTCTTAGCTTCAATTTCAGATTCCAGCTTCTTCCAATCCAAACCCTTCTCAGCCAAAACTTCCTCCCTGGGCCTTGCTGCACCAAATGGATTCGGCTTATTTGCCTTGACCACAGGGGCATCACCTTTCGGCGGATCCAATGTCAATCTGGGTCGCTCCCGTTCGCTATCACGCGGTGTTCCCCTGGACCAGCGGTCAGGCTCCACACCTGAATCGCGAAACCCCGAACCAAATGTGGAAGGTCTAGCAGGAAGAGACTTTTTACCAGCTGACCAATTATCCTTCTCATCGGCCCGGGAGCCACCACCAAACGACCCATAGCGATTTTGCCGACCTGAATCTAAAGACGGAAGAGATTTTTTAACAGATGCCCAATTATCAACCTCGTCAGCCCTGGATGGCTGATCAAAGTCCGAAACCCTAGAAGGGGGACCCCTGCGTTCTTCATCAAATCCTCCGTAGGATCTTCTTCCTCCACCCCAGGAACCATCATTGTCGTCACGTTCTCGCATGCGACCAGGCGGCGGACCAGACCTCCCATACGAGGAGAAGCCACCCCCAAGTCGATTAAACTGCATTTCATCCGCAGAACGCTCTTTGGGTCCCGTTGGGAGCCGGAGCATCTCATCCGGCGTCAAGCCCCTACGCTCAGTGGCAAGACCACCTGCACCGTGGGAGGAAATATTATTAAACTCCAATAGCGACATCTTCTTCTTCTTAGGCTTCGTGTTCACAGCTTCCTTCAGGCTGGGGAAGTTATGGGATTCCGAAACGGCGGCCATAGCGGCAGCCTCGCGCTCTTCGGCTTCGGCGCGCTCGGCCTCTGCGGCCCAATTTCCGACGGCACCCCAGGGTTTCGACATTTGTGGAGTTCAAGATCTGAAAGCGTAGAGAAATGGAGAAACAAAATATAAAAACGTCAATAATTATCGAGCTGGGGCTCCGCTAATGGAGCCGGAGCCGGAGCCGAGACAGCATGCCAAGAAGGAGAAGAGAGGTTGGCAGAAAGAGTGCTTACGGATGTTGGAAGCGAAACGAGGCAAGAGGCAGGACGAACGGGAAAATAGAACATTAGCGTCAATTTGAGAATTGAGATAATCTCTCTCTCTCTCTCTCTCGGGGGAGAAAGAAAGAGGGTTTGAGGAATGACTCGGTAGTAAGGATATCCCAAAGGTCACGCGCTCGTGGGAAACACACTTCGAGGTTTGGTGCTCACAACAGCAGGAGAGGGGAAATAGGATTGGGGTCCACAAATGTGTCGTGTGACCCACCTTTGCTTAATTTTATTTTAAGGTCCTCGCGCTTTTTTCGTATTTCTCTCTATATTTATAACTCGTGGAGTTACGGGATAGAATGATAAAATCATGCCGACCAAAATAGTTTTTTGAAATTTCATTTTTAGTAGTTATGACTAAAAGAGTTTATTATACAAACATAAAGAGTATATTTGGCAAGTCATTTCAATTAGTTTATAGCGTATTTGATTAATTTATAAGCTTGTTTGATCAAATTAGAGGTGTTTGATAAACAAATTTATTTGAGTAGCTTATAGCGTATTTTCATACGCTACTTTGAGTAGCGTATAGCTTTTAACTTATAGCTTTTATAATTTTTTTTTTATTCTTATTATTTTATTTAAATTTTAATATTATCCTACTCATAATTTTTTACGCTATTTATTAATCTTTAAGTTTCTTTTGAGTACTTTTCTTTCTCAAATACTAACAAAAATTTAGAGGCATCTACTGAAATGAAAGAGATTCGCAACAATATTGCTAATTTATTGTGGAACGTTAGATGATATGTTTATTTTGTATTTTTTAAAATTACAAAATGAAATGTAATTACTAACAAAAAATAATAAATTTTATATATACCATTTTATGTCATTTTACATTTATTAGTTAATTTATCAGCTATTTTTACCAAATACTTCTAATTCAATAAATTAACTTAACAGCTTTCAGCTTTTAGCTATCAGCTTTCAGCTAAAAATTAATTTATCAGCTTTCAGCTAACTTATCAGCTTTCAACTAGCTTATCAGCTATTTTTACCAAACATAGCCAAAATTTTTTTATTTTTATAATCACTCGAAAAGTCAGATAACTTGCATATTGTCGTTGCAAACCATAATTATATATAATTAGTGATTGTTTGGTTGTAAAATTTTTGTAATAATATCTACAAATATTAATGGCATTCCTTGTTGTAATTATTTTTTATAATGTTTAGTTGTTGTCGAAATGAATTGTATATTTGTAAACGACACTTCGTAAAAATCCTCAAAGGGTTGGTTAAAAAATCTGACACTTCACGAACTCTCGCATCATTTATTTTATTAGACATTTTGTATGAGATAATTCTTTTTTATTTGAATTATATTGAAAATTTAAATGTCTAAAGTACTAATACTGCTATATTGATTTAAAAGATACATATTGAAAAATTAAAATTCAACATTTTAAAGAAATCGATTTTTTTTTGGACAAAACAAAATTTTGTAAACAATCTTTTTTTCTGAAATTAAACTTTGCCATGTGAATTTCTCGTCTTCGTGAAAAAAAAAAGTTGATATTTTTCGACGTTGAAATTGAAGAAGATTCATAAATATATCTAATTTGATCCATCTTTAACTTTTGGTTACTTAACCTCGACTTCATTTATCTCTACCGTCCGCTGATAAACTTTTTAGAATCGCTTTCCCTTTAATTAACAAATTATTAAATACGGGAGGCTACAATGAACAAAACGGCGTTGGCCTCGCTCGTACGTCTCTCCATATCAATCTAGGGATTGGTTGCAAAGGCTGTCTCTCCGCTTATTGCACCATAATGATTCACCGACCAAGAAAGAAATATCGCATCGCCCCAGTTGCCAGCCTGTACTATGCATAAATAGTACCCAATCTGTCTCCACGGTACAATAATGAAATCTTGTGTACTATATTTAAAATATAATTTATGTATCCATATAACCGTTTTAAAATATGTTAAATTTACTAAAATTTAAGGCTGTGTTTGTTTATACGTTTGAAAACGTGATTCTATGAGAAACCTGATTTTTACAGAAGCTCCAAGGTGGAGCTTCTGCAAAAATCACGTTCACATGCTCTACAAACGGGCTTTTAATCCATTCTACCGCAAATCCAAACAGGCACTAAATGATGCGTACTAGGAAGAAAATTCAATAAGACAACTTTCTAAAATAATTAAATGGTTCATATATTAATTAATTTTTTAATGGTCCATATATATATATATACTTAGCTTAAATAAGAAAATCTTAATCTTAATAAAATAAAACAAAAGAATAACTGTCTCTTAGACTCAAGACAATAACGGTTAACTAATTTTAAAACTATTCAAATATAATTAATTATAAATTTTAGAAATAATTATATCAAAATTAAATAATTAAATAACTCTAGATATGTGTACGTATTTTGGGGAGAAGTTAAGTTGGTTAGAGACAAGATTTCATTGGAAAGCAAGGCAGGCCAGTTGGTTTATAAATTAAATTAATGAAGCCTAGCTAGCTGCGTAGTTACTTCAGTTGGTTATGACGATAAAGAGTTAAATCAGTAAATGTCGCCGAAGAATGCACGATTAGTTAATATAGTTATGTGAATGATTAAAATGAAAAGGATACGTACGTATTAGGGATCGATATGCTTAGTTGTTGTAAAATAATCCTTAATTTGTGTTAGAATTAGATAAGAGGGACAAATCAAACATTTTTTTTTAAATTTTTATTATTAATTATAAAATGGGAGATCGGCAAGTTTTGCTAACCAACCGTGATCCATCGATGTCGCTTTGCCCTCGGGTCCAATTCTCCGGATCTTAATAAAGCAAGCACCTTTCCTTTTTAAGCCGCCTATTTATAGTTAATTATTAAATTATATCTCCCAGCTAGCAATTTAATTTAATTACTCCCCGTGCATTCCCTCAAGAGTGATCGTGCATTTATTATATATTATAACATCTAATTAAAAATTGGATTTTATTTATTCATTATAGAAGCACATGAACAAATAAATGGTCTCGTGTCTCGTGTTCAGACCCGGCCCAAAAGTGAAATTGATAAAATTAAAATTTTAAGCCTCAATGTTTTTTTATTGAAATTTAAACCTCAAAAAAAAAAAAATCTTTACTACCAATTTATTAATTTTATTTTAAATCTCTATAAATTTTAAAAAATATTAGACCTGCGTGTGCTTATTTTTGTCCTTCGAATGCAATTTGCAGAATAATTAGGGCAAAGGATGCTTAAAATTTTCTAGCATGCATGAGAACATATTAAGACCCGATTCCATGATCTTAGGAATATATATAAACAACTCAACACAAATTACACGACTTGAAGTAGCACCGAGCAAGTTACAAGGATTTGAGAAGACTATTAGGTAATCATTGACAATTACATGTGGAATCGTGGCATTACCATGAACAATCAAAATTCATATATCTGCAGTAACAATTCCAGGTTCGTTGGCATTTCTACCCAAAAAATGTTTTTATTGTTTGTATGGGCTACGCGGACGAGACAAGAGCTGAAGAAAGAAAACATAAAACGGCGGGATTGAGTGAGAGTACGAGACAGAAAGGTGTTCGTTCCAATTAGAGAAGCAAGGCCTTCGTAGCCTTCTGCATGCTAAACAACACATTCTGCCACGTATTCACTCTGGATTCAGCCTTTAGAGGCAGCCCCACGTTCATGTCCGCCAAATCCTTCGTCTCCACCCTCAGCACCTCCTTTGCCTCTGCACCATCCAGCATCCAAATCAAGCATCCGCAGAAGCCTCTCGAAATCTCCGAATCGCTGTCCGCTCTGAATCTCATTCTCCCAAACCCGTCCATATCCGCAATTAACCACACTCGAGTGGCGCACCCCTTCACGGTTCTCCGCCACACGAGCCGATTCCTCCATTGGAGGCAGCGCCTCTGCGAATTGCAATAGCCTTTTCACGCGATCCTTTGCCTCCGACAGAGACTTAAATTCCGAAACCAATAGACGAAGCTTCTCCGCCACCGCCACCCTAGAGGTGCCTACCTCAGACGCAGCTGCGGCTAAGCTAAGGTTTTGGCTTTGAGGAATGGAACTAATCTCGGAACCAGAGCTGCAAACGCTTTGAAGCCGGCGATTTCCTCCATTTTTATTCCTGAGTTTCAATTCCATGTGTTTAGACCTAAAGGTATTATTTTTGGAAAGCTTTGCCGTGAGAGAGGAATGTGAAGAAGCAGGAATGGTCCATAAAGTTGTAGTTGCAGTTGCAGAGATCATCTTTAGCTTTTAAATATGGACAGGGAAAAAAGTTATCCAGTGAGGTAGAGAAAATGGGAGAAAATGAAGAGTCAGAGCAAGTAGTAAAGTAAAACAGAGATTGACAACAAAAATGGAAAATGAGGGAAAAGGGATCGAGGGGTAGATGGTTGAGCCGAGTTGTGCAAATAAACCGGAGATTCTGTTCTTCTGCCCTGGTCAGAAGAGAGGTATAAAAAGCGGAGGAGAGGAGAGAGAAAAAGGAAATTCCTGCCGTGCCCATGCCTATTGCGACCATCCTAGCCGCCACCATGATAACATACTTTAATATAGTGTTTATTTTTAAGTCTGTATACTTTTTTCTTGATAAGGATTCTATAGTTTAATTAAAATTTGTTTGACATGACATCCAGAAAGCTCTGGTATCGAGATTTACGGTCTGGATCAAAATATAATAACTTTTTAAAAAGTTTATTTTTATAATTTTTTTGTTTGTTTGATGATAGTGCAATAAAAATGGTTATAAGGTTACCATGGATATATATAAAGATTTTTTAAAAGTAATACACATTTAAATTAAAATAATAAAGTTGAAGATGGAAATTACTCTGTTAACGGAATGTATTTCTAGAATGAAGAATATTCTTACCAGGAGTCAAAGAACTACAAGTATTACTTGTTGGAATTAGCATTGATTTCAAGTTCCAAAAAAAAAAAAAGGATGGAAAATATTATCCAGTAAAGTTTGATTCTTTCACCGTTTCTTGTTGGACAAGAAAACCCAAGTAAAGAAATTAATGTCAAGTTAGCCTGCATTATTTGGCCAAAATATCAAACACAAACAGAACTTCAAGAGAAGGACAAGAAGAAAACGATAAAAGTTGAGAAAGTTAAGGTGGATGGAGTTGTAGTAGTAGTTGTTGTTGTTATTTCCAACTTGTGGTCAGCTGTGTTTATTAACCAACCTTATTAGCCAAGCTTGACTCAGGTAATTTCGATATAATTAATATGATTGAGATCAAATATAATGGACAAAAACAATTTCTTATTTACATTATCTTCCTTATTAATATTTATATTAAGAATTAGGTGAACACAAAGGAAAATTCATGAAGTGTAGTCCTTACACTTAAAATGAGTGTCAAAAGCTAGAAATCGGATGCGTTAGTTGTCTTTAATAAAATTTTATTGATTTATTACACTTATTTTGAATATTAAAAACATATCTAAAAATGTCTCAAACTCAACTTCAGGAAGAAAGTTAATGGCGTGAGAAGCAGGTAATGAAAAAGATTAGAGATCAAATACAAGGACTTATACTTACTTCAATTTTATTAATGTTTACGGAACTATTAACTTATTAATTTAATCTGTTTAAATTAGTTCGACTCGTCATTTATTTTATTTTAAATCGAGTCAATGTTGTCGGAGGCGAAGCGCGTCATGATGCATTGCATGTTGTTATTACCCAGGAGTTACTTGATCATCACCAAGGAAAGCAGGGAACATCATAATCGAATCCTATTCTGGGGATCTTTTTTTTTTTTTTTTTTTTTTTATAAAAAACTCTATTAATAATGTTCTGTTATATATCAGACTGATATAGGTTGATGTTCAGAATTGAATGAACAATTAGGGTATACACAACTTTATAATAAATGATTGCTTATTCTGTTATAAGCTATTACTTATTGTTTGTCGTGTTTAATGAGACTTTTAATTTGACAACGTATTAGGTAGAATGAAGACATGAGAGACAAATTTAATTCAAATTAATCGTTGAAGACTTGGCACAAAAGCTTTTTGTTTTGAATTGGCAACTTATTTTTTTAACTTCTTATTTTATTCTATTTTTTTCGTGTCACAGGAGCGAACTGTGATTTGCGGAGCACTATGAACAAAAGGCAACCATATTTACATGGCAGCCTGCACCTGCTAGTGGGATCTTTTAACTGCTCCCCCTCTCAATATGCAATCTGTATAAAGCTAATTAGCTAATTAATAACACCACTTTAGTGAGTGCTTATTAGGTCAGGAATTTAATATATCATATAAAATGAGCATTTTAATGGAAATAGGAAATAACACACAATTGGCAGCAGCCCTATAGCTCTCAAAGAAAATAAAGAATCATAGGCAACTGGTAGACCTCTTAAATCTGTCAGCATAGCTAGACATCAAGTAACGACCCTTCTTTTCATGAGTTACGAAATGGATTCTATGGTTATCACGAAAAGCATCTACTTTTCGGCTTATCCCCTAACTCCACCACCATCACACACACAAAAAAAGGGGGAAAAAAAAATTCCACCAACGTAGAAGCCGCAAGTGGCACTTAGTCCAAGTTACATGACGAAAATTTTATTTGAAATTTCAAATTACCAAAAGATAATAAAGAATGAAGGGTGGGAGAATGCAATCTTAGCAAATTAGCATGAGGGTATGTAAGTTAACAAAAGAAACACACGCTCACCAACGGTCAGAAAAATCAATTTAATTATGTTTCCCATGCGTGAAATAAAACGGAGTTTAACAAGCTCAATCAAGGAGGCTGACTAACACAATTATCATTACCTTAGTGATTTGCCTTACTAGATGCAAGTCCACCAATTATGAACTGCATTGCATTTGCATTCAAATTTGTCCACCTCAAACAGGGGGAATGGGATATAACAGAAAAAGTCAAGGCTCAACAGTGAATGCTATTATTTGTCCCAACTAGTTGCAATTCAGGACAAATAGCGCACATCCATGCTTTTCCACAGCCGCTGATAACGTCCCCTGCGTCATCGTTATGTCCTTTCCACTCCACACTTCCCTGCCCTTACAGTAATTAAAGTCTCCGCCAGGAAGTACCTTCGCGAGGTCTGATATCTTCGCAGACATCACCGTCTTCTGTGCATTTAGATTGAAGAAAGCAACATAGACTTCTCCTAGATAGAGATGTAATAGTAAGAGTGAGAAAATAACAACTTCAAATAAATCTTCGTTTTGTCATGTTAGTTCATCATGATTCAATAGGAAGCCGACTACCATTATACATACAAAACTAAATGCTGAACTTGCCTCAAGACATAACAAATAAAGTTTTACCCTACCCTGTTGGCACGGTCCTAATAAGTACACATGCAAACTGGGGGAAGGGGGCTTATTGGGTTTTCAGGTGGGAGGGAGGAGAAGACTGATGGGATGTAAACAAATTTCATTACCCAGGAAGGAGAATGTTCTCTGTTTCTGTTTATGAGAAATTGGACTTTATTGTTATTGACTTATTGCAGTGCTTAGGTGCTCATGATGTGTAATTTTCTATCCTGTTGTTCTAGGGCAGGGGAAAGCAGAAGAAAATTCTCAAACATTATCTGAATTTCTTTTCTAGCATCAGACCTTTTCTTCCTTTTGCAATCCAAGAACGAATCCCATAAGAATTAGTTTCAGCTGCATGAACCGATAACTTGCATTAAGAATAACAAATAAAAGGAGACAACTAGACAACTTCCAGAAACTAATATAATCATTCTAGAAAGATGTAAATAAGCATATATGTTCACCTTTGGCAGAATCCACTGTAGCACACTGGCTGGAATAACTATTTACCAGGGTCCCATTAGGGTTTAATTCCCACATCTGTTAAGACTGGACAGATCAGCTACCAATAAAATCCACAAATATCAACAAAATACAATTCTTAAGTTTATTGAATGCAAGTCATTGGCCAGGACAAGTGCCATCTAGTAAGGGTAGACATTTAATGTTATTGCAAAGAGTACAAACTGGCCAACTGCTTACAAGATGTGTCAATAAATATCATACAAAGGAGCCGGTTCCAAAAGAACAGAACCATACGCCACTCTTGTAGATGAAATATGGACTACAGCATACCTGATTGGCATCCCGTCTGCAAGGAGAAAATGTACCTCTCCTGAACTCTTTAGAAGTAAGCTTTCTTTTTGGAGAAGCATCCAGGCAAAGTTTCATTCTGTTTGCTGCAACTAAATGATGTTTCCCTCTATAGTCTTCTTGATACATACTCTCTTCTCTGCATTAGCATCAATATAACAATTTTTGTAGTTTACAACTGGACAAATAATAATAAAAAAAATCTAGACATATAGAAGAGAGAAAGATAAAGCTCATTTACAATGCTAAACGAAGTTCTCTCTTGTTCACGCAGAAAGGTTTCCGATGCTTGCTTCTTGAACTACTTTTCCAACAGATTCTTTCAACATCATCATGGTTAAAACTTTCAATAGACCAACCTATTGCCTTTGACTCAGTGCAGTCAGTGAGACCAATTGAATGGGTATATGATGTTTGTGTATCTCTCTTAGATCCTCTCATTTGCCCAGCAAGATTCTGGTCTTGAATCTTGATATCCTCCAAGCTTGTGATATATGGAAACTGCCAATGCAACAAAAATGATATGATATAATCTGATAAACATATTATTCCAAAAAAAATAAAGCAAATGGTTCACATGCCTCCATATTATATGAGCTAAAAGAATTTATCTCCAACAGAATAGGATTTGTGATGAGATCATATGTGTTTTTGTCAAGCTTCCGCACATCCCCTCCATACATAAGAGGAGATCTTGCCATAGACCACAAAGTGATCTGTGAGAAAAGAATACATCCACTTAGAATCTGTTAATAATGCATGTACATATATTGGTACATGTATATAGGAAAGCAACTCAGTTATGCTTTATTCATACCTGAGTTTTTTGCTCTTCTAGATTAAGGTTACAATACCTGTGTGGACCTTCATTCGAACCTATAAAAAAAGAAGAAGGGAAAAAGAAGTAGTTTCATTTTCATAATCCAAATTCCCAGAAATCTTAAAAAGTTCAAACAGCTCATAGCAATTTTCTATGATATGAGATGAATGAATAAAGGACTTAAAAATTTTCTAACGCTTTCCAAAAGATTTAGTGCACCAGCTGTGCCCACATTTTAATATAATATATATATCTGCAGAGAATGCTTCACACTGCCAGTAGATTTGGTTCACTCCTCACCAACCCATTCAAAGTTTGAAGGTCAACATGATATTTAATCTGGATTTAGGAAAAGTTGCAGTGAAGCCTTATCACCTGGATCAGTTAGCCATCCCAATGGTAGCATATCCAAATCAGGCCAGGAATTTCCCATTAAACCTTTTGCTCCTATCATATTAGCAGTAGAAAAATCCCTGACTCAGAATCAAATGAAATAAAGTTATATAAACATAATGACAAAAATAATGAAAAGCAGACGGTGAAGTAACACAATTGCAAGGTACTTCAAAGGCTGAGAGGCATATATGATATAATAATTAATTACCTTGATACATCAAAATGAGCTGCAACATCTCCCCATGTATCCCAGTCATCTCCTGTTATGCGATACATGTTAACGAGTCCACTGACATCCTTAGCCATGGCTGGTGTCACACTGGTTCCAGGAGACAGAGAATATACAATGGGGCGATCAAGCTCCCTGAGAATCTGGGCATGGCATATCATATTGTAAGTTAGCCAGTAAATATTTTCCAAAATATTTATGACCTCAGCATTGATTTATGTGTGAATGTGTACGTGTATGTGTGTGTGTGTGTGTGAGAGAGAGAGAGAGAGAGAGAGAGAGAGAACTGCAGTTTACCTCTGATACATAGCTTATTTCATTCAAATCCAAGTCATCGCCAAACACACAGTCATGTTTCACTGTAAGGAAAAATTCATATGTATCAAAGCTGCAGGAGAGGTACAAGCAAAAGAGTTCTTGGATGACTTTCTATCTTTTTTTTCCCTGTAATGCCTAAATTAATGCATGAATAAACTAATATGTGTTTTGCAGACATAGGTCATTTCTAGAAGTCCAGAGTTGATGAAAAAGGAATGTGTAGTTCACTGAATTTTGAAGTGTGGCCCAAGAGAGTGGGCTAAGTTGATTTAATCTTAACTTTTGTTGAAATAGAAGTTTCCAAAAATATGAAAAATTTACATAAATTTAAGGGGTAAACAAAAATCCCAAATACCAACCCTATCTCACAAAGTGCACAAATATCTTGATGAAAGAGACGGTAAAAATGTTTCACTTAAGTGAACTTTGGTGAAGAGATTATCCTGAGTGCACTTAATTGTTTAAATACATTATAAATTATGTCAATGAAATGATATATGTTTCGATATTGCAAAATAAGCAGAATATATTAATGGTAATCTGAATACCGAAATCAACACCCCATGCAGCATACTGCTCATAGAGGGACCTCAAAAAGGCTCTTCCGGCCCCCAACTTTGTATTTACACTCATGAAACCATGAGACATCCATGCGCAAGCCCTTTCTGGGATTGCAATGTCTTTTGCATGCCACACTTTACCAGATTCCTGATATGTGCCTCCCTAGCAAATCACCAGAGGAGGAAATCAAAGATCAACAAAAAATTTATGATTTCATTAGACCATTTTCTAGTTTGAGGAACAAGAATCCAAAAAACACAGTCCTTGTGCAAAAATATGCATATTTTGCATCTAATGTTGAATTTTTAGGTAAAATGTATTATATAAGCCACCCAATACCAATCGTACCAATGTTAAAGAGAATAAGAAACAAGTTGTTGTGCATCATGTGTTAGAAGAAATAAGAGGCAATACCTTCGTTGTATCTAGGATAGGGGTGTTTGCATTGACTGCTTGAGTACTTATCCCTCTCATAACATGAATCCCAAACTTCAAACCCATGCTATGTACTTTATTAGCCACTTCTTTGAAACCTTTCCCACCTATGGAAGAAGGCCATCTTTTTGGGTCAGGGATCATCCTACCCCATTCATCAATCACATCGAATCCAAGAGAATCGGGATAAGCACCCTTGACTTTCCTTCTATACCAGAGGTAATCCACCACAACATACTACAGATATTTGAAGGAAAGAAATCATATCTATATCTGATCAAAGTACCACTAAGATATTCAAATTCATCCATATAGTTCCCTGCAGTATTTATACCTCATATCCATGAACATGGAGTCGCTGCGAAACAACTTCAGCACTCTGTAAGAATTCTTCTTCAGAAATTGTCCAGCAAAAGGAATCATAGGAATTCCAACCTCTTGGTGGGAAGCTAGCTTGCTGTAGGCCTCTCACAATCTCAGATATATTTTGAGATGACACGCTAAAATGAACAACCAACCCATATAACTGTAAATTTGGTTAAAGAATCTTGGGAAGTCTATGTTTAGCATAAGACATTTTCAAAGTAACTATTATAAACAGCTTTTGACATGCAGAGACCAAGTAGCTGTTCAAAATTAACCCAAACTATCAGCTTTCAAAAGCAGTCTCCCGAAGCAGCTTTTAAAAAGCATCCAGCAAAACCAAATAAACCTTAAACGCGAGCTCTTTTAGTTTTTAGTTTCACATGTTTTGGGGTTATAATTCCAACAGTGTTCGTGTCGCTCTGGAAAATATTTTTTTCATCGATTTTGAGCGCAAACATACGAGTAAAATTAACTTTCAGGAGGAAGAAAATATACATCCAAACTGACGCTGACTAGAAAAACAAGATTTGAAATAAATGAGGTATAGATTAAAACGAAATTAGTCAACAGCAGCTACTCAGCTATATCTTCAACTAGCAGAAAGCCGTGGAAATTCAGATGGCAACGAAACATAAACTAAATTATCGCTCAATGCACCAAATTCGACCCAACTATCCAGGAACAAGCAATAAAACCGGGAAGCAACGAATCAGACTTATCTTCCAATGTCGAGAACATATGGTCAGGAAACATGCAGCTGAAACGCAAGAGCAATTAAAGGATAGCGAAGAAGAAGATCATGATGACGTACCTCTGAATAGTGAAAACAAGGAGAAGGCAGATAGAGGTAAGGGAGAAGGACTCCATTGTTGCTGGTGCGGCTGCTGCGTCACCAAACAATGGGGACTGTTAAATACTAAAAGACTCTGTCGTTTGGAAAAATGAAATAAATAAAGAGGCGTCGTCAATTACAAACATAATGACGTTTATCCTTTTACATTATTACAGTAGCATTCTTGGGCAGGTAGCAACCTGCGTAATCAATGCTCCTACTTCACGCATTCCCAGACACATTATTGGGTTGACTCCGAACTTTGAAACGTAACGCTAAGGGATTTTTTTCCATTAAAATATAGCTTTCACATATTTATTTATAATTTAAATGTACTTACTTTTGGTGAATTTGTCACCAAACCCAAATGATTGAATGGGGAGAGAAATGCCGGGGCAAGGCAAGTAGCAAGTAGCAAGCGCATTGGCGTAGACCCTTCATTTGGTTCTGATGAATCAGTCAATAGATAATACAAAATAATAATGAACGAGTTTATTAATGATGAGCAAAGAAACGGTGTTTAAGAAGCATCTTGATGACATTATATAATTATTTTCTCAATTCAAAAATTACCACACATCTTATCTCACCCCATTTTATAATGGATACCCTTATTTAACATTAGTTTTCTATTCGTTAATAAAGAAAAACCCTTCTTTTTATCTTCTGTCGGGGAACATTAGTTTTCAGTGTTGTGTATTATTGATTTACGTAGGCTTACCCTTGGGCCCTTGAAAGTTAAGCAAAGTGAATAAGATCAGCATCATTTTGTCATCGCTCTTCATGAAATGGCCGAATATCAATCTTTCTTCATATTCAATATATTTCACAATCCTGAAGAAACAATTTGGAAGCGGAAGTCGGGTTTATGCACATTTGGGCAGGGTTCCTTCATTTCCCATCGTAAAAACCACACAAATCCCTAGCATCTCTTATATTTATTATTAATTTACACTATTTTCTTATTACAAGATCATATTTTTTTGGCCAAAGATAAGATAACTACTACATGCTTGGAGACAAAATCCAGCAGGGGTCCCCGCCTCCGCTAAGACAATACAACAACCAATCATAATCAAAACCAACGAACAGTCAAGTCTCATTTATGCTGGTCTTAATTTAATTAAGAAAAATTCTAACATATACTTTCTATATTCGAGTATTTAAGATGAGTATATAAAGTCAATAAAATTTTATTATATATATATATATATATATATATATATATATATAGATCGTATAAAGTAATCTTGAAGTTCCTGACAAGTAGACTCAAGAAAATCATGGATGAGTTAATTCTTTTATTTCAAAACACTTTTATCAAAGAAACACATATACAAGACAACATTGTTCTCGCTGTAGAGTTATTTGAGTGGCTCAAGAAAATAAAGGCTAAGAAGACATTCTGTAGGGCATTGAAGGTTGACATCTTGAAAGCATACAATAAAGTGTCATAGCATTTCTTGGAAGGGGTGTTGGAAGCCATGGAATTTCTTGAAAACTGAATAAGGATGATCATGCACTGTGTCACCACGGTAACTTACAGAATCCTTATCAATGAAGCCCTCAAGTACTATCCTTTCAACTCATGGTATCAGGCAATGGGATTCTACCTATTTCTCCTTTGTATCAATGTTTTATTCCAAATTTTAATGCAAAAAGAGCTAGAAAAGAAAACACTTGGTATTAAGTTGGGAAAGTCATAAGGATTAATCATCTACTGTTTGCAGATGATCTGATTCTTTTTTCAAAGCTGATCTCCAAACTTGCTAAGAGGTGAAATATTGTTTAGATAGCTTCAAGAAATACTCTGGCCCTGGAATTAGTCATCACAAATTAGAGATTGTTTTTTAGTACCAATACCCCAGGAAATTTTAAGAAATTGATGGCAAAATTAAAGAAACTAAAGGCTTCCGAAGATATCTAGGTTTAAGATTGATGAGAGCAGGAACAATAAGGAAAATCAAGAAAGAATTATAGAAAAATTAGAAAACAAGCCCAGCTCATGGGAAGCCAATTTGATGCCACAAATGAATAGAGGAGTGCTAATCAAATCTGTAACAACCTCCTCTATGGTGTATGAGCTATCTACAACAAAATTATCACAAAAGCATGTAGCAACAAAAAAAAAATCATTAGAGACTTTTGGTGGGGCAATGATGAGAACAAAACATTAGAGATTGTTTTTTAGTACCAATACCCCAGGAAATTTTAAGAAATTGATGGCAAAATTAAAGAAACTAAAGGCTTCCGAAGATATCTAGGTTTAAGATTGATGTAGAGCAGGAACAATAAGGAAAATCAAGAAAGAATTATAGAAAAATTAGAAAACAAGCCCAGCTCATGGGAAGCCAATTTGATGCCACAAATGAATAGAGGAGTGCTAATCAAATCTGTAACAACCTCCTCTATGGTGTATGAGCTATCTACAACAAAATTATCACAAAAGCATGTAGCAACAAAAAAAAAATCATTAGAGACTTTTGGTGGGGCAATGATGAGAACAAAACATTTGAGTATGATTGCTCGGAAGAAGATTTGTAAACCTCCATGGCAAGATGGTCTTGGCTTTAAAGACATTGGATGCTTTAATGATGCCCTTCTTGCTAGATAGTACTGGAGGATGTTATCAGAACACATTGGCTACTAAGGTGATGTCAAAATACTATGGAGTAAGGTCACATGGAAATACTCTAAATGAGGGGCTGATGCACAAATTTAGAAAGAAACTGAATGCTTCAAAAATCTAGTAAGGACATATGTTAGGCAGGTAATAAAATCTTGGACCCTGACTTAGGTTGGATTATAGGGCAGGGTAACAAAATCAGCATCTCAGATACGGGTTGGATGAAGCAATTTATCTTTAGCAGATAAAGAACAACATGCCAAAATCCATAATCTCATATATCCAAGAGAAAAGAGACTAGACAAAAGGAAAGTTAAAATAAATTCTTGGTTTGAAAAATGGAAAGAGATATATAGCAGGCTTGTCTCAAAGTAGGGAGCTCCAGACAGTCACTGTTGGAGAGGGAGTGAAAGTGGGGTTTATACAATTAGGAATGGTTACAACTTACTAAATCATACAAAACATAACAATGGGGGAGGAATTCTGGACTTGGACATGGAAGCTCCCAATAATTCCAAAGGCGAGACTATTTATTTGGTAGCCACTACAAAGGGGAGTGCCAACAAGGGAGGAACTAAATAAAAGAAGAATCAGAATGGATAGTCTTTGCCCCCTGTGTGGGTAAGACAATGAAACTCTAGATCAAGTGTTGCTTACTTGCCATTTTGCACGAACAGTTTGGTTTGGCTCACAATTCTCTATCAGAACAGAGTTCATTGATCTTGTAGTGTGAGCACTTGGATCAAAACATTGTTAATACCATTCACGAGCAACAAGGAAAGTCCGAAAGTGGAAATATGGTCCAGCTGATCCAAATAATCGGTTGCATTTGTTGGCTTACATGGCATGCATGAACGAATAAAGTTTTCAGGGGAGCAGAGATCAAACCTATGTAGGCAATTCAAATGGTGAGGAACCTCAAGAAAGATACAAAAAATGCCATTGATATAAAGATCTCGAAGACTTTTCACCCAATGTATTTTTAGCTATATAACTGCTTTTCAATGTAAATTATTAAAAAAAATTCATTTATATTAACAATGTTTTTTAACTCCTTATAAAGTTTCCTTTGTTACTATATTTTACCTTCCAAAAACCACCTTGTCTCTTCGAGTTGGACCATAAAATTACTCTTCAAAACATGGATATAGAGTAACTCAGAACAAGGAGATATATTTGTCCACACAAAAAAAAAGGAACAGAAAAAACTAGAGGGAGTTGGTCTTTTTGCTTTCTTAGAAAAGCATTGGTAGTTCTCGTAGGTTATTGCCGTTCTTAAAGAACTCTGAAGGAAAGTTAAGGGATCTGAGAGATTACCGGTTTCGTTGGACTAAAAGGGAGGCTAATGAGCTTGCTCACTGGATCGCTAAACTGAATTTACAGGACAAGTTGGGAAGGAGGTGGACCGTGCTCCCACCGGCCATTCTTAGAGCTCAAATTCAGATAGAAAGGGGAAGCGCCACCAGATCTTTCCAAAGATTTCTTGTAGTTCTAGGACTCCGGGAAGTGTGTATCGCTACGAGTCTGTTTTTTTTTTTTCTCGCGTGGGTTGGGTCTTTTGTGGGTCTTCTGCCTATCTGTCGTTAAAAGAAATTTTTTTTTTTAAAAAAGTGTTTTTTTTTTTTAAAAAGTATTTTTAAGTAATGTATTTTGAAAAATAAATTTTAAAATTTTTGAGAAACTGAAAATACATCTATCATATTTTAAAAAATGCATATTGTAAAAATATTTATTTTTTATACCAAAAAATCTATTAATAACATTTTAATACTCTCCCACACAGTGACTGGGGTTCAGTTCTTACAGGTGCACTATCATTTCCGCTTATATGTTCGCTTGGCTTTTCTTCGAATAAATCTTCCCAACATAATAACTGGCTGGGCTTCCGGCTGAATAGCCATTGACGCTTCTCTGTTTCCTTCGTAAATCCCGCGACCCATTGTTCTAAAACCCAATTTGGTACGAATCTCGAGCTTCCCTTTTGAGGAATTAATCAATGAAATTATGCTCTTTTTCTGTTGCAACCACTTTTTGATTCCTTCATCATCGTTTTACATAGCTTCTTTCTTTGATGTCATTGTGATGTTGCGATGCAGATTTTTTGAAAGCTGATACTAAAAGAGCTCATCGGTTAATTGTGGTTTTATAGAGAATGTGTGGAAGAGCAGTTGGTCTTGATAGATTTAAGAAAGCTCGAAGTTTGGAACCATTTTCTGTTACTGTCGATCCATTTTCGAAAACCAATGCTCAACCAGCTACTAAAGCAGCCAGCCACTCCTCTGCTGTTCCTTCACAATCTCAAACTTCTCTCGGCCTGCCACATTTTGGTTTGATTCTGCTTTTCAAAAACTGGTTTTAAGAACAAATCTTTCAAATACATTTTTTTTTTAGCGTTTTAGTTTTTAAAACAAATTATCCAAACAAGTGTTTTTGTTTTTTTATTTTTCAAAACTATTTCACAAAACTGTTCTCAAAAACAATAAAACAAAATCAGAACCAGGCCCATAGTAACTCAGTTCGTTGCTATGCATTCACTCTGATATGTATCAAAGTCTTGGCGCTCACCGCCTCATATACCGCTCTCAAATTTCCAAGTACGTTAAAGCAGGGCTTATCAACAAAGCCATCCAAGTGTTCAACGAAATGACCCAATCAAATTGCCGCGTCTTTAGCATGGACTACAATCGCTTCATCGGGGTTTTGGTTCGCCAATCGCGCTTCGATTTGGCTGAATACTATTATTGCAAGATGAATCTTCAAGGATTTTCTTTGACCCCTTTCACATACTCGAGGTTCATTTCTGGCTTGTGTAAAGTTAAGAACATTAGTCTCATAGAGAAGCTTCTCCAAGACATGGGTAAGCTGGGGTGTGTTCTGGATATTTGGGCTTTTAACATTTATTTGAGTCTGTTGTGTCGCGAGAATAGGCTAGAAATGGCTTTAAAGTTATTTTATACCATGTCTGAGAAAGGAAGAGAAGCTGATGTTGTATCATATACCATAATTATTGACGCATTATGTAAATCCGAGCGCTTCGATGAGGCCACTCAATTGTGGGATAGTATGATAGAGAAGGGTTTAACCCCGGATTGTAAGGTCAGCACAGCGCTCGTTATTGGTTTGTACAATGGTAGAAAGGTTAAT
The DNA here is from genome assembly GCA_037074535.1 of Gleditsia sinensis. Classification (NCBI taxonomy): domain Eukaryota; kingdom Viridiplantae; phylum Streptophyta; class Magnoliopsida; order Fabales; family Fabaceae; genus Gleditsia; species Gleditsia sinensis. Next base: position 969,902 of record CM073464.1, on the reverse strand, counting down.
TTGGCGTATGAGCTTACTGTCAGTGTTATCAAGGGTGGAGTCGAGGTTAATAATTTGATTTATAATGCTTTGATTTGCGGGTTCTGTCGGATGGGTCGGATTGATAAAGCGCTAACAATCAAATCGTTTATGAGGAGAAATGGGTGTGAGCCGGATTTGGTTACTTATAACATCTTGTTGGATTATTGCTGTAATGAGCTTATGCTTGATGAAGCAGTGAAGTTGATGGAGAAGATGGAGATAATTGGGATGGAGCCTGATTTATATAGCTATAATGAACTGTTGAAGGGTCTTTGCAAAGCTAACGATCTGGAGAAGGCTTATTTGACAATGGTGAAGAGGATGGAAACAAAGGGGCTGTGTGATGTTGTTTCTTACAATACTATTATCAGAGCTTTTTGTAAGGCACGCCAAACTAGAAGGGCTTACAAGTTGTTTGAGGAAATGGATAGGAAGGGAATCCAACCTGATTTGGTGACATTCACTATCCTTATAAAAGCTTTTCTAAGGGAAGATAATTCTCATATAGCCAAGAAACTTCTTGATCAAATGACTGGGATGGGTCTGGTTCCTGATCGTATATTCTATACAACAATTGTTGATCACCTATGCAAAACTAGGAAGACTGCTATGGCTTGTAGCGTCTTTCATGATATGGTGGAGAATGGAATAAGGCCTGATGTGGTCTCATACAATGCCCTCATCAATGGGCTTTGCAAAGCTTCTCAAGTAACAGATGCCATGCATATATATGATGAAATGCAGACGAAAGCACCCTATCCTGATGAAGTAACTTACAAGTTGATAATTGGAGGGCTGTTAAGGGAAAACAAGCTTTCTGTTGCGTGTAGGGTTTGGGACCAGATGATGGAGAAGGGCTTTACACTTGACAGAGGTCTTTCTGAGACTCTAATCAATGCCATTAAATCAAGCGATGCCCCATGAAAAGGGCAGTGGTTTGTATGTGTTGACCCTCTCAACTTCATAACATGTTTCTCTTTGATGTTATATAGGTATGATAGCATTCAAGCTTAAACTGTACTTAAAAATGTGTTGATTTAATATATGAAAGTTTAGCAACTTGGTAGAGACATAGATTTGTTCTCTTCATGCATGTAATGGCACCCATATATCTGTTTGTTAAATCTTTCTGCTGGATGTTGCAATGCCATACTGTTGCCTGTCACATGTACTTTTGCATTGTAAACATACTAAACATACTGTACTAATTTACTGACTTGTCTCTGGTTCCAGTATGATAGGCCACTGTAGCGCCGTTTGATCCATGTAGTCAACTCTACCTAATGAGAAAAGGTTTAATTGTTGTTGTTGTCTCTGGTTCCAGTGATAATTTCTTGCTACCAGTGGAACTAATGTTTTGTAAGTTTTGTTTCATATTTCTGACAAACTATTCACATATAGGATTTTATATGTCAATAGTGTGATCATTTACCTTATTGTCATTGTCCTACACTGGGAGCTATGGATCAATTTTTTCATACAACAAAAATCTGATAGCAGATTTTTAGAATTAGGCCTAAAATTGATATGGACTGCTTATGTTCTTGCATGAGTCCTGATCTGTAAAGTGGCTTGTGGCCCAGATCAAGGTCCATTATACATGAGTCTGGGACACTAGAGCTGGCCCATTCTATGCACTTACCCAGTTTCCACATCCTTCACTCACCAACAGAACTCATCTGGCACCCTCTTTGTCTCTGTTGCCTCCTTCTAGTCCTATCCTACATGGTTGCACCTGCTAATCGATGCCAAACTTACCCCACTAGTAGAATCACAGTTGGGGCCCCCTGCATTGTTGTGATTATCATGCATCAATATTGACTGGGATTTTGCTGATGTTGACTTGGAGATTTAATTGAAAGCAGCCTATATACTTCTGCAAATTGCAGTCTGCCTTCTTAAAATTTAAGTTAATTATGCGTAAGTCTTGATCCATTTCCATGGCATTTGATCATTGACTGGTGGCAACAGACTCCTGATTGACTCATATCCCTTTTTACTATCTTTGGATGACAAAAAGGTAGCTACCTAGGGATATTTTTTGACTCTGAACATTTTATGCTGTTTTATTGTTATTTAACTTGTTTTAAATTAAAAGAGAGGTTCATTCATGTTAGTATTAGTTTAGCACATTCTAGGGATAACTTGTTAATAATTAATTTTTTTTACCAGTTTGAAGTTTATGGTATTCACTATACCTTTTGTGGTCTGTTTCAGAGCATAAGTTTGGACTTTGGAGATAGTCATTCGTTGGTGATTTCACTTTGCTGTGGCCTAAGTCTAGTTCATTGCCACCTTGCTGTTTATCCTGGCAAATTGTTGAACAATAAATTCAGGTTTATACCACTAGCATTTTTGAATGTTATCTAATCAATGGATTACTAATAACACAAAAGATAATTATGGAAATAGGAAGATCTATTAGGTAGTCTTGTTGGGTTTCAGTATTCAATTAAATTAGATTCAGAAAAACTGTAGTGTGGTTACAACTTATTGTGGTTTCTGATTTTCACAAATTTGAATGGGCAAAATAGGAATCTAATTTGTTGGTTTAAAATGTTTTAAATTTCAAATTCTGTGACCTATATTAGCGTTGTCTTCACCTCCTAAGTAATTGTTAAGCTTTTTGACTGTCCTGTGAATTGTGACGCATCTGTGTGTATATGCAGAATGGAAATTTGAGTTTCTTTAAATAAATGTCTACATGAAAATCACACTCATCCAAGTATGTTTCTTGTTCTTTTTCCTCTGCCAATTCCTATTTAAAACAAAATGAAGATGCATGTATAGATTGCATGATGTCGCTGTAGCGCTGCTGAACTAATGGGGGATAAATCTCATGTTATTTGGTAAGTTTAAACTTTATTGCCCAACTAGCTGATAGCCTTAATGCGCGAAATTTTATTAGAAGTTTACTTTCTATGCATAGCATTTATATAACGTTTTATGTCGAAGTATGAATGGATGCTTATTCCCCGTCGTTTACTTGAAACTAAGAACTTGTAGCAAGGTACTTTCTCACTACAGTTTTGAATTCTTATCTTCTAATAACGTGACTCTACCATGCATGCAGGAGTAAGTGTGTGTGTATCAGGTATATAAAATAAATTACTAATCCATTACCAATAAATAAATAAATTAATGATCACGTAGTATATTGAATTTCTCTCTCTTCTACCTAATAAAACTCAAGCTGAATTCTGAGCACATTATGTTTCAATCTGAATTGATATAGATGTTGCATCTATCTTGATCTGAATTTATTCAATAATGCTAGGATGTTATTTTAGATTCTAGGCATCACTTCTGATTTTGTTGTCTATTTCTAAATTTATTTTCTACTTATGAATCTAATTCTTTGATTTTGTCATAGGATATGAAGGTAAGTAATCAAATAAATGTTTTTACCTTTCCCCATCTCTGCTTGATGAGGAAGCAATACTCATTTACTGATGTAACTTTTCCATTGATGTTATCAAGTATGCAGGTGTGAGGTCTCCTCTATTTGACGTACCCTGGCTCAGTTCAATTTAAGACTGTTAAAGTACAATTACTAACGACATGACACTGGGCAATGAAATCTGGATTTATGAATTCTTAGAAGTCGATGCGCAGGAAGTGATTCAGTCTATACTGTCAAGATCAACAGCTGGGCTCGCCATATCTCTTACTACTGTTTTTGAGGCTGGTGTGGTGGGAAAGGAGGCAGCAGTGTTCAAGAGGAAGACAAAATAAGTAAATGGAACGGTGATAATCCTTGATGAACCTTTGGATGACCCATCTGCACTTGGGATATAAAACATAATGACCGAATTCACAAGAAAAGCAAATTGAGGAGTGCTACAAGGAGGAATTTCCATTAAGGCATTTACCAATACTGACAAGAAACTGGCCTGTCCATGTTGTAGTTATTTGATTTCTTGCAAATTCTGAGTTTTATTTAGTTGGTGCTGTGCCAGTTACTGGTAAAGTTGAAAAAATGGTCTAATGGCTGAAGTTTTTCAATGTAGTTAACCTTGAAGTCACAATAGAGTGATTTTATTGTATTCGCTACCTATAGGTCCTACTGTTAGTCTACGCTTCTCATTTATAACACTTACGAGTGAATTATCTAATAAGCCGCATATTCAATGAACTTGATTTCATATGTTAAATGAACACCAAATGTTTTCGCCCTGCGTGGTTAGATCCTCTATTGAAGTCTAGAACCTCTACAGGGATTGCTAATGTTGAATAATAAACTAAAAATAATCTTCTGCAAGATAATCTACGGGGATTTTAAGATCAGTTCCGAAAACCTCTAGTCCGTATCAAATTCACTGCAGGACAATTGTTTGCCCCATTCATCTTCATTCTCTTTATAACTTTTTTTTTTTTGGGGTCATGATAGTCAATTGATTCTGTTGCAAATATTTCAATTTAAATTTTTTTTTGTAAGAAATTAAGAAAAATGAAACTCTTCTTTTGAAGCGAAAACGTTTTCTTGAACAACCAGCGCGCAGCCAAAATAATTAACTTGTTTGCAATTACTATTTAACCCTTTGTAGTCACCCCGCTAATAATTCTCACTGAAAATGCTGAATTGAACATGGAAGCTCAAGCTCAGCGAATGGTTGAAAATGCAGTGCCTGTCAGAGACGTCGTTGCATGACTGACTCATCATTTATAACAGTTAAGCCAATGGCTGGGGCATCCATATCACTCTAAGAAAGTCGGTAAACAGTAGTAACTAATAAGGCTTGGACAAGAACATGTGGTAACTTGAACCACAACCATCTCTGACTCTAGACGTTTCCGGAAGAACATTATTACAGTGAATGCGTCAATTACTTAGAAGAAAGAACGTCAGTCACTCGGACTGCTGCAATATGACAGTGGTCGACCAACAACACCATTGCCGCATTAAGTGACCGTTCAAACACGTTGATGCTATATGCTACAATTTCGTGACATATAAAAAAGAAGAAATCAAAATAAATAAACAAAAAGAATAGGAATTGTAACAACTATAAAAAGGGTTCAGAAAGCTCCATTTCGTTAGAAGACTGTTGTTGTGTATCAGGCTGTTGAAATCCCACGAAGTCCAAACCAAGCCACTGCCAAGGCCAGCACACATATCTAGGCCTATTGCGGCCCCTTGAGTCTTCTCTATTCTCAAACTCTTCAAGCTGATGGGTAAGCTCCTCCAATCTGTCCCTTAGCCTAGATGCCCTCAAGTCTGCCAATTTGAGAGATTTCTCTGCTGCATCTCGCGCTGCCATAGCAGCAGCTGCTGTCTCTTCTTTGAATTTGAGTTTCTTCTCTGATTCCAACATGGATTGCTTTGCCTCTTCAAGTTCCTGCTTAAGTGCTGACAGCTGCAGATTTGCAACCAGTAATTAGTAGGAGGAGTGAAAATATCCAACAGGTAAATGTTCGTCATCTACACTTAAACTATCAATCAGCTGTTAAAGTAATTAACTTGATTGGGAAGACCATAATAGTACTTAAAAGAGGGAGCATCAGACTCGGAATGCATATAAGATGGTGTCAGCAATGAAACTGTGGAAATAATTCGTATAGCTATGAACCCTGAGAATACTGGCATCGGCAAAAAATAATAATAATAACAATAATAATAATTTCAAATTTCAACCCCGATTAAAATATTTATTCTATTTAGCTCAACAAATATAGCACACATATCAATAGATATGGGCTAACAGAGGGAGCATACCTGTGCCACAAATTCTTGTTCAACAGCTCTGCCTGCAGCAGCTTCTTGCTCTGCTGCTACTTTCCATCGATTAATTTCTTCTTCAGCTGCAGCAATGTCCATCATTAACCCCTCAACCTACATCATAAATAGACCAAGTTAAGAATTCAAGCCAAAGAAGTATCGACGGTCAAATGTCACAGTGACAGTTATGTAATCCACAATCATGAGGAAAAACAGCATATTCTATGTCCGACCAAACACAAATAACAGGTGAAACCAACCACGTTCCGGAAAGTAGATCAAACTAACTTCCAAGAAAACATAAGCAAGCTTACACTTTCGTTTGCAACTCTCTCCTTCTCTTCCAGTTCTTCTATTCGATGCATTCTATGATTGAGCTCTTTCGCCTGAGCTTCAACATGCTGCTTAAGTAAACTCAACTCTGCCCTTAATAAAGTTGAACAATATGCATAGCAAAAAATTATCAGGTCAGCACAACTTGAAACTGTAATTATACATATTCTTCAGCAAATGAAGAGGAGAAGGTTTTCGTTTTTAGCATATTTTTCTCCCTTATATACCTTAATTCATCCACAGTATGCTTCAGATCAATGATCTCAAACTGAGATGCCTTAACAACATTCTCCAAAGCACCAGCCTGTGAACAATACATTCATAAATAACTCACCAAGGAATATTCAAAATGCAAACTAAGATTAAAATAATAAATTTACAGGGAAAAACTACATTAATAAATACTTACCAAAGAGTATATCTCATCCTCCTCTTTTTCTGTTATGTGCGACTCGTCATTTGAGGCTGCATCCTTTCCATCTCCAAGAAGCTTACTAAATTTGAAATCTATCCCAGCCTCCCTTAAACCATTTTCAGCAGCTACGAACAACTCAATTTTTCTGGAAGATGGATCAGATGTTATCCTCTTTGACAAAGCACTCCTAAGTAAAGAACCAATATGATCCTTTTCCCTAACTAATCGAGTCACCGTATCATCTAAAGTCTTGATTTCACGATTCTTGTCCTCAACTACATCCCTTGCTTTTTCAACAACAATTCTAGTCAATTCATATATAGATTCCATCCCCGCCAAAGAGGCACGTATGTTTTCTTCAATATCTGTTTCTTGAGGAACAAACAAAGATTCCGACACTTCTGAGTTGTTTACATCAATGATCTTAATAACATTGAAAATCTGGTTATGAATTTTAGACACCAAACTCAACTGATCAATCAATAAAGGCCTCTGTGATTCCATCTTCGTTTCTAACTTATTCAACTTGTCATCATAGTCACTGATGATCTGTTTCAACACTAAAGCTTCATGCTGTTCCTTCCTTAATTTGTCTGACATCTCTCGTTCTATCTCATGTACTTGTTCATCCTTTTCGGCAAGAGTTGTCTCCAAATTCTCTACATCATAAGTTTTCTTCGTGACCTCTTCCCTCAACCCACTAATTGTTGCTTCCAGCTGAGAAACCTCAATGGCAATCTCATAATTCCTCTGCTCCATCTGCTCTCTCGTCTCATTCCTAGATTTAGCAGTTGACTCATTCTGTTTAACAAGCTCTTCAACAATCTCATTAGCTCGCTTAATTACCCCATATGCTACAGCTGCCAAACCCGTGTATTTCTGCGATCTGGGCAGCCCATTCCCAGCAAAATTTTTAAAATTGCTCACCTTGGCAGATATCTTGTCAATCCCTGTCACTAACATATGGGTTGAATTCCCAATTTCTAATCGGAATGCATCTCTCTCCTTCACTAACCCATCAAATTGCTTGGCAATCTCATTTCTCTGACTTGATTGCTCATCCTTCACTCTATGAGCCTCAGCTAATTCGACCAAAAGCTTGTCGTTTGATTTCAAAGCCTCTTCTTTTTCCCGCAAAGCATCATCTCTCTGCCTCCCAAATTCGTCGCGTTTCTTGATTGCCTCGTGAGCGAGCGCCTTCAACCGATTGAACGAAACTTGCAATTCGGATTTGGAATTCTCGGCCGCCTGGCGAGCTTGGCGCTCACGATCGAGCTCGGCGAGAAGCTCCCTTACTTTGTCAACGGAGACATCTTCTGGGACCGAGTTCCTGATCGTAATCGGAACGGGATCGTCACCCTCCTCAACATCACTAAGGACCGCATCGGCATCTTCGTTGCCGGCGCCCGCCATTTAAATATTGCTATTGGCGAACAAGGAAGCAAACCTTCATCCACAATTGGATCAAACGGTGTATGCAATACTATTAGGAGGTTTTTGTCTTCAAGAGTAAGCAACTGACGTAGACATAATATAAAAACAAAACAAGGATGGAGTCATGGAGATGAAAAGGAAGCCCTATAAATAGGAGGGAAGGAGGAGAAAGAATCTGTAATGATTTGAAAAACCTGAGAAATTCAATTATGCTTGAACACTTGTAGTTTTTGACTAAGATTTAATGTAAATAATTGTCTAATTGGGTTCGATTAGCTGCTGCTAATGGTCGTGAATTGGAAACGGAAGATGACGACGACGACGGTGTTCGTACCAACACAACACTAACATCGTCACTGTCGCCGATACTGCGTACCCACCACTCTGGCTCTCTCCTTTCTCCTCTAATTTTCTTCCCCAATTCGTTATTAAAATTATTAACAACGAGCAGTTTATTTAAAGGAAAAAAAAAAAAAAAAAAAAGAAAGAATGCAGTGAGTAACAGGGAAATATAGAGAACGGTGATTGGAAAAGGGTGTGGATGGCGCCACGTCAGGATGAGTTTTGGCGGCAATGTTGTTGAACGGTCTGATTAAAGGTAACTTGGGGAAACACAATTGAGCCGGAGAGGAGGGGATTGGAGTTGGAGGTTAGGAAGGAAACTTCATTTGGGAGGGACGGCGACTCGGAAAATGACAGACAACCTTAACTTAAATGGGCTCTCCCCGTCTTCTGAGCGTGGTCGGGACGGACGAATCTCAAAATTGCAGTCTTCTGAGTTTTCTTTTCTTTTTTCTGATTAATTTTCCTATCATTCAGCGGCCTATAAATGACTTTCACGTAAAATAAACAAATTACTCATCCCACAAGTTTTTCTAGATGAAAATTAGAGACATCCAATAAAATCGAGAAATAAATTTAACAATTATGTATAATATGATCAAATTTTGTAAGAATAAATTTATGATATGAAAATAAATTATTAAAATAACTAAATAAAATGGAAGTTTGTACCATTTCATTATACTTCAAAGATTGGCGACAATTTGTTCGTTTTTCTTTACCCATATATTAATTGCTTGTTTAATTACATGGGGTCTTCATTTTATGACTTGATATGGTCAGCGGTCGCTCGTTTGAATCAGTCCCCTGAACTTGCCTCATTATCATCTTTCTTGGTCTTTTCTTCAAATTAGTACCTTTTTTTTTTCCTATCTTGAAATTTCATCGTCCAACTCACGATTTTGTTGGTGAATTGAGTCGCGAGATGTTTTATATGTATGCATGTTAATATGCTTTCCTGCTTTCGTTGCCTAATGTATTTCTTCTGCTTTATTTAGCAGATTACTTCAGACGCCAAAATATGCTTTTCTTTCACTGACCAACAAATTAGACTGCAGGCTCCTTCCTTCTGGATCTTGAAGCAACTTCTTATCTTCTATGTAAGACTCTCATCTCCACTGTTATCCTTGTCAAATTTTGGTTCCTTCCGTGCTTTCAGAGCAACTAAGAAGTTTTCGGAGATGACATTCAGCATTTCCACAAATTGAGATTCATATCTCCTAAAGAGAGCAAATCCTTCCATCTGACAGAATAAAATTTGTTAACCTTAGCAGGCCCTACATAACAAAGTACAAGAAAATTTTACATAACTTGCCTGCAAGAAGCCATTGAGCGAAACAACAGTATATTGATTACCAGGGAGAGCAGCATCTAAGAGAACCTTGTGACCCATGCCCAACCTTCTTGCAAGCCATGTAAGTTTTGAACATCTGGAATTTCAATCTGTCAATACGAGCATTGCAGTTGCTCACTTCAATGAGAGTCAAGTGATATGGCAGTTGGTAGCATGTCCAACTTTTGAGACTTATCACCTGACAAACCAGAACCAGTGCACCATACACCTTCATGTAAGATTTAAATAGTTTCTTGCACTCTCAATCTTTCCATCATCCTCCCGGTAACCAATAATTTTAAAGTATGCCTCTTTTGATAGAAAGGCAGACTGAGAAAGGGGAGAGGAAAAATTTAGAATCCAGACACAACAGCAGAAGAACTCCAGGATTGATATAATACAATTTCTGTCTAAATACAAAAGCATTAAAAGAAAAAGAAAAAAAACGCAAATAATAATAAATAAAAAATTGAAGCATAAAATTATCATCTCAATAGTGCTCCATAACACTTTCTGCTGCCATTGATATTTCTCCAACAAAATGTTATCGCTACTTCAGAAAATTCTGATAACTACTATTTACCATGCTGTAGTTATAGCACTATTGTCATGCTTCTCTCATGTCAATAAGCAGGTAGCCACTTAAACTATTCATTTAGGCAGAATGAAAATAAATAAAATTATAAACATAAATTTTCTGTATAAAAGAAATAGAATTTAAGATGCTACAAAAAGAATCGTTGCTTCCACAACTTTTGGGAACATAATTATTTCACAATCTCCATAATGTGACGCTAAAATTCAAGGCTTGTTAATGTTTCTAACAAGTTATTTTTTGTGTAATCTATGTGCTTTGGGACTGTGTAAATGCAGGCTCTATGGAACTCAGCTAGCAAAACATCCGTAACATGCGGGACCTGCATCACAAATGATAAACAAATGAACCCAAGGAGGAAAAAAAAATCAATATCTCTAATCTAGACTTGCGTTAAAGTGATTGTCAACGTTGTAAAATGAATATGAGTCTTCCATCAGTAAGTTGGGCGCTGGCATTTAGCAAAGAGTAGACCCAATAACATATGTTCACCATTAATCAAGGTACAGAAGGCTTCTTTTGGTACCATTCTCCTCACTATTCAGGGGCTAGAGAATAATGATATTGTACCCCAGAGGTAACAAGGACAATGACATAGCCACTTGCAAATGCAGCATTACTAGGTTTTTAACAGTAGGAAACCACCCTTAAAGTACAATACGCAAGCCTTACAATACCAATCTGGATGACCATAAAATGCATTAGAAAATAAGTAAGCTACAAAGCAGACTCCACTGTTGCCAAATTCTTCCACGTCTTATTGGTTCAATGGGTATACTAGTTTGGGTCCTCACTTTGCAAATTTGAAATAGAGCATATGAATTTGCGCCATGAATAAACTAATGATAAAGCACTTGTTTTGTCTGTAGTAAATATTTCAAATGCACTATTTGCTTAAAATCTGTTTAAAAAAAAATATAAAAGCAACAAATTTTCCAGCATTTAAAACAGAAAGGTTCTATATAGACTAAACATAATTTAAAGTTGTAAAATTTTAATTCCTGCATTCTATATGCTAATAAACAAATCACGAATTCGGAATTCCACCCAAAATAATTGATTAATTCATTTTGAAAACTAGTCTATTGTTTTCCTTGTACTCTATGTTCTAGTCAAATAAAGCAGAAAAATCCCACTGCAAGGTAATGACCAAAAAAAATGAAATTACCTTTCTAGAAATATCTCAGTGCTGATTGATTGAGTACATTGAGAATCATTCAAAAATCCAAAGTTCAATGAGTTCACTTGCTTTCAAGCTGCAAAATGTGTAGAAAAAAAGTAAATTGGCATGTTTTTTAATATTGCGTTTAAGAATTTGAACTGCCTTTATATTGGAAAAAAAAAGAAACTTATCAGAATCTTTCTTGAGCAAAATCCTTAAATATGATTACAAATTGCAACAAAAACGATCATGGTGGTAGCAAGAGAACCAAGTGAATTGATATGGTTTTAGTCATTTCATATTATTCAGCAAAGCAATCTCGTGAAAGACTCTGCAAATCCTCTCTCCTAAAACTTTGATTACTTCATTGAGTGGGAAACTATAATGTCTCATACAGGAAAACTTTCAATTGCAATGACATATAATGTTTTGTCCCTTCAACAATTCAAAAGCAAGTGCAAAAATATGATTTATTAATTAACAACATGGATTACTGAAATGAAACCATTTACCTCACCTGAGATTGTCTCTTATGCTCCTTATTTGCCTTATCAACCAGGCAATATGATTTTCATTACAAGTATAATCTTGATAAGAAGTCGAAGCACAATAAGTTGTCATAAGAAAACAGGTCTATAAAAAATTTGACATGACACTGGAAAATTAACTTTTCACACAATGATAAACACAAGCAGATTTCTTGTGATGTAAAATTGTACTAGAGGTGGAAATAAGAAACATTTATGCTCCTAAAGTGAAAGTTCATGCAGAAGTATAAACCCATGGAAAGTATATAGACAAATGCAACAAAAGGATAATATACTAAGAGCTTTTGTATTATTTTTAACATCTATTTCTAGTAATACCTTATTGGAACTTGATCTTATCACTTGATTACTCTCGTATAGCTCTTTCAGCTTCTGCAGACCCTCATGCTCTAGATTTATAGCACCAGCCGCAGCTCAGTATACATTACCTAACATTGTGTAGGTCAGTCACAGTCAAAATCTCAGATGATGGCCAAAAACTTCAAACAAAATAACAACAACTAGATTCAGACATAAAAAGGAATACACAATGTGCACACATCAACTAACATCAAAGGCATTGTTGGGTTCGAAAAATAAAAACAGTTGCAGCAGAAAAATAAGAAAACGAAAAATTGGAGGAAGGCTCTATTTTTTATTCCATTCACAGAAGAAATTTATTCAAAGATGACGACAACTTCCTTTCTATTTTAATGTCCAACTAGTGGGCTTTTACAACTGATTTAAAATTTAAGAATAACAGATAATGCTAATCTTAATTAAATAAAGATTTTATGCTAGTTTTCTTGCTAAAAAACTGGAATTGAAATGCTATCTTCAACACTCCTCCTTGGCATTTTTGTGACAAACACCAATCTGTTCTCTCAGAATTTCAAACCTTTCCTTAGGTAATGCCTTTGAAAGCAAATTTGTAAGCTGATTGTAAGATGTACATGGAACTAGGATTGCCTGATTGGATTGTTAAACTTCTCGAATGAAATGATACTTGATTTTGATGTGTTTTTCCAACCATGAAATGCTAGATTCCAGGACATTGATACTGCAGAAAGATTATCACATTTGATCTTGGTTGGATTTTTTTGTTCACAACCAAGATCCATTAAAAGCTTTCTTAACCAGATGGCTTGATTTACAGCATAGGCAGCAGCAATATATTCAGCTTCTACTGCGGATTGTGCTGTTGTCTCTTGCTTCTTTGAGCTCCATGTGAAGATACCAGAATCCAAAAAAAAAAGATTTTCAGAAGTGCTTTTGAAATCATCTAGTAGCCTCCCCAATCACTATTAGAATATCCCAACAACTTTACAACTTCATTTTCTGCATTTTTAAACATAACACCAAGGTCTAATGTACCTTTCAAGTACCTAAGTATTCTTTTTCCTGCAAAAAAATGTTTATCAGATGGAGAATGCATATATCTTGATAACACTCTCTAAGCAAACATAATGTCTGGTCTAGTTGCTGTGAGATATAGCAAGCTGCCTATGAGACTTCTGAACAAAACTTCATCAGCATTCTAAACACCAGAATCTTTACTCAAGTTTTCACATGTTGGCATAGGACTGGTCAATAGTTTGGAATCTTCCATACGAAATTTTTTTAAGATATCTATTGCATATTTTTTCTGGCATATGAAAATACCATTTCTTAATTGCTGCACTTCCATGCCCAAAAAATACTGCATTAATCCAAGATCTGTCATTTTAAAAACTTGCTTCATTTCAGCTTTGAAAAAAAAGGGCGGCTCAGTGCACGAGGCTCCCACCTAGTGGGGTCTTGGGAGGGGAAGATGTACGCAGTCTTACCCTCACAAGTGGAGAGGCTGTTTCCAGAACTTGAACCCGTGACCTCCAGGTCACAAGGCAGCAACCTTACCGTTGCGCCAAAACTCACCCTCTTCATTTCAGCTTTGAAAGATTGAATAAAATCAAGATCTTCCCTTGTTATTAACATGTCATCCACATATTCTTTCTAGCATATAAGGTTATTAACAAGTCATCCACAGATGGCTATCTATTCTGTTGTACCAAGTTCTTGGAGCTTGTTTAAGGCCATAGATTGCCTTTTTAAACAAGTAGACATAATCTTCTTTTCCATAAATTACAAAAGTCTCATGTTGCTCAACATAAATTTTTTCATCAAGAAAGACATTAAAAAAATGCAAATTTCACATCAAGTTGATGAATCTCCCAGTTTTTGAATGCATCAAGAGCAATAATTAATCTGATAATGTCATACCTAGCAACTGGTGCAAATGTTTCCTGATAATCTACTCTTTGTTGTTGTGCAATTTGGTTTTGAACACCCACTTGACTCCAATCACTTTTACATTTTGGGTCTTTTAATAAGCTGCCATAAAGGGAAAAGGCACAGATTCAAAACAATGAAACAGATAAATTTGTTTGTGGCAGTAGGATTCCAAAACATAGTTGTCATGAAACCCAAAAATGAAGAAGTGAATTACACATCAATTCATAAAAAAATATATTTAGCAGCATCAAGTTCAAATAAAATGTAAAACCATTCCTGTAATAATTTTTGTCAAAATACATAAGTAACCGAAAGGTAAAGTTAAGATACATCAGCTTCTGCTTTAGCCCTTTCTGGCTGTAGTTTTTCCTCTTGCAAAGCCTTTTTCCTTTCTTTTAGCCTTTTCATAAGCTGCATCACCTTTTATTTTCACTTCTTCTATTTGGGATTTAAGTTCACGCTCTTGTTGAACAGCTGTTAAGTGATTATCAAGAACTTCTGCAGTACAAAAATTGGAAAATGGAAAATATCAGTATTTTCAATTTCAATAAATTCACATATAATCAAACAACCTTCCAAGAAAACGAGAAGGAAAGAAAAAGAAATGCCCTTGGGGGTAGAGGTAAGAGGACAAGTAGAAAATTTGATATGCAAGTTAGATTGTACTTATTACTTATCAGAATGATATATAGCAGCAATATCAAAGCACAAGAAAACTCAGTATTAACTCTGACATAAAAATGCTTCCATGAAATGAAATCAGATTTGCCAACTTCAAATTAGTGCGCATCTCTTAAGACAATGAACGTTCGAAAAATATTCAACTGCTTAATATACTCTCCGAAGAGATCCAACTAAGTGCAGCACATATCTCTCACAATCTTCTCTCATTGCCCCTTCCTTTTGGTCATTATTTGTCTAAATGTCTCCATAAATGGAATGATGCAATAATAAAATCTGTGCCATGTGAATAATCCATAGCTTAAAGCTCTTCTAAAGCACGGTGAGAATGTAAAAACAGTATCAGAGTAGCCTCACTTGTGCATAGGAAATTTCATAGTTATCATTAATACTAGACTTAGACAAAAGAAACAGATAGCTAGGAGAATGGAAAAAATCGTATGGCCTTTAAAAGAAGGGAAGGAAGATGATCAATCTTATATCTGACACTAATATTTAGTATGAAAATTTTCATCTAATTCCTGTCTTGCTTCTTTATATTTCTCCACTCGAAGAAGGACAGAAGTAGACTTCTAGCTTTCATTCATCAATGCTATGTCCAATCTGAGATCTTATTCCTCATTTCATCCTTCCAGTATAGAAAGTTGAAAATGATTATGATATACAGATATGTACAAACAATGAGGTTTTTCCCTAATTGATAATAAGTCATATGGTCTTCAGAAATGACAAGTACTTATGAAATCAAAATCACTCACCTCAATCCCATGCTTCTGTTCACGTGTCAGCTCAAACAAGGCACCTTCTACATTTCCCACTTCAGCCATCAAGTAGGGTTGCACTTCAGAAGCAGAGACAATGTCAGAACTATCACTGTCACTGAAACATCAAATGAAGTGAAAATATTACAGGCAAAACATCCAATAAGATAAAACATTCTACTCTACTGAATAAAGAAAAAAATAAAAATAGCATTAATCAACATAATAGCATTAAAAATGAAAGTGGTAAATTAAATACATATGAACAAGAAGAAATTGACAATGAACTTGAGGTGACTAATAGCACCTCCTTCCCGTGAAAACAAGGTAAACGGAGATACAGTGTATTCAAAGCCCGTTGATGTCTGAAAGCTCCCAACAGCTGAAGATCAAGCTGATTTTATTTTGTCTCTTGAAAAACATGTCTAACTAGTAACATAGATTCCTTTCCTATAATGGTTTTTTTTTTCTTAAACAAAAGCAATAGTATCAAACCACATTCATGGGAATGTTAAGATACACTTATATGATTCAATACTCGAAACTGCACTTTAGTAACATAGTTAGCAGTTCTACCAGAGAAGACTAACAAAGCCACCAAAACCTTGGATAGCAGAGCCCAATACAAGTTGTAGCACGCGAAAGCAAATATAAATCTCAACTCTTCACTATTGAAGCAAGCGCCGCGGGCGTTCTATGAGTGCACCAAGCAAAGTTACCTACGCCATGTAATTTTGTAGTATAAAATTGGAGTTTATATAGGCAGCAAACTTACGCTACTCACTTTGTTTTCGCATAAAACGGGTAGAAGCAGCCCACAATTCGTTGCTTCGGCAAATTGAAACTTTTGAACTCGTTGAATCCAGTTCTCAAAAATAGAACTCAGAGACAGAGGGCCGCGAAGAACAACGGGAAGAAAGAGGGAGCGGAAGAGAATCCCGTCCAAACACATTAGAATAATGATAAATATTTGAATTTTTATATCCTCATTTTTGTATAAAACACACACTCGTACACCTTAAATATAGTTGGTTATTTGAAAATTTAAACTGTTTTCCTTAGGATGTCGTCTGTTTGTTGTTTCATTTTATCTCCTTCTACGAACAAAAATCAAATTGTATACTATAGATCTTGCCATTTTTGTTGTAAAATATTTTTCTGCTTTATGGGTGAACTCGACATGAAGTTAACAACCATATGCAGCCCATAGCATTGTCAAAACTGTTTTACCATTTACAGCACAAAAAGAGGAAAGAAACAAAGAAGGATGTTGTGCAGAGCACAAATAGGTATTATCCTCCTAGACGCAAAGAAAGAAGAAAGCAAGATTATAAGCAATAGCCATATTTAGTTTCATTGCCTTGTAAGTCTGCCAAGTGCCAGTGCCCACAATGCCGCAAAGTCCAAAACTGTGGGGCGCCATTATTTTTTTCTCCCAAGCAAAACTATATCCAAAGATGGCATTTTGGCAAGAATATTAATGTAGACTGCATCATCACGGAACCAATAATTAATTAACGTGTTTTTAATAACAAACTGGATAGGTCACGGTTGTTCCACCATTCTAACCCTCTTTATACAATACTACACGTCATTTCTTCCCTATCCTTTGTTTTCTTTAATGGTAAACACCATGGTAGATCGAAATCATTTCCACGTAAAGACAACGATCAACAACGAACCAACTAGCTTAACACTATTAAAGTATATTTGAATTCAAATATCAATACAAATCAAATGAATCAAACTTTGTTATTTTGTTTAAACTACTCTTTCTTTTTAAATTTTTCTTTGGCCCAGTAACTGTTCTTTCTTTCACGCATAATAGTATCCATGGCATGAAATTCTAGCAATTCAATATACATTAGTACATGAATTGTTGGTTAATTTAACCTTACTGTTTTTTTTTCTTTGGATCAAAACTTATTGACCATGTCATTATTTGTGTATATTTGATGGTCATTGTATATGCAAGCGTTAATGATGTTAATCAAACTAAAATCAAAGAAGAGAACTTTAACCAAAATGACAAGGACGCCTGAACAATAATGATGAAACGTAGAAAAAGACATTGGGTGCCATGAATTGGCCGCAGCATGTGAAAATGAGTCACCCAATTCCACCCTATATAATCGCACCCACGAGCTTCGGTCTGCAAGACTGCAACTTGAAACAAACACAATATGGGGAGGCCGTCCTTCTTCTTCTTGTTCACTCTTGTCTCTGCGCTTCCTCTTCTAATAGTGACGGCTCTACCGCTATACACGAATTCCCGGTGGATCGTGAACGAAGGTGGACAGCGGGTGAAGCTGGCATGTCTGAATTGGGTGTCCCATCTGGAACCCATAGTGGCGGAGGGCCTCAGTAAGCAGCCTCTGGATGCGATTTCCCACGGAATCAAATCCATGGGATTCAACTGCGTTAGGCTCACTTGGCCGCTTCTCCTCGTCACCAACGACTCTCTAGCCTCTCTCACCGTAAGACAGTCCTTTCAGAACCTTGGCCTGCTTGAGTCCATCGCTGGTATCCAAGCCAACAACCCCTCAATCATCGATCTTCCCCTCATCAAAGCTTACCGGGTAAGTGGCCTAACTTTGATTTCTCTGTTGACTTTTTCTTTTTCTTTTTTGATAATCTCCGCTGACATCATTAGCTTTGCTTAATCTTATATTTTATTATTTTGGTTTGAGGCTTTGAACAAGAAATTACCCTGAAATGAATAACCTAATCCTCAACTTTCCCCGATAATGAACTCAGTCAGTGGTGAAAAGCCTCGGTGACAACGATGTGATGGTGATATTGGATAACCACGTGACGCAGCCCGGGTGGTGCTGCAGCAACTCAGACGGCAATGGTTTCTTCGGGGACCGCTATTTCGACCCAACCCTCTGGTTGCAGGGCCTCACCAACATGGCTACCATTTTCAAAGGGGTGACCAATGTGGTGGGCATGAGCTTGAGAAATGAATTGCGAGGCCCAAAACAAAACGTTAACGATTGGTACAGGTACCTAATTTTTTTTTGGACAAGACAGGTACCTAATTAATTACCATTTCGCTCTCAATATGAACATAAAGACTTTTTCGGCCCATTCTTCGATGATACTCACTAGCCCAGTATGTAAACTAATATCAAATGTCATTGTGACTTGAAATTATAATCAACTGTGTGGATTAGACCAAGTGTCTCTTTTTCTTCTTTTTTTTGCATTTTATTTTTATTATATCACTATTTTTATTATTTTTAAAAATTATATAATTTGTTTTTTAAGTTAAAATCTATACTATAATTAAATTTATTTTAACTATTTCGTTAATTTACTGTTAACCTTTATTTTTTTATTTTTTTGTCAAAATACATTTATAAAAATTGTATTTTAACAATATTTTTATATAATTGTACATATTAAAATACATAGATAATTATTATAAAATAATTTAATAAATATGTCAAATATTTTATTTTTAAATATATTCTAATAATTTCTAATATAATTAAACAGTATTTTCAATATTTTTATGTTATTTTTTTATGTGAATCATTTGAATAAAAAACACACCATTAATATTATATGGTAATTAAGACAAAAAAAATTAAAATTTTTTTACAAAAATGTCGTAATAAATGTCAAACAATAGTTAAATTAGATTAATTTTTTAAATATTAATTTATTATTTTACACTTATATTATTTTTTTCTAAAAGTAAATAATGTAATTGACAACTAAAAATTGTCTGCATAATTTAAAGAAGTAGATAAAAAACAGTTAACTTTGTGTTTTTCAAATGAAAAAAATTTATATTTTTTTATTTTAATAATCACCTAATGTTAATAGTATAATATGTATTCAATGATCTATAAAAATATATAAAATTGTTGAAATTGTTGTTTGATTGTAATTTGAACATATTTTTTTTTAAAAAATGAAATATTTAGTACATTTATTAAATTATTTTATAAAAAAAATGAGTATTTTTCTAACGAGTGTAGGTATATGGAAAAAGGAGCAGAAGCAGTACATGGAGCAAACCCGGATGTTCTTGTCATTCTGTCTGGCCTGAATTTTGACAAAGACTTGTCGTTTCTTCGAAATCGAGCAGTGAATGTGACCTTTATGGGGAAACTAGTGTTTGAGGCACACTGGTATGCCTTCACGGACGGTGAAGCATGGAAATCAGGGAACCCAAACCAAGTGTGTGGACAAATAGCAGGAAACGTTATGCGAATGTCGGGCTTTTTGTTGGAACAGGGATGGCCCTTGTTTGTCAGCGAGTTTGGGGTGGACTTACGAGGTACCAACGTAAATGACAACAGATACTTGAACTGCTTCATGGGTGTGGCTGCTGAACTCGACTTAGATTGGGCGTTGTGGACACTTGTCGGCAGTTATTACCTAAGAGAAGGGGTTGTAGGGATGAATGAGTATTATGGAGTTCTTGATTGGGACTGGTGCCATCAAAGAAACACAAGTTTCTTACAGAGGATATCTGCTCTCCAATCTCCTTTTCGAGGTATAAACAAGTCTATGCTTCTCTTTTGGCAACAACTTGCCCTATTAATGCCTCAGGTAGTTGGTTAAATAAAATAATATTGATGCAGGGCCAGGCATATCAGAAGGCAGGCCATATAAAGTGATTTTCCATCCATTGACGGGTCTCTGCATCATAAGAAAATCACTGATTGACCCATTGAGATTGGGACCCTGCTCTGAATCCGATGGCTGGAAATACACACCCCAAAACATACTAACAATAAAGGGTACGTATTTCTGCTTACAAGAAGACGGTGTAGGGAAGGCGGCAAAAATAGGAATAATATGCACGGGTCCTAATTCCAAATGGGAAATGATCTCAGATTCTAAGATGCACCTATCGTCAAGTCATAGCAACGGTTCTAGAGTTTGTCTGGATGTAGACACCAACAACATCATCGTCACCAATACTTGCAAATGTTTGAGCAGAGATAATAGATGTGATCCTGGGAGCCAATGGTTCAAACTTGTTGACACCACAAGGATTTCAGCCTCAACAAACTCGATGTTGAAATTACCAAGAAGTGGCGTTGCCTGGGAATCATTGAGCACAATATAATGTAATCTCAACAAATATCAGTGTATATATGGCTCTTATCAATATGGTCTTATTTCATGTAAAACATATACTACAAAAGTTGTGTTGTAGATATAACAATGACAACAACAACTAAATTTATGTCTAGTAAAAACGGGGACTGTAGTCGTCTCTGAAATGTGGACGATACAATGAGAATACATGAAGAACTAAGCGATACTTTGCCTGGGAGTGGGGAATTTTGAAAGGGCGTTCTGAACATAACCATTCACTACATTAACTTGATATTTTTAATAGGATTGAAGCAGCGACCATTTTCATTTGCACGTAGGCGAATTTTGTACCCACAGATTCCGGTGTTTAGTAGGAGAAGTGGCATCAATAAGCTTGCCATATAAAGGAAACATGAATAAATGCTGCAAACAGGACCAATCCCATCTACAGAAGAATTGGACCTTAACATGAGGAAAACTAAAGAGACGCGGTAGGCTGAAAGCCATAAAACGACAAAGACCGGCACACGCTCTAGGGGTAAAAACAAAAGGACACAAAACAAAAGCAAAAACAAAAACGAAAAGAGCAACATACTCATCAAAAGCACAACCACGTCAGACCAAATCTAAGAATCAGACCAAAAATTCCCACTTGCATCTTTCACCAAGCAGGTTCTGAGGAACTGAGGAGGCAGAGAGACTCTCGGGAAGACAATGCGAAGCTGCTAAGTTAGATACAAAACTTGTTGGGCTTTCTCTTTGTTATATTTGTTGATTTGTTCCGACCCACAAGGCGAAAAACAAAACAAAAAAGGAATAGTAAATTAGCTTCATCCTCCTCAACAAATAAAATAAGACGCAACAATCTTATAATTTGCTTTCCGCCAAGATGCACCTCTTGATTCTTTCTTTTGTAAGTTTTAATTTAAGCCATGGTAAAATCTTTAGTAACTAAAGCTATAGATTTGTTTTCATCTACAATTCTTCACATATCATATGTTTTTAAATATATTTGCATTTAAATTGATCATATTTGGTAATTTTCACCAATAAAGACTTATAGTTATTAAAATTTATATAGTTTTTCATTTTTTTTTCAAAAAGAACTCATTGGCTTTCTCTCAAATTTATACCCTAGAAGACTAACTAATACCACTTATTAGGTTTAAAAAATAAAAACGATTGCATCAGAAAATTGAGAAAACAAAAAATGGGATGAAGGCTGTGTTAGACTCTATTTTTTATTCCATTCATAATAGAAATTTATACAAATATGAAAACAATTTTCTTATTTTAATGTCCAACTAGTAGACTACTACATTTGATTTAAAATCTAAAATCAACTAGTAGACTACTACATCTGATATGCAATAAAGATTTTCTACTGATTTTCCTGCCAAAAAAATGTAACAAATGCCATATCTAACAGGCATCAAGGCCTTATAACTTTACAAAGTGGTGCAATATGAATAACAAAACGGTCAAGCATACGTTACCAGAGAAATGGCACTGCTCATCATTAGAAAGCAAAAACCATACAGAAAGTAAATCTAAAGGACAAGGCGAATGAAGGGACAGTTTTGTGATTTAAAAGTGTGTTGATTGTAGCTAAAGTTGAAGATTCAAATACCTTAAATGACACCAAATTTGTGGCTTATGCGGATGGCTTCATCAAATTGATGTTGAGGAGACAAGGTAGAGTGAAACGGAGACACCATATTTGTGTCTTATGCAGATAGCTTCATTAAATTGATATTGATAAGACAAGGTAGAATAAAACCGAGTTTTACTGTGTTAGAAATTTCAAAAGAGTTACCTATTTTACAAGTAAATGGTAGTAATTAGGTAAAAAAAAAAAAACAGGCAACGCTTTCTTGCATATCAGATATGGAGCAAAACAGCTAAACTACAACATTGACATGGGAGAAATATAGTACAAGAGACTAAAACGAAAAAGCATATCAACACCAGATTGCTCGAGTTCAGCATTTGATAAGCTCGGACAGAATAGCAGAGCCCATTACAAGTTGTAGCACGCGAAAGCAAATATAAATCTCAACTCTTCACTATTAAGGCAGGCCCCGCGGGCTTTCTATGAGTGAACCAAGCGAAGTTACCTACGCCATGTAATTTTTTAGGATAAAATTGGACTCTATATGGGCAGCAAACTTAGGCCGGTTACTTTGTTTTCTCGTAAAATGGGTAGAAGCAACCCCCAATTTGTTGCTTCGGCAAATTGAAACTTTTGAATCCAGTCGTTAAAAATAGAACTCAGAGACAGAAGGCCGCGAAGAATAACGGGAAGAAAGAGGAAGCGGAAGAGAACCCCGTCCAAACACATTAGAATAACGATAAACATTTAAATTTTTATTTCCTAAATAATCGTAATTTTATTCATATTCTCAATGCCTAACGCTCATTTTTGTAACAACTTAAGAACACACGCTCACATACCTTAAATATAACTGTTTTCCTTAGGATGTAGTCTGTTTGTTGTTTTATTTTATTTCCTACGAAAAAAAATATCAAATTGTATAAGCACAAAAAGAGGAAAGAAACAGAGAAGCACAATGTGCGGAGCACACATGGGTATTATCCTTTTAGAAGCAAAGAAAGAAGAAAGCAAGAGCATAAGCGATAGCCATATTTAGTTTCGTTTCCTTGTAAGTCTGCCAAGTGCCAATGCCAACAATACCGCGAAGTCCAAAACTGTGGGTCCTAATTCCAAATGGCAAATGATCTCAAATTCTAAGATGCATCTCATCGAATCACAGCAATGGTTCTAGAGTTTGTCTGGATGTAGATTCCAACAATATCATCGTCACCAATACTTGCAAATGCTTGCGCAGAGGTAATAGATGTGATCCTGGGAGCCAATGGTTCAAACTTGTTGACACCACCAGGATTTCAACCTCAACAAACTCGATGTTGAAATTACCAAGAAGCGGCGTTGCCTGGAAATCATTAAGCTCAATATAATGTAATCTCAAGAAATATATATCATTGTATATATGGCTCTTACCAATATGGTCTTTTTTTAAGTAAATTATGTACTACAAAGTTGTGTTATTAATACAACAACAACAACTAAAATCATATCGAGTAGAAACGGAGACTGAAGTTGTCCCGGATATTTGGACGATACAATGAGAATACATGAAGAACTAAGCGATGCCTTGCCTGGGAGTGGAGAATTTTGGAAAGACGTTATGACCACAACCATTCACTACATTAACTTGATATTTTTAATAGGATTGAAGCAGCGACCATTTTCATTTGCACGCATGTGAATTTTGTACCCACACATTGCGATGTTTGGCAGGAGAAGTGGCATCAATAAACTTTCCATATACAGGAAACATGAACAAATGCTGCAAACAGGACCAATCCCATCTACAGAAGAATTGGACTATAACATGAGGAAAACTAAAGAGACGTGGTAGGCTCAAAGCCATAAAGCAACAAAGACCGGCACACGCTCTAGGGGGAAAAACAAAAGGACAAAAAAAAACAAAAACAAAAACAAAAATAGAGCAACACGCTCATCAAAAAACACAACCACGTGCGTCAGACAAAATCTAAGAATCAGACCAAAATGACCCACTTGCATCTTTCACCAAGCAGGTTCTGAGGAACTGAGGAGGCAGAGAGACTCCTGGGAACACGATGCGAAGCTGCTAAGTTAGCTACAAGACTTGCTGGGCTTTCTTTTTGTTATATTTGTGGATTTGTTGCGACCCACAAGGCAAAAAACAAAACAAAAAAGGAATAGTAAATTATCTTCATCCCCCTCGACAAATAAAATAAGACGGAACAATCTTATAATTCGCTTTCCGCGAAGAGCTAGTCCCAGCTACTCCCTACAGATTAAAACTGATGTGACAACTAAAGAAAGAGCAGTAAAGGATTATTATTGAACAAATAATAGATTAAAACTGATGTCTCGATTGATGGCATTAGATTGTACAAAAGAAAGGCTTAAAATGGTCACAAGATCAGAAGCCTGAATGGGCAAGTAGAGAATGAAAGTTATTGCTTTGTAAATGAATAAATTACACTTCTTTCTTTCTCAGAATTTCAAGTTTGAAAATGAACTAGCCAATTTGTTGATAAGCATTATTCAATGTAAGTATATGCAGAGAGTTTTGTTGCATATAATATACTCTCGCGAACCAAAGAGACTCGGCATTATTCTGTGGCGTCTCCTTGCAAGGTTCAGATAACAAGGACTAAGAGAATCAAACAAGTTTTGGAGTGGCTATATTTTAGAATGAAAAATTCCAAGTTTACATTTAGGAAGCCAATGCCGTCCCATTCCCATTCCCTAGTGGATAAAATAAAAGGCACTTTTGCTCAGGTTGATTGATTACTATATCCCTTGTTTCCTTTTCCAAAAAATAAATTAAAATAAATACGTAATGCGGTCCCCTTCCATCAATAAGAAGATCGATAGAAAATGTCGAATAAAAATTTTCTTATAATTGGTATTGTACAACAAATAAAATGTAGAACGACTGAAAACTCAAAGTGTAATATTTTATTCCCACTCTCTAGTCTGTTTTTTTTCACAGTATCCACAACCAGGTTGGCAAATTGAATGGGCAGAAATTAAGGGAGAGAGTGTGAGTGAGCGCAGGGGGGTGAATGGTTTTGAAGGATTAGTAGACGATGATGTGGGGCACCAGCATTGGTATATGCAGCTAGTGCCGTCTTATTTTTTGAAGGAAGTTGGAGTACCCATGTCCCAAATAATATAGAAATCTTCTGTTAGGTCATATATATATATATATGAAGTATAACCTGTATACGTCTTGATACTATTTTCAAATTTCAAATTTCTTGTCATTTCTGTCTGTGTATCTTAATTTATTCTCCTCGTGGAATTAAACGGAGAGTGTTTTGGTGTGTTTGAAGCAATTAATGGGAAAGTTCTAGATATAGATAGATAAGTCAAACTCAAGAAGAAGCCGTGTATAGTCTGTGAAGAATTTGAAAATAGAAAGATTATATTTTTATTTTGTTAGATGTGTATCTAAATTTGAATGAATTAATAAATTTGGTATCATAATTGTGGCAAATATATAAAACCAAGATGTTGCTTGAGAAGTCATTGATCATCTGCAAATGCGTAGATAGGGGAGAATAAGGTGTGCTATATTATATTTGAATGATGAGATCCCCCCCCCCCCTCAGGCTCAACTTGCCAACTTGCACTTATAAGTTACAACCACCAACTCTCTCCCTCTGCGGTTTTCATGCACGATAGCAAAATGGTTCAACCAAAAGTAGATCAGATATATATATATATATAGTATAGATGAACCTACCTGGAACAATTAAGCTTTGTCTTGCTTCTTATCAACCCCTTACTTCGCACTTTCTTACAGCACTAAGTCGTTATCTATCTTCTTCATTACTGGTTAGATTTTACGACATATAGTAGCCTCTTCTTTCCGAGTCTCTCTTTCTAGTTACGTATCTATGTACGTAACCTGTTGATCCTAAAACTTTTAAGTATAACGAAAAGAGTAGCTAGCAGGGCATTCACATTTGACAATATTCAGTATTATTTCTTATTCTTTTCTTTGTCCTCTCGTAGACTACAGGAGTTACGTTCTATACACCACTGGGGCAAAAACCAAAACCAAAGTCCTATTATTATATATAGTATATATAAAATATATGCAATGTCATGTAGCATGTGAGCTATGCGAAAAAATTAGATTATCTGAAGCATAATGACGATCAATTTATTATATAGTAAACGAAGGAAGACGTGTGAGGCGTTAGAATGAAACAAAATCTTCAATTAATTGTGGTAGTAAACATGGATAATGGAAGCAGGCTCATACCAGCTGGGAATGGCCCTCACAAAGTTAAACAAATAATCCGCTGTATATGTGCTAACTGTTAACGAGGGTACGTATTTAATAGTTGAGTCTTTAAAGTTAACACAATATTTAATTAAGGAGGAGGCAGAATTTAGTATTGAACCTGTTCAAGTGGCGAATTTCGACTTAGCTCTCGAAGAGTGTGAACAAAATATTTTTGTTTTTGTTTTCTTTCAAAATTAAATATGCTTCATTTTGGTTGTTTTAATATCCTTACCTTGCACTGTGAAGTCCACTGTTTTGGAAAAAAAACCTCGGCAAAGTCGCATGTAATACGACACACATATTAATTTGATTGGGATAATAAGTGAGATGGGTTTTCTCCTTTTCAAACATAAAGATGGATAGCCCTCCATTGTTAGAATTAAAAGTTCATATACAGCCGATCAAAGAAGCCAATGGCCGTCCAAAGCTTCATGGCCTGGACCGTGTGTTTCCCTAACGATAGGAAACGTGTCAACTTCAAAACTTGCTGATTTTTCTCTTTTCCTCAAACAAAAAATTAATACTGGCAAATAGCTGGCAAATGGTAGAACTGGTTGATGAAAGTTAAATTAATAAGGCAAAATTTATGTATAATTTTATAATTAATCACTCTGGGCGAGAAAACAATATACAAATACTAGATAAGTTTGACAAAGAATCAAAGTTACAGTCTTATAAATTGTATGTATCCACTACATTTTCATCAAAATTTGTTACAAATTGTATTTATTTGTTTTTAAAATTCTTTTTTTATTGGTACACCATTACCAATTAATTATGCGCTGACTCTGGAGTGTTACGTTGTTGAGATTGGTGAATGGTGATAGAAACCCGCCACACCTTAATCTCTCCATCAAGTGAACCGCTGAAAACGGAAATGTCGCCGTTTGGAGAACCTTCGGATTCTGGAATCGCCGCCAAACACTTGACGGGCTTCTGGTGACCACACAGAACAGCCGCGCAACAGTAGCTTCCGTCAAATCCTTGCTTCCAAATCCTGATCGTCCGATCCGCAGACCCACTAAGAAGCAAACCAGACACGTTGGTCAAACACAGTATCGCTTTCCCGTGGCCTCTCAACGCTCCACTCACTACCATGTGATTCGCACTGTCCTCTCTCTCCCACACCAATATGGAACGGTCGCATGCACCGGAAAATAGCACCGACCCCTCCTCGTTTAAGGCCAAGGCGTTCACCGCTGATTTGTGCTTCTCCAAGGTCGCTATTAACCCGTGCCCTTTCTCTCCGTACGATTTGCTCCATACCCTTATTCGCTTATCGGCGGATCCTGTGTATATGGTTCCATCCTTGGATACTACCACTGCATTAACTGCGTCCTCATGAGCTTTTACAGACTCCACGCAACGCAGATCAGAAGCTCGCCATATCTTCAAGCTCTTATCCCAAGAAACAGAGTAGATCATGCCGCAGCAAACGGCCAGCCCCGTAACGGCGTCTGCATGTTCAATCCAGAGCCGTTTCTTGTGACGCCGAACGTTCACGTAGTTCTTCGGGAGAAGGAAACGGCGGAGACGGTCGTTGAGGGTGGGAAGGGCGGTTACCATCTGGTGTTTTTTATCCGGCAGTATCTTCCACACCCGGATCTTAGAGTCTTGGTGAGTGGAGAAGACCATTCCGTCGCAAAAAGTGACGGCCTTGATGGAGCCGGAGGATGAGTTGTGACCGTTGAACGCATGGAGATTCGAGCACGTGTGACGATCGTAGACGTTGATTTCGTGGCCGGATGCAGCGTAGAGGATTTTGCCGTGAACAGCTAGACAGCTAACCGGGCGAGATGGTTGTGGGTTTAAAGAGGTGACGCACCGTTGAGAAACAACAAAGTTGAGGCCATCTGTGGGAAGCTTCTGAAGAGACGGGACAGATGGGAGGGTCTGGATGGAGAGGTTGGTGTGGAGGCTGCTAGTGCTGTAGCTGGTGCCCCGAGAGGTTGAAGAGGAGGGTGCATCGGAGGAGCTGCTTGCATCGGAAGCAAGGAACTGTTTAGGCGATGAGATGGTCGATTGGAGGGTAGCGGTGGCGCAGGTGGCAGAGGAGCATGTTTCTAGCCATGAGCGGATCCGCATGGCGAAGAGAGCTGATACTGTAATTAGCGAAGTGTAAGGAAAAAGATAGTAATTAGCAAAGATAAAAGAAAGGAAGAGGGGAGGGTACGATTAGTCCGAGATTGAAATGGGACGGAGAAGGGCATCATTTATTTATAGCAGGCGTTTGCTGCCGGAACATAGAGAATAGCCAATCACTTTCGGTAGGAGAGAGAGGGAGGCACATTGGGTGGGATCCTTATTAATTAAGGTTGTCCTTTACACTTTTACACTGGTAGCCATTTGACATGCAAGAAGGCGGGGAGACCGTACCCCTCCATTTACTAGGTAAAGATTACTACTCATTTCGTAATAAACAAGATTTGTTCTTGG
Organism: Gleditsia sinensis; assembly: GCA_037074535.1. NCBI lineage: Eukaryota > Viridiplantae > Streptophyta > Magnoliopsida > Fabales > Fabaceae > Gleditsia > Gleditsia sinensis. The sequence continues at coordinate 940,935 of CM073464.1, read as the reverse complement.
TTTCTCTGGGTTTAAAGCCGTAGCGCCAGTTTCGTAATACTCGTCGCCGGTATAGGGGTTTGAGACACGTAAGCACGAAACGGCCAAAGTCTACTTGAGGATTTTTCATTCTCAAATATTCAGGATACAATTTAAATATAATTTTTAAAGTATCTATTTTTAAATTTTATAATAAAAATATAATATTTAAATATTTTAAATAATTTTTTACATATTATATTTTTATTAAAATTTTGATGTAAACATTTAAAAAACGTTATTTGAATTTTTTTAAATATTTATCTAAAAAAAATGAAGTTCACCTTTTGTTTTACTTATTCTTTTTAGAGTAAAATATACTTTTATTTTCTATATATTATTTTTATTATATGAATTACACTATTTTTAAAACATGCACGTACTTTTATTTATCTAAAATATACTTTTGTTTTACTTATTCTTTTTAGAGTAAAATAAAGTATGAACTAAGGTATAATATATATTTTAATTTGTAAAAAAGTTTATATATATATTTTAAAAATAGAGAGGAAAGTTGCACAAGATAGGGGTGTGTACTCTTTTTATTTAACAACTAGGTTTGATTCAAACATCTCTAAAAATAAAGCTGTACAGTCTCTAAAGTATTCTGGTGTTACTTATAAAAATTAGTCCGTTGAATTTATCCCAATTTAAATGTACGAGACATATTCAATAACACGATTGAATTGCTTGTGAGAATGAGAATTTCTTTTATAAATAAACAAGATTTGACAATTTAATTAATTTTGCTTCTCACAAATTTATACCCTTAGTGGGAACACTCCCGTTGTGGATCTGTGACTATGTGTGAGGGAGAGAAATTCATGTTAATAAAAATCCTATAAAAAAGGAAGCCTCACCTGGTGATTAAATTATCCAATTGATGGCCTTGTATATAAAATAATACGCCACTTGCAATGCGTTTTTTGTCCTATGCATGCATGAAGCTAATTTCTTGGGTCTTTGGCCGCTAAAAGGGTTTCAACTATCTGACGGCTGGAGCATCCGCATCCCCGTTTAAATATTACAATTTATGAGGTAAACGACGCATCATCGGCGACAAGGATGATAACGGCAAAAAGATCCTCCGCGCTGTTTCACTATTTAAAGTTTACTTTTTTTTTTCTTAGTACTAGTTTGACGATATCATAAAGAAGTTTTATTTTCTGTGCAGATAAAATATACATTTATTATTATTTTAATAACTTGAAAAGCATGTTAACTAGAGTGAGAAATATGTGATATTGTAAATCACAATGATTGCTTTAATTCACCTCGTCTTTTGCCCAAGTATTAGAAAAGAGGAGGATGATATGATGTGTTCATGATCTACATTTTTATAAGTATAGGGATGATGCCTTGATTTTCTTTCTCTTTTTTCAGATGCGGTGAAATGAAACTGGCTGAAATGTTCTCGAATGCGGTTGACATTTTTGGTGATCAAGTAAAAAAGTTATGATAAAGCCAATACATAATGTCAGTTGGAGGGACCATGTTGTAGCCTAATCATAGAGTAGTATGCCCCGTTAGGTCCTATGGCCAATAACTCTGAGTGCGATCCTAGTTCCACTACCTTCCCATTTTTAATCACAGCTATGGAGTCTACGCTCTGTATTGTTGACAAACGGTGAGCTATAACTACACATGTTCTTCCAATCATCATCTTCTCCAGTGCCTCCTGCACTAGGTTCTCTGACACACTATCTAGAGCACTGGTTGCCTCATCTAAGAGCAGGATTGATGGGTTCTTCAGTATTGCTCGAGCAATTGCCACCCTCTGCTTTTGGCCCCCTGATAGCTGCACTCCTCTTTCTCCACAGTACGTATCATATCCGTCTTTCATAGAGCTGCAATGGAGAAAATGTCTTAACTGAAACTGAAACCAATGAAGAGGGAAACAAAGATGACTAGATGAGTGATGTACCTTATGAACTCATGGGCATTTGCAAGACGTGCTGCTCTTCTTATTTCATCCTCCGATGCATCCTTCTTCCCATAAACAATGTTCTCCCGTATAGTTCCTGCAAACAGGGTGGGCTCTTGACTCACTAAGGCAATGTGCGATCTCAACTTTCTTAAGTCAAATTCCTTTATGGCATGATTATCTATGGTTATTGATCCCTTCACGGGGTCATAAAATCTTTCAATTAACCCAATGATGGTGGATTTTCCTGACCCACTCTGTCCCACTAATGCTATTGTTTTTCCAGCTTCAATCTCAAGACTGAGGCCCTTGAGTATCATTTGGTCAGGCCTTGCTGGGTAAGAGAAAAATACGTTCTTTAGCTTTATGTCACCCTTTATAGTCTTTTTAGACTTGCTATGTGTAGCAGCATCTTCAGGTTCAATCTGACTTTTCCTGTCCAGGATTGCAAAAACTGAACTAATGACTCTTCCAGTTTTGGCTATATCGGAAGTCATGCTTCCCGTCTCTGCAATTTGTCTACCAGTGCTCATCAAGATGAGAATAACTTGTAGAAGGTTCTTTGATTCCACTAAACCTTGATTTAACAGCCTCCCTCCATACCAAAAAGTCAGAGTTACTGATGCTGTGGTCAGAAACTGTGAGATTGACATGACGGAACCTGAAATCCACGATTGCCTAATGCTTTCGTTCTGAGGGCCTTTCATAGCAATTCTAAACAAATTTAGTATCCTTTTCTCAGATGAGAATGCAGTAATAGTCCTGTGATTGATGGTAGCTTCCATTGCTATTTGACTACCCTCTCTTTGAGCCTTCTGAGCTTTGCCTGACATACTTTTCATTAAAACGCTTTTTGAATAGAAACAACCAATTATCAAAGGCTGCATAGCGATCATCATAATGGCTATCCTCCATGAAACGATCAAACCCAGTACAAAAGCCAGGGAGGCCATGAAGAAAACTTGAACCAGCATTGACATTCGTTCTGCAACAAGGGATCGAACCAAATTGGCTTCAGTTGCGAGCCGTGCACAAATCGCTGCACTTGTGTTATCTTCTTGGTCAAACCATCCTATCTCAAAGGTCAGCACCTTTGCTAGCAAATTTTGTCGCACTCTTTTCAGCAAGTGTTCTCCCATGATAGCAAAATTATAATGCTGAAGGAGACCTGAGATGATGTTGACAACGGCTAGGCCGCAGAAGATGGCGGAGTACAACTTGATTTCAGATTTGATGCGTGAGTCATCTTTTATGAAGTAAACGGACGCAACTATTCCCAGGCAATAGGAATAAATTGGCTGGCATATTCCTGAGCCAATGGCTCCTAAACACCCAAGTAAAGCATGCTTCCACTCAGGTGCATTCATTCGTAGTAAACGCCATTGGGAGAAACTTGAATGGGAAGATTTGTTTGAGTTTTTGTTGCCGAAGTCATCCCAAGAGGGCATTTGGGAAGACTCTGTAATACTAATGGAATATATGGGGCTAAATGGCTGTGAGAGGCTGAATGGCTGGGCGGGGCTGCTTTGCCAGCTTGTGTTTGCAGTTCTTAGATTTTCTATATTCCGGGGACTCCTCTTTATGCTGTGCGTAGCTTCTTCACTTTGAATGGCTGCTCGTTGGAATTGCAGCATTTTGCCGTAAGTCCCACCTGCCCCATTGTTCAATCGGATTAGCTCACCGTGGGAACCAGATTCTACAACTCTTCCAGACTGAAGAACCACTATCAAGTCAGCCTTACGGATTGTGGAAAGACGGTGAGCTACTATGATTGTCGTCCTTCCTCGGGAAGCCAAATCAAGGGCTTCTTGCACTACTATTTCAGACGCTGAATCCAAAGCACTTGTAGCTTCATCAAGTAGAAGGATTTTTGGGTCTCGAATCAAAGCCCTTGCAATGGCAATCCTCTGCTTTTGCCCTCCAGACAATTGAGTTCCAAGTTGCCCTATCTAACCCCAAATTTACAGTTTTATGAGCAAGTATTAAGACTTGTCATTTCAAAAGCAAAAGAGGAAGATAAAAATATGGAATGAGAGAAACTTGATGCCTTACTTGAGTTTCATATCCATTAGCAAGTTTAACAATGAAATCGTGTGCATTGGCAGCCTTTGCTGCCCTTTCAACAGCTTCCATTGAAGCTCCTTCCTTGCCAAGTAGAATGTTCTCTTTAATGGAAGTTGCAAAGAGAATGGGCTCTTGATTTACCAGTCCCATCTGGGACCTTAACCAGTTGAGTTGAAGTCTCTTTATATCATAACCATCAAGCAATATCTTGCCATTCACTGGATCATAAAATCTTTCAAGCAAATAAATGATAGTAGATTTGCCGGAACCACTCCCTCCAACAAGCCCTATTGTTTTACCTGCTGGCAATTTCAGATTGAGTCCTTTGAGAATTGCGGTATCTGGCCTTGATGGATAGCTAAAGTCAACTTCTTTAAAAGCGATTTCTCCTCTCACATTGTTCAAAATCTTTCCTTTTTCTTTGTCAGAGTTTATAGCCGGCACTCGATCAATCATCTGATAAATCCGGGTAGCTGCTGTTGTTGCCTCTAGTATAAAAGCAAGACTCGGGAGTGCACTCATCAGAGACCTGCAAGTTAAAGAGTGACTGTAAATAATTACTTGCTAAAGAATTTGGGAAAAAGAAGAGAAGAAGAAGAATTGATACTCACAATCCTCCCCAGATGATACAGATTTCCGCGCAAAATACATTTCCACCATTTTCTCCTCTCTTCATGACCAAAACGCTTCCAACCCATGTTTGGAATGCCCAAGCTCCATATATCAACCCCATGCTCCCTATCGCCACACCCTTTGTGAAACCCAGCTTTATGCCAAGCTTCATACTTGTTTCAAGAGCAGAGCCAAACCTTTCTAGTGTTTGTTTCTCAGCTACATATGAATAAACTGTGCGAATTGAGGAGATTGCTTGTTCTGCTATGCTACCAGCAACTCCGTAAGAATCCTTCATCTTATATCCCAAGTCTTTTAGATGTTTACCAAATATAATTGCTGGCATGATCATTATAACTGAAAATGGAAAAGCAGAAACTGCTAGTCTCCAGGAAAGGACGAGCGCCACTATGAAGCTAGAGAAAAATGATGAGAGGTGAACCAAACAAGTGGGCACCTACATAAAACAGATACAAATGATCATTTCTACAGAGGGAAGTAAATTAAGAGTATAAATTACAAGGAAGAAGAAAAAGGCGTTTTTCAAAACCTTCTCAGCCAAGGTGTCTTGAATAGTTTGAGCATCAGAAGAAACTGTGGCAATCACTTGGAAGGTGGTGGAGGAGTCAGGCTGGACCTGGTTGTCGAAGAAACCCACTTCCTGCTCAAGGACTGATTTCAGATATGCAGTTCGCATGCGAGAAGTTTGTCTTTCTGCAGTTCTTATCCAACATACTCCTTCTGCAAAATAGTAGCGTGTATACTTGTGGAATGAAAATTATAGTCAGCTGGTTATTCAAATGTAAAGACATTTTCGGATCTCTAGATTTACATATGGTAGATATTAGCCATTCACAAGGGAAATTGCCAGGGATGTAGCACTGGAACTAGAGTTTTCTATCTTATTTTTTTGTCTGCTAACTCATGCTACAAGAGAAATATTTTGTATTTGCATTGTTGATGTATTGCAATTATGGCATGATTTACGAAAGGAAACAGAAAAGAGACGGAGAAATAGCAGCAGCTCACTTGTCATTATGAAGTGAAATTAATTGTGCAGGAATTGCAGCAATACTTACCAATAAAAGAGGATAAACCCACCCCAATGGCAATATAGAGCAGCCTGAGAGCGTACTGAGAAAATGATGAACGGTAATTTGTCAAATATCTTGAAGTAAATCAAATTCGAGAAAAGTTAAAGCTGCATTCGGTGCCACCAAAAGTTTCTTGGTGCAATTTATTTATTAATTCTGCTATGTGATTGAGCTCCCTCGTGAGTATACAAACAGAAAAATGATGGAAATTCTGCCATTACGTTTTGCATGACTTCTAATGGCTTAACTAATAATATGAATAGTAGGTATTGACCTAGAAAGAGTAAACAGTACTCGTTGCATCACCTTGTCTACTGTATGCTTGAACACAGGATTCTCAGATGTATGAGCTGCATAGTCATCAATCAAACTACCAAGAACGAGCATAGTGATAGAGGTTTGTAGGCCATCTCCAATGCAACCCAAAGTCCCAAACAGTAAGAGTAACTTGTCCACGCCATTTGCATGACGGAGAAATCCACCTTTTTTTCCCATATCAGGGGGCAAGACGAATAAGCTATTTTCACAAGATAATTCTCAGTGTCGTCCTACTCTTTATACTCAACTGGAAGGCGTTATTGTCGGTAGTATTTTTCTTGTTTGCGTGACCACTTTAGAGTTCCCTGTGTTTTTAGTGCCAATTACTTTGCAGCTTTGGCCGGCATTCGTATGCGAAACATGGACTTTTTTAGTTTTCGCTTGCCGTCACAATATGAAGTAAATAAAAATAAAAATAATATAGAACAATTCATTCTTCATGCTTATTAGTTATTATATATATATATATATATATATATATTCTTGGAGTTTTGATCATGCAATGAACTGATTCAATGTCCATAAATTATCGACAAAAAAGGCCAGAGTTGACAGCAAGGGAAGCTGCGTGTCAGAAGAACATGTTGCCATATGATAGGGCCTATCAACATCATGCAGAATGAGACTATGATTCTGCATATGTACAGTAACTAATGGGCTCAGACTTGGTCTGCCTAATTCTGATTGGCTGCATGTCACCTTAATCTACTCAGCCGATGAAGCTATTTTCTACAGCCGATGCAGAAGGGAAAATATCCGCTTGACTTTTGGCTTGAAACCATGTAAATAAGAATGAAATGTCTTTGTCATATATAGTTCTGTAACATAAAAAATAGCCACAAACTTAATTTCGACATAAAAGGTATATTACTCAAAGACTGAATTTTTTTTTTTTTTTTATTCTATCTCTCTATATTATCTTAAATTTACTAACAATTGCAGTGCGTTAGTGAAAGTATTAAGGAGAAGTTACGATGGAAACTGCAACAGGCTGATGACAGGAAAATGCTCTGCGTTCTGAAGAGGCGTGTTAGCTGGTTGTATTCTTTGTATGCCTGCGATTAGTCTTTTGCTACAACCAACCTTGGCACTTTCCCTCCACAAGTGAACAGATTTCAGGAGTAAAGAAGATAATTCTCCTATCTTTCTGCTTTTCCTGTTATTATGGCAATTACAGGGTGCATGGTGGAACATGGAGGACAACCAATGTCGATAGTGCAGGTTAATACTGAGATAGGCCAATAGACAGAGACTCTCAAGGACAGTGGAGAGCAGGACTTCAATTTCGGATCATGGAATTTGTTTTCTTTTTTTATAAACTTTTTGCGACGCCCAGTTTAATAGATCACTTGCGGTATTCGTGTGTCCTAACTGTTAAATGGTTAGGTATGTTACGAATACCTCCCGAGCTAGGTTCTGTTGGAAGTCTAGAAAACTATAATTAATAAGAATATCACAATTAGGAGAAGGTAATTAAGTAGCGGAGTTTGATACATGTAGTATTGGTACCATAAAAATCCCCATGTCATAAATATAAATATGAGAAGTTCAGTTTTTGTTCTTTTTGCTTTTTGTTTTTTCTCAAAGCCAATATGGTAATGCTTTCTATAAATCAAACCAGGAGAATAAGAAATTATTCCTTATAAGGGCCCTGAGATGTATCCAAATTGGTATCGTTCAAAAACCATACTATTTGGGTCTTCAAATAATCAAATTTAAACCAAGGCATAGGGGTGTATCCAAAACAAGAAAAGAACGAACGAGTTCATCAGTTCACTTCTTCATTACTATATATATTTCTTATTCTAATATCATCAAGAAGTTCTAGATTCTGGAATAAAGCGAAGCTTGAAGCCATTAACCATTGCATATAATGTGATCAAGAGTCTAGGTAATTCAAATCACAAGAATTTTCCCCCGGGGGGGGGGGGAGGAAGAAAATTTTCATCACAATTAAGTCTCGGAGCATTTTTCAAGGAAACATAAGAATTTTAAATACGTATATATTTTATATCTAAAATACTAAAAAAAATTTACCAAAAGTTTTTTTTTTCTTTCAGAAACTAATATATCATTTTACAATTAGAGCGAACGAAAGCCCACGACATAATGTGTAATCTTTACAAATAGAAAAGGTAATATGATACTGCCAAAAAGACACAGCTAGTCAGAAGAAGTGGAGCAGAGCTTTACGATTTGAGGTGCCCCCCAATGAAACCATTATTGACTATTCGGACTAGAGAGCACATGGATTTCACTGATCCGCTATGCTACCTTTTCTAAAAAGCTATCGGTTACGCACCCTTATCACCGAAACTTGCAAGAATCGTGTTATACACCTAATCCCAACTTGGCAACAATGGCTAATTCATCACTTTTATCCACAAAAAAAGAAAAAGAAAGAAAGACTATTTCGTCACCACCTACGGCTACATGATTAGCAAGGTAACGCGGTTTGCATGTGTAGCGCGGATAACAACTCTAGAATATCAACTCACTTGCAAAATTAGATGTTTAGCATCACCAAACAATCCTATCTTTATTCTTTTCCCCTATTTTGTGATTAAAGTTCTGACAAAGCTACGCCCTCTTTCTTCTTCTACTTAATCATTTGCCTGTCTTCTTGTTTGTATAAATGCAAGAGTAAACCCTCTCCACATAACTCAACTATTAACGTATTCCAAATTCTCAACATGGAAATAGGAAAAGTGATATGGGTGATTTTTTCGTTGGCTCTGGTTTTTGGGCTGTGTGAATGCTTCGAATTCCATGAGAAAGACTTGGAGTCGGAGGAGAGGGTGTGGGAGTTGTACGAGAGGTGGAGGAGCATCCACACGGTGTCTCGAGACCTCAGTGAGAAGCAGAAGCGTTTCAATGTTTTCAAGGAGAACCTTAAGTATGTTCACAAGGTGAACCAAATGGACAAGCCCTACAAGTTGAAATTGAACCAGTTTGCAGACATGACCAATTACGAGTTTGTTAAGTCCTACGCTGGCTCAAAAGCTGGCCATTACGGGATGTTCCGTGGCACCAAAGGAGGTACCGGTGGCTTCATTCATAACAATACTGTTGATCTTCCGCACTCCATTGATTGGAGGAAGAAAGGAGCAGTCACTGGGATCAAGGACCAAGGCCCATGTGGTAATTAAAAAATCTTCTACCTTAAATTTCCATGGGCAGTCATATGTATGGATGTGTTAATTCAATTTTGATTGTACTACGCTGTTGATGTTTTAGGTAGCTGTTGGGCGTTTTCAACCGTAGTGGCAGTGGAGGGTATCAACCAAATCAAAACAAAGGAGCTCGTGTCTTTGTCAGAGCAAGAGCTGGTTGATTGCAATTCTAATAATCACGGTTGTGATGGGGGATTGATGGAATCTGCATTCGACTTCATCAAGAAAAACAAGGGAATAACAACCGAGAAGAATTACCCATACCGTGCCCAGGACGGCACTTGTGTCTCGTCCATGGTCATCCATTATTACATCGTAAACTATAATAATTTCATATGTAATGAAACTTGGAGGAGGGATTAACAATTCTTTTTTGTTTTTGCAGATAAAAAATGCTCCTCGGGTGACCATTGATGGACATGAAATTGTTCCAGTAAACAATGAATATGCCCTAATGAAAGCTGTTGCTAACCAACCCGTATCAGTTTCCATTGATGCTGGTGGCAGGGATTTCCAGTTTTACTCAGAGGCAAGTTGCTGGCTTGATTACCTTATTTGTAGATGTGTTAAATAAAATACAATGTTTTGTGCTGTGGTTGCAGGGAGTGTTCAATGGGTATTGTGGCACGGAGCTGAACCACGGAGTGGCAGTTGTGGGATATGGTACCACGCGTGATGGGACAAGGTACTGGATAGTGAAGAACTCGTGGGGGACGGAATGGGGGGATCAGGGCTACATAAGGATGCAGCGTGGGGTTGAAGCATTAGAGGGACTCTGTGGTATAGCTATGGATGCTTCCTACCCAATCAAGTCGTCCCCGAACAGCAGCACCAAGGATGAACTCTAGGCTGACCTTGGTGCTATTTTGAGTTTTTTCAGCATATTGCAATTTCCTCGCTTTAAGATTGACATTGTAATATGGGCTGTCAAGTTGAGACAATCAAAATATCTACATCTTAATGATGTTGGTCTTATACGGGCCAGAGAGATTCAAGGCCTCAAAAGTTTCAGAATTGGGTTCGTTAATAAGATCCAAACCTGAGGGCCATTAAGTTGTTTAAGCTGTAAAACGGAGACAAATTGAATGCATGGGGAGTGAAGGAGAGTTAAAAAATAATTAATAATAGTGAAAAAGTAAGCGATGGAGGAGAGAAGAAAGATAGAGGATCCGTACTACAAATGATGGTTCGGGTTCCAAAGTTGTGCAGTATCCGAGTATGTAAAAGCTTTAATTAAACATGCCATTTTTATGGGTTTGCAAAAGCGAAGGGTAATTATATAAGGGACGGGACCGAGTGGCCAACCGTGTGGCCTTGATAGCATCAAAAGCAGAGGGTCGCGCACGCATGCCACTGTTTCCACGGTGGCCTGCCTAGCCATATCTTTGACCTCTCCCTCCCATCTTCCCCTTTTACCCCTCAAAAGTGAAAACCTCGTCCTCTTTTCTTTTTTCACTTTTTCTTTCTGCTTAAAAATTTTGAAAACAAATGGGAAACTCCTTAATTAGGTGAAGAGTGAAGATTATTAAAAGTAATTTCTCGATCGGTACAATACCAAAACTCGGGAAGGGACAAAGAATCCCGTTAGTTTTGATAGTTATGGAACCTAATTAGGTGGTTGTCGGGTTATTAGTCATGCTTAAATCCTTAAAATAACATAACTTTGTACGTCATAATTGTTATAGAAAACTTAAACCCTCATATATTCTCTTAAACCGAATTGGAAGGCCATGACCATTTTGGTTATTGGGCACATATACCGTAAGCTCTTGGTCCGTAACCTTTGTCAAGAATCCCCAGAGCATCCAATGATGGCTAATCAACTTATTTATTTATCTCCCACATTTATCATTCTCTCTCTCTCTCTCTCTCTCCTCCTTCCAACTCTTTTTTTTTTTCTTCTTTTATATTTACACAGAAGTTGGGAGCAGCACAATATGGAGTAAATGATGAACATATATATTAATCAATGTTCAAACAATAAGCGCTTGACATTATGGATTTTTTTAATATTGTAATCAAGACGTACTAATTAAATTTTCTGCGCATGTTTTGGATAAATTTTAGTATCTCTCCACAATTGAATTAATTTTCAAATTCACCTTATAATTTGATATTATTGAAGGTTTTTTTTAATGATTAAACAAATAAAGACAAAGAGAGGAAACAAATTTTGGAATGGGGATATCAGTGGCAGGGAAATTGGTGGGATGGAGTTGCGGGTGAGAATATTGACATTAAAGATAGGATACGATGTTGGAGTGACGCTGGCGGGGAACATCAGGTGGTCCAGGTGTCAAAACCCCAGAGCATCATGGAAAGGACAGGTGCAAATGTGAAAAAGATGATGAAGGTGAATCTGTGAAAGCTACACGAGGGAGTGGGGAGGATTGAATTGCAGAGAATAATATAAATATAATGTAAACAATATGGTCCACAGTGGAGACACAGGCGAGTGAACATGCATGCCTTCAATCACATTGACCATTCTGACCGGTCCAACATTGTGCCAAATAAGGATGCATCTTTTCTTACGTGGCAACATGTTCTTATCTGTCATCGATTCACGTGACCACCAGCCACCAACACAGCTTGCCCTATTTTCTTGATTATTTTCATGACCCAACTCGTCAATAAACCCTGTTTGAACGGGAATTTTAAAAAGATCACTTGAATTATGGCTTTAGTTGTCGCCAGTGTACAAATTACAATTACCTACCCAAACTACCATTTTCCTCCTTACTTTTCGACTAGCAATTTTAACTTCCTACCTTTCTCACCCAAACTCATAATTATCCAACTGCTATCGCTCAGCCACTTACCATTTCAGCTACCAAAATTTCGCAAGATCTCTATGCTTACTAATATTTAGCAATTTGCATTAATTAAGAATATGTTCTGGTCAAATATATATATATATATATATATATATATATATATATATATATATATATATATATATATATATATATATATATGTAGATTGGTCTTGCTTTCTTATTTGATATACCAAATGCTACAATAAACCTAAAAGCTTTTCAATCATCATTTACACTTTTTATTTTAATTTTCTTCATTTTTTTTCCAAATCTCAGTCTGCATAATAAAAGGTTTAACAATGTCATGTTCATTTTGAATTTATTATTAGTTCCTCCATTCTGTTCACAAAAATTTACAAACTAATAACTTGTTAGATAAAAATTTTATAAAGAGGACGAACTTTTAACTTCTTAACTGTCTAGTGAAAAAGTTAAATACTAACTTTAAAAACTTGTTAAAGTAAGTTCAAAAGTTACAATTGCCATAAATTAAAGTTATCGATTTTGACAAGGACGGTCAATCAAGCCATTTAGGGCAAACGGAAAAATTTGAATAATTTATCGAACTTGGAAGTATTTTTTATTATCTTATTCCAGAAAAAAAATGAAACATTTATGAATCGAAAGCGAAGATTGGCAAGAGATTTGAGAGGTGGATTGAATATACACGAATCTGTGCTTTGACACATGCCCTCCACAGAAGGGCTGGAGAGGGTGGCTTCTCTTACCGACGGTCTCCCACGCTCGCTCTCGATCCATGTTGCATTCTTCAGTTTTATAACCAAAATAGAAAGAATATAGGTCTAACTTCTAATTTGTACCGGTTACTTCTACACTGACGCTGCGGATGTAATAAATGATACATCGAGTTTCTTGAAATTTGAAATTGAAATTGAAGCCACAATAATAAATTACTAGAATTTGCAGTGCCAATAACCAACAAGACCAAAAACCTACCAATTCCATTCCGCCACAGAAAAGGCCAAATCAAGAATTTCAAAAAAAAAAAAAAAAACTGAATCCTCGAGGTGAAGAGAGAGAGAGAGAGTAAAGATTTCTAGGCTGGTAAGCAGGCAAGTGAGTGAAGCTATCCTCTATACAGATGAGGCTCGTTGCTCGATGATCTTCTATTGGCTGTTGTAAAATGTCATTGCACAAAGAACCGTACTTGTTACTCCCATCCTGCTTCTTACCCTTGTGTTTCATCGCCCGCCCGTGCCACTTCCCCACTTCTTCTGTCATCATCACCAACGTCCACGCCGCCGTTTTGGCTGCTGCTGCTGCTGCTGCTGCTATGCATGTCATGTTGTTCGGCGCCAGAAGCTCCTACCCTATCTTCACCCTCCATCTCATCAATAACTTCAGAGTTGGGGGCGACGCCTTGCTGCTTCTGACCAACGATTGGTAGTGGCTCCGTCATTTGCCTCCCGTCTCGAGGTGGTGAAAACACCACTGGCAAGTAGTGCTCTATTTCGCACGGGAACTTTGAGTTCTTGAAGTGTTCTTTCAACGCTTCCAGACCCTTTTCATAATTCAATATGGCGCTTATAATTAATTATCAATTATTTTCAGAAATAACTTTGAAACTTCGTAATTAACTAAATTACCTGAACTCTTGCGTAGGTGACTTCGCAAATTTTCCTGGAGTTAAACACCTCCCAATGTTGAAGATGGAATGCCTTATAGAGTCTCAGCGTTGCCTCTGGAGATGTCATATTCACAAACCCATATCCCACATTGCACTTGTTGCTGTGTATATATATAGCAGCGTATAAGTTCAAAGATTATGTAAACGTTAAGTAGACACATAAAACTAGCCCGAAAAATCATTTTTCCAATTCAAAAACACTCTGAAAAATAATAAAAGGATAGAACCTAGATAGGGCATAGAAGTAGAAGATACTTGAAATCAATGGGAAGGTATACGAAGTCGTATGAGGACAAAGGCTGGCCGTCGCCGTCGACCATCTGCTCGTTACAGTGTATGCAGTGGTTGTCCAGCATGTTCAATAGTAGCTTCTGACTGCACCAAGTCAAACAGAATATAAAGTAAAAGAAAAATGCTTAGAATTTCTAAGGGATTCAAATAATTATCATACTAAACAAAAATAAAGCTCAAATATAGTAACCGGGTGTGAAACAATCATGTTAGAGAAGAAAGCAACAGACGGACCTGTACTTGTTTGGTATGTTCTTGATCATGACTGTAGTTCTGGAATCTTTGGAACTGGACTCTACAATAGCATCTTCTTTTATTAGAAACCGAGTTTCGTGCTTCTTTCCTTGCTTTCCCTTCCAATTCCTACTTCTAGGTTGTTGGTGCTTTGTGCTTCCCGCAGTAGATTCGCTGCTGTAGTTTTTAACGGAATTTCTCGTTGGAGGAGGCCCATCCGAATGCTTCTCTTCAACCCCATTCCCAACTTCCCCGCTCAAATTTGTTGAAGCCATTGCTGTTTCCATAGCAGGGATTGCACTCTTACTAACACTATCCAAATTAGTGTTTGCCTTGTTGACAGTTGATTTCTTGGACGATAATTGGGTGTGAGGCAGATGAGAGCGAGAAGGAGCAACAGGAGCAAAGCGACGTGAGCTTTTACGCGGCAATGGTGGAGGGGAAGGAGGTAATGGCGGTGACGGAGGTGATAAATTCAAAGGCATCGTGTGAACAACGTTGCTTTTGGAGATTGTTGGCGCAGCGCCTGCATTGAAGAACTTCCTGCCATAACCTCCCGGTCTACTGAATTCAATAACAACTGGTTTACCATGAATTTCCTTCCCGTTCATTTCTTTCAAAGCCTTAGCCGCATCTCGGATATCAAAGAACTCCACGAACCTTTGATTCTTTTTGGATGGCGTATCTCTCAATTCCTTCACCGGACCTAAAAAGGAAAAAGGAAAAAAAAAGAAACAAAACAAGGCCAAAGTGGCGTGAGCAGAGTCGGAAACGTCACAAAAGTTGATAAAAAGAGGCAGAAAGAGACACATCAATGTGTGTTAATAGCACCTCTCCCCAACCCCACTGCACTATAGTCCCCACAAAAAGTGCTCCGACATAGGCAGTATGCATAACAAAACGACATCCCAAGTTACTACCCAAAAGGAAACCCAATAGCTTTCTCTCTTCCAAACACTTTCAGATCTCATTTCATTGACTACTAATTAAAGCAGATGGACGAACAAAAAGGAAATGATCAAATTTACTTGAGAAAGAGACGGACAATTTGAAATGTTAGACCGTTTTCTCATACCATAACCCTCGAAAGTTTCTCGGAGACTCTCAGCGGACACCTCCGAATCCAAATTGAAAATCACGATGGTCCCCTGATTTTGGCCCTCAGGAACAGCATTATACGCCGGCACAATGTATTGGGCCCACACGGCACGGCCGGCTATCTGTCCACGCGCCGGCGGTGGCTGAGGGGTAGGGGCATAGCAATCGGCTTCGAACAGTGAATTGCGTGTCTTCAACAAGGAAGCGTAGTAATTGCGAAGCCTGGTCTGCTGGTGCATGTGCTGCTTCCGAATCGCCATCAACGCCATCTCTGCATGTCTCAAGTCATAGAAATGAACGGTCACCATTCCATCACGCAACCTCTCCATCTGCACCCCTCTTACATCCCCAAATACCTCTAATTCTCTCCTCAAGGTGGACTCGCTTACCAACTCTGACGGCACAGAGCTCAACAGCAGCGACCGAGTAGGCGAAGTAGAAGACGGCGCGGCCGGTGGCGCCACCATCGCTAGTGGGCTGACGTACGCCGTGGGGGAAGAGAACTGGGGATAAGGAACACCAACAGGAGCAGCATCGCAAAAGGGGAGCGGTTGAACTCCTCCGGTGGGTGCGTAGGGACATGCGTACGGGTAGTACAGCTGGGTGGGCCTGAATAACGGAGCGGGTTGAGCTCCGTGATAAGGATTTCTGGGGGTGAACTCTTCCGCTCGGGGGTCTAAGCTTCCCGGAAACGGGACAATACCGGTTTCTGCCATGGAGGTATCCGCACTGTGGCAGCGTACGGCAGAAAACAACCAAAAGGAAAATGGAAAGAAAGAGGGAAAAAGCTGTTTCCCGGCAAGATGGGCGATGGTTAAACAAGTAATTGGGTTTCCGGGCGCGGAGTTAAACGCCAAAATACGGTTTATGTTTACGAAGCATAATCGTACGTGTGCCTCCGGCTGGCTTCCTGGATAGCTCTCTTTCTCTCGCTCTAATCTTTTTCCACTAATGCCTATGGTTACAGGCTAGTCCCCGTCTCTCTAAAATCTCTCTCTCTCTCTCTCTCTCACTCAGACAAAGTTAAGTAGAAAAGCGCAGAGGAATTGGTGTCTCCTCATTCTCAACTTTCCTATAGAGGCCAAAGTTGCTAAAAATGTACTTTTGCCATCATCGAACGCCGCTTCCTAAATTACCGAACTACCCCGAGCGTATCGGAACTCGGGTTTACTATTCTTTCTTCTTTCTACTGTCTACCTTCGCCTTTGCCTGAGTGTAATTTCATTAAATGGGCTTTATTTTAAGTGGCATTGAGTGGGGGATTTTGTATTGGAACATAACAAGGAATGTCAACCGTACACGTGGCCATGGACGAATTTCCAGTGATGGCAATCAAAATATAGTACACAAATAAGGTTTGTTAAAACCGGACCATAATAATGGCCCTGCTCTTCCTGCTTCACCGTACTTTTTCATGTTCCTGTTTTGACTACTCTTAATTCTTTTTTTTTTCTCTTTTAAATTCTCTTTCGGTATTTTTGTCTCACTCTACGCTCACTTCTCCTCTCTAATCTATAATGTCTTGTCTTATTCTTATTTTTTAATTCTCCAAATGTCCATAAAACTCATTTTGCCAGAAGAATAATCCCCGCATACGAAAATAAAATGAGTTTACTATGCCTCTTGGCTTGTATGAATTATTATACATCTTGTAGTAATTTATAAGACTTTGGTGTTATCTGAATGGACGCAGCGTGTTATTATTGATTATTGAGAGATTGAGAAGGAGATGCAGATGTTGTGGAAATTGAGCTATTTTTCCACCAATAGCAAATCTAACAATGGCTAACAATGATAAATAAAGAGCAGAAAAACAAATAAAGAGAATACCAGGATTTGACGAGGTTCGGCCAATTGTGCCTACGTCCCCGGACACCACTACAAATATATTCCTCAGAGAAAATACAAAAGAGAGAAAATCAACTAAGCCTTTAGAAGAGTCAAAAGGCTACAAATTAGGTGTGTAGTTTACTAAGGGGGAGGGTTCCTTTTATAGGCTAAGGACCCTTCCCAAATTCAACAAACTTCCGATGTGGGACTAAATTCCCAAAAACCAACAAATCTCCACCTTGGGAATAAAGTCCCAAAAGTTACAAAACTTTCTCTCACAGTAATACTATCTTTAGTAGTGTCTTCAAAAGCACCTACGGTGCTATCCATCTGCAATCTTCACAATATTGATCAAGTCCATACAATGTTGAAACTTGATCGATGTCACTATCTTGGTCATCATATCTGCAGGATTTTCAGCTGTCTGGATCTTCTGAAGTAGTATTTCACCTTCTTCCAGAATCTCCCTTACAAAATGATATCGAACATCTATATGCTTCGTGCGTGCGTGATAGACTTGGTTCTTTGCTAAACAAATAGCACTCTGACTGTCACAATGCACTTTGACGTGCTTCTGACCAACTCCCAAGTCCTTCAGCAATCCTTGAAGCCAAATAGCCTCCTTAACAGCCTCTGTAACAGCCATATACTCTGCCTCTGTAGTAGACAAAGCAACTGTTGACTGCAACGTTGACTTCCAACTAACCGGTGCCTTTGCAAGTGTAAACACATAACCGGTAGTTGATCTTCGTTTGTCCAAATCACCAGCATAGTCGGAATCACAATAACCAATTACATATTGACCAATCTTCTTATCCTGCTCAAATAACAACCCAACATCCACGGTGTTCCGAATGTACCGTAGAATCCATTTGACAGCTTGCCAATGTCCTTTACCAGGATCATGCATATACCTGCTCACAACCCCAACTGCTTGTGAAATGTCAGGTCTTGTACACACCATAGCATACATCAAACTACCAACAGCGTTTGCATAAGGAACTTTCGCCATATATTCTCGTTCAGCATCATTCTTCGGAGATAAATCAGCACTAAGTTTCATATGAGGAGCAAGTGGAGTACTCACAGGTTTTGACTTGTCATCCATGCCAAAACGTTGCAGCACCTTTCTCAGATATTGTTTCTGAGTTAGACGAAGTTGCCCCAATCGTCTGTCTCTATTTATCTCCATGCCGAGAATCTTCTTAGCTTCCCCTAAATCTTTCATCTCAAATTCTTGCTTCAGTTGAGCTTTCAACTTGTCAATTTCTCCAGAATTCCTTGAAGCTATCAACATATCATCAACATAAAGAAGAAGATAGATAAAAGATCCATCTTGTAGCTTGCGCAAATACACACAGTGATCGTATTTGCTCCTTGTGTACTTCTGCCCCAACATAAACTTGTCAAATCTTTTGTACCATTGTCTTGGAGATTGCTTCAATCCGTACAAAGATTTTTCAAGTTTGCATACCATATTTTCTTTTCCAGCAACCTTGAACCCTTCCGGCTGAGTCATATAGATTTCCTCCTCCAAGTCTCCATGTAAAAATGCAGTTTTTACATCCAGTTGAACTAATTCCAAATCCAGTTGAGCTACCAAGGCCAGTAAGATTCTGATGGAGGAATGTTTTACCACTGGAGAAAAGACTTCATTGTAGTCAATTCCCTCCATCTGAGCATAGCCTTTAGCTACCAATCTCGCCTTGTAGCGAATGCTATTCTTGTTAGGAAATCCTTCTTTCTTTGCATATATCCACTTGCATCTAATAGCCTTCTTTCCCTTCGGCAGACTTGCTAGCTTCCATGTCTGATTCTTATGAAGAGACTGCATTTCTTCATTCATAGCATTCCTCCACTCCTCATCTTCGGAACTTTGAATTGCTTCTTGATAAGTGGTAGGAATTTCATCATTCACTATTATAGATGCGTGAGCCACCATATCACTAAATCGAGCAGGTTTGTGTCTTACCCGTTGTGGCTTCCTTAATGCAATTGGTTCTTCTTGCTGGTGAGATTCTTGGGTTTGAACCTCTTCTTCATTAAACTCCACTTCTGCCATAGGAGTTTCTCCTTCCTTGTACATAACTGGGTCAATTCTCCTTTCAAACTCCACCTGCTGCGGAGCACTATTGATCTGTTGAATGTCAACCTTCTTCAACATGGCAGATTCATCAAAGGTGACATCTCTGCTAACGATTATCTTCTTGGTCTCAAGACACCAGAGGCGGTATCCTTTAACACCAGTAGTGATCCCCATAAAGAGCGCCTTCTTGGCTCTCGGATCCAACTTCGATTCCTTCACATGATAATATGCAGCGGAACCAAATACATGTAAAGAATCATAATCAGTAACAGATTTTCCAGACCAAATCTCCAAAGGAGTTTTACCACCAATTGCAGTTGATGGTAAACGGTTAACCAGATGGCTTGCATATCTCACAGCCTCAGCCCAAAATTGTCTGCCCAACCCAGCATTGGACAGCATACACCGAACTTTCTCCAGCAATGTCCGGTTCATGCGTTCAGCCACCCCGTTCTGTTGTGGTGTATATCTAACTGTGAAATGTCTCACAATACCTTCATCTTGACAAATTTTATCAAACGGATCACTTCGATATTCACCTCCATTGTCTGTTCTAAGCCGTTTGATCTTTTTGCCAGTCTGAGTTTCAATCATCTTTTTCCACTTAAGGAAACAATCTAACACTTCATCCTTTGACTTCATAGTGTACACCCACACTCTTCGAGAGAAATCATCAACAAATGTAACATAATAATGTTTTCCTCCCAAAGAAGCTGTCTTGGAAGGACCCCACACATCAGAGTGAACATAATCCAGAATACCTTTAGTATCATGGATTGCAGTGCCAAATTTCACCCTCTTCTGCTTTCCCATCACGCAATGCTCGCAGAAGTCCAGCTTACAGGTTTTCACATCTTTCAATAATCCTTGTTTCGCCAGAATTTGCAAGGATTTTTCACCTGCATGCCCTAATCGCATGTGCCACAACTTAGTTGCATCTGACCCTTCATCATCAAGAGTTGCAACTGCAGCTGTTCCAACAATTGTATTACCACCATAGTAATACAAATTATTCTTCCGGGTGCCTTTCAACATCACCAGAGCTCCAGAAACTATCTTCAAAACTCCATCTCGCATTGTCACCGTCAATCCTTTGGATTCTAGGACTCCCAAAGAGATGAGATTTTTCTTCATGTCAGGTACATACCTGACCTCTGTCAAAACTCTAGTTGATCCATCATGGTTCTTTAAGTAGACTGAACCGATTCCAGTTGTTTCACAAAATGTGTCGTTGCCCATGTAGACAACTCCACCGTCTATTTCTTTGAACTCAGAGAACCACTCCCGGATATAACACATATGTTGGTTGCATGCTGAGTCAAACAACCACTTGTCAGATCGCCTTGTGGAGGTTGTAGCAACCAGTGAAAGATCTGAATCTTCATCACTGTACTCAGCAGCACATGCTTCTGCAATAGCTTTGCCTTTGTCAACTTTGCCCTTATTTTTCAATTTCGGGCAATCTTTCTTCCAGTGCCCCTTCTCTCTACAAAAGGCACATTCATCTTTACTCGGTCTGCCTCTCGACTGAGATTTTCCTCTTCTTCCTTTCTTCTGGCTTTGTGGTCTGCCTCTGGCTACCAGCGCTTCTGCAACCACCTCCGCATGCTTGCTTTCCTCCCTGTCTTTTTTCCTCAATTCATGACTATATAGAGTACTACATACTTCACCGAGGGAAACTTTCTCTTTCCCATGAAGTAACATAGCTTCTATAAATTCATACTCTTCAGGAAGTGAAAACAGCAACATCAATGCCAGATCTTCATCTTTGAAGGTTTCATCAAGGTTCCTCAAATCAGCTACTGCCTTGTTAAAAGCAGTAATATGATCGTTCATGGTGGTACCCGGTTGATAACTAAACCGGAACAATTTCTTCTTCATAAAGAGCTTATTGTGACCGCTCTTCTTCAAGAATTTCTCCTCCAATGCCTTCCACAGCTTACTTGCAGAAGTTTCCTTTGAGAAGGAATATTTCTGCTCTCTGGAAAGGCATGATCGAATAGTACCACACGCCAACCGATTGATGGTCTTCCATTCTTTTTCTTCAATTTCATCTGGTTTCTCCTCTTCAATAGCAATATCTAGACCTTGCTGGAAAAGCGCGTCTAGAACTTCACCTTGCCACATTCCGAAATGACCCGTACCGTCAAAAATCTCCACCGCAAATCTTGCATTTGGCGCAGCAAATCTCGTCAAAATTGACGACGAAGAAGCTGCCGAAGTTGATGTAGTGGAAACTGTGGCTTTCTGAGTCTGCTCTTTATCATCAGCCATTTTTGCTCAAAAGTGGAAAAATTACTAGTAATAATTTAGCCTGAAAAAATGCACCAGGAAAATTCCCAGGAAAAACTGGAGGGGTCACACGGTCCCACTTAAAAACCAGTTTCCTTAGACAGAACTTTCCTAGACATGCACTTAATTAGACAATATTTTACTAGCAATTTTAACACCAACTTTACAAAAAAAATCTCAAGAAATTTTTTCTGATGTGGAAGATCAGTTAAAACCGCAACCACAGAGCATACTAAAATTTTCAAGAGAAATCGCAACCAAAAGCTCTGATACCAATTGTTGTGGAAATTGAGCTATTTTTCCACCAATAGCAAATCTAACAATGGCTAACAATGATAAATAAAGAGCAGAAAAACAAATAAAGAGAATACCAGGATTTGACGAGGTTCGGCCAATTGTGCCTACGTCCCCGGACACCACTACAAATATATTCCTCAGAGAAAATACAAAAGAGAGAAAATCAACTAAGCCTTTAGAAGAGTCAAAAGGCTACAAATTAGGTGTGTAGTTTACTAAGGGGGAGGGTTCCTTTTATAGGCTAAGGACCCTTCCCAAATTCAACAAACTTCCGATGTGGGACTAAATTCCCAAAAACCAACAGCAGAAACTTTCAGGTGGGTTTGCGCCTGTACGAAGAAAAGGCCACACACAAAGTGAGCAGTAGTGAAGCCATAACTAATGAGTCTTAAATTCTTATGTGTATTGCTTGACGGCAACCAGAGAAGGAATCAATGGCAATGGTAATGGTATATTCAACGACCCCATATGATATCAGGCAATAGGTTGTTATTATTTCATCGTCCGCTGCTGGCATTCAGAGACTCCAGCTCCTACATGTCCCTTTTTTTGTTGAGCGGATTTGGGTTTTGATTAGATTAGGTTGAATCTTACAAGAATGTGCTGGTCGTGGAAGCCTACTACCGATCAAGTTTCGAGATGATGTGCTTCTGGGGTGGAAATGGAACACGAGACCACCTTAACCCGTTAAAGTATTTTATTCTCCATATATATACATATTTGATTCTTTGCATGCTGTTGTCTCTCCCTTCCACGTTTTTCATTGTCCTTGTCTAGCCCTCTGTTTAAAGTTATTAATTCCTGCTCTTCTTCCCCTTCCTTCCCTTTTTTCAAAGCATACTTTCTGCTATCATCGTGCCCGGATGCTACCGTATCCATATCCAAAACACCTCCTTTTCTTATTCTTGTTAGTCACATAATAAAAGTAGGATTAAAAAAACCCACGTTTCTCGAGTCAGGTAAGCCTATATACATGCATGTTCTAAATATGTATGGAAATTAAGGAATCTCATCGTCATAACTGGCTAGTAAAGTTGCCCGGCACTTTCAGGCAGCTAAATCGACTGGTTTGGGCTACAAGAACTGGTTCATTCGTCGTAAACCAGGATTGGCTTAGTCAGAGGTCACTAGCTACCAAGTATAATAAGATTGGATTTGGAAAAACTTGACAATTTAAAGGCAGAAATTAACAATGAACTAAAGAATGAGGACTCACGATCAATATTATATTTTATTCCGCAAATGAACCAAGAGATTAATGAGGTAACTGATGAGGTTCACGACAGCAACAGTTCAAAAACGAGGTAGCTAGCTAGTGTTCCCCATTTGCTTTACACATATAGTATGCATGGGCCACTAGCCATCTCCCCCAATTTTGAATAAAAAACCCTGTTCATGTGCCCACAAAAAGTAATTGAAAGTGATGTTTCCTTTCCTTTCCTTTCCTCCTCGCCCCTCCTTTTAAGAAGGGCTACGTTTGGCGAGCTACTCAACCATCCCCTTCCTTTTGGTCATTTTGTCAAGCTCTCGTGTTCTACCCTTCAAATTCAGTCGTTTGGGAACCCCTTTTCTTCGTACGTACCTCAACATGCGTTTCCTAGCTAGCTCCACCACGTGCAAGGAGTTTATATAGTTGACCAAATTATATTACAAATGCTGATTCTCCCAATAATTAATTAAGTGTCCATGGATGGATATAAACAGGAATTGACCGTGAAAAGTTAATTCCGTGACATAATATATTTTTAACAGCTAAAATTAAATGGAAATCAATTGGGAAATACCCCAGTTACTCACTAAAGCATGAGTTAAATTATGATATTATAGGGGTAGGCACATGACAACAAATTGGGTGAGTTAATTTGAGACAAAATGAAGTGGACGGCCCCTGTTACCGGGAATGTTTGCGGGTTGATGTGACCTAAAAGCCCTCACACTCATCAGAGTGTGAGAGGTTTATATGCCAATCATTCCATTTTTAATTAATTAATTAACTACCCTACCCAACACTAATTAATATCAACTCATTTGAACTTGGCAACTCCACTCTACTATGTCTTCGACTCTAGGGACTATATTTACATTATTTACTGAGTTTCTTAAGACCGCATGAGTATAGACTTTACTTTTTAATTGACAACTCCATGAAAATTTCTTTTTTGACAATAGTATTCTTTCCTCAAGTATAAGATAAATTTATTTAGAGTATAGTATGTCTTCGACTCTTGGGACTATACTTACAAATATGTTTCCACCGAGCTGAACTTGTGACAACAACTCTATCCAGCTAAATTTGAGAAGTTTATTATATTAATATTTTATTCAAATTTTGGGTTTCAAATAATTGTCATTATACACGAGACATTATGATTAGGAGTTTAGGTATTTTACGGTAAGTTCATACTTTAATACTGTCATATTTGAAATATATATTAACTCTAAATAGATAAATTTAATCGTATTTTTTATTAAATTCTTTATAATATTTTTCCATAATGTAAGATATACAATAATTATTAATTGAACTATTAGTAAACATACTTTGAAATTTGACTCCGACTCAGTTTACGTAACATAAAAATAATCGGTTGAACTTGACAAAATAATATTTCACTTTAATTTATTTATCATATTGTAAATATGAATCTGCTTTTACAATTGATTAGTCACGTTCTTAGAATAGAATATTTAAAACTAAACATGTTATCATTAAATTATGAATATCTGTTTATTATATAGGATCAGCACTCAGCAGAGCCAGCCTGAAGCAATCCTACTCTGGCCTTATCGTATTGAGTCACGCGAATAGTCTGCCAATCTTGACTTACCCCACCACCTAAGTTGAGTTTTTTAAGCTAAATTAATGCAATCATCAATGGTCTACACTTCTGCTTTGGTACTATTCTTAAGATAAAGTAGTGCATCATTCCAGATGACGAAGCGAGGCCGGTAAATATAAAATGTCAAGAATTCCCATGCCAAAAACAAAAGCTCCCTTTGAACTTTAGATGGTCGTTGCTGGAATTGCCAGCTTTTATATTACAAGCAAACGCTGCCTAGAGTCTGGAATCTGGATATAGACCACATGTCCATCATAACGTTTTTGGGACCAGTAATACCATATTGTATAATACAAATCGAACATTTCCAATATATTTATAATATAAACAGCAAACCACTTCAGAAAAATTATTCAAGCATGTAAATTCTTCGGTGAAAGAAACCCATGATCAGCGTCACGTTAGAATCAGTACTCGTCAATCTTAGGATAATTGAACTTCAATTTCTTACAAATGGACCAACAAAGAGTCAGGCCGGAGCAATGGGCAATAAAAACAATAATTTCTTTATTGCACTTCTATAGTAACAACAGCTGATAATAATAATACATGAAAAATATTAAGCCTCAACATGTCTAGATGAACATTGGTCCTCCTTTAATAAGGGTTGAGTCCCTTTTTGAGCATACGAAAATAATTTTTGTACCTCTGTGCTAACCCAAACATGCCCAACGTGCCTCCAGTGTGAAGCATCACCACCTCTGATGCTCCTTTGGCTTCTTTGTTACAGAGAAGCATTGCCATTTCCCAAGCAGCTAACGTGTACACTGGATCCAACAGAATCCCAGTTTGTTGTGCAATTTGCTGGCATGCTTCCATTTCCCCTTCCAGGACGTTACCAAATCTAGAATTTGGATATATGCATACATATTGAGAGCCAAAAAAGGAGTTTCAGAGAGACTAAATTTGATATGAGGATACAGTCTACAAATACAATGCAGTACTTTATATAACAACTGTTTTTGCCTCCAGATAATGAGGCTTCTAGGCCGGACTCTCTTCTAGTGGAGGTTTACTTCCTTAATCCCTCAGCCTCCTTAATTTTTACATTTACAGATGTAGATTTTGACAGTTACAGCAACTAGTAACAACCCTAACCATTCAAGTTCAGATGTTTGATGATGGATGTCAGTTACTGATAGCATATCAAAGAGCATTAGAGGTTTATATTATACAAGTTTATTATATTATGTAACAAGTGAACACTGATGCTTCTCGATACAGAATGATGTTCCAAAACATCGTTGTTAGTATTTTCTGTATGGAAAATCTTTGATGTGTGATGCTTTTGCTATCTACCAATTAGCATACAAGAGCATATTAAGATAACAATTGGTAGAAATGCTTGGCAAAATCCACTACCATTAAGATAATAGCAGTGAAGTCTATAACATCTTACTTTCTTGGACGGCAACGCTCCACCCAATGCACAATTCTGGCATCTACTTTGTTCATATTGTGGTCAATAAACCGAACATTAAAATGCTTCTTAAATTCAGAAATCAAGCGTTCTTCCTGTTGTCTGTATGCATCAACTGTGTCAGCTAGCATGACTGCATATACCTCCCATGGGAGTCTGCATGGAAGCAACATTTGAGATTACTATGATTCAATGTTGTCTTTCTCTTATGGTTCAAAGCATGGATGCTGATGTATAGACCATTCACAAATATTCTCTTCAAATAAAATGGCATACTATATGAACTGAAACGCACCCTAAACATAGGGCTGCAAGTCCTAAACCAATAGCTGTTGTCCCAGTACCAGCATCTACAACAAATTTCAAGGCCCTTTTTCTTCCAAATAAATTATTCTCTGATAAGTATTGTACTAACCGAATAACACCTATAAAAGGAAACAATAATTTCATAAAAGTTATTGCAGCAACCAACTTTTGAATTTTATCAAATCTAGGTAACAACCTGAAAAAATAAATAAACTGGTATGTATTCAAAATGATATAAGATATAGAATAATAGAAATGCAATTAGCTTGATCAGGAAATGACTGTTAAAATGCAAGTTGTTTAACATTATCAATATAATTCTCCAAAAAGTACAGTCATCAATACGAAGCATTGATTGTGACAACTAGAGTAATTAACAACTAAACCACATAAATGTTCATATCAAATCTATTTGACCTTCCCCAATAACCATTCCTAGTTACTATCAATAAGATTGATACTCAGCAAAAGACATGATCTGATGTTTTATTACTTGTAGAGATGCATATGAACAGGACATAAGCGGAATATTTTTTTATATTTGAGAGCAAGCACATGCATCCGCTGCCCCTCAAACCTATTTAATTATCATTATATAGGAAATCACTTATGAATATGATGCCTAAATGCCTGATTTTTTTAATGATAATACCAAGATCCAAACCTCCATTGATGTTAATAGCTACAAAGATTTAAAATATTCATGAAAATCCTGAAAGATATAAATATATGCAAACGCAACATATAATTAAAAAAAAAGTCTCTTATCAAGGCATATACAGAGTGGTACCAGGAACCAGAATTTGACTTGATGCTGATTATGTATAAAGTTTTACCTCATGAGAAAAAAATGTTCCGGGAAACATGCATACCTACACATAGATAAAGTGTTCTTTTTTTTTTTTGGACAGAACCTCCGTTTTCTCATTACCTAGTAGAGCTACAGAATCGCCTGCACCTTCATTGATTATTAAAATCTTTCTTAGATGGTTTCTAGCACTTATATTTGCATCCACTTGTGCCAAATTCAGAGAAGTAGACAATTCGGTTGTTGAAGAAGCTCCAATGATATCATTGAAACATGCTAGAGAACCATTGTTACCAGCCACCAACTTAGCATGACTCTTTAGCATGTCTTCCCGGTTGGCATAAATAGATCTTGGAACATATGTGACATTTCCATATATTGTAGAAATCAGGTTATAGCCAGTCAATATTTCAGGCTGTTCTCCTCGTAGAAGCAAATGCGACTTAATTCCTCTCTCAGCACACAGAACAGCTGTAAAATATGCAAATCATGTTTTGCAGTAATCCTTGTGATATCTGGTCCAACCAAAATATAAATTTACTACAATTCGGAGAACCTACCAACAGCAGCTGTGTGAGCGCTCTGACAACCTCCACATGTAACCTAGAAAACGTTACTTGAATGTTATTTGATCTTGGAAGTCCCCAAAATTAGGAACCTTGCAGGATAAAAAAATACCATGCATAAAATAATTGCCAAAACAGGAGGTACAGTGTTATTACCTTATATGACGAAACAAAACAACCATCTGATTTATATACATACAAGATAATCATCTGATTTAATTTATAGTATAGAATATTCTAAATAATTGACACTCCGAACTGCCATTTCATAGGAGATCAAGCAAAATAAATCCCATGCTTGAATTTACTCTTGTCTCCAATTCTAGAAAACAATAGAGTATTCAACAAATTATCAAAGATGAATGAAATGATACAATGCATTCAACAAAAGAAAAAAAGAGAGGAAAATAATAGTAATAATTATTGAAAAAAAAACCATTTGCAGAAGCCAACAAAGTGTACTATCACAAAATGGTTGTCAAAGATAAAAGAAAACCATTTCATGATATATTTATTACTTTGAAGGATAACTTTACCACATCAGTCACAGAATAATCTTCGATTAGAGGAAGTAGTCCATCCAGTTTTCTTGCTTTATTGCCATTAATTAATGGGTGCAACAAATCATCCCGCACAATATGGAAGTACCGGTCTTCTTTATTCATGTCCATTATGCCATCACCAAAAGATGGATGAGTGTTTAACACCAAACTACAACCATGTGATCTGTCTCTTTGTAATACTTGGTGAATTTTTGTTTCAGGGCTGAGCAAAGTCCATCTTCTGCTGAGTAATTTTTCCATAAACTCTTCATTGCTGAATTTCAGTTTTGAAATGACCTACTAATGGGAAGGATATGATTAACAAAAATTGTAGCACGTGCAGCCATTCTAACAAGGAAAGAAAGACGAGCACCATGACGCCCAAACAAAACAGATATGAATTTAAGTAACTGATCAAAAACATGTGTAGCTATATAAAGTAGAGTGCCACACAGAACAAACAGAAAGCAAACAAAGCATAATATATTGGACAGGACTCACGATTAAGGGGGAGAGACGGAGAAGAGCAGAGGTACTGCCCCTCAAAACGGATATTAGAGGGGAGAAAAAAAAAGGCCCCAAGTTATAGATTCTTTGTAACCATGGGTACTCTATAACAATTCAATTCAATTCACGCAGAATTCTACTTCCAACTATGCTTCAGAGAAGTTTTCTCACCCCTTTACCGATATATTTTTCAGCTAGATTAGGCCTTGTACAATGTAACGGCGATATTTACTTAAATGGCTACGTAAAGTGAGGAGGTAGAGTGGGAAGTTAAACAACTAAAATAATCAAGGTTGATTTAAAGCCAGTTGGTATGATTTGGCTGGACAATGAGAGTCTCAGGAATTGTTTCATCTAAAATATAAAAGTAGGGGCAAACCATATCTATACTCGCTTCCAAATGCCTTATTCTTCTCCCTTGTTTAGAGATTTCTTGAAACAACAAACCCAAAGAACATGTTTTTAACTTCAAATATAGGAAACACGATTAACAGTACCTGAAGAGGGTTTGAAAGAATCCCGTTTCTCATGGCCGCTGCAACGCTCTTAATCGGAAGGCACTGAAGCTTCAAAGTTCACACATATGGCCCCCCATTCGATTCGACCAGAGTGTGCTGAGGGAGGAGAGAGCAGTGCTGACTCCACATCCTTCGCGGTTGATGTGCTCACAAGCTACGATGCGACTTGAAATGTAGTTTTGGATAATGTACATTGAAAGCCAAACATGCTCTACTTTAATTTTTATTTTATTTTTTTAAAAAAAGGGATAATATTTTCTTAAAGTCTAACTTAACTTCGTCTCGAATACTTAATAGACATATCCTACGTGTAAACCATCTGTAAAACATTTGCTGACAAATTGTTGACGTGGAATACCAGCATACTAAATTTTTTTAGAGTCCGACTCAATAATCACCCCCTTCCCCTTGATAACTCTATCCCAAGCTAAATTCAACTCCGTCAGATTCTCCAAAGTTCTTGGTGAACTCGATGATTCAGTCCCCCACATTACGCACCAAAATTTCAAGCCATCTCCTTAATAAATCTATTTCTTTCTTGAATAGTGTCCGCTGCCTTAATAAATCTCTTAAGCATATTTCTTTTTATTTAACTTCGAGCCACTTGACAAGTCAAAAAATTCATACGGAAGTCTGATGGTGGAGTACGGTTCACGTCATCGAATTCTCATAGTGAGTCATTAAAAAAATATTACATCATTTTTAAAAAATAAAATTCAGGAAAAATATACTGTTGTCTCAAATTTAATATACAAATCTTCTTTTTTCTGAAGATTAAAACAACTTGACTAAAAAAAATTATATATTTCTTTATAATAGAGTGAAATTTCTCATATTTAATAGATTCAATAGAATTTCAAATACTTTATTCAATTATTTGATATTTAAAATGTGCTAATATAATATTTAATTTATATCATTAATAATTTATAGATAAATTTATATGTCTTTATTCAATTATTTATATCATTAGATAAAATATTTTTTTATTTTGAATAAAAACTTCAAATCTAATTAATTTAAATATTGAATATATTAGACTAAAATTTATAGAGTAATAATTTGGTACATCGCTGGTGGACAAATTTTTGTCCACCAACGATGTTCAAATCGTGTCATGTATCAAAAAAATATTGTGTGTGACATGTGGTTCGATTTGGACATCGTTGGTAGACAAAAATTTGTTCACTGGCGGTGTATCATATATTTTTCTAAATTTATATAAATACAAAATTAAAAAAAAAACTGTCAAATTAAATAAAATTTTTAATTAAATTAAATATAAATATAAATATTTATGACGGTATTTTTAGTTTTAATTTATAGAAATTTTGGCTGCCAAATACTTATTATTATTATATTTTTATAAACATTTCCCGCAGTGTCATTTCTAATTATCTCGTCCCACTATAAATCTACTAGGGTTTTCGGAGGGTTTATTTCTCTTTAATTTTTTTTTTGTCCTTCCGCGCCGGCCGAGAGACAGTTCCTCACACCCAACCCAACCGACGAACTCCCCTTTCCATGATTACTCACGCCAGCTCCGGCCTAACGCCGGAGCCTCTCTTTGCGTCGGGGCGGAGCTCAGAGAAGCTGAGCCTTCCATCGCTGCAATCTAAAATGAAGTGCGATCCCGAAGGGTATGAGTCTGAGCTAGTCCTCCTCTACAGCCAATTTAATTCGTCTTTGGAACTCTTTCAGCAACAAGCAGCGCTGAATTTCACCTCTATCAGTGGCATAGGTAGCGATCCCTGTGTAGCTAAAGACCTCGGGGATAGAGCTATGTTCTTGGCCCATGTCACTCCCTTTTATCTTAAGCATCTTGCCGAGTTCCCCAAGAAGCTAGCAGATTTGCTTCGCTTTGCCGTGCGCACGCTGCCATCTGGGCTTCGGTGTCACCTGACGCAGGCTCTCATCCTCCTCGTAAATAGAAAGGTACGAAATTAACTTGCTTTACATTGCCGAGAGATATTGTGTTCGGAGGAAAAAAAGAAGAAGGCAGAACCTCTCTCGTGACGTTTAGTTTTCTCATCATCATCCGTTATATACTGATATTCTTAAACTTATTTGTTTAATTTATAATTGAAAAACATTGAGAAAAATATAATGGCGAGAAAGCTAGAGTTCAAGTTCTGCAAATATGGTGTCACAGACTATAGTTAAATTGCCAATATTTTTAACCATCATATATCTTCGGTACAAACTCTCGGGTTGCTCATATACTGTTAATAAATATCATCGTTATTGATATTAATGTTATGTAAATTGAGATCTGTGGAATTTCGAAGTTTTTTTTTCCCTTACATGGGAACTGAAAGTATCGTAATAAGAATTGTCTTTTCTTCTCTGACAAAAGCAAACAGAGAGAATTTCATTGAAGGGGCTGCCAGAACTTTCCTACGTATCAAATTTAATTTTTTTAATTTTTTCAAATATCAGATTGTTGATATTGGGGAAACTCTTCCATTGTTCATGGATCTTCAAACCCTTGGTGACAGAACGCTAAGAAAGATGGCGTTTGATCATGTTGTTCATAGCATTAGGCGCATGAATCAAAAACATAAGAATGAGGCAAAGAACCGAGCACTTCAAAATATCTTGTTTGCAATGCTACAGGTTCGTGAAAATTCACAAGGTCCTTTCATCCATGGTTCTTAATATGATTGGATGTGTTTTAACTGTAGAAGGAATTTGTGTTTGTAAATAGCAAGAGGATGAAGTAAGGGCTAAGAGGTCACTTATCACTCTGTGTGAGCTTCACCGGAGAAAAATGTGGTTTGATGATAGAACTGCAAATGCAATCTGTACGGCTTCCTTTCATCCATCATCAAGGTATCCATTCTGCTGTGTGACTTTTTCAAAATTTTATCTTAAGTTTAGAGATTATATTTTTGTATTTGTATCTCTCAGGATTATGATAGCAACTTTATCATTTCTTCTTGATTATGAGAAGATTGAAAACAATGAAGACAGTGATGATTCAAGCAGTGAAGATGAATTGTCTGCACGACCTCAAGTTCTCCTTAGCAAGGAGGCAATTTACAAGGTCAGGTGTGCATCAAGTTATATCATAACCATTGAATTACCAGCAAATGATTTTATGTCAAGTGACTATAAGTTGATATGGTGGATGTCAACATTGATTATTTAAAGAACTTGTGGAAAGTATGTCAGGGAGCAAGGAAACATATGTTTCTGATAAATCTAGTTGAAGTTTGCACTAAAATGTCTATAACCGTCGGTCATCCTTATGAAATTTTCAGGCACATCACAAAGGTACAGTGACTAGCAAGAAGAAAAAGAAAGCAAAATTGCAGCGCGCCATGCGTAGTATGAAAAGGCAGCAACGCATGTCATCTGAAAACAGCAATGCCAATTATTATTCACCACTTAATCACCTGAAAGATGCACAGGTTTGCCAATTTTCTTATCAATATTATCAATCCTTTTTGTATTTGGTTTTTGTTCTGTTGGATTGAGATCATTGCATTCCCATATGCCTTGCAGGGTTTTGCTGAGAGGTTGTTCTCTCGTCTTCAAAACTGTAATGAGCGGTTTGAGGTGCATGCTCTGACTAAATCAAACTTGCATTACTATTATGTGATAAAGGACAACCCATGATTCATTTTCATGTCTTCTCATGGTTACTAAAGATTACGTGTTTACTGGTTTCTACTATTTCCCTATACAATTTTCAGGTTAAGATGATGATGCTGAAAGTGATTGCTCGAACAGTTGGACTTCACCGGTTAATTTTACTAAATTTGTATCCTTTTCTTCAGAAATATGTTCAGGTATCTTGTCTGATAAATTTTCTAGTTAGTAATCTGTGCATTACTGAAGAGTGACTATAGTGTTATATGCATTATGCAACCAGCCGCATCAACGTAATGTCACAAATTTGCTTGCCGCAGCAGTTCAGGCTTGCCATGACATGGTATACTATGCTTGTGGTTTTTCTTTATTAAATTTGTTGTTCTAATTAATAACTGTTCCATATCAACTTAGATTCTTTCTGTTCCCCTTCCTCTGTTCTCGTATGATTTTCTTCATATTCTATCTCTTATTTAAGCTGTTATGTTGGAAGCAGGTTCCTCCTGATGCAGTTGAGCCCTTGTTTAAACAGATAGTAAATCAATTTGTACATGATCGCTCACGTCCAGAGGTATTCTTTCTGTCTGCTTATTATTCTATTTCGCTGTATATGTTATTTCCATGAGAGAGGAACCTTACCTTGATGTGTTGATAATTTTGCTTAATATTGCTAGGCTATTACTGTTGGATTAAATGTGGCGAGGGAGATATGCATGCGCATGCCCTTGGTAACTCTCACAATCTTCTCTTCCTTCGGATGTATTCATTTATTACCGATTTGTTTTTTGAATAATATTTCTGGTACCTCTGTTGAGTTTCTATGTCTTTCCTCTGTTCTATACTATAATGTCAATTTTGATCTTTTGATTTTGGAATCTAGCTAATGACAGAAGACTTGCTGCAAGACCTTGCGTTATATAAGAAGTCACATGAGAAGGCAGTTTCAATAGCTGCTCGATCTCTGATTGCCTTATTCAGAGAGGTATTAGTACTGACTGTGTGAGTGGTGTGCATTTATACTCACACACTCGTGCCATTGTCCATGAAATCTGTTCATGCTTTTTCGTTTGCAGGTTTGCCCTTCACTACTTGTTAAGAAGGACCGTGGACGTCCTATTGACCCTAAGGCAAGACCAAAGGCCTATGGAGAAGTCAATGTTGCAATTGATGTTCCTGGTGTTGAGTTGTTACAGACTATTGATAATGATGACGAGCAGGAGGGTGATGATTCTGATGACTCTATATGCAGTGGCTCTGACAATGATCAGGATATTGATCAGATTAGTATTGCTGGCAATGATGAAGAGAACCAGCTATGCGGTGATTCTGATAGCGATGATGATGAAACTGAAGGTAATGATGTTGGGTCCGAAGAGGAAGATCAAGATCAGACTTCTGATCATGATACTGTTCTGAGTGATGATTATGATGATATTGAAGATGAGGAGGACGATCTTGAAGACAATGAACAGGTTGATGATGATGATGATGGTCTACATATGTCTAGTAGTGATGAACTGCATACATCTAGTGATGATGAGAGCATGGATAGAAGTAGTAAAACTAAAGACTCCTTAGCCAAAAAAAGGAAGTTTACTGATTTTGATGGACAACTATTAGCTGCTGATACAAGTCTCCGAGCTTTGAAGAAATTGGCAGGGGCAACAGTGGGGCATGCCCAATTAGAACCTACAGATGGAATACTATCTAATGATGACTTCAAACGGATCAAGGAATTAAAGGTTTGTTCATTTGTTATAATTATCACTATTATTATTTTGGCCAATTATTCATTTGTTATTCACTAAATTGAATCCCTAGTATCTCCAGCATTTACACTGTGTTTTCTTGTTTCATTGGTAATCCATAGGCAAAGAAGGAAGCAAAAAATACATTGGCTCAGCATGGATTAGCGAAGTCAGCAGCAATTAAGGTTGCAAGTTCTGATCAACTAAGTTTGAAGCCATTGGATCCTGCTAAGCTTGAAGTAAATACTTTTATCTTGTTCAAACTTAAAATTATTTTTGTAGATGATTTCTAGCTGCAAGACAAATCAGAAAGGGAAAATGCAATCCTTTGGTTTAATAATTTTAATGTCAATTTTTTATTAAATTCATGCCAATTAATATGTTAGGTGATGCATTTTATTTTTCAAAACCTGTTTTTTTTACTATAATTGTTCATTAATAAATGGGATTAGATTTTCCTCTCCTTTTATGCGTCAGGTATGCATAATAGTCTTTGAACATTTATGTGATGTCTATCTTAGTCTGTTCTTGCATATATGTATCTACATGGAAACTTCAGCTTAATTTTCCCCCATTGTTGTCGCAGCTGGTTTTTTTTTTTCTTCATTGGTCCTTTAGGGTTGTCATACTAAACTCAAGGAAAATAGTACGAAAATGTTTCAGTATTTTAAGCAAAATTTAATAGAGAACTTACATGAGACACACAAATATATCTTATTATTTTCCTTATTATGATATTTTTCAAGAGATACATTTCTAGATTGACTTTTTGAAGATTTTTTCCTTTATACTTTTCTTTATTAAATTTATTTTAACCCACTCATTCATGCACCTTCTAGGCTCATGTGAGGAAAAAATTAAGCAAGGAGGAAAGATTGGCATTGATTAGAGCAGGGAGGGAGGATAGAGGAAAATACATTGCTCGAGCAGCTGTCAAACAGAAAAAGGTATGTTAGTTGATATTTCTTGATTCACTTTACGGTATGCTATTTTTGAATGCTTCAATTTCAGAAGGTTCTGTGGAATATTCTTGTGATCTCTATACTATTGGAAAAGACAACTCTTTCTTTAGGTTTTGATACTAAGCCTTAATACTTGGGGTGATGGGACCAATATTTTATTCTAGAGGCGGTAATGATAAAAGAACCAAAGCTAAGGCATTTTGATATCTCATGGAGATGTGTTAATAAATTGAAGGGGAAAATGAAAAACGAGCTGCTATAATGGAAGTATTCATTTTGTCTTGTATATTTTTTTAAATAATTTTTTAAAACAGATTTAAGATTTATATTTTGGTATAAAATTCCTGGAAAAAGATTTGAATTAAATTAAATAAATGCTAAAAGAAATCTTGTAAGCATTCCATTGGTTTGATGTTAAGTAGTTTATATAGTTTTTTTTATCAAATATTCTCCTTGACTAAAATCCTTAAGAATACCTCAATTACCAAACTCTATTATTTTTTTTATATTGAAATTTTTTATTTAGTTTGTCCGTTTGAGTAACCTTTTGGGGCATGCAAACTAATTTTAGACTGAGTTTTAAAAGAGGTGAACATTATAATTTATAGGATTTATACAGTTGTTCTTTGTAGTCTCTATGAATATTTATAAAGTTTAATCTTGATTAATAGTACATAAATATCAAAGCTTAAACACTAAATGGGTTAGTCTTGATTTACATACGTAATCAGGTTTGGGCATTTATTTCAGCTCACTTAGTAAACAGACCCAGTTTAAACGTGGCGTGGTTTGTTTAGATTTTGAATAGACGCTTGTCTGTTAGTTCATCATTTGCTATCCCTTGATGTGCATTTTTAAGGGGAACTCTATATTTACTAACTCTGAAGCTTTTGTAATAAAATATTTTGTCCACTTGAGCATATTTGGTCATTTAAACATTTAACATCGATGTTGAAGATACCCTGTTCTCTTTGACGGCTACATTTAGTATGTTGGCAGCATATTGTAACGTGGGAATATAGGATGCTTTGGAATCCAAGATCTCTGCATTTCTGGGTACCCCATAAATGTTTCTAAATGTTTTAAATTGTTATGCTTGGGGGTCTTGAATTCACATACATCCATAATATTCAAGCAATTGCATCCCGGTGTTAAACTGCCTCCATACCAAATGCCTTGTAATGGTTACTAGTGATCGACTTATTGACTTGTTTGTTTGCAAGTTCATTTGAGCCCTCGCTGGAGCTCAAGCTACTGCTTGGCTTGTAAATAAAATCCGATCAAACTTTGATACAAAGAGCAATATGTTGACTTAGTTCATCTCACTTTGTCAGGTTGGCAGGTACCCAACCTATTGGCCCAATTTGGGCATGGGTACTTGTCTATAGTGTAAAATTTAATTTAAATAAGATTAATTTTTATTCTTTTGGGGTATTTGAATGGTGTATGGATTTAAAAGTTCTGACTGGGGTGAGAAAACTGAATCTGACACTATGGGTGAGGCAATCCCATACCTGACTATTGTTTGTAGGCTCAGAAAACATGTGTCATGTTTTTTAAGAGAACGAGTAAGAAGCAGACAAAAAAGGTTTATTATAATTTTTCCCTTGACAGATTAATTTTTTCCAATCAACGTGAAGAAATGGGAATTGAAGTGCGTTTAGAATATCATTATAGTTTATAAGATTGAAAGTTGACTCTTCAATTGTAACATTGAGGTGTTATATGTCTTTTGTATAAATGAAATGAGAAGAATTTTTTAACATACGAGGCTGCGCTACTTGCTTAGTCTAACATAAAACCTAGCTCATAAAAGTTCTTATTATCAATGTATTCTATATTCTAAATTGTTGATTGATTTAAGCAGTTCTGGTATTCAAAGGTAGGAATTATCTTAAAAGCATTTAGTAGTTTGCTGATTGATTGCTTTGAAATGGACATTTATTATTTATTTGAACAGACGGGTGGCCTAAGCAACCGACAGAAGGATCATAAGAAGAAGATGCCCCTGGCTGCGAAGAGAGAGAAGGTGGCAAAATCTCGGCTAGAGAAAAAGAAAAAACAGAATCGGTCCGGCAAACAGTTTCGAGGGAGGAAGGCGTGGAAATAATCGGCCAAATGTATCCTATACGTTATTTATGAGCTATTTAGTTTTTTTTTTTTTTTTTCAAATTGTTATAGCAGTTCATTATGCCTTTTTTTTTTTTTGGTCCATCAGCTTACACATGCATGTAGTAATTGGAGAACTCATAGGTGATGAGTGTTAACCCGAATGCTAATTGTTTGCTCGAGCATTTATGAAATTCTATA
Organism: Gleditsia sinensis; assembly: GCA_037074535.1. Taxonomy (NCBI): domain Eukaryota; kingdom Viridiplantae; phylum Streptophyta; class Magnoliopsida; order Fabales; family Fabaceae; genus Gleditsia; species Gleditsia sinensis. Next base: position 903,016 of record CM073464.1, on the reverse strand, counting down.
TAAGTCTTATATTCCGTTTTGAGAACATTCTTCATTCTTTCGTCTCATTTAGTCATTTTAGAGTTTCATGGCGTTTATTTTTTTTTTTAAGTATAGAAATGACGTACAGAAACACGTCAGTTTGTTATAACCATATGAATATTTCGTTTACTTAACTGCTATTGAAAATTTTAGTATAATTTTAACAAGATAATAATTAATAATTGTACATTACATAAGAAGGGCTCAAATGAATCTTGAACTCGGCAAAGCTATTCAGAAACACGTACCAATAATTTTATAGATGTTTAATAGTATGAATTATTACCACAGTATCAACAATTTCTAATGGTCGATCAATTAAAACGAGCATTCGAACACAGAACTGCAGTATTTGTGGATCATTGATGGATGTCTGCTATACCAGGGTTCCTCAGAGAACTATAAAGGACCACAAGGAGGTATTACGACGAAACTTTTGTTGATAAATTACTTTAACAGATTGATGACAAAACCCCAAAATAAGTAGCAAAAAACCATATGAAGAAAACACGTTGAGGGTATCTCTATAACTTACAACCTACATCTGAACTCACATTTAGCAAAATAAGAGGGGAGAAATGGGACCGGGCAGTGCAGAGTGAAACCAGTATTTCAGAGCACGCTAGGATAGAGTCTCTTCAGAACATGAAGGCAAATCACAACTTTGTCCAAATATATCAGGAATTCCATCCCAACTTTTTCTCTCTCTGGCTTCCCAATAGCCCCCCACATATCGGTACGAACCATCCTCATCTTTTTGAAACCATCTGGGTTGCCATCCTCTTTCCTGCATCTTTCTTGCCTGCATTAGTTAAACCAAACATCAGTTACAAACAAGTTCCCCACAAATCTAACATTGGGCATATGTACAAAAATAGCACAATATTTTAAGCCCTCCAAGAATCCTCTACCAAGCGAGGCAGATTGCAACCTGCTCTTTGGCTTAATGCATCAAAAGGCAGGAGCATCTTTGGGTGAAATACCTGTCTCTGCAACTGTTCAAGTCGTAGTTTCTCTGAATTTGCCAACTCGTATTCTCCATTTTCTAAATGTCTTTGATCTGGTCTAAGCCTTGAGTCAGTTGGAGGCAACTTCTCTGATAAACCAGGTGTTATTTCGTTCAAGGATATTGCAAAAGGAGAGAGGTTGTATCTTGTCTTAGTAAAGTAGGTGTCCCTTTCCCATAACAATGCAGCTTCTGTCATTGGATCATACCCTTTGGGCTTTGTAGTCGGATCCCCGAGGACATAATACATTGCCCCATCCCACTTCCCAATTAACATTGCCACCTTCTCTCCAGTTCTATTGTCTTGAACAAACCCATGGACCTAATATATATGATTAAAGTTCATTTAGGCTAATCAACTTGGAAGAAAAGCATAATGATCCATCCAAGCTACTCATATGAGTAGTTCATTTTCTTTCAAATAAGAGAGGGACACAATTTAAATAAAGTATGTTGAATACATTGTTGTCAGAATGCAGTAAAAGGAATTTAAATTCTGATCAACTTATACAATACTGCTCGAAATGTGCTCTTCTGGGTGACAAGATATATCATAATACTGCTTGATTGGACACTCAAATAAAAAAAAAACAAAAATCTATAATGACATCACTTGAAAAATGAAGTTATTGAGAAAATTGGAAAAGAATGAAGTGGAAAATTTTTTGTCTTGATAAAATGAAGGCCGAGGCAATTAATATTTCAAGAAAAATGACAAATAGTTCAGCTATGGGCCTATGGCCCCATCCGGTGGATCTCATAAATAGTGCAGACTAGGATAAGCCCATGTGACATAGCAATAATAACAAGAACAACAACAATAACTGTTGTTACTATTAGCAGTAGTAATTACATATATTAATTATTTTGAATTAATTAATTATATATTATAATTATTAATAATTATGTACACACATAATAGTAATTAATCAGTAAATATTAACAATACCTGATGTGGATTTCGGTCTATGATAGATTGCTCTTTGAACTTGAGCTTGCAGGAGTAATTGCCACTGCCTTTGATGCGCATGGTACCATAGTGGTCACAATAAATTTTTCCTAGTATGATGTTGTATATTGACGTGGTCACCTTGCACCACTGAAATGTTTCACCATCTTCAAACTGAAGGGTGAGGACACCCACAGGATCAAGCTGAATAGAACGCCCCCAAAACTTTCCTTTTAAAGTGGAGTCTGCCCAGAATTTCCATCCTTTTCCCTCACAGTGACAAGCAACAACCATGGGATGATGACTAACCTGTAACAAACTTCTTGTTAGATGAAAATTAGCAGCAGACAATAGCAGTATATCACAGCCAGAAGGAGAAAACAAATTAACGAGTTTCCTTCTAGTATTGTCTTTCAAGTTTGACTCCAACCAATAAACCTCAAAGGCCAAAAAGTAGGGAGAGAAACAATTACCTTTTCAGAGAAAAACTTAAGTCCTTTGTCTGGATAGTCAGCTTCATAGGTCTCCCCAAGTAGAGGATTAAAGGGTTTGCACTGACGACCTTCTGTTGATGCATAGCCCGACACAGCAAAAGCTGCAATATTTAGAATTCTCATCAAATCATTCCCCTGCACCATGCAAAACCCTAATTCAAGTCACAATTTTCAAACAATGCCCGTCCAGTAAACGAAAAGCATATAAAACAATATGCACTAGAAACATAGTATCTTCTTCCTTCCTCAACTTCATTTTTTGATAGTAAACTCGATGACATTCTTCATCAAATTGCAATGTGATAGGCCCTAGACAAGCTTACTTCAAAGTATGGAACCACAGTCCGTAAAGTTCATCATCAGAGCCTATCTTTAGCTAGACCCATCAGCTTAAGCCTCTAAAATTAGTTTGCAACAGGATTTCAGATTCAACTTAGTTCTGAGATCTTTAGTTCAAGCAATATATAACCAACTGTAGCACTTTTTTGGTTTTGATAAAAATTCTCTAGGTCCAATATCAATTACAAGCCTAATGAAATTAGAGTAATGTACATTAATGGCCCCTTCTATCATTGCAATCTCTTGGGAAAATGGTAACCAAATACAGCACAACAAAACATTTTGCTTCTTATAGGCCCTTATAGTGAAGTTACTTATAAAGTTAAAAAAACATCTAGAGTATTTGTTTTTATTGAAAAATTAAGAGACTACCTTTTTTTTTTTTGGGTACATGAGGGAGCCAAGATTTGAACATAAGATAAAACTTTTAACAAGGTAAAGAAAGAGAACTACTTTGAACCTACATAAAATAACATATCTATCATTTTGTCCTTCATAAAACACTTTAAGCTATACCAAGTCTTGTGGAGACGTCAAAACAAGAATGACAACTAAGCAAATAGTATGTTGGAAATCTATTGTTTAAAAGTGCAGTGTGTGGCTGACAGTAGTTGTATAATCGTACATATAAAGAAGTGATTTTTTTTTCTTTTCTCTATAAACAGCATCTGACAGTAGTAACAGAAAGTAGTTTAAGACATAAGAGACTCGATTTTAGATATTGAAGTCTAGATAAATGTATAGAAACTGTTGGAGAAAAAGTGGCTAATCAATTCAAGCATAGATTTGACGGGCCTGATTACTAGATGAATGAATTACAGAGACAATAAATAAACATATTGATCAAGTACAAATTGGCAAGCTATATGCAATGTTAATATCTTTCCAAGCAGCATTTTGCTAAATTCAACCAATCATATTATCTACCATGATAAAATGAAACTGGGAGATGATGCTTTTAAAACTTCTATGCAACAAATGAAAGCACAACAGGAACAAACCTGCTTTCCCCACTCCAATGCTCTATCAACCAAGTATGAATACTCCAAGTCTTCAAAGCACTTTTGCAATGAAGAGAGTGGCTCGTTAAAATAAACAGGGAGACAAACTCCAGAAAGATCCTTGCCAATGTTGTCCTTAATAATTGACCACAAGCCAACAGGCTTCTCTTTCTCTTTTGGCTCTGGTAAATTATCCCTTCTTTTGACATATGGATAATTTACATCTTCGATCTCCTTCTGCAAACCATCAGAAAAGAAAGAATCTCGATCATATATACAAGCATTTCCCATACCTTCCCTACTTCGGTAGGAAGCACTTCTTAGAGCATCTGAAGACAAAAACTCGTTAGTGTCAAAATATGTTCCATCATCATCATCTGTTTCAACATCTACTCCATCTTGACTTTCGTTATCTGCCACCGAATCAGTAGCACTGCCCTCTGACATGACAGAATAGAAATCTGAGACATGAGAAGACAAGGAAATCAGACTGTCAACATGGAAACTTCAATCAAGCCAGTTGTTACGGCAGGATATAGATAATTCACAAGCTGCTTAATGCTTCATAAAAGCTACAAGTACCCTGAAGTCAATAACACAGGTAAAGGACTAGTAACTAGTTAATTTTTTTACCATGGGTTTTACAGAATGCGTTCAATTGACTGGTAGCAGTTCAATTTTGGAATACCATTACTCGTTAACATAGACAGTTGACTTATATGGAAGTCATACAGTTAGGTTCTGCACATAATTATCCAAACTGATGTTCATATTGACTTCGGCCCAGTGTACATATTTTAATGGTAGTTGAAGCGAAAAAAAAATGACAGATGGAGATGAATATCATACTTACCACTAAACCTTCTATTCCCTTGTCCACAATATGACTCACGCTCCTTTGTTTCATCCACTACAGTAGTTTCTAACTCTATTTTCTCAGTCTGCATGGGTTTAAAGAAGAAAATTTGAAATACTGATTAATAAGATTTACATCATTTCATATGGCAGTATATAGGTGGAAAATGAGATGTATATTGAAGAAAGCTCTGTACAAATTCCAGAACAGCAACAGGATATACTCATTCAATAACTGGGAGCGCAAACGAAATTGACTGATAAATAATTGCAAGGTTACACGGTTTTATATACTGAAGAAGGTTTAAAAATATATCCTATTTCTTCATGATGCTTTATAGGGCAAGCATATCTTCCAAGAATCATAAAACATCCAGTATATCTTGGAATTCTTCAGGACTTTTGTTTTTCTTAAAACACCTAAAGGCCAATATAGAGTTGAGAGCCATGTAAATATATGTAATGCTTCCATCGTTAAGTTATCAATCCCCTCAGTTGCATGTAAAATCTTAAGCCACACAAGAAAAGTTGGTGCATGAAAAAGCTAGAAACTAAATAAAACTAACTGCTTCCTTGTTAAAATAATAATATAATTTCATAAGCATCCTTCATGATATTGAAGCTCATCATAGAATAGAATGCACTATTCCAGGATGAGTTTCAACAGGAAATAAGGATACCTCTAGTTGTTTTAACGTGTCCAACAACATCACATGTTTCTGCTGAAGAAACTTCATCCGCTCTTGAAGGTAAGAGACTTCAGAAAGCATAATGGATTCACAGTCTTTAATTACTGCTTCACATATGCCTTCCTGTGACAATCTTGATCGTAACTTCTCTGTTGAAACTACAATATCTTCTGAAGTTGCAAGATCACTGCTTGTTAAAGATCTAGGGAAAAGATCTTTTGCAGACTGCAGTGCCTCAATCCACATAGCTCTGTCTTCTCTAGATACACAACGCAAGTGAAGAGTTTTAGTCCCAGTAAATATGGAAAGTCGCTTATCATCAGATTTGCTGGCACGAATTGATGAAACCTGTGAACCAGACTAGTTTAGATTCAGCAGCCACTGGAAATGAGAAGCATAAAAAGTTGACAACTTGACATCACAAACACACATCCATAGCTCTTTTTCATCCATAACATAAGAGCAAGGATGTACTTCACAAGTTCACAACTATCTTTGAAAGTGTCAATTTCACCAAAGACATAATCCAATAACATTTTTTATGGTTGAAAAAGCAGAAGGATTTACAATAATTTCACTAGCATTCTCAGATAAAAGTTGAACAATAGTCAATTAAAAACAATCATCAGCGTTCTGGGCAGATAGGCAGGACCATTCTATATATGTTGAATACATCAACTACCTAATTGATGTAGGAAAGATATAGTATTATATTTCCTGGTATCTGATTCAAACATATTTCAATGTACATGCATCTATGCATGCAAAAGTGCTGTATTTGGCAGTATCTGTACTTTTCAGTCACAGATGTTTCATGTACTAGCTTGCATAATTTGGTATATATAAATTTTATATCCAATAATATATACGTGTCACAGAATCTTTCACCTCAACAACCTCCTAAAGCAATTCGCCTCCTAATTCTGTGACAGTCTGACCTTATAACTGCTCACCCAATACTCCCTTCTTACAATTTCCTAGCATGTTTGTCCCAGCTACAGTAGAAAATTTTATTCATTACGGAAGTAGGAATCGAAGAGGATAAATAACCCTAGATCAAGTTTAAGAATGTTTGAAAATTTTTATTTAAACCAAACAAACAAAAAATAAAGAAAACTTTGAGGACTTCTTTATAAAACAATAGAATACGTATGTCTAGGTTTCCATGACACATATTTTGTTTGGTTTAAAACATAATCAGCACTTTTATGGACTAACTTTCATATATGCTAATAGAAAATTTAGGCACCTAAAAGGCATTCCAGTTCTTCTTGTGTGTGATTACAACAGAAAAAAGGGCATCGAGAGCCTACAAAGTAAAAATAACACATAACATAAAGATGCTACAAACATAAAACAAGCCAGCATGTAAAAACGCAAGAACAAACCTTCAAATGTATCTCACCGAAGGGTCTGCATTGCTTGGTGGCGCCCCCCAGCCGATTTAGATTCCAATTTGCCTTCTTCATATACTTAGAAGACTCCTCCCCGATCACCCTGACGCTCCTGTCTCTGGCCGGACTCACCCAAATCTTATCTGGACCATGAATCTTGTAATATGAAAGCACCCCATCCTCAAGCACGAACCACCGGGACCTCCAACCTTTGCCATAATTCACCCACTTGTACAAAATTCCAGCTACAGTGCCGCTGAAGACCTTCGAATCTCTAGGTTCATTGACCGCATCTTCATCATCGTGATTCGAAGTGAAGGACGGTTTGTTGGAATCAGTAGCAAGTGATGAATCAAGAGTGGAAACGCTGGGTTTGGAACCATAATTGACAGTAGATGCATCTAGCCCTAACGGACAGTGAGCGGATGATTTGGGCACCACAGGGTTAGCTCGGTCCCGATCGATCGAAACGGGAGCAATGCAGCACAGAGGATTCATGATCAAGCAAACAAGGCGCAGTAAAACACCATGGATCACCTCAAAAAACAATAAACAGTTGAAAAACAGGGATCAACGAAGGATTCGATGTAGTGTAAAATGGGAGAAAGAGAAACGAAACGTTTCGTAAATGGCATAAAGGAAAGAAGGAAAGAAGCTATAAGGAGGTGACGCAGAGAGCATACAGATCCATTTAAGGCAGTGGTCAGTAATTTCAGTATAGAGGAGCAGTGTGGGGTGCCATCCCTTCAACTCCAAAGCGTAGGTTAAGCTAAGCCATGCCATTAATTACAAGTAATAAGTGGTAGTAGTAGTAATAATAATAATAATAATAATAATAATGGCATGGTTTTCGTTTTGGTCTCTCTCTCTCTCTCTCTCTCTCGCTCACTCACTGTGACGAGCAGCGGACATGAGTGGAGGAGGAGACAGCTAACGTGCGCACTTTGTGCACTGGTAGTGATTTGGGTGGGGAAGGCTGTGTCGGTTGGGCCAGGCCCATGGCCATTATGAAATCCGGAGGCAGGTGGAATGACCATCATACCGCACCTCCCACAGTGGCACCGTGCAGCTGGTGAACCAGCATGTGAGGGTAATTTCGGAAAGAGATAATTTTGAGAGCGATTGTACAAAGCTAGAAATAGAAGGATGATGGTAAAAGGAAACTAGTTGTTGGGTTGGCTGATTATCCATCGTAAAAGGCGGAGGAGGGTGTTTTAGCTAATTGTTTAGCGTTGACTCCGTCCGCTGGCTCTATAGATTTAACCAGTATCACTGGATTTGATGACTCCCCCAAGACTCGAGTTTGCTCAAGATGAAGATGGTTGACCCCCCCGAACACTTCCCTGGCATTATCATTTCCCTTGTTTTCAAACGTAATTATTATAAGTTTAGTACATGGTAATTCTCCTTCTAACATCTTGTATATTTTTTAATTCTGCAATTGAAATGTTCAAACACAAATGGAGAAGATATTGTCCTTTTCAACTAATCAACCTCTTCACACGCAATTCTCGTTATTTTACATATTAATCCTTATATCCATTGTAAAACTGAGATTATTAGCGAGTGAAATCATCAAATGTCAGACACTTTTCAATTTTAAGCAGCTAGACTTTTTTCCGACATTGAATCGAAATGGAAACTCTTCTTATTATGACCAATATAATGAATAGACTTAATTATACTAGTTGATTTTGATGGGAGTGAGATCCAATTTTTCAAATAAAAATATTTGGACTTAAACTTAAATCAACAATAATAATTAAATCTTTTTTTATTAGATAGAGTTGATTATATAAATCAAACAAGACTACAGTAATTTATTATGAATAAAATTAATAGATAAATTACTAACTATTAAATTATTCTTAATAATTTTATCTATTATTTTTTTTGACCTCCATCTATCTCTAATTATAGAACTATTGTCTATATGACTTATTTTTTTAATAGAATTTCTGCAGATGTTCTTCACACATGTCCAAACTACTTTAAGCAAAATTCTAACATCTTTTTTATAATAGGTATTATCCCAATTTTCTCTCTAATAAACTCATTTTTAATCATATCTCTTCTAGTGTATCTACACATCTAACGTAACATTCTCATCTTTACAACATTGAATTTATTTTCATATTATTTTTTAATCACCCAACATTTAGAACTATACAATATAGTAGATCTTATAATAATACAATAAAATTTTTCTTTAATTTTGAACAACACTTTTCTATTATAGATGATATTCAAAGCCTTTCTTTATTTTATTTATATCGCTTGAATCATATAGTTTATGTCATTGTTTATTTCACCATTATTTTATACAATAGACTCAAAATATTTAAAATTTAAAATTTATTTTAATATATGATCTTTAAATTTTATTTATAAATTCATATTAATTCGTCTTTTACTAAAAGTATATTCGAATTCAAGCGTAAATTAATTTTAACATTTTATTTTCGAGCTTGAATCCAATAAAATAAAATGTTGCAATCTAAAATCTTAAATTTTTATTTTTATTTTATGTAATGCTCTTTAAAATATTAGTGTTTTAAATTATAAATATGGGTATCCATATTCAGTTCAAAGTTTAAGTCTGGCTCAAAAATATAAATTATATTTGAATCTCTGCTTTGAGGTTCAAAATATATTTGTTTATCTGCAAGTTTTATACATAATTAAATCATTAAATTTTTTTCAATTATTATATTTTTATAAAATTAAATAGTCTATTGACAAAAGATATTTAATTATTTATAACTGTGACAGCAATAAATATATTTTATAATAGAGTATCATCGGTACAAGTGTTTTGTAATACTTATTATAATTTTTTTTATCCATATTATTTAAATAATTTTATTTTGTAACAGAATCACAACTAAAACCATAATTATTATAAAAAAATATTCATTTGATTAAAAGAAATTAGTTTATGTGAAATACATATACTTCATTAATTAAATTTTAAAAGAATATTTATTTTGATGCCTATCAAATTTATTAACACAGACTTGATAATATAAATTAATATTTATAACAGTTAACAATGATTATTCTGGTATAATTCATGTTAGTTCAATTCTAGGTATATAAAAATAAAAATAAATAGAAAAAGCGAGTTTTAATTATTGGATACCTAGTAGTAATAATTAGTTATAGAATGTAGTAAAAAAAATGCCAAATGTATACATTTTATTATTTTCTTAAAAAGAGAATACTAACCATCTTAATATATTTCACGTATAATATTTGATTAAAAAAATATTCTTTATCCTTTAGGGGGTGTTTGGTAAACAATAAAATTTTTTGTTTTTAAGAATTATATTTTTTGGAAAACATAATGGATGAGAATTATAATTTTTGAGGATATATAAAATATGTTTGGTTGACTTTTAAAATTATTGGAAATCTTCTATTATTTTGTTTGATTATACTTAATTTTTTAAAAATTTTTGTACATATTTCAAAAACATTTCTTATTCTTATGAGAAAAAAAGTAAGAGTGAAGAGAGAGAGTGAGAGAGAGGATGAGAGAGAAAATGAGAGAATAAAGAGAGAAAGAGATGAGAGAGCGTGAGAGTAGAGAGAAAATAAATTTTTATTATTATTATTATAATTATAATTATGTTATTAATAAAAGATATAATTATGTCTTTTAATATCATAAAAAGATTCTTATTCTCATGAGAAATTAAGATTTTCACCTTTCATTATAGAAATATTTTTATGAAAAATTTATTAAAAAATAATTTTTGAAAATTTTGGTTTCTCAAGAATGAAATTTTAAAAATTTATATCAAACATAAAAATTCTGATTTTTTAGATTAAAATTTTTAGAAAACAAAAAAAAAATTTTATACTAAACACTCCCCTAAAAATTACATAAGTGAGGCCAATACGTAAAATGTTATTTTCACTGTAAAAAAAAAAAAAAACAATGTCACTATGTTGGGAAGACCTTATTGGCAAATGCTGCTCTGTATTGTCACAGGTTATAAATCGTACACCCGCCGACGCTGGAAGAGAAACGTTGGTGTGTTACGATTTGCGCACCACCTGATGTTTGGGTCCCCCAAAAGGCTACTGAAGTGCTTGATTGACATATGGTTCTATTTCCCGTGAGGACTTGAAATCGGACGGTCCCAGACTATCCCCCCCACCTGTACGGTACGTTAGATCGTCTAAGTCGAACGACGAATGAGGTTTCATGTCGTGCCGCCCCATCCAAAAAGAAAAGCCAGGATATATATATTTGAAAAAAAAAAAAACAAAACAAAAAGTGACCGCAGCACAGAGAGAGAAAGATAGAGACCATAGAGAGACACCAGGGAGGGTCCGTAGTTGGTGTTGTTTGATTGCCAAGGAAAGTATCGGAGGAAACGCAGACAATGATGAAGTTAATGGGACCTGCACCTGCACCTGCACCTCCTCGATTCAGTTTATATGTTCGTCTTTGAAATGGGTGGAGGAGCAATCCCCAACTACTTCTCCCAGCTACCTAGCTGTGCGTTGAGTCGCTGCTTTCACTTGGGATCCAAGCCTGCGTCGCCATCACCATCACCATCAACAACTACATCTTCTTCTTCTTCGTCTTCCTTATTGCGCTTGTCACAGCGCTCTTCACGACCATGATCCTGTGCCTTGTTCGCACTCTGGGATCTCAGTCGCAGATCCACCTTTCTTATCAGTACCGTCATCAAGATTCACGACCGCCTTATAGCTTTTTCTCATGGACCCCGCTGCCTCTCGTCCAGCTGTAGTCATAGATAATGGCACCGGGTACCCTTCTTCTACTTCTACATATTAATTTATTTTCTATGTTCTTTGTATGAATGGAGGGATACGACGTGTTCGTCGAATTGCCCCAATTTTATTTTCCTTTTTTTGGATGCTTCGCATAGATTCAAGGGTCAATAGTCTCCATTTCTAAACGTATTATCGATACCATAGAGTACTTATTGCTGAATAGGGTTTATCCTGAAATTGGAAGTGATCTTTGCAGGTATACTAAGATGGGGTTCGCCGGTAACGTTGAACCCTGCTTTATTGCTCCAACAGTAGTTGCCGTTAACGAGTCATTCCTAAATCAATCAAGAAGTTCTTCCAAGGCCAATTGGCTCGCGCAGCATAATGCGGGAGTTATGGCGGATCTCGATTTCTTCATTGGGGAGGAGGCACTTTCCAAGTCTCGATCTAGTAGTACATACAATCTTAGCTATCCAATTCAGCATGGCCAGGTTGACAATTGGGACGCCATGGAGCGATTCTGGCAGCAGTGCATATTTAATTATTTGAGGTGCGATCCGGAGGACCATTATTTCCTCTTGACCGAAAGCCCACTGACAGCACCTGAGAGTCGCGAGTATACTGGTGAAATCATGTTTGAGACATTTAATGTTCCTGGACTTTACATAGCCGTAAATTCCGTGCTTGCTCTTGCTGCCGGCTACACAACATCCAAGGTTGGTACTCATGTTCAAGAATTCGTAATATATTAAATAGAATTGGATGTTGACTTTTATAGGCTCACTTAATTAAGGTTCTGCGAAGTTTCTTAAGGCCGCAGCATGAACAGCTGTACTAGCTGGCTTTACACACAAGTGCATAAGCTATTTTATGAGCCCCCTGCATTTTGATGCTTTTGGAGACCTTCATTTGAAACTGATACACAACGGGAGTTGAGTATGAATTGTTATGGTGAAACCATGCGTTATAACAGGTGCATAGGGTATTTTTATCAGCCCCCTGCATTGTGTTGAATATGACTGTTAAGGTGGGTCTGCATAATTACAATAAATAATAGTATTTGAAGTGTCATCTAGAAACTTATTACTCGATTAAGAAAATGATTGGGGCTCTATTCAATGTTTAAGAAATTGTAGTGATAATAGTAACTAGCCCTCGTTTTGCCTCTTGATATAATTCTTGAATAATAGCCTTTGCAATCGTGTAGTTTTTCAAAGAATGGAAAATTATTAACATGACAATTGAATTTATGTTAGAAAACTTTGTTATTCTTGACCCTTCTACTTGTAGAAGATGAAACATATCTCTACAAGTCCTTCACTCTGTGGAAAACTCAAATGTGAATATGTCTTCTTGTCTCCTTTCCTCTAGTTAAGTGTGTTTTTCTATCTATCTTCTGTCTTTACAGATATTGCCCTTTGTACTTATTCAGAGTTCTTCTTAGTGTGAGATGACAGGAGTTGTAGTGGATGTTGGAGATGGAGCTACTCATGTTGTACCTGTTGCAGATGGTTATGTTATTGGGAGTAGCATCAAATCGATTCCTATTGCTGGAAAAGATGTTACTCTTTTTATCCAGCAGCTTATGCGGGTAGGTTATCTGTGTTCTATAAAGTTAAAAAGTTTATTATGCTGGTATTTGTTCATAAATATGAATTTCTTAGAATCTCTATGAATTGAAGGTTATCATGAAATACCAGATGAGATTGGCTGGTTAAACCAATCATATGTAAACACTAATCATGGATGAACAAGGCATGATGTATTTACAAAAATTTCTATGTCATTACATGTTAAAGGTTAGTTATTCTTAGATGGATATCTCAGTGGTAATGTGTCCTGTAGATTTCTCTAGCGAAACTTATTCAGTATCTTGCTATACTGGCATTAACACACATAGAATGTAATAATTCACATCCATTTGTCTATCTGCATTTTGCTAGATCAGATTTATGGACTGTCTTATGTTGACATTGCTTCATGTAGGAAAGAGGAGAGAATGTACCACCTGAAGACTCTTTTGAAGTGGCTCGGAAAGTGAAGGAAATGTATTGCTACACCAGTTCTGACATTGTTAAGGTCATCTTGAGTCCCATACTTATTACTTTGACAATAATCATTTGAGGAGTTTGCAGTGCAAATAGTTGTTATCTCTCCACTTTTTATACCAGGCGTCATAGAGTAGAATGTCCAAAATTTTCATACTACTTTAGTTTGCTTTCATGAAATAAGAAATGTAAAATTAATTTTTTTCCTTCCTTTTTTAACAATGGCTTTATATCTGACATGTTTAGGAATTTAATAAGCATGACAAAGAACCAGCCAAGTATATCAAGCAATGGAGAGGCATCAAACCAAAAACAGGGGCACCATATTCCTGTGATATTGGCTATGAACGATTTCTTGGCCCTGAGGTCTGTTCTATCACTTCCTATATTGTCTCTGCCGTGAATTCTCTCTATCTTTAGGAAAATTTGATTAGATGTATATATGCTTCTTGTTTTGTAACTTCTCTTTGCTTGATTTTGTCCATTACAATTACCTGAATCTATTCTATAAATATATGTTTTAGTTATATATTTACTTGCTTAGTTGCAATCTTGAAAATCTATTTAAATCAGAGGAGTTGTATGGTGCAAAGGTAAAGATTTGAAGGGGCATTTGAACTTTTTACCATTATACCTTGTCCTTGGATAATTTTTGTTTGTCCATCTATTTACTGAAGAATTGACACTTGACAGAGATGTAGACCATTGGTGTCACTCTGGAACTCTTCTAATATAGTAATGATAGGATAATTAAATTAGTAGGATTGGAGAGTTTAAGACATCTGTATAGCTATCAATTTTTATTTTGATACATAATTCACTGCTTTGGAATCTTACCTCCTGTATTTTTAAACCTTGTCCCTGTGATTTCTGCAGGTTTTCTTTAATCCTGAGATATATAGCAGTGAGTTTACCACCCCTTTGCCAGTTGTAATTGACAAGTGTATTCAGTCTGCGCCAATTGACACAAGAAGAGCATTATATAAGGTGAAGTAGCGCACATGATTTTTCTTAGTGACATGTACATAAAAGAAGCTGTGAGAGTGTATATTTTGAAGGCTGAAATTTGGTGTTATGTTGTTTTTTTCACAATATGTCTTTTAAGTTTATGTTTTGATGAGCAGTGACTTCTTATTTTAAAATAAGTGAGCTTCTAAGAATCAGTAACTAGCGTGAGATGTGTTTCTGTTGTTGGCTTAGTTGCAGATCTTTAGTGTTTTATATCAGCCCAACCCAAATATTTATTTTCTGATATACTAAATCAATCCCTCTTGTTCACATGATTATTATATGGCTGGATATTGTACCACTTAATCATTTTATTTTATTACAGAACATAGTTTTGTCTGGAGGATCAACCATGTTCAAGGATTTCCACCGGAGATTGCAACGTGATCTGAAGAAAATTGTTGATGCTCGTGTTCTTGCATCTGAAGTGCGTCTTCGTGGGGAGATAAAAGTAAGAGTTCATCCTCACACATCTTTTAATTTCTCTCTCTCTCTCTCTCTGAGTCACACACACACAAAAACACAAAGTGATCACATTGACATATATGTGAAAAGCCTGACAACTAATCTATATATTGCTTTGGTCTGGGCTTTTGTATTTTATCTTTGGCCCACAGTCACAACCAGTGGAAGTCAATGTTCTCAGCCATCCCATCCAGAGATTTGCAGTTTGGTTTGGAGGCTCAGTGCTTGCATCAACACCTGAGTTTTTTGGGGTATGAAGTTCTTCTTACAACTAATCTATTATTGAGTCATTTTCCATTATTCATGAATGTTTTGAGTCCATATAACACTGCAATCCCATAATATCTAATTTTTTGTTCCAATGACAATTTGTTTATCCATTTAATGTCCTTTGGATACTTGTTGAATGACATTGTCTGCTTTACTGTGGACTATGGAGAATCATGTCTGCAATGGAAACAATACTGTCTCATCTCTCATGACTATGACCACTTTTGATCAGACAATGTTGGATGGTTATGGTTTAAAGGCCAGGGTTATATTCTTATTTCTTCACAAAATCTTGTATTTACCATTTTTCCTCCACTAGAAAGCACTGGAGAATGGATTGCATGGTGAGGTTGCTATTGAGAATCTGAGTATATTTTGTATGCTTAACTGTGTGGTTAAATAATTAGGGTTTGCATACATGAAAAACATATAATGCGGTATTAGCAGCAAGAGTTGGAAACATGAAAACTGAACAGATGTAAAAATATGAGAGCAATTATTTTGTTACTCGTGTTTTGGACTGGACATCAAGTTATGCCATTATCTCTGTGATGGAAGAGTCCATAATTTCTTATTGTTACCCCTCCTCTAACATCCACCCATCTCCATGCAACTTCAATTCTTGTTTGTAAGCGTTTCTATGATAGGGTTTTTTGTTTTTTGGTTTCCTAATAATTTTTTTTCTCTGGTAATGCTTGATTTAATAAAATTTCTGACCCCATGTGCAGGCTTGTCATACAAAGGCAGAGTATGAGGAATATGGAGCAAGCATATGCCGGACAAATCCTGTTTTCAAAGGGATGTATTGAAGCAAAGGCGAATTAGCTGATCGTATAGATGGAGTTCCTTGATCAAAATGTTCAACGAATGTCTGGTTGTTTTGATACTCAATTCACATCCTGCTCTTTCATCCCACTTGTATTCAGGGTGACAGGAGTTGGTGTAAAGTATGTACATTCGGTGGGAAAATGGGTCTCCAGTTTTCATTCCGACAGTTCTCCCTCACCTTATAGTTTCAAATGGTCAGTATGGTTGCTGGCAGATCCAGATGGCACTTCTGGTTAAATAGAAACCAACCTGTGGTAAAACGTTGGCTGAGCTGAATTGCAATTTTTGGTGTTCAACTGAAAAGTTTGATGACGTTCTACATTTTTTCATTTGTTGTTGGGAGTTGGGACTGATAATTCCATTAAGCACTTTTCTAGGTAGGAATTTCAATTCATTGGGATTGAGTTGTAAAACTAATAAGTACTAGTGCAGGTAAGAAATGTGTTTATGTGAAATAACATTTTTGCATTTTTTGGTACATATTGTCCATCTGGGTTTTGTTTTATGATGATCAAAGCTTGAAACTCCAATTCTGTTTAACAGGCTCCTCTATTCATGATTTGTTATATATTCTGGCAAGTGTTGTAAAATCAGTTTCCAGCATTTTTTTCTCTTCTGGTTACTATATAGATTTTTTGTCCAAAGTGTCTGAAATCGTTGCACGAAATTTTTCTCACTGATACAACATTCTTACTCGTCGAATTTCTTCATCAAAGTGACTTTATCAAAGTATCATCAAGGGATATCAAGTAAAGCAGCACGACCTTGGTAGCATTGTCAATTCTGCAGATTGAACGGCGACTGTACACGGTTTTCGACCATCGGATTTTGTATAGGAATTTTTTTAATCAAAGCATTAATTGCTTTTACCTAGCTGAATTCAAGTATTTATTGAGTTCAACTGCTCATCAATATTCCAAAGTTTGATAAATGTTGATTTTAATCAAACCTATAGATTAATCTTTTACTATACTTAACATAATAATAAAATAATAACCATTCCATAAATGTAAATGAAAATAGAAGTGCCGTTTCAATTTCAAGCAAGTTCGCTCACAGATTAGATTTGTGTGAAAATATTGCATCTTAATAATAAGTCAATGCGGGGTGTTTTTTGTTTTAACAAATAAAATATCACTATTAATATATAAAGACAGATATTGAGGTCAATAAATAAAAAATAAAAGCAGAATATACAATTCTTACAGCTTCTAAAAGTAAAATATATACAAAAATAACATACATTTCAAATTCTTCAAATGCAGCAAAGTGTTTTTAGGTTGAAGAATATCGATAATTTTTTTTTTGGACAAGTAAAAAAACCACATTCATACATCATGAAAGACACTCAGGCCAACAAACAGAAGACAAAGATAGGATAAACAATTTCTGTGACTTCTGAAGATACAAAAAACACTCAGTACTATGACTAGAAAATAAAGAGGCAACACACCCTTCAAATTCTAATCTACCAAATAATACATCTTAAACAAATTAGGTACACAGTTACAACAACATAAAAATAAAAACGAAAAGACATCATAAAAGAGGCAACACACCTCTCAACCCTCTCTGAATGTTAACTCTCTTTAAATTTCTTCTATATAAGTCAGTGTTATAACTTTGACGCTGTAAATCTAAACAAAAGATGTATACCTTTGAAGTTCTAAAAACTCTTCTACAAAGAAAAGAAACCTTCCTTAATGAAAGTAAGAAACTCTCTTAAAGAGAGAAAAAATCTTTCCTTCAAAAAAAAAAAATTAAAAAAAATTTTAGTGAAAGAGAATAAAAAATAGAAAAAAAAAAGTGTGGAGATGGAGGAGGGGCGGAGGAAGAAATCCCCTCCCCCAACAAAGCTTCGCAGCGCTGCTTTTTTTACAAAGAGAAAAAGGAGCGCTCCCACGGCCAGGGCTCCCCAAGAATATCAATAATCATAAGCAATCTTTCACCAAACCCCAAGAATTTCAGGTCCAATATTGGTGAGGTCAGCCCATTTGAAGCTAGCCCAAATATATAAAGCCTTCTCGGGTTGGGGTTGTGCTTCCCAAACCCTGATTCCCGAAACCCGTGAAAAACAGGAAATAATTAAAAACAGAACAAAACAAAAGTGGGACGGTCTAAGGAGTAAGCCAGCAAAAAGTTAGGGCTTTTCTTCCAAAAACACAGCGCGAAACACTACTGCAGAGTGTAGTATTTCACTATTTCTGCAAGCTTCCACACAGTTCGTGTCATTTTCTGACTATCTGGTTTTCTTCGATTCTGTTTCTGTAATTAATATAAATTCTCATTTGCTGAGACAAGAGTGAGAGGGATCACTGTCTTCCGGAAATGGCGTTGGCTTTCGACGAGTTCGGAAGGCCCTTCATAATCCTAAAGGAGCAGGAGCATAAGACGAGGTTGAGGGGTCTCGATGCTCAGAAAGCCAACACTTTTGCTGGAAAAGCAGTTGCTCGTATTCTCAGAACCTCTCTTGGACCCAAAGGCATGGACAAGATGCTTCAGAGCCCTGACGGAGACATAACCATCAGTTAGTTACTCCCATTCTCTGTCTCTATCCGTCCCCCTGCGGCCCTGATTTTACAAGGACTGATTCGGCTGATAGCTCGTATTTTACAAAATTTGTCGCCTCCTTTTCACTTTGTTATATTGGGTTTTGTACTTTCGATATGTGACAATACCCTGGCATGTTTGTATTTTGGCTGCAAATTTTAGTTTTCTTTTTGGTTCAAGACCTACTCTAGAGATCGATGAGCCGTCTGAAAAGAAACTGTAACCTACGCTTTGGTTAAACTAGAAAATGTTAAAAATGGGCAATTTTTATTACTTGGAACACCAGGAAGTAAGCGAATGGTTGGTTCTCATAGATTTTAGTAGAGCTTATATGGTGCTAATAGATCACGGACCTTCGTGATATTCCCTGATATGCACTTTCTGGACAAATCTCCTTGAGGGAGTATACAATGAAGGCACCGAATGTGAGAATTCCGGTAGTTTTAAATCATCAAAGTGAAGCGGCAGGATGCATCTCTTTATCACAAAGTACACCCCTGAGTTAAGGGTCTTTATTACCTGAGATTGGCGCCTGAATCTCTGTCGTGGGATGGATGACTGTTGGATCAACTTGGATTCACAATGCAATCAAATAATAAGAAATCGAGGACTTTGTTAAAAACATAAAATAGATTGATCGTTTTCTTCAGTTGTAAATTTTTTCCACCTTGCTGGTCTTTGACTTCTTCAATTTGCATTGTTACCAGCCTACCACTACTGAGATTCCTTACCAGTGAAATTGTGTTTTTACAGCAAATGATGGTGCAACAATCTTGGAGCAGATGGATGTTGACAACCAAATTGCGAAGTTGATGGTTGAACTATCTAGGAGTCAGGATTATGAAATTGGTGATGGCACCACCGGAGTTGTTGTGATGGCCGGAGCACTTCTTGAACAAGCTGAGAGGCTATTAGAACGTGGAATTCATCCAATCAGGATTGCAGAAGGCTATGAATTAGCATCCAGAATTGCTGTTGAACATTTAGAGCGTATAGGTCACAAGTTTGAATTTGGGGGGACAAATTTTGAGCCTCTGGTTCAAACTTGCATGACCACCTTGTCTTCCAAAATGTGGGTGCCATTCTCTGATTCATCATTATTCCTTTCTTCTTTCTGGTGTTACTGGTCTTAAGTGCAGTGCAATGATTATATTTTTCATACCACACATTGTTCTACGTAAAATTCATTCTGTCATTGTTGATTTCATGCATTTTAAAGTGAAATGTACTTGAGCTTAATGCCATAATTTTGTTTTTACTCCTGCATGGTTGAAGAAATATTCAAACAGTGTAGAGCATTATGAATTATGTTGAGTATGTGAAATAATACATAATCATTTATAGCATTTCAAAGGGATAGAACATTTTAGTCAATATCTATTTTTTGGCTTTCTGGTTCCCCTTTTGAAGTAAGAGTCTTTTGGACCTTTAACTGGTCATATTTTATGTTTGGAATAAGTACTGGAATAAGTTTACTCTCAAGAACTTGGCTTTTTTAGTTTTTGGGTCTTATGGAGTATTTTAGTGGAAAACATTGGATGTTTAAGACATGGATATGTTGGCTTGAATGTAATTATTTTATATGTAACAAAGAGGTGCATTCCATGTAGTTTTTGAAAAGAAAACTTCTGAGTAGCTTGTTATAATGCATGTCAAATGGTCTCTCTCGTTCACTGAGCTTGCTACTGGCTAGATGCTTCTGACTGTAGAACTTGAGGCCTTTTTGTTTTCCTTTTAGAGTTATGCTTATTAGTTATTAGATGTCCAGTATATGTAGCTTATGATAACTTTTTCTCTTTTTCAAAATATCACTAATGTGAAAAACAATCATTGATGGTTGTTGATCTCCCTCTCTCAAAATATATAAATTATGCTTATTAGATGTCCAGTGAATGTAGCTTATAGATGAACTCTTTTTATATTTTTTTCCCTTTTGTGATTATAAAGCTTTCATGTTGACATTGCAGTGTGAATCGGTGCAAACGTAGCTTGTCTGAGATTGCAGTCAAAGCTGTGCTTGCTGTTGCTGATCTAGAGAGAAAAGATGTTAACTTAGATCTAATTAAAGTTGAAGGAAAAGTTGGGGGTAAATTGGAAGATACTGAGTTAATATATGGAATCGTTGTTGACAAGGATATGAGCCATCCACAAATGCCAAAGCTAATTCAAGATGCCAAAATAGCTATCTTAACTTGCCCCTTTGAGCCTCCTAAACCAAAGACAAAGCATAAGGTTGATATTGACACCGTGGAGAAGTTCCAGACATTACGGAAGCAAGAACAGAAGTATTTTGATGACATGGTTCAGAAATGCAAGGTGGGATCTTATTGCAAGTCTCATATGATTTTTTTTATTAACAAGTTTCCTCCTGTAATACCCTACCATTTTACTTCCTTCTGTTAACCTTATAATCTGAATGCTCTTTCATATTGCTTGGGCTGATGTATAGGGGTTTAAATTCAAAAGTGCTTTTGTATATGAACTTCCTTGTTTATGGAAACTCATTAATGTTTCTTGCACGAATTTGGTTTGATTTATTGAAAGGGGATATTATGATTTGCAGGATGTAGGAGCAACCCTGGTTATCTGTCAGTGGGGCTTTGATGATGAAGCAAATCACCTTTTAATGCACAGAAACTTGCCAGCTGTCAGATGGGTTGGTGGTGTGGAGTTGGAATTGATAGCGATAGCAACTGGTTTGTTTTATCTAAGCCCAGCTTTGAAGATTCCTTTTACAAGACAACTGTACATTATATATGAATTATGATTTATGACAGATGCTTCTATTTCTAAATGCAGGTGGAAGAATAGTGCCTAGGTTCCAGGAATTAACTCCAGAGAAGCTGGGAAAGGTATTTATTTTTGTCTCCTTTTCTCCTTTTGCTTCACTTGTTTCTTTCTAATGGACAAAGATAAGGGTCAACTTGACCTATCTTATTTTGATTTACATGCAAGGAAAGGCAAGTAAGTTAGATCAAGTTGGTGTCAATTTTTTCAAAGAAAACTTGTCTGTTGGTTTTTCGAAATTACTTGTACCTTTTTACCTGTAGCCCTCGTAGAGTAGGCATGCCATACATCAAGGACTCATCGTCTATTTGCACATGACTGCAAGTAATATTAATTTGTAGTCCTATCTAATTTTGTAGGCTGGTCTGGTTCGAGAAAAATCGTTTGGTACAACAAAAGACCGTATGCTGTACATTGAACATTGTGCAAACTCAAGGGCTGTAACAATATTCATTCGTGGAGGTGAGGACATTTACTGTTTGTCCTATTTCTATTTAACTGGTTCAATTTTATGTTTAATTTGCTATTGTGCAATGAATTACCTGTTGGGAAAAAAGATAATTTGCCAATTCTAGAGTTGGTCAAGATTTCCCCTATTAATCTATAGGATTGGGGTGTGACTTGTAAAATTCTTTGTGGCGTTGCAGTTTTCCACTTATGGATTGAGTGTGGAGCTTCTTTATAATACTCTTTTGAAGAAGACTTATAATTAAATGTCTTTTGTGCCACAATGACAAATTAATAGGTGTCTTGTTTTGTAGGTAACAAAATGATCATAGAGGAGACAAAGCGCAGCCTTCATGATGCCTTGTGTGTGGCTAGGAATCTCATTCGCAACAATTCTATTGTTTATGGTGGTGGGTCAGCTGAAATTTCATGTTCTATTGCTGTGGAGGCAGCTGCAGATAGATACCCGGGAGTAGAACAGGTATGAGTAGTATTTTTTTTGTTTTTTCGTTTATGACACTTGATTAATAGCCCACATTTTTCTTTCCTGTCCAGTATGCTATCCGAGCATTTGCAGATGCTTTGGATTCCATCCCTATGGCCCTTGCTGAAAATAGTGGCCTCCAACCAATTGAAACGCTATCTGCTGTGAAATCTCAGCAAATAAAGGTAAATGAAACACGTTGACTGCTTTCAGCGTGACCACTGTCACTCAGACTATTTTAAATATTTGTACCAGCAGTTCAATTCTGGGAGCCTTTTGTGTATCTTTCGGCTCCAACCTTAATCCTGCGTTTAATTTGCAGGAGAGCAATCCCTACTGTGGCATTGATTGCAATGATATTGGCACTAATGACATGTGTGAGCAAAATGTATTCGAAACTTTAATTGGAAAGCAGCAACAGGTCTTGCTTGCGACTCAAGTTGTCAAGATGATATTGAAAATTGATGATGTTATTTCCCCATCTGAGTTCTAATATTTAGGCTTAAGCTCCATGGTCCACATCTAGATGCTGACAGTATTTTGTTGCGTTAATTTGGTTTCTGTAGTGTCAGGCAACATTTGTTCCTCCGATAAACAATTGTATGTTAAAGATTTCGGAATGATTTTGTTTTGGAGGAGCGAGATTTTGTCCGTCATTTTGTTGATGGGTTTTTCAAATTATACTTTTGGAAAATCGAATTTTTTCAATTAAGTCCAAATAACTCAATTGTCAATTTTAAGACAGAAATGTTAATTTGGCTGCCGATATGGCTGTCAATATTTGTCAAGGACTCGGTTGTAAAATATACTTTAAAAGATCCAATTGAAACAATATTATCTAATATGTTTGAAAACTTGGTATCAGGCTTGGGGACTCAAATAATCTAACCTTTCAATTTGAAATCTAAGGAGTAATCCGTTGGGGCTTCGACATTGTAAGCATGTTTAGGAGGGAAAGGAAGTGAGCTTGGTTTTATTTTGCGATCATGAAAAATGCTTGTTCATTGTGTGAGGCTGCAGGCGAGGGGAGCGGGTAAGTATGATAAAAAAGATTACAATAGATACATGTGCAGGCAATATTTTTTTTTCCAAGTATATACAAGCAATGTCAAAAGACAAACTCTTTTTTCGGACTGAAAAGACAGACTTGAGATGGTGTTTTTTTTTGGGACAAGTTGTTGACATGGTATTATTCAGGATAGGTTGCACGCATTCTAGCCCATGATATATTGATATTGCTGGTGCCCTTGTGTTTTAGGTCCTCGAAATGGCTTATGGCCCAAAGGGGCAGTTGGGCACTTTGACACAGAGAGAAAACCTTGTCCAAAATAATAAAAATAATAAAATAAAAAGACAGAGAGAAAACAAAGTGTCCACTTGTCTCAAAAAAAAAAAAAAAAAAGAAGAGAGAGAGAGAAGAAGGACAACATTTGGGGGCTGGGGCAATCGCTTTCTTATAGTACGGTATATACAAGCCAATTTTGTCCTTTGGGGGAAAATTAAAATTGAATCAGCAGCGTCAGCTCCTTTTGCATTCAAGTGCCCCAGCTGCTGCCGTCATTGAACTCACAAGTATACATGGTCGCGGCGCCAAGCTTGACGCCTTCGCATAAATTGAAGATGCTCCTGCTCCAGACCTCCTGAAGAAGACTCCCTTCAACATTAGATATCCTTCCGACCTCCAATTCCATTTCTTCCACTCGATCTCCGATGCATCAAAGTGTTTGGTCACCTGAAATTACTCATTTACATTCTCAACTCATAAATAATCAAAAGACATTGCCTTATATAATGTTATTATCTCTAACCTCTTTGTGTTGTCCGTCATCCGGAGCAAGAAATCTGTTGCCTTGGCTGAAAACGGTAGGGCATGCGCTCCCACCTATTGCGTACTGTTTCCAATGGGTGTAATCGTTGTTAACAGCATGAAGGTATCCAAACCTGCATCTACAAATTTCGGCATCGACAGAATCAAATCAATCTATTAGTCTCATTGCAATGCAAAAGGAATAGCTAACGGCTTAAATATTTTACCTTGGCATTCTCCCCCCAAGCCCTTCACCAAAATGGTTGAAGGCTACGGTTACCTGCATATTCTTGTCCTTTTCATAGACATCGCTATGGCCCAAAAGAATAACTTTTTCATGGTGCGTCATGTAATTGTTGGAAATGGTGCCATCAAAGCAATTTGATAATGTGCAACGATGCCCCCAAATGTGGCTCCCACCGCAGATTAGCATCCCATCACCGTCCGATTTAGAACTAAAGCTAGAATGGTCAGGGGAGTCCCTGACATACCCACTCTCCTCTTTTGCAGTCATGGATGTGTAAGCCATGAATAATAGTGTGGGTCTTGTCCTGTACTTTAATGCAAGATCCTCCAGCAATGTGGACAGTTGCTCCTCGCCCATCAATGGTTTTATAGGAATTCAAGAGGAGATCCAGTGACAAAAATAAAAATAAAAATTAAGAATCATGAATGGAAGCAGGCAAGCAAATGCATCCCATATTGACTTCTTTTTTCCCACTAAATTATTTGTCTAATATTTTGTTTTTATGATCATATATATAATATAGTGTACACAATTTTAGTTTACATTTGTATTTATTATGAAAAAATTGACTACCGGTAGTATAATATGTGAATGATTAATACACAGGATCTGGAGTTGAAGGAAAGAGTATAAAAGTTGACGAATTTATATTGCTACATTATGCATTATGGAAATTGGTGCTGTCATTTATAGCAACTCTATCTTGTCGGCAAGACACAAACTTCAAATATTGGCACTTTGTCTGCCATAAGTGAAGCTACAGATTGTCTCGCAGCAACATCAATCTCAAACACCAGATGCTCTGCCAAATTTCTCAATGCAGATACAGAGTCATTAAAAACGCTTGTCTGGAGATAATGTTGTCATCTATAATCCATGTGGTTCCAATTACCAATGACCACAATTTAGTTTTAATACGAGGGACCAGTATCAAGCTTCAAGCATATAAGCCTAAGCTATAGATTCACTTAAATATTTCATTTCCCCTTTTATTTTTCTCCGGTTTTTCATTGAAAATTTAATTTATCAACTCTTTGGCTTGTGCTTGCCATCCTCATCATTAAGAGGAGCGTCTACAAGACACAAGCTAAGGTTGTAGTTACACGACGAAAAAGTAAAAATGTTGAAATTTTTCGATATACAGTAACTAGTTACGCCCCGGGGGGGGGGGGGGTCTGGTAACCCTCCCGAGGCAGAGAATTCAGCAGCGCGAGCCCTTTCTACAGTTAAGTGTTCCAGCTGCTGCTGTAATAGAACTGACGAGGGAAGATGGTTTTGCTGCCAAGCTCGATGCCCTCGCATAACTGGATGATGCTCCCTTCCCAGATGGCGTGAAGAAGGCACCGTTCAACATCAAGTCACCCGAAGACCTCCAATTCCATTTCCTCCATTCGCTCTGTCCCGCATTCTCGCGCTTCGTTATCTGAAATTAGTGGGTTCCATTCTTAAATTAGCATCTTTTTATAATGAATAAAGCATTATTTGAAATTTCTTATGTTTCTATAACCTCTTTGAAGGTTCTGTCATTGGGAGCAAGAAATCTATTGCCTTGGCTGTTGATAGTTGGGGCAGCACTCCCGCCTAGAGCATACATTATCCAATGGGTGTAGTCATTGTTCACCACATGGAAATACCCATGTCTGCATCTGCATATGTTGATGAAAACAACAGAAAACTTGGCTTCAGAAAATGGAATCTATGGCTAGAGCCCATAAACACGTTGTGATTGAAAAGATGTTACCTTGGCATTCTCTGGACTAGCCCTTCTCCAAAATGGTTAAAGGCAATGGTGATTTGCATATTTTTGTCTTGTTTGTAACTATCACTGTGACCCAAAAGCATGACCTTGTCATGGTGAGTCATGTAATTATTAGAGATGGTGATGGCAGTGGATCCATGAATGGCGTCAATCAGCCCGTCACGGCAATTTGATAAAGAGCAGTGATCCACCCAAAGATGGCTTCCACCAAAAATTGAAACCCCATCACCGTCCGACAAGGTCCTCCAGCCGTAATGGGTAGGAGAGTCCCTCACGTAGGCGTTCCCTCCCTGTTTGCAATCATGGATATTGATGCCATGAATGATAATATTGGTCACATACTGTATAGTTATGCAAGGGCCACCGGCGATGTGCACATTTGCTCCTCTGCCGTCAATGGTTTTGAACGAGTTCATTAGAAGCTCCTGCTTCAGCTTGATGACCATGTCACGCTTGAAGATGATCCACAATGGCTCGTTTTGTATAACAGCATATCTTAGAGTTCCTGGCTTGGGGTTCACAGGGTGATCACCAGGGTCTGTGACCACATATATTTTACCATCCCTTCCACCAATGGCTTGCTTACCAAACCCAATGGCACAGTCTGCTAAACGCGTCCGGTTACTTTCCCAGTCGGGGTCGCACCTCCAACAATCATCAATGGGGTTCCCCGTCACACAAGAAAGAAACCCCAAATTTCTCCTGGAGGCATTGATGCTCCTGCAATGAGAAGAAAAACATAGGTAAGATCAAACTCTAAATGAGTTGATAATGCTAAGGACTGATGGCTTTGTTTCATACTTGTGTACTTGTTCGACTACTAGTTCAGGTTCTTGAAGTGGGGAAGAGCAAATCAAGGAAGGGGTGAGAAGTAGCAGGAGTAAGAGAAATGAGAGTGAAATTGCCATAACTGCTTGATCTGCACGCAGAGGAAAAATTTGAGAGCAGAGATGGTATAGCTGTGACTGCGAAGAAAGGAGAGAGGACTATTGGAGCTATATATGGTGAATGAAATGGGAAAGGGAGCCTGATTAAACGAAAAGTTGGTGGGAACAGATAACTCCATGCATGATTTATGGTTTTTATGAGAAGTGTTTGATCGTTAAGCAAGCTCAATAAACATAATGTTTAATAAGACTTTCTTCGAAACTTTTAACAAAAGGGAAATGATTGTTGCACCACTACGGAAAAGGTATAATTGGACCCCATTAAAATATAGATAAATTCAGTACAAATTCAATTAAACTAACATGCTATGTACGAATATAAAAATGATATACATATATATAAGGATGTAGTTGTGATCTACTAGCCAAAATTATACGTGTTTTAGAATGTCGCTTAATTAGAAATTTGAATCAGTAATTAATTGTGCGAGAATGATGAATTTTTTGTTGGTAATTTGCTTGGTTTGCAGTTTCCCAGTTGCAAGTTGGTCCTTCATAAATCCTAACATATCACTTTCAGGCTGCAGTGATATGGTTATGGTTGTTGAAGTAGGTTTGTACAACAGAACGTTGATGATAGGCCATTCCCTCTCCATACCAACCTTTTATAAAAGCGAAAAAAGTGTCCTCTAAAGATGTTTTTGGTGTAAGTTTTGTCCTTAATTTAACTGTTGAACCTAAAGATGTATGCGTGTTTGTTTGCTTACAATTTTTGGGAAGAAGAAAAAGGCAACTGCAATCCTTTAACAGTGTCCTTTTCTTGTTCATTTCATTGATTTCTGTGTGTTATATAAAGATTTTCATCTTATCCTGTAAGGTCATGGGAATTGATTATATTGCGAGCTAGAAAAATAACGATCATCAGAAATGAACACATAAATGGTCTGACGAAAACACATGGCTAACCGCAAGCTGCGTGGGGAATTGAAATGTGCTGACATGGAATCTAGCTGACTTTTTGGGGGGTCCATTTTTAGACAAATGTTGCTCTTTTTCCATTCTTTAAAATGAAACTGTAACTGTAAGGCTCCACATGGGAGGGCCGTACGATGCGCAAATGAGCTGACATGGAGGACTTATATTTGAGAATGCATGTTCTCCCATGTGGCCTCTGCTCCAGCTGAATAGATGGATGGATCGCTTTTCAAAATGGAGGATGTTTTTTCTACATCTCTCTACAATATTCATATTGGAGAATGATACCATGCACTTTTTATTCCAATGCATTAATATTATATCCCAATTTAAATAAGATCACGTTGCGTATAGCCATCTTCGCCTGATAGTAATGCTGGTTTAATGGTAAGAGAGTGTTGAGTTGAACTTAGAACAGAAATGGTGAAGGATCCAAGTTTTATTTGATTTGGAAAAGTATGTTGAGAATAACATTAACATGGTTCCATATAAAACTTACGTAGAAGTAAGCCCCTGATTCTCGCAAGTCTCGTCCCTCATCATCCGCAAATGCTTGCTTCGATATATTTCCGTATGGTTCTGTACTTTGTATGATTGGGATTACTTATCAACTTGTCTAAACTCTAAACCAGTGAATTAAAAAATGAATGGATTTGGGTCCGAGCAAATCATGTGGTGCAGATGCATTTATATATAAATGCGCGCCGTGATCACGAGGAGAAAGAATGATTCAATGATTAATGGGGTCATTTACCACCGTAATGCGGGACAAGTACATCTCTGTCAGATGAGTTTTGTCAAAACATGCATGTGATCGCATTATTATTCTTATATTATTGGATATGAACACCCCATGTGCCCGGCCGCTACTATATTCTTCTTTCTAATGCTACTTAATTACTGGAGTTTATGAGCAATCAGCATCCCTCTCCAATCTTACTAGTGTTAATACCGATCCTTTCCCATCGATGAAAATGCAATATTGGTAGGGCACCCCGCACCCCCACAAGTTTCTGGATAATTTTCCATTGATGTCTGCCAGAAATGGCTTTTGCAAATGAATATATATATGGAGCGATTCATAATGGTTCAATGACCACAACTTAATGACAGGGTTAGGTAAATAGGTATATATGCAGTACCAAGGACATGCACCGTACGTAGTGAATCTCTTAAGAATATTTTTTTTCCGGATAGGCATCGTCTCGAGAATTAGAGATTAAGTACCCATTATTTTGTTCATTGGTTGGTTTGTAACTTTTGTTTCCGAAGGCCTGTGTGTTCTGGAATTTTACGGAAAGCTTTATGGCTTTTGAGCTGATGCTGCTTTTAAATAAACATAATTTGAGTTTTGGAGCATAATATAACTGATGGCCCACAAATCATGCAAATAGAAAGTAAATATTTGTTTAATGATTGGAGCACATGCTACACAAAACCAGCAATTTAATATTAAAATGCCGTAAGGTCTATGGTTTTCTTGTTTTTGACTTGCTGCATCAGTTGCTGGATTAGTTTCGGTAATTCGTTCACACGTCATTTTAAAGGCAAGGGAAGAGAAAACAAAATCATAAATAAATTCGGTTATAATGTCTCGCCATTCCTTGAAAAGGGATAAGGCTTTGCTTCGGTTTTACAGAGGCAGAATCATTTAATGAGATGTTCCCCTCTCTTGAGAAAGTTTTACGAGAGCTTCTGCTGCGTTCACGTGTATGTAGATATGGGTCATGCCATGGCGAAAAGATTGGCCACAAAAAAATAATTGCAAAATTTGAAAATACATTACACTTTAGTTTAATGATATAACTACACAATCGTAATGAACCCAGTTGCCCCTTGTATTACTAATGAGGGGAGGGGAGTGGGAAAGGAAACTATCAGAGTATATTCACTTGTATTAACTTTGGACAGCTTATTTGGATTTTTTTTTTCTTTTGTGCTATATTTCATAAATAAAAAGTAACTGCAATTTGAAACAAAAACTATGGTGGCAACTTTCCCCGGAAAATTATCAGTAAGAGCAATGCACCTTGATGCTGATGCAGCCATGGCCTGCGTTTAATTGCTGATAAAAACATAATATTTTGATTTTTCTTTTTTATAACTCAACATGACTCCTTTTAAAAAAAAACTCTATTTTATTGAATAATCTGATAATAAACATCTTAAAACTACCCTTAAATGTTTTTACTTAATTATATGCCTCCCACACCTTAAAAAAGGATTGCCACCGGTTCTTTGAACACTAGGATACTTGTCCAAACCAGAAGGAAGGAAAGCGATGATAAATGAGCGTATCAAAGCAAATAATTCAAGCAACTAAGCTGTAAATGATCCTTCAATAACGTATCAACTATTAACTACTAATTAAAGCCTAAGATAAATATCAACGACCATATTAAGAGCAGAAGAAGGCCCTGGTTACCCGGCTTGGACCTTCAGGATGCTTTCTTTGATTCTACTTACAGAATAGACAAGGGATTTAAACACTAAATGCTATGCATTGGCATAAAGAATTGGGGACAACAGGGGGAGTCAACTGAGATCAATATCAACCCGCTCTGGCTCTGCCCTTTCAGTCTGGTCGTCAACAAGCTCTATTCCTAGCTGTCCTTTGTCTCCAGCCCCAAAGGCTAGCAGCTTCCCCGACTCGGTGAGTGCGAAGGTATGAGCATGCCAGTACACGGAATTGGTTAGGCTAATCTGCACCACCCGTTCATTAACTTGTTTCAGTGAAGTCACAATCTCTGGACTTAAAACATTTGCATGCCCATTGCCCTGTACATAAACATGACATTTTTGAGTAACTTCAAGAAATCACGATTCTGTGAGTCAATAGAAGTTTTCATCATAAAATCTGTCTGATATTAGATGGACAAATTCCATAGAATGAGCTATAGACACCAATTTTAACATCTAATCTAGCTTGGCGCTACTTGTCCCCCGGCTCAAATAAGGCATGAGAGCCATTTATGATAAAATGTCATCCAGAATACACTACACATACTGCACAAAAAATCTTAGAATGAACTGCTTCTATTGGCACGTCCTTGTACATAATATGATAAAATGAAACAAAGGCTAGCAGACAATGCATACTGTAACCTCAAGTCAAGTAAATGCATCCCACATAAATGAAAGTTCTTTTAATGAGAAGCTCTGTTCCAGAAGCAGTTATTTTGAAATTTGGAACTCACAAGTTCATCATGGTATGATGCGCAGAAATAAAAACCTATTCATGAAGGAGGCAAATATTTGACACTCAATTCCTTTGAACGAAGTCAAGCATGTAACTTGTATTAAATAAGGAAAAAAAAAAACAGAATCAAAGCAGACCTGTCCATCATTTCCAGCGTTATGCCCAAGACTAGCAGATTCCCCACAACCAAATGAATACACATCACCTTTATCAGACACTACAAAGGTTGTATAATCTCCTGTAGCAACATGAATGGCTTTGACATTGCTCAATGCTTCCACAACCTTAGGTATTAATTCACATTCTTCATTCCCATGACCCAAGCACCCATAACGGCCCCACCCCCATGTGCAAACACGGCCATCCCGCCCCACCACAGCAGCATGCCAAGCACCAGCAGCAACTACCATGGGCTGAAGGTTTAGAAGCTGGAACTGTTCAATTAATCGGGGCTGCTTCTCATCAGTTCTCGAACCATGTCCAAGCTTCCCACCTAGGCCACACCCAACGGAGTATACTGACCTGTTATATTTTCAACAAAGGATTAAATAATCTGTAAACATTCAAATAGTCATAACAATAAGAATGGAACTACATGAAGCAACTGATTAATTTAAGAATGACAATCTACAATGCTTCAGCAATTAGAAGAATCTCAAATTTATGAATAAAGATGTTAAAAAGCACATGAAGTCAATTGACATGGATGAACCGAAATATATGTTCTCAATTGAATAAAGTAAAACAATATTGTTTTGCCACTTCAGTGAAAGAATGTCTAATTAGCGTATAACTACCAATGAGTTGTTTTAAAAATTGCAAGAGTCAAACGTATGAAGATACAGTTGGAGCTCACATTCCGCTGGGTTGACAAGCCAGACAAAGCAGGTAGCAGTATCCAGCAGCAATTTGCACCACTGGTATGTGTTCAAGAGCTCCTAATAAAGGATGGGGTTCCACATCATTTGGATCAGTGTGATGACCAAGTTTGCCATCACTACCCCAACAAAATGTATAAACCCTGCCTTCTCTTGACAGTACAGCTGTGAAAAAATTTCCAATTGCAGCTTGAACCACAAATATATTTTTCAAAGACTCGACTAACTGTGGAGTTGTAACCAAATTAGCTCCTTGAACTCCAAACTCAGCTTCCCCAAAGGAATCTTTACCACAGGCATATACCTGCCCAGAATCACTTATCAACATTGTCCTCCGAGCCCCAGCAGCTGCTTGTATTATTCGAATGCCTTGCAAAGCTCTGCAACATAATGGAGTTCTGTTAACTTCAAATCAACTAGTTGACTCTCCAATTTTCCTCAGGATTACAGTCTAAGCTGTAAGGATTAAGGAGTGGTCAACTGTTCCAACCTGATTGGTTGAGGTCGCCATTCCTCTTCAGTGGTGCCATGCCCAAGTTGTCCTGAACTGTTGGAGCCAAAAGAGTAAACAACCCCTTTTGATGTCACCGCAATACTATGACCAGGACCTGCTATTGCCTGTGATTTCTCCCTCCTGCAACATGCTTCTCCAGCCAGCAAAAACCTCAGAACCAGCTTCCAAGAGCCTCCACATCTTTGCTTCAAGTCTTGCTGTTGTTCTGCTGTCATTGGCTTAAAAATGGCTCTCTTCTGGCACATGTCCAGTGCAGCAAGCTCGGACAAGGACAAATTGAAGTCAGGATCAAAGTTTGCTGGCTTCCTAAACAAGGAGCATGTTGCCTGCAAAAGCCACATTGAAAATGAAACCTACAGTATTAATTTCAGTACTAAACAAGAACAACTTCAGAGTTAAAATGCTGACAAGAATAGCACTTGCCTCCAGTTTAGCTAAGTCATGAGGATCCAAATTACATGCGGTCAGGACATGAAGGACAATATGAGGGTTAGCAGACAAGGGAAACTCTCCTGGACTGGAGTCTCCGAAGCAATGGCGTTGCTGTCTTTGAAATGTTGGTAGAGGTGTGGCAACAATAGCAGTAACTGATTGGTCAGGAATGTTATGGTATTGAATAGTTGGGGTTCCGCTAGTTGTGGCATCCATGGGCACTGCCAACCTTATGCAGTGCCCAAACAATGCAGAAGGAATGATCTTAACTTCTGGGAATTACGAAAATATGCAAATTTATTATTTCATTAGTTTCTCTGTTTCTCTAATTATAGCATCTGAAACAAAAGTGTGTACCTCAAATTTATAATTGACTAGCAAATCTCAGGTCTCAAACCTACAAAGAAAAAAAGCATGCTTATAAAAACTCATCATGAGACACAAAGTAAAGAAAGCTGTATTATAGGACAAACTGTCTCCATTTAGTATGACATAATGAATAAAAACACCAGATGGCATTCTTAAGCCAGAAAATTCAAGACACTGGTGTATCACTCATTCTTACGGAGGAGGATCAGAAAGCCATATTTGGTAGCAAATACTAATCGAAAAATGAGAGCAATGAATGTAAGAAAAGCACCACCGATCGTTTTATAAAAAAAAAAGCTTGATTTAGGTAATCCCGATAAAGGATAGACAAACTCCTCAAATCGTAACAGAAACCGCAGATGAAAAACGATCATGCAAGGGGGAATCCAAAGAAGAAAACTTTGAGTAGAAGTATACTATTCCCAAACGATGGGATATTCTATACCCAAAAGAAACTAAAAAAGAAAGGAATTTTCATATCGAGGTTGAAACCCATATTCACGTGAACTCATCATAACTCAATAGAGTGAGATTAGGCCAATCAAAATGAATCAAACCAGAAAAATGATCCTCCATACTGAAACCCAGAAACAGGCTGCAATCAAAATTTCAATTACAGATAAATTGTTCTTTGACTTTCCCTGATCACCAAAATTATGGGTAACCCAATCGACAAGCACACTTGCTGAATACGCAACCAGAAAATGGGAAAGAAAATAGAGAATCTATGGAAGCAGAAGAAAATCTCATGCTTAACAAGTTTCCGATCAGTGCATTATGATCGTCACAGATCGATGCATAAAAACATGGAAAAGGTGATTACATATCACAGCCATCAACGATTCTTCAAATTCAGTCTGCATCCGTCAACGATTGCACAGAATTCCAAAGTGAATATTTAATCAGCAAAGTGAATATTTAATCAACGGATTGCTGTACTACGATGGAGGTGGAATATAAACTGGAAGTGGGGTGTTTTCAAGGAAGAATTGAGGGGAGAGAGAGAGAGAGAAAGAGATGAATGATCACAATTTAAGCTATTTCCCTTCTGAGAGGCGTCCTTGTACTTTATATCTACTTTTTCTAAAGTGATGAGGTGTCGCTTTGGCGGTGAACGAGCGAATGTTAAGTAACCATATATATTTTTACACCCTGAGTATGTTACACGTAAGCATCCTTATACTTTTGGTAACTCGGTGAACCCTTCAATAATAAGATATTCCTCGTTATCTTCCGCACATTCAAATACTCTGAGGGTGTAATAATTGTCACATTTGGATCGATTGATGATACATTTGTAATTTGAAATTTAAAAATTTGTAATTAAAAGTTTCATTTATTTATTATTAATTAAAAATTTTAACTGTTGTTTGAGTCTTTGATAAATAACTTATCCTAGTATTTCTTAATAATACAAATTTTTCTACTTGCATTTTAATTGAATTAAGAAACAAGTTTAACAACTAATCATGATCTAGTGGTTTTATGGATTTATATGGTTATAAGAAAGAAGTCTTTTAAATTCAAAATTTAACTGGGTATTTTGTATTTTATCTAACAATATAATTGTTGTAATTAAGAATCCAAGCTGAAGAGTCTATCTAATCTCAATTAGGGGTATTTTAATGTATATGTATCTGGCAAAACTAATTATGTGGCATGCGAAAAGGAGAATCCACAGAACTAATATATATTCCAGATTTGCAGTTTCCTGAAAAAGAGGAAATCATCCATTTGACTATATCACTTCAAATTTACACTGTTTGTTGTTTCCAAACTTTAAACTCTATACCCTTCATGTTTGCAATGTGTACGTACACCCCTTCAAGTAATAATTGCTCCAAGGGATGAATGTTTCCTCTGTCAAATCCTTGTTTGTTTTCTCCCATGTGCGAAGGCCCACATGTTGCAATTATATCACTTGCGAACTAATTAAGAAAGTCTCATGCATGCATGCTCTCAAATTTTCTAAGAATCCAAGTTCAAGAGTCTCTCTAATCTTTACCTACCATGTATTTATATATGTGTACCAAATAATAATTAATGTTGCTTCTTCTGCGTTGCCTCTCGAAGAACTCGATGAGACATGTGCACATATATAGAAGCATCTAACTCTAACATGCATGCAGCCACCTTTTTCTCTTTTGCAGGGGTAGCTAACTGGTACAGAGGGTCCGGCTAGCACGCATGCTCTGACGTCTTTTATTGTTTCTGAGAGTTCTGGTTTCTACAAATTAATTTGTGTACACAGATTTTGCTATAGGAATAAGAGTAAAGATATGTATATATTGAGGAGGATCGGAATACGTTTTATACTCTGCACCCAAAAAGCTTAATTAGTATGATTTTGACGACTTGTTGCTTTTGAGAATATGTATCTTACGTAAAAGCACGTAGCATCTTACCATTTGGAGCAAAATATTCACAATATGTTTTCGGTGCTTTAAGAAAAGCTGGACATGAGGTCTGGCCACTTGCACACTTTTAACTTTCAACATATCTCAATAATCAATATATAGCGTTAAAAAAAAAAAACAAATCATTGCCCAGAAAAAAAAGTTTATGTGCTTCTTGTTGGCTGGCTAAATGAGCTTTAAGACCAAAGAGAAGCTATCATATAATAAAACTGTAGACTGCTGCCTGCATGAATCTTCTTAATTTGTATCAAATAAACAGAGAGATACTGCCAAATTTCTTATTTGCAAACATATGGAGGAGAATTTTCTTCTCAATTTCGCTGAGAGTTTGCATGCGTATGGAGTGTGTTTCAATTCAACATTTGATTAATGAGATGGAGAAACACAAATAGTGGGTGGACCGGACCCCAGATCTTCTCGTGATTCATTATTAATTTGGTGTGTAAGTTCTGCGAGAGACAAACTTTCGTTGAACGCCATCATGTTTCTTTTATCAGAAAAGAAACAAGATCAGTTTCTGATTCATCAAAATGATGAAGGCTTTCCCTTTCTGTTCACTAACTTGTCAATCTCCTATCTCACCTTTATCTCGTTATTTCTGTGCAATATTTACATTTCCACTCCCTTAATTTGTTCCCTGAGGCCCTCATCCATCTACTGCTTAATTAGTATGAAGTAAATGCAAATGAAGAGATAAATTTTGAATTTACAGATCAACCAGTAGTTGACTTAATTTTTTTTAACTGAAAAATAATAATTGAGGTGCATCTAACACTAAACCTAAGAGATGAAACTCATTAATAAAATAATATTCTTAGGAGAATTTCATGGTTCACGGTTGTGGAATAATGTGGTTGGATCTGTCTAAAAAGTAACCCTCGTGGTTGATGCTGTGGGACATCCGGACAATAATGAGCTCTAGGGTCAAGGTCTTCTACCATATGCAGAAAGAGTCGCATATATACATTAAGCCATCCAACAAACTAATTTTGGAAATTGACTGACTGACCCCAGAATGCCCCTTTACTCTTTTTAATATTCTCTCTCTTCTAATAACGTCGTCACTCAAACTTACTTTAGAACCTCTAAACGTTACCGCATTCCTTTTTCTTTTTCTTTTTTGGCTCGTGATTTAACTCATTATTGCTAGTATCTTGTAATTAAAAAGGTGACGCCACTCTATTAAAGTTTATTTTGTTAATATATAATTATTGAAAAAACAAATCGATTTGAAAACAAGTGCAAATTGATAAGCGGGGAGAAGTTGAAAACCAAAAGTTAATTTGTGAGCATGCAAGAATCAGGATCAAAGGAATATTAGGCTAGTTTAATTTGCTAATCGCTATTTACTTGAAAATCCCAAGGAATTTACTCTCTAGATAGATTGAAGGTGATGGTGATAGGCTTGCATGGAGATGGGTGAGGCACCGAAATGTTTTGACAGCGTTTGGAGAGAACTCGTGTGCTTGCATGTCTGGAGTTTAGTCACCAACCAACAAACATGGGTAATCAGAGCCAACACCTCATCATCCTCGGAAACCGTCATCCTATGCGCATGGTAACGTGCTAGTACTGCTTCACGTTTGTCTCCCCTACTAGGTACCAACCATCATTTATTATATTAACCACGTCCAACTCACATCCTGCTTTAATGCAAAATTTCCTTTATAGCAGATGGTGTCTGAGAAGAAGTCTTCATATAGCAGTACATGCCCATCAAATATCATGAGGAAAACCATCTCCAAGCCACCTTTTGTTTCCTATTCAAGTCATTTAGGCACCAAACCTTATTGGAGCCTGCTACTATTATTTAACTGTTTATCATACAAACTATAACGTAAAAGTTAAAACACACTAGGGCCAAGTGACATAGAACCTACTGATGACTCAAAAACTATAAAACGGTGAAATCAGCCATCAAATTAATCTACCCACGTTCTCATTGCAATTGCAGTGTTAACAAGAGAGACCGCGAATTCACCGGGAGTCTGTGTTTCTAATTCTAGTATAACTCTAGATGGCGAATTGAACCCTCAATATTGGTATCCATCTTGAAGTTGGTCAATCCTTTGTCACATTACCTGGGTCTTTTCCAGGAGGCTTATTGTTTGTGGCAGCCGTAGTTGTGATTACTTCTACTGTACTACACTTGATATTATGAATTAGACAAGTAAAATTCGTAGGAATGAGGCAATGTGTTCGTTCTAACTTCCTTTCATATCTTGGCCAATTAAATGCAACGATTACCTTTTCTCATAAATCTCCATCAACCTTGAAGCGAGAAGATCCTTCCACATTTCCTGTCTGAGATGTAGATGTAGCATTCGAATTTCCCTCAAGTCTTTATTACAACTCCAGAAGTGAATAGATTGTTATGCGCAGTCAAAGCCTCATATTGTTCTACAACTAAATCATCTTCAGCCACATTTCCCCTTTCTGCCTCGTTCCCTTTTGTTCCTTTAGCTGCTTACCTCTTCTCTTTGTTGTCTTCTCCTTGCTTTATTTGCTTAAATCTGCAACAGAGAAGGGAGTGGAATTACAGGAGATGAAAATTATACCAATATGATGAAGTGAGTGCCACTATCTGAAATCACTGACCTCCTCCTTTGTGGGATTTAGTTCAGAGACCGACGATCTGAATTTGAATTAGGTTGCCCTTCATGAAATAATCACTGGATTATTTGCACCACCCCCCCCCCCCCTCCCCGGCGGCCCAACCAGAAAAAAAAAAAGCTTTTGAAGGCATACTACTCGTGCTGTGCTTAATATATTATTTGTGAACCTGCACAACTTAAGTAAAATAGATGGGCATAGTGGTACTACAAAAAAGGCCAAATGACATGAATTTACCTTGGCTTAGACCAGAAGGAACTGACACAGCAAAGTAACCAATCATGTTGGGATCATTACCCTGAAAGTCAACATGGCAAATAATGCCTAATGTGGATCATAACCCTGTCTTATTTCACGTGATTATACTTATGGTTGTAGCTTTATTTTATTTTTTCTTTTTATGTGCTTTTATTTATTTATTCAAAAAAATGGGCTACTTGAGCCTCACAATCACAAGTGATAGTGATCATCTGGGCTCACTTTTGAGGCGAGGAGGTTGGGCTTTGGTGTACCTAATATCTGCTGTCAAATCCAGCAGTGGATCCGTTTCTCTTTTTATCTTTAATTAACTAGTACACGACATGTCTTTTCCAGCACTATCATTGGTCTGGTTTGTATCTGAAAAATTGGCAATAAGCATGAAAATTGGCGCCATCATTTGAGAAATGAAGATTTTTTTTTTCAAATTTTGTAAATAAAATATATAAAAAAAACTATTCAAATAAATATTGTAGACGTATTTTAATAAATCATTGTAGGTGAACTATGTGGAGTAATGATAATGGAATATGAGGTTACAAATTTCACCAATCAGAGTCCTCGGATAAGAGAAGAATCTAGAAAGCGTAGACCTATTGGACCTGATTTCTCCGACTTGGCTTTCCTGTCTACATTCCAAGTTTTGGTGAAGGCCTAGTTCACCATTCCTCGGTCACTAAAATCAGTCTTTTCCTTTGCTAACTCCACGTTCCTCTACAGAGCTAATTGAGGTGCATCCATGGCAGCAGCAATATCAACTTAACGGCCGTGCTCCATGCCAAGTGCTTGAACACCAGCTCACCCAAATTACCCAACCCCACTAAGCCAACTCCAAAACCCATTGCCCTTCTTTCAGTTCCAAGCCTCCCAAAAGGCATGGCCTCCCCAAATAAAACACCTCAAAACCCCAACCTATCAACTTCAATGGGCGGAGGCATCTTTTCGACACTTAGTAGCTGTGACCCACCCTTGGCAGCCCAGCAGATAGCTGAAATAGCCGAAGGGGATAACCGTGACCTAGCACTTTTGTTATCCATAATCCCAGCCATAGCATGGATGCTGTACAACATTCTGCAGCCGGCTCTGAACCAGGTGAACCGCATGCGTAGCAGCAAGGGAGTGGTCATAAGGGTGGGGCTGGTTGGGTTGGCGGCATTAGGACTGGTATCAACCCCAGGTGCATAGGCGGTTGAGATGGCTGTGATTGCTGATGCTGCCAGTAACAACAAGGGACAGCTTCTCCTCTTTGTGGTTGCTCTCGCTATTCTTTGGGTGCTCTACAGTACATTTTGCAGCCCGCTCTGAACCAGATCAACATGATGAGATCCCAGTGACTTTTATTATATGGGGATGTTTGCGGAGGTGGAAATGGATAAAATTAAGGCTAATAGCGTGTATCTAAAGTTGGATCAACTTGTTCTTCGCTTTCTAAATTCACCTTCCATTTTTTAAATCAAGTTGCGCCTGGCATCTACAATCTTGTGTGTAGTATTCCATCTTATCGATATAAAAATAAGTAATAATTAAGGACAAACAAATAGCAGTAAGGAGGTGCGCGCGCTATATATATATATATATATATATATATATATATATCCTTGTAGCTCCCTAAAATTATAAGACTCCAACTATCAATTAATTATGCGACAATATTTATAATCTATCATTTACTAAATAGGTTGGTACGTACAATAATTGATGGTCTTGTTATTTTGCGTGAATATGTCATGCTATCTTTTATTTGACATGGAAAATATTTTTATTTAACCAGGATTTGAAGATACATACTTGCATGCACACGCAAGGAAATAGATGGATAATAATTTTATGCGATGAAGTTGAATGATGTCTTTCAAACAATATGATGGATAATGATAATAATTATGTTATTTCCTTATTTACTCAAAGAAATATTAATTATATATATCTTGTAGTGTGCTATAGAATTGGTTAATTAAAAGCGTGGGGTGAGTTGGGTTGGGTAAGGAAACGGGCCCGAGATTATCGGCCCATAATGCATAATATTTAGATTTTTATAGAGAGAAAGGGCAGCGCGTGAAGATATATATGTTGAATATGGGCGGCGGTTTAAGAGGACGTAACAAGAAATATCTAGAAGGATCATCGAGAGCCCTATCCATAAATGTTTAATCCCATATTGGTTTCCCCAAAACCAAATTTATGGAAGGTGAATCTGAACCTTCCATTCATATACCCGACGAAGATTGAAGTTCCCATTGGGATACAATTAGAGAACGATATTCTTATACAAGTATGGTAGCTAGTTTCCTTCAATTGGTTTCCAAACTCATATCTCTTTAATTAGTTTCCTCTTATTTGTATACTTAAAAGAGTAAATTAATAGTAACATTTTATAAAGTTTGGTTAAATTATACTTATCTTAAAAATAACAATTTATTTCTTAAACTTTGAAATCATGACATAAAAATATTG
This sequence comes from Gleditsia sinensis, assembly GCA_037074535.1. Taxonomy (NCBI): domain Eukaryota; kingdom Viridiplantae; phylum Streptophyta; class Magnoliopsida; order Fabales; family Fabaceae; genus Gleditsia; species Gleditsia sinensis. Next base: position 861,820 of record CM073464.1, on the reverse strand, counting down.
CTTACCATTAAATTTTTGCCAATATAGTTACTATTATATATATATATATATATTATAATTGTAAAATTTAAAGAGAATATTTTTATTTATAAGATAAGAGAGAAGACAAGTATTATTTCAGATAAATTTAGTGTGCTTTACTCTAATTAAAATGTAAATGCCAACTATTTAAGTGGGGATTTGAAGAGTCAATATTTATTACACATATGCAGATCTGCACGTCCTGGCATGCCATTAATTTCTTAATCTCTGTGTTATAAATTCAAAGCATGTTAGAAAAAATATGTTAAATGATGATTAATTATTATAATATTGAGGATGTTGGAAGTTGGACGGTGGAGATCGGGAGGAATGCAGATTGAAGATTTGTTGAAATACGCAAATGCGGTGGCTGCATGCGGCTCATCACTGGGGACCATTCGCCCAGAAAGATGGGCAGAATGTAGTGGTTGAAGGTTTTATAACCTCTACCACGTGTTACATATAGGATGTCTGAGTCTGACGTCCTTCATCGCCATTAACATTTTTATTTATTGTTGTTTGGAAGAATTTAAAAAACCAGAAAGGGACGTCGATGTGAATATAGCTAGGCGTACGTGTCCAAATGCCCCAAAACGAAAACTATTGCCATTGCCGTCGAACCCTTTTTCTTTTTGTTTATTTTGAGCGAGAAAACAAATATATATTTTGAATGGGACGGCGCCTTCATCATGCTTTTATTATCAGATGGATGGAGATGATCCATTAATTTGAGCTTGACTTGTAACCTACTCCTCCTCCGCTCCAATCATGGCTTTTATCCAAAGTCATTCAGCTTTGGTTGGCAATTGGATCCATTCTTATTTTATTATAATCTATCAAAAACAAATAAAGGAGGTTGGTGAGCAAGCAGCCATCATATTCTTGTTCATCTTCGATTCTATCTGCTATTAATTTGAATACTAAACTACCTTAGCTTTTATGGTTTTGTTGACTTTAAAAAGTTATGCTTTGAGTTCAAACGGCATGGATTCAAAGCTATATATATATGGCAATTGAACAAAAGAGTACATGGATTTGCGTTATATATGTTTAATTAAGGATACATATTTGCAAAAGTTTATTTAGCAATGGCGAATTAATATTTGGGAAGAAGTGAGTATATATAGAGGAGTTGCTAACGGTAAGAGTGGTAATTCAGAGCGAATATAACTCTCTCTCTCTCTCTCTCTCTATATATATATATATATATATATATATATATATATATAAACATAAGATCAAATTGGCTGATTTGTTTGTTTATTAGTACGTGCTGCTTTTTGCTGTTTCTTTTACCTGGTCGTTCTTTGTGTTTCCTAGGTCGGTCTGGATCTGTAGTTGGATTAGTTTCTCTCGTTTTATATATAATGGTAATAGTTATAGTTAGAAAACAGAAAACAAAAAATAATAAAATGAAAAATAAAAAAGTGCCACGTACCACGCGTATTTCCGTTACTGGCGCTTCATAATTAAACGCATAACCATATATCCTTTCGTTCTTTTTCTTTTTTCTCTCATCTTTTCTCCTTTTCTAATCCTCCCTCTTCCTCTCATCGTCTCATGCAACAAATGTTAGCTAGGGATGTGCCAAGGATAGAGACTCCAGATGCAAGGCCACAGTGTGTCTGGTTTCTGAGTTCTAGACATGAAACCATCCATCCTCCGCTGCTTCCTTCTTTCTCTCTTCCTCTCTCTCCCATTCCTTCTCTTCCTCCTCTTTCTCATCTTTCAACAACAACCCCACCGCACTATTACCACTGCCTCTCCTGAAGACCTCCGAATTCGACCCGGTTATTCCTCCTACGAGGCATACATACAGAAGCAGCTGGACAAGACTCTCAACCCCAAACTCAGAAAAATATGGACAACCCGGGACTGGAACCGAAAAATTCCGGTTTTCGCCCGGTTTTTCCAAGAGTTGAAGAAGAAGAATCTATTATCGAACTCGTCGAAATCGCTGTGTATAGGAGCTAGAGTAGGGCAAGAGGTGGAAGCCCTGAGACGAATAGGGGTATCGGATTCGGTGGGAATAGACCTGGTACCCTACCCACCATTGGTAATGAAGGGAGACTTCCACAAGCAGCCGTTCGAGAACGAGAGGTTCGAGTTCGAGTTCTCGAACGTGTTCGACCACGCGCTGTATCCAGAGAGGTTCGTCGGGGAGATAGAGAGGACGTTGAAGAAGGGAGGGGTGTGTGTGTTACACGTGGCGTTGTCTCGACGCGCCGATAAGTATTCGGCGAACGATCTTTACAGTGTGGAACCGTTAAAGAAGTTGTTCAGGAGATCGGAGTTGGTTAGCGTACGCAAGGTTGACGGTTTTGGATTAGACACCGAGGTCGTGTTTCGTAAGACACGCTCTAACCTCCAATCATAATCCATCTTCAATCCTATTCCACTTCCTTATATCTCGTGAATCAGTGGCCCCCCTGGCATCGAAACATTCGTTAGATCATCAACCGGAGCCACTCTGGATTCACATTCAAATACAAGTGTAATATAATTTTATAAATTTTACTTTCATTCTTAATCTTTCTTTGTTTTTCTCCTACTTCCTTGGTTTTTTCTATATTTAATTAATTGTTAAAAAAAACAGATTTTATTAAATTTATAACATTGATATGTAGTTTAAATCTATCTATAAGTATTTTTTTAAAAAGAAATTCAATAATTAAATTGACTTTTTACTCAACAATTTTAAATTTTTGATGAGTTAACTATCGGTGGAGGGACGGATTCACAGTCGATCGGGTCCATTTTCTTAATAATGGGTACTTATTAGTTATATTAAATTTTATATTTATTAGTTTTATACAAAAGAAATATAGTCTCAAAATAAAATATATAAAAATTAAATAATAACTTATTTCAAAATAAATTATATATTAATTAAACAAATTGAATAAAATATTAAAATAAGTATAAGAGATAAAAACATAATTGCATATATAGAAGTTAAGCTAATATTAAAAATTCATCCTGAGACAGGAGGCATGAAGATGAAAGAGCTGGCGTCCAATTCCTAGTTAGGCCCCACAGTGTTGATTATTATAATAAAAAAATAAAAAAATTTATTTAAAAAATAAGTTTAACGTAAACAAGAAGTAGGATTATTGTGTCCAGTCTTTTTGGGACACAATTAAAATTCCCTGTGAAAACAGCCGTTCGCTTTGTTTGATTGAGAATCTTTCTACAAAATTCCAATTTCCTAGAATAGTTTATGATTTTACCAAATAGGTTATTGGCTAACATTGGATTCTAATAACGACAAATTTCACATCGCCCTTTCAAACAGAAGATTCTGGCGATCAATGTCTCTTCGGAGGCACTTTCTCTTCTAATTCTTTCCATTTTCATGGTATATCTACGTTGTCATATCATTTGAGAACAATGTCGATGCTTAGCTTGAGACGTGTAAGTCCAGTCAGTAGATTAATGCATCACAAGATCACCTAGGACTAGGAGGACATCCTAGACCGTAATAACAAATAAAAACAAAAAGATATAAAACCAAATCTACATCAATTATCCTTGTTCTGTTTGAAATTAAATAAAGTAAAAACAAAGCAAATTCTCTAGGTCAAAATTGAAGCATGAGTTTTCCACTTTTTTTTTTTTTGGCTCCAAAATATTGTATCGCGAGCAAACCACACAACAGCAACGAGGATAAAGAGAGTGAAAAAAATAGTATACATAAAACAACACAATTTCGTGATTACATTTACATGTTTGATTGGCTGTCTGGATCGAAATCATCAAGGGGCTGGCTTTCGGTTTCTTCCGATTGAGAGGCTGTCATTTTAGCCTTCTTATACCTGCTTGAGCTTCTAAGAATACTACCGATAGACATCCCTTTTGTGCCTTATATAAGCTGCCCAAAGAATGGTTCAGATAGTGTGCTACGTACAAATATATGAAACGCAAAATATAAAGAAGCTCCTCAAACATCCATTCTCTATAATAATGGAAAGATCGATGGAACAGTATGAAAGAACGCAAGGGATAACTAGAACCTATGCTGCATACAGAAGTAGGGCGGGCAGAAATTTGTCTTCAAAGATAACTTTCTCTATTTTCCAGTCATGTAAAAACCACAATTAAATATAAGAAGGCCCAAGATTTTCACTCAATTTAAAATAAGTTATTATTTTAAAAATAATTTTATTACTGAACTCTTAGATTTCTTAATAAATTGAAAATCCATTTTGCATTCAATTAAGAGAACTATTATGTCAAGATTTAGTTTACGTAACAAAATGATCCTGTATAAAATTAGAATGAAGAAAAAAAAATCAGAATGACAACAGAAAGAGAGACAGAACCAAAATTAAGAATATTATTTTATCGTGAATAGTATGGAGATTTAATTTTCAGTGTGCAATGAGTTATGGGAAACAAGGTCATGAAGATTTATTGCCGAGAGTAGCCATTCCAACTGCAAATAACTTTCCAATTTTAGGCAGCATCACTGCAATTCAAGAACTTACCGAGCTTTTATGGTACTTCTACCACCATTTTCCAGTCTTCTTTTGTTAATAATTGCTGTGCGGAGCTCAAACTCTTAGCCTGATGTTTTCCCTTGGTTGTTTCAAGACTATGCTTGTTTTTTTTTCCAGTGAGCAGCTCAATATCCTTTTTATCTGCACCATTCATCTTGTCAACAAGCATGCCATCTGAAACAATAGCTTCATGCTGCTGTTTCCCAGATGGAAAGTCAACATTATTCTTGTCACCTTTCAAAGGAGCTTCAAAGTGGTTATCATCTTCATCTCCAGATGAAAGTTTTGAACCTTTAGCTGTGTCATTAGCTTCAAAAGGCCCCAGTTTGTATCGTCTTTCAGGTGCATTTGATGGAAATTGGTAGAATCCAGCACTCCCAGCAGTAAACCGAGAATGGGAACGATCAATTCCAATGGAATCTGTTCTGGGTTCTAAATTTGATCCATTTGACTTACTAGAGGACTTCATGCTTGCCGACTTACTTTTCTCTGTTATTTTGAATGAAGGTTCCACAAGTGTTCTACTGTCAGAAGATGATGATGGTGCTTTATGATCAAGAACTTGATCTTTTGTTAGTACATTTGATAGGCTCTTAGTGGTAGAAGTTTGTTTCTTCTTAGATTTCTCTATTTTTTTCTGGTCCCCATTTTCAGCACTAGCTTGAGCTTCGCTAATTGGTTCCTCCAAGCCAGCATTATCAGCATTGATGTCATCTACTTTCTCATCAATAACTGAAAAAAAAGCCCCGTTCGTTTCTTCCTGTGGTACTTTTTATTCCTTTTTATTCAAAAGGTTTTCCTCTTTCTCACTATTTCCAGAGGTAGGATCACAATCTGTTGCTTTATGAGGCTTGATGAAAATAGTTTCACCCTCAGAAGCATCCTCAAGGTCAGTAACTTCTCTAAGTGTTGGTACACTTGAATCCTTAGATTTTTTTATCTTCCTTCTTTTCTTCTCTGATTTTTCAGATTCAGTATTTCCATTCGCATTTAGAACTTTAGAAGTCACAGTGACTTCTCTGACTTTTGCACATGCGTCATCAGACTTCTGAACTTCAGCCTTCTGATATGCACTCTCTACCTTCAAAGTCTCTTCTTTAGAATCATGAGTCAAAGACCTCTTCCTTTTCCTATGTTTTTTATTTGCAGCAGGCTCAGGTTCTGAAGCCTCTTTCATTGACGCAATGCACTCAAGAGTCATTGTCGTTCTTGGTTGTCGCATTTAGTATGCTCCTTGAGTTTCATTAAGTGCGTCTTTTGACATCCGTATTTCAAAATTTGACCTCTTGCTGGTATTAGAAGATGAATTCCAACAAAGTCCATTTGCAATATTGTTTTCTTCTACCCTCATCCCACTCAAATATTCTCTATCTGCATCCTCTGAAGCGTTGTTTTCTTTAACGGAATCACGATGTCCCGTGTCTTCCTTTTTCCTTTTACTCTTGCGTTCTCTTTGAGATTGGCACATCCTTTAAAGTACCTTCCTCACATACATTATATTCCTGCTCCAATTAATGCATTAGTTGTGATGCCAAGACAGGCCAACTGGTTTCTGGACCAAGGAGAAAGTGAATACTGATTGTTTCCCAGCTCCTTCAATGCAGAAACATCAACACCAAGAAACCAGCTCTTGTTGAAACCATGGAAGGCACTTCTCGCAAGCATGGCATCCGACAGATGATAAAAGTTTCCTTTGCGCTTCAACTACCATAGAAACATTATTTTGTCAAAAAAGAAAGGATATAATCAACAACCATGATTTTGATAGCAACAGGATCAGGCAGTGTACCTTCATTGCATGAATCTGTATCTTCCCAATATCTGGAAAGGATAATGGATGCTCAGATTGAATCGTCTCTGCATACCAAGGGCAGGCATATACCATTTGAAAAAAAGGTTAGAGTACAAGCAGAATTATATGTATTAATAGAAGATATTAGAAAAATAAAAGCAACTCCTCGAGTGTTAGATGCCAAACGATTCTAAGATACCAGCAATATAATACTATACAAATCAATTCCATTTATAGCCCCTTTCCACTAGCAGGAAATATTTTTTTAAAAATGGTAATACTAGTAAATGCCGGAATTAGCAACCCTTCGGAATTTTGATTCAAGGCGCTAAACAGAAACTTTTATGACCAAAAATTTGTTCAATAGAAAAGAATTGCCATAAGCATACTTGAGCTGCCTCAATGCTGGTAAAGGTCGAAAAGAATTCTATAAAAAGTGATGTCAGACGCATTAGATCAAAGTCCATCTTTAATGGAACAGAAAGTACTCTAGAATATGTGAATATGAAATTAATAGCATTGAAAGCTAAGGTGGGAAAAATATTAGTCGAGTCTTTCTTTCTACAACTAAAATTTTGTGCCTTGCTAACATGAACTAATGGACCAATTAAAGACAACCCGGAAATGTTGAGCCTGTGAAATATAACTAGATACATTTACATTGTGAAAGCTCCTATTCATATATAAATATTCTATGACATAAATAATGTCATGAACTACTTGTCATGCAGTAGAGAAAGAAATAGAGGAAGAATTTCAAGGCATAATAATACATTGCACGCCGTTACACAATTGGCCCAGTTTATTCTATTTAAATTCAAAACAGTTGGGTGTATATTGATTATGAAGAAGAGAATGTGAAGAGGAAAAATGAAAGAGCAATGGGGATTACTTTTGAGATCAGAAACAGTATCATGGTCGGAAGCAATGACGGCGAAGTGAGTATCGAGGTTGGTGTCGAGGAGCACCGAGTTGACATCGCAACTCTGAGTCGCCATTGATGGACTCGTTAATTAAGTACAACTGGGTTTTCTTCTATTTGGAGACAACCAACCTTTATAACTATTTTCATAATCTATATATTTTTTGTTATTTTTATTTATTAAATACTAAATTTAAGATTATATATTTAAAATGTTGGTATAAAAACATTTTTATATATAATTTTATTATAAAAATTATCTTTCATTAATTATAATTTAAAATAATTATTATTAAATTAAAGAAAAAACTAATAAGAAAAAAATCCAACCAAACTAAAACGATAGTCAATAGTTTAATTTGATTCGAACTCTGTGATTGCTATCGATCTATGCAACAAGAGATGCAACAACATCCATTCATGTACTGGTCTGGTACCACAGATCATGGAATTCCTACAGAAAGAGTGGAGAGTAAAGATTACACATATTCTCCGGAAAGCGAATACGACTGCAGACTGAATGGCCCAAAAAGCCCAAAAGCAAAAAATTGATTTGAAAACCTTCGAAAAGCCTTCAAATAATTTATGTCATCTATTAGTGGATGACTTTAAGGGCAGATCCAATCTTAGGCCCTGTGTGATATAGTCCATTGGATTTCTTTTGTTGTACCCAAAAAAAAACCTGAATTTGATTGAATCACTTCAAAGTAATCGTTCAATCTACCTTTTTTTTTTGGTTAAACTAATTGGTTTAGTTTGATTTAATTTACCAACCGGAACGTCAATCCTAGTTAAGATGCCGCGACTCCCGTGAGGAAATACTGAGCAAATTTTCTTTGTGTTTGTGAGTAGATTCAAACGTATTGGAGAAAAGAAGTGTCACGCGATTCTGTTTTGAATAGTTTGCTAAACAGTAAATAGATACTGAAAACCATGGTAGAGCAAAAAGAATAGGCTAAGCCATTGCTACCAACGAACGTAGACTAATAACATTAATAAGATGAAATCAGTATTAATCTCCTACGCATTCCCCACATTGCCAGCTGAATAAACCTTCCCTTATTCCTTCTTCCTAGAGTCCTTGTGCTGCCCCCTCTTCCGAATGCCAAGGCAAAACCTCAGGCGCCACGCATCAACAATAGACTCTGGCAATGATTGTGCCAACGCCCACAGAATGGAATGGGGCCAGTAAGGTGTGCAACGAGGCTCGTAGCCTATCCAGCGCAGACCTGCTTTCGCATATCCATCTGTTGATGGAACAAAGAATGACGATCTCTTGATGGACGCCATCTTCGTTGCTACATATAATGGCACCTGTATCCACAAAATCTCCATCAGAATTCACAAAAATATCATAGGCAATTCCATACATATGGTCAGTTGTAAAAGCAATTCCATCCATTTCCCAACCCTATTTCATATGCAGCTTATTTTTTAGGATGAGGAAAGGCAAATAGCGGGTGGCATCACACAGTGTAAAAGAGCTTCCACCCAATCACACAATTCATGTGACAACCTAATATCAACGTTTGAAGCTAGATAACCTCAACAAAGCAATCTTAGTCACAAATAATGGTCTCATTCACTGGACATGTTCATCTCAGTTGTTACGAAATGTGGTCATTTGAACACATGAAAAAAAAAATATATATCTATATACAAGCATTTTGAAAGAAGCAAAATTTTCAAAATAATTTTAAGTTAATAGAGCCAGCTGTACCCCAAATGCTTTTAAAAGTGCTGTCATCCACTTATAGTGAAAAAAAATATCAAACACACACAAAGAAGAGAGAATAGTAATCATGATCAAGTTGTAAACGATGAACAATGGCAAACAAAGGAATAACATAGAACCGCAAGCTGATATTAATTCGGGTCTTATGTTTGAGTTGTAGAACTTGAATGCACAAAAATTTGGTGACCTTCTCCTAAAAATCCTGTCAAGCAAATAAAATAATGTACAGAGTTCCAGACACAAGCAAAATCACATGGTAGGAAACATCGATGTATGACTTTATATCTTCACCCGAAAGTTTCAATTGACTTCAGATGGGATTAGAGCTGTTCTGCTGAAATATTCCCAACAAAACTCACTCGAATTTCCATCTTCTAATAGGTGATTGATTCACAGGAACACAGAAAAATTACTACTTGGCTGAAATGAGGGGTTGGAAACAACCCGCTATGTAAGAAGCCTGTATTATAACACAACAAAAAACAAAATACCTGACACTGCACGTCAATCCCACTTTTCTTGTATTCAACATAGAGGCATCTCGAAAATTGATCTATGTACCTGAAGAAACGAACAGAGAACTTCATTTTAGCAGAGAAAACAACATGTGATACAAAATACTTAACACTTTGCATGCAGTCGGCACTTGTAAGCGAGAAGCAAACTTTTTAATGGAGGGAGGAGAAGGAAAGAAGAGGGGCAATTACTTACGCTTTTGAGGCCGCATATACAGCATAAAGAGGATCCGAAGGAATCACAATTGCTGCTCCAGAACCAATATTAACAATTGCTCCTTTCTTTCTCGTGAGCATACCGGACAGAACAGTTTGTGTAACCTTGGTAGTTCCCTCGACATTCACTTTAATCAGATTCTTCAAGAGCTCCTCATCCACTTCATGGAAGAATCTCGCGTAAGGATACGAGATTCCAACATTATTAATCAGGATTCCAACATCCAATCCTTCGATGGCTTCACGAATCCTGACCATGCCCTGGGAAAGATCACCAGTAAAATCAACGACAACCGTCTTAATCTGGATTTTTCCAAACTTGGCTAGAATCGCATCGGAAACATCTTTCAGTTTATCCGGATTTCGACCCACTAAGATCAGATTAAGCCCTTTACGAGCCAACTGAAAGGCAAATCCCTTGCCAATACCGTCGGTTGGTCCGGTAACAAGTGCCCAGGAGCCGTATTTCTTAAGATTTTTGGGAGGCCTGAGAAAATTGACATAGACCCATCTGATAAAAGTTAAAGAACACTTGAAAAGGGAGAGAGAACCCAAAGCGAAAAGCACAAGAACCCAGAAAGGTTGAGTATTGAGCTTATCTATTAAACAGCATTCCATATTCGCAGGATGGAAGAAGCGGATCTAACACTGGAGTTTCGTGAGGGGAGATTACTTATGGGGACAGAGAAACAAGTTCATATGGAGAAGCTTGAAAGATATGGAGGCAGAGTTATCGAGACGAGCAAAAGGAGACATGAATGGCTAAGCAGAGGAAGATGGACATTTAATTTATGGTATCAGTAGGAACTGAGAACGGGTACATGTGGGTGAAGTAGATGAGCGGAAAACCACCCAGATTTAATTGAATAACGGGGCAGGTAGTAAGAATAAAAATATTATTATTTTTCCATAATATGTTAAACATTATAGACGATTAACAATTAGTAGTTTTTTTTGGCTTCTCTTATTATTTTTTTTTTTTTAAAAATGAAATATTAATGTACATATCTCAAGTTTTCAATAATTTATTTTTATTTTTAAAACCGTTAGAACAAACAAAATTGTGCACACATATTTCAATTAGTTAATATAAAAAACAAAATAGATTGGTATAAGAATAGCATGAACTTTAGTTAGTTATTTGTATATATAGAAGTATAGTCTGCATGAAATATAACAACAAAAGTACAATTTTTCAATTTATTACTCTAAAACCTAAATGAGCATGGCTTTAAAGCCGGATTTAGATATCAACATTTAGTATTAAATGTGAATTTATAAAAATGCAAAACAAAATTATTAGGTGGTGAGATGTGTTAGAGAAAATAGTTAATTTGAAAAAAATGTGAGTGTGAGAGAATTTTAAATCTCATGTTAAATTATTATAAAGAATTTAAATTTTTTATAAGTTAATTATCACATCATATATTAAATTAATATTTAGAGAAGAAAAAAATATAAATAAATAAATAAATATATATATATATATATATATATATATATATATATATATATATATATTAATGGTTTTTTTAATTTTAAATTTTAAATTAAAAAAATATGATTATAAAAAAACTCATAATTTATAACTTTTCAAAAAAATCATAATTCTACATAATAGATATATTTATACATAATTTTATTATAAATAAATAATTTGACAAAATTAAAAATCAATTCAAAAAATATATTTATTCTCTTTTATTATTTTCTCTAAAATTTTTAAAAAAACATTTAAGAAAAATTTTAAAAATTATTGTCTTTCAATATTTAGATATTTAAAATTATTTTTAGAAGTGATTTGCTATATATACTATAACAAAACGTAAGAGTAAATATTATTTTAAAAATAATGTATTTACACACATTTTTAGGTACAGTTTTATTTTTTAACAAGATATTATTCATTTCTAATTAACCCAGATTTCAGATTTGGTGAGGATCTTCAATTTAGAATTTATCGTTAGGGTTGGGTGGTTGTTGGTTCATGTCCATTTCTTCACTAGCAGAATTAGGTTTTATTTATGTACGAAGGGCTGTGGTCAAACTGTTTTTGTCAATTATTTGGGTCGACGTAAACTGGGGTCCATAATTAGTGCATTAACGTTGCTTTAACTTTCATCAAAATTAGTTTGTCCTCTACACGCAGAAAAAAACAATTCCCAGGATCACAAACGTTGTCAGCTATGTGATTTGATACGGAGTAACAAGATGAAGTTATCCTTAATAGTTCCCCCGTATCCAAAACAAAACAAATAAATGCATGTCCCTTTCGTAATTAGCGGAAGGAACAAAAAATGGAAGAAGAAGAAACTTTAGTTTTAGGTTAACAGTTGTACCTGCCAAGAAGATGACGAAATGTAAACGACACCAAAAGGTCAAGCCAAAAAACAAAGGCCAGGTAAACTAACCCATTTACTTGGTTAAGAACCTTTGATTACTTGTAAACGAACGAGAGGATAAGACCATTAGGCATGAATAATTCAATTGAGGAATGCATCAAGAATTGCCCAAATGAAAAGGCACTGCAGAGAATAGAGGGAGTACAGAGTCTCATAACTGGCTCTGCTGTACATCTCCGGGGTTGGAATCAACAGAGACGCCTTCATATTTGTCATCTTTGTCACCACATATAGTGGTACCCATAACTCATCAACAACCAAAACCACCAGTTACGCCTAACGCCTCTGCTCCCTTATCAAATAATTTAACAAAAACCATCAAAATAAGAGAGGGCCTTGAACAAAATGACACTGGATGTCAATTCAATGTGCTCTGTATTCCAAGCTTGTGCATCTTGACAACATTGCAAGATATCTGCAGAAACCGCAAGCACACAACTATTATTATATATTGAAATAATCTCATATCATACACAAAATTCAATTTTGGGGTTAAAAAGAAAAGGCTTTTATAATTATTAAAAACTTAACGCTTTTGTGGCACCATAGATGGGGAATAGTGGAAAGGAAGGAACCACAGCAGAGGAAGCAGAACCAATGTTAATGATGGCTCCTTTTTTCTTCTTGATCATCTTTTGGAAGCACTGCCTTTGTAAGCTAAGTTGCTCCCTTCAAATTCACCTTGATAATAGCATCCACCATTCTCGTGAAAGTATCTAGGATAAGGTTCTCCCAATCCAGCGTTATTAATCAACATACCTACATCCAAACCTTCTGTTGCTTCCTCTACCCTTTTAATGATTTCCTCTCCATTAATATTTTGCAGGTCCATGACCACACACTTGATTTCCACATGCCCGTCTTGTTTATCTTTTATCTCCTTCGATGTAGCTTCAAGCTTTTAAGGATTCCGACCAACCAATACAAGGTTAAGTGCTTTACATGCCAATTCAAAGGCGAGGGCTTTGCCAATTCCATTGGTCGAACCAGTAATTATAGCCCATGAACCATAGTGTTTGAGAATCTTGGGTGGCCTCAATAACATAACCCAAACCCACCTCAGAACATAGATTAGAGCATTGCAAAGAGTGATGAAGCCCAAGGTACATGTTGCCACGACGAAGAAATTTGGCCACTTGGTTCCCATACTAATTAATTAAACCCAACCAAATTTCAAAACTTACAAAAGGGAATCCTGAAATTTTTGGGACAAGGGCGTGTGGGGAAGATTTAGTTGAGAAAATCCAGAATTTTTTGGTAAGTTTGGGAATTCGGCCCAAGGCAGTTTCGGCATTTGCTTCACATGTTGTGAAAGTAGATCTGAATTTCAATGTTATTTTGACTGCATTTGTCTCGCCTGTGTTTGTGGGATGTTTTACATCTGTCACTCAAACCAACTAACTAACGTGGCTATTTTACGTTAGATTTTATTTATATGTTTACGTATACACAATGCATTAAACGAAAAGTAAAAGAGAGAACTTTCTTTAACATTTTATTAATCTTGGTACAGAAAGTACCACAGTTCTAAGTGTTCGTGTTTGGTTTAGATGCTGCTAGTGCTTTCATTTTGGAATACTTCAAAAGCCCCCTTTTGCGCCAGTAAAGATGACGACGAAGCATATACCAATTCAGCAGTGCATCAGGAAACATCCGAATGAAAAGGCACTGCAGAGAATGGAGGGAGTATGGCACACAGAGAGTCTCATAATAACCAAACCATCTGGTGCTGGCTTTGCTGTACATCTCTGGGCTTGGAATGAACAGAGAGACCTTCATCTTTGTCATATTTGTTGCTACAAATAGTGGTACCTGGACTCATAAGATAGAGCCCTGTCTCATTATTACAATCCAATAAAATAATTAACAAAAGAAGGGGTATGACTAAGAGAGAGCCATGGATGGACAAACCTGACACTGGATGTCAATTCCTCGTGCTTTGTATTCCAAGCCGATGCATCTTGAGAACATAGCAAGGTATCTGTGGAAATGGCAAGTACACAACTATTATAATTACATATCAACGGAGCCAATCTGTTACAACTCTATTTAAGGACAACAACAAACACACAGATCCATATACACACTGCTAGTTTTTTAAAAACTTACTGGATCTAATGTCTAAATTTTTGGATCTATAACATTTAAGAAGATGAATCATGCATCGTATTTCCAAAAAGTTATGAATTAATCTCTAAAAAAGAGGCTTTTTAATTAGGTACTTTTCAAAGACTAAAAAGTAATAACTTACGCTTTTGTAGCAGCATAGAGGGCGCATAGAGGATAGGAAGGAACCACAACAGTGGAAGCAGATCCAATGTTAATGATGGCTCCTTTTTTCTTATTGATCATCCCAGGAAGCACTGCCTTCGTAACCCAAGTCGCTCCCTCCATATTCACTTTGATAATAGCATCGATCAGCTCCCAATCATCCTCATGAAAGAACCTGGGATAAGGTTCTGCCAAGCCTGCATTATTTATCAAAAGACCTACATCTAAACCTTCTGTTGCTTCCTCTATCCTTCTGATTATTTCCTCTCTACTAACATTTTGAAAGTCCATGACCACAAACTTGATTTCGACATGCCCACCATGTTTATCTTTTATCTCCTTCGATGTAGCTTCAAGCTTTTGAGGATTCCGACCAACCAATACAAGGTTAAGTCCTTTAGAAGCCAATTCAAAGGCAAGGGCTTTGCCAATTCCATCGGTGGAACCAGTAATTATAGCCCATGAACCATAGTGTGTGAGATTCTTGGGTGGCCTCAACAACATAACCCACACCCACCTCAGAAAATGGATTAGAGCTTTGCAAAGAGAGATGAAGCCTAAGGTACATGTTGCCGAAAGGAAAAAATCTGACCACCTCATTGCCTGCACACACTGATTAAGCTCAAGCAAACTTCACGACTTTATAAAATAGCATCCAGCGACTAGCCACCAAAGTGACTGTATACTGGGGAAGTCACTTTTTTTTTTTTTTTTCAGATTCACGATAAATTTTTTTTTTTTAAACAAGTGTATATTTTAAAAATTGAATTTTTATTCTCTCTTTAGAGAGTGGTGTTTACAGGCTGTAGTATTTAAAGAGAGAAAAGTACAAAATGGGAATTTATTAATAAAAATACAATAATTTAAATTTATCTATATAATAAACTTAAAATGTGTAGAAGTTTACTTTTAATTCTTGAATTCATAGTAAATACTTTATCTTTGTAGAATATATTTACATTTTAGAATAAACAAATTCAAATGGTTCCAGTCTATATCCACAACTCACGTAAAGGTAATTTTCAATATAATTCAACCTTGGAGGACGATGTCAGCCATGGAGTTTTATAAAAGAAACAAAAGACGAAATCAATTGTTACAATATGGTGATCTACCAGACAAATAAATTAAGAATACTAAAAACTAAGTTACTTTTATTATATTATTTTTACGTAGATATAGAGTTTGAATAATTACCAACAACAACAAAAAAACAAAGCAAAGATGCGTGCTACCCAAAATGAGCAGACCAATGGTTCATACTTCATGCCTATATAACTGCTAACCTCCTAACAATGATAAACTTTGTGTGTAAGGTTTCTTGGCTGAAAATTGGGAAAATTAATAAACTAAAATACACAATGAAAGGCAATGATCAATTAAATGCGCTGGGCCACACAAGGGAATCCCGTGATTGCCATATACCTTTAGACAACTACATCCGACCTAATTGATTTGATGTGATGCAACCTTTAGAAACTGTCCTGCAATGCTATACAATATGGGAATTTTCATAGTACTGAATCCGTGTCAATACAAGAAACCAATTATATACAAATAAAATGAAAATAAAGTAATAATATTATAATTTATAATATACAAATAATATTAATATTAATTTCCATATTACTGATTTTTAAATAGGTATCAAATTTTGAACACTCCTCCTAATAAATCAACATCACATAATGACCGTAAAAGCAAACCAACTCATAGAACTCAATGGTCGTGGCAGCTTTCGGTCACCGGCGCAAATTTCTTCTATCTCTCTCTCAATGGTTGGGTAGATGGTTAAGGCGTGAGCAAAGTTTAGGCCTACCCTTTTGGCTTAAATTATGATTTTGTCATTGTTTTAATAGGAACCAATCAATGTTAGTTTTATCATTATTTTAATAAAAAATATTGACATGAATGTCCAACTATTAATGTGACACTCGTATAACTTAATTTTTCATGTAAACTATTTAAATGAGATTTAAATACTAAAAATCATACATTTTAATTAGAAGAAATTGTGCAAAATAATAGTATCACTCAAATAATACGTAATTTTAGTTATTGAAATATCATTTAAATAGTCTACTTAAAAAAAAAATAGATCGCACTAGTAACTTATTGATCACGTTAGCATTTTATATTAAAACAATGAGGAAATTGTGCATATGAATAATTTAATTATAGTTTTTTTAAAAATAAAAATATAACATTACTTATCAAACTAAAATATTTATAATACTAGAAGAATCGAATGTATATTCAAGCCAAAGTAATTTAATGAAGTTGAGATAATTTTTTTTGAAGAATAATAGAGCATTTCTATTTAAATAATCATATATTTTTTTAATCCTGTTTGGCTTATAAAAAATTATATTAAAGAAAAGTGACAAAATGGACTGTGGATATTAGGTCCCATACTTGAGAATTAAACTCAAGTCTAATCTATGTTAAACCCAATCCTCTCAACTTATAAGACTAAGGTTCTGTTTGGGTAAACAGCTTATTTAAGTATTTATAAAAAAAGAACTTATATGAAAAGTTATTATATCATAAACTCTTTTTAAATTAAGCTATTTAGCGTTTGAATACTTAGTTAAAAAAGTGTTTTTGAAATTTATAAACTCTTTTTAAACTGTTTGGATAGATAAATATATAAGTGTTTATAATTATAAAAATTATTGAAATAGACATTAATAAGTACTTATTAAAGATTGTGTTTGAATAAATAAATATTTTTGTTCATAATTTGATGGAAAAAAATTTTTCATTTAAAATATTTATATATTTAGAGACATTAATATTTTAACTTTTGTAAAGAGAATATTTCATATATATGACATAACCAAACAGACCTCATTTTCATCTGGAAATTCATCACGCCCTATGAAGAGCATGTGTTCTGAAAAACAAAGGAATTTGAAAGCAATTCACTGTATGAGCATTAAATACCAAGATAATTGAAGGAGGAAAAGAAAAAATTGCTTACAGCACTAGGTTAAATTTATCTTGTCACACGTGAAAGAAAAAGGGGCCTAATTTAATAAGTTACTTTGTTCTTGGAGCATAAAAGAAAGTGCATTATCATTTTGAAAGGTTTAAAGCTAGAATAGCATGATAAAAACTGTCAGTGCCTCGTAATGATAATTTGAAGGAAAAAGGTTTTCTCCAATTTCCACGTAGGGATGTTTGAGTATGAAAAGAGACAACTGATGAAAATACAAAGGGGATTAAATGACAGCAAGAAACAATTGACGTATTTTATTAATTTTCAAAGTAATAATCTCAAACTGCGATATTGAGTTGTTAAGCTTCTAACAGCATTCAAAAATACGAGATTTAAATTTGATTATAGTTTGTGCTGCTCCTTTTAACTTAACTCATCACAACCAAACCTACGGAGTCACAAAAAATATAAGAATTTACTCAGAGTGATACCGCATGGCTACTTAACCTTCACCACCTAAAAGGAAGGACACAAGGGTCTTGAAAACCAAATAAATTACAGGGAATTTAATAGCCACCCTATGTCAGTAGAAACAGAGAAAAAAAACTTGAAAGAATATAAATTTGCTTGTATAAGGAAAATATCCAGACCTAAAAAATGTGCTAGTCCCAGTGCCTCAAATGGATCAGGGAAGCTGCCTATTCCTACACACATGGCTGCTGCAACCTGCATAGGAAACACATGAACCCATTGAGAAATCAAACCAAATGCATATAATTGTTTTTCAATCATATTATCACATTTCCATGTATCTTCAGATCGAGTCTCGTAATTATTTCTCCCAGAATTTCCCATTAATAAAGCAACAAACTATCAAGCAACCAGAGCTAGATCTCCGAAAAGAAGGCTAAAACTGAAATGGGCATCACAGGTAGAATGAAAAAATAATAGGAGAAAGAAGTATAAGTAACCTTTTTAGTCTGGGTAGCAGCCTCGATACCTTTTCCTCCAGCTTCATTGCAATAACCTTCGCCATCCTCGTCCCCTTCTTCACTTCCATCTTCATCTCCTTTGTCATCTTCCTCCTCCTCTTCTTCCTTTTCATGGTCGCTTTGGACAGTCTTCGGAGGCTCTTCGAGGTAAATTTCAGAATCATGAACCAACAAGGCCCGAAGCCCATTCTCGAGCTCCAGAAGTCTGTATAAACGCCTATCATTCAGAGACTTGATTACAATGTCGTTCGACGAGACAGTGAGGCCACCCATTCCCATTGCTTTCTTCCTTAGTCAACAGAAACGAATGAAAAAAAGAGCGAGCATGCGGAGGCAGTCAGGTATCTTATCACGCCTTTTCGTCTCTGTTGATAGAATAGACATAAAAGAAGAGGGATACGATTGTCCGCATAAAAAATAAAAGAGCTTCCCAGTCATCCAATTTTAACTTTTACAAGAGGCTTTTTGAAAATACTTTAAAAAATAACTTCACCCAATAAATTGAAAAGAGTTTTTTTGATATCAATAAGGAGTTTAATTAAATTTATACAAACACTATATTTTAGTTATGAAAACACTTATATTAGTCAAAAAGCTTTAATAAGTTGTAAGCCTCCTTATCCAAACGCACCCTAAGCTCAAGCCAGAACAGCTAGATTTTTAGATCTAGTAAGTTAAACAAGAGAAGTTTTTAAGGGCTGAAATCGATCAACTAGTTGATCAAAACGTGCCGTGCATGGTCAGATGGTCCTATCTGTACAGATATTGACAACAACAAAAAATTACATACCGTCACTTCTTTTTTCTTCTTTTTTTTTTTAATAGAAAAAGTCCATCACTTCTTCGTTTGACCACCTTTCTCTCCGCCGCTCTTTCATATTATATGCCTGGCGCTTCTTGTCACTCAATATGTTATCGGAAATGTACATCAGCAAATAATTTTTAAAATATGAAATTTGTGTGACTATATAATTCCAAAGTTCCTATAAACCAGAATAACAGTCTTTGAGTGCTGACTCGTCATGTGTCAATCATGGCTACAGCCAGAAGTCTTCAGAGGATGCTCCTGGTGAAAAGGATCATCTGCACTATGCACAGAACTCAACCTTGGAGAGAAATTCCATCCCGTCGTCTGCTCCAGCTCATGGCTATCGGATCCCTTACTGGATTCTTCCCGGAATTTCATGAAGAACATTGATGACCAGTAATCTCTTGCCAAATTCTGGGGAAAAACAAAATTATTTTGATGAAACCTACACACACTGCCCTGCTAGTCTTAATAGATTCAGTCAAATTGTTTCCACCTAAGGAACTAAGCTTACCGTTTTCATCAGCAGCATTATCTCATTTAGTGCATTATGGAAGAGATCAGGGCGTGCAAGATTGGAAGTTGTCAAAATTTCTTGCCGGCTTCGGTGAGAAATGTTCACCTCCATTGCTGCACCTGTACAATTACATTTAAGAAAAAATTCAGACAAAACAGAGTTCCACATATTTGGAAGGAAATCTTGCAAAACATAATTTCGTAGTGTTAAAAGCCTTTCACACTTTCAAGATTCATCTTATTTACTTAAGTGTGAATTCAATAGCTGAGGCATACAACTATATTTATATCAAATGCTGTGTTCATAAACTAGTGAAGATATTTCAGGGTTTACAATTTTGAAGTTATACATGGCAAATGCTGAAGGTCATGGGGAAAAACAAAGGAGAAGACAAAAGTTGGAAGGCCCCGGAGTTACAGACCTGAAGCTATGTACTTCTCAATAATATGACGTGCCATATAGATCCTTCTCACAGAGTCATCTTCAGGTATTTTACTAAGCTCATGCACTTCATCAAAGAAGTGAACACTCTCCCCAGCCAAGCAACTGTAAATAAATTGAATAGAAGAATTACATAAATGTTAAAAGATAAACTCTTTCATTTCATGTTCTTAGGTCCCAAACTTTCTGGACCCGGTAAGACTAGAGGCAGATGATCCATTTATCTCTACTGGGATTACTATGTGCAAATTTAACATCTGTCATCTTTAATCAACATTCTGAAAAAAGTCACCCATTGCACCTGATAATCTGAAGTACTTTACTCTCACAATCTTTTTCTCAAATGTCCACCAAGAAAATGACAGAGATAACTTTCATTCTGGTCAGGTATATTCAACTTATATTTCCCTTGAATGTCCACTAAGAAATTGAACTACAGAGAAGGATATTTAACCTATCAGCAAATGCCATAAACGACTGCCGGAATCTCCTGTTCAAGAGAAGCTTATCCAATGGTTCATTAGTGTCTATCACTGAAACTGGTTCACTTTGTACTAATACCCCACTATCAGGTATGCCTAGAGCCTGGCCCATCGTGCAAAACTCTCTGGATTCCCTCCGCCTCAAGCTGATTTGTGAGAGCAGTGGTTGTGAAGTTGATATAGAAAAGAAAGCCATTATGAGTATGCTAGCCTGTTAAATAGAACCAATATAATCTAGAAGTAAATACAAGATTTAGAAAGTGATGATCTAATATTCAACTTTCAATCAGCTAACAACGTCAGTTATGGCATAGTTATGCAACAGAAGAAGCAGTAGGGAGGCATACCATAAATAAAAGCAGAAACCGTGAGGCAACTTGAAGCCATGAGATATCATCATGAATTTCATTCAGTATGTAAGCAGTAACCCACACAACTGGGAGTAAAAAGAAGCAACAGTTAAAATTATGAGGCCACAAAATTGAGATTTGAGAAACCCCAAGTTCATCTAAGCTCATTTTTTTATTATAAATATTAGTGAAGTACTAATCATCAGAGCCCTGGTGTTTTTTACACTGTTCTGCATGCTGGTCTTTGTAAACCAGTCTAAAATCTGTCAAAAAGGCAAATGCATAAATTACAGTTTCTACCTTCTCTTTGGACACAATGAGAAACATATGTTTCAGTATCCCAAGGTTGTTTAAAGGATTAAGGAGCAAGTACACATGCATTATATCTTTCTTTTTTTGGGTCAACATGTTGACCACGAGGATAAAACCTCAAATAAAAAGTACTACAGACGAAAATTACAGAGTCTCGTACAGAACCTAGGAAAAAGTGTACCAATGGACAAAACTGATACAAGTATTCCCCGCCAGAGGTCTTTGAGTTCATCAAATCTGAACTCTATATGACGAACTGCTCCTGTAACTCCAAGCAAAATGGCCACATACGATGCATGAAGACAGACAATAGGGATGGTCCACTGAGCCCTCATGTGACAGCGATAGTTTAGAGGCTTCTTCACATGGATAACTAGACCATGAATAAATTATCCAGTTAAAAATACATAAAGGATATAAAGCAAATGAACAAGAAAAAGGAAGGGGGGGTTGGGACAGTTTGGATGATTAATGCCAGAATTACGACAAGCTGTTGGGAATATTATAGATACACCAGATATATTTAATCATAGAAAGAGTTTATCTTAGGAAACACTTTAATATGAATGAACCAAAGGAGAAAAATGTGAATTGATAATAAGAGATGAAAAATGTGAATTCCATGGAAGTAGTTATTAAAATTTACTGTTATTATCTTTACAATCAATAATCTCATACAAATTAACAAATAGATTCTTACTAGCAGCACCGGCAATCCAGGGAAGTAGAATAAGTGGAAGAAGAAAATAAGACCTGATCAGTGGTAAGCGCCTCCTGAAATATTAATAAGCAAAGTCAAATTCTATACACCACTGATAAACATATTACACCTCCTTTAGCACTTTTTAAGGATTGCACTATACCAAATACCACAAGCCCCCATGAGTTCCTTTGAAATATAGTTTCACAATTAAAACCAGTTAGACAAGCATAATAATAAAAGAATATCTTGAATCCAGTGTAAAATAAGCCTTTGGCAACAGATGATGAGCTTAGGCAAGATATAAAAGAGATGGTCATATCTGTTTAAGGGGGTCTTTTCAGATGGTTAAGAGGTAAAGATACAGAAAAAGGTCCCTGCAGGGTCATAGTCATACGTTAATTTCAAGTTGTCACTTGATAGCACCTTTAGCCTTTACTTACTTGACAAAAATGAAATATAGTTGGAAGACTTGTGTTATGCGGCAGCTCAACAGCAAACCAAAACCTAGTGGACCTTCACCCCAGACTGAAAGCAAATAGAAGCGT
Organism: Gleditsia sinensis; assembly: GCA_037074535.1. NCBI lineage: Eukaryota > Viridiplantae > Streptophyta > Magnoliopsida > Fabales > Fabaceae > Gleditsia > Gleditsia sinensis. The sequence continues at coordinate 839,356 of CM073464.1, read as the reverse complement.
CAAGTTCTTACTAGCAAGTATGCATACATGTAAAAACAATATAAATGAGTCATAGAAGATGGAAATAGAGTGAATTACCTGCCCAAACATAACAAGATTGCCACCAATGCCTCTTTTTGAATTTCAAGAAATTGAGAGCCATCTTCATAAAAATTAAATATAAGTTAAGCATTAAACCAAATGGTGCAATAGTCAGTTGATACAATAGTGGCAACTGAACAAACTAACACTGGAAAGTTGGTAAACACGGAAAATTTAAGGACATTGACTCAGAATATTTTCTTTCTACCACAATTGATAGCAGAAGGTTGAAGCTAGCAACAACTTGAATTACTGGGATCCAGAAGCCGCTGCCTTTAGTACGAGGAATCTTGTCGACAAGAAAGGGAAATATTGACCATGAGAGAAGCCTGAAAGACGGAAGCCAACCAACAGGACAGGCACGAAATTAAGTTATAGACACTCTATCAGCAACAAAAGATATTATAGTGAGAAGACAGAAGAACAAATCATATCGCCCTATATAGGAATCACATTAATAATGAAAGCTAAACACTAGTTTTATTGATGATAACCATCGCAATTTAATGGAACAAAGAAACCAAAAAATTCCTTCGTCGATGAGCAAAACAGAAAGAGAAGCAATTCATTGGTGAGCGTGCCGAAAATCCGGAAATCATTCGGCGTACTAGTGAGAAAAGAAATAGTTCGTATTCAAAAGTGCTAAATAATATTTCACTTACAACCAGATAACTTTCCCGAAGGGAACAACAATAATATTTCACACATCGCAAGATCTCTCTATATATAATCGTTGCATTCGAATTAGGATGAATGAAGGTATCCCGACTCCGCATAGACGCACCACCTTAAACAGGGGTTAAGAAAGGAAATAATCCGAAAGCAGAAAGAATTTTCTTTATCAATTTAAAGAGCGATGTTAATCTCCCATCACTAAGGTTTTGCAATTTTAAACTTTCACTCAATATTCGTTGACGCACAGCATCATAGAGACATTCGATTAGCCAAACTGACGCAGGAATTACGAGTTAAATGGATAATTCTTCTTTATTAGCTTGGTCGAGTCTGAAAAGAAAATCAGAGGAAGAAACTTACAAAAGCAAGGACGAAATGGAGAGCGCGATGGCTACGTAATCGCTGGGACACCCTCCTTCCAAGGCACAGCTTGCCATTTTCTGTGCATCTGGGTGAGTTCACTTGAACTCATACTACCTTCATTATTGGGTCATCGGAAAGCTTGAAAGCAGCATTGTTCCTCGCTTTCCAAGTCTCTCACGTGGCGTTTGACACTTTGACTGAGACACACACCCAGGTCCAATATGTACGTATACGGTGGGTAGACTCATGGCGGTAACCCGCACGTGCCAACGCAGGAATTAATGATACAAAATTAGAAAGGTAGGTCTAATGATGAATGTGACTAATCTCCATTTCCAATTTGTGACTCTGTTAGTTAACTTGGGGATTTGACGCGATTATTACTCCCTTAAAGACTGTAAAAAGATGTTTTGTAATTTTGTATTTAGACGTGAATATTGTATGAAAAAAGCTTACCGAGACTCTTTAGTTTAATTTTGTACCTCTCTGCCATGCACAACTCCAAACAGGTGCAGGGTCTTGTAAGAAAAGAATCGATGAAGATGGTATCCGAGACAATTGCTGCTTGCTTTGTCGTGGGATGAGGGGGAGAGTGGTAATGCAGAATTGTTAAATTATTTTGATCTAAAACATTATTAGCAGTTCTTATTCTCTCATAGGATTGATGATCAATATATAAACTCCACTCCAATCCAATGGAAAGTTGAAAATGGTCAGGAATAGACGGACATTAAGAAGCCCCTTTTGATTTTATTATCATAATCCAACTACAACAATCCCAATCGTGATTTAAACCATATATGGCCTTTATACCCTTTTTTTTTTTAAGAAAGATAAAAAAGAAGAAGACAATTATGCCTATTTACAACATTTAGTGGTCATGAGAAAATGAACTGGAAGCTGCTGCAGCCGTAAATCTTTGTACTCCTTTCTCCTGTTGAGAATCATATATGAAGCACAAGCGGAAAAATCTCCTTGTCAAGGGCCAAAACAAAACCACTTTTTCTGCATGCAAATTACAACATTATATTATTATATATAATTCTGAAGAGCAGCAGAAAGAGATCACGCCAGACATTGAAAAGGAAGAGGAGGAATACCTTGGATGAATCCTTGTTTGTATCATCCTCTCTGCGTGAATCAATTCTCCGCTGTGATGAAACACGCACGGATGATCCGCCGGTCTTCTTCTCATCTCTGGCCTTGTTGAATATGACGGTAAATCCTTCCGCCGATGCAGGATCATTCACATCCCATTCCCCAAACTTGGGTAGAGGCCTTCCTTGCTCGTGCTACACGCAAACATGCAAAATTTATGAATTGAAAAAGACAGAAGGATGAAAATTGAAACCAGAAAGGTGGAAGAGAATCATACCGAAGTCATTGAATTGAAGGTGGGGGTGAAGCTGAGGAAAAAAAGAGAAATAAGAAGGAGAAAGCAGGGGATGTTGATGGCTATTATGAATCGATGGCAACGTTTGTTGGTAATTTTCACTGTTGTTTTTGGGAAAAGCTGAGAATGTGATGGATGAGAATGAGGGAAAGGAGGATGGTTATAAAAGGGAGGCGGAAGAAAGGTAGCTGTTAGATGCTGCCTTCCGACGAGGCCAACTCGTTATGAACGCGTGTAATTCCGTTTTCTGTTTATTTTTAGGGGAATCTGAGAGAACAGACAGCAATTTTTGGTGGTTAGATTTGATAAAATCATCACATCGAATGCGGCAACAGCCAACCGATCCCGTTTCGGTTACAAATTACAGTTGGCTATTTACAGTAAATAAACTCCTTCGCATACTTAGCCATTACCATTTTACTCGACATTGTGCCCACCACCTCTCACACGCCCTCTGTTTTCTTAGGCGATAATCACTACCCAGCTCAAAATATGTGCCCATTTCTCCGAAGTAGAGCACCCCAGTCACCTCACCACATAGATGATACAACTAACATTTTGTGGACAACGGTTATATGAAGGGATTTAACAAATGATGGGGAAAAAATATTCCCAATCATTCAGGATAGGATTCTATGAATCCCTAAAATGTGATTGTAGAGAACCCGCAAGGGGTGTGACTACATTATATATGTATATATAAAGAACCATTTAGGATCCAATCCAATAAGCAACAAATTGAGGACGAAGGGAAACAAAATGGACAATATTATATAATATATATCTATATATCTATCTATCTATCTATTATATATAATAAGGTAAGAATGACTAGAGTCATATTATTATTTGTTGATAAGTGGCATTCTCAATTTTTTTTCTATTAATTTCAAAAATTTTGATTAATAAATTATATATATAATATAAAAACACTTCCTCACATGAAAGAATAAAAGAAATAAATAAGAGTTTTTCGTATATTTTATTGAGACAAATTAAAATTTTAATAAAAATTACTCACATATCACTTTTTCTCTTGTACACATTCAAGAGAGCAAGCTTTCAATGACCCACCACACTTGAATCTCATTGAACAGCTACCACTGTAAAAATCTCTTTTATTGAGCGTCTACTCACACTTAAAAGAATTTAATTATATTTTTTTAAAAATAAAATTTAATTTAACTTTTAATTAATTAAATTATTTCGAAAATTACTATTAAATTAATAGTACAATAATTTATTTTATCTAAATTATTTTTGAGAGAGCGCACAAAGAGAGGTATGTTACACGACAAAACCCCATTATCGAGATCAACACGTTCCATCCGCGACAGACTGTCACAACAATGTAACGCATATTAGATGCCCCGTCTCCTTAGTATTTGAATTTAACTTGGCATTCGTCCAATTTCCGTGGATTCGTTACCTGATTAATTGCTGCCGATGAATTCCCTGGAGACGTGCCCACCGTGAGGTATTCTTGATAAGTATCGGCGGTAGATTCGGATGGGTATTAGCCGACTCTATTTGATTGTTCTACTAATTGGGTTGCATGTCCATGCCCCGAATTCGATTCTGCGTGATAATCCGGAGCCATTGCCGGAGCTGGATACTCATTTTCAATTGGTATCCCCACATGTCTCTGCTCCTGTCTTCCCGCAGCTTCATAGCCTTCCGAAAGCTGCTCTTTTACGTGATTCTCAGATATTTCATTCGCTCGTGATCGAACTGCCTCCCATACAAGATTCGAATCTACATTTAAAATAATAATAATAATAAGTATAATCGAAAACCAAAGCTCAAACCAGGAGCTAATCAACCAATAACATAGCCCAAAACCTCCATATCGGTTACCGGCGGGCTAAACGCCAACACAGACTTGCCGTTTACCTTTCTGCTCTCGCACAATAAAAAACGATGGAACGTTTCAACTTTTTTTTTTTAAAAGAAAAAAGAAAGAATATAATACTTAAAAGATAATTGTACAATTTTTACTAAACTAACCCGTTATTTTCTGCTCTGTGCAAATATTTTCATGAACTAATCGATAATGGTAAAAGACGGGAATCATATTAGCAACGTCATAAGAAAGAAATCTAGGAGTATTATTCATAATCGACATCGAGGGCTTTTATTTATAATTATTAAAAAAACTATCAATAATTTCCAAATTTGATCATTTTCTTATAATTGAAGGACATGTTGATTGAGTTTTAGAATGATTCTCTCCCTTAATCGCTTTTAAGAGGTAAATATTAATTTGTTTAGTGTTTAAAATTTTCTACTCCTTCACAGTTTGCATTTTATAAATATCTTGCAATTCTTAATACTTGGTTTTTGGGCAAGAAAGGCCCCTCGGTGGTGTCATAAAAATAGGTCGCAACTTTTCTTGGAACTTGACTTTGTCAACATTCACAGCCAATATCCATTTTATTCCCAAAATAAAAATCAATAATTTCATCTGCTCTAAATAATATAAGTATAACCTTATAATAATCATCAAGAAAAATAATAATTATAAAACCAGCGACTTTTTCAAATAAAACAGAAAAAATATTCATCTAAACATCTTCCATTGCTTTCGTACTAAAGTTTTGCGGGCATCATGTTTTGGCTGTGGTTAAGAGAGTAATCTGATAGTTTAATACTCTCGGTAGGTGTTTCTATTTGCTACATCGTTTTCAAAAGAGTTAGCTATCGAGGTTTTCATTCTGTGCAGACCGGTCCACGCAAGTTAATGTGGGGTACAGACTTCCGTGAATTCTTCATTTTTCAGTCACTGTCATTTTCATCTCTACTTAATTTGCAGGAGGACATTTGACCACTTCTGTTCAAAGAAACACCTGCTTTAGAACAAGGATTGAATGATTATATTATGACAACTGCAGAAAGAGATACTTTTACTCGGCCGTGCCTTTCAAACCAAAACGAAACGTCTCTTTGCTACTGCGTCCATTTCAGCCATTCCCCTTTTTTCCCACTCAGCTCAACAACTCTCTGTCCACGTCGCATTTAGTACCAATGGCTGTCGAAAACAGCGGTTGCCTCTGTGCCACCTACTAATACTTATAATCCCAAATGTTATTTGTCATTCAAATTCTTTGAATTTTAATTGTTTAAACACTTGTAAAAACTTAAGCTAAAGTGAATAAATAAACGAAGCCAATTCGAATAGAAGTCAACATCAATTGTTGAAAAACAAAAATGAAGTCTTTCAATCATGCAATTTTGAAGAGGAGATAAAATAAGAAAGAAATACGAAGGAATGAGAAGGGCAGCAAATTGTAACCAGAAAGTGCTATCTTTCGGAATGATTAATAAAAGAAGAAAAGAAAAAGGTAAGTTCACATTTTTATTATAATATTTCTAAACTTTTTTTTATTTAATAAATTGGGAGGGAAAATAATAAATTACAAGTTTCAAAAATAAAACAGTTACTCCCATTTATTCCTGATTAGCAAAGAAAGAAAGGGTTTTTCTTTTCTTTTCCGTTCCCTCGTTAGCCTAAAAAAAAAAATGGAAAGATGAACAATAACAACATGACACTCGTACATTGTGCCCAAATATCATGTCATTTTTTCACCTCCATATTTTCACTCATAACGATCAACCAAAAAGTGATATGTCCAACGAAGCCATACCAGGACTCAATCCCATGCACTCATCTTGCAGTATCATCCTGTTTGGTTTCTTACCTTAGCTAGCAACTACAGCTAAAACAAGGACTTCCAAGCTAATCTTAACTCGTAAGTGCACTCTACCATGTCTACAATGAGATATATCACGAGAGTGAAAAGAGTGGTTATTATGGACTAAAATTCCAGAAATTTACCTTACCAGAGCAAGGCTGGAATGTTCAGAGATATTTTTGACCAGACTATTCACATTTGCAGTCCGGCTTTCCCTATCTGTACATAAATTTTTTATGAAGAGGAAAATTAAATCAAGTATTCATAATACATTAGGAAAAGTGCATCTGGGTAATCCTTAGGTAGGCTGTTGACGTAGAGGTAGAAACGCAACAAGTCCTCCTTGCAAACTGTTTCAGCATCAACAACATCTTCATTACAAGTGAGTACCCATAAGTCCTCTGAATTAACTCTCCTCAAGCTACCCCGACAAAATGGACAAGACTCTGACCGTCTATTCCTGCAGGTTGGAAACAGGTAAGAGTGTCACAATTTTAAGTCCTTTGCATATGTAGTAAGGTAAAATTGCTGGAACATAATGTGATTAGTGTTACCACTTGCGGTAGCATTTAATACACATGGCATGACAGCAGTTAGGCAAAACCATTTTGGTGCAAGGTTCCAAGCAGATTCCACATTCATCCTCTCTCTCCAGATCGACATTGGCTAGTCTCCCATCTCCTTCAACCATCTTCTTTCTAGAACTTGGACCTTCTAAGCTAGAGTACCCTTCTCTAGAAATTTCCAACTTCTCCAAGCTGCCATGCAGCCGCTGGAGAGATGGCAATATAACAGCTGAAATTCAATTTTTATCACATGAACAAATTGAAAAATAATTAGTAAAGACATCATGATGATTACTCCCTTTTTTTTATTATATAAAAAAATAAAATAAAATAAGGTTCTTTTTGCAAGTCAACAATTCACGCACCATAGAAGTCCCTGATGGTAGCTTTCCTTCCATGAGTAGACATGTTTGATCTCCCCTCTTTGTGTACCTATGATAAAAACAGGTAAGCAATAACTAATAACGACTTGTACCAATTGTAAACACAGGCAAACTTAACCCAAATTGGAACAATACAGAATCAAATTTCTTAAATTAATATGCAAGCTAACAATAAATGGACTTCCTCCATCGAGGACCAGGAACTCACCTTATATATAAGCACGTGGAAGAGGCTCAGATATCTGTGTAGAAAGCATGCGCAAGAACAATCCATCCATTGTAGCAAGAACAGAAAGAGTGGAGCCCAGTGATTGTAAACCAATTTCATTTGAAAAAGAGTCCCACCCTTGGCTCGGGGAATTGCAGCAGCCCTACAGAGTAAGCACCCAGAATCCAAATTTAGCGGGGAGACGACAAGAGAAAGAAACACACACAGCTGCCGCAAATAATTCGACAACAAAAATTGGGGTCGTGGGTAACAAAATCGACGAAGATGGATGTTCCTATATCCGAATTTGACCGACTAGGAACAAAGACAAGGGAATAATTACTGGCGAAGAAAGTCATCCGAAGACCATATTGGGAAACCTTCGTATGAGTATCGGGGGCCGGAACAACCAAAATAATTAACTGCAAGTAGGAAATTAACTACGACACTGATCACGATGACCGATTTCAACGCCTAAAGCCTTTTATAAAGAAAAGAACAAGGACCCAAATTCCAAAACTTCATCTTTTTTCAAATTTAAGAAAATAAATGAAAGGAAAGCAGATACGATGATCAGAGAAAAAAAATTGAAGGGGGAAAATTAAACTCACAAAGCATTGGCATGCTGAATATCAGCCTCCAGTAGTTTCAGGGAATCCTGGTAAGGTAACCGGGAAAGCTGGTATAGCATCATATCCATCTTTCCCTTTCGGTGTTAACTTTGTGAAAAGCGGAAAATCAACTCAGTATCAGGGGCAAGAGCACTTAAAGGGGTGTGAGTTTTCAATCTTGAGGAGCTTAATCCTCGACCGAAAGCAGAAACAGGGTAGAAATAAGAAAGCAATCGGTGACGAAAAGAAAGGCCCTTTTATATAAATTTTTTTTTTTCCTCGTTAGCTTTATTCAATCTCTGCCGCTTAAAGGATACGAAGGGCGGCTCTGGATATGATTGTTGGCTTGGCTGCGGCTCTTGTGGGGAGAGTAAATGGGGTAGGGATGGGATGCCGTATAAGAATGCGTTCGCGATGGATGTGACGAGATGTGTGAGATGAGACGACACACACGAGACGAAACAAGACGATAACTTGCGTTTGTTGGGAAGCTTAGGGCGGCCTCGGGTACAATTTTGTTTATAAGATTAACCTCAATTATGGAAATATATATTAAACATAACTTAATAGAATTTATGTATAATATACTTCAATTTTTTATATTTTACTTAATTTAATTTTTATAAATTAAATATATTAAGAATCTCTCGCTTATCATTAAAAAAGTGCTTTTTTATATAAAAATAAATAAAAAATACACCACAAATTTTAGTGAAAGTGTATATTGCCAAAGTGTGAACATACTACAATTATAATATATGCTATTTTACAGTCTCCCGCGCTTTTGTAATAATAATTCAAGACTATGTGATATGGACAACTTTGATGAGTAATCCTTGTCTGGTATATACATATAAGAGATTCTTGATTAAGTTTATAAATTAAAAAACAAAAACAAATAGTTAATTGAAAATAAGCAAAGCAGCAACAAATCAATAATTTTTTATTGATCAAATAAACACGTTCATTGTATATTGTTTATTAAAAAATGTTCGCACATATATATATATATATATGTGTGTGTGTGTATTTCCTTATGACAATCTTAGACAGAAATTAATATATTCGAAAGGACCGAAATTGGTAATACCTTTTAACGCTTACTGCTTTTTCGCTTTTATTTGTTCGTTCCTACCAATTAAAAGGAAAAACAGAAGATACGATACGTATGAGAGGGTTCCCAACTGTAATAATTTATTAATTAGGCTGATTTAAAGTCTACTTTATATAAGAATTTGTCAAAATTTGAGTTTAACTCTTTTCATGATGATAAAAATTAAGCCTGCAGATGAATCCATAATTAGGTATATTGCTAATGACCGTATTTATTATATGTTGTTTGAATAATTCATATTCTTTATATTTGAAAACAAACAAAAAAATGAATTATAGTTGATTGACCAATATAAAGAAAAATTAATAAGAGTGTTTCTTTTGGGAAAAGTAAAACTATATTCCACATATTTAGTAATTTTTAAAAGATTGAATTCTATATTATTGACTCATTTTGTCGTGGATTTTTTGTGGGGGCATTTAATTTTCAAAAAGAAGGACCCGTAAGTCAACGTATGGCCACAGTAATGATTAAATTCTAGTTGCTTCCACCACCAAAGTTATATTTACAGAGGAATAAAAAGAGGAGGGAACTAAATATTTCCGAAGTCGAAGGACATTTTTCAATTGGTTGACGTTGAAGAATTCCTTTTATGCATCTTATCCTATTGACGAAGCACGCATGAGTTGGCCACCTAAATTAAAAGCAATATGATATGCCCCGTTTGATGCAAATTATTGAATATTTTGGAGACATTACATTCAATTATTTTAGAATTATTAGTCTTATATTTTTATATTCAGGTGCGCTAGTTTGATTTCTGATACACCATTTTTCTTTAAAATAAAATTTATTGATTGAATTGATCAGTTGAAATTTCTTTTCTTTTTCTTTTTTTTGGGGGGGGAGGGGGTTCATTTAATTATGATGAATTTAGATTCTCAACTACCCCTATAGAGGCAATTGGTAGATTTATATTTAAGGTTTCTAATACACAATCTATCCAAATACACCTATAAAATTGGGGACCACGAAGAAAAAAATACGCAAATGAGAATGCTTGTGATCATCAATCCTATCCTATACAAATAGATAATCCTAGCTTCATTGTGATATCGTGGTTCTCCTCCTCATCATCAACTTTCCGTCAAAAGGAAAAAAATGTGAGTGAATGAGTGGGTCAACTGGCAACTCCAACCTATTCCCTTCTGTTCCTATCACAATTCCTTTTCCGTGTTGTACCAAGCTCGAGTTATTAGCTAGGCAAAGCCAATTCAATCATCTATTCATTTTTTTTTTCCTTTTTCTTTATGATGCTGCTTAATTGAACCGCAATCTGTCAATTCAGAAACAATATCATTTGACCAAAAACGCAGGAATTTCTTAACATTTGTAAGTTGACTGAGGTGTCTGAGTGCGGATTCTTCTCCATCATTAATTCCTCCGAGACATCATATTTTCTCGTTTACATTTGCAAATAGAGGTAGAAGATTACAATCTCTTCGGTAATTAAGATTAGCAAGGCATCTTGTGATGTCGCTATGGTGTAAGCGTATGGGATATAATAAACAAAAAACAAAATGAAATAATATACAAAACCCACAAGAAAAAGGTACCTTGATTGATATGAAACGGGGTGTAGGTGTAGGTGTAGGCTGTGCAAAATTACCTTATCTTGCTGATGGGAGGCAACCGTTAGACAAGTCAGGGCTCTCAATCTCGAGAAAGCTTGTGAGTAAAGTTTTTCGAGAAGATTGAGCTTTGGAAGAGGCGGAAGATGATAATTTGAGCTTACTATCTGTTCCTTTTTCAATCTTGACAGCATCTTGTATAGCCAAAATGATCTCTTGCATCCTGGGCCTGGAGACGCCGTGTTGTTCTACACATTGCATAGCAATTTCAGCAACCCTCCAAATGGACTCTGTCTTCACACTTCCAGTTAGACAAGGATCCATGATGCTCATCACATCCCCCTTACGAATTAAAGATCTAGCCTGCAAACCAAAACAACGTTTTAACACATCTGCCTTTAATTTGTAGGAGATAATTGGCCTGCAGTATGAAATATGGCAGTATATATATTATCTGGTTTGGGGATGATTTGTTGATTCTTATGTTCATCTTATAATTAATGGAAGAATAACATACCCAGTGAACAATATTCATTTCAGCACCATAATCTTCTGATGACACAGGTTTTCTTCCTGATATCAGCTCCAGCAGGACAACTCCAAAACTATATACGTCACTTTTCTCCGTCAATTGTTGATTTGCGTAGTACCTGCTCGGCAAATATACTAATTGAGTTTTTTACATGCAGGAGAAAATATTTTTATATGTTGATCGCGGAGTCACGGACGCATGACCCGTCACTTACTCAGGATCCAGGTAGCCTACTGTTCCCCGTGCAATACTTGATATATGGGTTAGATCTTCTTCAGCTAGCCTGGAGAGTCCAAAATCTGACACTTTTGCTCTCATATTGATGTCTAGGAGAATATTGCTTGTCTTTACATCTCGGTGTATGATGCTTGGATTGCATCCTGTGTGTAAGTATTCAAGACCTACAGGAATAGAAAATTGTTCCTTTAACTGTTAATTGATAACTTAAAAAACTATAATTATGGACCAAGAAGGTGGTCAGTAATTAACCTTTAGCGGCATCTTCTGCAATGCGAAGACGAACTAACCAGTCTAACTGCTGCTCCTTAGCAGAATCTGTCAAGAAATTGGATTTTAATTCATGGCACAATTTTAACTAATAATTAAATAGATGTATACAAGGAATCGAGATTAGACCATGAATGTGATCCCGTAAGGTGCCATTGTGCATGAACTCGTAAACCAGAATATGCTGATATTCTTCTTCACAATATCCAATCAAAGGAACCAAGTTTCTGTGATGAATTCTTGACAGAAGGGCTACCTGCATTTGTGATTCTACAATCAACAACAAACAATAATAACAATAACTAAGTTTTTTCTCACTAGATGGCATTGGCTATATGGATCAAACGGTGCCATAGTAACCTATCATGGATGAGATCAATAGATAAGTTATTAACTATTAAATTATTTTTAATAGTTTCACTTATTGTTTTCTTTGACCTTCCTCTGCCTTTAATTATTGGACTATTTTTCATCATATCTACTCTTCTCACTAAAGCTTCTGCAGGTCTTCTCCACACATGGTCAAACTACCTTAAACGAGATTCAACCATTTTCTCCACGATAGGTGCTGTCCCAACCTTCTTTCTAATGGACTCATTTCTAATCATATCTCTTCTAATGTGTCTACACATCCAGCGCAATATTCTCATCTCTGCAGCGTTGAGTTTATCTTCATATTATCTTTTGACCGCCGAACATTCAGTACTATACAATCAATGAACCAAAATATTTTCTTAAATTCTTCTAGTTTCTCTTAACTATTTAAGAAATTTATGTTTTAAAATAGGTCTTCTGCAGTTGGACCTCATGTGGAAGACCTATATAAATCCAAATATGACATATTTCGATTAAGAAGGTTCATAGTCTCACTTCCTAGTATTGCTAGAGCAGTGAAATGTATACAGAATTTTTGTTTCGTAGAGGAAATATTTATATTTTCGTTTTAAGGAATGCTTTACTAAGGGAATCAGGTTCTTCAATTACTTATATGAATTGCTAAGCAAACTCGACTGAAAGTGCAGATAAAAATTTTTAGTAGGAGACATCCAGTACAAAATTTGTTCTCTTTCAAGATTAAAATACAGAAATGCTTAAGGGATTGAATTTGTACGCTACCTCTGTCACAAATTGCTGGTTCCCATGGCTGGATGAATCAGTCATAGTTTTAACTGCCACCTCTTTTCCATCTCTCATTTTCCCATAGTAGACAGATCCAAAGCTTCCTTTGCCGATTTTCTTTGAAAAATTATTAGTAGCTTCTGTCAACTCTGCGAGCCCAATATAGCAAGCAATACCTTCCTCCATTAGATTCCCTCCCCGAACAGACGAGTATGGAGTTACAGGTTTAGTTCTACCGCATCCAGAAATACCTGATCGGCACAGGAATGCTTAGTTAGAAAAGTTTGTTCTCTGTCAAGTTAAAAATCACTTGATTGATTTAACACTAACCATTTTCATCACTCTTCTGCAGAGATGCCTTTCTTCGAAGGTTATGCATTAGCACCAAACTTCCTAAAAATAATATTGATAGAATCACAAGTACTCCGATGGAAATTCCCAGTATCAACTTAAAGTGTTTCTTGTTCGCTTTATGTAGGCCGGGATTACCATCATAGCTGGAAAAGAAAACAATATGGCCATTACTTTTTTCTGGGGTATTTCTATTATGTCCATACTGATGTTATTTGCAAATGTTGAGCACATGTCTTAAATTTAGTTAAATATTAGAAACATATGCTGCTATGGGCACACTTACTTGAAAATGATTTTTCCAGATACTAATCCTGCAGGTATTTCCCCACTAAACGAGTTATTTTGTATGAACCTGTCAGAGTTTCACAGGTGCTGGATAATTAATAGACATTGAGGAGTAGTTCACTGAAAATATCTTAAGTTGTTCTGAAATTTCAGGTGTGTAATATTGATGAACTGAGTCTGAGATTGCTACATACAGTGCTTGTAAGCTTGGCAAACTACCCAGGTAAGATGGTAGTGGACCAGTCAATTGGTTGTTCTCTAGATGCCTGCATGCCATCAATTGAAAGATGAAAATTAAAAGGGGAATACTGAAAGAATAGGGTGTTTTCCACTTAAAACTTGTAGACTTGAAATAATATATTCCTCCCCTAACTTGAAAAAAGGTATGTGCTAAACTACAGAACTTACACAATCTTTAGATTTATAAGATTGCTCATGTCAGGTAGTGGCCCCGTAATCAAGTTTCCGTCTAACCACCTAATAAAACCAGAACAGATTACAAAAGAAATTAGACTAAAATATAATAATAATGATAAAAGCTATTTTCTTTTGAAGAATAATTTATTACTTACAACTCATTCAATTCTTCCATGTTGTTGAGCTCAGATGGGATTTCGCCCTTCACATTCCTTCTCGACAAGTTTCTAACACAAGTAATTGGAGTTATTAAAAATTAGAACAGCCTCAACATCCAGCAAATATTTACATTGGCAAATGTTCTCTGAACCTTGGTTATGTCTTGTTACAATTTTCCAATCATGGTGCTATTTAGTTTTAGTTCAAACTTAAAACAAAATTTATCCCAGTATCTCACAAGAATAAAGTATAGAGAAGTTACATTTCTGTAATTCTTGGCAGAGGGGTGGCACTACAATGTACCCACTCCCAGGGAGTTGGAACACAAGGATCACCATCGCTCATCTGGAGACTTCCAGCAGACATGAGGCGAAATGCATTTACAACAGTCACTGCAAAATGAAAAAACGGTTAGCAACCAGCTTATTTGACACAGCAATGTAACTATTGAAAGTTATTTATTTATTTTGATCTAGACCTAATTACCCATCCATCTGAGCTATGTTATACACATGCCAAAAGATCAATTTTCACACACACACACATATACAGACTTAACGACTTACAATCTTGCCTGTCAGTCTTCGAAGCAATCTGTACGTATTTGCTTATTTCCATGGCATTTAGAAGTGGTCCTCGAGTAGAATCCCGGGTCTTAACAAAGGAGAATGACAGAACAAAATCCAGAGTCACATTCATGTAACTAGGTTCATAAAGAGTATAGCTCCCATTGGCATTCTCAGCTATGTTAACCACTGCATTGCTATAGTCAGGTATATAAGGTTGCTGCAATTTGAATTTTCGACTCTCATTCTTACCCAGATCTTCAATCTCAGCGAAATATGCATAAGCTCGAGCATGGGCAGGGAAGTCTTCCAGGTTTAATCTGTAGCTGAGTACCCCTTTTATGCCAATAACTGCAGTTTGCATAACTTTGACCGGCGGGTATTCTCTTGTCCCTATTTCTATGTTCTTTGTTGTATTAATTCTTTCTGTGCCTGAGGCCACCCCAACAAGATAATTTTGCCTTTTGATAAGATCAGATTCCCAAATTCTATCATACGGGTCATCAGGATACCTGAAATTTACAAAATGAACAAAAAAGGAAGTTTAATTTATGTTGATGGCAATGCTTATCTGGGTTATATTGCTTTCTATTATTGCTGGTCCAATTTTGAAAAATCTTCCAGCAGATGTAGAATATATGAGGATTGAGGGAGCTTCCAGACCTGATAGCATCCTCGCTTGTGGCACCGAAGTTTATTCTTGCGGCTACTTTTAAGAAGAAATTGTCTTCGAAATCTGTTGCATACATAGAAAGATTCAATGGCCGCAACTCTAGAGTTGATATGAATGGAGAACCAGTGGTAGCGCAGCACATGCACACATCGATGGAGTTTGAGGGTGCCCTGATGATCATTTCCTTTACATATATTCTCGAGGCATCTGATATTGACACAGTAGCCCACTTAGTTGCGTCCAAGTGGAGCTGAAACTGGGGGTATGTGTCTCCATTTTTCAAGCTGCCATACTGAAACGTTGCTCGTACCAGGTATCTTCTTCTCTCCTCGGTTATTAGTGTATAACAGTATTTCTTGTTGTCTATGGGAAAGTCTCGGCGTCTCTGATACTGCACCCTGTTTCCATTCGGACTTTCTACTTCCACTGGAGTGCCATGGTTCATGACCCCAGAGTCTGAAATCCATTCTAGTCCTGTGCTTCTATCAGTGTAATTACTTGTGCCTCCACAGTCTATGCTGATGAACTCTGCAGGTGAATTCAATTATTTCACAGATTTAGAACCCCGTCATGGTCTTGTGTTCGGCTTCGTAGCATTACATGACATGATTTTCCGAGCACAAACAGATTCAACGTTGGATTTTGTGTCGGTGTGAATTAATTGAAGTTTTAGCGTGCGGGATTTCTTCAACTGAAATTGAATCGAAAACTGAAATCTCAAGCTGTAGAATACAGAAACATACCTGTAACTTGGCAAACCGCAGATGATGCTAGAAGAGAAGATATTATAACCAGAAAGAGAGAAAATAAACCCATTGAAGGTAGGAAGACAGAGTAATAATTTGCATCAAGAAATTTGAATGATTGATAAAATTAACTTGTTTGAGTTCAGCATCTCAACCAGCTTTCTTCCACTAACTCCTTAACTTTTTTTTTTTTTATTGATTAGTTTGTTGATTAGTGATTCCTCTTTCACTTTTGTATCTTTACTCATGTTGGAATCTTCTTTTTTCCGAGAAAAGAAGATTTCTGGTTCCCTTTTCTTTTTCTTCATTGTAAAAAAGAGTGTCACGCAAGGCACAGGTTCAATCTAAAAAGTGAAAAAATAAACCTCGGAGACCATTTACTTGTTTTTATTATGAGCAACAAAGATTTTACGTGTAACAAATTGTCTCGGGGCTATGGGACAACACGAAAATATATGATTTTGTCGCAAAACAGACTGTCTATTTGATACTACCATGCACCGCAATAATGTTGACACTGAGATCTACTTTGGTTTCTTTCTTTTCTATTTAAACAATATTATAGCCTGAATTTGAAACCTCCATTTTTCTTGAATTATATAAGAAATAAAATTACGAGATAATATAAGAAAAAAAAAAGGAGATATTTAAATTGTGTTTTAAGGGGATATGAGATCCCAATGGCGATGAGGGTGGGTAAATTATGTACTTTAATTGGTGCTTTTGCAGACATCATAATCTTATCAACTGTGTACCTTTGGACCGCGTCGGTTTCAGCTTTTTAAAGTTTGAAAAAGTATGCATACAGTGAAGCTGGGCATGGCGGTCCCCTCTCAAGTCTTAAATGCAATCAGTGCTACAATTTACAAGACCTCAAAGAAACAGTGTCTTGTTCATTTTTGACAGTCTTGCTACTGCTAGCAACTTGCAGGCCGCGATCAAAGAGAACCTTTATTATTTCCCCCATATCCTTCTTTTATTTTGTTCCTCCCATATATTCTCGTGAAGAGACTGTTTACATATGCAACTCCCACGTGCATATGGATTACACAACTTGTTTAAAATTTGTAATGGAAACTTTGTGCAATTCAATTCAGTGGGCAAAACATAGCCTCCTTTTTTCTCTCTCTCTCTCTCTCTCTCTTTAAGGTGAATTAAGTTTACGCCCTTTCATGTCATAATCTTGAAGCTGATTAAGGGGTGTCCCATTAATTTTGTCGTCAACCATGAAAATAAATAAGCTCCGTGGGACCTACAAGAGGAGGTGGGTGAGACTGATTGGTGACTAGTCTTTTCGACAGTATAAATATTTCTATATCCTTTTAACTCTCCCTACACACAAATGATTATTTATTACCAAAAAAAGTTTCAATTATTAAATTTAAAAGTGACTCCTAACTAGTCTTTAGTAGGAAAAAAATCTCAGAATAAATGGTTGAATTATATTGGTAAACCTCTATTTTTTTTTTATATGACAATAATGTAGTACATAAAATCTGTCGGCTATTCATTAACCACCCATAATTGTACCCAAAAAAAAATTAACCACCCATAAAATTAGATCATGCAACCTTAATTTGATGTATGATGGATGAGACGCCAAGGCTAAAAGACACTGATTGGACGATTAGATGGACTGGACCCGATGATAGTTAATTTCTTGAGTTATGAATATATATTTTTCTTTTCATTTTTAAAAGAGATTCGGTCTAAAGGTTCATAAATCTTAATGTAAAATAGAATTCAAAATTCAAGTGATTGTAGATGAGACCTCAATGTAAGAAAATAACAAATCGACACCTGGGTTTCTCCACTAAAAAAGCTATCATTTTTACTCACAAAAAGGGCAACTTTCTTGTCCTCCAACTATTCTTGTTTTCTTAAATTCAAAAAATTAATGACATTTTTTAAATTATAAAAACTTGATCTTATTGGAAGATGTGATAATTTTTTTTTTCTTTATGAAACTTTCTTGTAATGTGAAAAATAAAATAATGTAACTTTTCTATGATTACGAAAAATAAACAAAAGCATTATTAGGCGAGACAGAACATTAAACTACTAGTATTAATAACAAACAGTCGATCCCTTTATTATTTGTTGCATTTCCTTAATTTTTAATAATTACATAATCTTTCCACCCACCAAAAATAAGGTACTAAAGTTTTTTAAATCTATGAATGTGTTACAGGGATCTCTTTAAAATACTATATATAATTTTCTTTTATTTATTTTTTGTTTAATTTATGTTACGAATTTTTTCATATTAAAAAATATAAAGATAAAGAGATGTTAGTATTAGAAAAATGCAAAATAAAAAGGTCAAAATCAATTTACTCTAAAAGAGTCCAAAGGAGGGCATATGTAGGGGAGGCAGTAACTGTCAAGTATCAAAATACGGAACCGAGAGACCCCACACGTTGGAGTTGTAGCAATCATCAGGGATCGAGATCCTCTGCTGTGCCTCCAGGCACAGCCTGACCAGGCGACTGGTCAGTGACCAGTCGCCTGGTCGAATACATATGACCAGGCGACTGGTCACAGCGTAGGAGGGGCACAGCACCGCGTGCTGTGCCCCTCCCCCACTGTAGAAGATCGCGGTCCAATCATCAGCCAGTGAGGTACACGCATCAGTCCAGCACCTCTCCTGGTCCTTTTTTTATCTTTTTTTTTCTTCTCATTTTTAATATGAGGCAATATATTTATATCACCACGAAATCAAAAAATACAGAACATACGGGAGAAACTATTGTACAAAATCAAACTTAATAGATTTCTACTTGTGAAAAAAAAATTAGGCAACACCATTTTTTTATAAAAAAAAACTCTTGAAAACTTGGAGGAAGCCCCTTTTAAAATAATTGGAAGTGAATGTTGTAGAGGATTCAAGTGGGAACTGGTTCGCCAAATATACAACCAGCTACCACCATTAATGAGGGAAAGGAAAAGGTAAAGATATGTGTGAACGAATCCTTTTCTTACACATTTTGAAGTTTGAAATTTAAGCGACCTGCTGCGGTCACACTTGTTTTTTTTTGTTCCTTCCTTTTAATAATTTAATTTAATGTTGCCCCCATGGATCTTCGTACAGAGACAGGTTCTATCAAAGCATGCCAATAATACCTCACCGTCACCTCAGAACCTCTTTTTACTTTAGTTTTTACCCAACGAAGATGCTTTGAGCTTCATATTTGGGCCTACGCCACTTTTGCAAAAAACATATTGGGGACTTGCCTCTAAATGACCTAGTTCTGAGGAATGGGCCCAATAATTGTTGTTGGGTCATTGGGCCCATTCATACAAAGAAAAGAAGGGCCGATAAAGGGGAAAGCATCAATCCACCCACAAATGCGCCAGAAAGCCTGTCCAAAAAAAAAAAAAGAATGCGCCGGAAAATACGTCAAAGCAAGCATATTCTGTCCCAACCCAAATCAACTCTTTAATTGCATTATTCAGCATCTTCCGAGTTACGAGCTAACAAGTGAAAATTTTAGCGAGTCTTTAAGTGAAGAACAAAACATAAAAGAAAGAAAGAAAGAGAATAAACAGGTAAAGTACAACCAACGAAGCATTAAGGGAGAGAATAAGGCAGAGTCCCATTTTCTTTAACTTTGCATTAAACTAATGAAAAGCTATACTCCACTTAGCAGAAGTTGCATGGAGTTGATCCTTTCTATTTTGTCACTCGCCAATCTATTTGATCGCTTAACCAAATAATTCTCCTTATCATAAAGAATTTCTTAGTGGGAATTTCCTTTTAGAGTCATTTTTGTTTCTTTACCACTTCCTTTTTCCCAAAACCCTTCCCTGTCCCACCTCCACTAAAAGTTTAGCTTTAAATCCCCCCCCCCCCCGCCTCAAACCCGAAAACTTCCTATACTATTTCTTTTACCAACTCTAGTCCCATATTATCATATTTTAAAATAAAATAAAAAAAAACCCCAATTAGCTTGTATTGATTATTAACTGGATAGAATCATTCAAACAAAATGCACAATTCTTCATTTGTTATAAACACCTCCAAGGAATTTCTTTTAGGTAAAATAAGTAACACCCCCATAAAAATAATAACATAGGATTACACAATTAAATATAAAATAAAATAAAAACACCTCAAAATCTCGATTAACATGGAAGTCGTAGCAAGTGCGGAAAAGGGAGCATCCTCTGTTTGTCACGGAACTTGATTAAGTGATAATTGGTTCGAAAAAATAATAGTTTAAAGAAGGGAGAATTTAAAGCAGATGCCGCCTATGCGTCTGCAAATGGATCTATCGTGGCCTCTTTCGACAAACATGATTAGCTGCCCCTACGCTGTTATGCACTTGTCACCCCCTTTTTTAAATATTCCTATTTAGAGATAATTTGGGTTTCAGTTCATGCTGATTGGCTAATCTTATGCCATTATTCAGTACCCAATCGATCTACTCTACGAATTATGATGCCTTGCCTTAATTTTAATTTGCCAACCTTCTTTATTAAGTGCTTCCTCCATTCATTAATTGGAAGGCAAATTCAAATTCCTAATTTTCACCTTTAACCATCATGAGGCGGTACCGTCGCTGGCTGCCAGCCTTTATTTTTTGTTTTTGTTATTGAAAAGTTTTTTTATAATTAGTTTATAGATGGAAAAAACCTTCAACTATCGGGTTTAAATGCTCTCGTTTGTACTAGGATTTAGAAAGGAAAGATGCAAAAAGTTGATTTAGAAATTAGAGACCCCATTCAACTCTGTTTTGCTGACTTATAAAAAATAGTTCTAAGTAAGCGTGGAGAACACGCACCAATAGCACGGATACAGGAAGTTCGGGTGTCATTATGAATTTTGACCAGACAATAATGTCGGGTACTTCTCTGCGTTCGGATGTGTCAATATCTGTTTTGGGACCATTACACTACATGTTGGAAATGGAAAGCAAGATGGGTCCCTATACCATAAAAGGCATGACTTTAGGCCATGTTTTTTAGATAAAATATTTAGCTCATTTTAGTCCTCTGAACTCTAAACTCCGCGGACATAAATTTGCTTTCCCACGGGTTATTGGGCATCAAACCATTAACGAAGATCTTCGTGCGCCCACTTCTATTATTTTAATGTCTCAGGATTGAAACTGAAATTGAGTGATGGGATTCTAGTATATAAACACATGGCAGGACATTAGTCCCACACCTACAGTAATAATAGTTTGAGGGAATCCCTTGAAAATAAAACAAAACAAAAACGCATTGGCTAAAAAAGGGTAGAATAAGGAAAGACGGGACGATTCTTCAATCACTCAATTTTCAGAATCCGATGAACTTTATAGTTTAGGTTCCAAGTTCATATGGTTCTGGCCTTGTCTAACCATTGATCCTACTCCAACAACTTTCCATCCTGTCTTTCATCGAGCCGGATGGATGTCTTCCTTTTTAAGGTCCATAAATTAAGATACTGCTTTATTTAGCTGACAGAATACAATTTTGTGGTCCTCTTTCTTTTCCTTCAAAAATTCCTGTCTCTTGCATTTTACAAAAAGAACATGGTTTTGAGTCTTCATTTGTTCTTGCCGTGTCAACCGTAACAAGTATAAAACAAACTGAGACCTTCCTGCTACTATAAATTACAACGTTGGAAATACAATTGCAAAACTACCAAGACAGTAAAAAAAAAAAAACTTTTTATGCTAACGGTATTGATTTAATTGATAAAAATTAAAACAATTTATTTTTATTATTAATAGTCTTATTTAATAAATGATGTATAAATAAAAAAAATATTAAGTATACCGTCGATGGACAAATTTTTATCCATCAATGACTTTCAAATCACGTCACGTGTTAAAAATAATATTTTTTAATATTATCTTTAATACGTAGCGTGACTTGAAGACTGCTGGTGAACAAAATTCTGTCCGATAATATACCATATACATGCTCGTATAAATATTGGGTAAGTCTTTCGTTTAAAATACAGAACTTTTTTAATCGTGAGATGAGGTGCCTTCGTCATTGAAATAATCTTCCCCACTCTCTTTGCTTTTGTCAGGTTTCAAGTTCCTAAAGGTTCCCAGCGTTTCCTTCAATTTCCCATTATCTTTCGGCAGTAAAGTTGCAAAGGTTTTTGGCAAAAAGAAAAAGTAGCCAAGTAAATGTTTGTCTTTTACCTTCGGCACAGAAATGGGAGGGACCAACTCAGCGAGGGGATAAATACTATCGTGCGCCGCTGGGACCGTTAGCTATCCGGCGCCAATATTCGTTGGTGCTCACTCCATCTCTCTCTTTCTCTTGTTTTCCCACTCGCCTTAAAACCCCAACGAACCCACCTTTTTCACATCTCGTAGAAACTCGTCCTTAGGCGTCTTCCTCTCCTCTCTCATTTCGAATTGCACCCGTACTATCGCCAGCTAGTTCAACAACATGGATAATGGTTTCTCTTCTCCTCGACGTGATACCTTTCCGGCTGGTCTGCGAGTTCTCGTCGTCGACGATGACCCAACATGGCTCAGGATCCTTGAAAAGATGCTCAAGAAGTGCTCCTACGAAGGTTTCTTCACTCTTTCCTTTTTCTTTACACACTGCCGCTTCTGTAACTTGCTGATAACATATCACTATTTGTTTCACTTGGGGGCTTGAAGATTTATATAATTTTTTCTTGTGCTGTGACTGTTAGTTGTAAGATGGTTTTCCAGATTTTGGTCCAATTTTTTAAATATTTATTATGTATGGGATAAGCTCACGTTGAGTCTTGTTTCGATGTTTCGGTGTTTCTATGTAATGTGTTGCACTTTCTGCAAATAATAATAATAATAATAATTCCTTCTTGGTGTGTTATATGACATTGAAATAGGTAGCGAATTTCAGGTTAAATAAGGATGCTTCTTATACTGATAATTTAATCTTATGGGTTTCTTTTAAGTACGAAACTTTTCCAGAAGGGAAAACTTGAATCGCTAGTTCCGTTCATTTAAGTTAAATTGTGCAGGATCATAGTCAAACTATGCGCTTTGTGTTCTCTGTTGCCATGAGTCTTTGATTAGGCATGACTCTCTGTAGAAAAGCTATAACAGAGAGGGGCAAAAAGTAGTGCCCTTGTCGAATATGATTCCTGCTGATCCAACTATACCAGTATCTTGAGAATTGACTTGTTCATGGCATTGAGATTGTATCTTTGGGACTATATGCCATTTTGATATGCCTCTCCTCTCTCATCCATTGGAAACATAAACCGTGTGCATTTGGTACCTGCATTCATGCAAGAGGAAAAGGGGCTCCTGCATATAATCACCTAGTCATTACTTCACGACCTTATTATTATCCTTTTAATTTTCTTACTCCTGCATTGCATTAATAAAATGTATTATTTTTTCGTGGATATTACAAATTCTGGAAAGCAACCACATGTCATGTCTCTTTGGTAATGGTCTATTATGACAGAGCCTAATATCTGATGTCACTCTGACGTTCTGTTTTCTATTACATGTTTCAGTGACTACATGCTGTTTAGCAAGAGAAGCTCTAAACTTGC
This sequence comes from Gleditsia sinensis, assembly GCA_037074535.1. Lineage (NCBI taxonomy): Eukaryota > Viridiplantae > Streptophyta > Magnoliopsida > Fabales > Fabaceae > Gleditsia > Gleditsia sinensis. The sequence goes on along the minus strand of CM073464.1, from coordinate 815,837 downwards.
TTCGTGAGAGAAAAGATGGATATGACATTGTGATCAGCGATGTAAACATGCCTGACATGGATGGTTTTAAACTTCTAGAGCATGTTGGACTCGAGATGGATCTTCCTGTCATTAGTCAGTTCCCTAACAATCATATATTCCACTTTCTCTTTAAATGACATCATTGTGATCCTTTTGACTGAAACTCCATGCTCTGACAAGCTGCATTTTGTGATGCTGAATAGTGATGTCTGTAGATGGAGAAACAAGTAGGGTGATGAAAGGCGTTCAACATGGAGCATGTGATTATCTCCTGAAGCCTATACGGATGAAAGAACTTCGAAATATATGGCAACATGTATTTAGAAAGAGGATACATGAGGCAAGAGAATTTGAAGGTCACGATGGCTTCGAGGGCATTCACTTAATGAGAAATGGATCAGATCAGTCTGATGATGGGATCTTTTTTGCTGTAGAAGATATGACCTCAATGAAGAAAAGAAAAGATGTAGATAACAAACATGATGACAAAGAATTTGTAGATCCATCTTCCACGAAGAAAGCTAGAGTTGTTTGGTCTGTGGATCTTCATCAGAAATTTGTTAAAGCTGTGAATCAGATTGGGTTTGATAGTAAGTTTTTTAGATCAACTTCCTTTACAAAGTGTGATTTTTGATTAATCACAATGACTTATTTTAAACTCTGCCTAAGAAAAATTTAGCATGACCTCAATAAACAAAATTGTGATTCCTAAGCGTAATCTTTGTTAATATGGCCATCATATCTTTCAAGAATAAGAATATCCATAACGTCTATCTTCTTCTTTTTGGCAGAAGTTGGTCCCAAGAAAATACTTGATTCGATGAATGTTCCTTGGCTAACCAGAGAAAATGTTGCTAGCCACTTACAGGTATATATCTCTTGGTCTTAACTGTCGCTTCAGTAGTTAAGTGATACTATATACGCGGTCCTAGTGTATCATCATTAAAGACTATCGAGAAAGAAACTCGTATCATATCTTTCTTTAGATTAGCATCTGGGTTTCATAATATTTCTTGATAATGCCTCATGGAAATATTAACCCTCTCTGGTACACCTTAATCTCACGGGGGCTTCACTTTTGATAGAATAGAGGGTGTAACGACTTCCCACCAATGGTTGTTACAAAAATTTTACAGAAATAATACAACTTAAATATAGATCCTCTCATAAACCAATTAATGGAAACAGAGAGAGTAATGAATATTCTGCAATGATCAATAAGTCTGAATTTAGGTTTGAAAACCATGAGTTCTAATTGAGAAAGTTGCTGTTCTGCAGAAATACCGGCTCTACTTGAGTAGGTTGCAGAAAGAAAACGATCAGAAATCGTCCTCAAGTGGGATTAAGCATTCAGATTTACCTTCAAAAGAACCTGCAGGAAGTTTTGGTTTTCAAAACTCAATAAACAGGCAACAAAATGAGGTTGCAATTGACAGCTACAAATATTCAGATGGAACATTACAAAGTCATAACTCGGACACTACAAGTCATGAAGGTGACCTCAAGGGAATCGTTTCAGAGTCTACAACAGACAAAAGAAGAGCATTGACTGGCAACATTCCTGATACAAAGATAAGAAGGAATTCACAGATGGGCCTTAACCATTCTTTTGCACCTCTGGAGTCAGAAGGAATCCCAGCAGTATTTGATTGCACAATCCCAACGAAGTACACCTGGAGTGAAGCTCCAGAAATCCAACTCATAAAAGAACGTAAGTCACTTCTTCAGTTGGAGGATAGCTTCAGCCAGTTACCATTACATGTTACGCAGCCCCACATTCAGGTAGATCAATCACAGTCAATTGCTTCAGTTAGTTCCGACCCCTGTATAACAGAGGGAGAGATTGCTGCCTGTATTAAAACGAAGCCCTTTCATGCCAGTTCTGGGAATTCAATAGGGAGCGCAGTTGACTCCTTTTCTATTCAATCCAAGAGCCATATGGTGAGTGATCAATTTTCAGAGCCTGTTCCAACAAAAAATTTGGGCATGAAAACACAGGTCTTTAATCTCAGTTGCATTTCTGATCTGGATTTTAACCCCAAAAACCTACTTTTGGGTGGTGACGTAGCTTCCGCACCTTTAGACGAGGACTTGCAATTTTGTTGGCTGCAAGGTGAATGCTATAATATGAACTGGGGACTGCAGAATGGAGAGATGTCAGAGTATTATGATCCAGGGCTTGTAGCGGAAGTTCCAACTCAATTATATGATTCATCAGACTATTCAGTAGTAGATCAAGGACTATTCATAGCATAATCCCGTTTCTTGCATCTTCAACAAAAAGTCCACCTCGATGCATGAAACAACTATTTGATGGTAAGTGATCTATCATCTATTATCTAAGAATTACAACTGTAAGGGTTGGGATATTCTTTTTCTAGTCAGCAGGGATTTGGACATTGCTGCATGTATAAAAAAGTGGGTGATGACAAACATTAAGCTCAATAAGTTTGCTTCTTTGAGCTCGTTGTTTTACTGTCCACTTGTTCACTCTTCTTTCTTTCAATCATGTTGCGTAGAGTCTTCTGTAGGCTCAATTTAATTCCAAGGAACTATAGCTAGTTTTATGACTGCTCCTGGACGGCACAAGCCGTTGGTGCCCTCCAGCCGAATAAGAACAAGGAAAATATTGGGCTACAGTTACACGTTGAGTAAACAAGGAGTTTGGTGGCACTCCATTCTCTTTGCATTAAAAAAATCTAGTCATTCCATGCATTGATAATAACTTTATCTTAGCGAAGTAATGAAATCACAAAGGTAATTTTATTATTGCAAAGAAATGCAACTAAAGATGATAGATCACCTTTACATGCCAGCCAAAAACCTCGTTTGAATTGATTTTTTCCTAACTCAGAACTTCTTCTTAGGTAAAAAATTCAGTGAAACAATATGGAAGTACAAAAATACAAGTTCAAAGATAGCAGGAGAGGACTACAAAATTTTTCTTCAAAACGTGGAAACATGTCGGAGCATAAACTCCCCCAAATTATCCTCCTAAAATCATATCTTAAACACAGATGTTATTATCTTTCACCAATCTGTATACTAAAAGTGGATTCAACTTCTTTTCTTTTACGGCTTGCTCTCCAACACATGTTCTCAACACTGAATATTAGGAGAAGCATTCTCTCGTGTGATCTTCTTTGCTGGTGAAGTGAATGATTGTCTCGTTATCTGGTTGATCTTCTCTGTAACACGTTTGGAATTATTGGTACTGATGGGAGGCTTCCTGGAATTCCGAGACTCCTGGACTGTGCTAGACTTTTGTTTCCTTACAAGTTCTGTTGTCTGCAAGAGATATAATTTGACGCGAAGTGAGAAGTAACTCACCCAGAATTAAAGTAAACAAAAAAAAAAATAGTATTTATCACAAGATTAGAAAGCATCAGCTGTCATGGTTTTGCTGGGTGATTAATTCAATGGTCGTAAAGCCTGTCATCAAAACTGTAGTTACACTTAACAAGGACTCAGGAAACGTACACTTGTGAAGAAACGTACACAATCTTTTCTTCACAAACTGTTGATACGGCTACACTGAGTTCAAATGGTCCTTTGTCAAACTCAGATGCAGCCATATCAGCAGTGTCTGCACAACTAGTGAAGAAAGGATGTGTAAGAAGCATTACTCCTCTAGATTATATGTTCACAGCCCCCAGGACCCCTGGTTATAGTTATGATAACACAGAAGTACCTTTCAATGCCATTACTCCTCTAGATCATATAACCTTGAATCCAGAGTATTAATGACTACATCAGATACTTAACAAGCAAATGTACCTTTCTTGTCTGATTACTGGGCGATGGTAATCCACCAAACCTGTCCTCACGTAGTTTGGGTTTAGAGACACTGCTTTGCCGCAGCTTCTTGTGATCATGCTCTGTTTTCTCCTGCGTGAAGATTGAATTATAAAATATTGATTCAGCAAACATATAGAAATACATGAATTCCCTTCTTATGCACTAAAGACAAAATAAAAAATTTATCTTGACTGGTTAGTCAGATGCGGGAACAGATGGATTCTGAAGCAATAACTTAACCAACTCCCCAATTCCTAAAACCAAAGTGCCATTACGGCCCATCAGCACAAAGTCAAAGGAGTACATACAGACATTACTCCTTATATAATGCCAGACCAATTTTGGTGTTTCCTGCAACTTACCTCCAGTAGTTTCACATTATTACGTTTTTAGATCTTTTTTGGCTCTAATAGACCACTAATAATTTAGTATGCTTCCCAGTAGAAACACTAAAATAATCATATAACATTATAAAAGTATCCACCTTGCATCTTCGTTGCTGCTGTACTTTTTCTGCCTCCATGGATTTAATTTCATCCATCCTCTGGAAGAACTGAAATATGAAACGGAAAAGAAAACATCACCATAAGGGCAGCCACAAATTGCAGATATTGTAAGGAAAAAGGATAAGAACTAGCCTCTTTGCGTTTTGCTGCTCTTTCTTCACTTCTGAATCTAAAAGGTGATGAAATGGTACGAGGTTGTGGACTACTTCTGGTTATGCTTGAAGATTTCAGGCATCTGTTCTCAATTAAATCATGAGAGAGAGAAAATATATATTTACATGTATCAGTTCTCTGTAATAAAAGGCCTTGCAGGTTATCTTATTATGTATATTGATGCAAGCTTAAATTTCATATTAAGCAGGCATATACTTAAAATAGGGCTAGTGAAGAAAGCATAATAGGAAATGTTAATAGCTTCTAAAAGTAGCAACAAAAGTTTCATTATATGTAGCAGTATAGCAATATATTGTTCACAAGCTTGAAAGTTTTTAGCAACATGAAAAATGCTTACTCCACAGAAAATGAGGAAACTTTTGAATTTGCAGTCACTCCTTCAGATACTGACTTATTCATTAGTGTTTGACTCGTATCAGACAATTGACCATATCAGTGAAAAAATGTAATTATGCATGCAGCTGTTGCTCAGTAGGAAGATTTTCTAGCGCATACAAGAAAGTAAGGCCATTCAGAAAGACAGAAATACCTTCTAACCTCAGACTTGGGATTTGCTGCAGCATGGCGGAATAAACCATGAGAAGCCTACAATTTGAAAAATAAACTGTCTTTAGCAATCTGCACATTTTTCTAGGGAAAGTGGCATTAAGAAAAAAAGTGTATTTGTGCTCTCAGAAAAGCCATTGGTATAGCTGTTTCTAATTAAAAAAGGGCAACTAAATACCTTAGTTGATGTCCGTGATGCAACTGGATGATCATTGGAAATTTTGGGCAAATTAGGATAACTTTTTTTTGTTCTATTCAGCTCAGACACTGAAGCTGTATTGCTTGTTTCACCAGGACGAGAAGTAAGTTTGGTTGACATGTGGAGGGACCGTGCAGTTAGTCTCTTCTTCTCAACTGAGCCTCCAACAGACTTCTTACTTTTTGAAGCACTGTCTGTAACCTTCCTTTCAGGAAGAAGTTTGGCTGCACTAATTTTGGTTGACAATTTTGGAGAAGAATGTACTTCTCTTCCCTTGATTGGCAAAGCCAAAATATCCTGACAAGTAGTGTCCTGCAGCATCAGTAATGTTGTGCAGCTACAGTTAATATTTACCCGTCAGAAGAACTAGAAGGAAATCACATATAAACAAAGAAAGAAAGCAAAAATTTACAGGATCAGGAATGCACGTTTCTCTGGGGACTGCAATCTTTTCATGGACTTCAACATTATCAAGCAGGTTAGAATTATCAACTTGAATAGAATTTTCCACATTGAGATTTGCATCAACATGCGGTTGTGACACATTCTCTGCCCTTTCCACTTTGGAAATGCCTACTTCACTTTGTTCAATGTCACATTTATATTCGTTTCCATCAGCATCATCAACTACTTGGTAATTAACAGCATCTTTATCCAGCAGTTCAGTGACAGTCTCATTGCTTTCCGCATTTGACTTTATCTTAGTGGATGAGTGATTGCAACTTCCATCCTGAGTTTCTGAGTCCAAGGTTCCATTAGCTGAAGCATTAGCTTCTTGGATCAACGCAGCTGCTTTCTCAGCTGCCTTTTTCTTGTAATGAGCCTCAAAGTAAGCTTTCTTCTCAGCAACAGAACCTGGTTTAGAATATTTTTCAGCTTCTTCTACGTAGCGATTGTGTGAGAATGTTGACCATTTCTCCCAAGCCAGGCTTTCCGAAATAAACCTCCCGAAAGAGATTGATTCTCCGAGCACACGAATGGGGTCTACCTGGAATTAACCCAAAAAAAAAAAAACTATTTAACTTGAAATTAAAATTTGTAAAAAGAAAATTTTGATATACCCATGACATGAAACCAATGTAATCGGACCCTGTCCTTAACCAGAAAACGTAAGTTAGCAGAGGAAATAACCGATTCAAAATCTAAGAAGTTCATTCTATGTTAGGCATGAGCTCGTCCATTTTCTTTCTTCCTTAACTTCTACATGTCGTAATACCCGAACGGAAGACCAAACAAAGCACTGAATTAAAGACACCTTACGGATGTCTAGAAAAGATATGCTTTTCCGATAAACAGATTATTACGCAGAACCCAAAAGCGGGGAATTTATATAGGGAAGGCTTAATACAACTTACCTCTTTGGCTACGCTAGAACTGTCAGTGGGATTACAGAACGGTCGCAGAAGACAAGTGGGTTCACCCATCATCTTAACTTCGGAAAAAACTGAAACGAGAGAAACCTGCAAAAATCCTCCACTTTCTTGAGCCTCTTGGCCTCTGTAGTTTATAGACACACTCTGGCCTCTGACACCTTTAGATGTGAATCACAGACTACTACTAGTAAATGGTACAGTGCTATTTGTGCTCATGCCAATCACCCGGTGCGAAGAAAAAAATGGAAACTTTCTTGGTTGCCTTTTAACGTTTAATTTCTTTCTTTGCCAAAGAAAAAGAAAAAGAAAATCTATACGTTCTTTGGTGTTGGAAGCTTGAAGCATGAACTACCGGCAACTTCTTTCTGGATTCTCAGGTCAGGTGAATCTATATCATTGAATCCAGAACCTCATGAATAATTGTGGGTCCGTGTATGCATTTGGTCCACAAGATTTAATTAGTAAACGTTTTCCCAACGTCTAGTTTTTCTTATTTTCTCTCTCTCTTTTTTTTCTGGCCGTTATTGTCTTCCTTTATTCCATGACACGCGGACTTTCTGCGACCATTCCAAACGCAAACTGTCACTAAAGCTGAGCAGTAAGTTTTCTTTAAAATAAAGCAATAATAAACAGTGAATAAGAATTAATTTAGTTGACGAGGATTAATTTTTTTTAATATATGAGTTTAATTTTTGCAGTTAGGACAGTTTCAAAACTATAAATTTTATCAAGAATAGTTATTTATTTGAATATTGGACTTTGGATCTATACAGGTAATGCTAGATTGCTAATTGCACTTCTAATTATTTATTTATTTTTAATTAATCGATCTTAATTCATTTACTGTTTTATTTTAGATTTTCTAAACAGTTAAGTTTACAGAATTACTAATATGATAAAATTTAATATAAATACTTGTTTGTTTAATAAGGACAGGATGTTTATTTTATGTTCTTAATTAATTTTAAATGTTTATTATGTTTTTAGATAGAATTCTAATATACTTATAAGGTCGAGTATAAAAAGAGTTATACTTTTAAAATAAAGATATAAGTTATATTTGATTAACAATAGAGTTTAAAAAAAATTATTTTTATAGTATTAATTAAAAAAATTAAAAAAGCCTAATATGAAATTAAAAGATGGCAAATAATGATAGTGTAAAACATTTCTCTCCAAACATAATTGAAAAAAAAGTCTTATTAAAAAATGTTTTTAATATACAAAATTTCTATAAGTATAAGGAAATCAATTGATGGGCAGAAAAGTATTTTAAAATACTTTACAATATTGACTTGAAACTAATTTTGGTAAGTAATTTTATTGTCTTGAACATTGAACCTATTTGAACGAAAATAAAAACTGAGAACCTACATAAAAAAATAAAAATTGGAGTGCAAATAATTTGAAGAAGGTAAATTAGAGTGTTTAAAGAGGTTTTATAAAATGTTTTTTTAAATAAATATGTATAATATATATTCAAATAATCAAAGATATGTATGATAAGATCACGATTTGTATAAAAATATAAAATAGAGATATAAAAGATTTTTTTACAACTATAAGTCTACATCAATGATTATTTTTGAGTTTATATTTTTTTTAATTTAATTTTAGACGTAATTATTGAATATATACAAAATTTAGGATTTTGATGGATGATTTTTATAGATGATATAATTTTAATTAGTAAATCAAAATAAAAAATAAATATAAAATTAGAGTCATAAAAATAAGTTTTGAAAATACATAATTTTCGTATAAGTAAAAATAAAATAGAATTTATAGAATATAATTTTAATAAAAAGTTAACAAATACAACTTTAGAAGTAAAATTCGGATATCATCTTTTAAAATAAATTTTAAATTTTAAATATTTTAAATTTATCATACAAAATAACGACGAAATAAATGAATATATAAATAATAGAATTTAAGTAGAGTAGATGAAATAAAAAAAAAATTTTAAATATCATTTGTGATAAAAAGTATCGCTTAAAGTTAAAATTTTTTTTATCATATAATTATAAGATTTATTATATTATATGATATTAAATATTGAATAGTTAAAAGATAATATAAAAATAAATTCAACATGGTAGAAACAAAAATATTATATTAGATGTGTGAATTCCTATAAGAAAAATAATTAAAAATGAATATATTAAAAAAATTAAAATAATATTTATTATTCAAAATATAATAAAATATTTTTAAAAATAATTTAAATATATATAAAAAAATTTATAAAAATATTATTGAGAATAATAAATTAAATAAAGAATAACTTAATAATTAAAAATAAAAATAAAAAAAATTATTAAAAAATATTTAATAATTTATTTATTAATTTTATTTATAATAGTAAAATTCTATAATTCATATGCAAATGACATGTAAGTTTAGATCAATAATAATAATGTTCGAGTCCAACGTCTCTGTCTGCAATTATTGATATGAACCCTCTAGAGCAGCCTAAGAAAAAGTTGATTAGAAACACGTGAGTACCAATTTTACAACAACACAAGTGCATGCACGGAATAACTAGAAATAATAATACGCGAACCCGAATTGAGGACTGTGAAATCCAAGGGCGTCATTCTAAAAGTTCATCGGAGATTTGCACACAAGGGCTTGTGTTGGTCATCGCATGAGCGAGCTTGTGAACTCGGCCATGTGAGTCTGTTTCTACCAATTAAGCTACTCAATCTCGAAAGTGGTTGATGCGAGGAACACGTGGCTTGCTCCTCTAATATTTTCTCATTCCAAAACCAGAATAGATGGACAGGATTAACTAATTGATCACAATGGTCTAAATTCCTCGCTGCCACGTATATGGCCACACACCCCGTTTCCGTCCCATTTGTCAATTCAGAGCCTGCGGATAAGGATTAAGGAGAAGCTTCCAACTTTTCCCTCGACTTCTCTTTCTTCTTGTCCACCTCCCCCTCGCATTGAAGCAAAATTTGCTAAATTTTTAGAAAGAGGGAACTGGGCATGTCTTTGAACGCACTTGTTCGGCTCCCTCTGTCGAGTTCAAAGGCCCACGACGATGCATTAATAAAGCCTTCACTGTTTTCTAGTCGGACAATTCCGAAGCCTCATCATCGCCACCGCCACCCCTACTTATTGGTGGTTCAAGCAAAGGGCAAAAAAGGAATGATGGCCCGTCAATATCAGCGCCCTCCACCTCCTCCCTTACCCAAGATTGAAGATGATGGCAACCCCCGATTTGTTATCTTCATCCGCATGGCCAATGTTCGTTATCTTAAACTGAGCCTTTTTTTCTTTTTCTATTACTTGCTCCCTTCTGTTACTACTTACAGTAAGTTACTTTGTATCTGAATTCTGAATTACTCAATGTTAGGCATCATAATAAAATTATTCGTTGGCTTAAGTTGAAATGGTGAAATGTTGTTGACATGGTATAAGGGTTTCTACGACCAAAAGTCAAACGATCCTTGTCGACCGACCCTATTCTCTTTAAAAAAAAAAAAACTACAGTGGAAAAATCACACTTCAAGGTAGTCGTGTGAAGGAGCGTGACAGAGGTCATCCATATTTTGAGATAAATCAACCGAATCAAATCTACAACCTTTTAGCCTCCAGAGGAGGAAAAGTTTTTGGGTTCCTTGTCGTATGGTTGTATATGTAGCTTTTCTTAAGTGACTGGTTATATTTTCTCTATCTGATAATATTGCAGATTTGCAGGTTTCAGCCTTTTCCTTTTTGCATCCTTTACTTACCATTACCACATGGATTCTTATGTTTTACCTTTCTAATCGGGTGTCTAGTAATCGCTGAATTAAACGAATCAATCATTTGTGTAATGCACTTCCGATGGCAATAGCAATTTCACCTTAAATGCCATGTTTCTCTGGTTTATGAAAGATCATTCTTATGTTAACACATTTATAAAGTTCAATGCACTTACAATCATGTGATTTTGCACAGGTATATCTTTGGTATCCTCTTAGTATTATAACAGGTGGGACCACTGCCAAAATCATGGTTGCAGCAAAAGATAATATTCTAGGGAAATACATCTACAAGGATACACTTGCTAGAAATCTTGCAGCAGTTATTTATCGAGTAGGTCTTTTCCCATTTTGTTGGATCTATTAGTTTTACGGTACTGTTTCTGTACTAAGAACTATAGAGAGCCGAATTAGCCCATGTTATTTCTGTCACTAGTCAATCAAGACTCCCTGTTTTTATATGGTTATATAAGATATCTGTTAAGTTTTCTCGTCTTAGATTTTATTTTTGTCTAATTCATTGCACTGGTACTACCATACAAGAGGCTGCTAATATGAATAAGGGAGAAATGGATTGTTATGATAATATGAATGCCTGGACTTATTTACCCAAGGTTTCATTGAAAGTGATATGTACAACTTGTGATGAAATTTGGAATGTCATTTCAAAATTGGTGTGCTGTTGTATGTTGAGCCTTCATTTGACTTAGGTTAGATCTTATATAATCAAATAACAGGCTGTGTTTTCTTAATTATGCTTGCTCCAGTTTATCTAAATTACTGCTTCTGCTTGCCTAAATCAAATAGGATGAGAAGGAAATTCAGAAAACTGCATTTAAGCAGCATCGTGTGCTGCGGTCAGCTACTGACTTCAGATATGGCTACAAGCTTGTGGTAATGTTTCTATACTTTCCACTGCATTATGAAAAAAAAAATGTAATATTGAGCTGACTTTTCAACCTCTCAGCAGCAGAGATGTAGTCATTTACAAATATGACCAAGTAGAATCCTGCTTGTTTATACAAATTTCCCATCTGGTATTTGCAGGAAAATGGCAATATAAGAGCTGCAATTTCTACCACAGATGTTATTGAGGTATTAACTGACTTCTTGTACTTGTTATTGTTTATATTATGTTTAGAAGCTATTAAAGTGTTGATAGTTAGAGAAGATTTTAGGATGCTTTAACCCTAACATTGCATATCCATTTTGAAGCTTCCAACAAAAGATCAGCTAAAAACTGTGCTTGATAAAGTGAAAGACTTTTTTGGGGATGCAAAGGAGTCTTTTGGAAAGATGACAGCATTGAATTCAAGTGCAACAGAGGAGTCGGAGAAAGCTTAGTGAGTTAAACCTGTTAAGCCCTACATTGCTTGCTCAGTTTCTATCAACTGTGTCTTAATAGGGCACTTTTATTTCATCTTTTCCTCTTCTTGTGCTTTTCCCCCCATCTGTTCAATATTTCACTTGAAGTAGTATCTCTAATTCGAAGCACTTACTAAGCACAACACTCTATCACATCTTCATTCTCTATTATTTGTTTTTTAGGGTTTGGATTAATTGTTCGTCAAAAATTGGCAGGTAGGATTGGCTTGACTTGTTATTAGCAGCCACTGGCCCTATGAGATCCAAAGCTTTACGTGGTTTTTTTATAGTTACGTTGGGAAAGCTGCTGTGGGTAACAATCTAGTCCCGGTTTTGTTCTTACATCCCTATCCATCAATATATATAATTTAATGTTCCGCAGAGCGAACACCAAATTCATGATTCTGATCACTCATGTATGATGTGTCCATAATGCTTTGGAACAGATAACATCAACTTGTAATGGCATCATATTGCTCTATCTACTCCCGTCTCAGTTCAAGAGAATCTATGGTCTGAACTCTAATACAAATTACTAAGTTGTAATTGTATATGACAGAAATGCATTAACCTATTCGAAGATTACATTATCAACCAGACCAAGCATTGGAATTGTGTCCCACGCGACTCTGTAAAATCTGGAATATCTTCAGTACAGCAAAAACATTTGCTCATTAGTACTCAGTAACATTTTTTTTATCTTACTTTGGAATAATATGCAGTCTTTGGAGGTTTAATTAGAAACAGTGATGGTGCGTGGGTTAAAGGCTACACTAGGCATTTAGGAGTTTCTTCCTCTCTCAATGCCGAAACCTGGGGATTGTTCGGTGGCCTCCAACTAGCTTGGAATATGGTCTTTTAGAAGAGTCGTAGCTGAAGTTGACTCTGTTACCATGGTTCTTGCTATCCGAAACAAGAGAGCTGTGGGAGCTCCTGATAATGGGCTGCTAATGGCTATCTTTGATCTGCTGCAAAGGGAGTGGTCCGTGGAAGTCTGACACGTTTAGAGGGAAGCTAATAGCAGTGCTGATAAACTGGCTCGTTGGGGTTTGAAGTACGATCTGGGCTTGAGCATTTGGGACCATATGCCCTCTGAACTGAGCTTATTTCCGTCGGCTGATATGGTTGGGGTCTGTACTGTACTGCTTTAGCTGTTTTGAGCCGTAGGCTCCTCTGGCACGAAAAAAAAAAAAAAAATCTATGTCCGAGTATATTTTTATAAAAATGTAAAGCTAACTTGTATGATGCAGAGTTAACAACTGGGTTATTAATGATTTGGTGCTCTCGACAAGTACCCGACTCCCAGCTGCAAATGAGGGATACAATTATCGCACTTGGACTCCCATGTCATGCCTATTCCCTTCGTGACTCCGCCAATCCCTACGATAATTATTTTGAACTTTGAATGATGTAACCCTCCAACCACAATGCTACGAATAGAAAGTCACTGTTCAAATTTCTTGTTTGTGTTAGAAATCTTGTTTATCTAATGCATACCAGCCATATGTTACTCTCTGCTTCACGTAAAAACCTAACCTCTTTATCTTAATCAACTCTAATGGATCAAGATAATACATATTTTGTGAACGAGGTAAGTGTGCAGGCATGTCACAAAGTCAATCATTGCTGCAAACTTGGGTATAGTTGAAATTAAACCCCAATAATTCATCAACCATATGGCTAATATTATCCTTGCGTGTATGCCTTTCACAGTGTCCATCATGAAAAAAGAAAAGAAGAAAAAAGAAAAAAGAAATCAATGACTTCACTTGTCGTTGCAGCAGGTCTAATCCTCTCTTTCTTGTAATTTGCATAATCTTTTTAGGATCTATTGGTATATTTCTTGTGACTGTGGATTTCCTTAATTATTGGGGTGCTCACATAATGATCACCGATCAGCAATAATTGAGATATTATACTACCTAATAATAAATTATCTAATTTGTGGCTGCTATAGAGGTATAATTGCTTATGTATGATTTGGTTGGAAAATCCAAGGTATTTTTTCAGTTGATCAACTATGGTAAGAGGAATAACACCTCTTATCCCATACTTTCTACCCAGAATATTATAAAACGTACAAGAAACTTTTTTTTTTTTTTTTAAAAAGAGAAATAAACAGTAGAGTATGTCTGAATTTTTTTAAAAAATAATTTGCAATATAATCCTTATCCTTTTGCCAGCGCATTTGGTTCCTTTGTGTGTGTGTGTGTGTGTGTGTGTGTGTATATAATGTTACGTACGACCTCCTAAGCACACTGTAAACATAGACAAACACTCGTCCACTGCAGCTGATTGTGCCGATGAAGTTAGAGGTGGAAGTAGTCTCGAAAGAAATCATCAAACCCTCTTCTCCAACACCAGACCATCTTCGACGTTACCAACTCTCTTTTCTCGATCAAATCTCCCCCTTAGTCTATAACCCTTTGGTCATCTTTTACGCTCGCGATGATAGTACAAGCCGGTACTTCAACAACAACACTACCACCACCATTTCCAACCGCCTAAAAAAATCCTTGTCAGAAGTGTTAACCCATTATTACCCGCTTGCTGGCCGAGTCATAGGCAAGAGCTTCATAGACTGCAATGACGAGGGCATCCCCTACTCTGAAGCCAGAGTGAAGTCCCAACTCTTAGATGTTATTCACAAACCAGTACCTAATGAACTCAACCATTTCATTCCATTTCAACTAGACAATGTCTCTGATATAACCTTTGGTGTCCAATTCAATGTTTTTGATTGTGGTGGCATTGCAATTGGTGCCTGTCTTTCTCATCAGATTGCAGATGGTTTATCGTTCTTCACGTTTCTCAATAGTTGGGCAGCCATTGCTAGGGGGCAAGCTGCGTTAACAAATCCAAATTTCGTCTCAGCTAATCTCTTCCCACCCAAAGATACATCTGGGTTTGATCCTAGATCTGGGATCATAAAGGACAACATTATCTCCAAGAGGTTTGTGTTCGATGCTTCAGTTATCGAAGCTCTTAGGGCGAAATATACTAATAGCCCAAACCTCGAAAACGAAAAGCTCCCATCCAGAGTGGAGGCCTTATCAGCTTTCATATGGAGTCGTTACGTGGCTGTGACGACTCAAGAGAAATCTAGCCCACAGAGAACATACGCTGTGGTTCACGCCGTGAACCTGCGTCCGAGGATGGAACCACCGCTGCCTGCGACTTCCTTTGGAAACTATTACAGGTTCACTGTGACGATTCCATCGTTGAAAGGTGAAGAAGAGTGTTATGGGACGATTGTGAAGCAGGTAAAGGAGCAAATAAAGAAGATAGACAAGGATTATGTGAGAAAACTCCAAGAAGGTGCCAGCCAACATTTGGATTTCCTAAAGGATAGTTCGCATAGAGTGCTAGTGAAGGGGGAGGTGGTTTCCTTTAGCTTCACTAGTTTATGTAGGTTTCCTTTGTACGATGCTGATTTTGGTTGGGGGAAACCTACGTGGGTAGGCTCACCTGCGTTAACTTTTAAGAATCTGGTTGTGTTTATTGACACCAAGACGGGTGGTGGCATAGAAGCTTACATTAGCTTGAAGGTGGAAGACATGGCCAAGTTTGAAGCAGACAAGGAGTTTCTTGCATGTGTTAATAAAACAGCGACCTTTTGATGAATGTATAATAAGGTGAAGAAATCGACAAACTAAACAGTGTGTCAATATTTGGTAATTAAGTAATTGTCCTTTCTAGTTATGTCTAATTAGTGAGTCAATCCAGCAAAGAGGAATATATTATATATCACTTAAACACTAAAAAGTTCGACGACAACACAGTCGTTCATTAGTTTTACAATGGCAGAAAACTCCTCATTTCTTTTTAGAGGGATAAATTACACTAACATTAATTCCACATTAATAAATCTACAGCGTAAAATAAAAATAATTAATATATATTTATTCAAAATTTTATTTATTTTTTTTTTAAAAAATATTAAATTGACGTTCATGCTCCAAGACACTGAAGATAAATGATAAATCTACGGCGCACGACTAATATCTTATCATCTCTATTGATCCAGAAGAAGAAAAAAAAAGGAATATTTGACGTTAATGAATTATGAGACTTCTTTTTTATTTTTTATTTTTTACTTTTTACTAGCCATAATTAGACGGGCGAGGAGATCGGATTTACTAAAAAGACTTTTTTTTATAGGTCAAATATTTCTATATTTTTTTAATATACAAGAAAGTATTAAAAAAGAAAAGAAAAGAATTTAAAAAATATAGAATATATAGTTGTATGAAAGAGAATGATAGTGTAATATTTACTACAATGATGCCATTTATAAATCTATTTAATTATAAAATTGTATATATATACCATTAATAAAGAAACCTATATGAAATCTCAAACAAAATATTTGGATCACAAAAAATCTAAAAACTACATTTCAGTTAAAGAATTAAGGATGGCCGGGGACAATTTTGTTTCGACATTTATATATATATATATATATATATATATATATATATATATATATATATATATATATATATATATATATATATATTCAGTCCATACAAGAAATAAATTAAAAATGCACACTCTCATATGAAAAAAAAAAACAATAATATATAATTCTGGGAGTCTCATGATATTTGAATTACAGGTCCTAATCATATGGAACAACAGACAAGTGGGTAGATAATTGTTGAATTCATCGAAGGAATTAACTGCGTTTATATATTAAGTAATAAGATATACGCACGCAAGCCATATAAATCTCGAACCCGACCCCTCACCTCACAAGTTTAGCAAGAGATCCGGCCCATCTGTGTATTAATCTTGGCGTTGCCTTTAGTTTCAAGAAACAATCAATGGCATTAATCCAACTTGCTAGCACCTGGCTGCAAGCTTGCAACTAGTATTCTATCGCCTATGCATGTATATGAGGACAACCAGGGTTTCTTGCGTTTATATATTATAATTGCTAAAACATTAAGAACGACAAATGCCGTCCCTGATACATTATTTTATATATATAATGTCAACACTCAACACTATAAAATGTCATTTTACTTTAATTAGCTTACATCATACTTTTAATTACAATAAGTCACATGATTTCTCAATCAAGAATGGATGCTTAAGTTAATTACGAATAAAAAATAGCAAACCTGGTCAAACAACCTTCATCTTAATCCGGGGACAATTTAGTTAACTTGTCCCAAGGGGATTGATTGTTTTAGAGTTTGGACGGAATCTGCTCTATCTTTGGATTGGCCAGTCATGAGATTACTTAATAAATTATTGGTTAACACGGGCAGCTGAAGAGTAACTCTCCGCTCTGTGTCCCTGTAAACCACTTCTCCCTCCATTTCTGTTTTCACTCTCCCCGGTGTAAAATAAATCTCTTATATATTCCCGTTCTCTGTGTGGTGGCCAAGGATCCACAGAGCCATGAATAGGAAAAAAAATAATTAATACACGTACGCTAAAGTCATTGAAAACCATGTCCGCATTATATATATAATTGAATCTATTCTTACTTTCACTTACATCGTACTCATACTTAAATCTATATAAATATATATATTAGACTCATTATTATATATTCAACACAAATCCGGATAACAAATTCAAAATATTTTTATTATTCTCAGTTGATAATTTGAATTTAGAGTCTATTAACTATTTAGCTAAGTTCAATTATCGAGATCACTATTTTACTTTTTATTTATCATTTTTCTTTTATATTCATTAAACTAATTTCACAGCCAAATCTACGATAAATTAAACAGTAATTTCATGACGATACTATACTCTCGTTTGCAAGTGTCAAAAACTACAGAATGTAAAATTCTTATCATCATCTATCTAATCCTCAAGTCTTTAAACTCATTCGTTTACTTAACCAAATTTTGAACTATGCGTGCAAATGTTTTAGATGCCCAAATTTAATTCTTCAAAATTATTTATATAAAAATAAAATAAAATAAAAAGTCTCAAACTAGCAATTAATATATACAGTCCAACCAACATAAACACATAATCTCAAATTGTCAAAAACATTATTTTTGATAAAAATTATCGTCAACTAATTTTATAAAACAACATAAGGTAAAACAGCTCAGCCAATAGATAAATAATTAAAAATATATAATCAACATCTTAAACAATAACCACGGTACCCAAAAAAAAAAGAGTTTGGATGCATATCAAAATGTGGAATCACTCTCTTTACTTTAAAAGTGATGAAGAGTTGACTTAGTAATAATAATACTTTATTTAGTGGAATTAAAAAATTATACACATATAATATAATACAATAATATAATATTTGTATACTATAATACTATTCAGGACTATACACAAATTTAAAAAATTTCATTAAAAAAATTATTTACCTTCCTTCTCCTATACCCAAATTTAAAGGAGAATTTACGAATATTCGTCATTGATTATGGATATAATCAAAATTTCTATTATTAATTAATTTTGTTTGCATATAAGTATGAGCTAGTAATGATATATAATATTAATGATTAATTAAAAAATAAGCAACGGCATACTATTTCTCTTATTTAAGCAACCAGAGATCTTTAACTTTTTTATTATACAATGAACTTTGATTTCTTTATTTTCTCCTTTTTGTGATTTTTATAACTTCCAATTATTATAATTTTTTTTATTAACTGAAGATAGGTGGTATAATTTCTTGGCCCCTGTGCTAATAACAATAATTATAAAATTGACGGTAATAAAATATGCAGAACTCTATAGATATATGAAAATATCAGTAATAAAAAAATAAATTCAACAAAGTCTGCAGTTTTCTTCTTTAAAAACACTCCTCACATATATAGACAACAAATATTGGATTTTAAAAAAAATATCTGGAGTTATCATTTTTTATCAACAGATCAAAATAAAAAATATTTAGCTACATCAACGAAAGAGTTGAGAGGAGAATTGCAAGTTAGAAATGGTCTAATAATAATTCTAGTGTTGGACTATGTTGGACAAGGTGAGAAAAAATATGCAAGAATAAGAAGGAAGGTGGCCTTGGCTTGAGAGATCTAAAAGCGACTAACCTAGCTTTATTAGCTAAGCTAGCTTGGTGTCTATCAACAAATTCAACCTCCTTTTTTTGTAGATTTTATAAAGCAAAATACTTCCCAAATTGTCACTTCCTAGAAGCCAATTTGGGAGTTAACCCATCATGGGGATGGAGGAGCATTATGACCGGAAAAGAGGTCATAAGCCAAGGGAGTAGATGGAGAGTTGGCAGAGAATCCCTATTGCAAGTCACAGAAAAACCATGGATGGCTAGAAACAATCCGCTCAGTTTTTATGGGCCACCTAATAATTATGGACGAGCCGAACTGATAAAAAATTTTATCAATCAAGATTCTGGTCAGTGGGATGA
The DNA here is from genome assembly GCA_037074535.1 of Gleditsia sinensis. Classification (NCBI taxonomy): domain Eukaryota; kingdom Viridiplantae; phylum Streptophyta; class Magnoliopsida; order Fabales; family Fabaceae; genus Gleditsia; species Gleditsia sinensis. The sequence goes on along the minus strand of CM073464.1, from coordinate 796,719 downwards.
AGTTAAGTTGTACGAATACTTCGATGAAGGAATTGTGAGATGCATCATGGAGGAATAACCTGGGGCAGGAGAAGATGAGCTGATATGGTGCAGTGGTAAACACGGAATATATTCGGTGAAAACAGGTTACGTAGTAGCCATGAATATACTATATCCAGACATAAGCACCTTGATGGATAATGACGTGATCCAGTGCAGCGGAGGAGTATGGAAGCTGCAAGTGGAGGAGAAGATAAAACTATTTATATGGAGATGTAGTAATGATGCCCTTGGAGTCAAGACGAAAATGCAAAATTGAGGCTTGATGATAGATACTGATTGTCCATTGTGTAGTGGAGATAAGGAAACATTGAATCATCTTTTTCATTCATTGTCCAAATGCAAAGGAAGTATGGCGTAATAGTGGATTGCAGACAAACACAAATACAACAACTAACCAATCTTTTAACTCATGGTGGAGCAGCGTAATGAAGTTAGGAATCAATGCAATGCATAGAGGGAAGATTGAATTTGCATGCTATATATAAGTGCAGTCACAACTTGTACTCGTGTGGGATACCATGGCCTTAAGGGACTCAATCTTTGAGGCATCGAACACAAACCTTTTAAGTACCGTATCGTCTTTCACGAACGCAATTTCTGGAAAAATCACTGCAAGGGAATTAATACCGATGCTCCATTAAGAACGGGCCGGGAAGATTTCTTCACCAGATTTTCTGGTCATGGTAGCCCAGTCTTGAACGCAGAGTGGAGGTATCGCCAACCTTGTGAGACATACACACGCTGATTGCCATTCCCCCGCATGCAGTTGAAATGGTTCATATGAATGGCTACCATGCTTCCACTTGAATCCATATCCTTCCACTGCAATGGGAAACATATCTTATCAAATAGGACGCATAATTATTGATCCATGGATATATATATTTGTGTGTGTGTGTGTGTGTGTAAAGTTTCTATATATATAGCTAAACCTCCAGAAAAGGCCAGCGAAGAATCAGTCTCTCTATAACCTTTACCTTAATTAATGCGGCGACAAATTAGTTAAAATGCATGTAAATCGTCCCAAGGGCTTCTCTCTGAGTCTGAACGGAATCTCACCAATCTTTGGATTGGCGAGTCATTCTGTGCGATTCCCATTAATCTTTGACGTTATATATATATATAGACTTCTTTTTTAAGATACACATATTGATTAGGGGGTATTTTAAACTATAAATAGATAAATATAATTGAATTTTTTTGAAGATACATGCGGTGGCATAATTAAAGATCAATCTTAAGAACTATTGGGTTCATATTTTAATGGGCTGAGCCCAACATACCAGAGATAACTGCTTTAAGTTAGTTTTCTGTTATGTATTCAGAAAACTAACTAGATGGCAGCCTATGACTTGTGATTGATAGATATCCTTGTTCAACGTAGCATTTAATATAGAGAACGTTTGGAGCTAGTTATCCTTTAATATAGAGAACGTTTGGAGCTAGTTATCCTTCCCATAATTCCCTCTATTCCTCACTTCCATCTTAATTATATAGTGGGGAGCATTAGTAAACCACCATTTTTAAGTTGTTAGCCCGCGGGTTATCCTCTTCACAAATTTGTGGTTTAAGTCATTGATTGAGAGACAAGACTTTAAATTCAAATATATATATTTGTGAAAAAGACTAATCTCAATACACTGTGAATAAAAAAAAGAAAAGAAAAGAAAAAACTCTTTCAATGCCAATTTCTTTTTAGTGGCCATGTCAAACAGGTAACTTGATTGTCAAGCTCAGATAATGCTAGAGAGCCGACATTCCTCCTTTTTTCTTTTTTTACCGACGTTAGTAAGCCATCCTCAATCACTCATATTTTCTCCCTGTTCGACGTACGGATGAAACCTTTAATTTCCATATACACCGGCATTTTGTCAAAAGTGCAGTTTATTAGACAGATAAAACATAGACTCTACTTCCACCGAAAACTAAAAATAGAGTAAAAATAAACAAACACTGGCTCTACTAGTTAGAGCTCATGCATCAAAGCCCAACACTTGGATTAAGGGAACCATAATGAAGGAGTTCCACATTCCGCTCAAGCAAGGCCATGTCCCTCTCTTCCATGTTTACCAGCGCTTCAATCCCCCCATCTCTTGTATCCATCAAAATTATGTTGTTCTTCACGGGATGTCTGCAAGTAGTCACCCATTTTGGTTTCCCCCACCCAAAATCCGATTCATACGTTGGAAATCTGCACCAACTCGAAACATGGAAGTCTGGCCTCACTGATATTGCTGCTTTTAGGCACTCTGAGAAGTATGACAACTCCTTTCTCCTAAATCTTTTGGCATATTTATTACAAATTTCAGACAAACCATCTTGTGTTTTGCTTACTAACTCATGTAATTCTACTTCCATTGTACTGGGTACGGAAGAAAGACCAAACCATATTTCCTATCGACTTTTCTGGCAGTGGAGGAACCATTCTTGTACTCAGGTTCGCTGAAAAGCGGAGCAAATAATTGGTTTTGTTTGGAGACTTTAAAGTTGATCTCATGGCAGAAACTGCAGATTTGTAGATAAGTGCAGTCACAACTTGTACTCTTGTGGGGTTTCCCGCTCTGCGGGACACCATGGCCTTAAGGGACTCAATCTTTGAGGCATCAAATACAAACCTTTTGCATACCGTAATTTCACGGACAAAATCAAGTTCGGGGAAAAGTAAATCCCCACGTGGGAAAACTGATGCCCCATCAAGTACGGGGATTATTAGTTTTTCTTCTTCTTCGCCAGAGTTTCTGGTTATGGTAGCCCAGTCTTTGACGAAGTTGAAGAGAGTGGAGGCATCACCAACCTTATGATACATACACACGCTGATTGCATGCCATTCCTCCGCAGAGAAATTGGTTCATTTGAATGGCTACTATGCTTCCATTTGAATTTATATCCTTCCACTGCAATTCATCAGCGAATAAAGGGTTCATAAATTCTTCCTTTGGGTTTTGAAGGATATCTCTGATAGCTTGTATTTGATGTGGGTGACCAAAAATGTCACCCCTTCGTCATTGCAATCAATAGAAACTTGATCTCTGAATCTACCAGAAAGTGGGTAATACTTGGCTAGAACTTCAGATAAGGATTTCTTTAACATTTTGGATTTTTCGTTCAGTGGTGTATCATCACGTACGTTCAAGGCACTCATTTGGGTAAAAAAAAAAAAAAAAAAAACTAATGGCACGTAGTTACGAAAATGGATATGATCTATGAAGGAGAGGGGATAAATTCTTAGATGAGGAGGGTTTGATGGTTTCTCTAGATATTAATTCCATCTCATTTTCCTCTGTATGTACTAAGCGAAACTGCCTCTATATATTGCGAATATACCAAACCATGCAACGAAGAGGAAATTAATCATTTTATACGTCAACTTGAATTTGTAAATATTATTTTTAATAAAGCAGTGAGACTAAAATAATAATTGATGAGAAGTTTCAATCAAGTGACGACTGGGACGAATAATTATTGATCGCTCAATGGGTTGGTTTGAGTTCGGACGGATTCTCACCTCCCTTCCTATTTGCGAATGATCATGGTTATATATATTCAAAAACAAGTAATGTTTTTAGTAGAAATACCAACATTTGACGTCATTAACAGTGCTCTAGACTACTAGTTTGCTGCTCCCAAAATCAGTTTCATTTATGGATAAACTCAGCAACTGATCAAACTAGCTGGCGAAAAACGAGAGAGAAGAGAACAATAATTTTGGCATAAACGTCATTTCCAATTTGGAGAGCTACCACACTGGTTCCAGCTATATCTTTCCACCGCAATTAATCTGCAAATAAATTTTATTAACCGAGTCACCATTCTTCCCATTCATTTTACAACAGCTCAAGGAACAAAGCATCCACCCCTTTAATCAGCATCTGTATTAGCAAGTAAGAGAGGGAAACGATTCTACAACCATGCTGTTGTAATATAAAGACAAGAAACCAGATCGAATAGTTCAATAATTTGAGAACAGGTATGGCCATTGGCCATGTAAAACACTTGAAGCTTTACCTCCCATCAGTTGTGTACCAGATGCAGTCCTTGTACCTTGTTTCATATCTCAAAAACAGACTTCCGCCACTTCAAAGAGGTTTGAACTGTGTATATATATATATATATATATATATATATATATATATATATATATATATATATATATATATATATAATTTATTTATAGTAAAAAATATATATTTTAGTTCACTTAAGCTTAAACTCACTCTTAAAAAAAAATATTAGTCTTAAATAAGCTTTACGTCCCAAGCTGATTTATTAAACCAGCCAAAGTGGATTTTGATTTACTAAACAAGCAGAACCTAAAATACTTAGCTCAGCTAACCTATGACCTTAATAAAACTTGATGAACTCTTGGCCCCCAAAGACAATCCAAATACGGGTACGAACTGCAAAGGAGATTGACATCTACCAATGAATTTAACCTCCTCAAAGGACAAGAATTATGCCAGCACGCCAATAAAAAACGAGGTCCAAAACATTATCTTGAAGACGTTTGAGTGGCTATAGCAGTAGGGACAAGAATCGCCTCACTACTTGCAGCTTTTGAAGCAGCAATGGCTTCTAAGCGCTTCCACGAGGCTTCATGTTTTGTTTTCTCCTCCTCTACTTTTGCTTCATTCCCTTGGAACTTATGCAAGCACTCTTCAAATAACTCAGGATCAACATCAGAGAACATCTTACGCACATTAAGTGTCAAGTTCTGGACTACCTGATTCCAGTGGGTACGGCCACTTTTCTCCAAAGCAGGGAAGATAATGGGTAGTATTACTTTACGGTTTTGTCTGATTAAATTCTCAATGTGATCGTTGTTCCACAAGTACAGTGCCCTCTCTGCCACCTGTAAAACAAGCATCATTTCATTAAGACCGTGATCGGAAAGGCAAAAGCCTCCACTGTCATTATTTCATCGGATGGAGAACACCCCATTCAGATAGCTAAGGTATGAAGTTTTAAAATGGGATCTCATACCAAATATAAGAAATCACAATAAATGCCAGATTACAAGGGCAACTAGCTTCAAAAGGATGCAAAGCTGTTAAGAGTTCACTTGTGTTAAGCATTATTTTAACCCAAAAACTTAAGATATCTCATCCATTCCCATCGCCCAAAACTTGTTGGAATTGAAACTTGTTAAGACCACCATACCTTGTGAATTTTTTTAAATGAGAGGCAGAGGTCAAACTTTTGGCTGCTTGGTTATCAAGGCTCAAATACTATGTGAAAGACTACTTCATCCCAAAAACTAACACTATTAGGAGAATGCTCATTAATGGTTTTATTATTAGTATCTCTAACAACTTGAAACAGAGTTCAATTAGTCAGTTTTAACTGTTTTCAAGCTTATCTTACTCTAAAGCAAACCTGAACGATGGCATTAACAACTCACCCACACCAACAAACTGAAGCAGCTGGCAGTTTCCACCCGAACAATTTATATAATGGATATGATTCTTTGTCTTCTATTTCTAGTAATTGATGTAATTCAAATTTTTAAGTAAATGGTTGAAATTATATCAATCCTAATTCATGGTGATCAATCATATAAAATAATTGCAAACGAGGATGTGAGTCAAGTGACTTGTGCCATGTTTATGCACTAAGTTGTCGATGAAGAAAATCGGAAAGTTCTTTACACCCTAGATAACAAGAGTATCACACTTGGTCACTTCTGACCAAGAATCAAAATGAAAAACTCCAATCAGTTCTGCCATCATAAGCAAAGTAGGCTGCTGTAATCACTTTTAACTTCCACGATACTCTGTCCATGTCACCATTAGACAAACCCACATATCAAGGTAAGTAGTACCAGCCATATAAATAAAAACTGAACTGTGATTCAATACCAAAGACTATATCTGCCCCAGTAAAATCTTAAGGAAAGTAAAAGAAAAACTAAAGAGAAAAAAAAATCTTTTAATTTGCCCACTTAATATAAGATTTTTAATTATCTGAGAACACTTTCTATAGGTCACTATCTCAATAATAATTGCTCAGCGCAGTTTTTAAGGATTATTTCAGCACTTAACACTTTTTAACTAACACATCTCCTCAACAGCACGGTAAACATATAACGTAACTATGAAATCATAATGTAGCTGGTGCATAATATTGCTCACTTAGAACATAAAATTGCAAATAAAATTCTTATTCCATAAGATAAACAAGACTAACTACTCTCTTAATATCTACATCACCATCTCAAGTTCCAGTACCACAGATTTATTGAATTGATATTCCTTAGCAGTGTTGCTCATTTGACAGGTTAAAATTTCAGAGATACCATATACCAGGAATCCAGGATAAATCACAGATAACTTGAGGATCTCATACAATCCTTATTATCTAAATCTTATTGTTTTATCTTTCATATGTAACTTCTGTTTTTCCCACCATGAAAGTTTTTGTCTTCTTTTCTTCTGTTCTTTTTTCTCTTTGCCTTGGATTTGTAAATCAGATACTAGTAGCTGGAGGAATTTGAATATGTGATCTCACCTTCCACCCACCTTCTTAAAGAGGTAGGACTTGGGAGATACCATTGGAGATAAAGGAAGTGGATAAAAGTATGATTGATACAAGTGCCAGACAAAGATATTCCATGAAATTCCCAAATGCCAGAGTAATTAATATGCGTTATAGTAGACAATTTAAATAGAATTCTCAGTAATTAAGAAGATCAGCAATGACAGTAATCAAATATTAACAGGCTCAGATTAACTTCCATCCAAGCAAGGACACCTTTTTGTGGCTTAATGAATTCAAACTGATATCTTTGCCTTTTTACATGCCTACACCAGTTCCACCTAAGTATTTTTCTCTGCAATTTAACTAAATCAAAATCTTTTTAATGAAGTTTTATATCTGACATTGACAACAGTTTCAAATTTAAACCCAATAATATACTTTTAAGTATGACTCATAGCATAACAAGATTACAACATAAATTAAGGTTTGGTCATTGTTCCGGTATTTAAGAACATATCAAAAGTTGGTTGATTCCCAATATTTATAGACAAAGGTGACAATCAAAACATGTTATTAGATAGAAAAGGGGATTTCTTGAAAGCTTGAGTTTGGCACTAGTTAAAAATTTCTTCTTTTTTTTCCTAGTGGCAACAAATGTGGATCTTCATGTATGATGTATGACTGAATCCATAATCAAAATTACTCTCAGTATAATATTAATTCAACCCCTTATGACCATAAAAAGTTACCTTCCAGCCACGTTGTAAACAAGGTTAATCAGCAAGGGCTGTGGTAGAGCCGAGCCAAGCCATATATTAGCTATCCTGGCTTGTTTAATAAACCATCTTCTCAGACTCAACTCATTTTCTATTTCTGTATATATTTTTGTTTAAGATTCTGAGCTTAGATGAATCAAGTTCAAGTTTAAATGAGACCAAATGCATTTTTATATTAATATGTTTTCATATTTTATATATACAAATTTTTTTATAATGGAAAATATACATGATAATAAATATATGTTTACTAGCGAGACAACTGTGACAAGCAGTAAGACTCTCAAACTTGGTTTGTTTGATACAAGCTTATTGTATGGGACAAGCCAAGTTGAACCTTAAACAATTTGAGCTCGAATATCTCACTTGGCTCTATTGCAGTCCTAACTGAAACAGTGACAGGAAGTGGCAAAAATCATAATGACCTTAGCCTGCTTTTTCTAGCTCTTGCCCTTCCTCCAATGACTGAAAACATGAATATATTTAAAATAGCAACAGGTTTATACAAACAAAGCATAACCAATCAAGACCTGTCCTCCTTTAGAAAGTGATTGATCATCATCTGACCAGAAAAGATGCATGTTCCCAGAAAGCAATTAGTGAGAACTGAGAACACAATAAACATTATGGAACATTAAACAAGAAAAGAATTGCAAGACATGTAGGATAGAAAAAAGTATTAGATGTCTACATCAGAAGTGGTCATTACCTGGAAGTGTGAGCTGCTCAAGCAACAACCAATCTTGCGAAACAGGGGCATCATACATCTTTGGAATTCTGCTGGCTGAGTGGCTTCTAGAATTTCCTCTAGCTCAGTTAGGAACATGACTTCCTTCGAACTATTGGTGATAGGCCAGTATTTCAATAATCCTCTTATAACAGTGTCTGCAAGTTTGCAGTCTTTTTCCACATACTGGGTAATGCAGTATGACAACTGCTGATGGTACATAGCTAAGCATTTAGGTTTATGAAGGGGGATTAAAGCACGGATAAGAAATAATTTGTGCTCTTCCTTTAGTGGCAAAGCAAACCCATTAATTATACTGCCCAGTACCTCTAGAAGCTCAGCAATCCCATTAAACTTTTCTGTTTCAAAAATAAAACGGAAGAAGATATTGTTGATAGATTTTCTAATAAATGGCCGATGCACCATGAACTTTCCATAGATCCGATGTAGGATTGTTTTCAGATATTCCCTCTCCCTTGGATCCTCAGAATCAAAGAGATCTAACAATCTGAGAACAAAAGAATGATCTATGTATCTTTTTGCAAGCTTTGCATCCGTTTCTGGAGATGCAACAAACCTAAGAAGAAATTCATATACAATCTGCAAGTGAGACCATGCAGGGTCCATCAGTGGTTCCTCATCTTCCAGGTCAAAGGCTTCTAAAACCTTTGTCTCACGGGGCTGATTAAGTGATCTGAACAAGTTTACAGATACCATTTTGATAACTTCTTGCATGATAGTTTCAGTAAATTTCCCATTTACAGTGGTAACATATTCCACCAGCTCAAGCAATGTCTGTCTTTTGATTTCTTTCTCCGTTATATTCTTTGCTGAGTCAGTGAAGTCAAACACCACACAGCACAAGCTCAGTTTTCTAATAAACAAGTTTTGCTTTTCAGAAATTGAAACATCCTTAAATCCCGGCAATGCTTCATGGGGAGTAATTACCGCATTACCTTTTACTTTTGAGTTCTCCACCGAAGGAAGTTTACTTCCATGAACATACACTGAACTGGAAGGAGCATCAGGACACAGAACAGACGAACTGTTTGAGCTTAATGGTCCACAACTCACAACATCAGTGGCTCTTATAGCAGTTGTGTTAAGGGAAGAGGTTGATGAACTTCCGAATTCACGATTGTCAGCTGACTTTGACGGCTTCCGCGGAAACCTACCGAGTATCTGTTTGATCATTATATCAAATCCAAGAAACAGTAGAAGCCGCCCGATCAAACTCAGCTAACCTGTATTGTTTAGTAAAAAATCCAATGCAACAAGAACACAATATCCCGGCTTTCACAATCAGAAAAGCTGAACCCAGAAACATAACTAAATTCCATTTCAAGTCAACAAATAAACAGAACTAGATGTGCAGTTTGAAATGCCAAGAGTATATACCCGTTCCCAAAAAATGATTACACGAGACCCAGAAGCATTAACCAAAGCATCAAAGCAGAACCATTTGTACTGAAAGATCATCCTCACACAAATTAGAGAATCCCCTTTTGACTTGGCGACGATCAAGCACCGGAATTTACACCTTTTGACCCGAAGTCAGAAGCCCATAAGCAGAAACTAAATCAATAAAGGCTATGGATATTCTTCCAGTTCACAACAGGATTGGAAGGTATACTGACCTCTGCGTATTCTTACCCTTTAAACCTGAGATTAGCAGTCAAATGACCAGGACGACGACAAGAAGATCTGCGGGCGATCCAGAACACTACGGTAGTATATCTTTATTAACATGGTAGGGGACTCAACCGTGTGAGTAAAGTGAAATATTAGATTAAGCACTCGCTGACATATTAGATTAAGTACATGCTGAATAAGAACCAAAGGCGGGAAAATGTAGAGGATAGAAGAAGAATCCCAGAGAAATATAAGAAAGACGAATCCTTTAATTCTTTTTTATGCAAAGACTTCGGAGAGGAGAAGAGTGGAAGGAAGAAATATCATCCAAAATAAAAAAAGCTGAGCAAGAAGGCAGATATTCTTTTTTATTTTTTTCAGCTTTATTGTTTAATTTTTTGAGTGGAAGTTGCTGGGTACGTGAAAGAGAGAGAAATAAAATAAAAAGCAACGGATTCATATTTTTTAACGAATTTGATTAAGCTGCCAATATAATTAATCTAGTGAATCTTTCACTAGGCATGCAGTGTCTTTTTATTTTTGGTTGTCAAAATTATGAATTTATGCAAGATATTTCATAATAAACTTCGTACTGAATAAGAATAAGGCATAAGAGTTTATCAGCATCTCCTTCGTATTTGCTTCCTGTTTTCCATGTAACGAAATATGCAAGAAGCCCATGGTTTTGTCTCGATGACGTCTTTGACTTTAAAATCCCAAACCCGATTATGATTTGCGATAGCCATTACCCTTATGACTATGAAGATTTACGAAATTTACATCTTTTCTAATTTCTTATTATTTATGTTATCTATAAAATTGTAATTTAAATAATAAATAAATTTAAAATTTAAAATAATACTAATATTCATATATCATAATGACGCGATTGGAGTGGGCCCCTGTCAAACAGTATCAACTTCAATGCCTCACCGGAATCAAAATTCGCAGTTCCAAATTTAATGTCCTAGGCCCGCCCACACGCTATCTTTCCCCAAACTGTTGAAATATTGGACAGACACAGAAACACCGTTGAATCTAAAAAGTTGGGAAACATATCTTAAATTATAATATTGAAAAGTAAAAAAGAGTAGAAGAACGAGATGAAAGCGAGCGCGGGAGTACCACAATAGATTCCTCTCCCGCCACATCAAGTTGCGAAGAAATTGTAAGCTTTTTTTTTTTTTTTTTCCTCACTTCCACGCGTCCTCCCCCCTTTCTCCCTCCCCTGAATTGGACAATTCACCGTTACCCTTCACCTTCTCTCTCCCAATTTTATTTATTTTTTCCCCCAAATTTAATTACTCGTTTTTATCATTCTGTTTTCTTGCCATTTCTCGCTTGCTCTTTCTCTCTCTCTCTCTGTTTCCGTGAACTACATCGGTAGGTTCTCTCCTCTCTTCGGATCGAATTCCCACCAGTGAGGGAAACCCCAACCCCCAAACAAAAAAAAGTAGGGAATTTTGCGTTACCTTCCATCACACCCTCAACTCCGAATCTAAGCGAATAACGGAATCCATTCTTCTGTTTGGATTCGATACTGAGAGACTTTGCTTTCGGACCTCGATTGTCTTCGTCTGGGAAAATTAGGGTTTCTCTCTTACCTTCATCGTCGCCGTCATCCCGATTTGTCTTGGTTTGGTTTTCTCTGCTGATACACTATTCTTTTTTTCCGGCTCCGTTTCTGTATATTGTTTTCATTATTGTCAAACCCAAGGCTTATCGTGTTGGACGAGGCAAAGTTAAGAAATTTGATTTGATATTTTTTTATTCTGTAGATAAATTGGACTCTATTTTTGTTCTCTTGATTCATTTCTAGCTATTTTTTTCAAGTTCTTCTCAAGAAACTCAGTGAAAATTTTGGTGCGTTGTTTTAGTTTGCCATCCGAAATCGAGGGTTTTCTTGTTAGATCTTCCGCAACCTTTCGTTATCGTCTGTTTTCCCCTCCCTATCTTTCTTCATTGTTCTCATCAGAAAAAAACTCTGAAAAAAAAATTAGGGTTTGCAATTATTTTAGTTGAGGTGTATATACATACATGAGATGGCTTTGAATTTCTCGCATCGACCAATCTTTCCGGGTCATCTGTCTGAGGATAATTTGGTTGCGCCGATGAGATTTGCTAATGGATACATTGTTGACGGTATTCCAGAGAAGAGTGGAGATGGATTTGGTAGAGCATGGCATGATGTTGAGAATTGCTTTGATTATGGAAGGGATAGATGGGATAGGTCCGGCTCGCAGGACTCTGTCTCGAAGGACATTCTTGACCTCTTGCCTTCGGATCCCTTTGGCATGGATATCAGTACTACCTTCACGGCCATCACAGGATGGCTTGAGGATTTGGAGGTGGATTATGTTGGATACAGAAGGAATGAAGCTGGGGCAAGTGATGATAATTATCAGCTATTTGCTGGATTGAATTTTATTTGGAATAATGCCATGAGGTTCCATTCGTTTCCGGGCAATATGTGCCTTGAGAATAAACCGCATAAACCAAGTGGATTTGGTGAGTGTTCTCGAAAAGAAGTTGAAGTTGCAACGTCCAATGATGGCTTTGGATCTGCTTGTAACACGAGTGACATCCTGACTTTTGGCTATAAAGATGTGGGGATTGATTGTTGGTCCAATGACACGTACATGGATGATGGGAATCACCCAGAAGGAGATGGATTAGCTTCTCATCCTGCTTTTGGTTTTGCTCTCAGTTATGTGGGCGTGCGTGATCTTCTTCTTGTTGAAAGAGTATGCAAGTCTCTAAATTCTGCAGTTAGGGGTGATCCATCTTTGTGGTGGAGTATAAACATAGACCAACCTATAAATGAGAAGATTACCGATGATCTTCTTTTGCAACTAACTAACAGGGCGCAAGGTAATCTTCAGTGCCTGAGCCTGGTGGAGTGTACTAAGATAACTGATGATGGTCTGAAGCGTGTTCTTGAAAGTAATCCCAAGTTAACCAAGGTGAGCTTGATTTAGCATAATATATTTTGGATCTCAAATTGGATTTTATAAATGTTGCAGTTCATCTGCAGCATGTATATGTGGATTTATATGTGCTTAATCTGAATATTGCTGCAGTAATTGTTATAATCCTATTTAATGTTGCCACAATTGTTGTAATGTCGTGAGTTGGAACCTTTTTTTGATATATAAGTTAGCAATTCTGCTTTGAACATTGGCCCTACGTGTCATCATGCATATTTTATTGCCTGCATATTTTCTGCCTTCCTCCGCTTCAAAGTTGAACATATAAGGTTATTCTAGATCTGAATTTAGAATACTTTAATATTCATTATTGGTGGAGAATTGTATTGGACCTTGCTGTAGGATATGCCTGATTTTTCTCCTTAATTGCTAGACGGCATATACTTGACAACAACTGTATATTTGCATTAAAACAATTCCCCAGACCTAAAATGTTTTTGCATGCAATTTGTATTCACTTTTTCTACATTGGTAGAAAATGTGATATATTCCTTTCTGGCTGGGAGGAAAGTACACTCGAGTCTAGATTTGAAGGCAAGCGTGATAAAATCCTAGGTAGATGCATGCAAGCTTACGACTAAGTAACTGTTCAACCATCTACTTGGGATGCATGCTAGCTTCTTCTGTTTAGATGCATCCAGCTTAAAATGATTATTGTGCGTTTGACAGCTCTGGGAACCTTAAAAGTAGGTGATGGTATTTATGAAAACTTCATCTTTCTTATGAGTTAGTGTGGGTCTGCTTGCTAACGCTTGCCTTTTCTCAACTGTTAATATATATACTGCTCTGTGTGCTGGATACTTGAGTTTAGACAAGATTCATATATTTGTGTTATTAAAATTTTTTTTGACAAGCTTAATAATTTTCTTGTACTTCACAGTTGAGTGTTCCTGGATGTACAAGACTCAGTATTGAGGGTATTGTGAGTATCCTGAAAGCTTTCAAGTCTCTGGGTACCCAAGGAGTGAAGCATTTACGCATAGGTGGCCTTTATGGTGTTACACAGAAGCATTTTGAAGAATTAAAGCTCTTGTTGGGCACTGATAGCCAGATGCTACAGCATTCTCGCAAACAACATTTTTATCATAGGGGCAAGTTATATTTGTCCTGCGATGATGATCGTGCCATAGATATTGAAATGTGTCCAAGATGCCAGAATTTGAGGCTTGTATATGATTGCCCAGCAGAAGGTTGTCAAGGGATGGGGCATACTGCTCAGTTGTGTCGAGCATGTACGCTTTGCATTGCCCGGTGTAGTCAGTGTGGGCGGTGCATCAATGACAATGAGTATGAGGAAACATTTTGTCTGGAATTGCTTTGCTCTTGTTGTTCAAGCAACTAGTGAAGTGCCAGCAGAGGCCAGAGAGGAAGGCTGGTCCAACCTAGTCAGTCGTTCTCCACGAACAGAGTTATGCCTTCTATCATCATCACTGCTGATAAATACATGTGTGAGTGTCATAATTACATAGTACAGATGAGGAAGAGGATTACTGGTGAGTGTTGATATGGAAATCAAGCAAAGGATTAGAGACAGCAATTTAGAATTTGCTCTGAATTGTCTTTTGGGTCTATTTATTGTCATAGGCTTCACCTGTTTGAGGATTTCTGCTATTGTGGTATGCTTTTTTCCATCATCGACCCCTGGTGTTTGTCTTCTGGCTGAAGAAAAATACAAAAAGAGAATCTTTAGATTTAACTGCTAAGAAGGGGAAAATACTTTGGAGAGGTGTCTCCGTGCTTCTCAGAAACAGATTATTTTATGGAAGTTCTTATAATGAATAAATTCCTATGAAAACATAAGAAATGTAGGGTGGCGTTGGAGTTATGTGATATTCTTTTTGTGTTTCTAGTTCTTGACAAGTTGGATGCATTCAGAGTGGGCAGTTTTCATACCATAGAGAATGTACGGATGGAGAAGAACTAATGTATCAGTAACCTGCAGGAGATCGGATCACTGTACCATGTTAGTCTATCACCTTTTGCATAGTTGTGATGGGCATTGTTTCTTTTGATATGGCAGGCGACGCTACCAAGGGTGCAATTGTAGCGTGAGTTGCAGCAATGCGACCTTTCTTGCTTGGGTCACTTATTCAGATATTATTTGTGTATCTCCAGCCCATAACTTGTTTGAATTACTGATCTTGGGACCTTTGGCTAACTTTTTAACTGTAATTCGCTCTACTCTGTTGTGGTGGATGTACCCCATTTATTCTCTTCTTCCTTCTATAGAGAAGTGGAAAAAATAAAGGGATGTTATGATGCCTTTTAGTTCATGTTAGCTTGTGTGTATGTTGGTGTATTTCACCTGGAGCGTAAACTGAATGTCATAATCGTTTTTGAGTATTTGTGACAGAATTACAATGATTGGTACATGTGTTGTTTATTTGCTTTTCCCATGTTAGCCTATTGTTACATGTACTTGGGTTATGACCTCTGTTTCGTCCTGTTGATAGAAACGTTTGATATGGTTGGACTTGGACTATAGGACTAACCCTTTGGCTCGTGAATAGCCGAATAATATATATGGTTTGTGCATTTCGATGGGTCAGACATGTACTAAATCTATGATTTTCTTTCATTTCGGACTATTTTGCTTATTTCTTGAAATTTTTTCTGATATTTTATGGAATGGAATCTAAATATAAATATTCCACAGATAAGAATCTTGCTGTGAAAAACTTAGGTATAGAGATCATATTGGGGAACAAAAGTCACTCTAGCCTCATTAGGTCTCGAATTCATATTGAACTGTATGCTAACAGTGGGTTGAGTATAGTTAATCTTCTGACTTGACCTTGACGAAAAACATTGAGCCTTAGATACGTTTGGCTGCTTGACGACGTGATAATACTAAATTGCATTTCCAATTTCGCGCACCCCCAAGTTGGGACTTGGGAGCATTGATGCCATCATTGGTTTCAGCGTTGCCTGGAGACGTCAGTGCAACGGCAGCTTACATTTGCGTTTTCAAAATTCAACAAATCGATGCAATGTCCTGGTGGCCAACTATGTTTGCCGTTGGTCACCTTGAAGCGATACAGAATGAGCCTGATTAAAGTTACGCTAAAAGAAGAAAAGGTTAACTTGAAACATCTGAAAACTTGGCTTTAAAGCTATTAGCTTCCTTCTGATCGAGGAAATGGAGAAACTAAGCTGCAGCAGAAATGAAAGAGTGCGCCTCAGTATCATTCTAAAACCATTGTTTACGTTTAGGTTCGCTTCACTATATGTTGCTGGGCAAAGCATATATGATTCATTATTTGACATGACACTGAGTAACCATAAAGGGAAGAAAGAAAAAATTATATTTTGGTTCTTGATATACAATAAACTTTTAATATAGTATTTTATAAATTAGTTTTTTTAATTTAATTTTATGTCAGATCTATTTAATTTGTCAGTAATTTGCACTCACTTAAAACCAACTTAGCATTCTCGTAAATAACATTTTAAAATAAGATTAATTTAATTAAAAATTATAAATTTTGTATATCAATATTACGGAAATATTAATTTCATATTAAATAAATGTCAATTCATATATCAAATACAAAAAAATTACAATTTCACCGTTGAGTTAATTTTGATGATAAATTTTGGAGGGTAATTTATTGAGGAATGATATTACAAGCATTTTTCATCTTTAAAAAATTAAATTAAAAAAATTAATGTTAGAACTAAATTGAAAATTGATATTTAAAAGAAAGGACGACCAAAACTGGAACATTTATTATCCTACAACATCAACCGTGCGTATGATGTTGATCTTGGTTCAAGAATTGTCCGAAAAACATGTATGAAATAATAGTGTACAACATAAGCATAGGTTTGTAGTAAATTGTGGCACCAAAGTAAAGAAAGCTTATTTGATTGAAGGAGACGAGTTTAGAAAGGACAAGTAGAAGGAGATATATAGTAATAGCAGCAGCATTGTGAAACAGATATAATGAGACGTTCAAGATTTCTGAGATTTCTTGCGGAGATCTTTCATCCATTTGAAGCTGAAGAGGGACTTTAAATTGGCCTTATCAGACCCATCCTTGTCCTTCTTCTTATGATTGTCTTTGTCCGACGAGGGCGGAGGATCAGGGTTGGTATCCCATTGATCGGCCCAGGACAGCCCCCCCGAGTCCATGTCTTCGATTCTTTCCACTTTCCTTCGCTATGCATTCTTCTGCGTTACACAGATTTTAGATGATGGATATTTCGTATCTGTCATTTTACTTATTTTAATGAACCAATATTTTTAGTAAAAAAGGACGATCTCATCTGATTTGGAACATCTTTCTCAACACGTACGCCAATTTCTTTAAATAGCTTCTGGAATTCTTTGGTTTGCCCCCTAATAATAATAATACCCCTTTGACCAGGTCGTCTTCACCAAACCGTCCTTCGAGCTAACTCCACAGTAGAATAAATTTCGTGATGCTCGCTTTCTTTTTCTTGTTAAATGTCCATTAAAAAACATTAACAGTCAAAGCTCAAAGCTCAGTATTCCTCAATACCATTGTTTTCTTTTTGTTGCCTTAGGAGCGTTAAAAATTCTGTAATACTATTTTCGTCTTTGAGAGTTATAGATATAAATTCAAATTTCAATTAAAATAAAATAAAAATTTGTACTTTGACTTAATTATTGTAATATTTAATAAGACTTACTATCTTGCACAACGTAAAATTATATTTAGTAAACAAAAAATATTCTTTATGGAGGGATTTACGTTAAAATTTTCTTAAAGAAAAAATGTGAAGAATTTTTTTTTAATTTTTAATTTGATCCTTAAGAATCTACGAAAAGAAAAGTTTCTAATTACCGACGCGTAGTGACGCAGACGAAAATCAGCAGGAAAATCTGAATGGAAAGGGCGAACACATGGAGGGACAAGTCCACTTCAACTCATCCCCTCTTTCTGCGCAAATTATCCACAAAAGCTTTTACTTCACGCTCTCTCTCTCTTTTTTGCAGAAACCCTTAAACTAACTTAGTGCTGAGACCTGAGATAGATAGAAATTAGAAATTACGGTACCCAATCCCTCACATGCCCTTTTGCCCTTTACTACTATTGCTCCCCACCTCTCTCACTTCGTCTGAATTTCATTTCTGTTTGAATGCACTGAGCATAGCATCCATTCGATTCAACTCTAACAACATGTATTTATCAGAAAAGCCCCGCCCTATCGACTTCTACAAAGAAGAAGGGAGCCGAGACATGATGATCGAGGTTGTCTCCAATGGCGAACTCCCACCACCTCACCAACCACCCCCTCAGCATCAAATGATCCTTGGCGAGAGTAGTGGGGAGGACCACGAAGTTGAGATCAAGGCACCCAAGAAGCGTGCTGAGACTTGGGTTCAAGACGAGACACGGAGTTTGATTGCCCTTCGCCGTGAGATGGATGGTCTCTTTAAT
Source organism: Gleditsia sinensis (assembly GCA_037074535.1). Lineage (NCBI taxonomy): Eukaryota > Viridiplantae > Streptophyta > Magnoliopsida > Fabales > Fabaceae > Gleditsia > Gleditsia sinensis. The sequence goes on along the minus strand of CM073464.1, from coordinate 778,673 downwards.
ACCTCCAAATCCAACAAACATCTGTGGGAACAAATTTCCGCAAAGATGAGAGAGAAGGGATTCGATCGTTCGCCCACTATGTGCACCGATAAATGGAGAAATCTTTTGAAGGAGTTCAAGAAGGCTAAGCACCAAGATAGGGGAAGTGGGTCTGCCAAGATGTCCTATTATAAAGAGATTGAGGAGATTCTGAGGGAGAGGAATAAGAGCATGCAGTACAAGAGCCCTACTCCTCCTAAGATTGATTCTTTTATGCAATTTGCCGATAAAGGTATTCAGCGTTTCCATTTGTGGCATTTGTGTTTTGCCTGATTTTCTGTGGCTTTCTTATAAAGTTGGAAAAATAATTATTACCTTCAAAAATATGAAGAAATATTTGCTATGGCTGATCCTTACCAAGGATTTAACGGAGTACTGTTTGGTTTGTGTGGCCAAGGTGTATTTCTTGACGTGTCAACCCTTTCTTTACCTAATGCGATGCATTATTTTGCACAAAATTGGTTGCATTTTTCATTTAAAAAAAAAAAATTACTTCTATATACAAAGCTGGGAGTATTTTTGGCTTTCCTTTGTCATGTTATGCTAATGTATGGGTATAATACAATGGTGCATAGATTTAACTTAGCTCAACTACCTTAGTAGTAACTACCAGATAGCCAGATAGTCTACAGTTTCTAAATTCCAACAAATTTTCCATTTGGTCTGGAAAGAAGGGTTACTTCATAATGTGTTTTAACAGAACTTATCTTGAGAATACTTGTGCTTCCTGTCTTACAGAATGGGTGTAATGCAACAGAACACGACCCCAGTATGAGTCCACTACTTTAGTTGGAACTGTCGAATAGGTTATATTTTCCAAATTCCAACAAAATTTGTTGGAAAAGAAGGGCATCTTCATTATTGGATTTATTGTGTTATATTCTTGGGAATATCAGCCTTGTCTAGTGTAGCTCAGCTAAATTTCAGATGAAATTGTAAAATGTTAACTACTCAAAAGGTTTGCAATTAGTGCTCTTCATGATGGGATATTTTCTTTTTACATCAAAGTGTCATTGCTTTTGTAGCTGATGCTTTATATTTCTCCAAATGTACATGTTTATGATCAAAATTATATGATAAAGGTGATATGGTTATATAACGAGATCTGTCCTTTGGACTGGCAGTAGTATGCATGTATGCAATCTGCAATACACTTCATCTTTGCAATTTACAAGAAAACACTTTCTTTTTTCATGGTAGAGGAGTTAGTACATTGTTGGCAGTAAATGCATACAATTTATCTCCTCAATTGCAGAGTCATCACAATTGGAAAACATTGTAAAGGAGTTTTTTTTCTTTTTTTCTTGATTATTTGTATATTCTTACCTTTCCTTCAAATATCAACATGCATTAAATGGACTTTGAGTCTTCACTGCTCTTTATTGCTTTCTGAAACAAAAAATTGAAGAAGTAAAGATTTTTTTTTTGTGTCAATAGAATTAAGTTTTCCTTACTTGTATTTCCCATTGCTTATTCTACACCTCTGAAGATTCCATTGGCTTGTATGGGCCAACTAACTACTTTCAGTTAGATGCCTGGTAGAACTTTATGATGTTTCCTTGAAAGTCATATACATTTTGGTTGATATACAACCTTCAGTGGCCAGCCTCTACCTACATTTGTTGATCTAAGGCTTCATAGCTGTGTTATTTAGCATTTATGCTTATCAGATGTTCTAAATCCAAATAATTTAAAGGTTGTAAGGTGATTTTCTTCTTCACCTGGGTAACTGTATGAGTCAAATAAAGCCTTGATAAGTATTCAAGGATGTTGTTTCAAAGCCGTTCCATGCTGATGTCTGTCAGGTTCAAAGTTCACACTTTCCTTGTTTAGGAACAGTTGTTTGACTGCTTTTATGGCTATACAGGTATTGAGGATACCAGCATATCTTTTGGTCCTGTTGAAGGTATGTCAATATAATTCAAGTGTCGGGTTCCTACTTTCTACTGTATAGTATGTTTGCTTGTTTCCTTGGATTTTTCATATTTGATCATGTAGGATTATTTCAATGGGAGATTTTATTTCAGCTCCTAGTTAATTGTACTGTCAAGTGTAAGTAGAAGAAAGTATAGACAAGATTGAGATCAAGTGAGACATACACATGGAATTGACCTCCTGTGAGAAAAAAATATGCATTGATGGAAACTTAACTGTTGCTATAACTTTTTGGCATTTAGGTGTTTCTTTTCCAGTAAATATTTGTTTAGCGATAGGAATAATGGGATGAATTATGAAATATTACACCAAAGAGCTAGTTGTTGAAATGAAAATGCAAAGCTGAAGCATAGAAATGAATGTTTCCAGTTATCATATTTCATTAGGAAATTCGTTGGGTTTATCTATGGCTAGTTAATTAATCTTTTTTTTTTTCTCATGTAGTGTTTGGGAGTGTTCTTATTGCTTATTGCTATATTTGAGCTGAAAAACAGGATCGGAAAATGAAAGTAATATAAGAATCCTAGAGAAATCTGTTTTCTCAATATGATTCTTCATTTTACTCTCTGTGATCCACACAGGACTAACTTTATTTTAAGTAGTTAAAAGCAATTGAACATTAAAAAATGTTTTCAATTCAGGAATCCAATTTCCAGTAGATTATCTGATACTATTACAAATTATCATTCATCAGTTTTGTCAATTGAAATCCCTGCTTGTTGCAGCTTTTAATGCTGAAAAGTGATATTTATTTCTAATTGTCATATTTTATTTAGTGTTTGAGGAAAAAAATAGCGAATGTTTTTACCCATTAAAGAGAGAGGAAGTGCTTATTGAAAAATACTGAATTTAATATACTTTTGAAATCATTTAGACACTTAACCTTTCATTTCTTTCCCATAATACATAGTAGCAGTTGCCACTTCATATGTTTAGTATTACTCATATATCTAGCTTTCAGCTACTGGCAGACCAACACTCAATCTTGAGAGACGTTTGGATCATGATGGACATCCTCTCGCCATCACCACAGCTGATGCTGTTGCAGCAAGTGGAGTTCCTCCTTGGAATTGGAGAGAAACAACTCCTGGAAATGGTAAGCTATGCAAAGATGCCTAGTTTGACACATGCTCAATAGCCAATGAGAAGAGAAAATGACAGAACAGAAAAATACAAGCTTTGTGGCACCAAGCATCTTTAATTATTATTATATGACAGGGCATTTCAATGACTCTCACGTTGCTAGTTATCCATTTTGTTTCTTGATTAGTTTATTGTACTTGTAGCAGCATATGTTTTTGAAGAAGATTAGTAGAGCCTGAGCCATTGGAGGCTTTTTATTTATTTTTTGTTTGGGAAAAGCTAATCAATTTAACAGTCACAGGCTTACAGCCCCCTCTCCAAACAAAGATTGGGAAAAAAAAAGCAGATTAGTTTCTTCACCCATTTTCTTTGGCTTATTATTTTTTTACTTCTGCATTTTTCTATTTTGGCAGGTGGGGAAGGTCAGTCATGTTGTGGGAGGGTTATATCAGTCAAATGGGGAGATTATACAAGAAGAATAGGTATTGACGGCACTTCAGAAGCCATCAAGGAGGCAATAAGAGCTGCTTTTAGGTTGAGAACTAGACGTGCATTTTGGTTGGAGGATGAAGACCAGATAATCAGAAGTATTGACCGTGACATGCCTTTAGGAAATTACACTCTTCACCTAGATGAAGGTATTTTAGGCTCATAGTTTATTCTAATAGTAACTGATCTATTTGTGCAAATTTAATTTTGCTAGCAAAAGTTGGTTCTGAGTGTTTGTCTGGCATAATCACTTCATACAAACATAAACACAAGTGCTATTAGTGCATTCACGCACACAAAGTGTTGGTTGGGGGACATAAGAGAGTGAGTTATTGATGAAATTATTTGTATAAGCGTAATATGCATTGTTTTCAGACTTTCTTTTATAACTATTACATAATGCATTCTGTTGAATCATGTATGTTACAGCCATCTCTAAGAAATTATATTTAGCATCCAAGCTAAGCCTGGATAAGTGCCTTAGGAAGTGTAGGAGTTTAGTTCTCCATTGTTTGAGAGACTAACTCAGCAATAACCCCTGAAGCCTCACCTGTTCCCTCTATAATGAGTAACCCTTGTCAATATAAATAGTTAAAACAATCTCTCTTGCACCATCAAGCACAAGTGCTATTAGTGCATTTGCAGGCATGTGCACAGAGTGTTGTTTGGGGGACTTAAGAGAGTGAGTTATTGATGAAATCATTCGTATTAACATAATATGTGTTGTTTTCAGACTTTCTTTTATAATTATTACATAATGCATTCTGTTGAATCATGTATGATACAGCCATCTCTAAGAAATTATATTTAGCATCCAAGTTGAGCCTGGATAAGTGCCTTAGGAAGTGTAGGAGTTTAGGTCTCCATTGTGTGAGAGACTAACTCAGCAATAACCCCTGGAGCCTCATCTGTTCCCCCTATAATGAATAACCTTTGTCAACATAAATAGTTAAAACAATCTCCTTTGCACCACCCCTAAGGTTTTACTGTTTCTTGATAATTTCCCACTCCATCATTGAACTGAAGGATTTCATGTGGCTGGTCCATACTCAAAGCTTCATAGATAAACAGTAATGTGGCCTATATAATCCTGTTCGAGGGTTATATAAGATCTAGGTTGGAATTATCACAGCAAGATTTAGTGGCCTGAAAATATTATGATGGCGAATGGTGATTAAATGATTAAATACTTCTTCCCTTTCCTTTTATAGTGGAACTGTATGCCTGCTGTAATGTTAGTAATTATGATTGCAGGAATGGCCATTAAAGTATGCCTCTATGATGAGTCTGACCATATCCCCGTGCATACTGACGATAAGATCTTTTACACTGAGGATGATTACCGCGATTTTCTGACACGCCGGGGCTGGACAAGTCTAAGGGAATTTGATGGCTATAGAAACATTGATAATATGGATGATCTTCGACCTGGTGCCATATACCGTGGTGTGAGTTGAGTGCAGGTTCATGGTATGATCAATCTTCAGCTAATTGCTTAAATTTCCTAGAGAACTGTGGAGGAGACACTTTATATCTCTGGCACACTTGTGGCACTAACCTGGAGCTGTAATTGCCTAGTTTTATATGCTGTTTTTGTCTTATGATAGGAAAATGGATGAAGCCTTGTGCTCAAATTCTGTTCCACTGGGGCGTTGACATGTCTGTAAATATGCATTTGCAATGGCAACATATTATTGACAAGATCTATATAGGGTCATTTTCATCTCTTATTTATATTTACTCCTATGTCGTATCTGGACACTTTTTGCTATTTTTATGACATTCTGCCTGAGCCAGGAGCCTTCTGGACCCTTATATCATTGTCGGCTTTTATCAGATGAAACTTTTGTTTGGAAATTATGACCGACCAGGACTTCCCCATATATCTGGCGAACCACGTAACTCCTATTGCAACTGAAGGGATTCTAGCTGTGATAAGCAGTTCATGTTTAACCCCAGCCGACTAATCACCCAGCAACCTCGGTAAAGAGAAATGTTGGAGTTTTCTAAGAAGTTCAGTGGCAGCGGGTTTGAGGCTGGGTTTGCAAAATGCATCAGGGTACTCGACCAGTTTATGGTGGAACTGTGCCTGTTGAACAGCTTAAATTTGCCCATCTTGGCTGTGAGATTGTGACCTTATTCTGGAAGCACTTCAGCTATTGCAGCGAAGATGCCAACCAATGGGCGGATACGGCTTGCTTGTTGGCAGCATGTCTGAATTTTGATCCTTTTTTGTCAGGGTTGATAATTTGTCTCTGCATATTTAAGAACTATTTTCACTGATCATATCATTGCTCTTCTTTTTCATTTTTATTTTCCTTGCTGAAAATCATACCTCCGGTTGAAGATTGTTTCGCAATTTTATACTGGGCAAATCTTCCCGTAACAATATTTGGCAAGTAAGGATTTGATCATTTTTATGTGGTCCATTGTTTCATTCACCTTGTTTTTCCTGCTGGAAAAACGAGGATAAGAGCCCAAATCTCACGCTCTTAGGTGAGTGCATACATCGATTTGCCCCCATGATCTTTGAATTATCCACGGGGTTAAATTTGGAGCTTTACTGGTGTTTATTTAGCTTTTCTTCTCTGGGAAACTATTCAAGCGTCCGTATTAAATCTCTTAATATTTTTGGGACAAGTTATTAAATCTCTTACCTAACTGTATTTTCTTCCCCTTCTTGAAATCGGGCCTTAAGCATTGCAGGATTTGCTACACTTACGGATCTTAGTTTCTGCAGCCTCAAATAGTAAAAACTGATTTGGAGTGGTCTTCATAGTGAGAAGAAATTTCTTGATATCCCTCAGCGTTATGTGAATAGAAGAGTCGCTCGAGGGCTGAAGAAAACAAAGCAGAACTGGAATCCTAAGTACAATTTTGCAATGAATTTTGGATCTCTCTTTTTCCAAGTGAATGGAACGGCCACTGTTCTTGCGGCCCTGGCCCCCTTTCCCGTTAGGTCACCGGGATCCGAATCCAAGTGCAGCTTTATAAAGTGGGGATTTCGCAGTTACAAGTAGCAAAGATATTTAAACAGATTTCCCAGCTATGGCCAAAAAAAAAATGCAATTTTTTTTGTTTACAGCAACAACTGAAACAGAAGTTCTTGACTTCAACTCAGAATGTGTTCTATCAATGCCTAGTGATGTTTAATCCAACAGAAGCTGATGAAAAAAAATGGAGCTTTGGAAAAAAAGCACTATAACGAAGAAGTAAATAATATTTAGGCAAATCATCTGATAACCATTTTCATCAATGTTATTGTTGTTTGGCCAATTTTTTTTAAATAATTTTTATTGTCAATTTTTAAAAAATAACATTTATAAATCATTTTTGAATCTATACTATTTGAATAGAAAAATAATTTTAAATCTTAATTTTAATTAGTTTAATTATTCTTAAATATGTATTAAATTAAAATATAAAATAAAATAATATATATAAAGAGAGAGAGAGAGAGTACAACAAGTTTGGGATAGGATGAGTACTATAGTATCTAAATGTAGACATTTAAAAATACTCAAAAAAATCTTGTATATATAAATCTAGACCCATTTTATGATTTCACACCAAACTCTAATATATAAAATTTGTGAATACCCGTCAAGTATAAATATTTTTACCATCCCTAATATGAATAAGATTCCCACTATATATGAGGCCATAGTCCGCACATCAAATATTAAAATACCTTCTATAACTTTACTAGTGTATGGTTTGCTTTTTTATATTTTGACGATATAATTATTATATTTATTTGAATTGTAAGTTGAGTTGATAAATAATATACAATTTATCTCCATTAATTATGTTACGTATAGAGAATAGACACAATCTTACGTATTATTTGGTATATCATATTTAATTTTTACAAACTATTTCAATTAATTATTCGTGTGTATATATATATATTCAAATGATGAAGCCAAAATCAAATTATATATCTAGTTTGTTTATTATAAAGAAGACGTATAAAAAGTTGTATGTTTGACATTTAGTCCACATCGTTGGGGTTTATTAAGAGATTGGAGTGTGTCGTATTAGTAAATGAGCGTTGATTAATATGGAATATTGGGGTTGGTTTAATTTGGGTAGCCGGACAAAGTTGACCACACAAATATTCTCTACATTGTGCATCCACTTTTTCTTCTTAAACTTTGTCATCCATTGTTCTGCATATATATATATAGCATTTGAATAGTAAGACATACATACTCAAGTTAAAGCGACCTGCAGCACGCACTTTTAACGTATAGTGTTATTGCGTTTGAAGTTATCATTTAGCGAGCTTTTAGCCTAATTTGCATGATTGATTACCAATTGCCAATGAAGCTTTCCGGAAGTTGAACATGTGGATCATTTAGTAATGGAATTCAACTGTTGGAAGGATGCCGAGGATTCATTCTATATATGCATGTACCAATACTCTTTTAGTTACTCACGCCTGGAGAAGGGACATATCAAAGGTGGGAAAATGAGAATGCCGCCAATGAACATTAATGTGGCCTTGACTGGAGGAGGCACACAACGTACGTACACGGAATGTATAGGAATAATATTGGAATTAATAATGAATTTGAATTTGTGGAAAATGAAGGCAACCAGAGAGCTCGAAGAAACGATGCACGTGGTCCTCTCTCTCTCTCTCTCTTCTGTACTTCCAGGCAATTCTCAATTCCCATTGTGTCGACACTATGACTCCATCTCTTTCCTCATTCTTTCCTCACTTTCACCTTCTCTATCAATTTTGTATTATTTTAGTTTGGAATCTCGCCCTCATTTTTTCCCCTCAAAGTTTGGCTACACCTTCTTCAGTATAATAAAATGATTCGAGTTTGTTTTGAGTAATTAAAAAACAAAACAAAGAAGCTTCTAGTGAGTGGCCGTAATTAATCAGCCAAATAAAAACCAAATTATAATCAATTTTTTTCTTTTTTTTTAACCCTTTCCCCGACGGGTTGGGTTGGGTGCGGTGCGGTAATTGATGTTTTGGGGGAATCCGAGAGCAGAGACAAGCACACATTTACCGCGAGCAAGGTGGTGGCAGACACACGTCAAACTCCAGGCGACACATGTCATTTCAAGTAAAATAGTACGGATTTTATCACAGCCACACGCCCTTATGCCACATCATCACTTAGCACGACTCGTTTGTCTTCTCATTCATAATCATTCCTGTCCCTCCAAAAATGTCCGAAACTTCATAATTATGTAATAATTTTTCACGAATTAACTCGATAAACCGCGGAGCAACATGCGAGTTGACAAGACATTTTGGGAACGTGTCCAGAATGCCAGCGAAGAAAAACCACCTTCGGAGTGTGGGTTAGGCGATGGCATTTGGCACAAACCATGTGGACGCCGCTAAAAAACTATCATGAGCACTCCCACTACATCAGATAAGACGATATGTTTTTGGTTCCATCTTATCTAAGGTCGTATTTGCATTACATTAGATAAGGATTCCCTTCCTGCCGTTACCTAAAAAAATAAAAAAGATTCCATTACAGGTTAGCAGTCAGTCCTGACAAACAAACAGACTGACTAAATTAGTACTACCTGCTCGTGAACATTTCCCTCCAACTTTAATTATTATTCTCAACACACACACACCCGCCAAAACTTCATTTTAATCATGCTACATTTTTTTAAAGGTTACTTAATTAAATATGATTCATGTGTAATTTAATTTACTAACTTGGCAAAAACATAAGTTTGTTTAATTTGGTTTCTAATGGTTGGAACGTTAAAATGAATATGGAAACTAACATGACGACAATGGTCACGAACCAGATAAGGTCAACCACAAATTTGGGATATTTTAAGTTCAAAATTTCTCGCATATACATATATTTTTTGAATTTTCATTGAAATTTAAGGATAAAACAAAAGAATAAAAATTTCACTTTTAACTATATATACTTTGTTAAACTCCGTGTCATTAGATGTAGACATGCATGAAGACATTTTTTTATTTGGTTCGACTGCAAAACTTTCCAGCTTGATTTCAGGAAAGAGACAAGAAGAAGAACGAGACAGTACTGTGAATGATGGATAAGTAAAACCAAATGACTGTTAAGATTCGTATCCCTTTACCGTCCTATATTTTAATAAGGATCTGGTGTAGCCTTTCCCCTTGATTGCCTGTTTTTACATCATGTAGTTAATGCATTCGTTATCTATTAACTACATTGAATGATTTCCTAATAGTTAGGGATAACCTTTTTAAATGAAATATTATTAATTTTGATATTTTAATTATGTTTATATTCGTGGAAAGATCTCCTATGGAGGCTGGAAAGGGATTGAGCTAGCTAGGAAAACACAGATTTGGGTGATGTGATAGTCTTTGTTTATATAAGCATCCAATGCAACCCGTTCAGCACTCCTTCTTCTTCCTTCTCTTCCAGCTCAAATAAAGCCACGTGCTTGCTTCATACTTCCACAGGTATGCTACTCCAACCAAACCCCAACACCTGTGTTTTTTAGTTGTTACTATGCATATTTGCTGATTCTCATCTTCTTTATGCTTACCTCTATTGGGTGTTCATTTTTTTTTTTTTTCCTTTTTTATGTTATTCAAGGAAACGATGAAGTCATTGTTTCTTCTCACTCATTAGCCTCGTTAATTACTGACAGAGAGAGCGGTGGGACTCACTCCGATCATGGTTATTATGGATACTGTGTTGGGAATAGTTAATGCAGCATTCTTCATTGCGATACTGATATGGGTTTTGCTTGACAGTTTGAGAGAAAGCAGACGTAATGGCGTTGTATATTTGAAAAATGTACCGAAACGATTTGCTGTTTTTACCACAATCACACTGGTCTCTGATGCTATTATTTCAGTCTTGAACTTTGCTTTTGCCTTTCATGAATACAAGAGTCGAAAAATCATATCCTATAACTCTGTTTCCTTGGGTTTAACTTGGGTTTTAGCAACCGTAGTTTCGTTATATTCAATGAAGAGAATACTTCGGCAGAACAAAAGGTGGCCCCTTGTCTTAATTCTCTGGTGGTTATTTGCCGCTATTTTGGTTTCAATCTCGGTTTCCATGAAACTCGTCAAAAATTTCAAATCCATGAAGTTGTCGTTTTTTCTATCAGAAGATAACATAGTTGATTTCGTTTCCTTTCCTCTGCTGTTACTCCTTTGTTTCAATGCTCTGCCGGCTCTACGGGCGAGGAAAGACAACGATATGGAACAACTCTTACTTCAAAAGGAAGTAGAACCCTCATTGGAAGAAGATGAGGAGGCATTCACAAATGCTGGGATATGGAGCCAACTCACATTCCAATGGCTGAACCCCATTTTTAGGAGGGGCCAGATTCAAAAACTTGATCTTGCTCATATTCCTTCAGCTACTCAATCTGAAACGGCAGAAAATGCTTCTTCGATGTTGGAAGAATCACTCCGAAAACAAAAACTTGAAGCGGGTTCCTTGACGAAAGCTATTGCCCAGTCAATCTGGAAATCCTTGACCTTAAATGCAGTGTTCGCAGGTTAATTTTATTCTAGTCTCACTAATACCATTTCTTCGCTGCGGATTTTATTTATTTACTAATTTAGTAATCTTATTTATTTGGGGCAGGAGTAAACACAATTGCCTCCTATATGGGTCCCTTGTTGATCACAAACTTTGTGAATTTCTTATCGGGAAATTATGATGATTCAAGCATCCACTATGGGCTGATTCTTGCATTCATTTTCTTCTTCGCGAAGACTGTGGAATCACTAACTCAAAGGCAATGGTACTTTGGTGCTCAAAGAATAGGAATTCAAGTGCGTGCAGCTCTCACAGTGCTGATTTATAGCAAGTCATTATCGATCAAGTGTGGTGGACAAGCAAATGGTAAAATCATAAATCTGATCAATGTGGATGTTGAAAGAATTGGGGACTTCTGCTGGTATATTCATGGAGTATGGTTGCTTCCGGTTCAGGTAGTTTTGGCCTTGGTCATCTTATACAGAAATTTAGGTTTTACGCCTTCCATTGCTGCTCTTGCTGTCACAATTTTGGTTATGGTGTGCAATACGCCCATGGCCAATATGCAAGAAAGTCTTCACTCCAAGATCATGGAAGCTAAGGATTCCAGAATCAAGGTGACTTCAGAGACGCTAAAGAACATCCGAATTTTGAAATTGCATTCCTGGGAATCCACATTCTTAAAGAAACTCCTCCAACTTAGGGAAACTGAGAGGAGCTGGCTGCAGAAATACCTCTATATATGCTCAGCGGTGACCTTTCTATTCTGGACATCTCCAACTTTCGTTTCTGTTGCCACTTTTGGTGTCTGTATAATGGTAAAAACAGAACTAACAGCAGCTACGGTCCTCTCCGCTTTAGCAACTTTTCGAATTTTACAAGAACCAATCTACAACCTACCTGAGCTTATTTCCATGATAGCTCAAACTAAAGTCTCCATTGATAGAATCCAGGAGTTCATTAAAGAAGAGGATCAAAAGCAATTCATGATTAAGCATATTTCAAAATCTTCTTCTGAAATTGCCATTGAAATCAAGACAGGTGAATATTCATGGGAAGCAGATGATCAAAGCCACAAGAAACCAACCATTCAAATTACGAAAATGTTGAAGATAGAGAAAGGTCAAAAGGTAGCAGTTTGCGGGTCTGTGGGCTCTGGCAAATCAAGCCTACTCTGCTGTATGCTTGGTGAGATTCCAAGGATTTCGGGGGCAGGAATCAAGGTCTACGGAACCAGAAGTTATGTACCCCAAAGTCCTTGGATTCAGTCTGGGACTGTAAGGGAAAATGTATTGTTTGGCAGGCAAATGAATATGGACTTCTATGAGAGTGTTTTGGAAGGCTGTGCTCTACACCAGGATATCAACATGTGGGCAGATGGAGAGTTGACCATGGTGGGGGAGAGAGGCTTAAACTTAAGTGGGGGCCAAAAACAGAGAATTCAACTGGCAAGGGCTGTTTACAATGATTCGGATATTTATTTCCTAGACGACCCTTTTAGTGCTGTTGATGCGCATACTGGAACACATTTGTTTAAGGTAAGTGTTACTGAACTACTTACGATTATTCAGGTTGCTTTTTATCCATGCATCATCCGGTTTCACATTCATATCTCTCAATGCACTTCACTGAGATGTGGAATATTGTGCAGAAATGTCTCATGCAACTTTTATCTGAGAAAACCGTTGTTTATGCTACCCATCAACTGGAATTTTTGGAAGCTGCAGATATTATCTTAGTAAGTTACTGAACAGTGAACACTTTGTCTTTCCCTGAAGAAATTATTACAAGTGTCTGACTTATCACCATTAATGTACTTTTTGGTAGGTAATGAAAGATGGAAAGATAGTTGGGTCGGGAAAGTATAAAGATCTGACAGCATGTCCTGGTTGTGAACTTGTTGAACAAATGGCTGCTCATAAAGAAACAATGAAGCAAATTAATCCATGCCAAGATAAGTCCAAAAGTTGTAGACCCTGTCAAATAAATCAAATTGAAGTTGCTGAAGAAAATTTTAATAAGACCCTCGAGAACCAGAAGCATTTTGAGAAAAACAAAGAAGAGGAAGCAGAGACAGGACGAGTTAATTGGAGTGTTTACTCAACCTTTGTCACATTTGCTTATAGAGGCGCATTTGTTCCGGTTATTCTTCTTTGCCAAATTCTCTTTCAAGGAATGCAGATAGGAAGCAATTACTGGATTGCCTGGGCTGCAGAACAGAGGGGCAGTGTCAGCAAAGAGCAGCTTATAGGGACATTTGTTCTACTATCTGGTGGCAGCTCCATCTTCATACTTGGAAGGGCTGTCTTAATGGCAACAGTCGCCGTGGAGACAGCTCAACGTCTTTTCCATGAAATGATTTCATCAGTTTTCAGGGCGCCTGTTTCCTTTTTTGATACCACACCTTCAAGCCAAATCCTAAATAGGGTCAGTTTCACTATCATTCTCTTGTTGGTACATTATTGTTTTCTTTCAATGTATATCAGTTCTCCTCAAAAATTTTAACAGATTGCTCTTTTTTATTACAGTCTTCTACGGATCAAAGTACAGTAGACACAGATGTACCATACAGATTAGCTGGACTTGTATTTGCACTTATCCAGTTACTGAGTATCATCATCCTAATGTCCCAGGTTACTTGGCAAGTCATTCTTCTCTTTCTTATCGTGCTTGCCATCTCCATCTGGTATCAGGTAAAAGCTATCAATCTATGATTATGCACCCTAATTCAACCATATTATTTTCTAGCTATCTTCAAAAGCATGAACTGTAAAGATTATAGGTCAGATCATGATGAAGCCCTCTCATCAATCATAAAGTTTGACTCAATGTAGTATTCTATTGATGAAAGAAATATGTCTCTGCAGGCTTATTACATCACTACAGCCAGAGAATTAGCCAGGATGATAGGGATTCGAAAGGCTCCAATCTTGCATCACTTCTCGGAATCAATTGTCGGGGCTGCCACAATCCGTTGTTTCAATCAAGAGCAAAGATTCTTAACAAAAGTTATGGCTCTGATTGATGATTATTCTCGTGTAGCCTTTCACAATTATGCCACCATGGAATGGTTGTCAGTCCGAATAAATTTTCTCTTTAACCTGGTCTTCTTTTTTGTTCTCATCATCTTGGTTACTCTGCCAAGGTCTGCCATTGATCCCAGTAAGCTTCTTCTTCCCCTAATTCTATTCAGCAGTTATAGCAGTTTCATGTATGTAAGAAACAATCTGAGATCAGAATAATTCACTCTTAGCAAGGACAATAACATGTATTTCATGTTTAATCTTTCTATTTGTGACTGTGATAGCATCATTCCCATATATAGGAGAGCTACTAAGTGATTGATATTTGTGGCAACTTTTCCACACAAATCTCATTCCTACTCTATGAATAAGACCTCATAAAGCTTAAAAGAAACAATTAATCTTGGTTACCGTAAAAACTATATTTTATTCTGATGTTTTCAATAGAAATATTGATTTTCTGTTTTCAATAACAAATTGCTTCCTCTGATTTTCAGGCTTGGCGGGTTTGGTAGCTACTTATGGTTTGAACTTGAACGTTCTTCAGGCTTGGGTGATATGGAATCTTTGCAATGTAGAGAATAAAATGATATCAGTTGAGAGAATACTGCAGTTCACTAAGATACCAAGTGAAGCTCCATTAATAATTCAAGATTGTAGGCCCGAGCCAAAGTGGCCAATGGAAGGAAAAATTGAACTTCATAACCTTCACATACAGTATGATCCTGCTGCTCCAATGGTTCTCAAAGGTGTCACTTGCACCTTCCCAGGGCAAATGAAAATTGGAATTGTAGGCAGGACAGGGAGTGGAAAATCCACTTTAGTGCAAGCTCTCTTTCGAGTGGTGGAGCCTTCAGTAGGAAGTATACGCATTGACGGTGTAGATATCTGCAAGATTGGTCTGCAGGATTTAAGATTAAGGCTTGGTATAATTCCTCAAGATCCAACCTTGTTTCAAGGTACTGTAAGGAACAACTTGGATCCTCTGGAACAACATTCAGATCAAGAACTTTGGGAGGTTAGCATTAGAAGAACTTTTTCTTAAAAATGCCAATATTTATCTCCTTACTGAAAAAGACTTGACAATCCAGGTGCTCAGTAAGTGCCATCTTGCTGAAATAGTGAGGAAGGATGCAAAGCTTCTTGATGCATCAGGTATAAATTTAAATATCATGCAAGTGTATATCTGTTAAATATGCAATTGGATTTAAGAATTTATTGAATTTGCACAATGTTGCAGTCGCTGAGAATGGAGAAAATTGGAGTGTTGGACAAAGGCAGCTTGTTTGCCTTGCCAGACTGCTATTGAAGAAAAGAAAAATTTTGGTCCTAGATGAGGCAACTGCATCCATCGACACTGCAACTGATAATTTAATTCAAAAGACCATTAGGGAAGAGACTAGTGGATGCACAGTCATTACAGTGGCACACAGGATCCCTACAGTAATTGATAATGACTATGTATTAGTCCTTGATGAAGGTATTCGAAGATTCATAGTGTGCTTCATAATGTCCAAGCATAATATTAGTGATGATGAAACCTAGGAAAACATGTTATCTCCTAACGCTGGTATATCATATTGTCCCATTAGTGCTAATATTCTGATGTATGCAGGGAAGATTGCAGAGTTTGATCGCCCATCTCAGTTGCTACAGAACAATTCTTCATCATTCTCGAAGCTGGTGTCTGAGTTTTTGAGAAGATCATCCCGAAGTAATTGCCAAAAGGATATAGAATGAGGACAGACAGAGGTTCTGAAGAAGTCACAAACCAAACTTACCATAGATAGTGAAATGTGAGGCCCAAGGTGGTAGCTTGCTAATAATCTTATCTTTAGTTCTGGCAATAGTCTGCAGCTCGAGAATTCCTGAGTGATTACATTAATCAACTTCAGATGAATACGTCAGTGTAGATTAGGAATTCTAACCTTGACACAAGTCTTAATTGATATTCTTGTGTCATAATGTTGACATATTTTCTAACTTGCTTTCTTTTTTTAAAACTATTTTGGTGTAGCAAACGTGCAATTAATAACAGTATTCTCTAAACCGATTGCATTTGAAATTGTCCATGATGAAAAATCAGTTCCAGCCTGACATTTTTTAACCTAAGAACCCTACAGGCATCAGCAATCCCTCTTCCGTTGTTCTATATCCATTCTTTTCAACAGCCAATCTCGTATATTCTGCAAAAGTGAACGATACTAGTACGATTTTGATTTTTATGGGCTATTCAAGCAAATAGCTGAGTTATTAACCACGGACTGGGGTTCTCAGTTCTTTATCTTTGTTCTTCATGATTAAACCAAAACTTGAGGGACTAGTTGCGTAAATCTCGGGCTTCAACATTTGATTTTTTAGCATATAAATTAACTAATCATAACGTTAATATATTAAAAAAACGAAAATAGTATAAGGTAATAATCTTTTCGGGCATAAAATAATTTACAGACACATTCCTTTTACCGAGTGTTACTTATGTCAAATTTGAGTATCATTGATGTGTTTTTCATCCTAATAAAATCAATATTTCATGTCATCAACTATCAATGAATGAGTGCAAAGGCAGAAGGGAGCTTGACTGCAAGACCCACTTGTCCAGCAGGGACGAAAGTCGGCCTTAGTGATCCGACAGTTCCAAGTGGAAGGGCCGGTGCTCAACGGATAAAAGTTACCCTAGTATAACAGGCTGATCTTCCTAAGAGCTCACATCAACGGTAAGGACTAACATGGACACTAATCCTTCGACAGGTAATAGCAAGTAACAGTTCTTACATCTTTTGAGTTTTGACAAATAAGAAAAGTCTTGGACTTTAGTCCACCATGCATGTAAGTCTCTAAGACAAGCATCAAAGAAAATTGATGTTAAGTCATTTGCTAATGTAAAAGTATAAAAAAGTATTATTCAATAATTCAGTTATCAGCCAAATTGTAATAGACTATCCCCATATCCTTTATCTGAAAAAATAAAAATAAAAACAAATTCGGCAGTTCATTCCTCAATTCAAAAAATAGAAGTAGTCTCCGGGAACAATTTTCTAACACGGAGAGAAATTTTTGGCATCTGTTTCAGTTTGGATCAGAGAAGAAACTGTTGACGGATGGCATGATCTGAGGGCTCTTGTTGCGGACAAACTTCCTCAGGCTATGTTCTGCATATTTCTCGCCCTCTGCAAAGTTCTCAAGCACTCCTGCAGCTCTGTTTTCTTTGGTTACCCTGAAATCAAATCAAATTAACTTTTTATCAGGGGCAGACATCTCTACGTTCGCTCCTAATTTTTTTTTTCCTTTTTGTTTTCACCGATATTTTGCCAATACAATTCATTGCAATGCCTCTTTCAACCATTTTTACAAAGGAAGAGGTTCCATTGGACCCAGATATCACAAGCCTCTTTTTGTTTCAATTCAATTTAGAATAGACTCGTATCCCTACAGTCTATAGAGGGATATAGAGCCAGAACAAGTTCCCATACATAATCAGAGAATAGATCCAAAAATGTATTACACAATTTCAAGGAATAGGGTACAGTGATAAGTTGCTTCTACAGCATGTCTAATAATTCATTATAGGGTGATAGAGGAAAATAATACTATTGCACCTGAGCCATGAAAAAATCACAAGCAAACAAAAACAACAGCGATGGAGGCAGATGGAGAACATGAAAGATATATATACCTGACTTCAGGATTGATGCAGATGTTCCTCAGAAGTTGCATACCACAGATCCCAACAGCCACACCTACTGCAGCAAAAAGCGGGTATACCTGCTTACATGATAAGAAACAGGATGCATTTAGGATATCTGGTATTGCAATGTAAAATGTCAGAAAGGATCTGCAAATAGTAGATGCACCAGAAGGGAAGATTTGTCTTCTGTGGGTAAATAGATCAGAAGACTTGTCTACTATTCAAGATTTATTATACCAACTTGTGGCTCGTCTCTCTGGGATATGCATGCTAGATGATTAATTTCATTATTAACCGATAAAAGCCAAGATTTTAGTTTTCTGGAAAAATAGCAATTCACAGAATAGTCTCTGTTGGCGCTTGAAACAAAACATGTATTCTCAAGAATGACAAAGAGGGACAAGCCCAGATCAGAGCTCACAACAATGCTGATAATGGATCTATGGAATTTCAACCGCAGTAAGTTGGAAAAAGAAAGAAAGACAGAAATACCTCAGGCCTTAACCATCTGGAGGCAGCCATAATAGATGAGAGGATACACCGCCCCAAGGAGTTCTTGGAGAACTTGAGAAGCAAACCGGGAAGACAAGATGGGCTTATGAATGTGAATGTGAATGTGAAATGCGGCGATGCCTATATTTTGGGGTTAATGTAAAAAGCCTCCGGGACAATCGGCCAAAAAAGAAAAAAGAAATGTAAGATGCCCTACAAAAAACTACAAGGTCGAACGGCAAAGGATGTGTCCGCCGCCTGTACTTGCAACGAACGGTCGATGGGCGGTGGGCGGCTTCTTTTTTTATTGGATGTCACTTTTCTGCCAAAAATTCAATTAAAATTATTAATTCGGACCTGCTTTTCGAATATTCTTGGTATTTTTATGTGCCCAACCCACTTGCCTTTCACTCCTAGTTTACTTTACCTTCATTTTTTGAATATAATTATTAAATTAATAAATAAATTGAATCATAATTAAATAAACGCAAAACTTAATTTATATATTTTTTCAAAAAATAATATTTATATTTAGGAGATAATTTAAATTTTTATTTATCCTCTCATTAATAATTAGTTACAATAATCAACAATAAAAATTTAATATCTATATAAATATTTTTATTTATCATTTTTAATAGAGTTTATATATAATTAATATTTTCTTTTCTTTTTTATCAATAACTAGATAATTTATATTATTTTTATTAATATTTTATTTTAATTTATCTTCTTTGATAACAATTTTATAATTCATATTACATTATTTTTTTAAATGACAAGTCAAGTATCTAATTATTGCAATTTTGAAATATATGTATAATTTTTTGGAAGATTAATTTTATTAGCCTTAAAAAAAACACATTAAGGCATTTTCGTGACGTCATGCGGGAAGCACTTGGGGGAAGAATCCATCTGGGAACAGCCTGTATCTGTCTGCAACCTTTGACAAGTGAGAAATTAAAAAAAAAAAAAAAAAAAATAGCGAATGTAATTCCAAATAAAATAAATTGGGACAACGTGGGCGGATTGACCCTGATTGATTAGCTTAAATACAATCTTGGTTTCTTCAATTTTTATTAATTGCGTACCATTAATAGACTATTTATTTTTTCTTCAAATCTTTGTATTCATATGATTTTCACTGAAACAGATGTGACATTTTATTTAATAAGTTACTGCCTAAGTTATTTACAGTAAAATTTTATTTTAATATATTAAGTTTACAATAAATTTTAATTTAATCTCTTTTATTAAAATATTTTAGATATTTCATAAATATTTTTTTATTTTTTTAATTAATTTTATAAATAAAATTAATAAAAATATTAATATAAATACATCTGATATTTAATACATTAAATTATTTATTTAAATAGTTAATTTAATATAAAAAATTATAACTTTCAATCGACGAGATCTGGATATTTTATTTTTAAAAGTGAATTTTAGCTAAATCAACTTATATTGAATGACTATATATTATTGTTTTAATATAATATAAAAAATTAATTAAATCAGTTATTTAAATAAATAAAAACAAAATTTTATGTGTCTGTATTTTTTGTTAATTTTTGTATAGGGTTAGTTCTAAAAAATTTCAGAGGAATGTTTGTAAAATGTTAAAAATATATTTAAATAAAAAAAATTAGAGACTAAATTAAATTTTATTAAAAATTTAAATAAAATTTTATCTTTTATTTAATTTAATTTATGTGTTTGAAATATGATTGAATTGTGAAGTTGTTAAATAACATGTCCCTCCATTTTTTTAACGAAAAATCCATGTGAATATTCAACAAAAAAATGGGGTGTAATGGAAGATTATTTATATGTAATCAATAAAAAAACAAAAATTTAAATTTAATAAATTTAAAATAAAGAGACTAAACTAAATAAAATAAATAGGAAAAAAATTACATTTAAACCTTATTATTTAATTTGTTTATCCATACTTTTATAATTTAAATAATAAATAAAAATTTAAATATAATAATCAAGAGAAGTCAAGGACATGCTCAATAAAATATATTTTAATTTGCTTGTATAAAAAAATAAAATAAATAGAAAAAGGTAAAGGCACGCAAGTTTCGTAAGTTTGACTTTTTTTTGTTTTATTTAATACTCTTCCTGGCCACAAGGCGAGGCCTTGAACGGGAAAAGCCATGCCAAATGGTGTTGACTATTATTTGTAGTATACCAAATAATATTCAACGGAGGTGTCGTGGTGTAGTTGGTTATCACGTCAGTCTAACACACTGAAGGTCTCCGGTTCGAGTCCGGGCGACGCCATTGTGAAATTTTTTATTAAGGGGTCGGAATTTGCCTCAAGTCGGATGAGTTGACGAAAACTTTCTAGATAACCTGCTCTGTTATTAAATCAAAGAGTGATGAAATTAAGAAATGAGACATACTGCCTGTTATATTTAGTTAATTACGCTCCTAATTACCTTATTGCACTATCGTAAGTAATTATATTATAACCAGTCTTGCTATTTGTCCTGTTTTTACTCGTCTTACTAAGTTTTTTAATTTAAATTTAAAATTATTTCGTCCTGCTTAAACAATTTTAACCAAGATAAATCAAACTAACATACATTTGCTTATAAAAATTACAAAAATTATCAAAAAGATTAAGGCAAGTATACGTCGTTAGAAATAGAAAGATATATAAAAATAAACCTTAACTTAATTATAAATCACAGATAATACGGCGTGAAGACCGACGTCAAGCATGACGCTCAATTTACCATGTCTTGGTAAAACAATCTAGAACTCTTGACCGTTGCCGCCTTTTGACCTCTCCTGTGGGTATACGAATATTCTTGCCGTGGTCATTGCCAGATTACAAATAGTCAGAAATTTTAATAACCAACTGTAACTATTATTGTAAATTTTGTTGGTAATATAAGTTTACTTTAAATAAATAGTTTATTTAAATATTTATGTAAAAAAATTTTATGTTATAAATTATTTTTAAATTAAGTTATTTAATATTTAGATATATATTTAAAAAATATTTTTAAAACTTATAAATTTTTTTAAAATATTTAAATATAATTTTAATAAAATTTTAACTTATAAAAATATAAAATAATTTTTTATCATATGAATTTAAGTTTTTATAAAAAAAATTTATAAAAAATTTTAAAAATTAATTTATAAAATAAGTTAAAATTAATTCTATTAAAAATTAATAAATTATTTATTTAAATATTATTTTTTGAACATAAAAATATTTATATTAATAAAAAAAATTAATAAATTATAAATTATACTATTTAAATGAAATTATATTCTAATTTTATAATTAAATAGCTTTTTTTTTCTTACCCCAAGTCGCGCCACGCTCGTCCTGTCGGTTGCTTCACAATAACAATTCAATTTTTTTTTAAATTCTTTTAATAAAAATAATTTATAAATTAATTACAATTTTATAAATTATACATTATTTAAAATAATATATAATTTATAAATTTTTAATTAATTTAAATTATTTAAATAAATTTATTTATTAAATAAATTTATAAATTAACTTATGTTACTGATCATTCAAACCCACTTTCAATCTTTTCTAACCTTCCTCGCTGAGACGAACCCGTGCGCACCCACCGAATGTTAAAAAACCCGGATATTCCATTGTTCCACGAAGGTAATTATGACTGACCCCCACGCGCAACTTAAGTAAGCTTGCTTCGCAGCTCCCGTTTGTTATTTTTGTTAATGGTTAAGTGAGATTAGATGCCAGTCTAGCGCGTCATGGAACCTCTTTTACTCGTAATAAAATTCAGCGGGTAACACCGGGTTTTGAATGGAATCAGCGGCTCGAAGCCACTTTCTTTTTCCTCAAGAAAAACCGATCACGTTACTGTCACCCAGACGAGCCCTTTAAATAAACCCACGATTAGCGCTTGTCCACCACGCCAAATCACGCTCTCTCTCACTGCTAATCTCATTTCAACGCACCCTCTTGTACACCCAATTTTCATATCTACCGTTCTCATGGGTATTCCTCTTCCCCAGTCCTCTTCTGGATTTATAGGTTCATTTTATTTCAGTATTCATCCTTTTATAATATGTTCTTCTGACTTTGTTAATTAACTTGCTGAGCAGCATCAGACAAGAAGATTAAGATTGGAATCAATGGTAATTCATTCTCTTTTGTGTTATACGATGTTATTGGTCTGTATTTGGTTTTTTTTTTTCTTTGCTAGGTTTGTTTTTAATGGACTCTGGAATGTAATATCTGTTTGTGTAGGATTTGGAAGAATTGGCCGTTTGGTGGCCAGGGTTGCCCTTCAACGCCACGATGTTGAGCTCGTTGCAATCAACGACCCTTTCATCACCACTGACTACATGGTATCCTTTAGCTCTATGATCTTATAGAAGGAAATTTAAACTTTGCATTTCTGAGCTACAGGCTTTTGCTAACAATGTACCTTGTTATTTGATGGCTCTCGCAGAGATATATGTTCAAGTACGACACCGTTCATGGCCAGTGGAAGCATTATGATCTTAAGGTGAAGGACTCTAAGACCCTTCTCTTTGGAGAGAAGCCCGTCGCCGTCTATGGAATCAGGTAAAGTTTCTGTCTTGAAAAAAACAATTTGTATTGTTGTACTTGTAGTTTGCGTAAGAGACACAGAGATTCAGTGTACTTTGTTTATCTAATTCTTTGCTATTTCCTTATTGCTTGTTGATTTTAAATGCTAGGAACCCTGCAGAGATCCCATGGGCTGAGGCTGGCGCTGAATTTGTTGTTGAATCTACTGGTGTCTTCACAGACAAGGAAAAGGCTGCCGCCCACTTGAAGGTTTGCCATGATCACTGTTTCTAATGAATTATTGGTTTCCGTTCTTGACTTTGGGATATGAATGTCGCTGATCTATTTGATTGAATCGGTTCTCTTTGAATTTTGAAACTTCTGCCGTCTTTGATCTGTGTAATCTGCTACAACTATTTTCTGCCCCTGTCCCTCCCATTAAGGATGCTTTTTACCCTGATGTTTAATGTTATTCTGATGTCATTGATCATTATTCATGATCTAACATGAGGATTGATTTGGATTTTGGTGGTGATTAGGGTGGTGCTAAGAAGGTTGTCATTTCTGCCCCTAGTAAGGATGCACCCATGTTTGTTGTTGGTGTTAACGAGAAGGAATACAAGCCAGAGCTTGACATTGTTTCCAATGCTAGCTGCACTACGAATTGCCTTGCGCCGCTCGCCAAGGTTATCATTCCGAATCCTTCTGATGTGTTCGTGTGCTTATATCATTTGCAAGTACTGTGAATTTCTATGCATGTGCTGTTTTTCTTATCAATCAAAATATTGTGCAGGTTATCAACGATAGGTTTGGAATTGTCGAGGGTCTTATGACCACTGTTCACGCCATCACTGGTAAGCTATTTAGCTATAAGATATTGAATTGATTTCCCATGTTTTGTCAGTTTTGATGTCAATTGCCTGCCTTTTGTGATTCAGCCACCCAGAAGACTGTTGATGGTCCATCAAACAAGGACTGGAGGGGTGGAAGAGCTGCTTCCTTCAACATAATTCCCAGCAGCACTGGAGCTGCTAAGGTAGCTACGAAAGAATCGCTGCTTATCGGATGCAGTTAGTTTATTTGAATTCGGCAATTGTTTCTCACTATTGAATTCTAAACATGGGATTTATTTAGGCTGTTGGAAAAGTTCTTCCCGTGCTGAATGGCAAATTGACTGGAATGTCTTTTCGAGTCCCTACTGTGGATGTTTCAGTTGTTGACCTCACTGTCCGGCTAGAGCAGAAGGCAACCTACGAGCAGATCAAAGCTGCTATCAAGTAAGTTTTGAAATTTTGAAGTCTCCGTTTGAATTGATTGCGTAATCATGAAGATTGATCGTTTTTATACCACAGCATATGTAGTACATAGAACTGTCTTCCTTCTAACCCTTTTTGTTGAAATGACAATACCCAGGGAGGAATCAGAGGGCAAGCTAAAGGGAATTTTGGGTTACACTGAAGATGATGTGGTGTCTTCTGACTTTGTTGGTGACAGCAGGTAATATTATTTGAAGCAGTCTCTGGCTTGGGTTAATTCGACGAGATCTGTTTCACCTACAATTATTCTTTTAGTAACAAAAAAGAAATAGTACTTTTTTTCCTAATAATTTTCATAACTTAAAAGAGGATTATTTTGTTTTGTGATTCTTTAAAACAAATTTGTCCTTGACGATTTGGAAATATAATTGGGCATTGCAGCGCATCAGTGTATAGTAATTAGTATGTTGAATGTTGCTTTAATGTAGGTCAAGCATATTTGATGCCAAGGCCGGAATTGCTTTGAATGATAACTTTGTAAAGCTAGTTTCGTGGTATGACAACGAATGGGGTTACAGGTAATGTCCCTAATCCTTGCTGCCATAATCATCACTCAGTGCGTGGACGAGGAAATGTATTAATTCCTTTGAAACAACTTCAAATTTGTACGATGTAATAATCACGACAGTTTTGTTTCTTTCTTTGCAGTACTCGAGTGGTCGATTTAATTGCCCACATAGCATCCGTTGCTTAAAGCTACCCTGGGAATCCGGCTTTAAATTTTGTCTCAATCGATCGAGATTGTTTTTAGCGTGAATTCATAGTGTTTCAGAATAAACGTTTGTGTTGTCGTGAGAAAGAACAAAGCTATATGTTTCTTATTATCAAGTTATTAGAAAGGGGCCTTAGGTCTTTTCTCCTCTCGTTCGAGAGAAACTGAACTGTTATGTTATCATTCTCAGCTTCAGTTTTGCTGTCTGTGCTATTATCTCATTGAAACGAGCGTAGCACTTTCACATGCTTAAGTGGTAGCGTAGCATTCGTAGGTATGAATTATGATGATGGAGCGAAGTTTTATTGAGTGAGAAATAAATCGGAGATGTTATGATTACATATTTTATTCCCAATTAAGTTCAAAATTTTAATCACTAATGGGTTGTACAATGTTGTTTCTTCATCAACCATTGCGTTTTAAGCCTTCAACGCATTGAGCATTTGCATTCCTTTCCTTACTATATCTGGACTGCTGAACTGCCATCAAATTTATTTTTGAGTAAAGATTGGTTAAGTCAAAAAATAATTAAGATATTTTTTTGAGTTCCTCTGAGTCTAGCACAATATCTAAATTACTAGTCTAGCACAATATCTAAATTACTAAATATAGTGAAAAAAAAAATTATCGATAATAAATAATTTTTTATTCACAATATTTAAATCGCGATACGTAATAAAATAATATTTTTTAAAATTATTTTTATTATATGTTATGATTTAAATATTATTGATAAATAAAAAATTATTTATCGTTGATAGATTAAATATCAATTTAAAAAAAATTATTAAAAAAATTTATGTACAATAATAATGGCTATAATAATGATTAAAAAATAATAAATGAATATTTTTAAAAATAAAAAAATTTACCTTTAAAGACAGTAAAGGCAAAGAAGTTTTTTAAAATTTGAAAACTTAACTTTCAATAATAGAGGGTATTTATAATATAATTTTAAATTTTTAAAATAAAAAAATTGAATGTAATTTAATTAAAATTCAAAGAAAATTAATATAATTTGCCAAAAAAAAAAAAAATTACATGTAAAGCTTTGTCTTAAAGATATCTCTGATGGAACCTAACTTATGCTAATTAATATAGAAAAGAACTTTTCTGATTAAAGAATTTTTTTGTAAAGCACATTTTTGAGATTATGCTCATTAATACAAAATTGACCTAACTTCGAATGTAAGGTGTACATACACCATATAGTAAAGAAACGACGATGAGGTCAATACTTTTTTTGGGTGACAGAAGAAGTCTCTCAACAGAGACGAAACAGCAGCAAGCCCGGGATTAAAACCCCCATGAAATCGCACTTCAAAAAATGAGGTCAATATACTACATGCGGAAGATGGATGCCAAATGAGTTGGGTTGAATCACATACACGTAGATCAGATCATCCGAAAATGTTATGGCTAAGTCTCCACATTCCAAGCGCTGCAGGTTTTGGGTCTGCCCCATCTCTTTTTTTAATTGTCTTTTTCCTTTTCTTTTCATTTTTGGCTGCCCTCTTGTTAACACTCCCCTCTACTTATAAGAATTGTTTAATTTTTCATAAAATATTTGTTTAAAAAATTAAAAGAGTGTTCATTTTTATCAACGGACTCGAACCACAGATTTGGAACAGAAATTTTCAAATCTTAAAATTACAAGACTCCCAAAAAATGATTGAGTGTAGAGTAAAGGTAAAGAACAAACTGTTTTAACATTAAGCCAGCATCTATGTAAAAACCAAAAAAACTGACATCAAAGATCTGATATTAAAATGTTTAAATAATTAGCAGGAGTCCCAAAGTATATTAAAAAAAAACCTGACACGCCTGAAATTTAATTATAACACAGCTTTGCTTGAGTCTGGTGAATTCCTGTACATGAACGAAATTCTGATACTCTTTGTAAAAAGCAAAATAAAAACTCTTGTTATCTATTATGGAGATGGAACCCAAAAAAAACAAAAAAAGCAATTGTCGTCATTTTGATCCAATTAGTTATTTGCCAAGTCAGGTTTTGTCTCACTTGATTGTTTTGACTCGTTGTTGCACAATGTGCATAGCGATGGCACATGATGTTGTCCATCACATTGTTAAATTAATGGGGTCCAAACTGGTGAGAGAATCAAATATCGTGATCCCATGATGTAGATTTACCAAATGAATTACAAATACTGAGGGGGATCTAGGGAAGCCCCAGTCCCAATTTTTCCTCGGCTTCTTCGCCGTTGAGCCGGCCATGTGCTAGTAAGCCTAAAACAAATGGGGTGGCTGTCAATTCATAAAGACTTAACCTGCCAAACCCCCTGAAGAAGTTGCAGTTTTTCTTCGTTTCACGTTATCTCCCGAAACTCCTAAGGAGAAGGTGCCAGAGGATCAGCTTTGACCCAAAAAGAAAGAAAAAAATTTGCACCGAAGATGTGAACTTAGGAGCACTACAGTATTTTTAATGGCCATTGAGGCAGCCTGCTTCAGTATTTTATAATCCTCACCAACTGACATACAAAGTTCTGGTGATTACCGACAAAATTAGCACGTTACAAAAATTTGATAGTGGGACAGTCACGTGCTTTTCCTCAAAAAGCAGAGTCTATAATAGTAAGCCACATCTTACCGTCTCGTGTTTTTTTTCTTTTAAATAATTATTGATATGAACAGTCTCCATTATGTTGATCCCTGTCCTAATAGGAAAAGTAGGCAACTTTATCAAATTTCTTTTTATCCGCAATGGTTAGGTTGCCGCCAAAGAGATGGTCACCGGTCTCGGGTCGACCTTGCCGGGGCATATGAAGACACAGGTCCACAGAGCGGTCTGCGGGCCAGCCATTAGTAGTTGGTTCTCATTAAAACCGAGTGTATCTGCACCTGCACTGCATTCACTTTTTTA
Source organism: Gleditsia sinensis (assembly GCA_037074535.1). Classification (NCBI taxonomy): domain Eukaryota; kingdom Viridiplantae; phylum Streptophyta; class Magnoliopsida; order Fabales; family Fabaceae; genus Gleditsia; species Gleditsia sinensis. Next base: position 750,985 of record CM073464.1, on the reverse strand, counting down.
TATATTACTTAGATGACTTCATTTGACTTTTAACGGGAAAAGAAGAAGTTAATATTCAGTCATGGACTCAGTTATATATAAACTACTGTAATGTATTGTCATAATTTACATGACATGCTTCCATTTACACCAACAAAATGGTTAATGTCACTTTCCTTTGTTTCTTTTCTATCTTTCTCAAATCATAGGCTTCAACGCCCTGGACGTAAGACAATAGTTGCAAGGGCAGCCCCGGCTGCTGCCAACCGAAAGTTATCCTTAAAATAGTGAACGCAGAATTTTATGGCCTTTTGCTTTCGAGATAAGCCATGCAAATTATGAAAGGGATTTGTAAGGCAATGAACTAAAAATTGTGTGCCCCTTTTTATTTTTTTTTATCACTTTTTCGGGGTAAAACGTGGTCTCGATTTCCTGTTATAAATGACCCAATCCACGAAATTTCCTCGAGTGAATGAAACCACCGAGTGGGGTCTGTCAAATTATAATTCATATCCTCAGGGTGGGTGCTCACGGACCAGAGAATCTCAATCTTTCTATGCCTTCTTTTTAACTTTTTCTCCACCATAGAAGCGCCCCTCAGAAATTTCGTTTTGTTATCTTGTGAGAGGATATTATAGTTGGTTTATTTTTCTCTGTATGGTACAATTTGGGTTTGTCTACCAACTTCTGCCGGGAACATTGCTTAGCTTTATCGTCGCAATAATGGCATCCTCCGTCGTCCCTTTCCCTTCGCAGTTTCCTTCTTTCGAAACTCTGCTTTTGCTATAATTTACTTCCCCTTTCCTTTGATGAACTCTAAATAGTTTGTTTAATTTGTATTTCGCTGTTCTCCATAGAATTTTCATCTTGTGAGGAACTCTCAGTTCAGATTAGGAGAATAAGCATCTCTTCATGTGCTACCCCTTTATAGGGGTCTAGATAGTGACTTTGTTCTTCTGCCTGGAATTGAACGGAGTAGTGTACATCCATTGTTCTAAACACCAGCTAAGAGCTTGTTTAAGCACAAATTTTGGGTACAATGCCTCCCTCGTACTTCCCGCTTCGCTGGGAGAGCACCGGAGATCAATGGTGGTATGCATCTCCCATTGATTGGGCTGCTGCGAATGGCCTCTACGATTTGGTCACGGAGCTTCTCCACCTTGACACCAACCTCCTTATTAAGCTCACCTCCCTTCGTCGAATTCGCCGCCTTGAAACCGTGTGGGACGACGAAGCTCAGTTCGATGATGTCGCTAAATGTCGCTCTAAAGTTGCGAGGAATCTTTTGCTAGAGTGCGAATCAGGGAGAGGGCATAACTCTCTCATTCGAGCTGGCTACGGTGGGTGGCTTCTCTACACTGCTGCCTCTGCTGGGGATGTGGATTTTGTTCGGGAATTGTTAGAAAGAGACCGGTTTCTGGTGTTCGGAGAAGGAGAGTATGGAGTCACTGACATACTATATGCTGCAGCCAGGAGCAAGAACTCCGAGGTCTTCAATATCCTGCTTGATTTTGCCCTCTCGCCAAAAGATTGCCGTGGCACTGGAGCAGAATTGGAGGAGCAATTAGATGAAAGTGTTCGGATTTTCAAGAGTGACATGATGAACAGGGCCATTCATGCTGCCGCGAGAGGAGGAAACTGGGAGATATTGAAGCAGCTTCTCGGAAGTGCTTCCGACATTCTAGCCTATAGAGATGCCCAAGGATCTACACTTTTGCACACAGCAGCTGGCAGAGGGCAGGTTGAGGTGAGGCAATTCCTTAAATGTGCTTGATGGCATTTCATGAATCCTGCTTGTTTTTCATGTCAATCTTATACGCAAAATCGTTAGAACATGTGGTCTATTTTAGATTTCTGGTAGATCTATCTTTGAAATACGCAATCCTTGAAAACTCGATTTATCTTATGAACCCTGAATGAAATTCTCCTCATTTGTCCATTTGATGCTGAATAACTTTAATTGTAAGGAGGGTGGGAATGCCTGGCTTATAATATTAAATTCTATATTGAACGGTCAGAACCATTTTAATGGCAGATACATTAGTACCTACTTAGCATGCTTCAAGAAGGAGTAGCTACTTCATGCCCAGCAATTATGGTCTTGACTCTTGAGATCTTTACAAGCAGAATGAGACCCTGGACCTTTTACGTTAAGTTTGTTCCTTGCCTTAATCATATAAAGTGCGTCAAACAACCCAACCCTTCGATGAATATTCTTGGCAATATACCTAGGCCCACTAAGTAGCTAAAACTTGCAAGATAATGCTTAGATTGCTTGATATTAATACTACTTATCTTGTTGGATTGAAATAGAACATTGATTTCAGATGCTACAGAACATCTTGTTCTTCTTTGCGTTATTAAGCTTCACAATAAACCAGGTTGTTTCAAGGTGAGTTTCGAATATAAGAAATTGAGTACACCATTAATACAATATCAAAAATATTTGAACTACTCCTACATTATGTCCTGGTGCTTTATTTCAATTGGCAGTTCCTTGTGGCACCTTACTGGGGCAATCAAGGTTCCTGCTATGTATTCTATATAAAGAACGGTCTTATTTCAAGACTGTCGCTCCAAATCTTCATATATTTGGGGACAGTGAATGCTAGAGAAGTTACAGTCAATAATTTTAACAAAAACTGTTACTTATTTTGATCATTCTAGCGATGCAGGTGGTGAAAAATCTAGTAGAATCATCAGAAATTATCACCTCAACAGATGCACAAGGGAACACAACCTTACATGTGGCTTCTTACAGGGGTTACTTACCTGTGGTAGAGATCCTGATTCTTGCCTGTCCTTCATTGGCATTGTTAACCAATCACTGTGGAGACACTTTTCTTCATATGGCTGTGGCTGGGTTCAGAAGCCCAGGTTTCCGTAGACTGGACAAGCATACTGAGCTAATGAAGCAAGTGGTAAGTGGAAAGATTGTGAGCATGCAGGACATTATCAATGTCAGGAATAATGATGGAAGAACAGCTCTTCATGTGGCTGTGATTGATAACGTCCAATGTGATGTAGTGGAATTATTAATGTCTGTTCCGTCAATTGATTTAAACATTCGTGATGCTGATGGGATGACCCCTTTGGATATTCTGAAGCAAAGACCACAATCAGCATCTTCTGAAATTTTGATCAAGCGGTTGATTTCGGCTGGGGGCATATCTAATCTTCCGGATTATACAGTAAGGAGTGCCCTTCTTTCCCATCTGAAAACCCATGGTATTGGAAGGAGTCCAGGAACCTCTTTTAGAATACCAGATGCAGAGATATTTCTGTACACAGGCATTGAGAATGCATCTGATACCGACTACGACCAGGCAAGTGTGAAATCCAATTCTTGCTCAGGTGAACTTAGCAATTCTGAGTCTGCCAACTCCCCCTATAACAGCAAGACTGATTCTGTTAATTGTGCCACAAGGCGCTTAAAGTTTCTTCTGCGGTGGCCTAGGAGGAAAGACAGAGAAGCAGCTGCCTCAAAGCTGGAAGAAGATGATGATTCTGTGGATTCTTTCAGTTCAAGTAAAAATTTGGAAGACTTTCCAATCCCATTACGGCAAAGATACTCAAAACTATGTTCCCTTCCAAACAACAAAAGAACACTATCTATTAGGACTTACCTTCCAAGTCCATCGACCAAAAAGAAATTTAGTGCAGGCCTAATGCAAGGCGTAATTCAGGTAAAGCCGCATGCTTCTTCACCTCCTATTCATTTTCTAGGGTCGTCTGTGGCTTCACTTTCTTCCGTCGATAAACAAAAGGGTGGGCATATCTTGGGACCCTCTTGCTCCAATCGATCGACAGGTGACGATACACTACAGCTAAACTATAAACAGGGTTCCTTCAATAAGAAATTGATGAATCGGTATCTGTCTTTTGGAGCACAAAGCTTGGCTGCGGAGGATTCAAATAACTGCACAAGGTCTAACTGGAGTTATAAGCGTTTCAGTTCTTTGGTTTTGTAAATGATAATACACTAGACCAACAAAATAATGGATTCTCACCGTTTGTGCAAGTTCATGTCCACGTTTCCTGTATTTATTGATTTAGTTTACATATATGAACTAGACAGAGTCTTCCTATCTCAGCCAGACACTCCAAAATTAAGCAGCATTTCTGATTGGTGCTTCTTTTTCTCTTTAAACATACCGTATTTACTATGGCTATTCTCACTGCAATGTTTGGCACATCTACTGTATTCTTTTCAGCTAAAAACATGTTCAAATTAAGAAGTTTGCTGATCAATTGGGACTACATCTTCTTATGGTTTTCTTAACTCACTAAATCAATGTGAGAATATGCCTTGTTAAAATCATTCAGGATAAGAAATTATAAATTTATTTTTGGGTAAACTCAAAAATATTCTTTATTATAAAAAAAAGATTAAATTATTTTTAAATTTTTTTCTCATTAATATTTTTATTATACTGTTCTTGTCTCTATTAATATATATATATATATATATATATATATAACAGCAAAAGAATTGTTAGTATTATAAAAAACTTTAAAATATACAAAAATATATTTTATTAAATTGACCATCGTAAATATATCAAAATATTATTATTATACAATAGTGTAAAATATAAATCAAAAAATTATCATAATATATATGTGCGTGTGTGTATATATATCTATATACACACGTACATAACAATTAATCATATTTGTGTAGTGCTACAATTGTCATCACATTGATTATCCATATTTTTTTCTTAATATTTTCATTGATGCATTTGGTGAGATAATAAAGTAAAATGTACATGTATACTCACTGTTGTTGCTCAAAAGTACAATATTTCCTAATATGTCTTCAAACTCAGTAAACCTAATGTTTTTGCCACTACAACTATTTTTATGGAAATGTTTGCTTTGCATAATCAAATATGCTTTATATTTTAAGGAATATGTAAATTATATTTTTGAGAATACATATTTCCTATACTTGATTATTATTATGTTTTTACTATTTTATTATTTATGCTATTACATATTATTAATTTTTAAAATTATATTTATTCATTTTATTTATTATTTATATATTAAATATTACATTATATTTATATTTAATTTTATTATTTTATTATGTTATTTATATGATTTATTTTCATGTGTGTGTGTGTGTATATATATATATATATGTAAAAGAAATTGTGAGTAATTGAATAATTTAATATATCAAAACTTTTCGATTCTCAGGAGAATCTTTCTTTCCGACCCTCATAGTTGTGAATGAAAATTTCACCTCTCCATTATAAATTTTTATTCCCAATTTTCTTTTTTGCTTGAGAATAATATTTTATTTTTGGTACCAACATGAAATTTTTGTATTTCTACTTTAATTTTTCAAAAATCCTGAAACATTTTTAATATCAAATGTCACGTAAAAACTAAAAAAGTTAAATAATCTTATTTTTTATTATTAATATTTTTACTACATAGCCTTTTTGTCTATTATGAACATGTATATGATTTTTTTAAAATTTAAAAAATATTACAATTTAACTTAAATATTTTAAATCCTCTTTATTAAAAAAAATAAAACAAACAATAAATAAACAAATAAAATATTATTATTCTCAAAAAAAATTTCTTCTTATCGATTTTTAACCAAAATTTTAAATTAATAAAATTGATTCAATTTAAAATTATTTTAAAAAATAATAATTAATATTAAAAAATAGTGAATTAAAATTTTTTGTAAAAGTATAATTTTATTTTATTTTATTTCATTATTTATTTTACTTACATACAAATTTTTTTAAGATATTTGAATTAAATTATAATATATTTTTTATTTTTAAAAATAATTTATATATTTTTTTATAATAGAAGATTGAATAGTATAATAAGTATATTAATTAAGAAATTTTTTTTATCCTATAGTGTTAATTTTAATAAAACATTATATATATTTTTATAATACATAAGAGAATAATATAATAAACGTATTATTCGATTAACTTACTCTAAAAATAATAATTTTATTATAACAAGCCTTATAATAATATATGATTTATTCCAAAATAATAAAAAGGAGTATAATTTTAGCCTCTTAACTTTATACTGAATTTAACTTTGGTCCTTAATTGAAAGATTTGCCAAAAGGAAAATTACGATACAGGGTATGATCGGAGTTAGATGTCTAATATATACCCAAACCTCAAATTTCCCGCCATTTCCCCTTCATACCTCACCCTCACATCAGAGAAACCCTAGACTGGAGCAGAGAGATGGCAATGGAAGAGGAAATTAAGGCAGAATTCAGAAAATGCGGGTTTGATCTTGACGACGAAGAAGAAGTACTAAATAAATGTAAGCTCATCTTTTTCTTTTGCCTCGCAAATTTCTTTCATCCACGCAAATGTTCCATGACGCACTCTCATTCTTTTCCTGTAGGTCTTACTTTCTGCATAAACTACAAGCTCAAGCCTTCCGATCTCGTTTCAAGTTGGGAGCTTTATTATCTAAACAGGTTTATGTCCCGCCATTCGTATCCTTCAGCTGGTTTCATGTAAATTTGAAATTACTACTAATTCCAGTGGAATTACTGAGAAGATTTCTTTTTTCTATTTTTGGCCATTGTCTCGGAAGCTTATGAATTTCTCAGTTCAAAAAAAAAATACATTGGTGTTACTTTACTAAGGAATTCGTAAAACAATGGGATTGGAATCATTGATAATGAATACCACCCCCTCCCCCAATTTTACATGAAACAATGCAAATTACTGAAACATTAATTGTTTCACGTCCTAACTCAAATACTTTCATAAATTTTGATAAGTAGAGAACGTTAATATATGACTTTTTTTGTTTTATGGATTTCCTAAGTGAGCTGAAAGAGGCTAATGCTCTCATCTGAATTATAATAATTATTATCACAATGATTAAGAAAACTGTTAACTTAGTAATTAAAATCAGACGTAGGTGTCTCGATTTTCTTGCTTAATCCTTGTAGAAAAGACTAACTTCTAGATGCTTTATAATAAGTTTGATGGCAGTTTTTGTTGTTGACAGACAGTTGAATGAACCAATAGTACAAAGTGCGGAAATGGATGGCTTTCTGCTGCACCTACAAAATGAGCAGATAGAAGCTGTTGTCAAGGAGGAAACTGATTTTCATATTTACTCTAGTAGAGATGTTGATATGTAACCATTTTTTACATGCTTTACTTATCAATGTCCATGATTCTTATATGCTTAATGATTGAATTTCTTCTCCTGCCTCGAATTAGCAATTAAAAATAAGGAACTTCTTTTTCTCCATTAGTTCACTTATGAAACAGGAACTTTGCATCGTTATAAACAAAGCATACTGTGTACTGTGAAAACAGTATACATGAATAGTTGAATAAAAAAAGTAAACTATCTAACCCCATTAAATGGTTTCTATGTATGTCCTTACAGTTCACTTCTGTGTGTAGATATGAAAGCAGAGGATCTGATTTTGCATCTTCCCAGACTTCTATTTGCTGTCAACCCCCTTCCCATATTTGCTCCTTGGAAGAGTGTTTTCACATATTTTTTTTTTTCTTGTTTTTAATTTAAAAGCACTAGTGGCTGCTGCATGTTAGGATAGGCTACTAAATACACTGGTTCTTTGTGAATTTATTGTTTGATTATGTCATTGACATGGTGGTTAGAACTGTTTTATGTTAGTTCAGAATTGCTATAATCTTTCCCTGAATGTAATGCATTAACCAATTTACAGCAATTTTATTAATGAATAGGGTAGTCAATCTGCATATTAGAGAAACAATTATCTGTAACAGTATTTTTTTTAATGAGAATCCTTTAATGTAGGATCTTAAATAATGATGATGATTCAAAGGATAATGTTCCTGGAACTCCAACAGACCATCAACATGATCTTAATCCTCCTGCATATGATTCAACATCTCTAACTAATGGAAATGCTTTATATTCTGGAAAACCACCAAAACTTGTGACACCATTTTCAAAGCGAACAGATAGGTTCATGGTGAAATTTAGCATCAACAACATGCCTAATGTAGAGAATGTAAAACAAGAACCTGATCATGAGAATGAAGAGGATGACATTGTCAGGAAGATTCTACCCCGCAAAAGGTGTTCATTGGTTGTTCATGAATCAGGGCCCAGACCAGGTTGTAGATTCATGTATGACAGGACTGACGATAGGGTATGTGCTATATAGTGTTTTTCTTAGTTCTTCGCCTCTAGTCTGTACATTTGTTGACTTAAATCTGATTTTGGTTATTTAGTTTAATGCATTAGAAAACCGAATTAGGAAACATACAAGGGCACTTGTAGCTTCTGGGATCTATGAAGAACCAACGGACCCTACAATTGCTTCACAGGTAAATTTAATGCATATCTCTCTCATGATATACAAAATTATGGAGGCAAAATCAATTTGCCTCCACTAGGAATTAACAGTCATTCAATAATATTCTCAACTCTTGATGAATAAATTGTCATGTTTGGATTTTAACCTGGTTTCATATTCTGATCTGTGATTGCATCAAACGATTCAAACCATCATTGCATAGGTGTAATTGTCTAATAATTTAAAGGAATATGTTTTCTCAGAGAACCATTTTCGCTGTTGGAATGATTTGTTGTGATGGAGAAGGCCATCTGAACGAGAAGTCTGTCATGCTGCAGAGCAGGTAAACAGGCCCCAAATTTCCTTATACTATTCGTACATATGTATCTAGCATCAGGCTGCTGAAATCATTTTTTTGAAAAAAAAATAACTAACAAACAATGTTGGAAACAATCACTCTTGTTAAACAAAGGGGCAGTGTTTATTATGCATTATTTGTCAAAGCCTGACTGGGCAACTTACTAGTGCTTATGTCAACTAGAGCAAAACCTATTTACATCCAAATATTCAGTCAGATACTTTGTTACATTTTGTTATGCATTATCTTATTTTAGGACATCCATTTGTAGATGGCCTGTTATATCCTTAAGGGCTTAACTGTGTTTGTGACATTTTAACATATTAGGGTGAAGCTACATGCTATATATTTGCTATAATTTGTCTCTTCAGTTTTTTCTATCATATATTGGTCTGTTTTCTATCACCTTGACAGTGCTGAGCATTCTGGAGGGCAACGTGTTCGCGTAGAATTACAACAACTAAGCCACTTTTCAGTTTTCCCAGGCCAGGTGAGAAGCAGAATAGGCAGTGAGGCTGATATTCTGATTTCAAATGTCAAAAATTTGTCAGGATTTGAGTTATAAAAGCACGATTTCATCCTGACAGGTAGTTGGTATTGAAGGCCATAATCCTAGTGGGCACTGCTTAATTGCATCAAAATTGGTGGATTCTATACCTTCTGCTGTTGTTGAAAATGAGAATTTGAATCCAGCCAAGAAGCTAGCCTTCGATAAGGAGAATCAGCCAATTGATCTGCCTAGTAAACAGAGAGAATTATCAATGGTGTGTATGTTGTTATTCTTTGTTTGCAGATGAGTTCTGCTGAAGATTATATAGTATCTGTTGTCTTCAGCCTATTGTTTCTGGTATTGATTTGCTGGATTTCAATTTTGATGAATCATTTTGGAACATTGAGAAATTTGTACTTTTACTGGAGATCCATATTTTACAAATAGTAAATGCCTAACAGATTGGTTAGCCAACCAAGAAATGGGAATCAACACACAACTCAAAGTCGTAGTTAAGACATGTTAGGTTTAAATAATTACATTTTACATACGCTCATGGTGCATGGCAGGTTATTGCAGCAGGCCCTTTTACTACAACAGACAATTTGTTGTTTGAGCCTCTTGCAGAACTGCTAGCATATGCTAAGAGAAGACAGCCACAGTTGCTTGTATTGGTAAATACCTCCTGTGCTGATCTGCTTCTTCCTTTCAGACTATATTTTTTAGATCTACTGGTGCAAACTTGACGATATTGGCAACTGAATTTTCTCTCAGATGGGACCATTTATTGATACTGAACACCCAGACATTAAAAAGGGAACCATAGACAGGAGCTTTGATGAAATTTTTCATTTTGAAATCCTCAGAAAGGTATTAATTCAAATAATATGATTTCTGTGTGTGTGTGTTTGTGATTTCTAACACTCCCTCTACCCAATTCCAGTTGGAAGATTATGTAGAATGTATGGGCTCTTCAGCACGCATTCTTCTTGTACCATCTATACGAGATGCTAACCATGACTTTGTTTTCCCTCAGGTAATGATAAAGTTGAGCCTACTAGAATTTCATGATAACTGTTCTATTTATATTAGAGACTGTGTCAATTTAGGTGAATTAAAGATCCAAATATTAATTTCAACCATTTTTTCATGCAGCCTGCATTTGATATCAATCTACCTGATCTCAAACCTCAGGTATTTTAGGAATTAACCTTTATAATTGATGCTGGTACTAGCAGAATATTCATCATTGGCTATGATGCTTATTAATTAAATTGTGTTTTTATTGTTCAGATAGCCAGTCTCACAAATCCTGGTATCTTTGAGGCAAATGAGGTAATGCATTTTTGACTTGGTACTATGACTTCCTCTTGTGGCTTTTTCAATTTCCACACTTAAATCTCAACTTCTGTAATTTTAAATCAATTTGCTGGAGAATTTTGACATAAAGAATCACAGTTCATAAAATTATTACGAGCTCAAATTGTTCTCTCAAGAAGCCTCAAACAAGGGAGCAATTTAAGGATCTCCTATAGAAATTTCTGTTGCAAATCAATTATTTTTCAAATGATAAAGTCAGCAGTTGAAGGCACTCCATAAACCTTACAAGAGTCTTATATTGGGCATCGTTGTGTAGCCTGTTAAAGTCTTGTACATTATGTAGAATCAAGCTCAAACCTGCATCTTTGCGCTAAGGTTGGAGAGAGTGAGGATTAGGTGAACTTACTGGTTATCTTACTGCTTACGCTTAGCACTCTCTAAATTTGTAGCAATAATGTCTTGAGACTAACCCAAAACTGAAGAAATCTTAATATTTGTGAAGACAATATCTCTACATATCCCATAGAAATACTGTTTATTAGCAGCAAAATTGCAGTTCCTGCTTCTTGGTGAAATTTAACTGATAAAGGGCAAAGAAAAAAAAAAAGCAATAAAATTTTGATGGTATTGCCTAGAAAATTACCTACCCGAGGATAATAAGGTGATTATGTGATGGTGGTTTCTTCTGCTGATTTGATTGTATGCTCACTAATGAAAGACTTTTTAAACATTTATGTAAAGATTATTTGCTATGAAGCCTGAGTTGTAGATTGAAAAACATTTAGCTGTGATCTCGTCTGTTTTGTATCTGCTGTACACAGGCATGGACTAGAAACTTCTTGTAGAATGTAGGTTTTAGGTGCCACCTACTGAATTTCTTTTTAATGTGGGAAAAAAAGTGTCAAGGTTCAGATGCCATTAGTATCTGGAGAGGAGCATGTGAGAAGTATTTTCATTTCAGTAATTGGGTTTCAGGTCAAAGTTGGTTGCTGCACTGTGGATATTCTCAAGCAGCTCAGTGGGGAGGAGATATCGCGATTTTCAGCTGATGGAAAACCTAGTGATCGCATGAGTAGACTTGCAAACCATATTCTTAACCAACAAAGGTGCCTCGGTATTTTTCTTTTTGTTTTTTTGTGACTTTTGCTCTTGACTTCAGGTTTAGAAACCATCAGCAGCAATAATTGATATTCTTCAATTTTTGGAATCAGCTTTTATCCTCTTTATCCACCAGCAGAAAGTGTTCCTTTGGACTTTTCTCTTGCTCCAGAAGCTCTTCAACTCTCGTTGGTTCCAGATGTTCTCATTTTACCTTCAGACATCAAGTACTTTGTCAAGGTAAATGATTGTCCTACCTAGATGCTTTCATTTTCGTTAAACTATCAAAGCAGGTAATCTGGACTGGCACAAAGTGTCAAGTGCTAATTTTTAATAGAACATTGAGATATTACCGATCATTGCGCAGGTGCTTAATGGGGAAAGTGAAGGGGGAAACTACATGAAGTGTATTTCTGTCAATCCAGGTAGACTAGCCAAGGGAGAAGGAGGGGGTACTTTCGCCGAGCTTGACTTCTATGGGGGTCCCGACACAATCAATGCTTCAATCGTTGGCATATGAATGCTGGATCAAAATATCTAGAGGTACCCTTTGGTTAGACAACTATTGAATTTAGTTTGGCACTGGAAATTTGTCCTCTTGTGCTATTCCCGCTTCTTGTGACTCGTCACTTGAGCACCTTGGTTGTAATTATAGCTTTCACCGGTGCTTACGTTTTCACGTGTATTAATAATCCATTAGAAAGAGGATACGGCTACTTCTAAGATCAGAAAGTATATATAGTTCTTGATAGTATTATTTAAGTTTTATACTAGCAAGTATTTGATTCATCAACATATATCATAATATTATTACATGTTTATTATTTATATATATATATATATATATTGTTATAAGAAATTTATACACAAGTTCTTATCCGTACTCGTCTTTTTCCCTTGAGTATTATGGTATTAAACATATAAAGTGTTAATTGTACAAGTTTTTACTGTTTCTCGTGGGTAACATGTTATGAAGTTAAATTATATTAATCTATACTATTCATTTCAACATATCAAGTGAGCTTTATGGTTACTTCTTTACGGCTGCTTTAAGTAATTAAAATTGGACTAAACACATTTATACAAATACGTAGAAGTTGTGAAATTAGCGTTCCTCTTTTGCAGCTGCGACGTTATGTATCATTCTGCTTTCTTCTTGGTTATGTTGATGGCTTCAAGAAAAATAAAGATCAAGGATTGTAACATGTGTAATTACATGCCGGTGAAACGGAAAACTGATTTCTACATTCTGAATATATCACACGAATCAATTAGCCAAGCATAATGTGGGAAGCGCATTATACCCAAGCGTCCCACAACCACTTTGCCAATCGATCAAGCTATTGAGCGCAGTCCGTCATGAGAAAAGACCGTCAAAGGAATATCCAGGTCCTTTTAAGCTGTGAAAATTTTAAATTTTCAAATATTTTAAACCTTATTTATAATTTAAAAAATATGAAAAAAAAATCAAAATGCTAATATATATATATATATATATATATATATATATATATATATATATATATATATATATTTATGTACATTAAAAAACTAGCAAAATAAGTGAATTCCCAGTAAAGGACAGCCAATTCCCAAAGTGGCTGAATTGCATAAAATATTAGAATTGTACCTATTCAGTGTTCACATGACCAGTAAAAATTGCTAAAGCTAAAAGATGGCCAAAACAGTCTACGAAAAGGCTTTTTAAAAGCCTCCATTGATTTCATCGAAAGTTAAACTAGAACTCTAGTTATATACCACCAAGTATAACTGGCTAGAGCAATAATCAGCATACAAAGAACCGCTTCATAAACATTAAAATGCCGTGCCAATTAGGATCTAAAGTGCAGAAGCTCAGGTTATTTACATCACCATTCCTCCATCAATAGTGAACACCTGCACCATAGCAATTTTGATAAGCACTTACAGATGAGTAAAAAGAGAAATGAACCCTAATATTATCTAGGACAGGTAATAAGACTTTACTCATCCAAAATCCAAATAAGATGATTCTACAGAGAGCTCTATCTCTCGAGCATTCTCACCATTAGATTCATTTTGAGATTCGCATCTTAATAAAAAAATAGAATAAGAATCTCCATGTAGATCTAATGAGAAAGTTCCACCTTTTAAGAGGTGAAACTGTATAAAATTACCTATCTGAATATGCTTAAAATTTTATAAAGTGCAGTAAAAAGTTGGCTAGTTAAAGTCAGGCATTTCTGCTTTTAAAACCAATAAGGCAACAAATAAATGACCTGCCCAGTGATGTAACTGGAAGCAGGATTAAGCGCCAAGAATTCGACCAGTCCAGCTACTTCTTCGGGTTGCCCATATCTTCCTGAATCCAAAGTGGAAAAAGCAAGTTATTAACCTCTTAAACAATTTAAATCTTACTTTGAAGAATTTCCTCCATTCCAGAGTCTAAAGTATTCTGGTCACTCTCACCTAAGGGGATTGTCTCCAAAATCTTTTTCTCAATGTCCTGTCCTAGCTTGGCAGTCATGTCAGATGCAATAAACCCAGGAGCAACTGCATTGACCTGGAAAGAAAACCAGGTTATAATTAATTGTATCAGCAGATAACCAGCATCTCGGATTCAATGCAGAAATGCATAGATTCTATGGAATTACGTTGATGTTTCTGCTAGCATATTCCTTTGCAACAGTTTTTGTCAGGCCAATTACTCCTGCTTTTGCAGCACTATAATTGGCTTGTCCAACATTGCCAACTAGACCAACAACTGAAGCAATGTTGATTATCCTTCCCTGCCAAAACACGAGAAGACTGAGATACGAAAGTAGAGAGCTTCAGTTATCACTAGCTGTCATGAAATACGTAATAAGACAGTAATGGACTGGAACTGGATACTACAAATACTAGGATTCAACTTCCTCAGAAATATACCCTACTGCTAGTAAATAGAAATACAATATCTTGTAATTTACCCAGATATCATGGCATGTGTTTACAGTTAGAGGAAATATGAGAAAAGAGAGACAAAAACTGATAAATTGACAAGGGGAATAGTCAGTTTAAAGGCTAAATGCTTCTATCCAACAACATCCCTATCCCCTACTCTAAGAAAAATCAAAAGGAAAAAAAGGAAATAAAATGGACATATGATTTTACCTGCCTTTTCTTCATCATAATCTTCGCTGCTGCCTGCAAAAGATAAACCATTTCAGCTCCAATTAAAAGCTAATTTCTATTTTAGGTACAATAGAGGATCAAACTAGCATCCTTTAACCAAATCACCACTCCCCAGCCACCTAAGATAGCCTCAAGTGAGATTAAAAGCTAAATTTAATTTAACATGAACCCAAATTCTGGACATACTTGGGTGCAAAGAAAAACACCAGTGAGATTCAGATCAATAACCTCCTGCCATTGAGATTTCTTCATTCTCATTAACAAACCATCCCTAGTGATTCCTGAACCAAGATTTATTTATTAGAGTATGACATTTGATGATAAAATATGCTAAATCAAGAGCTTTAATCCAGGTTACCTGCATTGTTTACCAACACATCAACAGTTCCCCAAGCATCAACTGCCTGCAGATGTGAAAGTCATGAAGAAGCCAAGGTATCTAATATTGGCCATCTAAATAATATAAGAATATTTTCTTACTGTTTTAATCATGGACTCCACATCTGCCTCATTTGAAACATCTCCCCCAAATGTAAGAGCTTGTCCACCGCATGCCTCAATCTGCAAGAAATAATCAAATAAATTAACACAGTACTGTCAATCAGTAAAAACTGGCAAATTGGACATATATTGAAGATATCAGCTGATATCATTAGCATAAAAAGGCAACTATGTTAGAAAACACAGGAACATAAATGACAGTGAATTACAAAGTCAGTATGCAGTTATTTTGTTTTGAAAGTGAGTCATTTTTTAATTATTTCTTCATCAACCTCTCCTAAAACAACTTTGTAAAGCACAAATCACAGCGTAAAAGTAGAAGATCTAGAAACCTCATCTGAAAATAAGAAAACACAAAATGATCAATGACTTTGCCTGGGAATTGGGGCACAAAGTAACCTGCAATATCATAAATATGAAAAGGCTAGCATCTAACTTATATATCCATGACAGATATTGGACACATGAAGAATAAGCTAAAATTTATAATGAAAAAAAGGTTGGGATTGTGGAATATCTCAATCAAAAGTAGTTTGCCTATGCAGCACAAAACACGTGAAATTAACTGCTTGAGATTATCAGAATTATGTTTTATAAAATGGTTTTACCACAATTCTGATATGATATTTGGGAAATGAAAAATAAAAATATAACATAATTGCCAACAATGTGCAGACAAATTACACTCAACAAAATGTAGAAAGATTAAAAGAGAATGGTGTGGCAAGACCCAACACAAAACATGCAAATAGATATGCTACCTCCTTGGAAACATCCTCTGCTTCCTTGGATGATCTAGCATAATTAACCAGGACCTGTAACAGAAAACCCAAATAATTTACTAGCCGGACTAAAGAGCAAATCATAAGAGAATTACAGCTACTGAGAGTCGAGACAATTTCAGGGTCCCGGAAAGCAGGGATATCCTTTAGTGCAATGGAAACAGGAGAAATTTCAAGTAAAAGAGCCAGGTATTAAAACAGACCAAATTCCTGGTCTTCAACATTGCATCAATTACCCCAGAACTGATTTTACGTTTAAATTTGAAAACAAAAATATAATTCGTCTATTTGAATGTGCAAATCAATAACAAGCAAAAGTAAGTCTATCAAGTGTGAATTCATGATTCTACTTCAGGCAAGTTTATTTTCTGTTGCAAAAACGATAATCTTCTTATCAAGTTACAGATATACTACGTGAAACCAATCCCAGTTATTGTTTTTTCCTCATAAGCAATGATCATTCCGTTAAAAGAATTATTTTTTATGACTACTGGAAGTCTGTAACAGTCACTGCTTAGAAAGAAGGAGGCCAATACTTTCTCTTTTCAAAGAGAAAAAAATAACCACTAACCTTGCAACCTGCTTTACCCAAAGACAATGCAATTGCTCGGCCAATACCTCTGGAGGCTCCAGTCACTACAACAACGGGCGCTTCCACATTTTGGGCTGCTCCAGCTCCTGCTTCCTCAAGGGTGGCAACCTGAGCTCTTATACCTGCGTTCGTGTGTGCCATTGTTATACCAATTTGAAAAACTTAAACGCAATATGAAGCACAGATGAATAAATTCCATTTCCGTACAAAGAAGCCACTGTTTTGAGAAAAATGCGGAAATACTTTGCTGGCTTTTAACTGACGCGTAAAAAAATATTTTGCAAGTTAATAACCAAAACCGATTCAGAGTCCACATAAGAAGAGTCAAATGGAAAACGAGAAGATCCTTACCAGACGATCCGAATGAACTTTTGGATCTACAGTGGAGACCCAAAAGGGGACGGAGCTGACTCACTTGGGATCCACGAATCGGAGACCATTGGTGAAGATGACCGAATTTCCTGTCAGAGAAGCCTCCCAACTTGTGTGAGACGCCGGCGGCTTTGAAAGCGATACAGTTTGATCCGGCAACGGAAGCCATCACAGTTCCGAAAACCCTCCGAACAGTGAAAATGGAAGAAGAATGAGAAGCTGAAATCGAAGCCAGAAATGAACCGAAGAAAGAAACTATAGCGCCTTCAAATTAGGAGCATAGAAATACAGTTTGCGTGTATTGGTATAGAGTATAGACTGCTGCTTTGGAAGCTCCGGAGACTGCTCAAGACTCAAAGAGCGTGCGATGAAATTGAAGTGTAGTGCGATAATAACTTACCGTACCATCTAAATGAGGTGTCCAGTAATTAATTTTAAAAAATAGTTATATATATATATATCTTTTTTTTTTTTGGACAATATATATATCCTTTGACATCTCACTGGGCCAAAAAAAAAGTCCATTCCCTCCTTAGTCCCAAAAAAGCCCACTTCGATTCAATAGGATCTAATTCAAAAAAAAAAAAAAAGATTCAATAGGGTAGAATTTTATATTTTATGTTAAAGGAGAATAATTCACTATATTCCAATGGAAGGAAGGCTTCGTGAAGACCGAAAGAGCATTATTAACTTAAAACCTAGCAAAAAGAGCATAAAACTAGTTGATAGGTAGTAATTAAATTAAGAACAATATTCTTAAAAAACTAATTGAACAAGAGTTGCACTATTAGATTGCCAAACTTTGATTTTTATAAATATAATCTTTTAATAAAGTTGTGATGGATCTCAATGCTTGTTATTAAATAATCTGTTATTTCAACGTTTACAAATTTTAACACTTCTAAAGGATTGCATGTGCTAAATCTTTAAGAAATAAATCTCTTACTACATCTTCTTTTCAAAGTCCCCAAGAATCGTTAATTAACTAACGTATGGGATAAACCTTACCTACGACCACAGAAAAACACAAGGCACGAAGAAAATGTACTCCAATGAAAAGCATAAACTAAAAAAGTCTAGTGAATAAACAGTATATTGAGATTTTCGCAAACTTTATAAAAGGGAAGAAGACCCTCCTAGCTAGTCGTGTGACTTAGTTAGATAGAAGTTAAGCTTTGTAAATAATTATAGTTGAATTGATTATATGTATATAAGCACGTTAAGAAATAAGATTGTAGTTCTCATTCTCTACCTCGTTCATCATCTGCATATATACTTCTTTTTTTGTTATCTTGTTTTACAATCCTCACATGGTATCAGACATTTTAGAGTTGAGAGATTCATCAAAAATATGTGTTTCCCATCATCAATCGCGGTCCAACAACTACCAGTAATCACTCGTAAAATTAAGAATGATTAAACTTTAGAATTACTCCACTATTTATTATACTTTCAAGAAGAATATGAAGTATATGATAGATAGATTCACAACTAATTTTAAGAGTATACTTTTCTTCTAATTTTTATTTTTATTTTTTTGTGGGCAAACATGAAACACAGGTAGATAGTTACAAAGCTACGTACAATAGGCATATTCTGAAAAGAACTGAGCAAAACCTAAATATTTATAGGTTAATTTATACAGTTACTATATATTTTGTAGTTGGTTTTCATAAATGTATATGTAATTCTAGGAAAATTTCATTGTTTAGGATATTAAATCCATATTGATCATGATATTATTAAATAAGAATCAATAGGTTGGAATTAGAATTTCATTTCATATAAAAAAGTTGTCAATTTTCAAAATCAAACTTTAAAAATTAGCAAAAAAAAATTCAGAACTCTAGTTAAACAGCATGCATAAACCAACAGGAGCATCGATCGCAAAACATATGAAAATCACCTTAATTAATTCCGACACACTAGTTTCTCATCAATCCGTCCAATAACATTGGCTTTCTTGTGCGATCGAGTGGATAATTTCAACCTATCCCTATTCTTGTTTAACCAACTCTAAATTTAATTTAGTCCTTACATAAAGTTCTTCTTCCTAACAATAAGATAAACAACGAGAGCTTTTTTACAAATATTTAATCAGTTTCTTCGTGGTGATGGATTTTGAAATTGATATCAACTAAATTATAATACATTTGTAAGCGTTTGGAATTTGTACGTTTAGATGCTTATAATTCAAAACTAGTAAAAAAATGTTTGTTAAAATAAGTATAATATTTAATTAGTGGCATTGTTGTTTTTTTTTTTACACTAAATAATATCAGCAAGTCTTTCAGCATCAGTTTTAAATTACCAATTACACAAATACAAGAAGCTCAACGCGTGAAAAGAACTTGTTTCTAAACTCTTTAGTTGGAAGATGACTCAGAAATAAATGTCCCGCCTTTCAATGTCCATCTTTCACTAAATCAACCAAACACTATAAGCATCTTCAAGGGTTGTCAAATGATTAGTCCCTTTTTCTTTTATCATTTTTTAACTAGCATCCATCTACCAAAAAAGTCAATCTTTTTAGCTTTTTTTGTACTCTAATCCCACTCTTCCCTGCCAAGTCAAGTAGTATTTTAGTTGATTTTATGTCCCTTTTTGTTAGAGAAAATATTATTGATGTGTTTAGAAGTGTTGGTGTAAATCAAGAGTTAAAAGTTTCAAACTTGTAACAATTGTGCAGTAACTAATTGTAACCAAATATAAGTTTTAAGATGTATATTTGTTTTTTTACTAATCAATTATTAATTTTTTGACATTTTCAGCAATATTTTTGTAACATTGATTATGTACTCTAAAATTATATGAAACTATTAGTTGATGTATTGAGGAGTTCTTCTTTTATTTTTATTTCATTAAAATAAAATAATTCATCGTTAATTAAAAAATATCAAAAACTAAAGGAAATGATACTTCCTCTATTAAAAACATTTATTACTTAAAAAGACATGTTTACACTGTATGAATAGAAAAATAATGACCGAGTGACAAACCCATTTGTTATGGAATATGTACATGATTCAACCCAACAAAAGAAGAAGGGTCAATGAAACACTTTTTTGGATTCATGCATAAGCAAAAGGAGCTCAAGTTCTGTCAACATCAACTGTCATTTTTTTTTTCTTCTTTTTATTATCTTTTTCAAGCCATGTTTTGTTACACAAATATCGCAAACTACTAAAGGTAAAAAAGAAAAGAAAAAATTTAATGGAAGGGCAAAAACATTTTTATTTAAAAGCACATACAAATAGTTTTGCAAACCCGCATATACGTTTTTTTTAACGTAATATTTAAAACAAATATGCAATGTGATGAGGAATGCTATTGTCCAGAAACAGAAACCTGCTTTCTAGTTTAGGCTAGGACGGACGCTTGAAACCAAACATTGAAAGGTGGATGAGAAAGCAATCGAAATCATTAACACGGAGCCTTTAAAGTTTCCTTCGTCACCTACCAATTAAAGTGACATAATTCGATAATCTTTGCATTAGTGTACATAAACTGCTATTGGCTCATGATAACCTCAGATGTTGTGCTGACTTTGTCCCATGTCGTCCCACAAAACTCGTTTTTGTCCTCATTCCTTACCTCACACGAGTTTTTTCTTTCTTGGCTTCCTCGTTTGAACCCTTCTTCTACACACTGTTTTCTAAATTATTCTTATCGTAGAAACAAGCCTTGGGCTCCAATTAAACTAATTAGGACATATCACTTGTTCAATATGTCAAGCTCACCAAAATGATGCCAATCAATCTGATGCTGATAGTTCATTGCCCATTTGGATTTTTGTTTTACAGTGGGCCACCATCGTAGGAAGGAAATTTAAATAAAAATTTCAACATTCATTTAACTTAAATAATAAATAAATTTAAACTTAAAGAATTTTTATAATATTAAAATTTAAACTCATTTATAAATTTTGCATATTTTAAACAAAATTAGTTTTATATCTAAAATTACAAGAGAACTCGTATTATGAATAAATTTTTTTGTAACATTTATTAATTCAAAAATAGAAAATAGGCTAAAATCAATGGTTTTCTCCATGGGGTTCCTACAACATTTATTGAATTAGGTAAGAAATTCAATTATTTAGTCCAAAAAATTTTGACCGTAATGAATTTTAAAGCTATTGCTTGCTTGTGTAGTGTTGCGGTGTTGGTACAAAGCTTAGCATTAATGGAACATATGCATACTAGAAGCCTTGAACCAACACAATTATACAAAGGCTACGATTATAAATCTGATAAAATTCAACTAAATGGCGGCAATTAAAAATGGAGAAAACGATAAGACATTCTACCTGAAGCATGCGCTGGAAAATTCAGTGGCATTGCTGTAAAATTAAAGAGAGCGTAAAAAGTATGAAAAATCATTGGAATAAAGGCGGAGATATACGGCACTATCTATCAGTCGCAGAGAAGAAACTGAATATAAAGAAGCCGAAAAAAAAATTAAAGAAATGAATGCTTGCTGTTGCGGAAAGGAGCAAATCAAACGACAACAAAGGTTTTGGTTATTCTCAAATTTCAATTCTTAATTATTAATTTTTATAAGTAAAAGAATTATGGGTGGAGAGAGAATGCTAGAAATTTTTTGGGTTTGTTGCAACCGTTCGATTACCCGAGTTCCCATCTGTACTTTGGTTGCCCAGACGCAGCCATGAATGCTGTAGATCCGACTGTCTGATACAACATTCTTCGCATTGTTATGGGCATTCAAGCTGTGTTTTATCTTTGAACTTGGGGTTCTTAAGTGCTCTCTTCGAGCCTCCCTACTCTTTTTGAAGGAATTTGACTTGGGAAATCGGTAAGTCAAGCCCTACTGGTACTCTTCAATGGTGGATTTTGCTATGTAGTTTGAACTTGATGGTGGTTTAATGGGGTTGCGAAGTTGAATTTTGGGTTGAATTGGCTTCTCGTTGAACTGTGAATGGCACAATTGGGATCTGCAACTGGCCAAAATTATAGGGTTTGATGAATATCCTAAATTGGTTTTTGGATATTTCTTACATGTGGATGTGAAGACATTGCATTTTGAATGACACAGTTGTACCCGTTTTGCCAAAGTTGGTTTTTTTGACACAAGTTATGCGGTTGAGTTGACTCAGTCACACTGCTAGTTTGTATTGGTTATAGAGAGGGAAATAAACAAATGTAACGAAGCCCGATGCGAATGCAAATGGGGCACGAAGGCAGTATTTGCTGAAACTGATTGTCGGGGCTTAAATTCCCTGTGAGAGTGAGCTATATGTTAATTATGGGTAGTTCGTTAGGGTATAGAAATTTTTGGAATTTGGGTTGTTCGGAGAACTCGTGGTGACGCTTTGACACTACCTTTGGGAGCGAAGATGCCGCCTTCCCCAGCATTGAGGTGCTCTCCTGGGAGAGAGCCAAGAGCAGACAATCACAAGCGTGGACGTAGTTTAGAAAGTGGATTCCTCTTCAGGGAGAAAGATGATGATCTTGCTTTGTTCAATGAAATGCAGTCCAAAGAAAGAGAGAATTTTTTGCTTCAGCCATCAGATGACTTTGAAGACTCATTCAGTAATTTTCTTTACTGACATCCCAAGAAGACAATGTATCTGTTTTATTGAATTCTTTATTTGGGTAATATTGATGCATATAATTCTTTTGTCTTGAAATTTGATTTACAGCTACAAAATTGAGAAATTTTTCTGATATCAAGCTTGGGATATCCGTTCCTGATCGGGGAGAAAGCAGTAACTTGCTTAGTGCAGAGGGTGACAAGAATGACTATGACTGGTGGGTAGTGTCTTCTGCCCTTTGGACTTTCCTTCATTAAATCATGTTGTGTAGTACAGCCATATTTCATGATTCCAAATCCAGCTATTTTCAATTGTCTCTATTTCATTTTAACAGAACATTCATTTTGTTGGCCAATAATTCAAGTTTCTTGATTGTAAAGCTTGAGACTTTGATGTGCATTAATATTTTCTGGTGTTCACTGCTCAATTTACTGATGCCTTCTCTATTTTGTTCTTTTTAAAGGTTATTGACACCTCCAGACACACCACTATTTCCTTCATTGGATGATGAACCACCGCCAATGAATGTTGCAAGCAGAGGAAGGCCTCGAAGTAAACCTATTTCCATATCAAGATCTTCTATGGTGTGCTTTTAAACCAATATATGTGGTTATGCATAATTATATCTTCCTTTTTTTAAAAAAAATCCCTTAATATTTTTGTTTACCCCTATTGAAAAATGATGTTGTGGTTTTACTTACCATTTATCCTCCTTCAGATGGAGAAGAGTTATAGAAGCAGTAAGGGTAGCGCAAGTCCAAATCGCCTAAGTACTTCCCCTCGTTCTGGAAATAATACACTCCAGTCAAGGGGAAGGCCTTCATCTGCACCTAATTCCAGCCCAACCCAAAGTTCACGGCATGCTACTCCATTAAGAAGACCATCTCCTTCTCCAAATAAGCCCTTGACACCTGCTCCCAGGTCTTTGACTCCTACTCCCCGGAGAATGAGCACTGGCTCCAGTGGTCCTGTAGTCTCATCAGGGATAAGGGGAACTTCCCCTGTGAAGTCAAGTCGTGGAAACTCTGCTTCGCCAAAGATAAGGGCATGGCAAACTAATATTCCTGGGTTCTCTTCTGAAGCTCCTCCCAATCTTCGCACTTCTTTGGCTGATAGACCAGCATCATATGTGAGGGGTTCATCACCAGCATCCAGAAATGGTAGGGATTCTACCTCTAAATTTAGTAGGCAATCGATGTCTCCAACTGCTTCTAGGAGCAGCAGCTCTTTTCATGGTCATGATCGAGACCAATTTAGCTCACGCAGCAAAGGTTCTGTTGTATCATCTGGTGATGATGATCTAGACTCTCTACAGTCCATCCCAGTGGGTAATTCAGATCAACAGGGTTCAAGAAGGGGTGGTTCATTTTCAAACAACAGAGCTCTTGCCTTTTCCAAGAAATCAGCCAGAACGCCATCTCCAAATTTTGCTTCTAAAAGATCATTTGACTCTGGTTCTGCCCTTCGGCAAATGGTACTTTATTGTCTAATCCCCTTAAAGTAATATTCTTTCTCAATCATGATATGGTGCACTGCCAATTTGTTGGCAAGCAATCATGAAGTGTGTTTACTTATGCAATTTAAAAATTGATTGGTTCCTCTTGGGGTAATCATCTCTGCCGTTCTTGGGACTCTCTTGCTCTCACACATGCAAAGTTTCTCTTGTTGCATTTTTTCTTTTTGATATGTGCTAGGTTACAAAATTGTTCTCTATTTGTACTGAAAGCTATTTTGAATGAGAAGTGGACTGATTCAACCGGTTATAATTGTTTCCGGGCTGCCAATGAAGACAGCTTTGCAAAAATAATTCCTCTATCTATCTCTGTATTATCTTTTGGTACAATGTTTATTATTTTTTATTTTCCTGGGTCTTGATTTTAGGTACATGCTTTCTTTCCTGGGTGTACTTATTTATAAACTAAACTTGATAAGTCAACTACTGTAAGCAAATGGCTTAATATTAAGGCATCGTTATAAGAGGTTTTTTTTTTGTCAACCTTTGATTATCTTAGTGGCAGAAAAGCCAATAGATAGTTATGTTTGGTGAGTAGATTAACATAGAAAACTTGGTGTGCTTTTATTAGATACAGACCTGTTCAATCATTACCCCTTTCCCCCTCCTTTTGCTATGAATTATTTTCTTGAATATCTGTTAATAGTTTATGTTATCACAATACTCAATTTTGTTTGTTATCATAAAATGCTGTGCAGGACCGAAAAAGTCCTCAGAACATGTTCAGGCCTCTTTTATCAAGTGTGCCAAGTACAACCTTTTATGCCGGAAAAGCGAATTCTGCACATCGTTCCCTGGTATCTAGGAATTCTTCTGTTACAACAAGCAGCAATGGAAGTTCTGATCAAGGTACAAGTTTTGCACCTGATACTGAAGGGAGTGATCACAACCAAGATGATATGGCAAGTGAAAGTGAGAAGATACTATATCCTGATATTCATGAAGAAGTATTTGCCTTTGATAAGATTGATGTATTAAATGAAAACATTGGGCATGAGATCAATGATGAATCAATTGGCAACCAGTACAAAGAAACTAGAGGCCCTAAGAATGATTATTGTCCTATTGAATCTGAAGATTCTGTTCACCATAGTATCGACACTGAAGTCAATGAAGGTTCAGAAACTTTCAATGTCAGAGTTGATATGTTGGAAACTGGTAGTTATAAAAATACAACAATCTGTTCTCATTGTGGTTGCCATTATGAGTCCACTGATCAAGCAAAGAAAGACATAAGGCTTTGTCCAGAATGCAGCAGGAAAAATACACTGTTGAGAGTAATCATCCCTGAGACAACATTGGCATTTTCTCAAGAGTCTTCAGTGTTTTCTACAAACATGTCTGCAGAAGAAAAACCAATAGCTGAAACAGCTCAACTAATGGTTGCACCTGAACCGCCTCAAGAGACTGACATGGGTGACTTGAGGTTCTCCCTTGGTGAACAGGATGCTGAAGAAAGTCAAACTTCCTGCAGTGAGCCAATCCAGGATCACTCACAACAAAGTCCTCTTCCAAGTTCATTGACAGAGAGAGGTGCGCAGGAGCCTGCCAACCAACTGGAGATAGAGCAATCAAGAGTTTATTACAACAAAACTGGGAGTGATGACGTGGATCAGCAGTTGTGTAACTATAACGATTGCCCAAATTTGAAAGTGGGCCCCTTGGAAGGAACTGGCATTTCTGTATTGCTGAAGAGGTCAAGCAGCAGCAAAGGACCTATAGTTCAGGGTAGAAGTTTTACTGCCACTACCATATCTTATGATGATCTATCTCTTGCAAGAGATAGTGTGAACAGTATTAAGAGCTCCAGTGGGCATGGAAGTTATTCTGCCTCATCATCAGTTGATTTCAGCTCGGCAAGACAGTCTGAGTTCCGTGTGCAGAGGCAGTTAAGTGGCAGGAAATTGGATGTAGAATGTGGATATGATATAAGGCTCAAGCCTCAAAGCGCTGAGTCATCTTTCTCTGGAACTTCAAACCATTCTCACCGTGGATTAGGTCTTACAACAGAGGAAAGTTCTTCTGCCAATACAGAATGCGGCATTAGAGAGGAGATACCCATGGTTTCACAAGATGTGCGAGCTTCAGAGAATACTGTGACAGATATAACAGATTCTTCTTCTATGGGTTTGACTGTTGTTGAGGAAGTTAAATATGAACATCACGATAGTGGTAGATTAACTGATGCTTGTAGCTCAGAAATATTGCAATTGGCTGGTGGTGTTCAGTTTGATTACAATTCAGCGTCATCATTTACACTCCATGGGGATTGTATTTCTAATGAAAATGTTGAAGACCATCCAAACAATACAAGGAGTGTCTCAAATACAGAAACATCAGCTTTGGCTTCAGGGTCATCTTCAGATGAACAACATAATGTGCAGAACTCTAATGTTGATGGATTGGATGCTTTGCCTGCTACCAACAGTTCTACAATTGCAGAATCAAAAATAGAAAAGGAAAAATGGTGTTCAAATAATCCTGGCTTGGGGGATGATGATCTGCCCCTGGTATCAAATAGCATTATGGATGATTTTCAGGAACCTTCTGTGCCGAATCCTTCTAAGGATCATCTTACAGCTTCAGTTCCAGAGTCCAATACCTCTGAGTACTCTTATGGCATAGGTATGATATTTTTTGTATAGGAATATCAAATAAAAAATATTAGAATAAATTGTTTAGTCCTCCCTTTAGTATTGATGAGTCCTTATTTTAAATTGATAAATTCTAACCTGCATAAACACCATCATCATGTTCTAAAAAATACATTAACCTTACTTATTTAAATTTATTTTTATTTTTTTGGGTAAATTTCCTTATTTTAAATTTTAACGTAGCATAATCCTCACTTAATTTTATGTTATAAGAGAAGTTTGTTGTTATTTCATTAGACCTCCTTTAATTTACTCAAGATATTTTTGTTAACAATTGAGATGAAATTTTTTTTTAGGTAGCTTCTGCTCTTTATCCACTCTTCTCTCAGAAATGCACTCATCTATGCACTTACCACTGGTCGTCATATTTTACTTTTTGTGCAAATTTAATGAGATACGAAACTTTATAGGATGACTGTCTATTGTAAGGCCATCTGCTTTGTCCAGGATTAGTAGTAAGCTACTGAACTTCCACAGTATAGATTTTTATGAGAAATAGACAGGATCTTCAGAAAGATTGTTCCTTGATTTATTTTCTACAACTCTGTAATGTAAAACTAGAAATACAGTTTTCCATTCTCTCTCACTTCTCTTTAATGTTCTGCTGGTCGTACACTATCAAGAAGTTAAAGGTGAAATAGATTGTGTTCAGTATTATTCTTCAGGCTGTTTATAATTTTGTCAAATGTAAATTTCAAATTGACAAGAGCCATGACTCCAGAATTTGTTATCTTTTGTTTTTAGTGTAAAAGCTACGCATTTTTCTTTTTACAAGACTCAATTTATATGGACTTGAGAGGTTGGACTGGTTCTGTGTTTCTTCTTAATACAATTTCAATTATGTCCTGCAACTTTTGCTTAAATTTCTGGTGCACATTTCCCCCTCAAGTAATTGGGACTGAAACTGAAGTGTTTCGAGTGGACTATGCTGGATGTATCTTTGTTGTTCATTTGTTGCTTTTTATTGTACTTCTTTTTGGAATAATGAAGAGTTCACTGTGCGCTTGGCATTTTCAGTGGCAATCTATCTACAAAATATTCCACATCTTGTATGTAAAAATGATAAGTATTTTATCTTAGAAATACATAGAGCTTGCTTTACACGGTGACATGACTTTTGAAAAGTGAAAATGCGTAACTATTATTGTCAAATGCAAGTATGAGCTTTTATTTTGATGGTTTTAATGCTATTTTCTAAACATCATAGTTCACTAAATGGATCTATGATGTTAAGTATAGGTATATTTTGCTATCTTTTCGGAACTTCTATTTGTTTTATTGGCAAACAGGGCAGAACCTTAGCTTGTATGAAGTTTATGGAGCAGAGTTTTGAGGAGAATAAAATTTCATTTCAGTTTTCTCTCGCAAAGCAGAGTTTGCTGCCTTGAGTGCTTATAATATATTTATCTGCTGAAGCTTTCTCCGGAGATAGAATTACTACCCACCTTCTGACAAATTTCCCATTCTTTCTGCCAGAGGATTCAACAGTTACGGTGGAATGTCGTGGAGCTGGCAACACTAGAAGCCTGACACTTGAAGAGGCAACAGATGCGATACTTTTTTGCAGTTCTATAGTCCATGATCTTGCATATCAGGCTGCAGCAATAGCAATGGAAAAGGAAAGCTCAGACCCTTTGGAAGGTTCTGAACCAACCGTCACTATATTGGGAAAACCCAATTCTAGTAGAAAGGATTCTCGCAGACGAACTGTCAGCAATCGTGCACTGAAATCTCAGAAGGCGGCCAATCAAAGGAGGGTGGAAACTGAAGTCAAATCCCCTTCTGGCAAGGCTGAGAATGATGAAAATATTGACGAGACTTTCACACGCAATGTTGGGCTTCCAAGCAAGATAGACAGTATGAAGCCCCCGAAGCTTGAATCGAAGTGTAATTGCACCATAATGTGAGACTCCATTGTTCTTCCCGCCAGCATTTTTGCTCTTCCCTTTGAAGGGTGGGATAATAGCCAATTGGTTTATGTTGGTTCCACTACATTTGTAAGAAATTTGGCGTTGTGTTTGACATAATTGTAAAGTTTTTTTTTTTTTTTCCCTTTCCTCTTCGTTGGTAGGCCCTTAGTTAGAGTCCTAGAGGCATCCGGAGGATTGTGCCCCCTCCAGTTGCTCCATTCTTGTTATCTGGTTTACCATCTTAATCAAGTGATCAGTCAACTGAAGTGGGAAGTAGAACGAACTCGTACATATTCAAGATTGTGAAAGGTATACTAATTTAATCCCAAGTAGTCTACTGGCACATCGTGTTAACCCTGCCCCCAAAAAAATTTTGTTCATCGACGTTGCATGTTAGCATATTTAGGTGTCGTTTGGTTGGTGGTAAAGAAAGGAATGAAAAAGAATGAAAAGGAGAATTGAGAATAAAATGGAATGGAATAAAATGTTATAAAAAAAATTATGTTTAGTACGCAATAGAATGGAATAGAATGAAAAATTGATAAAAAGATAGAAATACCCTTGAAATATAAAAATAATAAAATAATATTATTTAAATTTAAAATATTATTTAAAAATAATATAAAAATAAAAATAATTAATAACATTTTATTTTTATTAAAAATATTAATAAAATTGAGAAATAGTTTAAATATTATTTTTTTATTTTATTTATTAATAATTTATTTATCTAATAAAAATATTTTATTTTTTAAAAATAAATAAATTTTTATTATATATTATAACACAAAATAATTTTTATAATTTTTATTTTTTTGTTTAAATTTTTTAAATTAATTTTATTTATATAAAAAAATAAAATAAAAAAGAGTTTTTTTTTTGTCTTTTCACTTTCATTCTCACGCTTCTATCTCCTCTCCCTTGCTTTTGAGAAAGAATGCTCACTCCCTGGCAGAATGAAATCACGAGCAAGCAATGGAATGGAAACGTGCATTCCCATTCTATCCTCTTATGTCTGCCTACCAAACGGGCTCTTAAAGATCAACAAATTGTGGAATATTTTCTCTCTTACGAGTTTTTTTTTTTGGTGGTCTGTTAAGTGTGTAATATTTAGAGATTGTGTCTAAAAATGATGTAGTAGTTGACCACGCACGGAAATCTCAGTAATTTGCCCATTTTGGGGCTGGGGAGTGGGGACCAATTTTAGAGAATATTTGATTTAACGACAAAGAAGGGAGAGGAGGAAAGGAAAAAAAAATTGTTTGATTTAATTTAAAGGTTGAAGATTATGATTTGTAAAATGAAGAGAAAAAAAAATCACTATTATAAATAAATATATAACAAATAAGAGAGGGAGGGATAATTTAAATATTTAAAAAAATTTCTTGAAGATATTTTTGTTTTTTTATCATCATACAATTTTTTTCTTTAAATTTTTCCATTTAAAAAAAATGAGGAAAAAAATAATTTTTTTATTTTTTCTTCTAAATTATTAAAATAAAAATAATTTTACAAAAATCTCTCATCCCTCCTCCATTTCTCTTAGACCAAATTCTGCCAAACACTGTACTTTTATTTTTGTCAAGAGAAACAAGTTCCTTTTTTTCTTGGACAAAAGAGAAACATGTACGTTGTTTGTGGCAAATGAGGCCATGAGTATCGGGCTTATTGTAGGACTTCGAAGACCAGCCCAAACACTAAAAAAGAAAATTCTTTTGGCGGGAAATTATGATCATATAGACAAGGTAGAAGTTCCGAAGTGAAACGGTGGATGACGCAACAAATGGAGTCCGATTCAGACTCAGACGGATCTCATGTCTCTGCGACGCCCCCCAGAGAAGAATGTCCATTGTCATTGCCTGCACCGCCGCCGCAGCCACCTGTTCTCGTCTCCAAGAAATTCAAAGTTTCTTCCTTGTCCAGCTCGAAATCTTCAAAATCCAAAATACGCCCTTCGAGACCAACCAAAACGCCGTCCAAACCGGAATCAACTCAAGAAGAAATGCCCTCTAACTCCTTTTTCCTCCCTACTTTACCA
Organism: Gleditsia sinensis; assembly: GCA_037074535.1. Lineage (NCBI taxonomy): Eukaryota > Viridiplantae > Streptophyta > Magnoliopsida > Fabales > Fabaceae > Gleditsia > Gleditsia sinensis. The sequence goes on along the minus strand of CM073464.1, from coordinate 720,354 downwards.
TTCCAAATTCGTCGACCTTCTGAACGTGTTCCCGTACTGTCAACTGCCCAGTCCATTGAAAACCTCCCAGCTGGGTATTTCTCCAAATCCACTTCGTTCTCGAAAATTCGAAGGCCCTTCCTCAACTTTGTAAATTCTTTTGAAAATGAACCACCTTTTGATTCTGTATCTAATCCAGCCCCCAAGAACGAGAGTAATGAGACTTACTGTCGGCAGGGTGATTCTATCCCAGCAGAAGTAGAACGCGATGATCTAAGTGCTAGGAGCTTGGTAAAAGTAGGAAAGAGATATCCTAATCTGATAGGAGCTAATTTGCCAGCGCCACCTGTTAAGCTGCGAAAATGTGTTGGTGACGGCAACTTTGTGAGGTTGAACATGAATAACAAGAGGCGGAAGTTTCTGAGCAAGGGGAGAAAGAAAAATTTTATATCTAGTGGACGTAGAAGTTACAGGAGAAATAGACGCAAATCGAAGCATGAAGGACAGGATCAAATGCAGTCGGTCTTTGAGTCTGACGAGGATGCGTTTGTCGAACAGACGGCACAACAGAAGTCCAGGGATTCTTGTGGAACAAAAGAGTTTAATTCCAAAATTATTGAAGAGGCTGTGTCAGCAGTTCAAGATGACCCATCCGATGAGAACTTGGTGAACTTGCTAAAATTAGTTTATGGTTATGACTCTTTTCGGGATGGGCAGTTGGAGGCAATCAAGATGGTACTTGCTGGGCAGTCGACAATGCTTATTTTGCCCACTGGTGCAGGAAAGTCGCTGTGTTATCAGGTACCTGCAATGATTTTACCTGGGGTCACCCTGGTTGTCAGTCCATTGGTAGCCTTAATGATTGATCAACAAAGACAATTGCCTCCTATGATTAATGGTCGTCTTCTATGCAGCAGTCAGGTAACTTTTGCTCTCTCATTCTTCCTGATTCACAATTTACAGTATAGGTTATCTGTGATGTGATCTTTTATCTTAAATTGTGTTAGACACCTGAAGAAGCCTCTGAGTCACTGAAGCAGCTTCAACAAGGTGCAATAAAGGTGGGATTATCAACAATTAGCTGTAGTTTTGGCGTTTATGAGTACTTCTCTCTTTTTCTTATGCTGAAATATGTTGCAGTCTTGTATATTGATTAATTTTATTGTATGCAATGGCGTCAATTATTTAGAGGTCATTGTAGTTAGATGTTTTTACATATCACTATGATCCTCGTATTGCATTTAATGATGACATGGCTATGGCATACAAGTGTTTGGCCTATGCTATTCCCTAAAGCTTATGTTCGCAATTACAATTTGTACTTCAGGTGCTTTTTGTTTCACCAGAGAGGTTCTTGAATGAAGAGTTTCTGTCAATAATTCGTACTACTTCAGCTGTATCTCTTGTTGTGGTTGATGAAGCACACTGTATATCTGAATGGTGAGGGAGTTCCAATGCCATTTGGTGATGTCAACATTTTCAACTTGTTGCTCTGATGTCCTAGTCATCCGCTTGTGACATTTTGAACTTTTTTGCAGGTCCCACAATTTTCGCCCTTCATTCATGAGGCTAAGAGCATCCTTGCTCCGCAACAAGCTCAATGTAGGCTCTATCCTTGCAATGACAGCAACGGCTACAACCACAACTCTAGATGCCATCATGTCTGCTCTAGATATTCCTTGCACAAATCTTATTCAGAAGACACGGTTAAGGGACAATATGCATTTATCAGTATCCTTAACCAGAAATAGGCAAGTTAGGTTCTTCTATTTACTGATTCAACCTATTTACTATCCCTTTTTGAACTTGGATTTGTTAAACTAAAGATGTTAATAACTTGAACATGGTGAATATGATAGAACGAAAGACCTATTGATGCTGATCAAGTCTTCTCCATTTGCGGAAGTTCAAAGCATAATCATATACTGCAAATTTCAGGTGTGTATACAGACTTATTTGTTTCAAATACAGAATAGTCTATGATTTCTTAGAACTTGCCTATCATAATATTGCAATAAATTCTCGGTTCTAGCACATCGTGGTATGGGATGTGTAATATTGAGTGTAGGGGAAATTTCCAAATTTCATCATGGACACGCTTTCCTTTAGTGGATATTTGTAGGATTCTGATATTTGGGGAGGAATTAATTATGCTTTTTCTTTTCCAGTCTGAAACTGATCTAATTAGCAGATGCCTGAATGACAACAGTATCTCTGCAAAGGTTAGTACCTTTTTTCCCTTTTGACATGACATCATAGATTTCTCTCTGCGTAATGCTTAATGCTGAATGGTAAATTTGCTGATAATTATGAATTACTATCTAGAGTTACCATAGCGGTATCACTGCAAAGGAACGCAGCTATGTACAGGAGTTGTTTAGTTCCAACAAGATTAGAGTGGTGAGATTAATTTTCTGATTCTGTCACTGGTTTTGTGGTGTACACATGCATTATAATAATTGTCATGAATATTCTTTATGTATCTTTTCCGTTGCTGCTTCAAATACTACTTTACCAGGCCAACTGATATCCTGTGTAACTTTTGGTGAAGGTTGTTGCAACAGTGGCATTTGGCATGGGACTAGACAAAAGGGATGTCGGAGCTGTAAGGCGTCTTAAAATATCATCATCTTCTACATTAATTCATACTTATTGATGTGCATTAATTCATACATTAATTCACTAGGATGGTGTACTCATAACAATTTTCATCCTGCTCTTAGTTGTTTGTTCTTATGCACTTACAAAATGCAATATTGCAGGCATCACTTTCTTTTACTTTTCTTGTGTATTTCTCACCTGTTTTAATTGCAATATAAGTAATCTTTGTATGTCAGCACTTGATTCTGAAACTCTGTAGTCACATCTGTGTTTAGGTAATTCATTACAGTCTGCCTGAAAGTCTGGAGGAGTATGTACAGGTAAATGTTTCTTTTTAACTTCTAGTAGTGAATAGTGATAGGGTCATTTTTAGGTTTCACATAATAAAGTGAATTAATATTTGTAGGAGATTGGACGAGCTGGAAGGGATGGCAGGTTGTCCTTTTGCCATCTATTTTATGATGAAGAGACATATGTCAAACTCCAAAGTCTAATGTACAGGTAGTAAAATATTTTTTTTTTTCTATTTTTCTTTGCACTGTAAAATTACTCTCCAGTTAATGCACTGTTTTATCATCAGCGATGGAGTAGATGAATATGCAGTGAACAAATTTCTGTGCGAAGTATTCCCTGCTGATAAAATTTCCCATGGGCAAATATGTTCCTTGATCAAAGAACCTGCTTCACGCAGGTTTGACATGAAAGAAGAGGTTTTCTTCTCAATATACTATGCGTTCAACTTCATGAACATTGTATAAGAAATTTTTTTTATTGTCATCCTCAGTAGCCTGAAAGTTTGTGTACTCTGTTGAATGAATAGAAAATAATTAACACGGTGCATGTTATGATTGTAGATTATAATTGTACTGGTGCAAAATGTTGCGGGTTTCTTATATTCTTCTCCTTGTTATGTACCTGAACCGTAAGAAATCAAGATTGTCTTCAAACAAGATAGAATTTAGGAGCACTTTCTGAACTCACTGGTCATGGAAAACTAATTGAAGTATTGACATAAGGAATGACTTTCAGACACAAAGAAATAAGTTGAAGTTGCTGTGAATTGACTAATGTTCCTCTATTCTAAATCTACTAATAATGCTATGCATGTAAAACAACAAATATGCACATACTGGCATCTCAAACTGCATTAGAATAGAAATTTTAGATAAATATACATCACCATTTTGGAGTACGAAGTAGGTCTTGGGCAAAAACTTTTCACTGATATTTGTCTCTGCCAGGTGATGCTGACACTTTTGACACGCTTGGAGTTGGGTGATGTGCAGTACATACATTTACTTCCACAGATAAATGCAACTTGCACTTTGACTTTTCACAAGGTATGTACATACAAACCTCTGATTACACACAGAGATATATATAATTATCTAACTCAAGCGTCACATAAGTGTAGTGCACCGATTAAATAATAAGGCCAGAGATGACATTTCAATCTCATGTTTGTTAACTCAACTGATCTTCAGAGGGATAAACTTGTTTGAATATTTTTTCCAAAAGAAATTGGTTTGAGTAATTATATATGTATCTAATTTTTGGCACTAATGCAGACTCCCCCGCTGTTGCTTGCCCAAAAAGTTTCTGCTGTTGTTCAAATTCTAAAAAGGTAAGGATAGTACATTTTTATTTTATCTTTTCCAATTTTTTTCCTGTTGTACTGGACAGCTATTCTGTTGAGTCATTTTCAGATTCCAAATAGACATACCTGCTGAGTTATTTGGGATATGGCTGTTCCTGATTATGACACAAGAAAAGCAGTAGAGTGGTACTTAATTCATACATATCTTGTTTGGATGAATTATTTTCAATGTGATTTTCAGGTCTGAAAATAAGCAAGGGCTATATATCTTTGACATGCCCACTGTGGCGAACGACATGGGGGTTACAGCTGTTGAATTATCAAATCAATTGCACGATCTAAAGGTTTGGATAATTGAAAATTTTCTTTATTGTGAGTTTGCACGAGTGTGTAATATGTTTCCAAAGAACAAGAGTCCTTTGTTCCAAGTAACTAAATTTAAGTTCCCAGTTATATGGTACCAAAGTACAATGATAGAAAACCTATGAAACTTATTTAAGAGCTTTTGCTAGATTTACAGTTGTGCATGGTTATGTACAAATGGCAATGAAAAGACATTCATTTGAAAGGTTGGGTTTATCAGCAACATTCACGTTCCTACATATGCTATTGAAGATCAATGCATATTGCATAATCTCTTCTCATTGCCAGTAAAATTTTCAAATTAAATTGATAATGAATGTAGTTTTATATTATTGGTTGTCACCCAATTTTAGACTACGGATGCTAAAGAGTAATACTTGCAATAGTTGGCTCTGCATTCAACCTCTAATTAATGTACAATGCTAATGAAGGCACAAGAAAAATGTAAGTAATAATATTGGATAATTACAATAAAACTGTCATCTGACGGGTAATTTTTGCAGCAAAAATATGTCCCATCTCCCCCAGCCTCTCATCTTTTAATGCTGTTATTTTTTTCATTATTTGTAGTTTCATTCTTTTGCTTAAGCTGCTTGATGTGTGATTCATGCCTTGGTCATTAATATTTTCCTTTAAAAATTTCCATGTTTTCTATATCCTTGATGTCTTTGAAATTATACATTTCATGTCATCGATGCATTGAAGCTGCATGCTATAGTGATGTTGAATAATTTATTTGTTGTCTTATATTTTATACTGTTCTGTATGTAATATAAAACCTCATTGTGACATTGTCTCTCAGCTGATTGGAGAAATAACCTATGAGATGAAGGATTTGGCCTATTGTTATAGGATTGTTAAAGTCCCAACTGATTTCTTTTTGCTGTCAACAGACCTTACACAATGGCTATATGAGGTTGAAAGACGGAAGGTGATTAATTCTAATATCATCAGATTGAGCTTTCAGGAACTTTTTTCATTCTGCTATGTTTGGTAACATATTCTTTATGACCTTGTATCCCTCGCATGTTCGTTCTTTCTAGGGATTTGTGATGTCATTTTGATAATGTTCAATATTCACCTCAATGATTTGAACTGTTAATGTGCCAGTTCACTTTTGGTGATATTATTTGTTTGTTAGGGAACATACATTATGTTTGTAGCATTCAATTTCACCTGTAAGTTATTACTGATTGGGTTATTTTATTGTTTCTGCATTTTGAACAGGTATGGAAACTGAATGCAATGTTTGATGCTGCATATTTTGCAGTAAATATTTGCGATAAGACGCATGGTTGCAGTGGTTCCAATCACACACCATGCTTGCAAAGGAAGATAACAGATTACTTTGCTGGAGTTGATAATAACTGCTATTCCAAGAATATGGTTCAAAGCAGGTTCTATTACTTTTGCCACTCTAAGTCTTTAACTTTTAAAAAAAAGGGACTTGTGGATAGGCTGTAGCCTGAGTAATAGTTTACAATCATAATGTTATATTGTGATGACTAATATAGACTTTGCTGTATGCCATGCTATCATACTGATATTGCCAATATTTACATGTGCAGCCCTTTCTTGCGAGCTGATATAAAGGTGTGTTGTCTTAGTGTCATTCTTAGAATCTATGCTGATGCTTATCATGTATGGAACACTAAAGTTACTTGCTCCCTTTCGGATGAGCAGGTCTTTCTACAGAGCAATTCACAGGCCAAATTCACACCTAGAGCCATTGCAAGGATAATGCATGGAATTGCAAGCCCAGCCTATCCTTCTACAGCTTGGTCTAAAACTCATTTCTGGTATGTCAAAAATACAAAGTTTTGATTTGATAATTGATAACCGTGATAGTTGATACCTTTGTAGTCAGTGGCATGACATCCACTTTGTTGGTATAATAAATAAACTTGACGACTTTCAAATGTGTACTTTAAATCATGATAAGTGATAACCATGATGGTTGTGTTGGTTTGAGTGTTTTAAATCATGATGCAGTTGTTTAATTTGAATGTTGTACACATACTCGAATACCGATTCTGCTATACTAATGCTTAAGTTGTTAAACACAATTTGGTGCAGAGTCTTGCTTGGAACATAAAAAGAGGGAAAGAAAATTAATAATTTATGAATGTATCCACTGGATCTATATTCGTTGTCAATTTTCATCCCCTCCCCTTTTTGTTTCCCAAACAGACTACAAAGTTCATTGGACGGATGTGGTTTTTTCTTATTTTCTACAAATTTCATATCATCGATCACAGCAAAATACTAAAGCTGGATCATCAATTGTGGTTTGCAGGGGAAGGTATAGGAATGTGGACTTTCAGGTGGTGATGGAAGCAGCAAAGTCAGAACTCAAGAATTTTGTTGGAAAAGACACGCTCTAGCTATTTAAGATAAGGTTTACCATCTGATTGGCAAATGTGGATTTGGACTCCATGGCGTTTGAAGACATACATGATTTGAATCGAACCAAGGAGAAAAGCAAAATTTTTTTGACCTATCTATTTGTTAGACGTGAGTTTGAGTAGTGGCGTGTTATTATTGGCATAAATTCGTTGTCACTACACATTTCTTACCACAGGTTGAGAATGGAGGCTGCTGCTAATTTGTATCTTCTAATTGTCTGTTGGGAATAGTTTGCTTGTTATAGTTTGGGCGAATACGGAATGTATCATGGATCGATCTTTTAGCTGCTACCTCCTTGTCCTTGAGCATGAACCACTCTCAGGTCAAAAAAATAAAAATATTAATATATCAGCTTTCTTTGTTCGTACTGTTTGTTAAATAATTGTGGCCAAGTTTTGGGTCAATAAACTGTTTTTTTCCGAGTTGCGGACTGATCTAAATTAATGATAATAGAAGAGAAAAAAAAGAAGAAAAAAGAAAGTCTATCCAAAAGTGAAAAAAAAAATATATATATATATATATATATATATATATTGAAGATAAAATAAATAAATAAATAATCCAAATTGCATGTGAGAAGAGGTATATTCTAGACATTATTGGACAAATGAGGCATATTCAGTTGAGGAAGCTTGGACCGTTAGTTAATATATAAGCAAAACAGTGGCAAGCGCCCAAGGCCAAGGGGACTTGGAATCTGTGGGAGAAGTTTAGAGCTTTGTAGTTTGTGCCCTTTTCCTTCGTTATTTTTCTCTTGTATTCCTTCCCCAGAATCAACGTACTCTCCATAGAGAAGGAAATCAGGGATTGACATTGTCCGAAAGATAGAGGAAGATCGGAGAGCGATGGATGAGGTTGCAGCCACATCTGCGTCATTGGTGCATACTTCAACGTCTTCTTCGTCGTCTTCCTCTGTATTTACCAATTACCCCCTCATTTCTGCTATCGTTGCTTTCGCCATTGCCCAATCTACCAAATTCTTCACAGCCTGGTTGGTATTCCTGTTTCTTTGCCGTATTACGCACAAAAACTTATTCCTCCGACCTCAAGAATGCTACAAAGCCTATAATTTGATCTGAATTAGCTTCTTGACAAATAAGTAAAAAATGGAAACTCGAATATTATTGTGTATTGTGTATTTTTTTTTCCATAATCGCGACTTTAAATTCTTTGATAAAATTGAATCTTAGATGTTTGGGTTACAGCGGTAGCTTGATCTATATTTAACTTGATCTGCATGCAACAGTTCTGCGTATAAGGGTAATTGACGCAAGTCTTAAGATTCGTGATTTTTCTCTGTAATTCTTCAACATGTCAAATTTTTAAATTAAGAGGGATCTTCAGATGTTAGCTCTTACTCGTTTTTTTTGTAATGTTGTATCCAGCAGTAAAAACGATAAAAAGTAAACTGTGGGAATACAGAATGATCAATCAGAGCTGATTAGTATCCTCTGCAGTCTGCTAACCAATTTTTTGTAGTTATGGGTTACGTCCCCCCAATTGGTTATTGGTTTTATAATAAACTTACTTTAGCTGCTCATCCTTATTTCACTTTCACTGTGCATTTATATGGCTATTGATAAATATTCATGAACCTTTTTCAAAAAGAAAGTATCAAACAGCAATGAAGTTTACATCAATGATATGAGATTATATGTATATGAATCTTTCTTGATGAATTCTGAGTGCCGTTTCTTTAGATTGTTAATATAAACATTAAGTTTTAAGTTGCAACTTGGTAATTGCCTCTAGGAACTCCCAATTTCTGAGCTTCAGCCTGGACAAAATTAACAGATTCTGCGAACTTTACATGTTCTATTTATTTCTTCCCAAGGGTCTTAAGATTTAATTAGATATGCAGGTTTAAGGAAAGAAGATGGGATCTGAAGCAACTTGTTGGTTCTGGAGGAATGCCATCATCTCATTCAGCAACTGTAACTGCTCTTGCTGCAGCAATTGGGTTCCAGGAGGGCTTCGGAGGACCTCTGTTTGCTACTGCATTGATCTTAGCTTGTATTGTATGACTCGTCTCTTCAATTCTATAAATCAATCAATAATGAACATGTCATAAAGAAAATTTTGATACTTTGTTTTGGAGTATTGTATGAAGATTCTGTCCCCTTCCTGCTCATCCATGAATATACCATGTATCTATAGAGAAGTATTTAATGCCTCAAAAACACTAATGGGTAGATGACAATAAATTAATGCTAAGAATGGTTCATATATTTGGGTTTGTATCTGATGTGGAAATTACTGCCAGGTGATGTATGATGCTACTGGTGTAAGATTACAAGCTGGACGTCAAGCAGAGGTTTGATGCGTATGCTATTAGTTTTCTTAACTCTACCACATTTTGTCCTTTCTCTGACTTCTGAAGAACGCTATACGCTATGTCCTATGAATCTCTCTCATGACATGCATGAATAATGAAACGCCACAGATGCTTTTTCTGTTTGCCTATTATTGCAGTGCGAAGCATCCTTGGTTTTTTTGTTTTGTTTGGTTTGTACTCAGCGAATAACTGAATGTTCCTCAGGTTTTGAATCAAATTGTATATGAACTTCCTGCTGAACATCCTCTAGCTGAAAGCAGACCACTTCGTGAACTTCTTGGGCATACCCCCCCTCAGGTTAGATTGCCTTCTATAGGTATTTAATGGATCTAAGCTTAATCAAGGGAATGTATTGCAACATTTGCTTGTTACCAGATCTGTATAAAATGATATTATTTTCTGGCAACCTATGAACATTGGGATTTTGATGTTAGGTAATTGTCTATACTCAGGATAATTACGGACCGCCATATCCCCTCAAGGGCCTCAACTAATAACAGCACCATAGAGCACAAACAGTAATAATTGTGATATAATTTGGCTGTATACGAACATTCAAACCTATGGTTATCGTATATTATATAATTAACTTTGAAAGGTTAAAGTCTGAGGTTTTCACTGGTTCAACTAAATTATTTTATTACTATCAGGATTCTAGCATGCTATGTGGGTGACGAACCTATCATTATAGAGACTATGATATGGCAAAATGATAGGTTCTCTAAAATTTTCCTTTTCTAACTATGTTCCTTCTAGAAAACCCGAAGTGGTAAATTGAGAATGATCTTAGTTGTTATTGTCAATTCTACCATGGTGCTTTTTCTTTTTTAAATTCTAATGTTCCTATTCATCCTGCAGGTCATTGCCGGTGGGTTACTTGGAATCACTACTGCAGCAGTGGGCCATCTAATAACCTTGCTCTAACAACTATGACGATGCTTATGCTGGCATCCTCAATGGTGCAATTTCAGTTCATGCCATAGTACAGAATTGAAATTACCAATCTCTGGTCTTAAACTTCTTAACCCCAGTGGGAAAAGAGAGAGAGAGAGAGAGAGAGAGAGAGAAAAGCTGATATGTTGCTCGTAGTAATGATCCAGACTACATTTTCTTGCACTAGACCTTACTCATTTCAAAAGTAGCAATTCAAAAATATAATTGATTGCATTATTTGATGTAGTGGAAGTATCTGTCATCATATGGAGTCATTCAGATGCCTGGTCACTTGCCTCTAACACGTTCTGTTTCATCAAAATACAATTGCTTTAGTATTACTTGACATCAAGCCATGTGTTCATCAAGTTTACTTAAAAGGATCGTTTTATGGCAGTCTGTATTGCGCACGTTATGTTACAGGTGCCCCACCGATTTAAAGTTGATCTCTTAACTTCAAACATCTACAATTTACATTTGTAAATAATTTCCCGGAGATGATAATGCTGCCTTACTTCCCTCAGAGTCCTTCAACAGAACTATTAGATCACCTCTAATGCCGCATGGGCAAAGATGGCAACAGTGGCGGATCTTCTCTAAGACCCGGGGGGGGGGCGCTCCAGAAAAAAAAATCCTATAAAATTTTAAAATAATTTTTTTAAATTTTAGTTAAATATACATTTTTGTCCTCCCTAAAAATAATTTTTTATTTTATATTATTTTTCGTTCTCCTATAACTTTGTCCAAAATCCGCCACTGGATGGCAAGATTCTTTCGCATGGCCTATAATGAGATGAAACTTAACTTTGTCTGGACACAAGATCTAGCGTAGAAACAATCTACCACAAAACATTGCCTATACCATAAGATCTAAAGTCTCAAATGAAAACCAGTAGTTTCAGTTTCTATATTCCAAAATCCAAGTGAGGAAAAGAAACAGGAAGTTCCTTAATTTTAAGTTGCAACCAGTAAATGCCGGCAAAATCCACTGATTTACCATAATAACAGTTAAGGCTGAAGAGTGCTTAAGAATTTAGAGATTTTGAGCAAGTATCATTTCATAATTCACTTTTTATAGTTTTTTTTTTAATATTTTCAGACAGATTTTTATATTTTGTATTATTAGATTTATAGATATAAGTATACCAAGATAAGAAGTGATTATAAGAATCAGCGCTAAAGCTTAAAAAATGAGAAGTGTGGATTTAATTTTTTTATATATTCATGATCATATAACTTTAATAGTTTGATTCATCGGTTAAGAAGATATGTTTTTTATTTTAATTATTTAGAGATTAAATTTTAAAATTTATATATAAGAGAATTTATTATTTAAAATATATCAAAATTTAGATATATATAAAATCAATCGAATTAAATTGAATTATTTTAAATTTAAAAAAAATTAAATTTTTTAACATAAAAATCTAGATGTTTAGTTTGATTTTTAATTAAATTTTTTTTCAATCAAACAAAACTAAAGAGATCACTATATATAATATATTTTAATATTAATATTATATTAATACTTTTTTAGGCTTTTACTTTTCACTGATACACCGCTCTCGAGACTCGCCGCTCAACGCCTTTCAATTCTAAAGACCCACATTGGCAGCATTGGTGCAGGCTTGCCTGGTATGTCAATAACGTCTTATTAATACTTTTTGTTTTGTGAAGTGCAAACTCTGCCAAGTGGACTAATCTTTCAATGTCAATATTAAAGTAAAATTTGTTGTAGGTCTCGTTATAAAAAAATTTGAGCACCAACGTGACTAAATATAATATTATATATATAAAATAAATTTGCCTTTTGTAACCAAAAAAAAATTCAGTCCAACATTTATAGAGAGATTACGATAAATGGTTAACAGTAGTAAGACGCTATTTTAAAAGCTCAAAAGCTCGACATTCACACCACTCAGCCTCGGACACGGATCCCCTGCTGTGGCCAATGCATAGCAAGGGGTGCTGTGTCCCAAAACGCAGTCAGAAGGCTGCGTTTTTTAGGTTTTTTATTTTTATTTTTTTAATATATTTTTAAATTTTAAATTTTTTTGATAAATTATTTTTATTTAAAAAATTAAATAAAAAGTAAAATATAAAAAAATAGAAAAACGTTTTGATTTTTTAATATATTTTTAAAATTTAAATTTTTCAACATATTATTTAAAAAATTAATTTTAAAAATAAACTTTTAAAAATAAAAATTTGTTGAAAAATTAAATATAAAAATAAGATGGTGTTATGTTTCTTTGCATTTTTTTTATTTTATTTTTAAAGTTTAATTTTTTAACTAATTATTTGAAAAAATATCTTCTATATTTTTCAACAAATTTTTTAAAATTTTTAATAAAAATATATTTTTTTATAAATTCTAATATTTTTAAATTATATTTTTTCTTTAATTTTTTAAAATAATTTATAAAAAAATTAAAATTAAAAAATATATTAAAGATAAAATTAGAAAAAAAAACTCCCAAAACGCAGCCAAAAGATTGCGTTTTGGAGGCACAACACCCTTACTGTGCCTTAGCCACAGTAGGGGATCCGTGTCCCTCAACCTCTCGAGACCTACATTAGCAAAAGCATTGGAAAGACATCATTTTAGGAGCTTAGTCTTATTCTCATGCATGCTCAGTCCACTCTCGTGACCCTCCTGGTGACATTCAGCCTCAAGACGCACAGAATGGCAGAAGCACAAGGTTAATTCAAGGGCTTTCGTGTGTCTCTTTCTTCCACAAAACACTGTTAAAGAGCCCTTGTTTTGTGCAGCTGCCCTCTATGAACCACCATGAAAATTCATCGAAGTGCGTAGGTGGAATCAACGAGTAAACAAGCAGAGGAGACTGGAGAGGAAAACCCAAGGATTCATCGACATCCATGAATTGTGAAGCAAAGGAGTTAAAGAGATGTAGTGACTACAAGGAAGAAGTTAGTTCAACCGAGTAAATCTCTGGGTCCCTCAACTGATGTGCGGATGTTCACCATTATGATTGACATGACCAAATGCCGTTAGCCCATTCACGCTCGAGCATTCTTCTCCTTACGACTTTTCAAAAAGTTCTGCTAATCTGTAACCATCTTGCTAACCTGTGTCCCTATTGGCTGCTGCTAATCTTTCGCTTATTTTTTTAAAACTTAAACATGCCTTCGTCTTGAGAAATGATTATGTGAAATAGTAACCAGAAACACAAGAAAAAAAAAAACTGATGAACCAAACTAAACTAAAATAATTTTCTATGGGTTCAATTTGATTTGATTCCACGAACATAAAAAATTCGAATAGATCTTGAATCTCTAAAATCGACCAAACTGAATTAATAAACACTTCTATCAAAACCTGCAAGCTAACTCCAAAATACTCTTGCCATTCAACTAAAAAAAATTCATAATCATTTAAAAGAATTATTCATTGTTTATATGTTTAATATAAAACATTAAAAAAATAAAAAAAATTAACATTTACTCACTATAATCTATACTATTAATTGTAGTGTGCCTCGTAATATATGACTTCATTATAAATAGTATCTAAAACAACATAAATACCCTCCCTTCTCTTCTTTCTTGCTAACAATTCTAACTAAATTGTTTCTTAGTCTCTTAACTTATTTTTCAATTTTATTTTAAATTTTTAATTAAAAATAATTTCTCTAAAATCTTTTAACTTTAAAAAAGATTTGAACCCAAAAATTTAAAATCTCCAAACCGTAAATTATAAATTCTCAAACTCTAAATAATAAATTTCAAAATTCAAATACTAAACTTTAAATATTAAACTTCAAATATTAAAACTATAAATCTTCAACACCAAAACTCTAAACTCCAATCCCTCAAACTTCAAACACTAAATTTTATAATTTAAAATTTTAAACATTAAATTTTAATTTCAAAACCTCAAATTCTAAAAGCACAAATTTCAAAACTTAAACTTCAAATTTAAAAACTCACAAATCTTTAAATTTTTAAACCTTAAAATCTAATAACGTTAAATCTCAAACATTTAAATTCAAAAACTCTAAAACTCAAATACAAGATCCTTAACTCTCTAAACTTTTAATCCTAAATCTTAACACTAAAACCCTAAACGTAAAAACTCCAAATATTATAAACTCCGAAATTTTAAACACCAAAATCATAAAACTCGAATTTTTAAATTCCAAACATCTAAATTTGAAACTCTAAACTAGAAAAGCCAAAACTCTGAATTTTAAATCCCAAATAGTAAAACCTCATACCTCCAAATCTTAAAAACTCAAACTTTAATTCTTTAAATTTCAAATTTCAAACTCCAAAATCTCTAATAATAACCCCTTAAACCCCCAAGTCTAAAATTTCAAATTCAAAATCTTCAATTTCAAAACTTCAAATTCTATATATGTTATGATTTAGAATTTTATTATTTAGGGTTAGGGATTTAATAATTATGATTTGATTTTTATGGTTTAAAATTTAAAATTGAGAAGTTTGGGGTTTAGAGTTTTAAAGTTAAAAAATTTTGAGATTTGAAATTTTGAGGGTTAAGATTTAATTTTTTGGGTTTTTTAGTTAGGTTTGTAGTTTAAGATATAGAGTTTCAAGGTGTTGATATTTAAAATTTAAGGTTTGAGATTTGAAATTTAAAATTTAAAAATTTAGAATTTAAAGTTTAGAGTTTACCATTTATAATTTAAAATTTGGAATATAGAATTTTAAATTTTTGAGTTTGAGATTTGAAATTTTTGAATTTGAAATATTGGATGTTTAAGTTTTAGAAATTTAGGGATTAGAGATTTATGTTTTAAATTTTTAGAGTTTAACACTTGAGATTTAAAATTTTTAAGTATAGGGATTTAAAATTTAACGTTAAGGGTCTACATTTAAAGTTTAGAATTTTATAGTTTAAATTTTAAAATTTAAAATTTAAGATTTTAGGCCTTTGACTTTAGAGGTCTACATCTAAAATTTAGGGTTTTATGATTTAAATTTTAAAATTTAAAGTTTTAGAATTTTAGGCTTTTGAGTTTAGAGTTTCAAGTTTTATAATTTTAAAATTTTGAGTTTAATATTTTTAATTTTAAAGTTTAAAGTTTACATATATATATATATATATATATACATACATATTATTTGAGTTATGATTTAGGATATAAATTGTTAATTTTAAAACTTAATGGATTTTGAAAAAAATATCTATAGTTAAGGGATTTAAATGAAATTAAAAAATAAATTAAAAAAGTAAAGGGAAATTTGATCACAATTATTAAGGAAGTATTTATGTTATTTTAAGTGTTATTTATAATATATTCATATATTAGGGAGATATTATAATAATTATTAAATTAAAAAAAAATATTATAATTGGTAGTATAGATGAATGTAGGTAAGTGTTATTTCTTGTAAAAAAATATCAATATTTATTAGAATCATATATATATATATATATATATATATATATATATATATAACTATTGTTTTTTGTTTTGGACAGGATAAATATCTATTGTAAATTCAATGAAGTTGATTAGAAGGGCTCAATTTGAAGTGAGGGCTTTTGACCGAAGCCTCTTGTATTGTTTAGGGGCTATTTGGTTGGGGTGGAATAAAAGGGAGGGAAAGTGAGGGGAGAAATTTTTTTTAAATTTTTTTGTTTGGTTCAAAATTTTGGAGGGGAGAAGAGGATGAGCTCCAAAATTTCATCTCCTCCAAATGTGGAGAGATTTGGAGGGATAAAAAATTTGTGATAAAAATAATCTCAAAAAATATAAAAATTTATGTTTTTGTCATTTTTATGCGCATGATATTGCTATTTTGACATTGAGAAGTGAAGAATAAAAATCTAACAGTTTAACCATTTTCTTTCATTTTATTTTTGTGATTTTTTTTTAATTTAAGATATTAAGAAAAAAATAAAAAAAAATATAGAACCACTTATTTTATACTAATTATTTTAAAACTTTATATCTTATTGATTAAAGAGTTTATTCTTTTATTTTATTTAATATATTTAATTATTATTTTACATTTACATTAATTTTAATAATTATATATATTATTTTTATATTATGATTTCATGATTAATTGAATAATTAAATAAAAAATAATATTTATTAGAAATTTTAAATTAGATAAGACACTTTAGTCACACATAAATTAAATGAGTTTTATTATATAAAAATTATAAAATTTATTATTTATTCTCAATTATTTGTCTTTTAAATTTATAACATAATCATATTTTTAATATTAAAAAAATATAATAGTTATTATATAAAAAATATATATTCTAACAAAAAAAAAATCACCTTAATCAAAATTTGAAAAATCAGGGGCCGACGAACGAGTTATACTTTTACATTTCTTGATTCTCGACGGGGTACCTCTCTTCGCTTCGCTTTGTTTTCTCTCTCTTTCCCCATAATATGTGTGTCATATTAATTCGACAATCTATCCCTGTTTTCTGTTAAGATCGAGAATCCTCGCTCAATCATCCTAATTCCCACGGCTTCTCTCTCTGCCCCGGTAATTTTTAGGGTTTTGATTCTATTCCCTCTTTACCTTCCAATTTTAGCTACATATTAGCCCGATAACACTTCTTGTAACCTTGTCTTTCAGTGCTTGGTTGTTTGATATTGACTTGTTATCGGATCTGACTTCGGTCGTGGGGTTGTACGTTTTTTTTTCTTGGGTCATTAGATGAGGGTTGCACTTGATTTACCTGTATTACTGTTTTTCTAATAATAAACTGGGGAACTTCATCATGTTCTGGGTTTAGGGTTTTATTAGCAAACAATCTGCGTTTGTTAATAGAGGGCTCAGGATTTTCTGTGGTTTTTGGCATTTAGGTTTATATATGGCGGCTGGGAGACATGGGGCTTATTGCGACAATGAGTATAGGGAACGCGAGTCCAATTTTCATGTTTCAAGGCGGGTTTCTACTAATTCTAAAGATGACAATGATCGGATTAGGAATGGTAGCCGTGATGCTGTGAGGGGTCCGAATAGAGATAGAATTAGGTTAAGACAGAAAGATATTAGGGAGAAGGAGAGGTTAAATGACAGTTACAAGTCATCTTCGAGTAGAAGCAACTCGGGAAGCAGTGGTGGGGGCCTTGGTCCCAGACGATGTGGTTTTTCCGCCAAGACTATGGATAGGGAGCCAGGTGAGCTTTCCAGTGAGAGTGGGTCTGATGATGCTATTGAATCAGAAACACAGGGGGAAGACTGTGAGGATGCAAAGGTTGAAGAAAATGGGACTCGATGTCCACTGGAGAAGAAAAGGAAATTTTCACCAATAGTATGGGATCAGGATGGCAAGGAAAAGAATAATTCTTCTAAAATTAGGGTTGGCACAACAGTGAATCCTCTTCTTCCTTTACCTCCACTGCCAAAAGCATTCGGTCAGTCACCCAACCCTCCATTTGGTGGAGTTGAAATACATCTCATCAGAAGTAGAGAAACTGAAAATTTTGAGTTGTCGACCACAGTTAAGCTTCCTCTGCCCTCTGAGATGGTTCAGGATGCTGAATCTGAGTTTCCTGTAAGATTTCATTCCATCTCACCAGAGCAGAGTTGGGGTAATAATCAGGAAGCTCTGCAACCAGAAGGGGAAGATTGTGTTCCAACTCGAAATATAGCGTCTTCAAGATGGGCTGCTGGAGATGACTCTCCGGGTGATGAAGGTGAAATCATAGATGATGAGGAAGTGCCCAAAAGGAGAAGGAGATCATCTCCTGAATTATTGGATACCAGGGTGAGAAACAAGCTGTTAAGCTCAGAAGAGTCTAAAAGAGAAGGTTCCGAAAAAGCTAGAGCATCTGAATCTGAAGAAAGAGGTAGCCATGGTAGAACGTCGTCTAGTGGGGCTGATCATCCTGGTATTGGATCAGATAAGGATGACTATATGGAGGTTGATGGTGAAGGTGGCAAAAGTGTTACTACTTTTAGTCATTCAGATACTGATTCTGAAGATGATGATGATCATCAGGAGACACCAGTGCCTCCAGCTCCACCCCAACGAGTTGTCAATATGCTTCAGGGTTGTAGAAGTGTGGATGAGTTTGAGAGACTAAACAAGATAGATGAAGGAACGTATGGTGTTGTATACAGGGCCAGAGATAAGAAGACTGGGGAAATTGTGGCATTGAAGAAAGTAAAGATGGAGAAGGAAAAAGAAGGCTTTCCATTGACTTCTCTTAGGGAAATAAACATTCTTCTTTCTTTTCACCACCCATCCATAGTTGACGTTAAGGAAGTGGTGGTAGGGAGTAACCTTGATAGTATTTTTATGGTGATGGAATACATGGAACATGATCTTAAAGGGCTTATGGAGGCAATGAAGCAGCCATTTAGCCAGAGTGAAGTAAAGTGCCTCATGCTACAGCTTTTAGAAGGTGTAAAGTATCTTCATGACAACTGGGTTCTTCATAGGGACTTGAAGACTTCGAACCTGCTTTTGAATAATAGGGGTGAGTTAAAAATTTGTGATTTTGGGTTGGCTCGTCAGTATGGGAGTCCATTGAAACCATATACACACCTGGTGGTTACTCTTTGGTACAGGTCAGTTATACTTGGATATATTCCAATTTTGTTTCCATAGTTTTCACGTCTTAGGTTAATTGGTATTTCATTCTTCATTCATTATAGTTTAGTTGTGTGCTTGGAAACTATGTTGTCATGCAATCATGTTCGATTCATAGGTTCTGCAAGAAATTATGTTATAAAATTGAAAGGTTCTATCAGCGTATTCTTTTTTGACATGTGGGTCAATGCTTAAACACATTCTGTGCTAATGCTACAACTAACATACTAATCAAGTGACTCGTAAGCCTGGGATACTGCTACAGTGCTTGTGTCATTTGTAGTATTGCACAGTTCACTGTCTGTATTTTAAAAATGTCTCTTTTTTCGTTCGCTTGCATTTGGAGAGATTGGCTGCTTAATGTTATTCTATCTGTTTTTCAGGGCACCTGAACTTCTTCTGGGGGCAAAACAGTATTCTACAGCCATTGACATGTGGTCTCTAGGCTGTATAATGGCTGAGCTACTGGCCAAGGAACCACTATTTAATGGGAAGACTGAAGTTGATCAACTTGACAAGGTATATTTACTTTGTAAACTTTTGCTTGGGGCAGGCAACTTCTCCCCCTTTATTCTCCTGTCTTGGTCTTATAATTGCGCTGACATGTATTGTTCTACATACAGATTTTCAGGACTCTTGGTACGCCAAATGAAACAATATGGCCTGGACTTTCTAAACTACCTGGAGTCAAGGTCAATTTTGTCAAGCACCAGTAAGTATTCTTTATTTCCTTTATTTAAGACATGTACTGTTTGATTCCACGGTTCTTATTTTTTGCCACTGTTTTCCCAGGCTTCCAACTATGGGTGGTTCTGGTTTGGCTATCTGGCCCCCCTTGGTGACTTTCACAGTAACACAACTTTTCTAGTTTGTATTAACCACTGCAATGTCCCTTTCAGGTATAACCTCCTGCGTAAAAAATTTCCTGTCACATCATTCACTGGATCTCCAGTTCTCTCTGATTCTGGATTTGATTTGTTGAACAAGCTTCTTACTTATGACCCTGAAAAGGTAAAAAGAATTCAAAAAATTGACTTAGTTTACCTAATTTTTGGTAAACACATCTTTTTATCATTGACTTATTGAGACGTGGTGTTAAATTGCAGAGGATCACAGCTGAAGCTGCTCTCAATCATGAGTGGTTCCTTGAAGTTCCTCTTCCGAAGTCTAAAGAATTTATGCCTACATTCCCTGCTCAACATGCTCAAGACAGGTATTTGATATACAATAAGTAACTGCTATTTTAAGTTTTTTTTTTTTTTTTTTTTAAAATTTACCTGCTCATTTGACTGATATGTTTTAATATGACATAATTAGGCGGATGCGAAGAATATTGAAGAGTCCGGATCCTTTAGAGGATCAGCGCCAGAAAGAGTTACAGCAAGGTCAATTAGGGACTGGTGGAATTTTTGGCTAACCCTGGTGCATTGTAAAACTGCTGTCTTGATGATCATCTTTAACATACCTCGCTGGATGTTTTCATGGATGAGGTGAGAGTATGCTCTGAATGGAAGCTGCAAACAATGTTAGACAATCACTCGTGCTCTTTTTAGCAGGCACTTGTTGGTTTGAGCTGAGATATATACTTTATTACCTTCTGGGGACCAGATTTGTTTCAGGTTGACTCTTCATACTTTGGTCATCTTATAGAAATGCATCCGGGATAATGCTTGCAGCACAAGGTGTGGCATAATTGCCTTCTTCCTAATAGGAAATGTCAGTTTCTACTGTAACTTATGTAACATATTTCCGTTGGCATACAATAAACAGTTTTTTTCCTCTTTGAGTAACAATTAATTTTTTTCCTGGTTGGGATCAATTGAAACAGTGAATTTATTATTGGCCATCAGTTATTTTTTTTAATATTCACATTGTGTTTGCAAGAGATGGTTGGTTTGAAGTGGAAGAGGGCCTTCAGTGCATTTCATTGATGAAGAAATTGACAGTAATATTGTGCTTATAAGGTAATGCATTCCTGTGATATCTCAGATATTAAGCATCGACTAATGTTTAATGTTATTTAAGAAGTGAAACCTGTTCTTTTTTTTCTTTTTTAAATGAAATCCATGGTATAATTTTGTTGTCATAAGACTACTACATGAACCACTTGTTGGTCTAGTGGACATGTCATCAATTGCATATCAAGTGTTCTCATGGGTCAGGTTATGTTAGGCATGACCCATTAAGGAGTATTTGGACCTATAAATTTTTTCCCTAAATAATTTTACATTGCTTTTTGGATATTTATCACCTGAAATCTCTCTCTCAAACACAATTGACCACCTCTACCAATAAATTTGAATTATATATATATATATATATATATATATATACATTGATGCTTTGTACAAGATTGTAATTTGCAGTCACAAGAGAATATTGAGGCGTTTAAATTTAAGTGAGTGAATATGATAGAAAATTTGTATGTATTATTACCGTTTGTGTTAAAAATTTAGGACAATGCAAGAAGATTGTTGCCTCATTTTTTTGTTATGGATGCTGCTGGCTTTTGGTTTGAGCTGTACTTTGTAATATTGTATTAAATAACAGCATTCTTTTACTTATAGCTATTGGTCTCAAAATTTTTCCTCCACCTGATAATAGTGTCAGCTTTTTGTAGTTGACTGAACATTTTTATGCTGCTGCCTGTTCTGCTTTATTGGAGCACTGCTTTCAGATGCTTATTATATTAGGGAGGAAAGAGATAGCTTTCTCGCCAACACCCTTTATATGGGATTGCACATATTCAAATTTCAATTAATTTACCTTGAAGTCATTTTTTTCTATGCCGATTTTATTGTGGACATATGGGGTCTAGTTATTAATGAACAGCCATATGTTTTGCTCTTTAAATTTGTTGCTTCTAAAGTTTTTCTGTTCTCATTCATTTATCTCTGCCTTATTTTTAGTCTTTCTAAAAAAATTGAAACAATGAAAAGTTTTCAGGAGTCTTGTTAACTCTATTTCACTTCTGAACTCACTCTCCAAGGCAAAAATTTTAAAACTTGTTTTGAGCATGTTACCCCTCAGGTATATTGCAGTAATAGTCAACTAGAGTTTTTATGCATACTAAATCACAAATGAGACTGTGAGAAGGAATAGAATAAATCTTTTTTGTTATCATATGTATTCGCTGTGTCAAGATTGAAGTTTTCTCCAGTCTAAGAATTATTCTATGACATTTGTCAGCGAATGTCACTGCGGTATCAAGCACACAGGTTGAGGAGTTTACCCATATATCCTGGAATTTATATAACATCAATAAGTTGCTTCTTCAGGCTCTTTAGAGGTACTATGCAGAACTTAGTTTGTTGCGATGTGTTCTAAAGTTCTTGTATTGCATCTTTATGGATTTCTATTTTTTTTTCATGCATGCCATAGTCATTTGTTATGTATTTTTTTCATATGTTTGGGTGAGAATAGTATTGGATGGATGTGAAGGAGGATGACATCCCGTACTAGTGCTAGCTAGGTATATTGATTTTGGTAATTTAACATTCTGCAGTTCTTAGATCGAATTTTTTTTTTTCTGAAGAAAGTTTTGGAGAAAATACCTTCCAGAAAACTCCCGGCATATAGTATGTTGAAATCCATCTCTTTTCCTGGTTGATAGTTTGAAACTGCCTGATTCAGCTTTTAGTTGATGCTTACAGTCGGAAAAGCTGATTTGGGTCTTGAATTATGTTGTGAAATTTGTTATTTCTTCTGGTTCTTATTGCTTTATATAAACTTATATGGGCCCGGTTCAGTAGAAGTTGATTTGTGGTGGTTGTGTTGGCAAGTATGTAATACCACGCTCAACTAAACAACCTGTTTCTAGCTGGTTTTGAAATATTTACACAGTATAATTTGTGTTTAAAACAAGTCTCCTCTTAGTATTTTACCTAGAAAAATCAAGTCTTCTAATAAATTTGAAGCCTTGATCCAGAGCTTATCTGATTTTATTGTAATTTCAATCATGGTAGTCTGGAGCAGCTGAAGAGCTTTTCCGTGACAGAAGCTAACTTATTGAGACTTGTATTATTTTTTTCTTACGCTTATAGTTTACCTGATAGGAAACTATATATATTTTTTATTTTTTCTTCATGGAACAGATGGGATTCTTATTCTACAAAGCAAATTACAGCTGTGGTCATGCAGCATGCCTGTGTCCAATAATTAGTGTGTGTCGTTATTATCCTCATTGTGGTATATCCTTATAAATGGGGAGATGGGATTGCTGGAAAGCATCCGGTTGCCATTGACATTTGGATAGGCATATGCTGTGTAGATGTTCTTTCCTTTCCTTGTTTTAATCGCATTTCGCAGGTCATGTCATGAAGATCATCAGAATCCTTACTGTGTTCATAAGTGCAGCTTGAGGGGTTTAGGGGACACCAAAATCTAAAATATAAACTTCGCCTGGTATATGTTCAAGCAATGTGTTTGTTGCATTGATCACGGTTTTGTTATGCTAATTGACCATGTTTTAGATTTCATAACTTGGATAATTGTGATGGTTACTTTGGGAAACTGAAAAAAACACTTGAATTTTTGCCTCATTTGATGCTTCTTAGCTATTGATTATTCATTGTGGCACTATTGTTTTGCATGCTGCCGATTGTCCACCGGTGCTGACTGCTGAGGTGATTCAATATGATGTGAGGAATTCCATTTTTTACCCGTCCATTATGTCTGCAGTCAACAACAAACACGGGTTACTTTTGTAGGAAGTGCAGGAGGTTTAACAATAGTTTATTAATATTTTCGTTCAAACAATGTATTATTTTTATGACATTATATGTTTGAGCAGCTTAGGCGGAAGCATTGTGCAAAAGCGAACTTAATCATCTATATTTTTCAAAATTTTTTATTCTCATGTTTTTGTTGTAAATTTTCTTAAGTTCTGAAGGAGCACAATTAAGAAAGTAGTGGAATTTGGGTCAAGAAATTGGATGGTAAGCACTAGTAAATAGATTAGATTCAACCTGGACCACCCGACATTATCTCAATACAAATAGGGCTCTTTTCAAAACGCTGTTTATATTGCAAAGTCTGTGTTTGGGGTCTTGAATCTAGGTAGCACAAAATGCATGTAATCATTTCCTTCGTTGGGAAAACTATAGACGAATAACATTCAATTGTCTATTTACCATCAAGTGAATAGGCAAAACAAATTGTTTAGATATCTGTTGGCTTCAAAACAGTACTTTGAATATGTACTTTTTTTTTTTTGAATCTGCTGAACATTAATATTTATATGCAAAATTTGCATGTTTTAAGATGTTATTTATGAAAAAATTTTAAAGTTGACATTGCCGATAAAATGTTTTTTGTGAAGGATTGTTAACCGAAAGTTTATAATATTTGATTTGAAATCTGAATGACGTCGGGTATTATAAACTAAAGGTAAATAGTGCACTAAGTGTGTGATAGGAACTCCTTATTGCACATTCATGGTGCAAGAATTAACAATTGTTAATGTACACAAGATGACAACAGTGAAAATCAAAATTATGAAGTCGCCCGTTCTACCCGGGAAAGAAGGCACAAGTCTTGAACTCCATTGGCGTCGGAGCTTTAAACTCTTTTGAGTATGCCTCACCGGAATCAAACTTCTTCGGTCCCTACATCTCCCTCCGTGCTCCGCTGCTGTTTGGAATGTAACAAGCTAGAATAGCTTAAACCAATTTCTGTACCTTGGCGATCAGGAAGAATTATAAGGTTTAGTAAAGTGCGTGACTTCAACCAAAATGACATGCCAGCATAGAAGACGCCAAGGGCAAAGGTTATTAACGTCAGCGTGCAAGATTTATCCTTAAACTATGGTCTTACTAAGCACAAAGGTAACCAGACTTAGTTCAAGGAAAAATATTGTGTTGACAAGAGACCGGTCAACTGTCCATCCAAAAATAGTGATTCCTCCAGGATTCGTCTGCAAATACATCACTGCATATTAAAAGAATGGGTTAAGCTTAAATTAGATGGCCAAGTTGTACACGTATAATCAAGGAAACTTCTCTGAACAAATCTCAATAGGATACGTAAAAATTATTTATGCCAAAAAAATTTATTTTTTGACTCGTTATGAGGACAGATTAATAACCGTGGAATCAATATTTGTAGTATTAATCACCAGGTGTTCGTCCTTTTATAAAGAGATGACAGGTTGGTTGCTCATCCAATATGGCAGAAGGTTCTATAATCCGTCAGCATAATAGATAAATGCTAGCCGAATCTACTGTCATAAAATCAAATAAACTTACGAAGCTGGCTTTGCTCCATGACAATGAGGATGATCATCTGATATACATGTCCTTTTTATGATATGTTACTAGACAAATGTTTAATCTTCTCTAAAACGAGTTATATATACCCTCTTCAATTGGATTAAATAAACGCAATCAGCCTATAAAAAAATCATTGATTAATATGCATCGTATATTATAAAAAATTATTTCTACAGTTTTTCAGTGAAATTGTAAACGCAGGAGAGCATATTATATAAAACACAGCCTTTTATGTTATATAGAATCCAATTATTTTAGACTCTGAGCTTGCACAGGCGAAAAAAGTAGAGTCCCTGCATTTTAGGCAGTTCAAAGTTACGCAAGAAAAAACGGAGTCAATCCTCATAAAAAACCTCTCACGGTTATTAAAAATATGTATAAAGTTTACAACCTGCAAGGGAACAGTTTACTGTACGGATGTTTAGTTATGTCATTATTGTCACTAACTAGCAGAACTGATTTGAGAAATTCCACATTATACACACAAAAATTGGTTGAATTACATACCTAAGGCTTGTCTCTTGTGATGTGATGACATATAAGAAGCCAGTTGGGTATTAGTAGGCATCCCGACGTAATCCAATGACTCTAGATCGCTTTCAGAGTAATCCAAATATAATGAGTTCAAATGGTTTGCAGCCTCCAAGTTCCCCACACTAGGAGAATTCCTATGTTGAGATGCATCAGAAGAAGTGCAGGTTACCAGCGCATGCCATCTGCTTGCAAGTGAAGCAATGTTTTGAGCTCTATGAGAAATTTTTGTTGCCGCATGAAGACAAATAATGATTCCGACGACCTGAACAAGCGTGGACACCTGCAAAAATAAACACAAGAAAAGAAACGGAATAAACTTGTAGCTTAAAAGCTTTAAATCTTAGGGAAAGCAGGAAGCCACAATGAAAAGCTAGTTAAGAACTAAGTAACTCCTTGATGGCTGGATAATATAACTACAAGAATGGGAACTTATTCATTCAAATTACATGCATAAACTAGAACATAAAAATTTGAACTTACAACAAAATCTCCACCATTCGTGAAAGTAATTATTCCACCATATACCGTGATCTGTAACAGAGTCACAAATTGACTAGCTGTGACAACCAAGAACTCCAGGAGAAGATAGATTCTGAACCTATGGCTTATTTTGGAGAGATGATAACGTAACCGAATGTGCTCCTCCATGAAAATTAACATATCAGATTGCCTTTCTAAGAGCTTCCCGTAATCATCGAAGTGGATAACTTGCAAATT
Source organism: Gleditsia sinensis (assembly GCA_037074535.1). Taxonomy (NCBI): domain Eukaryota; kingdom Viridiplantae; phylum Streptophyta; class Magnoliopsida; order Fabales; family Fabaceae; genus Gleditsia; species Gleditsia sinensis. The sequence goes on along the minus strand of CM073464.1, from coordinate 694,060 downwards.
GCAGACCAAGTGAAACAAAATGCTGGCCGATAGAGAGATTGTACTCACATAAGTCCAGGATATAATCAAAGCTAATAAAATAGCAACTGAGAGCCACCATGACTCACGACGTACATATAAAAGGCGAATGATCTCTCGGGCTGTCTTCAGAAGGAAACATGGCAGTACCCACAGAACGAGCAAGCGTAAAGATTCCTAAGGAAAACATATATACATATATAATTTAGCACTGCTTGATGCTGAACTCCCTACCCTAGTAATACTAAAACAATGGAAGAACAATGGAGTGAAGCAGACTCAGTAGAGTTCTGGTTGTGAGTAGAGGACTATCGTATAAGATTATGAAACAGAAAAATCGACAGAAATTTACCCCGCTTTGGGAGAATTTTAAGAAGCGGAGCACGTTAACAATTTGGTAAAAGTTACAGAATAGGAAACAGCGTAAACACAATAAAGAACATCTAAGTTTGCATTATTGATCATAGTGATATAACATAACCTAAGATAGTCGAAAATATGAATTTGTAGTTCTACAGATATTGAAAGATCAGTTCGAATTCATCAATTCAAAGGACAGCCAAGCGTCGACGATGAACAGTTTTTTTCAAGCTTTAACATTGATTGGCACACGCAGAAAGCTAACAAACTTGAATTGGCTCACCGAAATCTGTTTGACGTAATCGTTGTGAAAGCAAGCCATTTGGCCACTGTAGCGATCAACGAAGAGGAACCTCCTTAGGCCGTACTTGCGTAGATTATGGGAGAGGCAAACCAAGGAGACGGCGGCGAGACACGCCTGAAAAGCCACGACGTCCAACTCAAAATTCTTAATCTGATACTTGTCGCAGTCAGAGCAATTGCAGAGATGAAGGGCCACGAGTGGAACTACCACACCAACCACCATGAACGCACTCCAAGAGAGAGCAAGGCTTAAAACCGAACACTGCCTGAACCCAAGTAGAGTGAGAAACATTTCTAAACTTCGAAGTGTCTGATCCAGTTGCGTCTCCTCATCATCTTCTTCTTCTTGTGGTGGTTGCTCTACATCGTTGTTTTGATTTGAATTTGAATTTGAATTTGAACTGAGAAGGGGCGTCTGAGCGGGAGGTTGCTCTGTTTCTAAATGGAGATTGTCCATAGCTTATAAAATCATGGATTCTAAAACAGTGATCATCATATTATCACAGTTTAAAGCAATGGATATCAGCAGTATGAAATCCTTTCGATTTGCAGAGAAATTTTGGACGTCAAAAGTAATTCAATGCGCTGAACCGATCCATGTGTTTTTCACTCGTATTAAATAATAACCCTTCTGTCTCTGTTTCTAGTTTCTCTCTTGGGTCCCCTGAAAGATCGTAAAAGAAATTATATTGTGTGTAGTAAAATCGTGAGCTCGGTTGCTAATCTTCCTCTTATGCATGACGCGTGGCATATACATTCACCGAAGGCCCGAAGCCCAAACACAGCTTCACCCGGACCGCTGGATAGATAGATTAGATCAAGAATCGGTGTATTGGCGTAGTAGGTGAGTATGCTGAATTCACCGAAAGTCGATGACACAGTGACGTGGGAAATTGTAAACACTTTTGCCTTCCCAATTTTTCTGGGGAATGCAGTGATGGAATTTTTTTCACTATATTCATCAAATCTTAAAACGAGAAATATTTAATAAAATCACGACAAACAACAAACAGACAAATTTTGATTATACGAAAGAGATTTCATGGGAAAAGGAGAAGTTTGTGGGATCTCGATGTACAGCCTATAGCACACCTATAGATACCTTTCCACTAAATAAATTGAACGGACTGCTAGTACTCCTGAAAACAGCACGTCGAATCCATTTAATTTCTAATTCAAAGACAAAATAAAGTTATGTTCACAAGTATTTCTTCTCTTTATTCTGTCCTCTGAATTTTGGGCGAAGGCAATATAGGTAACCTTTTGCCAATTGCGCATGCATAACTTTTTAAGTCTCTATCCTTTCAGTGGCAAGATTTTGTAAAAGTAGGAGGATGTTTCGGCTGCAACGTGAACAGTGATCAAGAAAGCCATTGTGGACGTGGAAGCCTTAATAATGCGTGACAACATTTCTGTACGACGAAGTCGTCTGCAACTTCGAATTATATGTCGTCGTTTTGAAAGTCATGACCAATAAAGTTTCTTCCAAGATAGTTATGCCATGCCCTTGCATCCTATCCTATCGATGGGAGAGCAAAAAGAGAAATTACTAATATTGTCTTTCCATAAAAATGTGTGCTTAAATCTGCAAGGTTCCTGCCAACAAAATAGTACATCTCAAAGAAACAGAAGATCTCCACCGATTAAACCAACGAGTTACAACTGATCATATAGATACGCTATTAGGAATTCCACGACCGGTCACCCCTGGTCCTGACGAGGGAAGCAATAGTTCATAGGGAGGGACACCAGCACCATTTCTGTTTTTGAGACGGCTGTCTTTATTTCTTGCATTTATTATTTCCTCTATCTCCTCCAGTCTAGCAGAAAAATTATTGAACATTTTCTGGATTTCTTGATCATTGATCCAACGAGTATGCAGCGGGTTCACTTGACCCAAATACTCTTCATCAGGGGAATGAGTAGACAGTGTGTCCTGAACTGCCATTACTTTGGTGGCTTGAAGTTGAGTAGGCAATGATGATAGGAAAACGTGCTGAGGATTTTGAATAAACTTCTCATAATCAGGTTCATTCTCTTGGGGGATGAATTTCCTCATCAGGGTAGGACGGTTAGGCACATACCCTCCAAAGGGATATTGTCCAAAATTTATTGCAGCATGTTGACCTGAAGCAACCCAAATCATTGTGGAAAGTATGCCAGAGAGGTCCTCTTTGGTATCGAGTTTAGGCCACCAGGGCTCATTCCTTTTGTCAGGGTGACCCTTACATTTAATTTCACTCCACCATGCTTGGAGCTCAATATCAGATGTGACAGAATTTGGGTCAGAATAGAAGTGTTCAACGTAAGACTCTACCCATTCTTTTATGGCAGACCAGATTAGGAGTCCATCTGCAGCGTAAGGGTAGTCTTCAATCACCAGCTTTACACCACAGGGCATTGAAGGGTCTTGTACAGCCATACCTCTGAAAACTAAAGAATAAGTATCAATAGGCACTATGTCAAGGTTGTATTATGAAAGTAAAAATAGAAGAAAAATAGCAAACATTGGTCACAAAGCCATGAAGCTAGAAACTATAATCACAAATAAGATACTATGGTAACATTTAAAAGCTGGGGTTTATAACATTGCAAACTTGCAGTATACACGGAATTTACCTTCGAATAAGATCTGCTGGCAGTGACTCCATATCAAACCGCCACGAACTGTAGGCAGCTGAGCTAAGCTCCATTGCATACTTTCCTGGACTGAAAGAAGCCTCAATTATTCCCCCTCCATTTATTAGATTCTGTCGAGCAATTGCATTAATTTCTAGAGTATAGCGCATATGAGGGTGTAGCAACTTGTAAATGGGGTGCATCGAGCTTAGCTGTCTATGAGTAGCAATTATATACGGCTCCATGCATGCATGAGTCCTTAACCTGCATTCCAAAGATTGCCAACATATCTTCCTTCAGCCAAATCTGAGCAAATGCGCTATTTTTTTTTCTTCTGAATGACTCAGTTTAGAATTGGATTTCAATCTGAATGTTCTCATATTTCAACAGCTCTAGAAGCATTCCAGTCAAAATGTATCTTGGCTTCTTTTCATAAACTGCCTCAAAACAGCCCTTTAAGTTGTAATTTGGAACTTACATCATCAAATCTAATTGTCTTACCAGTGATTTACCAATTGATGGATGCCAGCATCATTTGAGCAAACATGAGCTTTAGCTAACTTCCAAATCCAGTGTGCTGTAGCATCATGCCCATGTGTATAAACTTGCTTATTGTGTGGTGACGAAGGTGTTGGAGGAAGTGAAAGCTCAATAGCAATAGGCCGCAGAATACCAGTGGGAGTATAGAACAAAATTGTCCTGGAGGCATAGGCTTTCCTCCCAGGCAAGGAGTTCATCTTCTTGATAAACGGCAAAAGCATGTCGTGGAAATCTAGGATAAATAGTCTTTTTTCTTCAATAGCCTGCCAATCTAGAAGTAAGAAGTAGAAAAAGCAAGAATTTCTGTCAGATAAACAGATCGGGCAAAAGTAGAAAAAGATAGCAAACCTTTTCCAAGCTCATTCCTCCAAGTTCATGCTCTAGCAGTTCCTTTGTTATTGCTGAATCCGGAGGGCCATACACAGTAGGATTGAGTTTGCTGCGAATGGGAAAGTCCTGAGGAAGACGGATCACTAATGAGACGCATATAAACAAATTAAAACTTCAGCAGTGGCGTTAATTGTTATGAAATTTACCTTCAACAGCTCAATACAAACTGGATTGACACCGGCTAAGGTCTGCCTTGCAAATTCATTGTCCCGTAACCAACAAAATCTATCCCCTGGAACCGTACAAAAGTAGTACTATAACTTGAACTAGGCTTTGAAAATTACAAACAATATGCATACACGACTGTGTAACATAAGCTAATGAGCCTCATATTAACCTGTCCCATGAAACTAAAAAGGAAAACCTCTACTCCCTCGTGTACCAACAAAGAAATCGAAAAACAATAGAAGTAACATACTTTTTATAACTGCCGGGATTTCATATTTCAATAATCTCTGCCCAGCACTGAGGACCTGTTTCATCATCTTGCCTAATAACAGATTCTCTACTATGTCTTTGTGCTCTTCATCTCTCAAAAGAACTCCATCTGTATAAAGCTTGTCAATGTCCGAAAAGCACTTGAAAGGAATGTCTGAACTTGACAGTGTCGCTGCAAGTGAAGGGATAAGATTGTGGAACAGAGCTTTCAACCTTCCAGCAGAGAAAGTGTCCTGCTTGATTTCTTCAAAAGTTTCATCCCGGGGCACGTAAACAGGATAGGGCTTTTCAATTCTACTCTCACATAGTGGATCTAATTGAACCCACACAAACCAATTTGCAGCCTAGATTAGAAACATTTTTCCAAATGCCAAAAATGCATAGAAAAAGCAACGCAATGGACTCTTGCCACATGGTTCAGGTGATAATATACCTGACCTGGTTGGAGGCCTGCCAGTTCTACAGCGCCTAGGATAAGGCCTCTCGTCATCCCCTAGGACTGGCCTAGCAAGGTCCTCGTCCTTATCTGGATTTGCCAAGTCATTGTAAGGAGCATAATCATATATTCTATCATGCGACTTTCTCTCGCCTTTCCCGGTACCCCTGATGCTTAGCAAATCCTCCCGTCGAAGATCTTTAATACCAGCTGGTGTTTGTGATGGTAAGTATGGCTGTCCGCACGCTACGCTTATGTGAGCAACAACAACACGGAATATCATAACTCATGAAAGAAAAGAGACAGTTCTTACTTGACTCTTGAATATGATTCTACTTTCAGGATTGTCATTACGCGAATGAATCCATGTATTTGCTGGGAAGAACATGGGTCCTCCGTCAAAGCCATGAATAACGATCTCCAGCAAGTAAAACTCCTTGCCATGAAGATTGGTAATGAGAATAGCCCCCGGGGTTCCAAAGTCACTTGGGACAGTGAAATTAGCAGTGTATTCCACAATGTAAGAAACGTTCGACGGCTTAGGTAGCCACCCACTTACAGAAGTTTGGACGCTTTTTCCTGAATTAGTAACTGAAAAAAAAAAGAGTAAGACGGTGAATTTTGGGGAAAGAAGAATATTTTAATGATTTCATCGATTCCTTAGGTAAGGAAAAATATAATTTTATCCATTTTGAAAAGTAGAAGGGGAAAAAAATAAAATAAAGGCCGCAAGTTCATCCTTTGACGGTAACATGTAAACGCTAATATAGAAGCTAGAAAAATAATCCAAAAACAGGGATCGTAGCCTTAGTTTTAACTCGTCCATCCAGCTTCGGGAATGCATTAAGGAAGGGAGTAAACCATGACTACTAAGAGAAAAAAGGCAAACGACTTTATCTGTCGCAACGTATTAGTAGCAAAAGAAAAATCCAGAAATTATTAAAGCCAGCAGAAGCTGCTAGACCAAAGGATTTGATCTGATATTCTGCAAGCCCCATTCTTTTTTCTTTTTTCTTTTTTTCCTCATGCCTTAGTACTTTTAATTAAATAAAAAGCTATGAATTTAAAACTTGTACCGGGTTTAACTGAAGACACAACAAAAAGATTATCAAAGCTAGAAGATAATGATTGTATTCATATCACAATGTAGTTGATGCCTCGGTCATCTGTTCGAAGGGACAGGAAAGAAACAGAAGGTAGGAAAGGCAAGAAAAGCGTCAGAACCATGAGTGATTCCATCCTTAACTTCATGCACATGAACGGCAGCAGAAGAAAACTTTAGATATATAAAAAATTCAGGCACGAAGTTGTAAGAGTAATAAATTTGCAATTAAACTAACCAGGGTCGACTTCTTCACTGATAAGCTGAATCAGGATACCCTGGCCTAATCCGTTGATGAAGTATGCCCACTGATCTTCAAACTTGTCAGTAATCTTCTCCTTCATCTTTTTCCTGATAATTACTACCGCCCTCACTTCGATCCCTTCCCTGCTAGAAGAAGAAGATAGCACCGACCCGTTGACCTTTTTGCTGTCCACGGGAGATGTGGTAGTCCCAGCAGTCCTGTCGTCATTACTGATCACAGCTTGAATCTGCGCAGTTCGGTTGACCCGCGACCTGGAAACCAGGAAACGGATCTTCTGACTTTTTCCATTGAGAGCACCGGCAGGGATAAGCGGAGATCGACGGAAGGCATTGTCGGAGAGATTCGAGTTGAAAGTATTGGCCAGATTCACCGCAAACATCTTTCCTTCGTCAAAATCTGTTGAAACTCTAGAGTTGACGTACTTCTACGTATAAATATAACTAACTAAGCAGAGATTAGACGACGTCGTGAAGGTAGTTGAAGTAGAAACGGACTTTGGGTTATGGCCACTCGTTAATGTGGCGTGATAGTGGTAGAGTTCACCCGGAGCTCGACTGGGACTCCGCCTTCGTGACACTGTGGGGTGACTGGTGAGACAGGCAAAGGCACTTTGAAAATGGAGGTGAGGCAGTCTGACAGTGGCTATAGCGCGGGAATGGAACCGACGCATTGGCGCGTGTTATCCCAACGCGATAGCTAAGAAAAACGTGATAGTCAAACTCTTGAAAAATTATTTAAATTTAAATATATATATATATTTAAAAAAATTCGTATAAACACATATAATATAAAAATTAAATTTATTGTTTAATTAATTATTAAATTTGAATCAATTCATTAAATATATTAAAGTTCAGTTTTGCAGGGCTAAACCTTTTAAGTGCAGATGATTTTCCTTTTACCCTTGGCGCGTGAGACCAACTTTTGAAACAGGTTAGAAAAGTTGTTCTTCATCAACCTGCTTAAAAAACAATAGTGAATTACACTGTACTCCTCAGATATTTTATTTATGCTTATTTTCTCTTTCTTCCATTCTTCCGCTCGCTGCACACAATACTCTTCATATAGATATATAATATTGAGTTAATTATTATCCACTGAATTAATATTTTTTTAATTAGTTTTGGAAAAAAACAATTTCATTAGTTCAAAACCTACTCTAAATTGTACGTCATGTCAATTGAAAGCTTTCTCAGAGTAATTACTCTTTCTCTCTCTTATTACTTGTATATTATAAATATTTATATATAATTTTTTTAAAAAAATAAAATTAAAATCATTTTTATTTAAAAAATATATACAAATTATTTATTTTACTTAACTAATATTTTTATTACACACTTTTTTATTTTATTATAAAAATATATATATTACTACTTAAATAAAACATTTTAAATATATTATTTTCTCAAAATTTCTTTTTTTGAATAAAATTTTTATGTCACTAATTTAATAACTCTAATTACTTTATAATTATTTTAAGAATAAATATAAGTATTAGAAAGATAGTAAATTAAAAAAATTGCAAGAGTATTATTTTATTTCATTAATTTTATTTTAATAAGAAAAAATTGAGATATTTAAATTAAGTTATACTATTTTTTATTTTTTAAAAAAATTTGTTTATATATTTTTTATAAAAAAAATAGTATATTAATTTTATTAATAAAAGATAATTTTTAATTTTAAGATAATAAAAAATATATTAATTAAGATCTCAGGAAACCATCCCAACTCGATGCCAGCGGATGCTTGATAAGACGCAAAAGGATGTGTTTTGTGATATGCCCATGGAACCCGGATTTTTTACTGTACATTGATGCATAGCATGCGGTGCTGTACATCAATGCACAGCTACTAATTATTTGATAAGTTGTCTAGTTTTATTAGATGATTAGTGGACTGGTCAAATGACCAGTCCACTAGTCTAATTGTGCACGGGTGCACAATACATTGATCAGTTCATTAGTCTAGTTGTGCACGGATGTACAGTACTTATAATACTGTATACCAGTGACAGCAGAGGATCTTAATTTATGTTCATGTAATTTAATATTTTAAATAATGTAAATGTGAACAGAACTAATAAGAATAACAATACATATTATGGCAGGCAGCGTTTGAATGGAAATGGCACAGACGAAAAACAAAGCACGTGCATGTTCGAGATTTGTAGATTCAATGTCTTGGGATGGTATGGGCGTATGGCATAACTGGTAAGGTTGGCAATTGGGTAATGTTGACTCGCTATTTTAATTTTTCTGACACAGAATCCTGTCCTGCCAAACGTCACTGTCAATGTGATTTTAATTCGAGGGACTTTCGACGTGTTCTTCTTTTTACTTTAGTGGTCGATTAACTTCGTACTCCCTCTCAGGTGACGGGGATTGTTATCATCATTCACGATTATTTATTTATTATTATACATTACCATATTATAATATAGGATTTATTATTTAATCATAAGAGATAATACAAATAATTAAACAAACAAACAAACAAAACTTCCTTTTGATTCTCTACTTTTTCGAAATATATATATACTTGGAGCAAAATGAGTTTAGATATTAGGTTTTGAAATCGCTGTCATCACATCTCCCACTGACTCACGCAATTAGAAGTTTTGCCACCGTGTTAGACACTCCCTTAGAATTGTCAATTGTCCATTAAATTATGTATTCGATGTGCCTCCCTCGTGATTATTTGTTACTAAACAATGATTAGCTAAACTTATCTATAAAAATAAATTAATATATAAATTTCTTTATATACTTTTTGGGGAAATTTTCTTCTCATATATTTATATAGTCATTTATTATTAATTTAATTCATCAATATTTTAGGCACCACATTTAAAGCTTTCTCAACTGACATTCAATGATTGTGCAAATTAACATCGACTTATTAAAAAAACTGGCCTAGGTTATAAAAATAAGGGTGATAAATTTGATCAATAATGGCACCGAAAAGATGCCTGTCCAAAATACAGTTTCGACCTACTTATTACATCATGCAGCTTAAAAGTGTTACATAGATATTACGAGTTGATTAAATTAGCGAATCAGTCCTTTGAAAAAATATCATTGACCATATTTTATTTGTTACAAATATTTTAACTCCTGTTGTCAAATTCTAGTGTGTTTAACATCAAGTATAGTCATTGGACAATCAAAATTTTCAAATTAATACCAACGATATTTTTAAATTCATTATTTAAATAATAAATAAGTTGAAAGATCTCTGTGATACAAAGAATTTAAACCCACAAAAAAAAAATATACTTATAAAAAAAACACAGTATTAGAACTTCAAATAAAATTAACCTTACGAAAATACTCTGATATTTGTTTAGTGATTTAACTAAGTAAAGATTCAGTGTTACCCGTACAAAAACTGTGCTAAGGCTTAAAAGAGGAAGTAGTTGCGAGAAAGGGGAACAGCAGTGGCTGCAGCGCAGGAAAGAACCTCGCCATCAGCCGTAACAGTGTATGTTTCTGGGTCCACAGTGATATTTGGAAGTGCGTCATTGAGCTTCATGTCTAGTTTGGTGAGCTTCCTCACATTGCCAACAGCTTCCACCCTCTTTTTCACCCCGTACAAATCTTTAACTCCATTGTCTAATGCTGCCTGCTTGTGAGGGAATAACAATGTGAATCTGATATCAAAAAGAGAAAGAACAAACACATACACACAATGAGTGTGCGAGAGAGTGAAAAAGAAGGTTCCGTGCCTTGCTCACAAAAGCAATGGAGTGAGCACTAGCAGCCTTGCCAAATGCACCGAACATAGGCCTCATAATCACCTGCAAATTTTCGTGTTTTGCAGTTTAGTGGAAGAACTTTCATTAAACCCAGCATGCTCAACTACTCAGTCTCTTGGCAACATTTAAACCCAGTTTATGATCATTCAGCAAATGCTACATAATTATTCACAGCCATACATATTTACCTGAGAAGCTTTAATAATTATTCTCAGTAAGCATGTCTTACTAAATAAACTAAAGGGACCAGCCATAATAAGATTCGAGAGAAGGAGCAATCCAATTTGTCTTTAGTCAAATCAGCAAGTATATATCACCACATCAGCATTATGGCACTCCAAAGGCATTAAAAAAATAAAAGGCACTCATTTTTATTTTTTTGGGACAAGAAAAAGGCAATCTGTTGAATGTCCTATAAAATCCGCAAGTCAATCTAATCAGATGGGCAGACTTTACCGGTTCAGGTGTGGGGATACTTGCATTCGGATCGCCCATGTTAGCCCACGCAACATCACCACCTTTGATAATCATTTCTGGTTTTGCCCCAAAAAATGATGGCTTCCATATCACAAGATCAGCTAACTTTCCCACCTGCAGAGAATGAAGGGATTAAGATCATGCTAAATTAAAGGGATCAGCACTATACTTAGATTGACAACTATACACAATTGTCTAGGTGGGTCAATCTGGAGAAAAAGAAAATTCAGGTGGGACCACCTAGATGCAGCCACGTAAATAGTGGTGCAATTGTTATGCTTCTCTACTTTCCCCATCTAACTTTTATAGCCTTTAAAAATTGGACACCTTATCCTTTTAAATTCCTCCACATGCTATCAGCTATATCAAAGTGTAACTTTTTGTCAGAGACAGCCATACTTATTTTAATCAGTTAGAAGGTAAAATGGCAAATATATCCCATTTCAGAAGTTATTGAATTAAAAGCAAATATTAGATTTTTTATCTCTTGAAAATCTCATGAAAAATATGAAAAAACACAAAATATACATCATACCTCGACTGAACCAACAAATTGTGAGAACCCATTCGCTATAGCAGGATTTATAGTGTATTTTGCAACATATCGCTTGATTCGAAAGTTGTCATTGTTCTCGCCGGGCTGAAGCTGTCCTCTTTGTAATTTCATCTTATTGGCAGTCTGCCAAGTTCTACATATCACCTAAGGAAGAAATAATTCAACAGATCTAAGCCTGAGTCATATTATAATCTTGATTCTTGATTTTCATTGAAAAATGCTACAAATAGGGAAACTGGAAAGATGACTATGGGAACCACATATAGCACTATTCACATTACAACAGCAGGGAATATATATATATATATTGCTCCTCAGAAATTAAGTCCCCTATAGATGAAGTCGACTTGAGTAAAGGAAGAACCTCTCCAATTCGACCCATAGCCTGTGAATCAGAAGATATAATGCTAATTGCCCCCATATCATGCAAAATATCTTCAGCAGCAATTGTTTCAGCCCTTATCCTTGATTCTGCAAAAGCTACATCTTCTGGAATGTTCTTATCAAGGTGATGGCAAACCATCTGTAATTTGCCAAAGTCTAAACTAAGACCTGAATGTCCATAGCACAAACTACATAATTATTATAGCTAGTTTTTTTCTTACCAACATGTCAAGATGTTCATCTATAGTATTTGATGTAAAAGGCCGTGTAGCGTTTGTTGATGAGGGGAGGACATTCTTCACACCACATACTTTGATAATATCTGGAGCATGACCACCACCTGCACCTTCACTGCCCAAATTGCAAAAGAGGGAAGTAAAGTACTTGCCAAGTTAATTTAGACTCAAACGATGAACCAAAAAGCTATCTTATTTTACATTCTGATCGGTGGAAAGATGTGAATATACAATATCAAAGCCATCTTGTTTTACATTCTGTTCGATGGAAAGATGTGAGTATACAATATTAAAGCCATCTTGTTTTACATTCTGATCAGTGGAAAGATGTGAATATTAAATATTAACCCAGCCTCACCTCCCAGCCAAGATCAGAGAGCAATATTTTAGCAGATGTGCGAGAAATATGAAAGCTTTGGGCATGTGTAGGAAAAGTGAGTATTCTATTATAGGAGTAGTCAATAAAGTATAGCATCAAATGTTGTACCAACCAAGTATACGTTAACTCCATTTCTGAATGCAAATATTTTCATGCAATAAATGTCACGTTCAATTAAGAAGGAGATTGTTCTTCAATAGCTCTAGCTGTTTGACAACAGTAAGTGATTAACAATCAGTCCATGCCCATGTTCTGTACAGGGTTAAAAAATTTACAAGCTTCAACCCATTTTTCTTCTGCCCTCCCCTGGTTTTTGGTTAGGAAGCCAGGGGTGGGGTGCAGGGGAGTCCACAACATATACCTGTGGTAAGTGTGAATAGTTCTTCCTTTAAATGCAGCAATTGTATGTTCCACAAATCCAGCTTCATTTAAAGTGTCAGTATGTATATTAACCTGTTATTAAAAAATTAGCAACAAAAATCGATTAAGATTATAAAATTAAAAAAGTAAATATATTAAAGAAAGTCATGCCGTGATGTCATATTGTTCTGCAACAGTCAAACAACTGTCAATTGCAGCTGGTGTACTTCCCCAGTCTTCATGCAGCTTCAGTCCCATAGCTCCAGCTCTGATTATTTCTTGTAGTTCAGAAGGCTTGGAACAATTCCCCTGAAGGAACCAATGGATGGTTTAATCAATAGATATCAAGGGGTTTTCTAGAGGACTATCACATGACATTTAGCAAGAAACAAGAAAATAACTTCACAAAATTGCGAAGAACAAGCATTCTATATAAAACAGAAGAGAAGAAAGAAAACGTGCTTTCCCAGTAAAACCAAAGTTCAGCGGCAGATCATCTGTTGATTGCAGCATTAATCTCATCTGAATTGGTGCTGGTGTACAAGTTGTAGCACGTGTTCCATCAGCTGGTCCTGTTCCACCTCCCACTAATGTTGTGATACCTACATACAAAGCACAAAAGGACTCATTAAGCTCCATCAAGTTCACTTGCACTAGCTGTTATCTACCCTGTGGAACTGAGAAATGGGTAGAAATGTAAATAAGGCTATTTTCTTTAACAAACGCATGGAAGCTTCATTCATGAGAGAAAGTAAAAACAACTGATCAGGTCAGCTTGTAAAAACAAATAGGGTCAGAATCATACGGTAACCATTCAGAACTGAAGCAACAAAAGTGAACAACCTGCATTAGATACACAAGTTTCTCCTGTCTATGGAATTTTACCAGCCTTACAATTTACTATCAGAAACTCAACATCATCAATAGTTTTTATTATCAATACAATCTCTGCCAATCTATACATGATAAATCAAGCTGTTCTATCCGAAATATAAGACTAGGGATGGAAAAGATCAAACTGTAGACTTTATGTTCAATCAAGCATTCAGACCATGTTAGAGAATAACTTGAACATAGACCCAGAATAGTTTTAAACCTACCAGCAGGTTAGCCCACAATCAAATTTATTGGGTGTCCTGGAAGAGACAGTTAAACCATGATCAGAATGCAACCAATCTCTGCTCTCTCCATACTACTGCACAGGAATATAAATCATACTTACACTAAAATTCTGGTTGTAAATTTGTCTTTTCTGCTTAGAAGAACAGTTTGTGAACTAGGGCAACTGTACCATACCAATACCAATTGCCTTCAAGTGATATTGATGTCACTTTTGAATTTAACCACATCAATGTTTAGATAACCATTATCTGAGTCTATGTTAATCACTGGTAAGTGGTTAATTCAATTTGTAAGTAGTTAAATGAAAAATGATTAATTTAAGTGCGGCTAGTGTTGAATAGAATTTAATTAACTAAACTTAAATATGGTTAGTGCGAAGTGGTATCAATAGCACCTTGAGTACAGGAGGAATTGTAGAATCACCCTTGTCAACTATTAGGACTAATTTGAATAAACAAGATTTCAAATGTCCTAGTCCAGGATTTAGTCTGAACACATGGAACTGAGGAGGAAGTCAGAAGTCTTTTTTTTGGGAAGTAAAACAGATTATATAAGATTGTATCTGTGTAAAACTGTAAATCAATAACTAGTATGAATTTAGAAAGATGCTCAAGAAAAGCTGTAATCTAAAAAAGACCAAAATCTTTAATACACAGAGATATAGCATAAGCACAACTAAATTATCAAACATCTTGCAGAAGATGCAATAATATTTAAAAATAATAGATATATGTAGTGAGCACTTTCAGAAGAAATATTTTTATTTGTGGAACTCACCACTTGATATGGCTTCGTAAACTAATTGAGGGCATATAAAATGCACATGACAATCTATGGCCCCAGCTGTTACAATAAGCCCTTCTCCGGCAATAACTTCAGTGCTGGCCTAGATATGGATGACATATATACAAGTGGTGTTAAGGTAAGGATGTATGAATTCGACTCATTGCTTCAATTCTCTCAAAGGGAACTTACCCCAATAGTCATATTACAAAATACACCATTCATGATGTCTGGATTTCCTGCTTTTCCAATTGACATAATCAGGCCATCTTTAATACCAATATCTGCTTTAATTATTCCACTGTAATCAATGATCACAGCATTTGTTATGACAGTATCCAAGGAGTCAGCAGGTGGATGCCCACACGACTGACCCATTCCATCTCTTATTACTTTGCCACCTCCAAAAACACATTCTTCACCATATACAGAAAAATCTTTTTCAATTTCAGCAAACAAGTCAGTGTCACCAAGACGGATTTTGTCACCAGTAGTAGGACCGTACATGTTAGCATATTTCTCACGACCAATTACTGTGGTGACCGAAGAGTCTTCTCCAGTGACAGCTTCACTGAAATTCATATTTGAGGTAAGAAATCCTCATTTATACTTATTCATAGAGGTGAAATTGGCAAAGAAGTAAACAGATTTATAAAACAATCACTTCAAGCACAAATAATAAACCTTGCATTTTTCTCTTCCATGTGTCCAAATCCCCTTGTGCCTACAGCCTCCATGGCTGCCTTGCAATTAGAATCATTAACTGGGCCATCAGCAATGCCATGTCCTCCTCTGATGGCTATGTTGCCTCCAATGCTTACAAGTACAACACTCTTACTTTCCCCTGGCTGACAAGAGGAGATATGCTTCAGTTAAAAATGACAAGTCTGGAAACAGACAACAATGTAGAATTCCACCTCAAAGCGTGTAGCAGTCCCTGCAGCTATATTGAGGCGCATGCCATATGCTTTCCTTCGATCAAATACTAAGGACGGATTCACTTCAATGAAGTGATAGTGGCTGCCAACCTGAAAATAGTCTGAAATATCATAAAATGGTCCCTTCAATTAAGTTTTGTAGAGAACCAGCAAACAAGAAATCAATTAGCTTGAAAATTTAAAACGCTTTTTATTTTTGGTGTTAATATTCAGAAAAGGTCCAATGTTTGAAACAATATTGAGTCTATACAACAAAAGTTCAAAAGCTTATAGTTCCTGAAATGAGTATGCACCAAAGATAGCGACACCCAGACTTAAACATACCAGATGCATTCTGGTGCAAACTGGTCAACTACATGCACACACTTGGATTCAAGTATTCAGAGATGCTCGAGACCATCTAAAACTTCCAATAACTGATCAAACACAATGTAAGGAAACTAGTACAAACTAAGCAATATTCATTCACATCACTTCATTAAATCATAAGTTGCAGAAAGAAAAAATAATCAGCTTATTCAGACTGCATTTAGGAACAGCTGGCACCACATGTAATTAGAACATATTCTGAGCATTTTTAACAATTCATAAATTAAACTTTGGCATTTCAATGCAAATAGATGCATAAATTTCACATAAAATGCTAAGATGGAAGGTGCAACATGATGGCAAATACTTTTCAACTGATGACCCTAAAAGGCATCTGAAAGAAACTTTATGGTAAACACCTGTATTGGCCTGTCTCCAGTGTTGACAACTCTGAGAATTACTGTTTTCCTCCCAGAGTTAAGAATCAGATTTCCACCTCCAAAAATTATTTCACCAGGTATTCTACTATCTTCTGTTGAGGGAAACTTGTCAAGTGAAGGTACTGCAAACACAGTTTCCACCAATCAAGAGAAAAGCTAATGTTAGTACAGACTCAACTCTAATTTTTACTGCAGTATATCATTAAGTCAACTCGAGTAAAGTTTTTCAACAACCATAATAAGGAGATTGCAAAATTTTATTTAGAGCATTGAACCTTACTGTTTCAAGATATCTTGGGTGGACATGAGCCAGAAAAAGATATATTAACTTTAGCATTCTGGAGCAATATTGTGACTAGTTAGGTATTTTAAGTAACAGTAGTCAATTAAGCTATTTTAACTCAAAAACAGAGAGCAGATCATCATTGACAAGTTAATGATCTTTTTCCAAACAAGTTAGCTTCAAGTTGGTTATGAAATTTTTTATCTCCCACAACTTCCTCAAAGAAATGAGAAAAAAAGAGATTCCTCTTTTCTCCGGTAAATAATGGAAAAGCAGATTATGAACTAAAACAGAAATAATTTTACAAGAGTTTTACAGATGGGTGAAAGATAGATAAAAGACAACTTTGCAAAGTCGTGTCATAAATTCAAACTTATATGCAAAGATACAATATTTCCAGATTTATAAGGATGGGCAGAATTTTAGTTTTAGTGTAGCATCCTCCTAGGCGGAAGCACTTAGTAGAGATATTAAGCAAAAAATGTAGTCCTAATACCAAAGTAGAAGCATACCTGGAAGAAAAGAACCATGTAATGCTAGTTCAAGGTTACCATTCTCACAAGCAATTGCATCATGAATGGTGATTAACTTAGTCCCATCAGGGAAGGTAGCTTCAACCTACATTGAATTGTATTTAATAAATTTTGAGGGTAAATTTTCTTTCTTCCTCTTTCAGGAAAATTATAAAAAGGAATTCCTAGCAAAAGTACTTTCTTTTTATGAACAATTATCCAGACAAGTGGTTAATGTGTTAACCATACATTGACTTAATTGACAACATGTGTGGTTATTTATTTAGAGACTGGTAATATTTTTGCCAGAAATTTCATTTTTGGTATTCGTGAGGGGCGGGGACAAATAAATAGATAAATTACTACAAAATTTGAGATGCACTCATCCATTTAAAGTTTTCCAAGCATTAGCATAAAGATGAAAAGGGCCCAAGTTACAATGAAAATCCTTATGTAAAAATATAATAGAATTGCTGAGTTAAGATATGGTCTATATAGCTTGAATTATAGTGGAAAAAAGAAAATTTTTATCTTTTCCTTTTCGAATAATTCCTGGCACAAGATATTAAAATCCACACTAGTAACTACCTAACCGAACTACGGATTTCATGCAATGCGCACAAAGCCATTTGTGAAAGTGTTTTTTGGCCAATTCCGCAAGAGGCTGAGTAGAATATCGACCTTGTGAGATAAATACCTGTACAGCATCCAATAGATGTGGCACGGCTGGAAGAACTTGTCTCCTGTTCAAAAAAAGTAGAAAATGTTCAGATGTTTAATATATTTCATTTTACTTTTTTTTATTCGATTATATAAAAACCTGGAGTCCGGCATCCATTAAAGAGATGAAACTATTTTCCAAAGGGGGGGGGGGGAGGAGGGAATAAAAAGGTGGAACGATGCACCCGAGGGTTGAAATGGCTAGATGGAAATAGCTTATGCCATCAGAAGTTCAAAATTGACATAATACCTTCCTAAGAGGAATCTCCCAATGTCCATTAATTCTGCAACACTCTTTTCACCATCACGAGCAAATTCCAAAATCTACGGGGACAGGAGAAAAAAGAAAACCACAGCTCAGTTGATCTCGATTAGAATTTTATTTTATTTCCTTCTCTTTTATGAATAATGAAAAAAGGTTTGGAAATTTATACCAAAAGCGGGATAGAAGCTAACCTGTGTGGATATGAGAGCGACAGCTTCAGTATAATTGAGTTTTAACCCACGAGCAAGACGTTTTTGGGCAATGTAGCCAGCATTGTGCAGGCACAGCTTGTCCATCTCTCTCGGAAGCAGTTTCATTTTTCAGTGTTTGCAGTCCTAAGTAATGAAGAGAAAAGAGAATTTCAGGAAATGGAGTTGAGTCTAAAACTGAAAGAAGTTGAATCGGTATAGAGAAAGTGAAGATTTATCACTCTTACAGCCGAAATCTTCAGAATCGTGAAGTTCTCTTCGATAACGAATAGAGAAAAAAGTCAAATCCTAGGAGTTTGAAGCACCGATTATTCACCGCCAGAAACTTTTGTCTTTTCGGTCACCCGTGCTAAGCTCCGTCAGCATTCTACGTCGTCTTCTTCTTCCTACGGCGGTGCCGATTATTATTATTATTATTATTATTATTATTGGCAGTGCCGCGCGGGTGCTATTTTGTTGTTTTCTCGCGGAACAGAGGGGAGTAGAATAATACTATACATATTGATTCCTTCTTTCCTATTGGCTATTGGTTTTATTTTAGAAATTAACATTGTTAGGAGTCGTATATTTTAAGTAAAGTAAATTTAATTATTTAAGTAAAAAAAATTTACTGGTATGTTTATTTTAATACATTTTATCCACTTGTTACGTTATTCAATTGTGTAAAAAGTATAATTAAAAATTATATATAGTTCGAGGTACTCTCTCTCTCTCTATAATTACAGTAGCAAGGGTTTACGACAATTCTTTTATGGGCTGTGTTGATGACTCGATGACTTTTTGTTGCTATGCAAAATTATTTTCGAATCAAATTTGAAATATATTTGTGAGAAAAATAAATTCACTTAAAACTCATCTAACTTTTTCCATTACATGATAAGAATGCTCTATAGTTAAAGAACCCTGAATTTTTTTTATTCAACTTGGATTTTAGAAATTCTTAATATTGTTCTTTATTTTTAATCTGTTTATATACAATAACCAACTGAAACTAAATGTTAATGCTTGTAATTGTTGTAACTTTCATCTTTTTATTTATTTATTTATTTTTTGTCAAAACTTTCATCTTTTTAATTTAATAGGCAACATATTAATCACATTTCAAACTAAAATACCAATTGCGGCACTTCTGCTCTTTAGTCACAAACATCGTTATTTAGTTTACCACTAAAATACTAGTATTTCTCCAACTTTACCTACAATTTTTAGCTATGTTACCTTCAGATATTATCAGCTCGTTTGCTAAAGATGGCTTCTCTGGTCAATAATTTAATCCCCCTTACCCACAACTGAGCCATTTCTACCCCACCCACGCTTACAAAATGTACCGCCTTATTTTTTGTAGTGACCACATGGAACATTCCGGGCTCGTCAACATCAAACTTCCTCCTGCGATTCCATCTGAATTTTTCACTGGGCCCAACCTCAGCATCTTTACAAACTACAGTTCTCTTATTTGATTCTCCCCATCGTAAAAGTCCAGCGGCCTCCACCATTCTTAGTAGCTTAATATGGGGAGACCCTTTACCACACTTCGTATGCTTCTTAACGCGAGCCCCACACAAGACTAGTCTTCGAGCTAGCTCATCCAATATCACACGCTCTGCGTCATTTCCTAAACCATTTTCTCTAGCAAGTAGAAGGGCCGTCTCACGTCTCTCATTCTGAATATCACACTTGGCACCACATGAGATCAAAAGCTCACACGTTTCACTGCGGCATTCTCTTGCTGCTAACATCAATGGGGTATATCCATGACCATCAAAAGCATTGACGTCAAACCCTCTTTTCATTAATTTACGAACAAAATCTACATCCCCATGGCGGGCAGCATGGTGTAAGGGATTTAGCTCAAAGAAGCCATTGCATCCCTTTTCTAGTGCATATTCAAGCATCATTTTTTCAAATAATTTCCCATATAGGTTCACGTCTATAAGGTTAAGGGCCGTCAGACCATACCTATTTCTCAGCTTTAGAACATCAGCCCCCGCATGAAGAAGCAACCTGAAAGCCTCTACGTTACCACCTGCTGCTGCTATCATGGCAGCAGAGAATCCATCTTCATCTTGCTCATCTAGATCTATGTTCCGATGTTCAATGAGTTCCTTCAAAGCCTCTATATCATTTGCACGAGTTACAAACATCAAAGCAGAAAATCTGGAGGAATTGCTTGATTTGACAACCTTTCCAGCTCGAATTACGTCTAAAATTGATTTCTGGAAAATATTAGTCCACTGAACAGACTTTGCAGTTGTGGATGCACAGTGACCAGATGAATTTACCAGCCCCAGATCAGCACCTGCTGATGCTAGGACCCTAAGGCAATTCTCGTTCTTATACCCTGTACAGATCATTAATGCCGTATCTCCAGATCTTGTTTGGGAGTCTAAGTTACAACAAGCATTGATTAGACAACGAAGAATGTTGCATGATGCAAGCCGTGCAGCCATGTGAATGGGGCGTAAATCGGTTTCCTCAATCGTTTGCACTGCCACTTCTGCATCTGAACTGCAACTTAGGAGTACATTTACCGCTTTTTCGTTGTTACAAAGGATGGCATGGTGCAAAAGAGTCCTTCCAAAGTGCAAACTGTTGGGCGAGAGGTGGCATAGCAGCATTTGCAATATTGCTCCACTAGCTTCAAAATATTCCACAGCACACCAGGTGATTGGATAAGCATCAGCTAATCCCACACCTACACGAAATTCTTCTCCTGTATCAGTTTCCCATGTCCAAGCCCCCAGTTTGACCTCGATATCTGTCCTTACACCAACCTGTTTTCCAAAGAACCAAAAGTAATTGTCTCGGTAAATCTTGATTCAGTAATCTACAACACAACTCAACTTAACGCAAATACTTGACCAACTAATATTTGAATTTGATAACAGATAACATAAAATGCTATAAAGCAACTACATATTAAGTAGGGGTAATAACTGAAGCATCAAAAAGCTATGCCATCATAGCATTAAGCGAATAATCGCAAGATAGATTATGATCTTAAAGAGATGTCCCTGTCATTTCATTTACAACCTTCTTTTTTCATTGACATTTAGGACTTTCACAAGTTGTTCTCTTTTGTGCAAGTGTGTTAAGTGTTATCTAAGGTGTATGTTGGCCTTTCTCATATGAGAACATTTCGGTAACTCTTTTCAGTTTCATCACCTAGATGAATATATTTGATCGCGCAGGTATTCTTGTTCTTCTATCCAGAGACCTCCATAGTTAAAGGTTTTCAAGCGAGTTTCTTCACATGGCCATAGGATGCTCAAACAGACCTATGACTTGCAATGTCATATGAATATATATGTAAACCAATATTACTTTAATAAACTGCACATGCTTATCTTACGTAAAGTTTACTGATATAAAGTCAGAAGCAAACCTGCAAAAGCATTCTAACTACATCAATCTGCCTGCTGACAACAGCAGCGAACAATGCATTGCAATCAACATTAGCGTGAAGAAATGGCTTTGAAGATTGAAGCAAGGTCCTATCAATGGCATTGGCATCCACTCCATGCTGCCCACATTAGAAAGAATCTCATTTAAATAATCAGATATATGAAATCTAGAGGCCGCCATTTTCCCTCCCAATTTACTTCTCACAAAGTTGAGCTATATTTCCATGTCAATCATAATGAGTTTACCTTGACGAGTACATCAACAACCTCGGTGAATCCTCTGCAACAAGCAGAGACAAGGACATGAACAGCAACCTGAGGACGTATCATGTTGGACTGCATGAGTAGCTCAGCAAATCTGGCCCGCCCCAGGTAGCTTGCTTCCATCAAAGCCTCCTCGCATGCCAGCTGAGACGCTCCAGCATTGATAAGTATCTCCAATACTTTTAGATGGCCTTCCCTCACTGCTGCTGTTGTGGCATATCCCCGGAACAATCTCAAATTCACATTAGCTCCAACATTCTATTGAATGAAAACATCAAAACTCGGTTAGCAACAGACAACTAATCTTTAAGAATCCTATAGCTACAAACTTTTAAATTCCGGAGAAACAAAGACACCCATCTAGATTTGAGGCTATCATTCAAGAGAAACTCATATGCGTGCTCTGTGCTCACTAGTGTTTCATTCTCGTTACGGCGTGCATTGATTCCCGATTAGCTCCCTCAATTATTGTTAACAAGGAAGTTACAACAGTATTGACAGTTGTTCATAAAAGTGAAAATGCAAATTTATTGCAGGGGGTAAGAGCTCTTAGCCTCTTATGATATATAGTACAAACAAAATCAAATGGCTTAGTTCTACATACAAAATGTCAAATTTAATAGCATGATCAATCATCCGCAAGAAAAAGTATGGAAAAATACATAGACGAAAGAAATGATACATGAATTCGAAGGGACAGCACAACAGAACGAAGCAGTCAAGTTGAAGATCACAAAATTCAATAATTTAAATAACTAGGAGTCAAATTCTTGTTTCAATGCAAGAATCAAAATGAAAATTTTGATATTTTTGGTGGTTTTATTTAAGCGGCAGTGAGAAGCTTTACCAGTAGCTTTCTGAGGAGTGTCAAATTCCCAGAATGAGCAGCCAGAAACAGAGCAGTGACCTCGGTCTTGAACTCCTCGTATCCGAAGCGGACTTCGTGAGGTGAATCATCGTGCAACACAATCTCCGTCGTTTTGGACTTGAAGTTCGCCGTTCCAATGAAGTTAACGTCCACGAAAGGATTGGCAATACATTCAAAGGCAGCGTCGGTGTCGCCGAAATGAGCAGCGTCGACGAGAGGCTGCGACACCTCCGTTTCGTAGTCAATGGGAAAGACCTGTTTTCGAAGCCCTGAGCTCGAATTTACGAACACCGTCATTTTCTGGCTCACTCTTCACTCAGCGGTAACCGTAGGAAAGCCTTCGTCATAAGCCAGGAGAAAAGAGGGGAGGAGGGAACGTACGATTTATAGTACAATTTAGGGAATTTTGCATTTAGCTATTAAAAAAAAATGAAATTATTAAGAGAAAGGTAATTGGTGGGAAATTTTTGACTTGGGAGAGCAGAGTGACATTTACGTGTGTTTGGCGGTTGGATCTGCCATGAAATGTACTACATTTTCAAGTGTGGTTTACCGCTTCACTATAAACCCAATCACAAGCCATGAATGATATCAGTTTTTTATTTTGAACAAATATATGACTTTAGAAAATGCTCATTTAGAAAACTATAGGATTTGCTGCTTCATTTAGAGCATCTCCAATGGGGTTCTTGATCCCACTGTGAGTTGCTTAAATGAGATAATAAAAAATAATTTATTATTTAATTAAATTTAAGTATTATTTTTTATATAAATAACGATATTTAAAATAAAAAAATATTTTTTATTATATATTTATATTATTTTTAATTATTATTATTAAAAATATTATTTAATATAAATTTATATTATTTTAAAAATTTTATTTATATATTTATTGTTTTAAAATTCATATTAAAAATTTTATATTAAAATATTATTATTAAAAATAATATTTAAATTTTTTTATATATTTATTATTTTAAAATTAAAATATAAATAAAATATAAAAATATAAAATAATCTGTGAGACTTATTTAATAAATTTTTAAAAATTATACTATTAGAGTACATAATTACTTAAAATAATATAGAGTTGTTTAAAAAGTATATATATAATACCTGTAAAATTAATTTAAGTGAGTATCATCGGTGATACTCTGAGGTCTTAAGATTTTTTTTTTTAACTATTTTAAAAAAGGAAAAATGATGTTTTAGCCGGTCCTCTAAAATACAAAATTATGTATATAAGGGAATTACATGCCCCGGCTTTTAGAGCCGTTGCGGTGAAACACAGGACTTTACAACAACGACTCAATAAATATGGACTAGCTGAAGAAAGGAAAATAAAATGTTACAAGTAATTTGGGAACATATTATAAAAAATTTAGAAATGAAAACTAGAAAGAGAAAACAACAGAAGCAGAGAGTGGACAAAAAAAAGTGAAGATAAAATGTTCAACGTTGGCGCAGTCCTCCATTACCCGTTTATCATACAATAAACGGCCGGATTCGCCCTGCCCTTCGTTTCTTACCGGACTGGATAAACAGTTAAGTAATAAAGCGAGTATAATTCAAAACGAAAATATAATACCCTCTTAACCTCTCTTTTTTATTATTATTATTATTTATATGATAAATCAGTACAGAGGTAGATTTCTTTTGTAAAATATCTAAATTAATTATTAACTAACATCAATGATTTAATATCCATTCAATCCTTCATCATTTCTGTCAAAGCCACGTCATTTTTAGCTATTACCATATCATACAAGTAAGACACAATGAATGTAAGATAGTGTTAATTTTATTAATCAAATGTCAAATGAATACATCGTTCTGTCTTGTCTTGTAACTCATTTTGATATCTACAGTATGCATTTCAATTGGGTATATATATAATAAACAGATATATGATTAATTGATTATACTCGTGCATTTTACTTTGTTACCTCTAATGTAATAATGAGAATGAAGAATATAAGTAATTCACAAAACTTTGTTTGTTTCCCACTAAAAGGTTACAAAGAAACATAATATAATAGTCAATAAAAAAGAAACAGGATTTATGGGCGTATAAGCATGTCACCATAAGACAGCCAACGGCCAAGGCCTTAAGGCTTGAGTTAGGAAACTGAATGCCTATGCAAAAAAACAGGACACAAAATATTAATTTAGTCCAAATTACTAAAATCCAAACCTTTGTGAGGCTAAAACACACACGCGTCATTGATTCACTACCGCCATCATCAAATTAAAACTGCCTTTTTAACTGTCAAAATCTAACCTTGCTGAATCTCAACCGTGGCCCTTCATTCCTCATGTGCCACAAACTACTTCTCGGTTATGTGCGAATGATATTCTTCAATTTAGCCCCTTATTTTCTTTTTAAATTCTTACCCTTTTGATCTCCAATAACACAGAAATGAGACATTTTCAAATCTTCTGAAGGCATCTGCAGAATCTGTGATTCTTAGCGTCTCCGTCGTCAATATTACCAATATGTCACCCTCCGTTTTCAAATCTCAAGTGAGTTTTTCCAATGCAATGCAAATTCTATTGATTTTCTTAATTCTTTTGATCAATATTCGTCGCTCTAGTTACCAAAATAATGAATAATCTAATGATGAGCCCCACAAAATTCCAGGCTCGTATAAGTGCATTAACCAAAAGTTTTGAACCGGTAGATTTGCTATAGAATGGTTTATCAAAGTTCATATAATAGGTGATCATTTTCTTTGTCGATCTCTCTTTGATGCCCTTTTTGCTTTGATTTCTCAGAAGCCAACGGCAACCACAAAAAAGAGTTCAAGGCATCGTCCATTACACGCCTGCGCAGTATCGGTCTTAGCAATTGCCGACATTGCCTTCAGAAAAACTCAAGAATTCGATGGACCATTAGGTTCAACCTGGAGAAGGATGGCAAAATTAGCCAAATTTGTCAGCCCTTTCTTCTACGCCATGCAATATCAATGGTTAGCCATACTCTCGTTTTACGATGATCATTTTCTAGCATTTGCAAAGATATTCGAGAAAATGTGTCCGTCCTCAGCATATGTGTTCGACAAAATTGAAGAAATTGTGCTCATGATAATGTCCCTGCCAGAAAAATTTGACGATACGGTGAGTAAGATGCCTGCAATTATCTACCAATTCCCAATTGTAGAATGGGCATTGGTCCGTGTGATTTCGTGGTTGAATTGCTTGATTTCGACGTTGAATCGGTGGGGACTAGAAAATTCGAGGATAAATGAGAAAAGAATTGATATTGTTACGACTTGCAATGAGCAGCTGGGATCAGCATTAGATTCCTCATATATAATTAACAAGCAGGAGAGTAAGGAAAGCTTTGCCTCTATATCAGAGGATCTTCAGGCTGAGAGCCCTGGGAAAGTATCGTACAAGGAAGCACTAGAGAGAGGGAAAGAAAAGATATTAGAAAAGAAGAAGATCGATGGAGGTGAATGTGAAGGAGAGGAGGAGAAAGATAAAGATAAAGAGAGTGAAAATATTGTGAAATGCTCAGTTGGAAAGAGTGGAAGCACCCACGAAGACGATTCGCTTCTGCAATTGTTCGACTCTAAATGGCTCACGAGACCTGTTTCTCCAACTGTAGACTGAAGAGAGCCCCGTATCACATTCTAGAAAATATAATGAGTTATATAAATTTTGGAAACAAGGATACTTAAACTTACACTCTTATCAAATTTTTTTAAATAAAATTATATTATCTTATTTTATTTTAAATTTTTTATAAATATGAATTTCATATTTTAATAGTTTATATTGTATTTAATTAAATTATTTATTATTATTATAAGTTTTTTAAAAAAATATTAAATATAATTTATAATCAAATTTTTTTTACATAAATTATATTAAAAAGAGTGTGAATATAATTTTTATATATATAAAAAAAAAAGTGATAAGGCGGCGGGAGCAAGCAAGTGCAGCCATTGTGGGAGACTTTTAAATTGTTCACTGTCAAGTCTGTTTTATTTTATAAAAGAAACCGATCGATTATCTTGCCGATTGAGTTTCATCAATATGTTATCCCAACTTCGTTTCTATGTAATCATTAATTATATCTTCATTTGTTCCAAGCTTTTCCCTTGATTTACAATGTTGTTTAAAAATATATTTGAAAGTTGAAGAGAAAAAGGTAAAAAAAAAAGGATTCAAAGAAAATGACCGAGAAAGAAGATAAGAGATAGTAGTTAAATAATACCTTTTTATTTAAATATTTAAAATAAATATAATAATAAACTAAATAAATTAAATAAAATTTATTATAATATAAATTTATTTTTTAAAATAATATCCTTTTTTTTATACGCAAAGCCCAAAAGAAAAAGAAATACTAATTTATTATCAATTTAAATTTTTAAGAAAGTCATTATATGACCTATAATTCATTAATTGAGTGTTAAACTCAATCCAATCATCAACTCATTTATTTTAAAATAAAACTACTTAATTTATTTTTTCATAAATTATTAATAATAAATTATAACAATATTTTTGAAGAAGTGAGGGTAAAATATATTTATTGAAATAAAAATGAAATGGAATTAAAATAAAATTTTATAATGAGATTAATTTTATTATTTTTAATTATTATTATATATATATATATATGTGTGTGTGTGTGTGTGTGTATCTAACACTAATATCCATGTGTAATACTACACATTTTATCTTGTTGCAATTGTGTTTCACATGTGTATTCTTTAAATATTGATGAATATAGTTATTGAATAAAATAGTAATACTTAAAAATTAAATTATATCATATTTGATTTTACGCTATATGTATGTATTAAACACAACATTTAAAATCATATTCAAATATTATATATTTTATCTTGTTATAACACCTTATCATATTGTGTGCATTTTTTATATCATAAAATGATTCATAACATAATTTTAAATTATATATATATTTTCTCTCATTTTATTTTTATCAATGTTAGTTTTAGATTTTATTATAAACTATCAAATTATATTTCAAAATTATAAAAATAATTTTACAAAGAGAGCTTATGTCTAAATAATTAAAAAATAATAAAACAAAATAATACTAATGGTTAGATATGAATTAATTCATGGAAACTCATACTTTAATCATTTACTTAATTATCAAAGTTATTTCAATAATTAATTTTCATATTTATATTTAATTTAAGTCCCAATAGAATTAAATTAAAATATTGAATAATTAAAAATAATAATTGTCACCTCTAGATTTATTTAAGCTAGCACGAGAAATGAACCGAAATAATACATTCTCTACGAAGGACTTGAAATTTTGCAAGTGAAAGTATGGTTTACCTTAATCTTATTATAGTGGTAGCCTAGACATGGGAAAGACCATGGCAAAACGAGTTGCGGATTTTCCAGAAAGACCAAGGTAGCTTTACGACGGATCTTTGATTTGCAGGTGTATCGTCTAATGGTATTAATTGATTATCAAAATAATCAATTTAATTTTGAACAGTTTTTTTTTATAGACATCAATTACCGGGAAATTAGAAAAAAAAAGTAGTATTTGGCCACTTTGCAATTAGGTAGTTACAATTTGATTTCTTTTTTATTTCTTTTTCCCATCTTCAAAAGCAGGGATTTACTGTAGAATGCGTATACCGTTTGCCAAACACAAAAGGCAATCAGTCTTAAGATTCGCCAGTGGTTACATTGGGCATCGAGGGGAACGCGAACTCCTCAAACCAAAAGAAACTCGTAAAATAAAGAACACGAAAGAGACTTGAGCAATAGTCCAGCCAATGACGCTTACCTGTTGAAACCTAATGGCGTGTGCCAGATTCCAACTACCTTCAAGTATATATACAGAACGTGGTATATACAATTTGTTTTCACCAACCGACGTACCTCAACGTTTAGAATCCAACACTCAAGAGAGATTGATATTACGATGACCAGACTGACAGAAGAAAACAAAATTCATAAATTACACAGACCTGTACATCTCGTGGCTTCCGAAACCAAAAAAGATAGGCACCCCTGGGAACTGGAAAGAGAGGAAGGTAAAAGCAGGACAAGAAAAGAACAGTAGAGATACAAACAGAGAATTTACAACCCATGGAACATTAACACTGGTAAACAGAATAGCTCTTGCTTTTCCAGAAATATTTAAATGGTTTCGCCATCATTCTTCTAGACATTGACTTACACAGCGGTTTCGTTTCTGGAGGAGGCCTAGACAAATTACTAGTTTCAGGGGGGGCTAAACGCGTCTTAGCTGGTGAATGGTCTCGTTGCCGTTGCTCTCGAAAGAGCATCAAGAGCTTTTGAGCTTTTTCTCTTCCTCTTGAGGTCCCATTAACTGATATTGACACCAACGCCGGTATTACACCTTCTCGCAGCACCAGGTGGCTACATTTATCATTCCCCTTACACAAAACTACAAGACAAGACACAGCTTGCTCCTGCTCTAGGGGCTCACTGGAGTCCAATATTGCGGCCAATGCACAAATGACTCCAGGAGTTGAGATCATTTCCTCCTTTCCCAATTGAGAAGCGGCCAAATTTATCAAAACAGCTATACATTTTTCCGTCCACATGCAATTCCCTTGGCCTGCAAGAAGGGATAGAAGGCCACTAATGATGCCAGATGAAAGAAGGTTTGGAATATTGGAAGGGACAGTAGAGAGATTATAGAGTGCATGTAGAGAATCTTGCTTGCATTGAACTTCAATGTTAGCTTGAAGGAGATTGGCAAGGAACAGGACAGCCTGACTACTGCCAATCATAGGCTTGGCTTCTTCGAGACAAGAGAGATTCAGATATAGGGCAGTCGCACAACCACAGGACCTTGTGTTAGAAATCATTTCTTCCAACAACGATAATACTCCTGCTGATAACATAATTTCCTTATTTCTGTTGAAAAGGGGGAAAAAGGGTCTGTCATTGATGCTCCCAAAGGTTTTAAAAAAGTTGTTATCATTACAACCATATCACAAGTTTATGGCGCAACCATGGCTCATAAAAATATTAGAAAGTATTAATGAAAGATTATATTACATATCTTTGGAAACTTCAGCCACATCCTAGATCTGACCAATAATATTTAACTTTAACTATTCTCTTCTTAATTAAATATGCCAATAAAGAACGCATGCACAAAAACGGAAGAGATTATTTGTTTTAGCAAAAAAATAAAAAAAAATGGTAAAAAAAAATGTTTATGCATCATTAAATCTATCATGAATTTGTTGCAATGCATTCAGCATGGACAGTAATCACTATGCACGTTTCCTTTTTTTTAGTGTGTGTGGAGGGGGGGGGGAGATTATTATAAGTGCTATACTCAAACAGTTACAGGAACATGCAACTATAAACAATTCTCATGTCTATTTTTCTGAAATGCAGGTGACCGAATAATTATGACAAACAGAGGTTCAAAAAGCAGCAAGGAATGTCGTGATATTTAAGATATAGTAGACTTTATGAAATACCAGGTCATATAGTTCATATACAAAAATATGTTAATGGTCTAATTTTATACTACAGCAAAAGCAGTCTCACTTGATGTCAAGAATCTCTGAAAACTAGAGAAGATAATACACACCTGTTATTATTCACGGCAAGGTTGAAGAGAGCCATTGCTCCACTTTCCTGAGCTGTCAAATTCCCTTCACACACAGCTGATTGCAGAAACTGCAAAAGTGCCTCAACAAACCCATTAGCCCCCATATAAATCCTGGCTTCCTCATCATCCCTCAGTAACATCCTTAACTGTTCTACCATTTTACATTTCTTCTTCCAATTGTTCTCTTCTGTCAAGACTTTTAGAAAACCGAGATACTGCTCAGTATCTTCCTCCTGCGTAGATACACTTTCAGTTTTATCTACTCCAGCTTCCTCTGAGATATTGCTCTCTTCTAAAGGAAACACTTTGACACCCTTCGGATTGCATGAACTGAAACTGTTTACAGATCTTGAATTTGTTGATTCAGACTCTGATAATGCCAATCTCCAGTAATTAAGGTCAAGAGATTCAGGAGGGCCATCAGGAGTAGGAACTCCATTCTGTTCGCACCAACTAGCAACAAGACCCTTAACACAGTAATTAGGAGTCAATGAAAGATGCAAAAGTTTCTGTTGAGTCTTGGGGCAGGTGTTGTGCCCATCACTGAACCATTTCTCAATGCAAACCCTTTCATATGTTTGCCCGGAAGCAATGATGACAGGATCATACATAAGCTGCAAAGATATAGGACACCTCAACTCCTCAGGTGGCAGGGGCATTTGGTCTGATTTCCAATTATATGGCTTAAAACTAGAGGAACTATGTTTCAAAATCTGTCTGTCAAAGGCCTGACAATGAACACCAGAAACACCTCCCTCGACAGATACCTGAACAATAGGAGAATGAGGTGAGGAACCCTGTGAATCATTATCATCCGAGAATTCACTTCTAAATAACTTGGAATATTTCCTCATAAGGTGTAAGAGATAAGCAACAATAGATTCCTTCCGCTTGTCTTCCTCAGCCCTAGCTCTTTCTATGAGCTTCTTCAGAGCTCTTCTTTCAGTAAGAGCTGCTCTTGAAGAAGTGATTCCAAGTCTAGTAGCAGCCTGGTGAAAACATTCAAGCTCACTACTGTCATTAGAGTCGTTAAATTTTCTCCCCTGCCGAAGCAATGCAATTAAATCATCACCAACTTGTTTCTCTGATGGGTCAAGTGCGAATGCCATACTCTTGAATTCATTCACAATCTTTTGAATCTGAATAGAGACCATTGATGGAGAAGGGTCAAATACATTTACAAGCTATGAAGCACCGACACAGACACATAACACGTAAATTAAAAAAAAATATAGGATACAACACGTTGAAAACACGTGAATTAAAATATATATATATATATATATATATATATATATAAAAACTAATCAGAAAACAATAATATTTACAATTCACCTCATAACTTAATTTTAAAAAAATTATCATAAATTTATAATATAATCAATATTCATTCTTTTTCAATATATTCTTTATCACTGCTATTGTTTTCATTCCCTTTGTCTATAAAAAGAACTTTCTAATTCAGGATTATATAAAAAAAATTTGCAACCAATAAAACTCTAACATCAACAACAACAAAAAATACAAAAATTATGTGCACATACATCAATAGCAAAAAACAAAGGTAAGAGAGCGACTCTAAAAAAAATTATATATACATTATTATAATTCAACTTCCCCACCATAAACAAAAATTATCTCAGTTCTTTGCCACTGCGTTTATGTAAGACATTAAGAGACAACACAAAAATCAAAAGAATTTAATTTCTTTTTCCTCCATAAAAAAGTTTGAACCCCAAAAACAAACTTTTGAATAGATATATATGTTCGCATAAAAACAAATTTCGAAAACTTGTTGAAAAAGAATATGCACATAGTCACACGTATAAACAAATCCACTAAGAGAAAATAAAGAAACTTACCTTCAATGGTCAACAAAAACAAACAATAGAGATGCGATAACCGGTATGCAAGCTACGATGAATATTAGGGATTCAACTTCAATGGAAGAAATATTGCTATGGCCGAAATACAAGCTGCAATCGTCGATGTTGGATTCGTACTTCAAATAAAAAACTAGTCTTTTTTTTATAATTTTTTTTAAAAAGTCGGAAACGAGACACGCGTCAAACATGTGTCCCAAGAGTGTCCGAGGAGTGTCGGTCTTCGTAGAGTGTCTGACACGTCGACACACTCTAAAACAAAGTGTCCGTGCTTTCATAGTTTACAAGTTAAAAATTGAGTACTGACAATAAAAGAGAAGGACAACATTGGTGCATGTGCAAATGCATACGAGAGTAGGAGTTGAGGAAACCAAAACCAGAATAATACAAACAATAAAGGATAATCTCTCTGTGTTCACAGGCTCAAAACTCAGGTGGCACTCAATTACTTTGGAAGAACAAAATCAAATATCTAATATACGCCCCCACTCACTCTTATGGTACAAAAAGGTAATAAGTAAGGCTCATTAAGAACTTCAACTTGGCACTATCATGGTTTGAAAACAAGTCAGATGCAACATTAAAATGTGAAAACAAAATTAAAATGAATACTTGATCCACATATGAAATACTACGAGAGGATCATGAAACTTTCAAACAAGAAAAGCAAATTGTATAGCCATATTGTTCAAGTACCTGACAGCAAATAGATTGCGGAACAATATCTTCCACCTGCTTAAGACTATCTTCAAGAGCACGTTTAGCCTTCTCAAATTTTAGAAGAACAGAGTCCCCAGTTATAGCCTGCATAATAAGTGAATCCCTAAATAAAAGAAGGGTAAAACTTAGGTGCTGTTTTTATAGTATCAGGTTTCACAATAAAATCATAACGTGGATATTTTTTATAGTTCAATATTATATGATTGACTCTTTTAAACAAGTTTCTCCACGTGTTATGTTTTTAATGAATAATTTCATAACAAACACATAAAAAACTTTACTTGGGTTTTTTCCATAAATAATGTATTCAGGAAGAAAAACCTCACGAGCCAAGAGTAAATAACATATACCATGGACTAAGATAAGTCAAATCCGCTTTTTATACTGAGAAATAATCAAGAAGTAAAACAAAACAAAAAAGAAATCATACCAAGTAAAGTTTACTACACTCTGAGCAGTGCTGAAGAACAATCTTAGCCTTCTCTAGAGCTACATGCAATGAACATAATGCCTGAATACCAGATTTGCTCCTAGGCCTAGCTGCTTCCAAAGATGGAAATATTGACAAAACTTTGCAATACATTGTAGAAAGAGCCTTGCACATTTCTCCATGTAACTGCATTAGAAACCACATTAATATTGGTTAGACTAAATTATTGAAAATGTGCAGAAAACAAACTGACAATAGAATGTGGAATAACGGCTCAAAATCCATAACAGGAAGGAGAATGTATCATCATGCCTTGGCATCACTTGCTGCAAACAGATTTTCTTCAACCTCAGCCGCATCCATCATTCACGTATAGGTGCTAGATGATCTCAACTATCTTAGCTGGGATCATAATGGAAAAATATGGAAGTTAGCTAAGGGGGCAAAAAGATATTACTACATATATCTTTATAAATAAAAACAGTATCAACGCATACTGCTGCAGCCAACTGAAGAATAAAAAGTTTAAGGGGTTGAACATATTAATCATAACTTAGGGAACAAGAGAGAGAGGGAGAGAGAGAGAGAGAGAGAGAGGTTGTTTCACGGCACAGTATGATATTTCATCCTATGAATAACGAATTCCACTTATGCAGTGAACACAAACAAAAAAGGGGCAAAAGTCGATTCAGTGAGGCATTGCGTTCACCCACTGTCCCATTTAGGCACAAGTATATCCAAATGGAAGGTAAAAAATACGAGAGAAGGGTCTGTCCAAATGACATACGAAAGAAAAAGGGTATATGGTTCATGGTGCTACCGCTTCATCATATGACTGTCTTACGGAAGAATAATCCGGAGATGGCAGTAGATATGAGACATTCGAAACAAAAGAAGGTACACAAATCAATTTGAACATTACATTCAATACTCCATTGCAGGTAGAACATTGATTCAGAAGAACAAAAGAAGGAGCAGTTTAATCAAGAAGTTTTTACGGTGAAAGTATAATCAGAATATTTTATTTAACAACAAGTCAGCCTAAATATACAGACACACAAAACTTTTGAAAACAGAATTGCGAGGTACAGTCTCCACTAAAACAATACCCAAAAAAACCTTCGAGAAAAGAAATTCCAAAATACAAGAGAAGAATAAGGATTCTTCATTGCAGAAAATGAACCGTAAACCCATTAACTGCCAATGAAATCTCTGATTCATAAGCAAATGAGAAAGTCCCTGGGATGGAAACAAATAAAAAGAGCGAGGGAACCTTTGAACATAAAAACCTTATAACCAGTTACTGCATAATGACAAGCAGGATTAGGGTTTGGAAGCAAAGCCGTACCAGCATAAAATGCAATCAGCCAAGGATGCTTCATAAAATGACGCTTCTAAAATCTCAGAGTTAGGTTTCGGAAGATCTGTAACTTTCAAATCGAACAGAAAATTTCTCAGAGCAACCACACACAGGAGATAAAGAGAATTAGGAAATGGGAGGGAGATAGGGATTTGGTTATTTCCGGGTGGGCGAAAAAATTATGGAGACGTTTAAATTTTGGGTTTAATTTAAATTCATGGAGGGATTAAGTGCAATTTTTAATTTCTTTTCGTGAATGAATAATTGTTTTTGTCCAAAAATCTTTTGAAAGAGGAAGTTAGAAATTTCGCCGCTTTTATCTCCCCGGTTTACCGGCCGACAGTTGCCGACCTCCTTCTTTGTCGCCTAGCCGACCTGTCATAATTACTGACCAATGACAAACTTATCCTTTTCAACATTAAAAAAAATAGTTAAACCTATATTAGATTTTTAATTTTGGGTTTTTGGAGAAATCTATCTTGTTCAAAATTGTATGTATATATTATTTTTAAGTTAAAAGAAAAATCCTTAATCTGCTTTAGATAATTTTATCCAAAAACAAAAAGAAACTTTCAGTAAGCATGCATTGCAGATACTTAATGATATAATTTGCAAAAATCAATGTTTATACTATATCATAAACAATTATATTTTTTAAAAAATATATTTTTTATAAATAATAATTATTAAAAATATATAAAATAAGTTTAATTAATTTTAAATATTTATTTTAAAATATATTATTATTATATTTTATTGTAATAAAATATTTTAAAAAATTTTTAATTTGTAAACATAATTTTTTTTTTTCAAAATAATTTTTATTTTTTATTTTTTATATTTTTAAAAATACGTTTAATTATATAATTATATTTTTATTTTATTTTTATTATTTAATAATTATATAAATAATAATATATTATATATATAGCTTAAAATAATTATGAAAATGTCATTGTTTATAATGTGCTATAATATTCAAAATTTTAAAATTTTTTTATTTTTTTATAATTTTTAAAATAAAAAAATAAAATAATTAAAATAAATAAATTTTTAGTATTTTTTAAAAAATATTTTTATCATGGAAGAGAAAATGAGTACGAATATAAAAAAAATAAAAAGACGATAAAAGGAAAATAAGAAAAGAGAGTTTAGAGAAAAAAATAAGAGAGAGAACAATGAAATAAATAAAAATAAAAAATTATTATCATTTTTTTATATTTTAATATTTTTTTTATAATATAATAAACTTAAATTCTCATCTTTTTGGGTACAATTGTTTTTTTGTGAGAATTTTTGTAAAAGATCATTTCAAAAAATTTATATTTTGTAATAATTCTGTTTTAAAATTTATAAATTAAATATAAAAAAATTAATTTTTTAAAATTTAAATTTTAAGAATTCAAAAAAATTCTCCCTAATCACTAGAAAACTACAAAAAAGGCCGGCAACCCAAAATATATGCATTTATTTCATTGATATGCACGTGCATTCTCCTTCAAACGACATCATTGTTATTACAGTCACTATGTGAATAGTTGAACGAAGGTCGTAACAATGCCAAAAAAATTATGGTATAATATGCCCTTTTTTTAATATTAAAAATACGGTTTTTATAATTAAATTTTTAAAAATTAATATTAAATATGAGAATTTTAATTTTTTAGATTGAAATTTAAAAAAAAAATTCTGTATACCAAACAATTTTTTAATGTAAAAAAAAAACTGCCACCTGTCATAATGTCATAAGTTTAGGATGGGAAGGTTATAAGTTTATAACCAAAGCACCAGTAATAGCTTTTTCGAGCTCAACAAATTTAGGGAGGCAACGATTTTAGTCTTTGCAAAAAAATATACGCAATTCGCATTTTACGGGGCTTTCCAATTATCCACATCCTGTTTTGTCAAAGCACACATTGCCTAACGGTTTTATTATTATTATTATTATTATTATTATTATAGGAGGATGATCAAGAGCTATGGTTTTTTTAACGGAAATATACTAATTATTTAATTATTCCCTCATAAAAACTTTAAATATAAAAGATTTCCATATATACCGATTTACTGTTTGTTTAAAAATAAATTTTATTTTGTTGACTTTCCCTCCAGTGTTTGGTGGGAGCCCTGTCCACGGGGGCATGCCTATCTCCCTGCGTAAAGGCGACAGCGATGTCCGCAAGGAATGGCTTTCGCCCTCGATCAGGGGAACGTGTTTTCCCCGCCGCCGCCGCCTCCAAAAACATTATTTTATAATGAATTTTTATAATGATTATTTAAACTGTTTTTTAAAAGAATTTGTCAAATAATATAGTTTTAATAATTAATTTATAAAATTTAAATATTTTAAATTTTATATTCTAAAATTCAAAACTCTAAAATTTAAATAAAAAATATATTTTATACTTTTTTTTAATAAATAATAAATCTTATATAATTAAAGTAATTGGTATGTTTTCGTACGAAAACCCAATTAAGTTTGTCACGGAAGATATAAATAAACTGAATTTATTGGCAGCGGCAGGGATACCGGAATCCTCCCTCGTAATAAAAAATAATGGGGTGGGCTCAGCACCACTAGCCCACGTGGTTGTGATTTTAACCACGAAAACATTAACTGACTTTTATCCACCTGTGATATTCCTCCACGTGGATCCCTCGCGAGAAATAACTATCGCTAAAGGCCGGCAGACCAATCAAAACAGCTCATAATGTTTTTTAAATTTATATTAATTTCTTATATAACCTAATTTTATACAATATGTTTTTTTAATTTTTTTTTCATTAACATAATTATTTAACATAAAACTGTTAATTCAACTGTGTAATAATAAAAGTGTCGAGGAAACTTTATTAATTAGACACTCGACCAAATGAAAATTGAATTTCATAATCATAATCAATTTCAACGTTAAAATTCTACTGATCATGTTACAACTTTAGTTGACGGCTAATTTTAATTAATCAAAGATTGTAAACTCATTTCACCATTTAAAACACGAACATTTCTGAAGAGGGTGGGTGGGTTAATGCCAAAATAATCATTGCTTGGATTAGCCTCCTGACCCACTAAGTAACATATAGATAAACATATGTTTTTTTTTTGAAAAAAAAAATAATCACACTTCTTTTCTGTTTGGGTTTGAAATTTAAATTTCGTGGTACCTTTTTTGCTGTGGAGTGTCGATAAAAAATAATAGAAAACTTATTTATCAAAACTTTTTTTAATAGTTTAAAATTTTCAATCAAATTTAATATTCACTTAATTTTAAAGTTCTTTTAACCAAATATATAATTTTGTATAGAATTGTCCCCGAAAGCTATGTGTCTCATACGGAGAGTTTAGTGGAGTTAATTTGTTTATACAAATAAAGAGAAAGAAGCAAATTTCACTTTCTCAATTATTCTTTTTTTTTTCTAGCCAACTCAATTATCTTTAATTAATGCATTTATCAACAAAGTTAAAAGAGATTAATAAATATTCGAAAAAAAAACTTAATAACTTATTATCGTTTTTATTGTCATATTAAATAAATTCAAGAAGCAATCACGGCGGTAGATCATCGCAGCCTTCAATTGTTGGCACGTCATCATGGAAAGTGGACCCCATCCAAGCTGGTCTTACGTTGACCGGTGCCCAAATCATGATTAAATAGGACATTAAAAAATATATATATTAAAAACTTCTTGTCTGACAATTTGAGCTTCTGTAATTTATTTATAAGCAAAATTTCAAAAGCGAGTTAAATTCAACGTTTTCGATTCTTAGTTGCGTTTGAAGTGCAGAAACTACGCGAACTTTCAAAGAAGAAAAAAAAATGAAGTGATTAATCGATAGAACCGAAAAAAATATTAATATTTTTCGAACAGAATCAATAGAAAGAAAAAGAGAAAAATGAGTGATTGCGTCAATTTGTTGAAGATAAAAAAATAATTTTAATAGCCGAATTCTGAAGAACATGAAAAAATGGTGAAACCCAAAATCCTAAACATCCCAAATCAAAAATCAGCGGAAAAAATTAATACGAAGAAACTGATTTTGGACTCAAGGGGATCAGAGATTATACTGGAGCCCCTAATCTTATTAAAACCTTCTCAAATCTTCTTTTCTCGGTTTTCCGATAGATAACAGGGCGAAAATCAGATGGTGCAAACTGCAAAGTTAAGATAGAAAATTCAACTTTCCCTTCCCCTGTTGATTTCTGAGTTGCAGAAAAAGAGAGGACAGAGGAAATGAAGAAGATATAGAGAGAGAGAGGAAAGAGTGTTTTTCTTATTTTTTGTTACAGTTGATTACTATAGCAACATGCAGGTTTCGTGTGACATTTAAGTGAGACACGTACGTAAGTATAGTTTTTGTCCTTTCAAGTTACACTTAAATTTCAATTTCTTCCAATTTTCTTTTTTAATTTCGTCTTACACGTTTATGAAACTTTTCAATGTTTTCTCAGTAACTATGTCAAACAATTAATAGAAGCTTATGATATGTAAGCCCCACATGTCTACTTCGGGCAAAGGAGAAGCTGCATTGTTGATTTCCGTTAAGAGCTTGCGATCAGTGAAAACGATACCCTTGTAATCCACATCCGCCTCAAGAAGGCGACGAGAAGCAGGTTTCACCTTCCAAGTTCAAGTCAAATAAAAAACGCACTTCGGAAATCCCAAGTACAACATCAAGTGCCAACCCAGTAAACTTTTTTACGTTGTCGAGGCCACCTGACTGCAACTGAGATTAAACTTGTTTCTCACCATCAACGTTTGTGGCAAACCCATCGAGGTAGGATTGTTGATAGGCAATCACAGCTCCCAACTAGTCCTTGAGATTAGCACGCTTATTGATGCCGCGAGCGTTGTTGCTGCCAACCATGATGCCGGAGACCAAAAATTTGTCCTGCAACAAGTCCTTGCAATCAATCATTAATTGCCATCTTAACGCCAGGAGTGCGTCTAACGTGTTCAACAGGGAGCCTATCAGTCACATTGAAGGCCTTGATGACGCTTTTCACTGAGGTTTGAACTGTAGCCTTTAAAACTCCAACTTTCAATTTGGGAATTTAAGAGAGCTAGTAGTGGGAAATAAGGCTATTTTGATAATTGGATTGGGTTTTAAAGAGTTAAACGCCACATAAGATCAATTATAACACGTCCAGTTCTATTAACTATTTGTGCGGATTTAGTATTTAAAATATATTACACCAATTTAGAAAAATGGCACTAAACTAAGTCAAACAAAACATTTAAAATGAAATTAAAACCTACTTCAAAAGTTAAGGGACGAACACTTTAACCTAAATTCAATTAAAGTTATCTTACATGAAAATATAAAAAGAGAAGATTAAATTACTATTTATTATACTATTTTATAATTAATTTATTATTTAAATCATATTAAAATTATAATTAAATGATTAAAAATATTAAATTTTATAAGAATATTAAGAGATATAAATATAATTATCAAATCACGAATCCTAATATACAATTTAAAAATACATAAAAAAATAATTTAAAATATATAATATAAATAACATAATTAAAATATTTTTAATAATATATCAACTTTAATAATTTTAAAAATTAATTATAAGTTTTAGAAAAGACATAATAACAAAATAAAATTTATAAATAATAAATTTGTAGATAGTTAAAATTAAATAACTAAAGAAAATTAAAGAATTCTAGTCTTTTATTGCAAATATTTATTTATTTATTTATTTTTGTACAAATTTTTTATATATTAAAATATATTTT
Organism: Gleditsia sinensis; assembly: GCA_037074535.1. Taxonomy (NCBI): domain Eukaryota; kingdom Viridiplantae; phylum Streptophyta; class Magnoliopsida; order Fabales; family Fabaceae; genus Gleditsia; species Gleditsia sinensis. The sequence continues at coordinate 653,567 of CM073464.1, read as the reverse complement.
AAATAGTTACAATTATTTTAATTAAAATATGTTTTAACAGCGCTAACTTGTCTAATAACAACAGGAATGATTCTTAATAAACGCAGAACATGAAGGGGACATCGTGGGCGAACTTTGAAATAGCGCTGCAGTGATTGCCTGTAACTGAAGATTTTGATTTCCTGTCCGAAGATCGAAAGGTACGTAATTTTCATCATAGAAACTCAGTTCAGAGTTTAAAATTTGAGGATTTCATCAACTTAGGGTTTTGGCACATGGGTTCGTACTGATTAAAAGGTTGTTTTCTATAGAATGTTGAAGGGATTAAAATTCAATTTTATACTTTTTAAAATTATGAATTTCCTTTGAAATATTATCCGAAATTGTGGGAATTTCAGGAACTAGGAATCTCGTTGACCTCCTTCTCCATCTTTCACTTTCGAACGCCACAGTCCGCTGCGCCGGCGAACCAGCTAAAGTGGCCATTGGAAGCCAGGAATTGCGACTACTTTGCTACTTAGCTGGTCTCCAATTTACATAAAGGCTAGCGCAGTGCATAATTTAATTGAAGTGACTTCAACTTGAACTCTACTCTTGTCTGCAGTGCCTTTATTGTGGGTTTCGATATTATGGAGGTTAGTATTAAATTCAGCGATACTTACTGCACTTTTATGCTTCTTTTTGGGGTCCTTCACAATTTAATGGATTGTTGAGCATGAATCTATCAAAATATTAGACATATAAATATTCTGTTTTAATTTTCTTTTTCTTCTTGTTTATGAGTAGAAAGAAGGAGGTGCTGCCGGAGTCATTGACTTGGACAAGATAACAGTGACATTGGAACCGGAGAAGTCTGGTGGTGGCGGTCTCTATGTTCCTGGGAAAGATAAAGTGGTGTACATTCCTCAGGAAAGAAAATCTCGTTTAGGTATATTTTATCCTTATGTCTAATTTCTTGCACACAAACACTGAACATTAGTGCTTTCTGGAGGTAGTTCATTGTAGATTAATATTGGTGAATGATATAACAGGACTTGATGTCCTTGCCAATGCAAAACGGGGAGGGTCAGAACTTGATGTGGGATTCAAGGTCCCCAAAGAAAGGATAGCTTCTATTGCAGCATGTGCAGAGGAAGAAGATAAGTCCGAGTCTTCTGCTGTTAATGAAAGTGGGCATTTTGGATCCATTGGTACAAGCAAGCATACTAATAGGAAATACCGTGAAATGACTAGTGAAACATCACATGAAGGTAATTTTTTTTTATATCTGTTGCTGATAAATGGATTTATCTAGTTATTTTCAATTTTTCATTTATCAAGTATCAATATGTACTGATAAGTTTCTTGTAAAGAATTCTTCCCATTATGTTTAATTAAAGCTCAAATTCTAATGGTGGGCATCAGTTTAATTGTTTTCACATGGAATGCGAAAGACTACTGCAGGTTAATTCGAATGATACATCTTTTTTCTGCCTATTAGTAATTTGTTTGGTTATGCTTTATTTTCAAGCATATGTGATGCTTGGATATCATCCTTTCATGGTCTAAATATAAGGTGGTGGCTTTCTAAGATTTATAGTTACATGTAGCAATTATTTAAGAATGGGCTTACTTGCTAGGAATAGCAAGTTGGCTGTTTCATTTTTGTGTGGGATGTTTGGATTGGTATGAAGTTACGAATGCCTCAAATGTGAATCCATCTCTAGCATTGTAAATTTTTATTCTATTATCCATATTCATCACAAAAGCTTTGCTTTTGTTAGTGTTTAGATGGACATGGCAGACCTGAATTCAAACAAGGTGGCTGGTACTAACTAGCAATTATATATTTGGATGTGGTACAATCAAAGCATGTGCTTGTATAACATTTTGTTTAATTGCCTGATGGATTTAAAGTTAATGTGAAATGTTGTTGAAGGGAAAAACAAGACCAACTGGTCAATTTTGAAGCTTTTTGGGCATAAAATGGAAGGGAGCTGGCTTTCTGATAAACTCAACCTTCTTTTCTGTTCTAAATAATGCATTTAATTTGTTTTAGATTTGCTTATTGCTTTTCTGTGAGTGTATATGCTGGGGGGAGGGAGGTGAAATTTCAATTTTTTTTTTCTCTCTAGAAAAGTGACTAATAATCTCAAAATATTCTATGATTTTGTCTGCAGAAAGTTGTGTGACGGAAGATCGCCATGATGATACATATAGAACCCGTTCAAGTGAGCATATGGGTTTAGATGTAAGATAACTTTATCCTATTTTTTGTTTTCATTGTCTTAATCTTTAATGATGTTATTCTTGTTGTTTAGGAGCAGTGCTTAAATTGTTACCCTACCTTTGAATATTTTATTTTAGTGACTATCCCTTGGGAAAGACCTGATAGCCCAATGATTTTGCACGTCTTCAAGTTGAAAGGAGCAATATTCAATTAATGTAGACTTGCTGAAGGTTAACCTATAGCATTTATAATATCCTAGTTCTAATTGCTTAATGTTATTGTCTCTTGATATTGAGTTTTATTTCTTAATTCCATAATGCCATTTTTGGGCTTTACAGATCCTAGAACAAATATTAACTATCTATTAACTCTTTGGCTCTAAGGTTGTCCCTGCTTTTTTATTTTTTATTTTATTTACAGAGGAAGGCCAAATTAGCTCAAGCTTTTTTTTTAGTTATTTAATTATATTTTTGTTTGCAACTGTGTAGCATATGAATCTCAGCAGGAGAGAAATGTTCGGTTTATCCTTTATATGTTATACTTATTCAGCTTCAGAGCTTTTCTGCAAGTTTCCTTTGTTTCTTGTGTGTTTACTAAATGAACCAAAATTGTTGCGATTTGGGCACTAGATGATGAGTCCAACTCATCATCATCCAAAAACTCATGAAATTGAAAAATGATGGATGAAAAGAACCTCTATTGAAAATTGTGTTGTTTCTCACAAGTGGATGCTTCTCTGTCTCCTAATATATGTTATGAAGAAAATGAAAAATATTTTGAGATTTTGTTATAGGCAAATTGTTAAGACATGATTTTGTCAATCTGTGTAGTAAATTAAGGTTCAATTGTTTCATTGCCTGTTAATGACTTTTCATTTTTGCAATTGGCACTTTTGTTCAAAAGGGTTCTTATTGTGAATGTTCTGATGTGAAACTAACTCTAATACGTTAACTGCATAGGCTCCTGCTTCGCCTTCTAAATATGACAGGGAGGACAATAGAATTGAGAGAAGACGTCTTAGGCACGATTTAAGAAGTGATAGCAGAAGTGTACAGCATAGAAGCTATGAAAGTAGGGAACGGTATCCAGAAAGGGATTCACGTGGTAGATATGACCATGAAAATGGTAGAAAGCGAAACAGATATGAAGGCTCCAGAAGAACACCAGGTGTGTAATCACTATGCTCTGTTTCTTTTTTACCTTTTCCCGGAAATTTTTGAATTAATCCAAGTTCTGAAGCCAAGGAAAATGCATCTCTTTTACTCATTGTGGGGAACACTATAAACATGTTACTGTGTTGTTCCCATGATAGTAAACTGAAAATTCTGATAGTCTTTTTCTCAAAAGTCTAAGTTTGCCAGTTAGTCCCAGTGTATTGGGATATCTGGCATTATTGATGACCCAAATATCATCAATACACATATATCAATGTCAATGAGTCATGCTTTATATTTTAGTGCTGAAATTTTCATATCTTACAGGCAGGTCTGACTGGGATGATGGCCGATGGGAATGGGAAGATACTCCACGAAGGGATAGCATCTCTTATTCTTCTAGGCGCCATCAACCTTCACCATCACCAATGTTTGTTGGTGCCTCACCTGATGCACGATTAGTTTCTCCATGGTTGGGAGGTCATACTCCAAATTCATCCTGTATGTTATTTCAAATAAGAGATCCTTCTAGTGTGTTAAAATTTGGTTTTTGTCATTTATAAAATTGACTCAGTTAAGGATAATCTTTGATATGTAATTTTGATCCATTGCTGAATTTAATGCAGTTAATTCATCTTCTCCTTGGGATCATGTATCTCCATCTCCTGTTCCAATACGTGCTTCTGGATCTTCAGTTAAATCTTCGGGCTTCAGGCATAGTGGAAGGTCCCATCACCTAACTTTTTCTTCAGAAAATTCAAAGTCATATGAGGTATTTATTGCACCTAGCGTCTGACATAAATGATATTATGCATACTATATTATTAATTTGTGTCAATTTTATTTTCATATGTGAAGGATGAAGTGGTGGATAATGCTGATGTGGGTGAAGAACGCAAGTATGAGATTTCTGAAAGCATGCGTCTAGAGATGGAGTACAATGCTGACCGAGCATGGTAACCAATTTTAGTTATGGAAAAGCATTCTTTGATACCATTTTAAATCACAACATTTTGAAGATGTACTGTTGTGGTAGATGGGGCTTTTGGGAAAAGAGAATGGTAACCAATTTTAGTTATGGAAAAGTACTCTTTGATACCATTTTAAATCACAACATTTCGAAGATGTACTGTTGTGGTAGATGAGACTTTTGGGAAAAGAGATCCTGAGTGCTTAAATATAATATTTGATGAATGATGTGCTGGTAATTTTTCCATCTTTAATTAACACATGATTGAAATCACAATATTTAATTAACTTTTTTATAGTTCCTAGTTTGAGCTTTAGGAATATGTAGTTCATAATTTTATATCTTTGATGGCTAGATTCAAAGATTGACTCATGATTTACATTATCTTAGTGGTCATGGAGCCTAAGTTGGAGATGACTCCATCATACTTCATATCATACTGCATAGTTATAAAACATTTTGGTTTTTTCCTTTTCATTTCTTTCGTTTAATCTAATTAAGATGATGCTCTTTACTTAGGTATGATAGAGAGGAAGGCAGTACACTGTTTGATGCTGATAACTCGTCACTTTTTCTTGGAGATGAGGCTTCCTTTCAGAAAAAAGAAGCCGAGTTGGCCAAAAGACTGGTATTTTTTTTTCTCTGAGAAAATTTCATTGTAGTAAAACTAAGGTTCCTAAATTAATTTATCTTTACGGAGCTTGCTGCTGCTATTCAAATTGTTTAGTGGTGATTGTTACTGGTCATAAGGAGAATTGATATATTTGAAAATTAAAAAGCCTATGAAAGAGTTCTAGATGCTATAATTTGCATCTCATTGTGTTACCGTGGTTCTTTTATTCAAATATGCTTAGATATAGAAGAAAACTAAAGTTTATTAAACTTTAGCAGTTCATTTATTGTGATTTAGTTTTAGATCACCAACTTTGACTGTGTTCAATGTGCTGGGTGTTGCAAATGATAGTTGCTGGTGTGGTAAACATGATACACTTCATTAGCAACTTGGGATTTTTGGTGATTTGTATTTAAATTGGGCTGTACATATTTGATAGATAAACCCACAAGTTCATTTGTTGTAGAAGTTGCTTGTGCTGTACTTGTGTACAGTTTCAGAGAGTAGTTTATAATATCTTATTTGTTTCATTTGTTTATATGCTTAGAACTTTTATCTTGTTCTTGTGGGTGGCAGATATCTTTGAGGATTTTGATGCTATTGTGCATATAGGTTGTTCTGTATTGCTATCTTGCAGGATTTTGATGCGAGATGTGCTTGTAGGTGGGAGATGCCTACATATTTGCACACTGATGAAGCAAATTTATTTATTTTGGTAGATGATTTTTTTTTTCAAAATATCTTAAATTATCTTTCCCAAAATGACCTAAAGTTATTTTCAAGAGAAATATGCAATGATGTCCTTGTGTAGATTGTGGCTATTTAAATGTGGTTGTCTACTGAGTTGATTTTTCTATCTCCATATGAGCATTGTTTTAACTTGGTGAGATTAGTGGACAAAAAGAAGCCATTCATGCATCAATTGTTTGCTGTGTTTTAGGAGCATTACATGTGGCATTCACCTATAGGTGTGAATGTAGTGTTTTAGTGTTCTTTCACAGTTATATGTGGAGTAATATTCACAAGTTGAAGTGTTGGATGTATCAGTGCGAATTATTTCAGACTTAAGAGCAAATTGGTAGTTTGTTGTCTGATAAAATTAAGGAGTTGTTATTTGTAACACAGGTCCGAAGAGATGGGACTAAGATGTCCCTTTCTCAGAGCAAGAAGTTGTCTCAGCTCACAGCAGATAATGCTCAGTGGGAGGACCGGCAACTGCTGAGATCAGGAGCTGTTAGAGGTACAGAGGTTCAGATTGAATTTGATGATGAGGAAGAACGCAAGGTCATTCTTCTTGTACATGGTATATATACTTTCTGACAAATTTTAATCTGAACAGTGATAATGTAACACTGTTTGCATGGATGATTCTCTTTCCCTTTGACTGATTTTTCTCCCCCCTTTGGCCACAGATACAAAGCCTCCTTTCCTGGATGGAAGAGTTGTTTTTACAAAGCAGGCAGAGCCAATCATGCCAATAAAAGACCCAACATCTGATATGGCTATAATTTCCCGTAAAGGATCTGCTCTGGTCAGAGAAATCCATGAAAAGCAAAGTATGAATAAATCACGCCAACGCTTTTGGGAGCTTGCGGGCTCAAAACTTGGGGATATCCTAGGTGTTGAGAAAACAGCAGAACAGGTATATTTCTTGAATAACTGTTATTTCTGCTTTCTCTTTTTGTGGTTTACAGATATGGTCTTATTTAAATGTACTTCCAATGCCAGATTGATGCAGATACTGCCGTAGTGGGTGAAGATGGTGAAATTGATTTCAAGGAGGAGGCCAAGTTTGCACAGCATATGAAGAAGGGAGAAGCTGTGAGTGACTTTGCGAAGTCAAAAAGCCTTTCTGAGCAAAGACAATATCTACCCATCTTTTCAGTGCGTGAAGAATTATTACAGGTTGGCTTTTCTTTGGTATACCTGAAACCTGATAACTATCAACTTGATTGCTTTCTGTCAAAAAGATGGAATCATTTGGGAAGTGACAATCTTTGAGGTTGAAGTATTTGATGATTACAACCAATTGGTCCAAGTGTTCAAAATTAAAACATTGAATATTTCAGCCATTAACTTCTACTGTTTTACCTATCTTTCTTTCAAGTGTAAGTGGGCTAGTTTGAGCGTGCTAAGTTAATATTATTTTGGAATGATTTAAACAAGTGTAAAGCCAAAATTTCTTTCCCTCCTTCATCCTATTAGTTATACATTTGTGATATGTAACTTTGCATCTTTATGTGGTATATGATTTTGTCTCACTTTAAAAGCAAATATGGTTCAAGTTATGGCCACTCTCCAAATAAATGAAATAAAATAACTCATTGAAAGATTTAATGCTTACTTATTTCTGGGTTGGCTCTATCCTTTGTTTAAAATACATTTAAATGTGAATTTTACTGCCCTTTAATTATATTATTTTCTCATAATATGTTTGGCTATATGTTGTGTAGGTGGTTCGTGAAAATCAGGTTGTGGTGGTGGTTGGAGAAACTGGTTCAGGAAAGACCACTCAATTGACTCAGGTTTTTGTTCCCTCTTTGTTTTTTACATCATTAGGTTCAGCCCCTCACCCCCCCCACAAAAAAAAAGAAAAAAAAAAGTGGAAGAGGCTTGATGGAAATAGGTATATGCATTCATCAATGGACTTTGACGTTTTGGTTTTGTGGACAGTATCTGCATGAAGATGGGTATACTGGAAATGGTATAATAGGCTGCACCCAACCAAGGCGTGTGGCAGCTATGAGTGTTGCCAAGAGAGTCAGCGAGGAGATGGAAACAGAGTTGGGTGATAAAGTTGGCTATGCTATAAGATTTGAGGATGTAACTGGGCCAAATACCGTTATTAAGGTGGATTAGCAGTTATAGTTAACTATGGTGGTTCCTCTAGTAAACTGTGATTTTGCTTGTGATTTCTTTTCACCATTTTATTCCTGGAAGCATAAGTATATGTGAACATTTTATTACATGGATACATGATCATCCTGTAAAGTCTAAACTTTTTTGGTTAACTTTTGCAGTACATGACGGATGGGGTACTTCTACGTGAAACACTCAAAGATTCTGATTTAGACAAGTACCGGTATGGAAATACTGAAAAATTCTCCCTTCGGGATGTACATCTCATTGTTTTTATTGCATAAAAACAATGTTACTGATCATCGTGAAAATATTGCAGGGTTGTTGTCATGGATGAAGCCCATGAAAGGTCACTAAGCACAGATGTTCTTTTTGGAATATTGAAGAAAGTGGTAGCCCAACGTCGTGATTTCAAGCTAATAGTCACATCTGCAACTCTGAATGCACAAAAATTTTCAAATTTCTTTGGAAGGTAAAATTTTAAATCTTTGTCTTAGCATGTTCTCTCTGTATGTTGCTCAGTTCAATTAAATTAGGGTGCCCTTGCAGTGTCCCAATATTCCACATTCCTGGGAGAACATTTCCTGTCAATATATTATGGAGTAAAACTCCATGTGAAGACTATGTTGAAGCTGCAGTGAAGCAGGCCATGACTATTCACATAACCAGCCCGCCAGGTGACATCCTTATCTTCATGACTGGCCAAGATGAGATTGAGGCAGCTTGTTATGCCCTTGCAGAGAGAGTAGAACAGATGATGTCATCGTCAAAGAAAGCAGTCCCTAAACTCTTGATTCTTCCCATATACTCTCAACTGCCTGCTGATTTGCAAGCAAAGATATTCCAGAAAGCTGAAGACGGAGCCCGTAAATGCATTGTGGCCACTAATATTGCTGAGACATCGTTGACTGTTGATGGTATATTCTATGTCATTGACACAGGCTATGGTAAAATGAAGGTGTATAATCCTAGGATGGGTATGGATGCTCTTCAAGTATTCCCTGTCAGCCGGGCTGCTGCTGACCAGCGTGCTGGACGAGCTGGTAGAACTGGGCCTGGTACATGTTATCGATTGTATACAGAGAGTGCATACCTTAATGAAATGTTGCACAGCCCTGTTCCAGAGATACAGAGGACTAACCTTGGCAATGTGGTCTTGTTGCTCAAATCTCTTAAAGTTGATAATTTGCTTGATTTTGATTTCATGGATCCACCTCCGCAAGACAATATTCTCAATTCTATGTATCAGTTGTGGGTGTTGGGTGCTCTTAATAATGTCGGGGGCTTAACTGATCTTGGATGGAAAATGGTCGAGTTTCCTTTGGACCCACCCCTTGCTAAGATGCTTTTGATGGGTGAACAGCTGGGGTGTTTGGAGGAGGTTTTGACAATTGTTTCGATGCTTTCAGTGCCATCTGTTTTCTTTAGACCCAAGGACAGGGCAGAGGAGAGTGATGCCGCTCGTGAAAGATTTTTTGTGCCAGAATCTGATCATTTAACCCTGTACAATGTTTATCAGCAATGGAAACAACATGATTACAGGGGTGATTGGTGCAATGATCATTTTTTGCATGTTAAGGGTCTAAGAAAGGCTAGAGAGGTAAGATCCCAGCTGCTTGATATTCTCAAGACTTTAAAGATTCCCCTAACATCAAGTTGGCCTGATACTGACATTGTGAGAAAAGCAATTTGTTCTGCGTACTTCCATAACGCAGCAAGGTTAAAAGGGGTGGGGGAGTATGTCAACAGCCGGAATGGAATGCCCTGTCATTTACACCCCAGCAGTGCTCTCTATGGTATGGGTTGCACTCCAGAGTATGTGGTTTATCATGAGTTAATCTTGACAACCAAGGAGTACATGCAGTGTGCCACTGCAGTGGAGCCCCAGTGGCTGGCTGAACTGGGACCCATGTTTTTCTCTGTTAAGGATTCTGATACATCCTTATTGGAGCATAAGAAGAGACAGAAAGAAGAGAAAACGGCCATGGAGGAGGAGATGGAGAATTTGAAGAAGGTGCAAGCCAAAGCTGAGAGAGAAAGGAAAGAGAAGGAGAAGGAAACGGAGGCTAAGCGTCAGCAGCAAATTGCCATGCCTGGTCTGCGTAAGGGTTCATCCACATTTTTGAGATCAAAGAAATTTGGTTTGTAATTGTAAATTGCGTAACTTGGGAAATATTTGTTTGTAGACTCATGAGAGAATAGACGTTAGAAAGAAAGCCTTGATCTGGATTGTAATCAGAAGTCAGCTTAGTATGAATTATTGATGTTTTACAGGGGCGGGGGAGAAGAACCTATCTATTGAATATTCGAACTTGTTGAGGCTATGGTCCTTGTCTATACTACGTTAAATTTGGAAGTTTAGCCTCATGGTGATTCTGATATACACAATTTAATTCAAATAATAATAATCAGTCAATAGTTCCAAAGAGTTTTAAATTATTAGTCTGTATAAAAATGAGTAAGAGTGAATTGGTTGATTTGTGTTAATTTATATTATTTAACTAGAGAACCACATTTGTTTGTAATACTTTATACCTTTTTTCTTGGGTGCTACATAACAGAAGTAACATTCTGAGTTCATAACAAGCTAGCAAATTTGGTTGTAACATTTAGGTACAGTATCTTACTGAAATAGTTCAACCTAAATCATGTACTACTTCCTTGTTTGAGCGTCTTTATCCGTTTGTGTCAAGAGTCACCTTAAACTGTATATAACATTTGTATTTTCCTTTATGTTTTTAAATATATTTTTATAGGTTACTACTACTATTAATATATTTTGAATTCTGTTGCAATGAAAAAAAAATTTCTATAAATATTTGCTTGTATTTTTATGTTGAGAGTATAGTTTGCATACACCCCGTTCAACACACTTTGGTTATGACATTGGTAATTTGGTAAAAGAGAATAGTAAAAGTAAGGAAACGCAGCCGTGAGTGTGAGTGTATTATGATCAACAGCCCCAATGCCGATGTTCAACGACAACTAACGGTCGCGGGATAAGTTCTGATTCCTTTGTGCGTCGGTCCTGAGTTACCCTTTTCCTCAATTTTAAAATGACAAAAAAAAAAAAAATATATTAACGACCATAGTATTGGCCGTAAAAAAGAAAACGACCATCGCGGGTTTTGGCTCTCATTTCTGGGTGCCGCATTAGCAGCGTGGATTTGAGTAAACTTTCGTTTTTGGATTTGGGTTTTTCAATTCAGTATCTGTTAGCTTTCACTTTGAATTCATGAGCTCTTCACTTCTTCTCTTGGAATATTAGATGGAAATGGATCCTTGTTTTTCATAGTTTCCTAAAGATCTAAGATAACAAGGATTTTCTCGGCTCATTATTATTCCTTTTAATAAAACCATGAACCATATGTCCTCTAATACGACTTTCTTACTTCTTAATATTTGACTTTTCTAGTACTCTGTTTACAGTTCCATTCAAAAATGAATTTGTGGTTTTATTTTCATGCGGATTTATTTGGTTTCTTAGTTGCATATGAACCATTAATTTTAAACTTGAGTTGCTCTTGCGTCGTATTTGTTTGTTATTTGCTATAAGATTGCTAGTGACATATTTCGTAGAATTGCAGGAACGTAAAAAGTGGTATATTCTAAACAAAGCCAACTTAAGATGGTAAGAATAATGTAACGCCCAAATTACTTTGATATAGTCCAGCAATCCTTATATGAAGATGCAATTTCCAGCAATCCTTGAGCAGAGAACTGGGTATACATTTCTTTCTTTGTAAAATTTGTAGGGCGAAACCCTTGGTTTCTGGGTACGTTGAAAATGCTTCTTCCGAGTAGCATACTTACCGTCAATGTAGCTTTTGGTGCAATGCTGTTTAGATAAAAAAGAGGATTAAGGTCCTGAATAGGAGGATTAATTTTCTTCTTTCTTATTAGACGGGTGTTAAACACCAATGCTAGTATTGAACGAGGGAGCCCCTTCCCACCCAGATACTTAACATTCCTTTGAATCCAGATACTTACATTCCTTTGTATCATAAAGGTTTAAATGCTAAAATTGTAGGGCTTTACCCCGTAGGGAGCCCTTCCAGAAATTCTCAACGGCCAGGGGCAAGCCCAGGCCGAAGAGGGGGTTTGGAAATAGTTTTCAACCAGCAATAGACGCGCCTCGGTTAGAACCTCACTAGCTGCGTCATTGCCCCAAGCGCAAAGATGAAGACTAATTGTCTCGTTAGTTTTATTATATAGGACAGCTTGATGCGGGTTGAGGTCTTTCCGCACCGATGTGGGATTAAAATGCTGTTTAGTTTCCATCGCTCAAACCCATTCGGATCCGGATCCCCTCCCTTTTGCTGTTCTGCAAGGAGCCCATGATAATATGAACTATGAAGTTTAAGACGGTAGTAAAAGCCTAAAACATAACTAGACCCAACTACCCCAGAATATACGGAGCTGGCTTCTATGCATCACACTTACAGCTAGCTAGCCGACTCATGTTAGTGCTTCATTCATGCTGCTTGAAGATTAATTGGAAACACGGGGTAGGAATTTGTTTTAAATTTGAACGTGAAACTGCATTTTTTATATATTTTTTAAAAGAATAAAATAGCTGTTAACCCAACCAAATATGGACAAGACAGTAGTTACTCCACCTTATGTTCCCAGGATAAGATAAAATCTGCCTATCAGGCTATAAAATTTTAAATTCGTTTATCATCAAATTTGAATCATCAACAGACCAAAAAAAAAAAAAAAGAGTTACATTGAATTCCAACTGGACATTCAAAGGTAGTATACAAAGTAACATATGTCATCCTCAAAAATACCGGAGGAAATCATTTTTAATTACGAACTACAAAAAATTCTACCCAACAGTAGAACTCACCTTATCTTTTGTTCACCCAATAGAATCACAAACTCACTTCCCTTACACTACAACACCTCCACCTTCGTGTCACGTCACCATGTCACCCTCACACCATATTTCGTAGGACACGTTTATGTTTGTATACATTTGTTGCCTAAACGTCTCTGGGGTTCCGCGAGCCAACTGTTTGAATTAGTCCAATCAATCAGAATTTGGCAATTGGCTTTCTTCAATGGAACGTCAAGTTCGCTATAATTTTGGTCCAAAAAACAGGGGGACTAGTTTGCTTTAGTCTAATATGATTTTAAAATAATACAATTCTTAAAAACTGCAATGAAATTACCAACGAATCATCCCTAAATCACGACTTACAAAGATCAAGAACGTGTCACAACAAATAATTGAAATATTGCTCTTTATGTTATCAATAATCACCAAAAAAAATTTCGAGGGTCAGTGAATAAAAGCATCCACCATTTTTTGGGACTAAGTGGATGTAACTACCCAATTCAATAAGATAGCCTTTGTCTTCAGAAGTCGGACTACGTGCAGCAAAAAGGCAAACGAAGGAACATTAAGGAGGCAACATCAGAATTCGGGATTATTGAGTAGCTTAAGAAGAAAGCCAGTAAGACACAATTCTTAACGCAGAAACGCTAGTAGAAAACCAAGAAAAATCGATAGACAACTAATGTTCTAACAACAATTAATATAGACCTTTCAATGGCAAGTATCGAATCTCAGTAAAGGACCTAAACAATCAGATGGACTACTGATACAAGGTTTTCCAGGAAGATACTCAAGACTAACTTAACATAGTATGAAAGAAAACAAAACATGCCGTTCAACTTTTCCAGAAACCGCTCATACCAATTGAAAAAAAAGGAAAAAAACAAAACTCTCAAGGAAACCTAGGAATGCAGGGACTCTGATCATTTGGTTCAGCAGCAAATTATGATGAAGCACCACTTCAAAGAACTTGGGACTTCTTGTTTGTTGCCAACTGGGTCTCCGGCTACAAGAACAACAATGCATAAACATTTAAGATGCAGACAGAGAAAAATTAACATGCCTACAGCCAGATGATCAGTCCCTACCTCCTTCTTGACAGGCTCCTCCTTTTCAGATAATGTCAACTCTATATGGCAAGGAGATGACATGTAGGCTGCCAAAAAAAATAGTCAATCAATAAAAGTACAAAGTAATCAACTAATACTTAAATCTCAAGGTTTTAAACATACGGTTGATTCTTCCATGAGCTCGGTAGGTGCGGCGTCTTTGCTTCTGTGCTTGATTAACCTGGATGTGAGAAATGTAAAGAGCATCCACGTCCAAACCTTTCACCTGGAAGGAAGCAATAAATAGTCAAAAACGTGTGCAAAAAATTTTAGACATAACTTAGCACTGTGAAAATAGGACATACTTCGGCATTACTTTCAGCATTCTTAAGCAAATCAAGAATGAATTTTGCTGATTTGACAGGCCAGCGTCCTTGTCCATTAGAATGTCTGTTCTTTGCCTGGGCCGTCCTCCCAACACCGCGACAAAACCGTCGGAAGGGAATGGCCTGTTTGTGAGCCAGCACATCCTCCAAGTACCTCTTCGCCTTGGCCAAGGGCAACTTCCTGATGGCAAAGGCTGTCTCCCTAGTGTTCTGTAAAGGCAATTTATATTTAAAAAAAAAAATGAGTGAGCAGCATAAGCTATTGATTTATATATGCTCCATCAATTACTGCTTTCTTTTTATGCAAAAAAGGAAGAAATTCACCCAATAACAAGGTTGGTTATAGCTTTGATGGTTACAAGGTACGATATAAAAAGGCAGCATACTCCAGGTGTCTTTTTTGTAGGTTTTAAAGCGAAATAGTTTAAAGAAATAAGCATTGATTTTGCAAGTCAATTTTCTTGTTGATGAAGCCAACTATAAAAACTATCCATTAGATGTGAGAAAAGTGATTAGTTCACTCTACAAATTGATGTTATAGACATTCTGAGTTTCCTTTGATAACATGATATTCTCTACAAAAAAGGAAAAACCACTAAAATGATAACATACCCAAGTTAAACATGATTCAAGCATGCATGCAACATCAACAAGTAGCTGAACCTTCAGTCACAAAAGGCACAAACAAGGAACAGAGGTTCAACCAATGAAAATGGCAATGATGTCCTGAAGGTTACGAAAGATGTGCTCACACAGGCTACAGACTCCTGTTTTTCATAAGGATTTTCTACACCCATTTTCTTTCTTATAAAAAGGTTTCCTCTATAATCTAAGGAAAACTAGTGCAAACATGATCTCAGGTTATACAGAAAGAGAATCAACCAAAAGAAAAATGTAAAATTAAGGGAAAAATTAAAGAAAATGGAAATCTCATACTGCTTTAAACATTTTTGTCAAAGAGGTTAACCATAAAGAAAACAACTTGCTTTAATTTTTTATCCTATAAATACTTTATGTTTCCTTCAATAATATGATATTCTCAACACATAAGAAACATGACTAAAATGGCAACATAAGCAATATAAAAGTGATTCATGAATGCATACATGTAAAAGACATGTTCCATCTCATGGTCGGTGTTTGCTGCTGTTTGGGGACTCAGTGGGAGCTAGTTTCCCACGTAATGTCCCTGCTTGATTTGAAGTTTTTATTTTTCCTTCTTTTGGGCACTGTGCCGCGATGGTTAACTTTAAAAAAAAATAAAGATATGTTCCATCATTTACTGAACCTTCAGTGACAAAGAAAACACAGAGGTTCACCCAATAACAATGGTGATTATGTCCCTGAAGTTTACGAGAGACCTGCTCACAGAGGCAACAGACCCCTGCTTTTTTCATCAGGTTTTCTTAGTTCTTCTTAATAAAGAAAACACCTAAGACTTCAACCTGACAATTAAATTGGCGCACATTGGTCATATTTAATGACTAACAGTTACGGAGTACTTCAGAAATGCATACACCGTCATCTTATTAAGTCACCGCGGAAGCTTTGTTGCTTAAGCATTATTATTTAAAAAAAGGGGTCTATTGTTGACACTCTTTTGCAGAGGCACAAAAATGCTGCATTCTATCTCAAACACAAATGGAGGCAATTCACACCATAAAAATGACAAAAGTAACAGATACTAGTACCTTGAAATGGACTCTAAGGTCGGAGCCTCTAGCCTTGCAGGCTGCAGCGCGTACCACAACCACATATTAGATCAAAATCATGAAAAACCAAAATTAAAACTTCCAAAGCATACAATTTCAAAGGCAAACGCAAGCACATCGCATTTAAGTAAATAATAATAATAATTAACGATAGTTAAAAAAAAAAATTAAAAGCGCGTAGCTCTAAGCAAGATATAGTCAACAAGCAAGAGCAGTGAACGACTCTAAAATATCACGGACTTTTAAAAGCAAAATGGCACTTACACTTAGTAGGATTGTCGGGCTCTCTGGAGTACTTCACCTAAGAAAAAATGAGAGGAAAAAAACATAAATACATGGCATGGGACGAAAAACCGAGCTATTGCAAACACTGAATTAGAAAAGATGCATCTCTACCATGGCGGCTTATGCAGCTTCTTTCTCCCCCGCGTCCGTATGAAGGCTACGGGGCAGAAGGTGCATGCATTCACAATTTATAATGGAGAATATAAGGAACCCTAATTCCCGTAGTCCATAGGCAAGCATCAGATGTTCGGGCGACGGGGCTCATAAGTAGACCCGGCCCACTCTTTTTTTTTTTTTAGTTTTATCGACAGTTAATTTATAACCATATGGTGTTTTGGGACGAATAGTATCTAACAAACATAGATAGCTGCCCAATTTTATTTTATTTTATTTTTTAAGTTTCATAAGGGCATAAAAATTATGTATGTTTGAATGGGTAAAAAAATAAAAATAAAAATAAATAAATAGCAAGACTGTCTTATTATAATTTGAGGTGGACGAATACCGGAATAGGAAGGTATTCTTCTTTCTTCCCCACCATAACATTTCTAACTCTAACTAATTGCAGAATAACAGCTTCGGCAGAAAAGCGATACGAACTCGGGCAGTAGGGAAAAGGATGTATGGAAAAGTAGCTCTTTCTTTCTTCTTCGTGCTCCTACTTATAACCTCTTACTCAATTTTCATAGGAAACCTCGATATTCGATCTTATTCCTTCTCTCTGCTGAACTCATCTTCCTTATGTGTGCCCGACCCGCCTCTCCGGGTCTACATGTATGATCTCCCCCGTCGATTCAATGTTGGCATGCTTAATCGCCGGAGTTCGGTGGAAACTCCGGTTACAGCCCGGGATTGGCCGCCATATCCCAAAAATTCTGGGCTGAGGAGGCAACACAGCGTGGAGTACTGGATGATGGGCTCGCTTATGGATGAAGGAGCCATTGACCACACAGAAGCAATAAGGATTTCGGATCCGGAACTGGCTGATGCGTTCTTTGTGCCATTTTTTTCTTCTTTGAGTCTCAATATACACGGACATAATATGAGGGATCCGGCTACGGAGATTGATCACCAATTGCAGGTACTTTTGTCGAGCTAAATTCGTCCATTTATTTCTTTGTTTAACGTAAAACTTGAGCCATTTCTTTTAGAAAGTTCATGATGGTGTTTTTTGTGCTCAAAGGTGACTGACCCTGCCTTGGAAGTGTGCCCTTTCTTCAGTTGTTGCTATGAACGAACTCATGCTCTTCAAATTTACTCGTATAAGTTGAATAGCAGAAAATTTTGGAAATTGTTAGATAAGTCATTCAAAGGCAAATGATATTTCCTGCTAAATGGCACTTGGACATCGTTTATTGATTAAACAATACTTTACCCCTCCCATTTCTTGATAGGTCTATAAAATGTTCTATCGTTGGGTATCCATATTATGGGGGAGTACTGTCTTAAATTGAATATTCCTTCCCTTCTCCATAGCTCCAAACCGGTATTTGCCTTTATTTTCTTAATTTCTGTTGTTAAGTTAAATATGGCTTGTTTCCGGTTTCAGATTGATTTAATGGAGTTTTTACGAAAATCCAAATACTGGCAAAGGTCTGGAGGCAGAGATCATGTTATTCCTCTGACACACCCCAATGCCTTTAGGTTCCTGCGGGATCAGGTGAATGAATCTATTCAGGTCGTTGTGGATTTTGGCCGCTACACCAAGGTTATGTCTAATTTGAAGAAGGATGTGGTGGCTCCTTACGTACATGTTGTGGATTCTTTTACAGATGATGAGCCTCGAGATCCATATCAGTTTCGCACCACGCTACTTTTCTTCCGAGGGGGGACAATCCGGAAGGATGTATGTTTGGCTAAGAGTTAGCTGAAATAATTATAACGTCTTTCTTGAAATACCAATAAAAATTTGATTTTGTGGGTTCAATGATGGTGCAGGAAGGTGTTATCCGTGTTAAACTAGCTAAGATACTATCTGGTTATGATGATGTTATCTATGAGCAAAGTGTAGCTTCAAGAGAAAACATAAAGGAGGTATATAGTGCAGTCATTCAATTACTCTATGGCTGATGACGTTTTTCACGTATCTTTAGCTAGCAAATTTGTGATTAAAAAATTCAACCTTTTCTTACACTTCAAAGATCAGCTTGTTGTTTTTCTTCCTCATCATTATCAGTCCAAAAAGAGGAACCCTTAGAAAAAGGAAAAGATCTACTGTATAACCTACAAGATAGGCTCCAATCAATTATGTGAAGCTCTTCTCTTCATATGTTTTTGCTATGCATGCTGACACTAGGAATATAAATATTGAGATGCAATCTGCTTTTAGTGAACAAAATGAAATATTTTAGAAATACCATCCTGCATTTTTTTCTTATTTTTTTTTTAATTTCTTTTTCCTTGTTCTTCGCTGCTAAGATGCAGAACACAATCACTTATTGTGAAGAAAATATCTTATATGTAAAAGAGTAATAATTTCAAGCATTTAGATTTTTTTTTCCTTGTAGCTAGAAAAAAATTCTAAACACGCTGCATTTTGAGGGTGCCCAAACCTTGAAACTTTCTTTGTAATCTAATTGGATGGTTACTATCTTTGCACTGTGAGAAAATTCATAGTCAATTTCTTTCTCTCGCTCTTTTTTTTTTCCCTTCTTTAGCAGATCACCTTGAAGATCACTAACTTTAGTATTCCGTTATGTTCTGCTTCTGTTACAACAGTCATCTAAGGGGATGCGTTCATCAAAGTTCTGTCTAAATCCAGCGGGAGACACGCCTTCCTCTTGTCGTCTTTTTGATGCCATTGTGAGTCACTGTGTTCCTGTCATAGTGAGTGATCAAATTGAACTCCCATTTGAGGATGAGATTGACTACACCCAGTTTTCGCTGTTCTTCTCTTTCAAAGAGGCATTAGAGCCAGGCTACATGATCAATCAGCTCCGAAGATTTCCAAAGGAGAAATGGGTTGAAATGTGGAGGCAACTTAAAAACATCTCCCATCATTATGAGTTTCAGTACCCACCGAAAAAGGAAGATGCTGTTAATATGCTATGGAGACAAATCAAGCACAAACTTCCGGGGGTCAAACTTTCTGTTCATAGAAACCGGAGGTTAAAAGTACCAGATTGGTGGCAGCGGAGATGATTTTAGGAGCTTTCTTGGTTGACATTGTATATTCACATTCTTCAGTTACAGTGACAATCCCAGAATGGGAAGAATATGATTGGTACGACATCCTCTAATCTCATATTTTTAAAATAGAGATTTTGATAGCTTTATAATACTTAATTCAATTTTGGTCTTTAGTCTCTGATTTGGTTGACATTTTCATCCTGACTGGAAATCACATTCCCTATGCCAATAGAGATCTATTGTCTTTCTGTCATTTCTTGAAGTCCAACGATTGCTTCTATTCTTTCAACTGTGTGATTGAATATGGAGTTTCTAGTTGTGCAAGTGAAGATCTGCTCTCAGGATTTATAGAGGACCAAGACTTCTGTCTCTGTTTGCGCTAATTGTAATGGTATTTTTTTTTTGTAAGTTTCTAGAGGTTTTTTAGTGCAAATGTGAAAATCTGTGTGTTGGCCCCACCGTGCTAGCTCCATCTCATGTTATTGCACGATGGTTAATCAAAAAATTTATTTAAAATTCTTTGATTTTATGCATTTCGAATCTATGTTTTGAAAGTTGGATTTTGGTTTCATCAAAACAGAAAGTTGTATTTTGGAATGTGTTGAATTTTTTTTTTTTTTTTGGGTTCAGTTTTTATAGTCCGCCTGCTGGTTGCTATTTTAAGGTCGAAAACTCAATATTAAGACAAATATTTGGATGGATTTTTTCTACAAATGTTTTATACACTAAAGCAATAACGTGCATTCATTCTAGGAAGGTACATATAAATATTACTCATTTTAGTACTATATTCATCATGGACAACAATAGTCTACAAAAAATCGTTCAATTTAGTCAGATATAAGAATTTCTCGATTTCTTTTCCCTTTTGAAACTAATGCGTTGATGTCATTTGGAGACGTCTGCATTTACTTTTGAAAATTTTCTCTAATAGTTTGACAAAAATGAAAACCTACCTTACTACTTTCACTTTTACATTCATATCTTAAAAATTCTTTTAGAGTGCACAGAGCAGTGTGCTTTATTTTCTTTTTTGTGTAAGTGAAGGGCACACCCAAGAGTCCAAGACAAACAACTTCATCACGTGGGAAGGAGACTCCCATAAGATCATCTTGCAGTTGCAGTAACATTCCGCAACCATTGGGAGGCCTTGAAAGTTCTTGCACACAGAGACCAAAGAGCACTGTATAAAGCAATAAGCCTATATGCCATATTTTTCAGTGGGTACTTCCATACTAATGCACATCATCACAGACTCTGCCCATGCATATATCGATCCAGTTACAACAGCAACTGTTTAGGGTTGAAAGGAGAAAGCACACATCTGCTGTACTTTATGTTAAAAAATCTTCGAACATGACATAGACAGAATCTATCATAAAGAAAAGAGGTGCTTTCTGTTTCCATGGCAAAAATAAACAGCACAGCGTTTAAAGATGTTAATCTGGCATTCTTCTGCGATTATATTGATGGAATCAAGCCATTTCACAGAACTAGCGCCTGATATACATAATAGGCTCCAGACCCTCTATCTCTTTTTCTTTTTTTCTTTTTCTTTTTCTCTTGATCTATCTTATAAAGCATACATAATAGGCTGAAATACCAAATTTACAAGAGCCATAAACAACAAAACTACAGCAAGCAAGAAACAAGATGCAATCCATCTCAATCAACATATCTAACAAAGAAATAACAACCACCTATGCTAAAGAAAAAAAAAGAACTCTATAAAATATCAAGGCCTTTGAAAGATGGTTAAAGAAGGCAATACACATTTCCATCCTCTTTGAGGACTATGTCTTCTTCATAGCCTTCCTCTAGCAGTCTCCACTGTTGTAAATCTGAAAGGTAAGTTGAAACTTCCTTTACAAAAGTATAAACACTAAATTATATTCCTAGAGATAACTTTCAAGAAGAGAGCGTTCAAGAAAAAGACACTCCTACAAAAGGAGAACAACTCAAAAAAACTAAAAACAAAAAAGGAAGGGAAGGGCTGCTGTGGCTAGACAGCAGTCCCCTAAAGCCAAATGCACAAAAAAAAAAAAAAACTCTAATAGAAAAAGGGGAAACGGCACACACTCAGATCAACCACTAAACCATTGCAATTTCTAAGAGTGAGAAACCTTTTATCGCAAGTTGGTCCTAGCTTGCAAATGATAACTTCGCTCAAAGTGGACCTCAAAATCATGTAGTTTAATTTCAATTCAAGAAAACAATTTTTGGTTACATGGAAATGTGAGGTACATTAGTAACAGTACCTTATAAAAGGATTTGCAATGTGAAATTTTATAAATTTATTAACTTGTTTTTTTTTATTTCATAAAAATTACAAAACAAAACAATGTTATATGAGTTATTAGATGCATTGATCGGAATTTTTATAATCATATATGTTTACTAATTTTAGGAGAGACGCTAGCTGAGAAGAATCTTCGTTAAATAGGCACGTGGCAAACTGGCAAGCAAAGATACCAAATACTAAAGCTGAGGTCAACCAAGGCTGAATGAGATGAGGGTTGACTACGTTCAGGGATACCAAATATTAATCTCTCTGCGGTCAAAGCTTGTGAAACTTTCCCCCTTTTTTCCCCCCTCGTTGGTACACAGCAGACTAGGACGACTTTGGAGCAGAATAAAAAAAAAAAAAAAAGGCATAAATATAATACCAAACCGATTAACACTGACGTGAACACCCGTCGAGTTTGAGATACTAGTCCTGCAAGCACTGGCCCACAACTGGTTTGTTCTGGTAGTGGAGCGCACATAACCGCGAAAAGCGTTAAGAAAATGACTATTTTAGTAATTTGGTGATCCGAGCCTACAAACGTGGGGTCGGAAACGACACGTACGTTTGCCCTTCTAAGACTCTGTAACCGTAAAGGGTGGTCCGATTAGGTTTCACGGATCCCGGAAACAGCTTAGGTTTAAACGCTGAGATGAGCATCGTCCGGACTCGTGGCATTTCCGTCGCCATTCGCACTCTTTCCTCATCTTCCTCCGTCTCTCGCTGCACTCACGTTTCAGGTACTCTACTTTCAATTAACATCAACTTTGTCCTTCACGATTTGTTCTGTCAATGTACACCATCCAATGCTTTGCCTGTATTGCGTTGCTGCACTACTCATTCCAACCTTTGTTTTTATTGACGATATTTACAAAGGCTTGTATTCATTTTTTGCTGTTTCATTTCAAGTTTCAGTCCCCCCCCCCCCCAATTCTTCACGTAATTTGGGTATTTTGTTACACACAACTTTGGACTTGAAGAGAAAGCAATGATGTAATGTTTGGAGTATCCAATGCAGGGGAATTAATAATGTTTTGCATACTGCAAAAATAATTTAAAAAAAACACGGGGGAAATGATTAAATCAATTTAAATGCCTGATAAGATGGAAGTTGGAACTCAGCTTCGGGGAGAAGGTGAAGCGGACGGTTTATAATTATCGTCAACAATCCATCCGAGGTGGGACCCACCTTTGTGCGGACCATAACATCCTTGGATTGGGAATCAAGGAATGCCGTCTGCGAAACTACAAAAGGATAGGAATGCAGTCACTTCTGTTTACCTTTTTTTTTTTTTTTTGACTTTCCTCTTGTCACTGAAAATCTAGTAAACACGGAGGGGAGTGGCCAGGGCACCCAGATCTCGGAAGCTCACGAATATAGAAAGACCACAAAGGTCAATTTCTCACATGGACACGATATAATCTTCCCACGTGGTTGGTTGTGGTCCCACCCCCATAGTCTTAGTTTCGTAGCTCATCGCTGGTTTATGTCTTTTTGCTTTATGTTTGTCGGGCAAAAGACGACAGCGCACACTGTTCAAATTACTACACCTCCACTATACGCAACTTCATTATGTCCCCTTCGATTCGGTTGCCTACTGCTTCTGTTTGTTCGAGTCCATCCCAAAAGACATTAATGCCACGGAATAGTGTTCACTGTTTACTGTAGTTGGTCCCAGTTCAGATGCTGATGCCCAACTTGTAATAAAGATCTTTTTGAATCAAACCAATTGGCTTTGGCTGAAGCTCCAGCTTGAATGAGGAACTCCACTGATGATTGGTTATATACAGATGCTGCAACCTGTGGGTCGCCTGCCTGGATTGGTAAAGGACTCACTTGTGTCTGCTTCAAGCGTAAGGGAAATTATGAACGAATCTGCATTAGTTTGACTCCTTTACAGGTGAGTAATTCACAAGTTAGACGATGGAGTTCTACATAGTTATGTCCTAGTGGTAATCTACTAATTGTTATAATATTATGGATAATTTATAAGTTGTTTTAGGATATGCTGACACTCTTGGTCTTGATTATTTCTGCACTGGATCATCAGTTGCTTGGTCCCATTGGATTGTTTCTTATACTTGGAATAGTCTTGATGCTAGAATCCTGCTTTACAGCGGTTTCCATTGTGTTTTTATCATCATTAATTAAAAAGGAAAAAAAAAGATGTCTTTCTAAATTGCAGTTATAGTGATCAAAGCTGGGCATGTGTTTAATTTGAAGTCTTTGTCTATAAGCTTAAGTAGTTGGACTACGTCTGTTTCTATATTGTTCCTCCCACTCCTTCCTTCTCTGCGCAATGGGTGTACTAATGCATACTAAGCTCAAACACTGTTTCAAGTGCTCGTGAAATGTGTTTCAAAATTAATTGGAAATAATTATAGTCAATACTTATTAGAAAGGAACTACGTCAACTGAAGTCTTATTTATTTTCTGAAAATAATTTCATAACCACTCTCTGAGATCTCATTTGAAATGTGTTTTTGAACTGTCCAATATTCTCCGAGATGAATGGTTTTACATTTGAAGTTCCTATTCTTTCGCACATATTTTCTTGACATGAATCAAGGACTAGCTGTGTACAAAAATTTGCAGGAGGAAAGACTGAGAAGACTGAAGCACAGGATGAAAGTTTACTTTGATGCTTCCCGGCCAGATCACCAGGTGTATATTCTTTTACTCTTGTGCATATTTTTCTGTGCATTGGAGTATGCATATTTTGTTGGGGGATCTTCTAAAATCTTTGTCCTCAGATATGTGAGTGCATATATATATACACACACCTTCACATAGACAAAAATTGACGGTTCAACCTGAAGATTGCATTATTGAAATTTTTAACATTTACTTAAATATTTTGGTCTTTTTGGCTGGAAGTCGCTCATTGAGAAATTTTTTTGAAGGACAGGAAGCTTTGAGAGCTCTGTGGTCTGCCACATTCCCTGGTCAGGAACTTCATGGTTTGATATCCGATCAATGGAAGGAAATGGGGTGGCAGGGAAGAGATCCATCAACTGATTTCAGGTTCTATTTGTCCCATTCTCAACATCCATTTCTTATGCTCTTGTATTATTTTCATTCTTATCTCGACATATTTCGCTTACTCTGCTATTTTTTGACCAATTTACCTGAACAGAGGAGCTGGTTTCATTTCCTTGGAGAACCTCTTGTTTTTTGCTAAGACATTCTCGGTAAGATCCTGTCCTGGCTACTTCTTCAATGTGGAGTGGTAATATTTTTTATTCAGGACACGAACAAATAAAAGGATTATGACTCCATTGCCAAATTTCAGTTAAAAATTAAATGACAAGGTTACCGGATTTTTTTAGTATATGTGACAATATTCTATAAAGAAAAAGAATGTTTTTTGCCTCTACATTTCACATTTTTACTCTATGAATAAGTAACTTGCTCTAGTTGGAATGTTTTATATTATATGTTGCAGACTTCTTTCCAGCGCCTATTAAAGAAGCAAGGAGTAAAAGGAGCTGCCTGGGAGTATCCCTTTGCTGTTGCTGGTGTTAATATCACATTCATGATTATGCAAATGCTGGACCTTGATGCCAGTACGTCGTGCACCTTTGGTCCCAGTGCATTTTACTCTTGAGGAAGTTATTGAGTTATAGTTAATACTCGTTCTCTCATTTGGTTAAACGTGAGCCTCGAGGTTCAATTCTCTAACGAGACCTAAACTAAACAGATTGTGATAATCTTAAAGGGAATAGAATTTGTCAAATTCATTAAAAGAAGATTGCTAATGCAGGGTAGTTTTTCTCACTTGCAGCAAAACCCAGGACTTTTGTGAGACCAGTCTTTCTACAGATGCTTTCAGGTTAGAATCAGCTAAACCCAGAACTGTTGTCAGCACACACCCCAGGTTATACATAAGTGTCTAACTATTGTGATATTCTCGTACGTTTACAGAAAATGAGTGGGCATTTGACTTGCTTTATTGTGTGGCTTTTGTGGTTATGGACAAACAGTGGCTAGAGAGAAATGCTACATATATGGAATTTAATGTAAGAATCCACTCTGTATGAAGATCGTGTATTCATATTATATTTGAAGTTTATTTCCTCGTCTGGAGTTTCAACACGCCTGGATTAGACATGGTTTAAGTAAGTTTTTGCCATTTAACAGGATGTTTTGAAATCCACTCGAGTTCAGCTTGAGAAAGAGTTGTTGATGGATGAGGTACGACGGATTGAAGACATGCCTTCTTACAGTCTTCTTTGTTGACAATAACCAAAAAACCCACTCCTTCTGATATCTAGAAAAGACATAGCTTTAGTATGTGATCTCCAAGTGAACCTAGTGCTGAAGATTTTTTCACTTTGACGGGCAGAAGTGTTTCTTAACAGACAGTCCATGAGAATTTCGTTTGCAAGGCCGAAAGTTTCCCTTTTTGCCATTGGGCTTAGTGATTAGATGCCTCCTAGATGATGTGGATCTACTGAGAGAATTAATTTTAAACACGACTTCGACTTTTGCTCTAGTAATCCTACAATTTTTTGAATTCTGTAAATGTAATTGCTGTTAACTTTCTATCGAATCATGAGCTGTTGCAAGTGCCTGTGCCTCTTCTAGTGAGAACTTTTAGCTATCGCCTTTCTACAAACAATATCTTAGTTTCTAAAATTACAAACTCAAATTGTTGTAGTACTCAGTTCTTAATCACCCTGGGACAGGTCAGTTTATAAGAATGTAAGCCCGTAGCTTTAGCCGGCCGGGCAGACGCAGCCAGCGACGATAGCCTTTCTTTCACTCTGTAAACTAGTTTGTGCTGACCAGAAAAACAAAAAAACAAAAAACTGATGTTCATGCTCTTCTATGGCCTTCCGAGTTGCTATTATTTTACTTAATTATTATGTCAATTAGCGAAAAATTAAATAATAAAATAGCATTGAGGGTTGATTAATGGGTTTGGACTGTGCCAACTATATAATATAGACCATTGGATCCTAGCGGTTTCCCACCTCTCCAAATCTACAATATAAAATGGTTTTAAGCGACATTGTTTAGGATTAAAAAAAAAACAAAAAAGGTGCCATTTTTCTGTGGTCCTGCTGCTTGAAGTGTCAATGAGCGGCAGGGATGAGCGATGAGTCATTTTTGCACTAGAAGCGAACTATGTTGCCAGAAGATGATGTTACTCTTCAAAGAAGCAATCCAAGTAACATAAGCAATAAGAAAGGCAAAAAAAAAAAAGAGACTTCAATGATTTGATTTGTTGAGATTAGCTGAGGTAGTGAGACCCATTGCTTTCTGTTTCCACTGAGTTAATATTCCCAAGTAGAGCTCTGTATTATTCTTTTTAATGAATTCAGTATGCGTCTCAGGGGAAAATAATCTTCTGTTGTCAAGTCTGCCGTCGCATTGCCCTTGCAGTAATGATTAAAGGTTCCATGTTGGAATCTTATTAAAGAGGTGGTCAAGTGAGAATTATGAGATGAGACGTTATCATCATCCAATGAACACAAAATATGTTTGCTCTCGTCTTAATGACATCATGATTCATAAATGTGTTTTTTATTGGTAGATTTAGCACTGTTTTTGATGGACTTATAACAGCTTATTTGATTTAATAAGTACTTATGAAATTTGTTTTAATATGCGTTTAGATTAGTTTCTTATAAATGTTCAGAATGCGTAGAAATTTATTAAAAAGTAGCTTATTGATAAGTGATTCTGTGAAGACAGAATTCAGATTACGAGAGAGAGAGAGAGAGAGAGAGAGATTTCATGTCACAAAAGAAAAAGCAAAATGAAACCCAACAAAGTGTTTGCCAGAGTTATAAGGAACGGAGTGCATTTATGTATATGATAAGGGAGATTTCAGACTCGTGTCTCTTTGTCTTTTGTGCTTGCCACTCTTGGTATCTAAATCTTTAATCTTCTCTTTTTGCGGCTAAATCAAGTATTCACTTACAAGATGACTCAACCCTGCCTCTGATTAGGTGAAAAAGTTCCAACGTTTTATTCATACTTCACTGTATCCACTCTTTAATCACCTTTCTTTAATATCCAATAAACCAAGCTTTACAAAGAAAAGCTACTAAAACACGTGATAATGATGTCCGACTTAATTTCATCTCTCTTACAAAACTTGCATGATAAACCACCACCATTGTACAAGCAATCACATTATTATTAATATTTTTAAAAAAAAAAATGTAATCTCATAGAGTTATCTAAATATAATTAACCATTGTTCTTATAATTTATTTATTTTTTGATGTTATTGAATATTTGAAATGTGTTCTAAAACTTCTAAATGCTTAAGACCTATATTCATATAAATGACAAGGCGCAGAGCAAAACACACGTCACATCTCTGAATAAGAAAGTCTATCAATTTTAGGTTACGAAGAGACAGCTACAGTTATAAATTAAACTATCCAAAAGGGAAGCAAGGAAAAAGAAAACCTGCAGGATCAACACGAGTATTTGAATGATTCTTGAACCCAAAGCTTACACTACCCAACTCTGCCACCCTTGTCTTTCAAGCAAAAACTTATACCCAATGCTCCCACCACTCACCCCCAAACTTCCTTTCCCTCACTTTTTTACTTCTTTCATCCTTTACTTGTTTATCTTTGGAAATTCACTCTTCAGTAGTTTCTGAGTTCCGTCTACACTGAAGGATACCTTCAAATGGGTTCATTCCAGCCACCTATTGGGATGAGAAGCTCCGCAATGCTAGAAACTTCATGTGGATTTCTTCTACAGGAATTGCAGGTAAGTAGCTCATTCATTGCTTGCACTAAATATGACTGCATACTATTTCTCAGTTGCATTTTCTTTTCTTTTCTTTCTGACTTCAAATGAAATTAGATAATATGGGATGAAGTTGGAGAAGATCAGTTTGAGAGAGAGAAAGTTCTGCTGGATTTGGAGCAAGAGTGCCTCCAGGTTTATAGAAGAAAAGTAGACAGGGCAAATATATCTAGAGCTCGTCTCCATCAAGAGTTGGCAGAGGCTGAAGCGGAATGTACCCATCTTCTTTTGACCCTTGGTGAACGATCTCTTCCTGGACGGGTAATAACTACACAAGTCTTGCTCCAATTAGTAGATAAACCATCATAACCTGCATTTATAAGAAGCAGATTAGATACTGTTTCATTTGTTTCTTACTCAAGACACAAATCCCTGATTAGAGAAGAAAACATACGCTTCTTCAATGTGACTTACAATGATAAATGACATCATCTTTTTTTGGACAAGATAAATGACATCATCAACCAGTTAAAATTGATCAGAATACTGTCTGAACAGCCAGAGAAAAGGGCAGGAACACTAAAGGAGCAGTTGGATTCAATCACCCCAGCACTCCAGGAGATGCGCTTGAGGAAAGAAGAGAGGTTAAACCAGTTCCGAGATGTACAAGGGAAAATTCAAAAAATATCTGCTGCAATTGCAGGTAAATCTGAAGAAGCCCCCTCAAGCATTGTAGTAAACGAGAATGATCTTTCCCTAAAAAAACTTGAGGAGCTTCAGACTGAACTACAACGGCTTTACAATGAGAAGGTACTAAGCTGTACTCTATGCTTCAAAACCCCACCCCCCCCCCTTTTTTTCTCCCCAAAATCCTCCAAACCCCAAGTCAATAATACTTGACATTTTCATATTACTTCTTTTGTTTATATTTGAAGAATGAAAGACTACAGAAAGTGGAGAAATACATAGATATAATCCACAACTTGTCCACAATCTTGGGGAAGGATTCCTCTGCAATCATCATCGAAGTTCACCCAAGCTTGAATGATTTGTCTGGAATGTCAAAACACATAAGTGACAGTATCTTAACTAAACTCAACAGCACAGTTGAGTCCCTCGTGGAAGAAAAGCAAAATCGGCTTGACAAGGTGAATCGATACACCTATTCTAGTTTTCAATTTAGCAGTAACTACTGATGGGAGTTAGCAACATGATAAAGCACAACTTTAACAATAGGCAGTAGCTTTGATGTTTAAGTAATATTATATACCCAAAAAAAAATTGCAAAATGATAAGGAGCTTAAAAGTGGCTTTCTCGATAAGCCCAATTTCAGTGAAGACTGTAAAATCACATATAAAATAAATGCCTCAGTCTTCTGTTATTCCCTTTGAATTTACTCTTTCTAAATTTTAAGATTTGCCGTGCTCTTGATATAATTGCAGCTTCGTCATCTTGGTAAAGCACTGACAAATTTATGGAATCTTATGGATACGCCATATGATGATAGGCAATCTTTTTCCTATGTAACTGGTTTGTTGTCAGACTTACAATTGGAAGAATTAGATCCAGGAAGTCTTTCTCTAGATATAATCCAGCAGGTCAGTAAATAACATTGATGATCTCTAAAACATTAGAAACCTCCAGATATTACATCGTCTTAAATTTTTTTCAAGGCCGAAGCTGAAGTCAAGAGACTGGATCAACTAAAAGCAAGCAAGATGAAAGAGTTATTTCTGAAGAAACAGGAGGAGCTAGAGCTGATATGCAAAAAATCCCATATGGAAATTCCTTCACAGTCAGAGATGGATAATATTATTAACCTTATAAACTCAGGTGAGTCTATGCAATGTGTGTGTCTCATCAAGAAATGTGGGGCTGTACTAATTTTAAAGTCAAACAAACCTAGAAATTGACTTAAATGTACAAAAGGGGAGATTGACCATTCCGATCTCCTCATGAGCTTGGATGAACAGACATCAAGAGCAAAAGAAGAGGCTTCTAGCAGGAAGGTTATAATGGAGAAAGTGGAAAAGTGGATGTTAGCTTGTGATGAAGAGCGCTGGCTAGAGGAATATAACAGGGTTAGAACCCCCCCCCCCCCCAATACACCATTCTCTATAATAAGATTAAAAAAATGATTGCATCTGTTTTATGTTCACTGTCCAAGTGTGCTATCAGGATGAAAATCGATACACAGTTACCAGAGGAGCTCACAAGAACTTGAGACGAGCTGAGCGTGCCCGAATAATGGTCAGCAGAATACCAGGTATGTATATAATCAGACCATAATAATATGGAATTTAGACCAAATGACAACAAACCAAGTGGTTTCATAAAGGCGCTCTTATTTGCAGCTTTGGTAGAATTGCTAATGGCATTGACCAAGAGTTGGGAAGACGAAAGAAACAAAGTTTTCTTGTATGATCAGGTAAAATAATTTGCATCTTGCAATACCATGTATATATATAGTTATTATAAACGCCTCATATATAAGTGGCTCCCATGCGTTGTATGTCCAAAGAATGGACTAAACTTACATTCCTGGAGCAAGCTTAGTAACAACTAACTGACATCACATATGAAAGCAGATGAAACTAAAAGAAAATTTTCTCCGAATTGCTTCCTTTCACTAAAATTAATCATATTATTCAACAATAACACCTCTTCTTTTTTAACAAAGAAATTTTCTCTGAAAAATAATATATACTAAGGCACATTGGAAAAGCATATTAGAACTCAAAGGTATAGTTAATGTCAAATGCCTCAACTATAATACTAGGAACCTGCAGTATTTAGCCATTAGAGAATTATACCTATTCCTAAGGTCACGTTTGGTTTGACTGAATGGAAAGGGAAAGGGAGTGAGATTACATTTTTCATGCGTTTGGTTTGGCAAAATACCCTTTCTATGGAATCCCGTATTCCATTAAATAATGGAATGTGCATTCCATCGTATAACTAATGGAATGATTGATTCCATTGTGCTAAAGACACTCATACTCCTCCGCGCCTTCTTTTTTCATTTTAATATCCTCCGCACCTTCTTTTTTCATTTTTTCCCGGCTTTTATTCTGGTCCTTCTCTTCTTCGTGTGTTCTGCTTCCTGGTCCCGAGCTCCACCAGCTTCTATCCATCTCTACCAGTTTCCATTAGCTCTACTAGCTTCCATCTTCGGTCAGATCCATTGCAGCTCGTGGCCATTCTTTCCTCTTCTGCTCGCGGCTCACCAACAAGTCAACAGAGTACTCCATGCTAGCGGCTTAAACTTCCTGGTCCCGATTTTTTTTTAAATAACTTATAATTTTATTATTTAATGTGTAGGGTTAATTTGGTCTATTTCTTATCTTTTTTTTTCATTCCTTCCATTTTTCCATTACATACCAAACAAAGTAAAATTTTTTCATTCCCTCATTTATTCCTTTTTCCATTTATCTTTCCATTCCATCTTCCATTCCCACATAAATCATTCTATCCAACCAAACATGCCCTAAGTGTTTCGTTGGAAGAATGGAAAACTGCTATAGCATACTTTAACCTTTTCCTTTCACAGATGGACAACAACAACATAGCCCCTAGTTTCTCCTGTTATGAAATGTGGCAAGTTGGAAACGCTTTTAGAATCCACTAGTGCCATGAGCCATATAATTACATTTTCTTACAAAAAACAGTTACTCAAAGTTATACCTCACAAGTCACAAGATAAAAAAACCTTAGTATGCAGTTCCAGCTTGAGTTAGATTGACATGGAATGATTTGAGATGTCGACGGCTGTTATAGTTTCCTTCATCATAACCCACTAAATATGTTTCCTAGTAAACCAAAGACTTGAGATAACGAAAACCTTGAGAATTCCAAGAAGCAAACCATATTATGCTGTTCCAACTTGGGTTAGATTGACATGGAATAGTTTGAGAAGTCAAAGGCTCTTATAGTTTCCTTCATCGTAGCTGATATGCTATATTCGTGGAAAGCAAACTAAGAAAGATTCTCCAAGAATTCTTCCTCTTATTGCTAAACATTCCCGAGTTGAAAATCCAGATTATAATGAAAATTGAAAATGAACGACCTACCTCTTTCAGCCCTCAAGACTTAACTACTACTCCACCAGAAAGCTAACCAACCAAACGGCTACCTTACCCAACGCTCGCAGCCTATTGCAGCTTAACCAACTATATTAGTGAAAAGGTGTTAATACACTGAAATACAAGTGAAATTGTGTGTTTTGTGTATTCAATATTATCGTAACAAAATCCCCCCCGTAAGGAGTTCCTTGTCCTCAAGGAACCTCAAGAAAAAAGCTCTACTATAAGGTGAGGAAATTGTTATTGTAGTTGATGAAGTGGAACCCAAGTAGCGTCTTCAGGATTAGTATGCAGCCACTGGATTAACAACTCAGTTATTTCCCTTCTTATTCTGGAGTCTCCTATCTAACACTTTAACTAGCACCAATAGCATGAATCCTTGATCATCGAAAGGTGGGAGAGTACTAGAGACAAGCTTAGACCTATGGTGTCTCTTGAGCAGAGACGTGAAAAACATCATTGTGGAAGTCTGAGACAACAGGCCATAACTCTAAATTTTTCAACGACCTCGTATGGCTCAAAATAAATGGCTGCTAACTTGTGAAAACGTCTGTTGACAACTGAGGACTACCAATAAGGTTGCAACTTCAAATAAACGAAGTCACCCATCTGAAACTCTCTTTTAGACCTATCTTTATCGGCTTGAACTTTTATTCAATCTTAAGCTTTGTGCAAATTAGATTGAAGAAGAGTAGCGATAGTCTCTCAAGTTTTTTGGACAACATTAACAGCTTCGACAACTGATTGCCTCACGATATAAAGAATGCAACCAATAGGCATGTAGCCAAACAAAGCTTTAAAGCGTGTCATCCCTATAGCAGACTGGTGGGTCGTATTATACCAGAATTCGTTCTCCAAGAGTGCAATGCAGATAACATTCCAAAGTTCTATTGAGAACATCTGTCTGACTATCTGTTTAAAGATGATAAGCTAAGGACTTGAAATGGTTTATCCCTTGAGCTTTAAACAGTTCTTGCCAAAATCTGTTGAAAAATAATTAGTACCTATCAACGACAATGACAAAAGGCCACCCATGGAGCTTGATGATATTATCTAAAAAAACTTTAGCTACCACTGCCACGTTTTAAGGATGTGATAGGGTAATGAAGTGGCTATATTTGGTCAATTTATTAACTACAACCAATATCATAGATTTACCATGTGAGTTAGGAAGAGCTGTGATAAAGTCTAGAAAAATTGTTTACCAAGCAAACTGGGGTATCGAAAGTGGCTGTAAGAGCCCAGGGGAGCTGACTATTTTGCTATTGTTTTGTTCACATGATGTATATGCTTGTACAAATTTTTTAACTTCCTTATGCAACCCTCACCAATAAAAAAACAACTTTAATTCTTCTATAGTTGTTGTCGACTCCGAAATGTCCCCCAAGGAGTGCTATGGTAAGCTATTAGGATTTCTAGCTTCAATTGATTGTCATTACCAATGACTAGCTTACCTTTTCGTTTTAGCACATCAAACTCCCAAGTATATTTGGGATGAAAAGCTAAGGTGAACTTGAAATTATTGAATTTTTAGTTAAAGTTTAACATCACGGGCATAGGAATTTTTTACTTTGGTTAGTAATGTCATCCTAATTACAGAGATGGCTAAGAGTACCCTACAGTTTGATTTTTTGGATAATGCGTCTACTCGTGCATTTTCTATACCTTTTCTATACTCAATAGCAAAATCTAACCTAAGTAACTTTTTTAAACCTTAGTTCTGCAATTGATTAAGCAAGTGCTTCAAAGCTTGCTGATCCATTATGATAATAAAAACAATAACTAACTAGATAGGCTGCCCAATTTTTTACATCAAATACCAAAGCAAAGAAGAGTTCCTTCTATAAGCTGACATTACTTGGTATTTAGGGCCCAAGACCTTATTAGTGTTTGCTATAGGTCTTTCATGTTGCGTCACTATAGCACCAATGCCACATTTTGAAGCATTAATTTTAATAATGAAGGATTGAGAGAAATCTAACATTGTCAACAGTGGTATTTTTAAAAAATTAAATTTTATTTTGAAATATCGTTTTGATAACTTTAAAATTAAAATATTTCAAAATATTTCAAAATTTTTGCCAAAACAAATATTATTTAAAAATATTTTAAATAATTTTAAACAGTATTTTTTTTATTTTAAAAGATTTTATCATTGTATTAATATTATAAATATATAAAATTATTTTAAAATTAACTTGAATTAGTATCTGTAGATAAATAGTAAGTAAAGTACACTACTATAATAGAGACTCAAATTCAAATATCAATAGTATACGACATCTTGTTTAATTTTTTTTTCTCTCTGTACCTACAAATTTCTCTCTACCTCTGCGTAACCATGTTTTTATTTCCATCTTTGTGCATCTCTCATTCACCTCTCACTCTTTATTTTTGCAACTCCCTCTTCAAAATAAAGATGATGAAAGGAGACAATGTTAATTATCATGAGCATGAGGAGAGAAAATAAAAAGCTAATGAAGATGTTGTAAGAGAAAATTTGAGTTATGGATAAAATAGATCTAAACAATTTAGTATTGCATGTGAGGTGATATTATTTTTATTCACTTTTATATTGTCATTTTTTTAAAATTTATTTTTTATTTTTTTACCGAAACAACTCAAAAAAATATTTCTACCAATACATTTCACAACATAATAATTTTGATTGAAATAGAGAAATTTCTTAACAAATGTTCTATTTCATTTTGATAACTTCGAAAACAAAAATATTTCAGTAATTTTAATGCAAAAATAATAATTAGTTTCTTACTTCTATCAAAAAACCCTTAAGATGATGAAGGTTGAGCATTCCATTGGGAAGCTTGATGTTTTAGAAGATTTGTCAAAGATCGTGTTATCAATCCATACCCCTAAATAAATCTCTTATAATAATCCGATAAACTAAGAAATCCTTTTAATTCTTTAATTGTTTTTGGAATAGTCAGTCTTAATAGTTGAGATTTTTTTGGACTCAATAGCCATACCCTTGTGAAAAATAACATGCCCCAAATATTTCATCTAAGTCAGCCCAAAAAAAACATTTTTTTATTTTGGCTAAGAGTGTGTGGTGCCTTAGAATGCCAATCACATAGTTAAAATACTTCAAATACTACTACTATACACCAAAATATCATAAAAAAAAAACACAAATTTGTATAGTTAACTCTTTAAAAACATGATTTATAAGTACCTAAAAAGTAATAGGACATTAGTCAAACCAAAAGACATAATCAACCACTCAAAGTGCCCGTTAAGTGTTAAAGGTAATCTTGTAAACATCTAAACCATACATTCAAATTTATTAATAGTCAGCTTTAAGATCAAGGTTACTAAAGAACCTTGCTCCATGTAATTCAGCAAGTAATTCTTCTATTAGAGGATGGCCTAATTAGATTTGAGTTGTAGCTCTAAGTATTTATTGAGATTTTATCGAGAAGGAGCATTATTTTGAGTATTGATAAACCTATTGAAACTTAGAGGTTTTAAGATTACAAAACTTATTGTATGGAGTTATAACAATAACAACTATATTTAGGCTATACAGATGTCACCCTTAAGCTACGTTATAAGGCTATAAACTTAATTCCAATAAAAAGTTCATCTTGAATCCTAGCCATGGCCATAGCATCATTAACATTTTTAAGCCCTTATCAGTGTAAGACATTTTTTAATAGACCTTTTAATCTCCTTAGAAAGTAGCTTAGAGCTGTTGGCTCATTCACAAATGTTCTTGCAATTAATTCATCGAATTTTTTCATGTAATCAAGCAAACTTTTGATTTGTTTCAAATTTACTAACTCAAATACAAGATCTTCAAAACAACTAATGTCGAATCTAGCACTTATAGCTTGGGATTTTTTTTTTTCCAATTTAGTGTACTTACATCAGTAGACTGCAAAATTACTTCACCAGGCAAAGGCCTTCCCCTCCATTGCCATTAGTAACGGCTTAAGTCTATGATTCTCGACAATATCTTTCAGTGTGAAATATTGTTCACACTTATCTCTCCATATCCAATAAACATTACAGTAAAAATTAGGGAAATATAACTTCGTTGTGTCACACATGTAATTTGCTTTTGACTCCACCTTGTCTTCTTTTGGAATTTCTTCTACAATGGATTGCCTCAAATTCAAGAATTCACCTATGGATGAGGAAATTCTGTGTGCATTGTCCCGCAATTCATCATTGCTTTGCTATAACACCTTCATTCCTTCAATAACATTATCAATCTTGTCATCCACTCCATCTAAACACTTCTCTAGCGCCACTGTTTTCTATTGAACATCTTTGACCATGACTTTTTCTCTCATAACTCCGATCTCCACCACTCTTAACCAACTATATTAGTGAAACAGTGCATGTTAATACACTAAAATACAAGTGAAACTATGCGTTTTATGTGTATTCAACATTATCGTAACAGTAGCCTACTAAATAGATGTTTCCTAATAGACCATAGTTATTATGGTTCCATGAATTAATTTGTAAACAGCATAATAAATTGTCTGTTTGTAGGCACCTTTAATAGCAATATTGGAAGAATATAACCTGGTAAGGCAAGAAAAGGAAGAGGAGAAGAAAAGACAACAGGTTAGTATTTAGGAGTACGGTGGCAACTTCTTACATCAGTGCAAAGCATACAGATATTAAATTGTGGCTCTAATTTTATTATTACCTCTCCTATGATTTGATTTTCCCTCGCAGGGAAAGAAGAAAGTTCAAAGCCAAATAATTGTTGAGCAAGATAATATTTATGCTTCCAGACCAGGCACCAGCAATAGGCGTCTTCCTAATAGAAGCTTGAACGGAGGTGTAGACATTGCGATGCCCTTGAACAGAAGGCTTACTCTGGGTATCCAACAACTGGGATCAAGTAGCATAAATCCAGGAAACCAAGGCATATCCTTTAAGGATGGAAGGAAGGTACAAAGAAAGAAGAGTTTTGGTCAACCCAATTTTGATTCTCATATCAGAATCAGAGATGAGGCATCTTCTTTGGTGTCAACCTATCCAGAACCATTATCTACTTAAATTTTTATTTCAAGAAACATAGAATCTGACTGAGTTTGTTTTTGGGAAGACTATTGTAGACCTGAAAAGGAATAAAGTTAAACTTAATATGTATTATAAATTTGTAATGTATTCATGTTTTAACCCATATGCTGCCCAAACGGATAACTCAAGTATCAATAGAACAAGTTAATGTTCACTACTGTCTCCGCATAATATGGATGCAATTACTTGCCCCAACTAAAACAGAAACCATTTTCCTGGGTTAATAGATTGAGTAAAACGACCTCATTAGATACTGACAAGAAAATCACACAAGGTACAGAACTGTAGGAATTTAATTCATAAATCTAAGTTGGCTAAGATACGCCATAAGTATTGACAATTATAGACGTTACTATATAGGAAGTTCAAATAAAGATTGTGGCTTCATAGATTAATAAGCAATATCATGATAGGGTTTGAAAATAGTTTTAGAAGCCAAAATATGTGTAAAGAATCAATTCTGCCAGTAATACACATGTTATCAAGAGATTGTGTATCTTACATTTACGAGACATTACATTTACGTCCACTCAGAAACTATACGCATTATAATCATACCCAAAAGTCCCATATTTGCCAACTGCTAACAAGTAGCCAGAGTAACGTTATTAGGATAACAAACAAATAAATAAAAGCAAAACCAGAAGACACCTGGCATAAAATAAGCTATTATCTGTATCTGTTTATGGAGGTCTGAATCCCATCTGCTTGCTTATAGGTAGTTATCCCAGACTGAGTCACGATACAAAGCGAAGGACCTCTCTGCCCCCTTTCTTGCTTGTTTCGTTACACTATGGCTCGTTTCTCGTCTCTGGCGCTTCGCCTTCCGACTTTCGGAAGAAATGATCGATACGGCGAGTACCAAATGGAGCCGGCTTATCAGCATCTGGGCAAGATTGGCTCCGATCTTTGGCCGGGCGATTAACCGGCTGAGAGGGCAGAGGAAGCGAATCAATGAGAAAATCACTGGTCGGTTGGTGCCTCTTGACGGCGATTCTTAGGTGTTCAAGCTTCACGGTCTTGCGCTTCTTCTCAATGGCAACCTGTGCGGACTTTTCAGCCAGGAATCGTAGGAAGAGCTCGGTGGAGCACGACACCAGGAATAATGCTTCTGAGTTAACCCTCTGTATGTCTTTATCCAGCTTCATAATTTTCTTCACTCGACCCGTCGGAAATTCTGGTCTGGTCAATCCCCCTTCCTCTTCGTCCGCCATTGTCGCCAATCAATTTTCTGATTTGGGGAATAAATATTGATAGGGTTCCAATTGCGCGGGAAGAATGCAGGGGAATTTTTGTCGTATCGCGGTCGACCCGCCATTTTCCATTTTGCGAATAGGCCTTCCCGCTAGCGTTAGCCGTTAGGAAGGATGATGATGAATTGATGACATGGGCTAAGATGGGCTCGCCGTTTCTAATTTCTCAGCCCAGCCCACAATGACCCTACCTCCCCTTGATTGCCGTTTATTTTAGTTTCATCACCGACTTACCAAAAAAACAAACTACGAATATTGGATGCCACGCCCAGTGTAAGCCCTATTAGGATAGAAACTAGAAAGCCTTCAAATTAGAATTTAGAAGTTAGGAAAAATGAGAGTTCGTAAAAACTCCAAGCGTCTAAAATTTTCTTGCAGTGTCAAAATTGTAGTTTATTGTTGATTGAATATGTGTTCATTCAATTCTCCAAGCAGGAGGGCTTCGACGAATCGTCCCCCAATGCCGGATGCAGAGGAACATCAAGATCCGCAGCTCAGTCTTAGAGAAATCATCAACATCAAGGTTTCCTCTGTTCTTATGAATTGCAAATTACTTAAGAAATAGCGCGAGGATTTGCTTGATAGGTTCGGCTCAAATTATAGATACCAAGTTACTTGTTTGACTTGAGTGATTCTTGGATTTTGTGTGGGTTGCAGCTGATCGAGAGTGGAGAGAAAGAGAGGTTGAAGGAGCTTTTAAAGGAAAGACTTATAGAATGTGGTTGGAAGGAGGAAATGAAATCCCTTTGCAGGTTTCCATTATTTATATTAATATTGCTTTTGTTTTATTTGTTTTTATTACCACTCTGATAATGGATCGTCGCTAATATTTATTTTGAATTTTCAGTATAGCAACTAAATAAAATAAAATGCTGTTCTTTTTTAATGAGTGCCTATAAAAATAGAAGTCCTTAGTTTAGAAAATAGCCACCTGCGTATCTTACTAAGAAGCTCTGTTTAATTTGTGTTCACTAGGACGTTTGCCAAGAAGAAAGGAAGGAATAATGTTACAGTGGACGATCTTGTGCAGGTTATTACTCCAAAAGGCAGAGGTTTGTTTATGTCGCTTCTGGTTTTGTTTGGTATATCAATTGAATATAAACCACATACCAGAATTCTCTTCTTGTTGTATAATGCTTTTGCATTGTAGTTTATACTTCGGAGATTGGACTTATGATTTGGAAATCTATGTGTGCCTTTAGAGCTGTTGACAGACTATTCTTATTGTATAATGTTTCTAGAAATGAATATGGGTGCAGTTTGAGAAGTATCTTATCATCTGCCTCTGACATTGCTCCAAAACATCTTGTTTGAAACCATTCTTTTCCATCAATGGTTGCGAGGTAGGAATCTTATTGTTTAGTCAACTGGAACTATCTTAGCAATTGAAAATCCTCAAAAGAAAATTCTCATTGGAAGCTTTCGAAAATGCAAAAGCCCCTGGTTGTATAATCCCCCATTCTCGAATTGTGCAATAAATCAAAAATAAACTTAATTGACATGTTTTTGAACACAATCCACATGTTTCAGTTTATTGTTTCTCCGGTGAATTGATATGAACATGGCTCTCTTGTGTAGATTGTAGAATTATGCATTGTGTGCATCGAAAATTTCTTGCTAAAGCCAAAAAGATATTGACGCCCATCATATATGCTTTTTATTCAGCTTCTGTTCCTGATCCAGTGAAAGCTGAGTTGTTGCAGCGAATCAGATCTTTTCTTACATCAGCTGCTATCTGATACGATATTGTCATTGTCAGTTTGTTGACACTAGATGGCAAGAGGCGTAAGCTTCACTCTGCGATTACTGTCAATTGTTGATTTATGAGATGATATCTAGAATTTTGGCGAGGTTTTATAGGTTAGATCCTTGTGTGTATGGGGTCTCTTTTTTTGTGTGTGTGTGTGTTGGTTAGATACTTCATCCTTGTGGGAAAGGTTTTCCTGTTTCATTTTGGGTACATCAAGAGTGTAGCAGCTATGAGTGTTGCTGAGAGAGTCAGCGAGGAGATGGAAACTGAGTTGGGTGATAAAGTTGGCTATGCTATTCGTTTCGAGGATGTAACTGTGCGGCCAAATACCCTAAATAAGGTGTATGCCCACTTTGTAGGATTAGCGGTTCCAGTCAACTATGGTAGTTCCTATACTAAATTGTGACGTTGCGTCACTTGCCTGCGATTTCATTTGACCATTTCATTCCTGGAAGCATAAATATACGTGAACATTTCATTATTTGTAGACAGTTACACTATCATGCTCTAAAGTCTAAACTTGTATGATTTTTTTTTTTTTTGGGCTGAGCTTTTTTATTCTGGACAGATTTGGGACCGAGTCTAATCTTCTATGCTTAACAATTATGGTACACAACAGATAGAGTCGTCGACCCAGAAATTGACCCAAAATGGGTCAGTCACAGTGGTCTGTTTTCAATGTGAAATGAATAAATTGCACTCCAAAAAAATAGAAAATATGAATTGAATTAAAAAAATTTATTCACTTAAATGTAGATTAATGAGCTACCAATGGTTCACTTAATTCACTAAAAAATTTAAATATCAGTAAAAAAAAATATAAAAAAAATTACAATTATAATTAAACAATTAACTATAAATATTTATTAATAGAGGTAAAAAGGAAGAAAATATAAAATGAATATATTCAAAAAATATCTAGCATGATTGCATCATGCTGTACAGAATTATTTTACATTTATTAATTGGTGTAAAAACAAATAAACTCATTCAAAAAAAAATTAAAATTTATAATATCATATTATTTGATACACTAACTTTTCTATCAATTTTGTAACATGTGATAAAAATATATAATTAAAGAAATAATAAAAACATTGAAAGAGATAATTATAAAAGTACAAACAAGATAGCACCCGTATAGAACAATAAGGAGACTTGCGAATATCCATTTAGTGCAACTTGTGCATGTCACTGATTTTTATGACACATTCTCAAAATTAACACCAATTTATTTTTATTTTTTTGAAAAACAAAACCTAATGAAGATAAGTTATTTCAAATATAAAATGGGAAATTAATTTTATGATTACTTTAATTAAATTTTTTGTAAGTACTTTAAAATTATTAATATTGTGGATATAAAAATTTAAATTTTATTCACGAACTTCTTTCTTTGAGTCTCTCTACCCTTCAATATGTCAGGATTGTTTGGAACGAAGATTTTTTAAAATTTTGTTCT
This sequence comes from Gleditsia sinensis, assembly GCA_037074535.1. Taxonomy (NCBI): domain Eukaryota; kingdom Viridiplantae; phylum Streptophyta; class Magnoliopsida; order Fabales; family Fabaceae; genus Gleditsia; species Gleditsia sinensis. The sequence continues at coordinate 611,768 of CM073464.1, read as the reverse complement.
TTTTCAAAAAACTTCATTCGAGAAATTAAGATAAGTATCTTTGGTATAAAAAAATTTATTTAATTTTCTTTTCAAATTATTCATAACATTTAGGCAACTAATTTTTAAAATTATAGAACTTATTTTTATCATTAAAAAAAATATAATTTAACGATTATTTTGTAAAAAGGAAATTGTAAAATCTTATTTATAATATGAAATTTGTAGCAAGAAAACTTCTTTTTTTGCCAATAGTATAAAGGAATGTAGATTGAAATTAATACTATTCATTCCTCCGATTTAAATCTAACTCAAGAAACAATAATAATAAAATAAATTGTTATTTTGATTTTAAAAAACATAATTTTTCAATTAGATTTTTCAAAGTTTAACATTTTTTTTAAGATTATTCTGTTTTAAAAAATATACTCAAATTAATCTTATTAATATTTCTATTTATCTAATTTAATTAAGAGCTTATTTAACTTAATTTGATATATTATATTTTATTTAATATTAAGGATTTACTCAAAAAATTTGTTATTTTAGTTTTTGAACAAAAAACTTTTAATTTTAGATACAACGCAGCATATTAAATTAAATTAAATTAGGCAGATAAATTTGTTAACCGATTTAGTCCGCAAAGACATTTTTTTTATTAAAAAAAAAAAGAGAGTACATTTCTAAAGGATTGGAATGTAAATAAAAGACTAAATTTAAAAATATATATATTTGAACAATAAAACAGCATTTCACACAATAATAAAAAAAAATTGTATTTTTATTAATATTAATGTAATTACAATTTGCTCTCTCTTTTTTTAATTTGAACAATATCCTTTCTATTTTTTTATATAGTTGTAATTCACCCCTTACTATTAATTTTAATGTTAAACTTAATTTTTAGAGGTCTAAAATATTTAATTTTTTTTAAAGAAAATTAAAAAATTATATTTTTAAAAAATAATTTAAATATTTTAAATTTTTAAAAGTTTTGTTTAATATTAATATTAATAGCAAGATAGTGAATTATGACTATATAAAAAAAATATTATTCAAATTTAAAAAAAAATTACAATTTAGCAAAATGTATTTTTCCTCAATAAAAATAAAATGAACCCACGGCCGTCACTTGCAGTTTCCTCTCCCTCCCTCCCTCCCTGTATTTACTGCAGCGCTTTGCGGCAAGGTTGGCAGACCTCTTAATATCAGAGCAGAACCAAAACGGGGTCGGTTCGCTAATCGATATGGACTTTTCTCAAGACGACTTTGATAGCCTATTGTTGTTCGAGCATGCACGAAAAACCGCCGAAGCTAACTACGCCGAAAACCCTCTTGATGCCGACGTTTGTATCATTCCATTCCTTGCTTTATCGGTTATAATGTTATATTCCGTCACGTATGAGTTATCTTCCCTATGTTATATGGAGATATCTATTTGATTGTCGTCACATACAAATTTGTGCACTAAATATTTGCTACTGAAATCGATTTCTATAATGCACGAAACAGTTTCTGATTGGTTCTTAAATTTTCTTTTTAATCTGTTCTCCAATATTAGATGTTTCAGTTATTTTATGACAATGTGGAAAGACTGATGCCTGGAGTTAAGCTTTTAGCCTTGTAATTTAGAAATCAACTTTGGTTCATTTTCCTTCTCAGAAGCAATTTAAAACTAAACTAAGTGTCGCTCATTCTGAACATACATTCGTACAGAATCTGACCAAGTGGGGAGGAGCTTTGATCGAGTTGTCACAATTCCAGAATGTTGGGGATTCCAAAAAGATGATTGACGGTATATTGTCCGTCTCATTGAGCAAAATTTACGTCCATTGCTGATGTTTACCATCGTGTGAATTTTATTTCTCCCATAGGAGTTACACTCGCTCCTTTTTTGGAACCAACTGTACAGATGCTATTTCAAAGCTTGAGGAGGCTTTACTGATCAATCCCTCAAAGCATGATGCTCTTTGGTGCCTGGGAAATGCCCACAATTCTCATGCATTTCTAACTCCTGATATCAGTGAAGCAAAGGGTTACTTTGACATGGCTTACGAGTGTTTCCAGAAAGCTGTAGATGAGGTAATATATTCTTTCTATTCTCCACGTATTACACATTACAGGTCTAAACACTACAATTGCTTAGTTGTGGAATCTGTAATTATAGGAACCTGAGAATGAGCTCTACAGAAAGTCATTGGAAGTCACCGTTAAGGTATGGCAATTGCATCAACGTTTTTTTTTTCCACTTGAATTTGATGCTATGAGGATTCATGGTCAAAATCATGCTAGAAAATGCCCAGATCAGCAATGGTGTGCTTATCTACTCTGGATTTTAGCTGGAAAAAAGTTAGGCCTGCTCAGCTAAGAAAATTCTGGCCAATGCCAGAAAAATTTTTGTAAAGCTCAACTTTTGAAAAAAACATTTCAAATAATTTTATATGCTGAATTTGCCTGTAGTATTTTAGTGGTTGATGGGAAGAGAACTAGCAGAGTATATCTTAATGTGAAGCAGTTCAATATAAATGTTACAGTTCTGCTGTTAACTTGAGTGTTTCTCACGAGGTTTTATTGTCTTATTTAGATTCTGTTGTTTAATATGCATTGTATTATGAATGACAGGATGTGCAAAACAAAAGTTATTATGTTGTTTTTGTCCTTTAATCTTGACACCCACTGTTCCAGATATCTTATGGCTTATTTGGGAGGATGGAGTAGGCTAGGAGAAAAAAATCAGACTATTGTTTGGATAGCTAAATAGTAATGCAGGGGGTTGGGTTAGGATGGGTTCCCAAACCCCTCTTTCCTGCAGCACCCCCAATTTCCCAACCCCTCCAAATTGAGGGGGCTGAGATGGTGTGACTCCTTTTTATATTTTCAATTACTGTTTTACACTTTCTCATCCAAATATTCTTCACTTTTCTTCTGTAAGAATGATACTGAAAATTTATACTTTAGACTTACTCCACTCCATTGAGGATATCATAACTTCCAAACAATGAGAAATGAATAACCATCCCTTTTTTCCATTAAGCGTCCAAACAATGGAGTGGGAACTCTCTCTTCCCACCCCACTCCATTAATGATAACTCTACTCTCTTCAAATCTCCTAAACAAGCCTTTAGTACTTTGTTTATAGTTAATACATTAAACTACAGGGGCAGGATCTAAGATATCGAAGCTTTCAAATTTGGATTAAAGATACCATAGGCAATTTTGATCTCGGTGTTTCCCAGATTTCAACATATTTTGCTTGACATTACCACTCATCTATACTCTATTTTTGGAAGTGATTTCGTTGGTTATAGATGCTGAAATTTTTTCTGGGCACGTCACAGGTAGAGCATTTTCGCTGTCTTGATTTACGTGCTTAATAAGTCTTACAAATAGAGCATTTTTTTAAAGTAGTTTATGCTACATACAACAATAACAACAACTACTAAACATTTTTTTACTAAGGGAGATCGGCCACATATATCATATGACAATAACATATTATAAATGAAGTTAATAGATAAATTATTAATTGTTAAATTTTTATTAATAATTTAATCTATTGTTTTTTTAACCTCCTTCTACTTCTAATTATTGGGCTGTTATCCATCTTATCTACTCTTCTCAATGGAGTTTTTGCAGTTCTTCTCCACACATGACTAAACTACCTTAAGTGAAATTTCACCATCTTTTTTACCATAAGTGCTACATAATTTTTTCTTTAATGCACTAATTTTTAATCATATCTCTTCTAATATATTCACATATCTAACGCAATATTTTAATTTCTGCGATTTTGAGTTTATTTTCATGTTATTTTTTAATCGCTCAACATTTAATAATATATAATATTATAAGTCTTATAGCTGTACAGTAGAATGTTTCTTTAACTTTGAGCGGTATTTTTCTATCACAAATAACATTTAAAACTTTCATCTATTTCATTCATCCCACTTGAATCTTACAATTTACGTCCTCCTTTACTTTTCCGTCATTTTGTATAATGATTCCGAGATATTTATAATTTGTGACTTGTTTTATAAAATTTTTTCCGTACATGCTTAATAAGTCTGAAAAATAGAGAATTATTTTTTTAAAGTAGCTTTATGCTGCATACAAGTTGATAGAAGTCTTTCCTTATGCATCTGGAATCAACTGATTTCTTGATTTTATTTTTCTGTCTGTTATTAAGGTTATATGTAACTAGTTCACTATTGTATCCTTTCTACTCTGATTTGTCACTGTGAATCATGCTTCTTAGGCGCCAGAATTACACATGGAGATCCACAGAAATGGGCTTGGTCAGAAGAGTAGTGGGAGAACCTCTGCTTCTTCAAAAGAAAAGGTTAGACTTACTGCAATTTCAGTTCATTTAAGTAAATTTTGTTCATGTTTAGAAGGTTTGAGTCATTTGACAAATACTAAGGGATGACTCTCAATCTACCACCACTTGCTATGCCACCTTTCTAGAGCTGGTTTTGTTAGCATATTAAAATGCTAAAAGCTGATTAAATGGAGTTTTGTTGTGTGGATTAAACCTTATTGTTCTAAAACCTGCCTCAAAAAGTGGGGGCAAAGCTTCTTGTTTCAGCAAAAGTTGTTAGAACTTGCATCTGCAAGGATTCTTTATAGTAATGCAAATAAAACACCAGGATGTATATTATAAAAAGTTTGTGTTTCCGTCCATTAGGAATAGCATTTGGCACTTGATTGATGTATATTGGCTGAGTAATCTTCCATGTTCATTTCAATAGGCTTATAGTTTTGGCTTAAAACCATTGTGGTCATAAATTTAACTAATAGATGCACTTTTTTCTTGTTCATCTTTATTGGCTCTGACCTTGGTTTGCATTTTGTAGCATTGTAAAAGGGGCATCTCTGTTTCTCTCTCTAATTTACCCCAAGGAGTTATGCATTATTGATTAGCATGTCTTATCTTGGATTATATCTTGGTTGCACCAACATCTCAGATATGTCATGATGTAATCAATGGTTTAGTGGTATTGGAGTTGTCTCCTGGACTAAGAATCCAAGTTCGAAACTTAGTCAAAGCCAAATGAACAAAAATAAAATCTTGAAGACTTGAACTGAAGAGATTCTTATTGAATTTGTTGGAGTCTGAATGTTTCTTTAATTGTGATCTGCTGGAATTGCTTGCTTTTTTTTTCCTGTATTGGCAATCTTTGCATATGCATGTTCATTATTCCTCTGGGCATGCTTTTCAGTATCGCCCTTGCATTTGCTCTTTTAAGGGTGCATCTTATGTTCCTACCCAAGATTGTGACTCTTTCCTCTGTCTGAAAAACTTGATTGCATATTAGATTATGCTATTGGTGTACTTTTTCGGATAAGAAAACAGGAAAAAAAATGTTTCAGAGGTATAAAGTGATGTGAGTATACTGTTGTGGATTTACTAAATTTGTTGCATCCATTGCTTCTCCTTTTATTTGGCTCACGTTATTTGCTAATTGTTTTTAAACTAATAGTTTAGGGGTTATCCACTTGGTTGCATATGATAGAATTATAAGAAATGAATTTGTATTCCTAGCATTGAATGATGTACCTCGATTTTTTCTTCCTTTCCTGGGGCTGTGTTAGTTAATTTTGTGGCAGTGATGGCTAAATAGCAGTATTTTTTCCCCATTTTGCTTTTCTTACTCAGATCATAAAAACTAAGGACACGCAGTTTGTCAAGATGGCCTAATAGAAATTGAACTTTATAGATGACGAGATTTGTCGTCCTTTGAGCTAGCTGTTCTTGCCATGTTTCTGAATGTTGAAAATGATGGAAATAGCCTTGTGAAGTTGAATTGTTTAAATAAGTTATTTCTGATTGGTTCTTCAAAGACCATTTGTATTCAATCATCTGGAAGGAGGAAAAAAATTCCTGATAATTTTACCATCATCTTGTTCATTTCAGGAATCCAAAAGTCAGAAGAGCAGTGATCTTAAGTATGACATATTTGGATGGATTATTCTTGCAGCTGGTATAGTAGTATGGGTAGGCATGGCCAAATCCCACATTCCACCGCCACCTCCAAGATAAGCATTAATTTATCTCTTTAAATTACCAAAGAAATTGGTGAAAGGTTTTTCACTCAGGTTGGAAGTAGCAGGTAATGAATGTGTGGTCTGAATGCTGGCTTGACTCATTGTTTAAACCTCCATTTTGCATTAGAAAGGTTATTTTCAATGAATTCTCTGGATAAATTTTGTTGATTTAGCCGTTGTTGGTTTGTATGACTTGTTAGACTTGTAAGTTCTTGGTGTTCCTATTTTTTCATATGTGGAAGGGTTTGTTATTTTGATGTTGTTTGTTTTATTTGAATTTAGATATTGTAGCGTATGTGTTATGTTATGCAGATAACTCTATTCTTTCTGGAATATGCAATTTTTTTGTTGGGTTGGGGGGTGGCTATTCTTTTTCAAGCCCTGTACTATCTGGTAACAGCCACGGCTCCACATTCCAGGTTGATCTCAACCGTCGGATGTGTTTCCATTGTATAACTTCAGGAGCACATACGAATCTCGTCTCCCCTGCCTCTGATTTCTTTTCTTTTCTTTTTTCTTTGTTCTTTTTGGGAAATGAACCACCAATACTAGAAAGACTAAAATGAGCAGTTAAAAACTGAGCCTAAAATGAAAATTTTATAGAAGTAAAGAGATGAACATATATTTTTAAGCCTTAAATTTTTATGCTTCATGGAAGGATATATTCTTCATAGTATCTATCAGTAGTTTTTATTGCATATTCCCTTAGTGAAGGGAAAAGTGAAACGGTAGGTAGAATGCGTCTGTTTGAATGAGAACTTTATTCTTCGAGGTCCACATTTTTCTTTTAATGGTATGAAGTGCGAGTGTAGTGGAAGATGCGTATTGGTCACCTTGCTATTACGGGAAAGTAATCTGTAATCTCATCTGGGCCTCACATAATGGCCATTAACATATACATATTGGAGTATGTGTGTATATATTGGATGATCCTATCATTAAGCAATATTTTAGAACCAAAGTTAAGCAAGAGATTGGGCTCCAATTTTGGTTTTGAGCTTTCTTCCAAGGATTTCTCTCGAAGGGTCTACGAGAGCAATAATTTGTACTCCGCTGCAAAGAGCGGCTGCTTTAGCATTTGTATTTAAGAAACCACCTTGAGTTGAATCCTGCTGGTTGGATTTGCTTTAATGATCTTTCTTTGAGATATGATTTTTTAAAGTAATCCCCATGGTTCCAAATATACGGTGCTTTCATCCAATGAGCACATTTCACTGCACAAAAGATGTAGTAGTAGTGGGGAATTTGTTAATTAATTATTATTTTTTGTTGTTTTTGGTATCCATGCATTCTGAAAGTGGAGCCACCCTCAATCCTAAAATAAGAGGGTAACTAGAATCATAGGTACAGAGGTGGCCCCGCGTCTTTAACTTGAGAATTAAATATACATAAACATTTAATATCCGGATCACTTGGTCATAAAATATAACATATATATTTACATAAATTATTTAGGAGAAGGGCAACATTGAATATATAATTTGTTGGCAAGGATGTTGGGGAGCCTACCATATGTTATATTACATCATCTGCGATTGGATTTTTGGCCAAGTGGATTTTAAACGTTCCTTTGTGTTCTGAAAAGCCTAAGTCTGAAGAGAGATGATGTTGGTGAAGGGCGAGTACTATTTCTTTTGTTTTAGGTAGCCTCGGAGATTTGTGTCAATAATGCCAGAAAGAACCGAAACAGCAAATGCTACTCACTATTTACCAATGAATGTGGCCCTAAAATCATCTACAACGCCTGAGAGCTACAGATACTATAGAAAATTATCACAATATATTTGAATTTGAGATGGTTTTCATTGTTCACCGAGCTGTGGGCACCCACTAGGCGTGTGGATGATAGTTTATTACGCACATAAGATATATAAATCAATTAACTGAACCGAAAATATTAAGGATATAGAAAGATATACCATGACAAGCAGACTACATTGGAGACGAAGATTGAAAATAAAAATTATCTAACATATAGTAAATAGAGATGAGTTGAAGATTTACTTTAAAAATATTTCTATCCTATTTCTGATCAATTATACGATAGTTGTTTGTACCAAAACAAAAATAATACGATAATTAAGAGGATGCGTTATTAATGCATGTTCTTTTCACAATCATTGTCACACAGTAATTAATTATTTTTCGTGATTGCCAGGTAATATGGTGGGCCTCTTATCCCAAAGCTTTAACAAGTAAGTGACATGTAATACGTATTTAACAATTACAAATTTGTTTTTGATACGTTTTTTTTATAATAAAAAAAATTAATTTTAAAAATTCACTGTCACGGATCGCAAACTTAAAAAGAGATATGAAGGGAGATCATAGATATAGCTGGCCTCTGACATGATAATGACGTGCTAGTTAGCTGAATTTCGAGGCGTGACCTTGTGGATGTGCTTCGCTTACTGAATTATTGAGTTGAGAGAGGTACTATAGTTCCGCAAGATTTTTCTCTAACACATGGCAATAGGAACTATGGCACAGAATTTGGAAAGGACACTCTTTTTATAAACAAAACAAAAGAAAAGAAAAGTAAAGAATCCCAAAAGCTTGAACAAAAAGAAGGCTGTGATTTAAGATGCACCCAAAAGATAAAGTCATTTGCAATTTGATCCATGGATAATATGTTGTGGACAGTACTATGTTCAGTGTGTTGATCTTTTCACTACCTCTTCACTATTTTTTTTTTTTTTTGGATTTCACTGAGGGTCAGCCAGCACACTGATACTGATCATTAGAGAAATTAATCCCGGGCGAGTGAAGTGGGAATGAAACCTACTGGAGCACAAATTTTTCTTCTTCCTCGTGTTATGGAAATGGAAGATTATAGACAGGAAATAGCACTATAGAAAAGTGGAGTAAGAACGGTGGCTGTTATTTTTAGGCTCAGGCACGCATTATATGCTATGTGGTTGACTGATTGCTCAAGCATGAGGGGGGTCTCATCAGTGAATCTTGAAACACAAAAAATAATGATAATAATAATATGAATAGATTATATATGTTCCTCTTAAAGCTACTACAAAAACTCATTGTAACTGCATGATTTCTCAATATCAAATTCATATACTTTTTAAGGTTCTGTTTCCTCTCCTCTCCCTTGTCCAAGATGATAACACATTGCTTGAAAACGCAACCTTGCTCTAAAGTTGATTATAGCAAATCTTTATTCCGAGTATATAACTAAAAATATTCCTTTCATAGGAATTTGTAGAAGCCACCATCATGCGCATTGACTGTTAGGGAATGGATGATCATCTTCGCGAAAGCAGAAAGCATATTTAATACATTTATGGATCAATGTTAGGCAAATAATGCTTTCAAACGAACCGCTTGTTTTCCTTATTAATTTTCTCATATGAGCCAGACTGTCAAAATATCATTACACCTTTTTTTTTATAAAGAAAAATTACAATATCTCGTATAACTTTACATTCAATTGTAATTTATTTTCTAATATATTAATTTTTACAATTGATCAATCAATCTTATTGCATTTAAGTCATATATTGTTTAAATGTTAATTTTAATAGTAGTCATGTGAAATTATTAAAATAATTTCTTATTTATTTAATATTACATTTTGTATTTTTTAATGATAAATATATTTTAATAATTTAATATACTTGTGATTAGAATAATTAAACCATAAATAACTAAATGTAATAAAACAAATAAATTAAAAAATAATTGTAAAAATTAATAAATTAGAAAGAAAAAAAACCTTACCATCGACAAAAACAACCACACTTTGTCAGTCACTTGGTCCAACTTCTCCATTTCGTACATGTCTTTCAGCAGCAGGTGTCCGTAAATTTTGGTTATTTTAAAAAGAGATCGGGCGAAAATCAAAAAGCAGGAATGGATCTGTGGTTTGACGTAAAGGAAGTTACTAGTGCAACTCCTTGGAATAATTATTTTATTAAACGCCATTATACTCTTTTAGGGCTTCCGAATGCTAACCATAGTTAGCTTCCTAACTAAAGATCATTAACCTCCGGTCACTTTCCAAACCCTATATATATAATTCCCTTTGTTCCATGACAGACGTCCGCCTCCAGACAATTCCACGAGCTATTTATCATCTTTGATGATCAATTCTCTTCCATTTTATTTTTTTCCTTAAATTCTCCTCCAAATATGAAGCCCATGGCAGTATCGCTCCTCAACGTGTCGCTCCTACTACTGTGTCTTGGATCAGCATTCCAAACCACCGCCTCTCCAAGCTCTTGGCCTCTTACTCTCTTTCTCTTCTCATCCCTCACCCTCTTCGCTATCTCCCTAAACTATTGGCTACTTCCTGGAGGCTATGCATGGAGGAATTACCGCCATTACGATAACTCTACAAAACTATCTGGTCCCATGGGATGGCCTCTGTTGGGGACTTTGCCTCGAATGGGTTCTCTGGCTCACTGTAAACTCGCTGCCATGGCCATTTCAATGAACGCAAAAAGGCTCATGGCGTTCAGCTTAGGAGCCACGCCCGTTATTATCAGCAGCCACCCGGAGACCGCTAGGGAAATCCTGTGTGGGTCATCCTTCTCGGATCGTCCCATTAAACAATCAGCTCGCTTGCTTATGTTTGAGCGAGCCATTGGTTTCGCACCCTCCGGGACCTATTGGCGCCATCTCCGTAAGATCGCAGCCTCCCACATGTTCTCTCCGAGGAGGGTTTCCAGCCTAGAGGGACTCCGGCAACACGTGGCAGATGAAATGGTGATGAGGATGGAGAAGGAGATGGAGGAGAAAGGGGTTGTGGAAGTTAGAGGTATATTGCAAAAGGGGTCTTCGAGTAATATTTTGGAGAGTGTGTTTGGTAGTTGTTTGAGTCGTGAGAGGGAGGAGTTAGGTAATATGGTTGAGGAAGGGTACGACTTAATTAGTAAGTTTAATTGGGAAGATTTTTTCCCATTAAAATTTTTAGACTTTGGTGGAGTGAAGAGAAGGTGTCACAAATTGGCGGCTAAGGTGAATAGTGTGGTGGGTCAAATTGTGAAGAACCGAAAAGGAGCTGGGGATTTCGTTAGGCAGAATGATTTCCTTGGCGCTTTGTTATGCTTGCCTAAAGAGGAAAGGCTAAGTGATTCAGATATGGTGGCTATTTTGTGGGTAAGGATTCTTATCTCTTAAAATTTTTCTCTCCACAACGAGTAAATTAAACTCCACTCCGTGGACCTTTGATATATTAAGCAATACGATAATAACACCCTTTTGCATTAACTTTGTCGAGCATTTAATTTAAATATATATCTTCCTACATGTTAAATAAAATTAAAATTGAATAGCTTTGATATAGTCAACTTAATTAATACATGCTGACATTGTGTTTGCTGTACGTAGTTGCCTAAAAAATTAATCCTGCTCTCCTCCTCTTTGAGTCTGCGTTCACAAAGTTAATTTGTGAAAAAAAAAAAAAAAACTAGCTGACTATGGATTCCCTCATCATAAGGTACAAATTAGAGCCACAAGTATCAAGATATATCTTTGGTAGATCGGTGACTCTTAATTAATTAAAAGCTCCAAACCGTATCTTCTTAATTCTTTTTGTCGTCCTGCTTCAAGTTGTAAGTGGTAAACATTTCTTTGTAACTCGGACACAAGCTTATTTCCTCAGTCACTCTTTCTTTTTCTTTTTTTGGGTAAGAAGCAGAAAACAAAAGAAAGAAACACTAGCAGCTAACAAATTCTTAATTTTGAAAAAAAAAAAAGACTGGAAACTTTTTATGTAATATCAATCCTCACAATATTTAGATTTAGCCGAGATAGTAATATATAGTATATAGATATATAGAGTTTTCCTTATTTTATTTTTCCTTTTACTTTTTCTTCTTCAGTAAAATTTTGTGTGCATTGTCTTGGTTGATTATATTCGTCTCGTCGTTTTGCAGGAAATGTTGTTTCGGGGCACAGACACAGTTGCTATCCTTCTCGAATGGATCATGGCCAGGATGGTTTTACACCAAGACATACAACAGAAAGCCCGCCAAGAGATTGACACGTGCGTCGGCATACATGGTCGCGTGCGAGACTCCGACATTCCCAACCTCCCTTACCTCCAAGCCATAGTGAAAGAAGTTCTCCGTTTGCACCCACCGGGCCCATTGCTCTCATGGGCTCGCCTCGCAGTCAATGACGTACACGTGGATAAGTTGCTGGTGCCAGCTGGCACAACAGCGATGGTTAACATGTGGGCCATTACACATGACTCATCTATTTGGGAAGAGCCATGGACCTTCATGCCTGGACGGTTCATTAGGGAAGACGTGTCCATAATGGGCTCGGACCTGAGGCTCGCACCATTCGGCGCTGGCCGCAGGGTGTGTCCAGGGAGAGCGCTAGCCTTAGCCACAGTCCATCTTTGGCTTGCAAGACTTCTCCACCAGTTCATATGGCTTCCAGCTGCACAGAGTGTGGATCTTTCAGAGTGCCTGAGGCTCTCTCTTGAAATGAAAAAACCTCTGCGATGTCAAGTGATTCGTAGAAGGAACATCGTAAGCTCTTGAGTACTGCAAGGATATATATATGTGTGTGTGTGTGTGTGTGTGAAATGTCTAATAAGGATGTGCTGTCTGTCTTTTTGGTTTTTTGCTTTATTGGGGTGGAAATTAAGTGATACATCTTCTGAGGTTTTTTACTTATTTAACAAGAAGTAATGTTGGTTGAGTACGAGGCAGTCTATGAAATCAAGTTAAGACTGAACTCTCAAAATTAACCTCTACGTTAAGACTCGAGAGAGATGTTGTGATTGAAGCAATGCCTCTTGAAAGTGTAAAATTAATGTAGCTTTATTGGATTTAATGAAGTTGCTTTGCTATATATTCTCTGTTTTTTGAGGAAGATTTTTTCTTTTAACACAATTTGCATCTTGGTTCACGGACCATTAATATCATTAGTGGCATAGGCTCCTGCACGTACAAGTTACATATTATTACATCTTTTTGTTTTTGTTTTTCTTTTAACACGGATATCTACATAATTTTTAAAAAAATAAAACTAATGTTGTTTAAAACACAGACACTATTTATTCCATAAGTTACTTTTCCGTGAATTTAACTTTTTAATATTAAAAAAAATTGATCCTTAAATTTAAATTAATTTATTTTATATTTTAAATATATATACTTGGATCTGATTTTAACATTTCGCTATGCCGACAAATATACTGACAGAACATACCATGGAGATAATTAAATATTGGATAAAAAAAGAATTATTATTATATATACTAATAATATAATTAAAATTTTTATTGACACTACGTTAAATATTAATATGTAGTAAAATTAATTGATTATATTAATATTTTTAATACTATTTTATTATATATTAATATTTAATATATTATTAATAAAAATTTTGATATATTTAATAATAATCCTAAAAGAAAGGGGATTGCATCAAAATCGTTTTCACATATATAGACATGAAAAGAGTCCGAGGGGACCAAAAAAGCAACATCATAGTACTACCGAGAGTTTTTGCTGGCAATGTCCCACCACTAACCTGAGATTAAGCCTAGCTTAATGATGGATAAATTGACCTGCATATATAATATGAAGATCTGCTTGTTACTATAATTTTAACTCAAGTCAAAAGGAGCAGCGACTACCGGTTCTCACTTTTCACTGATCACTATCTTCATTTGTCCTTTTTTTTTTTTTTTGGGTCGTCCACGTGACTGCTCAAAGCACTTTGTTTACTTTAAATCCGTGTTTGAGTGAAAATTTATCCATCTTTACTCCGGTTTGTATTTATACATACAACAGCATGTGCACAACACAGCCTTGTTTAATTTTCAGCAATTCACAGTTTAGTTAAGACACCGATAATACCTACTTAAGTATCGCTATTTTTCCTCTTGCTTGGACGTGCTTGCTTACTTCAAACTATTTTTTTTTCAATGTTTTAAATGTGGTGTGGTGCGAGCAAAAAGTTTAAAAAGTTTTAAATTTAAATTTGAGGTAATATTTTATTTACTGTTGATGAATAATTTTTTTTATTAACAATATTTATATTGTGATACATAATAAAAATAATTTTTAAAAATATTAAATTATTTGATTTATAAAAATATTTTTTATTTTTATTTTTTAAAAATAATTTTTATATTTTTAAAATACGTTTGATATGTGTTTTTATTTTTACTATTTTTTAATTATATAATTATATTTTGACTTTATTTTTATTTTTAATATTTTATAATTATATAAATAATAAAAAATTGTGTATATAATTCAAAATAATTGTGAAAATGTCACCATTATAATACGTTATAGAATTAAAAATTCTAAAAATGTCTTTTTAGTATTTTCATAAATTCAAAAAATATTTTTTGAAATAAAAAAAATAAACAAACACATTTTTATGGTTGTTTTTAAATTTTAGTGAAAATTAAAATTGAAAATAAATAAACCAAACATGCTTTTATTTTTATAGTAAATATATAATTTAATCCCTGAGTTTATTAAATTATTATATTTTAATATTTGAATTTAAATTAGTACACAATTTAATCATTGAATTTATTAAACGTCAAATAATTTAGTCCTTTCGTTATTTCTATACTAACTGTTTGTTGACATGGCATGTTAAGTGCTTATGTAATTCGTTAAATGCCAACTAATATATTACATCAGTGCTGACTCAACTTAATAAAAAGTAAATACACAATTTATTTTTAAAATTTACTAAGTTTTTATAATTTAATACTTGAATTTATTATATCATTGCAATTTAGTCCCTAAACTCGGGCCATTACATAATTCAATTCTCAAATTTATCAAACATAAAATAATTTAGTCATTTTGTTACTTTTAACTTAATTGTTTGTTGATGTAACATATTAAGTGTTTACGTGGCACGTTAAATGCTAACTAATCATACTACATTAACATTACTTATCTATAAAATTTTGAAATGATATTGTTCCATCAATTTCATACAATGTTGTTTGTTTTAAGTTATTAAACTAACTACTGTTTTCGTTTTGCAGGACAATGAAAGCCATAGAAACATTCAAATAAAAAGAAAGGGCATTATAAATATATTTATAACTTAATGCAAAAAAATTTTATTCTATCAACTATTTAACACCAGAGTGACAATATTTTCCATAAGTTAAAACATTTTTTTCTTTGCCCCTAAAGAAAAAAAATGATATATCTAAAAAAAAAAATCTGTAAAGAAAGAAATATTTCATTAAAATATACAACAATATTTAAACATAATCATAAGGGTTAACTAATAAATATCAACTAAAAATTTTTCACCATTAAAATACTTAAATTAGAGAGAAAATCATAAGAATTAGCACAACACTTAACAACAAAGAGATTAAGAAAGTTGAAATCATGGCTTCCTCTCATAACGAAAAATGTATAAAGTGTTAAGCTAACCATTTATAATTGTTAATATCACAAATTTTTGAATAATTTTTTTACTTTTAGTCATTAGAAACTTATTAGAATAATTTCAGGGGTGTTTCACAGCGTTGTCAGTTGAAGACAAAAAATAAAATTTTTCATATGAGAAAAAAATAGAGTAAAAAATGAAATATTTTAATTTTTTTAAACTGAATCAATATTGATGTAATGAGTTACAAAACGAGCAATTAGTATGAAAATAATAGAATGATTAAATTGTTTGACTCTTGGTAAATTTGGGAATTAAATTGTACAATGATTTAATTCAATGACTAAATTGTAGAGTTAATAAATTCAGTGATTAAATTATGTATTTATTATTTTTTTAAATTAAGTCAGCACTGATGTAGTACAATTAATTGACATTTAATGTGTCACGTAAGCACTTAATAGATCATGTCAATAAGCAGTTAATATAAGAATAACGGAATGATTAAATTATTTGATATTTGATAAATTCGAAGAATAAACTGTACAATAATTTAAATTAAGAAATTAAATTACAATAACATAGTAAATTTAGAAATTAAATTATATATTTATTATTGATTTTATTATGTGTCACAATTTAAATAAAGTTAATAGATAAAAAAATTGATTGCCGACGGTGGATCTAATAATTTTTCATCCAAATATTATTATTTTTAGTATATATATGCATTTTGTGATTTTTCTTAACAAAAGGATTTATGATTCAACAAATTAAATCCTTAATTATTAAACCGGACTACCTATCAAACAAGTTTTTTAACGTGTAATTACCAAATGCTAGTTATTTCTACAAATACCAAGTTTAGTAAACAATTCATGGAGCAGCATATTCTTCGAAACCCAATAAGATTTTTGGTACGTGCTAGGTTAAGTCAATTGAATTGAGGGATTGATAATGGGTTTTAAACCATTTCACTTACTCTTTTTATTGTCTTCCCCAGTACTTAGTGGGAATTTTGGGAATCCCATGATGTGTATTTTCCTGGTCATTAGATTCTTCAAGTGATATGCATTTAATTTTGCAATTGACAACATGAGTAGAAAATAGAATATTGGACAAAAGGCAGGTTCTTTGAACAATTAAAGTAATTATATATAGTACAGATATTTAAGGCATGTCCCCAAAGTTTTTGGCTTTTGAAGGTCTAACTCTATGTGCTTTTTCCTGGATCTCTTAGTCTCCTACAGCAAGAAAGGCAAAACCCGTTATCCTTTTCAACCACGTACATACTCACACTTGCAATTAACAAGTTAATGCTCCACAAAACAATTGTCTTATTGAATTGGGGTCCCCCACGTCTCATTACCCAAAAGTTAATTTAATTGTCCTTTTAAATAGCTAGGCGCTTCCATATCTTTCAATATTAATTCTTCATCATATATATCAGCTAGCACATGCGCAGTAACTAAGTAAGTGTGTGCAAAGGCACGAACAGCTGCAATATGTTGGAAAAGAAAAGCTAAATTAAAAATAAAATAGAAACTTTTCATTGAATATATATGTGTGATAATGGTTTTTATATAATTGTTTAATTGGGAATCTCTGCCTGCTCTGCGTGAAGAGATTGGCTTGTTTTATAGATCACTGGCGAGTGGCGTTAAGCTTTGTATGAGAGCTTTGGGCAGTTAAACTTTTTAACGCTGACGTAGAACCATCGAAGTGCATGCGCATGCTTATATATATACATGTTAAATTAAGCTAGAATATATACACATATCACGATTCATGAGCGTATTCTCGAATCTTGGTTCCATGGCATTCGTGGAATATAATACTAATACCAAATTATGGAGCTCTATCCATTATTCTAACCTTAACGAGAAAGTAGATCCCCACGGTCGTACATGGTCCCTAGTTGGTCTATTTAGCAAAGCACTTTTATTGTAGAATTCGTTTTGGTGGGCTATAAAACCGATGGGGGCCTCTTGGTTTTGTAAGTCCAATGGGTCGTTTAGGTGGGCTTAAACCAAGGCCTGGTCATGTTTCAAGAAGAGAAAGCATCAATTTAAGCCCTGCCACTTCATCTACCATCCCATTTTTGGCTTAGATTCCAGTCAGTTTCCACCTGATTCTGAACTCATTATGATCCAACGTATCTGATGAGTTTTTTCAAAAAAAAAAGACATCCTCCTCCCCCCCACACCACACAACACCTACAAAAAAATAAATAAATTAAGCACACCCTATTTCCTCTGTGAGGAGGACCTAATTAACTAAGAAGAAAGAAACTGGTTATGTAGTGAGGTTTTCTTTCCAGAAAGTGTGAGAGAATTGTTCTGGCTATGTTAGCTTTTAAAACTTGGGAGATCTGGAAAAGGTGGCTGTTTATTGTTTAAGTTAAGTTAAAGGCTTAGAAGACATTCATTGCCTTGAAACTGTTGAACAGATGGAAAAGCCTTTCAGGTATATAGCAAGTGTTACCTTAAAATTAGAGGATTGGTTCTGGCACATATACGAGGATTGACCCTATTTGGGTGTAATATTCCATTATTTGTTAATTAATTCCATCACTTAGTAATAATTATTTTCATTTTTATTTTTTTAAGTTAAATATTCCAAATATATATTTAAAAAATTACTACAAACGTAAACAAAGTTTAAGAAACTAAAAAAAAATTATTTAAAAAAAAAATCATCGTGTGTAACTAATTATACATGCACAGATGAAAAGGAATTCAAATATTTTTTGAAATCTAATATCGAAGAAGGATACATTCGTTTCAGAAATTGGTCGCCTGTGCTCTCACAGCTCTGCAACGGTCATAATAGTTGTTATCATGACACGTGTCTTTCCAATGGCGCTTGTGCAAGTCTACACATAGTCCTGCGAGTCTGTTTCAATTCTGTGGGAAAATTTTCAATTTTCGGTGGCATTAAAAAATAGTTTTCATAATGATTCATTGTCCGACAAAAATAAATTTCTTGCCCTCATCGTTTTCCCTCTCAGTTTCTTATTGGAGGGAAAACATCTAAACACTTGGAATATAGCTCCTCCATCCACTGGTACACAAATCTAGGGTTTTTAGCTCCTCCGCTATTACTTCGTCTGAGCTGTTTCCGTAGTAATTTTCTATTTTTTTTTATAATTTCTTTTTTTATTACAAATCAGTACGATGCAGGGTTTGAGAGCTCCTCGCCGTTGACTTTTGTCTCAGGTACGAATTATATGAGCTTGAGCTAGTTCTTTTAGCTCTCGCTTGTATCTTATAGATGGTCAATGTTTCGCCAGTTTTGCTTTTAGGGTTTCTATATGTTTTCAGTTTGAAGGTTGGGTTACATTGGGCCTTATTCTGTTGGGTGCTCAAATTTTAGGTTCTGGTGCGGCGATTAATGCTTTAGATAGGTCTTCGATGCTTGATTTTGGTGCGCTTCGGTTTTCAAGTCTCAGCTCGTTGATTCTGAGATACTGTAATGGTGGTTGTAGAGTTATGCTGATTCGATAATAATTCGTCCAATATAACGACGGAATGAATAGCCCATGGAGTTATGTTTTGATGCTCTCGGAACAAATTTAGTGTTTGGCCATGGCTTTCGTACTTTGTTTGTTCACTGTCGAACATGCTTGCCAAATTTAATTTTAAAAAATAATGGAACTTCGAGGCTTAGTTTGAATGGTTCTTGTCAGGATTTCTATGTGCTAGTCTTGTTCCATTGGTATTAAGTATTTACTGTGAATATGTGATCTCATGCGTGTTTCTGATGTAGCTGTAATTATAACTTTGAATTTGGGAAATTTAACCCCTAAAGTTATGAACCTCTCTTCTGGTTTTTGAATCAAGCGCAGGAGCACTATACGAATAGATTTCATGATTTTCTGTGTCTTTTTTACGCCAATATCCCATGCTTTAATTTAGTGAATTCTAATTTTACTAGTCCTGCTATATTGACTGAGGTATTATTCAAATATTGGATTTTCCTTTCAAATGTTTGAATTTTTAGTTTTAGTTACAATGTCTCTAATTAGCAGTGAATAAGTCATCCTTGACCATTAGTCCTGAATATATACTCTGTTGAAAGCAGGATACTTGTTCAGGAACTATATTTGCTGCTTTGATTTTTCCCACAAAAGCTGACTAGTTCTTGGGACATTCTTCTCAACGAGGACATGCAAACCAGGGAAAAAGCCTCCGAAAGACATGCTCGTCAAGAGCGTGTTAGTCCAAGGCTTTCAAGAGCACAGAAGAAGGTCTGTGAAAATGGACAAACAGTAGAAAGGAAGGCCACCGACTTAATTACATCCTCTGTGAGAAAGAAGAAATCTTGTAAGTTTCCAGTCGTTTATGTTTTCAAGATAATCTCCTACCAGTAATTAACTGTTTGCATGTATATAGTGTATCTTGAATATCATTTTGTTCTGCCATGACTCAAGTGCTTTCAATTACTAGGGATTTCTTACTTTGAAAGTTTCTAGTATGTGTGTGCATATTCTACTCATAAACATTGTCTTTGGGTAGTAAGACAACGATGATTAAGTAAGTGATTTTACTTGTCTTCTTGCTTCAATTTACAGTCAGTACTCTTGAGAATGACACTGGAGAGCCGATTCCTTCAACAGTTTTGAGTAATGAGTATGACTTAGTAGATCATGAGACTTCGAATGCTTGTTTGGCACGTGATGCGATTGATGGTGCTTCAGTAGATTGTATGGTAATTTAACTAGACCATCTCTTCATATGTGTCTGTCTTTGTTTGCAGGTATACATGCATGCTACTACATAAGTTTCTCTTTTGCATGAAAGCTGAATTATGAATCTTCTATAATCCAACTGCAAAAGGACTTCAGAACACAACTTCCCTAGCTGAAGGAATTTTTGGTCTCTCTAATGTAATGAATTTCTGAAGAGTCTTGCATATGCTCAACCTGTTAAATGTAAATGCTTTCTGAAATTTTTTATTTAAAGAGACTTTGCTTGAAACTCAAGATTCTGTAAGATACTTTCTTTTTTAATTTTATATTTGAAAACAATGCATCAGGGTTGTAACAAGCAAGTTGTGCATCTGGAGTCTGGATCTATATTTTCTCCTGGACTTCACTTATCCAGAGGTTCTGGAGGAAAAGTTGTTGACAGAGGTAGATCACATCACGTTGAAATAGTCCTAGACGTTGGCCTTTTTTATGGTTGTCTTTACTAATTACACAGTGATATTTTTTTATTGTTAATTTTTTAATCTTTTTCTTTGTTTCTCTCTAGTTGATTTTGTCAAAATTTTTCAGAATGGGGACCAAAATAGAATCTCTCTTGATCAAGAAATGGAGTTATCCCTGAAGGATGACATAGTTGGTCAAGAGTCTACAATAGCAATGGCAGTTGACATAAATAAGTCATCCAGCTATTCAAATTGTGGTGGTCAGATGGCTGCTTTAGGCACAAAAGATGTGAATGGTTGCAATTCTGATTTGTATGGAAATGGCTTTTCCTTGGAAGTTTCTACTATATATCATGCCATGAAAAACTCAAAGCTGGAATGTGCTGATGAGCATGGTCAGGATTCTATGTCTTCTGAACTATGCCCGGAGGATGATGAATTTGAAGATTTTGATGACTTCGACCCTTATTTATTCATAAAGACCTTACCAGGTTTGTCATCAGTTGTTCCGACTTATAGGCCATTGTTGCTGCCTAAGCAGACACGGAGTTGCCCTCCTACAACTCTTGTTCTGGACTTGGATGGTAAGATGATCAGATAATATGGTAATTTTAAGTTGCTTGCATAACTGAAAAGGAATACCGGTCCCCATCAGTATAAAAGGATTCCTTTTTTTTTTTTTTAATTTGTTTTGGTTATTTTGATAGAGATGTAAGTATTCAAATGAAGCATCTTCTTCTGCAATTGTTCACATGTTGACATTTTATTAGTATGATGGCTTTTATGATCTCATTTTTTTTTGTTAATTAGATGCTTTAGTCTAATGTCATTGGCAAGTATTTCCATCAGCTTACTAAATTGAATGTCTATCCTGAATTTGTGATTGAGGGTTTGTGAAAATGGTTGCTGGAGGTGAAATCACTTTTTTTTAGTGAAACATACTTCTCTTCTTCTTTCCCCCATAACATTAATAGTTATTTAATTAGTTGAGTTTATTTTTCTTTTCCCTTTTGATTACATAGATAGTCATGGTGTTAAGCTGTAGATAAACCACTCTTTTTATACTTTGTATGTTAATTGTGACTTTTTGTTTGGCAGAAACTTTGGTGCATTCTACCCTAGAACCTTGTGAGGATGTAGACTTCACATTTCCTGTTAATTTTAATTTTGAGGAGCATACTGTCTATGTCCGCTGTCGCCCTCACCTCAAAGATTTCCTAGAGAGAGTTTCTGGTCTTTTTGAGATTATTATATTTACTGCTAGTCAAAGTATTTATGCTGAGCAACTCCTAAATGTGCTTGATCCAAAGAGAAAAATATTCCGTCATCGTGTGTTCCGTGAATCCTGTGTTTATGTGGACGGGAATTATCTCAAAGATTTAACAGTTCTTGGTCGTGATTTGGCACATGTTGCTATAATTGACAACTCTCCACAGGTTTGTTTATCTGCCCTCTTCTCTGAGATTATTATAGTATTCATTGTGCATGACAATAACACCAAGTTCTTTTTATAGTTGCATGTGGATTTATTTTGAGACATGTTATCATTTCATTCATTTGCAATTTTGTAGATATCATTTAGCATAGACTACAATTAAATTATGATTTTCTTGGACAAGTTTTTTTGGGACTTTTCTCATAGAAATAGTATGGATAGAATATTTTCAAAAAATTACCAAGTAAAAGGTCAGTTATTAATGCTTCTCTTTGCTGTTGATTTTTTATTATTTTTTTGGCTTCTTAGGCATTTGGGTTCCAGGTGGATAATGGAATACCAATTGCGAGTTGGTTTGATGATCGTTCAGATCAAGAATTGCTGTTATTACTTCCATTCTTGGAGAGCTTAATTGAAGTTGAAGATGTCCGGCCCCTAATTGCAAAGAAGTTCAACCTTCGGGAGAAAATTGCCGCAGCTGTGCATCCTTCTTTTAAAAATAGAGGAGTTCTCTTTTCAGTTTAGTCTTCAGCATGAATTGAGTAGTCAGTTATACAACATTGAGAAAGAGAGAACCTTTTTATGTTGTAACTTTCTTAGATAATGACATTAGCAAATAGAAATAGCATTCTCTTTGTTGTGAAAGTTGTAATGATGTTCTTCCAGGGAAGAAAAAAGGCAGATGTAAAGTGTCATCGTGCAATAGTTGAAACCGTGTATACAAGATCCCTTGTGTGGATGCTTTGTTATTCTCTTTGCAATAAACATATCCCAATTATTTAATTTATAAATCAATGCTCCCTGGGTAGATCTTATTTCTTTCCACTATTAAAGAATCAGAAAATAGTTTCATGAGAAATGGAGAGATAAATAGCTCCGTCTTTCCTAAACTAAACAGCAACAAGAATACTGCTATAAACACAATCTCATGCACAAGTTTTTGCTTTTCTAGTGAGAAGGATGCATTTGATCGCGAAAAAAGAATTTAACGAGGTTCGGTAAAAACTCTAAATGTTTGTTAAGAAGTTATAAAATAAAAAACATTACATATAAATCTTTTTTTAATTAATCATCACATTATGTTCAGAAGAAAAAATTCACTCGTTATAATTACTGCATCCAAGTTTTTTCATCTTAATTTTTGAGGACACAGTAACAAAGAGGACAATAAAGCGCACAATTTCTCTATTTGATTTTGGCGCCAACTGCGTACGCCAGGCTTAGCGGGACCAATAAACGGGGTCTTCTGGTGGCACCACTTGGTCACGAATTACTTGCTGCTGTTTACCACCTCAAATTTCAAGCTTCCTTTCAGCACACAAACGGACATCAGATTCAGCGTATACCTATAAATAGCTAAATACCACCCCCAGCTCCTTCGTTCTGAGTTCTCTTACGCCGCCTCTCTCAATTATCTATTCCCCTGTTTTGATCCTGTTCCTCTCCCTACTATGGCTTTTGAATTTCCATTTCGTTCTTTCAGGTCGTTGCATAGAAAGTGAAATCACCAAGCAGGATTCTCTCCTTCCGGTAATCAACGACCGGTTACCTTCTTAACATTTCATATTTCGCACATTTTAATCTAATATTCCTGCACTAAATATTCGTGAACTGAGATTATTTTTATATTTATTTTCTCTGTTCTTCCGCTGCTGTATTTCCAGCTTATAATTTATCGTTTTCCGTGAATTTTAGATTTCTTCAGTATAATTGTCAAAATCGACCAAATGTTGTATTTCTTCTGCTAATTAAATTCTAACTCTATCCGAGAGTTAAAAGATATTGACTCGTCTTTAATAGAGACTTAGCGATTAGCTTCTTTGACAACGACATCCAACGAGATGTATAACTTGTTCGTGGTCTTTAATCAATATGTTGTTCCTTTGAATTTTTGAGAAAATGTAGTATCTGCTATGTGAAGTTTGGTTTGAATCGCATGGACTTCTTGAATGATGATGATATGAAGCCGGAGTCAGATGATTATTTTATTTAATCTGAAATTGCCATTTTCCTTTTATATTAACTGAATCTCATGGAACTTGCTGACTAAAACAACATATATGAAGATTACAAAGGAAAACCTATGCCAACGGATGTAGGAAACTGAATTGATTCAGAGAAAACTGATCGAAGTCCACAAAGCTAGCTGTGTACCACTGAAACTATATATGTTGAGAACTGAGAAATAACTACAAAATATTCTGAGTTTATATTTTCCATTTATTTGAATGTATTTTTACCTCTCCATATCCGTTTTTCAATTTGCCAGGATATTGACCACAGTAACTATTTAGTTAAGTCCGAACGCATTGGCTTCCAGGCATCATATGCTTTCTCGGTAATCAGGGAGGTGACCGGGTGTGGTATCCACCACACCGTTGGATCTGATCTAACAGGAATGAGAGTAAGATCTCATACAAATCAAACTGACTGCATCGGGAGCGGGAAGACAGCGTAAACGGGAAAGAGCCTGGAAACATTTTCACCAGCAAGCAAGTTATATTCATGTTGCAATTTATTTGGGAGTTGGTTTTTGGTACATAGTCGATGGATCAAATCATTATTTTTTATCTCGGCGTGGCACAGCCAGAAGCTTCAAAGTGGTGTTTTGCTGACGGTACAAATTTAATGTTTTAATTTAATATATTGTCCTTTAATGATATTAGTTATATTTTTTTTACATGTTAAATGTTAATTAAATTATTGATCAATCAAAAAATGCTAATTAGATAATTTTTTATAAATGCAATTAATGTTTTTTCATATAACTAGATTTAATCACACGAGTCAAACTTAACAACTTCTTGAAAAAATAACAAAACAAAAAAAAAAGAGTTTGGACCCACCCTAAATATAATTTTTACATTTGGATTCGAGTATGAATCTAATACAATTATTTAAGTTTGAAATTTGATAAAATTTTAATTTTAATTTTTTTTAAGATATTTAAAAATATTTTATAAAATAATACATATTTTTAGACACAACAAAATTTCAAAAACTAATACATTGTATATTTTTAACATTAAAAAGTGAATTAAATTAATATACATAATTAATTTTTTTAAAGAATACATGTGATTCAAGTCAGGTGAAGGCTAAATCTGTTTTAAAATAAAAGCTCCAATTTTATTTTAGTTCGAATAAAAAACTAAATTTAATAAGATTAATCTAATATTGATGTTCCCCACCTAGTGGGAAAAGGCTTAGTTGTTGTTGTTGTTGTTGTAATCTAATATTGATGTTAACTCATTTTTATTTAAAAAAAAGATGTTATAAATTGTATTAAAGTTGTAAATAATTTATTCACTGATTTTTTTATCTTGTTAAAACCTGAAAAATGATCATACATTAATGTAATTAAATGAATATGTAGATATGTATGGGGATGACTTTTGTTTTGGTATGTTACAATTTTACTGGTAGAAAATTTTCTCAAGTTCGTAAACTTCCGAGAGATTCTCAAATTCTGAGATCCGTGTTAGAAATTGCCACGTGGTTTTTCGAAACGCCTAGATTCGTCTGGAAAGATCTGTGGAGAATATAGAAACCACTCATATTGTCGCTTCCACCACACACGACACATGAAAATTTGAGATTTTTGTAGGTTAAAGGGAGGGTTGTAATTTCGGCACATGTAAGGCTGAAATCTAAGCCATTAATTATAGCTCATGTACAAAGTATTTCTCACCATTCAGACGACCGCACTATTGGGTTATTAGCCTTTTTAGATATTGGTATTGATTCACCATCCGGTGTATTTCACGAACGAGCAAGTGAGGCAGAAACAGCAATGGCAGCCAACAAGGTACGCAAAATTTTGGTGTCAATTTTGATCCTTCTTCTTTATTGAGATTATAATCAATATAATGCTCATCTCTATAATTCTCTAATCCTTTGGATGCCAAAGAGTTAAAGCGATTTGTCATTCTGGTTCTTGCAGACAGCTGTTGAAAGCAAGAATCAAGAACTGAAGCATCTAGGGTTTGTGAGGATCGCAGCGATTCAAGCTTTAGTTTGTGTGTCAAACCTGTATGTGTACGCCAAGCAGAACTCCGGGGCTCTCAGATCCACTGTTGGAATAGTGGAGGGCACAGTAACCAGGATTCTAAGTCCTGTCTACGATAAATTTAAGGGCGTCCCCGACGATTTCCTACTTTTTGTTGACAAGAAGGTACCTTCATTCTAAATTTTTCTCCATCTGTCTCTCTCCTCTGGATTTGACCAATTTGTTTATTTGTACTTTGGTAAATTTTTTCTTGTTTTCCCCTTCGATCTGATTAAAAGTTACATGGCCAAATCCAGAAAAGCTTATTAATTATTTATGGCCCGTGATTATGAATTATTACTACTACTTGTGTCTGTGATTAAAGTTAATTTCAAATCAAGATCTATTTCTTAAGAAGCTGAGGGAGTTGTTACTACTTTCTAGATAAATTTATTTTGGTATCTTTTTTTAGGTAAATTCTAATATAAATCAGAAATCTAGAAGTTCTTTTGCACATCCAAACGTGGAAGATAATGGTGCTGAGCATTTCTAGCTCATTTTTAGGTGAAATGTCCTTGTATTAAAGAAAACTGCATGGAAAATCTTAACACTGGTTGTGGCTCTCAAGTTTAAAAGCTATGTCCTGTTCTACTCGATTGGGCTGCAGATTGACTTTGTTTCAGAACGTATGGATGTTTTCGTTAGGGACAAATTTCGCTATTTTTAGGTAAAATAATTTGTGTGACTGTGGCACTCGCAGGTGGATGAAGCTGCTCACAAACTCAACGAGCACGCTCCTCCTCTAGCTAAGCTGGTTGCCAGCCAAGCTAAAGGTTTGATTCAGAAAGTGACAGACAAGGCAGAGAAAGTTGTTAAGGCTGGCATATCTGGAGGACCACGTGCGGCCATACACTATAGTGCTGCAGAGACCAAACAATTTATACTAACCCACTCAATAAAGCTGTGGATCGGACTGAACCACTATCCACCGTTCTATGCAGTGGCAGAGATGGCGGTTCCTAGAGCTGCTCACTGGTCGCACAAGTACAACCATCTGGTTAAGGACATGACTGCAAAGAGATTCACCGCCTTTGGGTATTTGCCTTTGATTCCCATCGACCAGATAGCTAAGGCATTTAAGCAGGGTGATGCCAATATGAAACAAGGTTAAGCAGCTTCAGCTACAAATAGGATTGATTCTAACAGAACTTCGCAAAATTTGTTTTAGTAGTCTTCCGTGTTGAGATTTTATATGGACAGTGGCCAGTGGCTAAAAAATACATGAATGTGAAGACTCCGACTGGATTAAGTCACGATGATTGTAAATGGTAATGTGGTAGGTTAAATAATAGTGCAGTTGGTTTCCTTCTCAAATTAATCTTTTTTTTTTTTCTTGAGGAGGTATTCTTAGCCAGTAAGAGAATTGTCAGAGTTGAAGGGGTTCTACATAAGCAACTGAAACAATTTAATAAAAGTGTTATAAGGAAATCTTTTTGGACCATAAAAAGTATTGGTTTATGAAATACATTTCTTGTTTACGTAAACCATATAATACGGATGAATTTTACATTATATTATTTATAGTTCTAAATTTTAAAATATTCATATTTTTTGAGAAATTTTAAAGGAAAAGTTTTATAGTTCAAAGGAGAAATTTAAGTTTATGAAACTATTTTTTGAAATTACATTTTTGTTGTCATGATTTTATAATAGTTAGATGTAAAAAGAGATTAAAAAAGTAATAAGTAAAATTATTAATTTTATTTATAATAAATTTTTTTAATATTATTTAATCCATAAATATTTGGTTATTGATTTTTGTAAGAAAGGCAAATGAATACTCTGAAAATTTTTTATATGATTTTGTAGTAGTCTTAGATAAGAATTCCAAGCCATATACACATATATTAAAAAAAGAGAGGAGATATGTTAACTTTTTTTTTTGTGAGATTAAACATATTTAAAAATAAATTTGTATTCAACTTGTTTAAAAACACATAAAATTATACAAATATTTTTTATGAATTAAATGAGTTTATTCAAACTTAAAAAAATGAAATAAATGAATTAATAAATTATAATATGATTAATGTATATATAATTATATTTTAAAATATTATGTAATTTGTGTAAATAAATTTATAACATGTATATATTAAATACAAATAATTATAAAATATATATTATTTTATTTTCAAACAATTTGTTGACAAGTTAAACAAGCTAAAAGTCAAATTTTCAAATTCAACTAGTTTAATTAAACAAATTCAATCTTATATTCAAATTTGTTTATTTAATAAATTATTCAAACTCTTGTGCAAACAAAATTTAAACTATTCACTAATAACTTAATTCATTTTATAACCCTAATTTTGAAATTAACTAACAATTAATCTGGCATCTCGCGGAAATACCTGCTTAAGCCGAATTTTCCCCAGATGCGTCTGTAAAAGTCTTTCAGAATTTTCAACCCTTCGTGTTTTAATTTTTTTTTTTAAATCTGCAATTTCAAAGAGAAACTAATTGTTTTATGTTATCACATTCATTAATTTTTTAAATTATTATAATTAATTAAATTTACAAATTTTACATTAAAAAAAAATCAATAATCAATTATCAAACATACCCTTAAACGTTTTCAGAAAAGATTAAAAGATATATACTTAATTATTAAAGAAAATAAAAACATCATATCACAATAGCATCAAGATTTGGAGTTCATCAAAAGGAGATCTAACAACACTTTCCCAAATAGGGATAGCAACATTGAAATGCTACTATGCACATGTTCCATTAGTGTAACAATGTAATTCATATATATAATTTCACTAACTTAAAATAAATATGTATTAGAATCACTAATAAAACATCACACTATTAAATTTTTTTTACATATAATGCACATTACATTTATATTTAAATAATATTGAGATATACATATTTAAATTCCATTTTTATTAAATCAAAAAATATTTATTATATAATTAAAAATTAAATTTAAAAATTTGGAAAAAATTAAATATTTATCATTAAAAAAACTAAAATTATTTTTTCACCACACTCTATACTCATAATTAATTTAATTTTTAAAATTATTAATTTTAATATGCTAGACGAGATGGAAATATGACAATAAAATCCCAGCAGGCTCAAGATGGAAAAAAAGAGCGAATAACATGATAGAGGCGGAGAGGCAAAAAAACTGTGCAACCCTATTTTCAACTCTGGCAACTAAATTTCAAGAGACTATCAAAAGCCTACTTCACATGTAACTGGAAAAATTTGTACCTGGTGTTGAGTATGCGTTCATCTAAAACTAAAATCTATAAAAGCTTAAAAATGTATATTTAATATGACTATATCTGAGTTGAAACAGGCAAAAGCAATATATCTCATCAACGATATCCAAAACATTTACTGGAGCAGAACATGGCATTCACATCTCACCATAAGTAAAAGATTACCTTATCCAAAGCTCGTTTGAGTTCTGCTGAAATCACGTTGTTAGTAAGGTAGGTAAAGTACATATTAAAGTAATATAGCTTCATATACTTGATCCTAGTTCAGCTGGATGAGTGGGTGAAGATTTGAGTAGAGGATCGGAAATTCGATCCATTATACCCACACAAAAAAAGAAAGAAGCTAAAGAGCTCCTCAATTGAATTATAAATTGCCAGATGAAAGCCAAAAAGATAGATAAATAGCTAGAAAGTGCAAAAGTGCAAGGTGATTAAAAAAAAAAAAAGATTTGATAGCACCATAATCATATGGAAACTTATTTGAAATAACCATCAAGGAGTCACAAAAAAAGTTGAAACCACCGCAACATACATAATACAGGAAATTATCAACTGAGTACATGTCAAATTCCCAAGTTTTCATCCGACAGAATGTGACAATTTCAACATCCCTGCATTAAAAAGTATAAACTAATAAGAATATCAAAGGTAGTAACATAGCAAAGATTTGTTGTAATGCTCGCTTCAGTTAAACCTTTCTCGTCAAATCAGCACGAATGATTCCCATTAAATCCCCTTCCCGTTCTAAAATATAAGATGGTAGTATACATATTCACATATGTTAGTCTGTAACAATGCTCCTCTTACTGGTCATCAAGCGCGTAGAGGTTCGGCAACTATTGTGGAACGATTCGGAAGTTTGTAGTTAACTGCTTCTCTAAATCAAGTAGGAGAAGGGAAGGGGAAACGATCATGTTATTATGATAGGAAATGATTAATAGCATTGACAGGCGCAAGAATTCAGCAACAGTTCCAGAAACCTTTAAAGAATTTGCGAAAGGTAGTAGTTCGCCATAATACCAATGTTTCTATATTAGCAAAATGGTAAGGATATGTCTCCAGCTCCAGAGATTATTTAACCACCAAATTAATAACCTATATTCGTGAGGTCATAAGTTATCAGGAACAACCAAACTTCCATGGACAGACATTTGACTGAAGTCTTCGGTTGTTTGTGGGGAATCAGTTTCAAGAATAAAACCTCATTTAGATGTTACCATAGTTTTGTTAGAGGAAATCATCGTAAGGGTCCCTTCGACCAGGGACTTGGCTAATCTGAGCATCCCATGCGAGTTGAGAATTGTGGCGCTCGAATGTCCAGAAACCATAAGGTCGGAGAGGGTAGGCTCCACATCTCCTTCGTCTGGTTGCATCAATCCTTAACTGAATTTGCGATCCCTTTGCTTTGGATCTTCCATCAGCTTCAAAATCAAATTCCATTATGAATCTCATCTTATCTTCCACTGCCAAATAATGCCGAGTTAAACACACTGCGAGCAGGATGTAAGGAGAATAAACCACAATGATTGCCAGCATATTCAATGATCAAACAAATTCAAATTGAGGACTAGAGTTTAAATCAAGGAAAGCTAGTAAACAATTCATTCATATATACGAGAAAGTTTTGCGCTGATTTTAGAAAATTTCTGGTTACTGCTTTCGTTATCTAATTCTCCCTCTGCTAAATCCGAAACGGGAAGCCCTAGTCTAATTGTACAAGAAGTCCTAAACATGAAAGCGAATTGAAGAACACTTTTCAGCCACAGAGACTAAATGAATTCGACGAAGATAATTTGAACTTGGACATTACCCCAAAACTAGAGCGAATCTGGAAGACTTCCCCAGTCTAAATGGCTTCACCAACGACGATTATGCTATTGCCATTGCCGTTGCTCTGGCAGTTTCAGTCCTGCATTAATTATGGTTCATGGGCTTTCTTCGTGTTGGGCTTGGCCCATCAAAACGCTGCATTTCCTTCGGCCTTCAATGCCAATATTGTGCCTCTGACCTTAAAAGCATAAAAAAAAAAGGTAATGAAGCTTTTTTTTGTTTGTTTTTTGTCCCTGGTACCAAAATACTCAAATGACACACTTTTGGTTGTTTCTTTGCGTAAATGTGTTTTTACATACTCGAATTTTTGTTATTATAAAAATCATTCAACCAGTAAATTTAAATTTTAAATACAAATAATTTCTTTGATATCTTTATCTTTTATTTTTTTTGTCTGGGCTGTTATTCCATCCTGCTTCGATTTAAAACTAGAAATAAGAAGGTTGTGAGATGCTGACAAGTAGCCTCAAACATTTAATCTACAAAGATACCAAAGTAAGGTACCGAAAATAATATAATCAAAATTATAAAAGATGCTCGACTCTTTCAAGCCCATAACAATCAGACAGTAGTTAGCTCTTGCACGTAATAACTTTGTCGTCCCTTTCTTCTTATAATGCAATGCATATTCCCTAATGAACACCTTTCTTATGATTCTATATAACATACAGCATACCTTAGGAGTAAAAATAAATCAATGTAATTAATATGATAGGTTTTTTTTTATTATAATGAACTATAAACATTAAACCAACTTCAATTATCCAAGACAATTTTAGTTTTAAAAATTTTATATTCGTTACTATATATTTCTAACTATTAAAATTTGTAGTTGATAATAACATTAAATACCAAATAATATTTTTCATTCCTATTTTAAATTTAATTTCTTTTTTTTTAAGTTATAAATTCTAAAAAATAAATTAGGTATTAACTTCTTAGGATTAAACTCCTTATGCATAACCCCTGACATGTTTTATAACAAATTTTAACTGACTCAAATCTCGTTAAAATTTAAAAATTTAAGTGTCGCGATGGATTAAAAACTTGAGCCGCACCATTTGATATGTGGTTGTCAAATTTTAAATGCAAGTGAATATTATTTAATTTATAGCATCGCAGAAAAAATAAGAGGCCTCTCCCCACATTTTCAAGAGAAACAAAAAAAAGTGCGCCCCCACCATCGGCTGACTTTTTGTTTCAAATCATAATTTCAATTTAATTTAAAATTATATATTCTTTTACATAATATATTAGTATATGGAATAAATCTATTTCATCTTGACCTTCTCTTATTAATTTTAGGAGTAATCAGAGTTCTTTTTTGTAAAAGAAAAAAAAATCTCAGGAACAAACTCAATATTACTAATTAAATAATTTTTTTTATGAAAAAAAAAAGAACTATCATATATACTACTTCACTTGAAAATTGCATGTCTCGATCTCCCACAAGTTTTTCTTCTTTCTTTATTTTTGTTTTTATCATCCTTTTGTTATTCCCCCCTCAATTAGTAATAGCTTGTTAAATATAAGTATAAAAGAAAAAATATATATTTTATGAGTATCGTCAAAACATAAAATCACTTTTATATAATAGTATAATTTTTTTTTACTATAAGAAGAACATAAATTTAAATGTGCTTTAAAGTTTTATTTTGAAATACAATCGCATTCAAAAAATTATAAATACTATTCAAACGTATTTATCTTTTCAATGTTCTTTTTAATAAATTTACAATAATTTAACAGTAAAAGATACTTATTTAAAAGACTTGTAAATCATTGCCATCATTGTTAAAAACGTATATCATATTGGTTGAAAATCAAAACGTATTTCATTTTAACTATAATCATTATCAGATTTTACAAAACCATAAACACTATCATGACGCTTCAACTTATTTTGGTTAGAAATTGTGAATGAAATTCTTTTTTTTTTTTTTACCAATGTTTTTGGGAGAACCTAATGAAAATGTTTAAATTATTTTTCATAAAAAAAAAAAGTGTGAATGAATCTGGACTTGAAGAACTTTGCCGATAATGAGATGCGAGTTTTGGTAAAATGGGATTTTAATTTTAATTTTTACAATTTCAAAAAATTACCAAAATTAATTGGGTAAGTAGACTCGTGAACAAGTCCACGCATCACCGGCGAACCACTCTAAGCATCACACGCCGAGATTTTGTCAATTACGACCCCAGAAATGTATAGTTTTCTG
Organism: Gleditsia sinensis; assembly: GCA_037074535.1. NCBI lineage: Eukaryota > Viridiplantae > Streptophyta > Magnoliopsida > Fabales > Fabaceae > Gleditsia > Gleditsia sinensis. The sequence goes on along the minus strand of CM073464.1, from coordinate 578,465 downwards.
ACCAAAAATGGGTTCGTGTTCCGTTACCCTTCTAAGACTTATCTAACTTTGGGCGACCACCTCACCGTCACCGTTAGCGCCGCCGTACTCCTCACCGGCTCCTTCCCCATCCTCATCGACCCATCTCTCCACCGGTGCGCACTCTGCCTTATGCCGGAACTTCCAATCAAGCGCCTGACACGCGCGTGAACAGTAATTCACTGTGCCGCACACCGAACACCTGCGAAATTCATGCCTCCTTGTCTCGGGCCGCCCACAACCCACATGCGAACACAGCCTAAGACCCGGACCCGGTGAGCAGCCCCGGGCTGCAAACCACTCCGTCAGGAACCGGTTCGACGGGTGGGCCTCTGGAGCCGGTACGTTGCATCCGAAATCGCTAAGCAGCGGACAACCTGACCCTGTCAGATGCCGGAGTTGAGGATGGAGGTGTGGATGCGGGACTGGGTGGAGGTTCCACGTGAGCCAAGAGCGCATGGGGATGCCAGGGGAAGCCGCTAATGGGGAGAGCACAGCAGCTAGCTCTCGGGCATTCGCCTGGACCAGGAAGCGCCGTCCCTCTGTAATGTTCTGCCGAACGCCGTAGCCATCTTGTAAACAATGACCCAGCTCACGCAGCGCGTCTATGTGGCCGAGGAAGGCAGCTCGAGCGCAGAGAGCCACACCGGCTCTGAGGTCCTTGTCGTTTTTGGTGCCTCCACTGCCGTTGAACTGTATGACTGCGAGGGAGTACAGGGCCGGAGCGTGAGAGTTTATCGCTGCCTTGGCTAAGAGCGAGGCTCCGCTTCCTCGGTTTTGCAAACAGTAGAAGCGAATCTGCACAGACGAAACAGTCCCCATTCAACATTGTAATTACGATTGATAGAAGGTGTTGGATTCTGGAATGAAACATCAATTTTCGAGAGTGTATAACTACTAACCATGCCCAGAGTATAGCAGGCCTCAACGTTGCCGGAATCGGCACACCGTTTTAGGAAACGGTGGGCAGAGTCGCACCAGTTTTTGGCTCCAACGGCCAAAACTTTGGGTGAAGCTTTGGATAATACAAGAGAATTGAGACCTAAACCGTTCAGTCTTTTACACCTATTTCACAAACTCAATCACGTGAGATTTAATCGCAGGGCAATACAGAAATTCTGAATAAAAACAACAACTTTTGAAAAACAACGAAATCTCCAAAAGATTGTGAAACACTTAATTTATAACTGGAATCCCAATTCAGACACATAAAATTGTCTCAAGTCAAACCAAATACAGGAATGTCGAGAAGTTGTCGTTACATACGTGATCAAGACATTGAGGAAATCGGAAGGGCAACTGGCGGTGGAGCTAAGTTTGCAGAGAATAGTGAGGACAAGGTCATCGGGTAATGACTCGAAAAAATACTTGGCTCCGGCAGTCGTGTCCGGTGATTTCTTTCGCCTTTTCCGGCGAACCATAGATTCATCGGCCATATCCTTATTTCTCTTAGCAACCGCTATATCCGAACTGAAGCTTCCGACATCCCCTTTATCTATACACATCCTTGTTAATACTCGAGGATAACAGAGCCCTCTCCTCGTTCTCATGTCTGTAATCTCCCTTATCTAATCTATCTATCTATCTAGCTATCTCTCTCTCTCTCTCTCTCTCTCTCTCTGAGAGATAAAGAGAGGACAAAGCAAGGTGAGAAGTTATTTATAAGAAAAAAAATGAATCCCCCAACAAAGGCAAAAGGGCTTGAGCGAGATCACGACAACGGCAACGACACAGCCGAAGGTTTTTTTTTTATAAAAAAAATCTAATTATGACACACGAAACATTGAAAATTAAAAAAAGCCTTGCCCAGGCGGAAGTGAGAGTAGCTAATTACAAAATTAACCCTGAGGTTGTCGTTATAGGGGTCAAACGGCGTTGACCGAGATCCGGCACCTCGTCGTCCCCTAGTTCATGCTCTCTGTCGCTTTTATTTTGTACTGGGAAATCCTTCACCCTTGTCTGCACGCTTTTGAACAGTCTTTTTTTCTCTTTCATTTGTTTATTGTATTTTGAGAGGAAAGGCAGTAACAGAGAGAAGTAAACCTAATTCTTTTTATTTATGGGCCCCTCCCTCTCGCTAAATATGCTTGGGTTTGTTTTAAAAGCGGTTAATAAAAACAACTAACTTCGGTTATTTATGCAATGTAACTTCACCCAGGTTTAAAACAACGTACGCGATTACCTCATGCGCGTGGAATCCAGTGGCCTCTTATTGTAAGACGTAAGTGCCCTATTCGAACGTTTATAAAATGCTATTAGAAGGCAAGTGGGGAAATAACGGGCTTGTTGCTAACTAATTCAGGTACCGAACTCTGGGCGCTCGTCTAAGACCCAACTCATTTCAAAGTCAAACCTATGATTCAGCACAGGTTCAGTTACACTCCTTTGTTTTACTTGCGTTATTGTTTTTTTTTTTTTAAAAAAAAATTATCGATTACTTTTATTTTATTTATTTGTTTCCTTTACCTCTTTTCTTTCCTATTGTCTTTTAAGACCTTTCATACGGTAAGTTTGCTACGAAACAAACAAATCTGACGTAATCTAAATTTCAAACTCTGGAGCATTGATCCTACCACGTTTTTTCCTTTGATCTTATTTTCATGAATGTTATGTCATGATCTGCATACAAATTTGACTGCTATAAAGAACCTTAAATAGAATTTTTTTAAAAAAAATTGCTCTTTTAGGGGTAACTGGGTAAGTAACACGGTTGACCAATAGCTGATAGAAACTTCTAAACATATGTGCATCTCTACATTTGAAATTATTTTCGTTTTATTTTAAGTGAACGACTATAATTAAATAGAATTTTAGCAAAGAAAACAAATTGTATTTACCAAGATGGGAGGGAGGGTAAAAGTAAATTTTTTTTTTTTTGGAAGACAGCTGGGAACATCATCACCTTCATTACTTTAATTTTTCCCCCTTTTGTTATTTTGTTGGGAAAATTATTTGAATCTGAAAAAAATATGTAATTTTCATTTGGTAAATTAAAATTTGTTGTTGGTAGTAGCTGATTAAAAAAATTTGATGAAAGTCCCAGGAAAAAATTGTAATTTTAGCTCATTATATATATATATAGTATTTGTTTAGAATTAAAGATAAAAAATAATATAATTTTTTTGTTCACTAAGAAAATTAAGAAACAAGCTATGACAACCGATGGTAGAATATTATTAAATAAAAACAAGAACATCGGAGCAAATGAATCTAAAACGGGATAAATGGCAGGGCAAACGCGGATAGGCACGAGAGGAAGGAATTGAAAGTCTGGGTGGGACCTAGCTTCACCATTTTGCATTGAAATTTAGATCTGAGAGTCACAGCGTCGACCCCACTGCAAGACATGCCTGATTTGGCAGGATCAGTTTCACTTTCCAGCGAAGATTTCTCCCTGTTAAAGTCTCAACACTGCACCTCATTTTCACATTGGTGGGTGTTGGCTTCTTGGTTTGGGACCAGCCCTGCTTTTAAAACTTTTTTTACCGCGCGCTTCCGCGGTTGCAGAAATATATATACGGAAATACTTTAATATGTATATAGATTATTTCAGCAATTAATCTCTTTCAAAAAAGTTTTGTAAAATGGTTGCCTGATGATTAGCATTTGGGGTTGAATTATATATTATATATAATTAGAAGTAAACAAATAATGGGGGAAAAAGGAGGGGATGAGGTTTGACCAAAATCACGGTAAAAATGCATAGCAATCAAAGTAGTTGGTGGTTCCTTGACTTAAAAGCAGGAGGGCGAGGGAGTTGATGAGAGCAACTCTCAACTTCAATTGGATGCCTCTTTGTGTTTGAATCGTCTGCCTTCTTCACATGCATTCTCAATAATTAATCTTCCTACTTACTTTCTTGGGGATACACACCTACTTATGTACCTCCTCTGTTGGACAAATTAGATAGGTTGGAATATATAATTTGTGAATAATTATATATGTATGCTAGTTCTTGACAATTTCTTGAATTGTTGAAAAATTAATGAGATCTCTTTTCGATCGTATACACCGGTCGGTATAAACTTTATTGTTAGTTTTGCTTAATGAAACTGCAAAAAGCTTCCTTGCGTGCTCAAGTATGATTAATTGGCTAAGATGCAACGAAAAGGGAACAGTACATAGCGCTCAAGTTCACTTCTAAACACGGCTTTAGTCATTTCCACCGGCCACACGACACGCGGTTGGAGAAGCAGTGTGAAGAGGCGTGCTATAGACCTATAGTGGATAGGTTTGTGTTTGTGTTTGTGTACGTATCCCATATATTGTTGCAATGCCATCGATCGATGCGGTTAACAAGGCAAGTAAGTGACTGGAAGAGATCAGAAAGAGTACTGTGGGGGAATTGGATTTCCATACCTTGCTCCTAATTTTGGACAGAATCTGTTAAAGGGAGAGATGGTAGCTAGGCCCCGCTTTTGTTGGGAGGTTTCAAGACAGGTAAGTTGTTCCCTCTGACTCATGCACGCTTCCTCTCTATCACTGCCACCTCCATCTTTAAGTCTTCCCCTTGCCTTGAGATTTTACGTGTATCCTAATTTTCATTTACTACTATTATTCTAATTTATCCCAAAGTATGATTCTCATTACAAATCAATTTTATCGATCCTATCCATTCAATATATTAAACAACACTATCCGATATATTGATGTCCTTAACTAATAAAGTGTGCCAAGGACTTCTCTTATTCCTATCTAGCAATAAGCACATACTAATTATGCATGCATAAAAGAATAAAATTAAGTACAAATAATTTATTTCTCTTTTAAGAAAAACAAAACAAAACATAGATACAATTTTTAACGTGTTTTTCTTAATAAAATTATGATGATGTGTAAATTATAGTTCAGTATTCCTTTAAAAATTATCAGTTTTTTGATATGTATGATTGTTACGAGACGGCCACAGCTTGCAAACTCCGTAATTTTAAAATCAAAATAGACGTTGATTGTACTTATATATAGGGGTTCATAGATGACTAGCTACACAAAGTATTGTCAATAAACTCTCAACTGGACAAACAAAACAATGTTTGGTGAAATTTCCTTACAAATATAAATATTGTTGCTATATATCTTGCGCTAGCTAGCTTTTAATTTCGCGACTGTGAATTTAAATTAAAATTAAAATTTGGCATCACAGTGATGATCACATGAAAGAAAAGGATGATTAAATATTTGACATGTATGGCCACCAAAAAAATAAATGGACGCACCAATACGTGGGTGATGGCTGGATGGGAGTCTCACCCTTATGAAAATCATGGATAAGGCATGGTTTTCACTTCACCTCCCTCTGTGTTCCATACTTGCAGGTAATATTACTTACCCATTCAACCGAGAGATAGATACTACGGTACGTGCCCATATCAATATTGTCATTCTTACCACACAAAACCTTGCGGTTCACAAGCGACTAATAATAAAGAGGTTTTTGCCATGATTGCTGCCACGAATTTAGGTGAGAGGCAAAGGTTAGGATATTTAAGAGTGCATGTGAGAGTGATCAATATCATGGTTGACGTACAAATATGTCAATCTCATTCCTCATTCCGTACGCTGAGATATTCATAACAAATGAAGGGAATAAACCTGCTATCTCAAGCAACGAAGATCACTTCCATTTTTTTTTTTAATTAATCACTGTTCTCATGCATCCATCTCAAATTATGCAGAGGATCGATGTTGCTTAACGCATTTGCCAAGTGCTACTCCCTCGTAACTGCTGTGAGCGTGTGCGTGTCCATTCCCATCTCAACACTTGCGATGTTAAATCGTGTTAAAATTTGTAAATTTTAATAATTTCAATTTCATTGATTCAACTTTTTATAATTTTACCTAATTTTGAAATCATTGCAGCTGCTTCGTTTAATTTGAAACAAATAGAGCAATAATTATTTATCACTTCATTTGATTTTGGCAACAAAAAATAATCTATTTCAGTTTTCATACTTATGTAAAGAAATTCAACATAAGGAATATTTGAAAGACTGAGGAGGTAGAAGCAGTATAGTTATTAATTAAAGATAGAAATGAAGTTTGGACCCAACCTTTTATTTTATGCAATGAATTTCTGTAACCCATAGAAAAAAGAAAAAAATATATATGAAAAGGGAAGACCTTACATGTACAAGAGTCAGAATGGTGTCAACGCGGGATGAGTTTGTCGGCCCACAAGCAGCCCGTACTAGGGAAGCAACCAGTTTACCCGGTGTGGAAATAGTGAGTGGCTATTGAAATGACTCGCGTGCCCCTCAGCCTTCGCTACGTAGATCAAGTGTTTCGTGGAGAATCGAGGGATTGATCACATAAGCAATGTAGGTGATTTGATTTGGAACGCACGTGCAATCTGAGCCATTGATGTAACTGCACGTGACATACACAATAGTACGTACGTTAACTTTTTCTCTTCCAAGAAAGTGAGTCAGTAGGCAGATTTTTGACTGGGCATGTGAAGGTTGCCATTTGTTTGAAAAGTTAGGAGTGGCTGCACACGTTACCTTAGGAGTTGACACTGAGGTCAGATTTGTATTGGTTGCAATTGAAAGACAGCTCAAATTCAAACATTGACAGTGAAGTAAAAGATTTTTTCCCCTTTATTTGTGCGTTCATTCATGGATGGGCCTGCACTGATGAACAAGTAAATATTCTTGAAATGACAGAAACATCCTCTGAAAACTGAACTTTGATGCAGCGAGAGAAAGGTGGAGGGGTTTTCTTGCCAATTCAGATTTTTTGAAGGTGAAGATGAAGATGAATTCTTGTGCCCTCCGCAGTTTTTGACCGTGCAAGCAAGGAGTAGTCAGGTTGCTTCCTGCCTCCCAGTCTTGGGACAAAACTACTTCTCCTTCCCTTGGACTTTACGTGCATGGTAAGTGAACTCCATCAATTCAACTACAAACAAACTGAGACGAAGGAACCAAAAACCAAACGCCACCCTAGTCATTGTGTTCACAGTTCCCACAAATTTTAAGCTTTGGTTGGACAAACCTTTTGTTTGACTGTTTCGGCCATATCTTACATGCCACGTACAAAGCAAGGATATTGATATATACTAACCCTGGGTCGTTTGAATTTAGATTTTTGCAATTGAATCCTGTCACTTCCTATATATCTTTGAAGTTTCTGTTCCAAAATAGGTAAGGTTAAGAAGCGGAGTGGGTGGAACACAAACCATAGCATTTCAAGCCTCATCCACACATATTTGGAGAATAAATAAATTAAAACATTATGCATATTTATATATAGCTCATATTTTGCTTAAGCTTAATGAAAAAAAAAACAAACTTCAGCGAAGTTGCTTCTAACAAGGAAATGGATGGAGTCTGAGTTAAAAATAGAATATTGTGGAAACGCAAAAAGGTATTTGAGCTGGGCCGAAATAAAATAAGAAAATGATAGAAAAAGAATCCTTGTGGACAGCTAGTGGGATTCGATTGGACAAAGTTAGTTTTAGCGAAAGGAACAAAAGCTAAAGTTCATTTTTATCTACAGAAATAATGAGAGGTTCCTAATTAAGTTCATGTGAGTAAATTAAAGCACAACGCATAGTCGGTGACTAACCCTTACCAAAGATCACGGGATTGATGTGGCACTCTTCATTCACTTATTATTATTATTATTATTTTAAAAAAGTTGATTACTTGAATATGAATTTTAAACTTCCTTAAGGTCAATGGCAAGACTAATTAATCCCTACTCCCATAACTCTCTCTCTATATCTCTGAACCCTAACTAATGTTGTCTGATTATTCACGTTTCTATTCATTTAAGCTTTAACGTCAGTCTAAATTAACAAAATTAGGGTAGGCAACATGGTATTTCACACTGTAAACCAATTTCCTTAATTTTCCTGGTAAATTATTGGTATTTATTTGAGGTCTGAGAAAACGAAGACTTTGGGTGAAGTAAATTAATTAAAAGGGGGGGATGGCAGCTCAAGGTAGCGTAATTTTTGGTGTCATTCTCATTCATTCCTGAATATTCTCTTACTTCCAAATAAACAATAAGTAATTGGGATTTGTGAGAATTTAGCGTAACGAACCATAAATGGGATTAAGGAGAGGGAACCCATATGTTTTGAGTTATGATGTTGCTTAACGCATTCGGCTTATGCTTTTGGGGCCCCTCGGCCATCCTTCCTCGTATGCCGAGAAAATATCCCACTGACCCTCCTCCTCCTCCTCCTCCTCTTAATCTACACATGCTGGCCCAGTTTGTTTGAGTGATTTTGAAGCCATCTAACATTCTCTGTTCCTTTCACTTTTCCAAATTCTTTAATTCAAAGCAATTTCCTTTTATTCCTCTTGCTCTTTCTCTAAAGTAAAATGCCAAGAGGGATTTATTTTAAATTAAAAAAAACATATATAAATAAAGAACCTGCTTCATAACCTTTGTATGCGCAAGGTTTGGTCAAAAGTCAAATAGGCAAAGTTGGGATGGGGCTACCTACACCCACTAATGCTTCTCTTTTTACTGTCATCAAAAGCGGAATCATTTCAGTGGCAAGTAAAGGAAGAAAATTTGAAAGTTGGATAATAATGAAGGTAAAAGCATTTTGCTTATTACGGATTCTACTATTAATTGGGAGGCGAAAGTTGAATTCCACAAGTATAAGCAAAAGTTTGACAGTTCAATCTTTTAAGTGAGAGACCAATGTGATTTGCGCTGAGATTAATTGCTTATTGCCGGCAATTCTTGGGGCACTCTTTACGTGAATGCCAAGTGAAGTTAACCTCGTCTCAATTATCTTATGATCTAAGCGTTATTAACAGCTAGATAGCTAGGTAAACCAAAAACAAAAAACAAACGTGGTATTTGTAGTTTACATCTATGTATGGGTGAAAGAATCTCACTTCTTATATCCATATCCCGTATTTAATTATTCAACAATTTTGTTTTATTGATTTTCACGCAAGTATTTTTATATTTTTTAAATATAAAATTAATTTTATTTATAATACTATAATTCTCTTTTTTACAAATATTTTTTTTCGTAAATTTAAAATCTTAATATTGTAAAAGTATTTACTTTTTTATCATTCAATTCATAAATATTTAATTTTTTTGTCATATTATATAATATAGCTTGTAATATAATTTTTCACGAACCAAACAGTCTCATGCAAGGACCATTTATAATTCATATTCCGCGACTAGAAAGGGCAGGGACATTAATTGCTGATGAGACTTATTTTGGTTTATACCAAACTTACCTAAATTATAGTCAAACCATAATTGACCATTTTAATATGATGTGAACGAATACTAGGAGTGATTAGTCACAATTTTAACTATAATTTTTAAATTCGCTACGGATATAACAAGTATAGATTTCTAGAAGTGATTAGTCACAATATTTGTAGTTTTGTTTCTCACATATATATTATTTTACGAGGCAAGCCTGACATCCCACGTCACTAATTTTTTTTTAAAAAAAAGAGAGACGAAAAGTGAAGGATGAAGCATACTTTCCAACCTAAACATGAACAGGAAAAATAAAATAGATGGCAGCCACAAAATTTAGGAAGATATCGTGACCTTTGGGTAATCATTATCATAAATTAAAAAGGAAAACATGTCTTACGTATTTGTTGTTAATTTGAGGCCTTGATTGAACCTTATGCGTGGATATTGACATGTAACAAGTTATCCGTCATAGTTGAGACTTGAGAGCTACATTCTATCTAATTACCGCCTGCAAAAAGGATTTGCTATTATGAATTAAAATATAGGTACAAACCTTGCAATCAATATTAAAAAGAATTTATCTTTTTAAATAGTCTAGATCAATATATGAGAGTGTGTGTTTAAAAATCGTTTAATTTCAGAGTGACATACAAACTGATTTGAAAATATTTTTACCATATAAAAAAGACAGCTATTAATTTATTTGCAAGATTCATCAAGTATGCAATCTCGAAAGGTTGTGTTAAGGATAATTATAATAATAATAAGAAGCTAGCGCCATAATTTTGTAATGTGGTCCATATGTGAAGAGCTGGCTAATTTAATTATAAGGGAATATTGATTATGATAAATCTATGACAAATTTTTTAGTTATAGTAAAGTGATATATATATTAAAAATATTGGGCCTAAAAACTCGAGTCAAGAGAGGGAGGATATGTGGGACTTCAACACACCCTCCTCATGCTCAAGAATGAACATCTGGATCGTGGCGGGTGGATCACATTGAAACTGGAGTAGGTTTTGATACCATATTAGAAATATTGGGTTTAACTCCACTCTCAAAACTCGAGTCAAGAGAGGGAGGATTGCCTTTATTTATAAAGAGCATATTTTTTAAACATTCAGTCAATGTGGGACTTCAACATGATAGGTGAAATAAATTTGATTTAATTCTTTCAGTGAATAAAATTTTGAATTGTTATGAGAAAAAAAAATCTTAAAATTTGCGAATGTAGAGGCATAAGAAAATACGAAAAATATAATCTGGAAGAACCATAAACAATTAGGTTTAAAGAAAGCTAGGATTAGATGTGTGTATAAGATATTATACTTGATTAACTCGCTAAGAACACAATCAGCATGATGACGGTATTTGGCCGTCCTTATGGCCAACATGGCCCTGTATCACTTTGAAGAGATAATTTAAATTAGATATATAGAGGGATTAGGTTTAGCAAACAAATATAGCTGCATTCATCGTTAGGTTTATATAAACATTAAAATTACGATCGAGATGCTGGGTCGGTATCTTATCTTCATTATATATACGTATAGGTCATTACCAAAGCCACGTCACTTGAATATTTCCTGGTTATATACATCGATCTTACAATTGTCAAAAAAAATTGGTTGCCTTGGAAACGAATTTCAAATGTTGGCAATGCACAATATACTTTTTTTTTTTCCTTTTTTTATAATCTTTTTCAGGGAAATACAAATTAGTGTAGACATATGTGGGAGATAATACTAACCTGATGTGCTGAATTCCATTACTGAAGATGGGGAAGAACTTCAACTTGCAACACCCAAAGCCCAATGAAGAGAGAGTAGGAAAAAATTGTGTGTGAATGAAAGGGTGATCCCCTATATATAGAGCAAAATTAGGGTTTCAGGATTAAAATAATATTTTAATCCTGTCTCTCTCTTTTAGTCAGTATTGTGATAGGAAACTCACTGACTACGTAACGGGCTGCAAGTTGGGGCCTCTACCCAACGGGTTTGTCAGTAATTAATCTGACCTATCACAGATTATTTACATTTAACCAGGTCCCAATCCATTATAAGTTAAGTGTTGGGCCAAGACTGATTACTTGATTAATTCTGTATTTGGACTAATTTATTAATTAATGCTAATCCACATAAATTAATTCAACAATCTCCCACTTGGATAGCATTAATCAATTATTAGGACAAATAACAGAATAACAAAATTTCAGAAAATATTAAGCAATCAGTATACACTAAATATTAACAAAACTCAAATGTGAAACATTAACACAAGATCATTGAATCCGATAGGGAAACAAATGATAGATACATGATCATTGAATCCGATAAGGAAACAAATGATATATATTTAACTATAAATAATGTTTCAACATATGAACATGATGGAATACATAAATGGACTTTAACCATTCAAAGATGTCAATATTACATCAAAAGTGTCTCTTAAAGACACAACTCAGACTCTCATTAGACCAAGGCATCATCAAAAGTTTAGACAAGACCCATATGAGTTACATGATTTTGAAATACTCTTACGGGTAAGCCTTTGGTCAACAAATTTGCTAGCATTTGTTCACTAGAGAGATGAACCAAATGAGTCTGAAATTCAGAAATGAGACAATACAAAATCACTGAATCCGATAGGGAAACAAGTGATATTAAATACACAGAGTCTCAAAACCGATTAGAATAAAATACAAATTTGGTCCTTCAACCATAGCTCAGAAAAGAAACTACACAAGATCATTGAATCCGATAGGGAAACAAATGATATAATGTTTCGATGTCTGAACTGAACAAAATTACATAAATGGTCACAGAACCAACATAAAATTCAGACTCCCACTAAACCAAGGTTACATCAAAAGATTTAACAACACCCATATGAGTTCCAAGATTTTGAAATACTCTTGTGGGTAGACCTTGGTTAATGGATTCGCTATCAATGTGAACCACACGAGTCTGAAATTCAACAATCTTCTCTCCAACAAACAGGAGCTTAACATAAAAAATGCTTAGTACGACCAAAATTCCTGTGATTTTGAGAGAAGTACATGGCAGACGAACTATCGCAATAAATGGTTAGAGGTCGTGATATATAATCAACAAAATGCATGCCATAAATTTAGTTTCCTCAACCATATGGCCTGACAATTGGCCTCACAACAAACGACATTCTCTGCTTCCGTAGTTGAGGTAACTGTGAGCGTCTGTTTGACACTCTTTCACAAAACAGCTCCTCCAGACATCATAAGATGTATTCAGAAGTGGATTTATGATCATCCACACAAGATGCATAGTTTGAATCCGTGTACCCCACAATTTCAAATGGATCAAACTTTCTAAAGGTCACCATATGATATTTTGTACCTTGCAGGTATCTCATGACCTTCTTTGCAGCTCTCCAATGATCCTTGTCAGAATCACTCAAGTATCTACCAAGCACACTGATAGCGAATGCTATGTCCGGACGAGTGCATACTTGAACATACATTAAGTTGCCAACAACAGAAGCATATGAAACATTGCTCATCTCAATCCTCTCAATATCGTTTTGAGGACACTGTGATTTGGACAACCTTTCACCTTTCTGAATAGGTGCAGCACAAGGAGTACAAGAATGCATATTAAATCTTTTCAGTACTCGATCAATATAGGTTGCCTAAGACAAACCAAGAATGCCACGAGACCTATCACGATGGATTTGAATCCCAAGAACGAAGGAGGCCTCTCCAAGGTCTTTCATATCAAAGTGGCATGAGAGCATATATTTTGTCTCATTCAGAAAGCTCACAGAATTACTGGCTAGAAGGATGTCATCAACATAGAGCACAAGAATGATAAAATTGCTCCCATCAAATTTCTGATAAATGCATTGATCTGAAACATTTTCAATGAACCCAAGTGAGGTGATAACCTCATCAAATTTCAGATACCACTGCCTAGAAGCTTGTTTCAGCCCATAGATGGATCGATTCAATTTACACACTAAGTGCTCTTTCTCTGATTCAACAAAACCATCTGGCTGAGTCATATAAACTTCTTCAGACAAGCTTCCATTCAGAAACGCAGTTTTGACATCCATCTGGCCAAGTTCAAGATCAAATTGAGCAACAAGAGCCATGACGACTCTAAAAGCATCCTTTGTGGATACTGGTGAGAAGGTTTCTGTGTAATCAATACCTTCTCTCTGATTGTAGCCCTTGGCTACAAGTCTGGCCTTATATCTTTCAATTTCACCAGCTGCCCCTCGTTTGGTCTTAAAGACCCATTTACAGCCAACCGGTTTATAACCCTGTGGTAATTCAGCAAGTTCCCAAACATGATTACGATACATGGAGGCTATCTCATCACTCATGGCCTCCAACCAATTAGAAGAATATTGGCTTGACATTGCTTCCTTAAAAGAAACAGGATCTGTGTCATCAATAACATCTGATTCGTACTCCTGCAAATAAACAATGTAATCATCGGGAATTGCTGGTCTGCGTATTCTCTGAGATCGTCTCAACTGAATGACTGGTTCCTCAAAATTCTCTATAGGTAATTCCTCATTACCATCAACTGGGTTCTGAATAACTTCATTTCTATCAGATTGATCAACTACTGATAGAGGTGACAAAATAGGCATGGGCAAAATTGTATTTTCCTCGCGCAGATCAATAGTTCTAGGTACTTGACTCCCACTATCCAAGTCATCTTCAAAATAAAATGCTCGATCAGATTCGATGACTCTGGTAGTGTGAGTAGGGCAATAGAATCTACAACCTTTTGATCCTGTGCAGTACCCAATAAAGAATCTACTAATAGTTCTTGAATCAAGTTTCTTAATATGAGGATTATACGGTCTCACCTCTGCCTTACATCCCCATACATGAAAGTGCTTTAAGCTGGGCTTCTTACCAGAGAATAATTCGTAAGGAGTCTTTGGTACAGCTTTACTTGGAACTTGATTTAGAATGTATGCAGCAAATTTCAAGGCATCACCCCACAAAAATTCTGATAAAGAAGAGTGACTGATCATACTTCTGACTATATCTATCAAAGTTTGGTTACGTCTTTCTGCAACTCCATTTTGCTGAGGGGTACCAGGCATAGTATACTGAGCCTCTATACCATGCTCTTGCAAGAATAAAGCAAATGGGCCAGGATTTCAGCCTGCCTCAATGTACATTCCATAATACTCGCCTCCCCTATCTGATCTGACACATTTGATAGTCTTGCCAGTTTTCAACTCAACTGCCCTTTTGAAAGTTTTAAAAGTTTCCAATGATTTAGATTTTTCAATATCTAGTAATGTGAGACTTTGTTCGCATTCCTGGCCGTAATTCTTGAAAATCTGTAAACAAAATTCTACAAATAATTCTCCCCTCGAACAAAGGATCATATTCGGGATTTCACATTATTCCCTCTCCTTGAACGGTACTCCCATTCCTTATTCGAATTCATGGGATGACAACATAACAATCCCTCCCCTTGAATGACATTTTTTTTTTTATGAGAATTGTAAACAGTCCTCGAAACATCATATTGAAATGACAGACATTCTAGAACGTGCTACACTAAATAACTCTCGCCCAAGTCAATATTATAGGACTTTAACTTGTTGAAACAATTCACAAGTTTCATAATGTGTTTACGGACACCTAACACTTCATCATAACGAGTAGTGTCCAACAAAGACAAGGAATAGGCCTTTTGGGTCTTATCAAATTTTTTTAAATTTTTCTCCAACAGCTTTCAAGAAGTCAATAGCTATATCATTATCTTGAGTGCTCTGTCTGATGGTCTTATCTATAGTGTGCTTCATCACCATCAGACATAATCTGTTGGAGTCATACCATTTTGTATGGTAAGTTTTCTCAACAGCAGTAAAATTTACAACAAGATCTACCGATCTTGCCTTCCTAAGAGTCAAATCTTCTTTGGCCAAAACCAAAAAACATGTCTAAGGACTCTTTTCAGTCGTTATAATTAGTCCCATTAAGAGTTTTCACTGATAATAGTTGCATGGGTACAAAAGCTGAGGGAATATAATTAGAAAACATTAATTATGTGTGTGCAACATAATTATAAGACAAGGTTTCCTCCAAAACTCAGTTTATGCAACTATATTCACAAGATTGTTCATCATAATCCCGCCTAAGGGTCCCGGATTACAATAAACCAAGAAAACTCATTGCACATCATAATTATTTGACTCATAGAAGGACTAACACAAGAATGTAAGCAATATCTCCATACCGATAGGGTACAACAGATATTGAAACATTAAATATATTTACTGCTAACAGATTCATAGTAAATTAGATCAATACAAAATATATTTTGACAATGTCACACCGATAGGGCATGTCCATTACCAAATTATATATATACATTTAAATTCTAAAAGAATTCAAATTATTTGATCCAATAAAATTTTGCATAACTATACTCACAATAGACAATTTCATAATTATACAAAATAACATTATATTTGCAGCCATATAATAATCCATCATTGCATAATTTACAAAACACATCAATTTAATATAAGATGTATTTAATTCACAAGATTTTGTATAATTAGGCTCACGATAGGCAAGCACATAATTATACAAAATAATAACATGACTTCTGGTATTTAACAATATAATATTGCATATTCTACAAAAATTATAACAATTTAATGCAAAATATATTGTTTTAATTCAAGATTAAGATTCAAAATTTATTGTATAGTCAACACATGTTACCAAAGAGAGTACCCAACATATATATGTCACAAATATGCAAAATAATATATACAAAATTTTTCAGGTCCAGAAGCCGAGAGTACAGTATATTTTTACACTGTATAATTTTATGAAAATACATAACATATATATCAAGGAGCCAAAAAATTTTCACAAAATCACTAAAATTTCTATCTCGGCGCGTGGAGTGAAAATGCCAAAAAATGGAAAATAAAAGGTGGTGTGTGAGTCTCACGCTCCCACACGCGCCGCCCATGCGCGTGGGCTTGACCGGGAGACGCTGTTCAGCGTCTCCCTCCTCCAGCCGGGTCTGAAACCGGGTTGAACAACCCGGTTTCAACCCGCGAAGAACCCGGTTTCAAATCTCGCATTTTACCCCATTTCAAGCCTTGATATTCATGCATATTAATCTATGGTTGACGATACACATTATCCCTAAACAAATTTTGAGTTTTATGGTGTATAATTCGCAGATCGGGATTCGAAAATCCGAACGAAAAAAACCGCCATATAGATCGGTTAGTCGCTACGTTTTGGGCAGATAAGAACCACGATTTTCACATATTATGTTCATAACATAGTATAGATCATAACCCCTCTATCAATTGCGGATTTAATCGGACAAAATAAAGAATCCCAAATCTGAGTTCAAAACCGCGAAAATATGTTCAATTTCATGAAAATTTCCAGACTTCTTTGACAATTGATGATATAGATCGCTAATCTAACATCAGACAAAGCAAAATCCGAAACCAATTTGTTCAGAAAACGCAGCCAACACAAATTTTCGAATTTCCAGAATATCATTCATATATTCATCAAACCCTAACCATAAACCAGGCTCTGATACCAATTGTAGACATATGTGGGAGATAATACTAACCTGATGTGCTGAATTCCATTACTGAAGATGGGGAAGAACTTCAACTTGCAACACCCAAAGCCCAATGAAGAGAGAGTAGGAAAAAATTGTGTGTGAATGAAAGGGTGATCCCCTATATATAGAGCAAAATTAGGGTTTCAGGATTAAAATAATATTTTAATCCTGTCTCTCTCTTTTAGTCAGTATTGTGATAGGAAACTCACTGACTACGTAACGGGCTGCAAGTTGGGGCCTCTACCCAACGGGTTTGTCAGTAATTAATCTGACCTATCACAGATTATTTACATTTAAACAGGTCCCAATCCATTATAAGTTAAGTGTTGGGCCAAGACTGATTACTTGATTAATTCTGTATTTGGACTAATTTATTAATTAATGCTAATCCACATAAATTAATTCAACAATTAGTGGACGGAAGGACAAATAAAACAAGAATATATTATTTTTAAAGTAAAGCGAAAGGGTAAAATGCCTGGAGAGCACAAGGTGAAATTGAGGCCACTAGTTTTGGTAATCAAAGGTAGTAATCAAACCCCTCCTTCCCTGCATAAAAGTGGTGAAAGCAACCTCGCACTACAAAAAAGAAACGATAACAACAACATCAATAATACATGAAAGAAAATAAAAGTATTTAATTAATTAAAAGTACAATTACTTAAGCAATTGAGTGTTGGTTTGAATTTTGGACTTAGCATTATGGGAAGTCTTTAGGATTCATGATAAGTACACATCATTTTAGTCATTTGGGTTATAATGTTGTATCCAATTTGGGTGCTCATATTCATATATATATATTTATATCATGACGTCTGTGTAAACCTGCCTGCCTTTCCTTCTGCTCTTCTCAACCGTAAGTATGTTGTAGTTTCTGCTTTGACTACCTATTATTATACCTTGGAAATAAGGTGTTGAATGGTAGCTTATATGTTAGCTTTATGAATCAAGAGTACCCCACTTCATCACATTGTCAGCTACTTGAACGTTTATTTATGTTCAATGGGAATATATACCATTCAAGTTTATAAACTACAAATTAATATATGCACATCACATCGCAAAAATTTATAATTAAAAAAAATTAAGATTCACAAGTTTTGACTCCAAAAATTTTAATTAGAGGGAGCAGTTGGCTGCTTAATGTGCAAGTCTCTCTCTCTCTCTCTCTCTCTCTATTTTTTTTTTTTGACCCAAGACTGTCGAAAATATTGCATGTATGTTGATAATTGGAACCTTACTAGGATCTCTCTCTCTCTCTCTCTGTGACAATTAATGTCCAATTTTACGTTCAACTGATGAACATAGATAGACAGTAGTTGGAGATGTTTGGCTTTATTTATTTAAGGAAGAGTAAAGGAGGTTTGTGTTTCAAATATTGGACAAGATACTAGCTTTAAATTATGCTCCTAGAACCTTCCCCTAAGATAAACAGTGAAATGCAAGAATAACTTTGACATATATGCGAATACTCGCATCCAAAAACAAACGAATAGAGTCTCCGACAGTTGGGATTTAGTTGGCGCTATCATATCAGACCAATTGTGACCACAAATTTAATACAGATCGATATTGCAAATTCTTAGAATCCCAACTTTTGACATTCTTGCGTTGCACTCACACCAACTATTAAACTCCTCCATTATTGGGTTTAAATTTTCCCTCTTAGATCTTTAGAGCAAAATTGCCCTACCAGAATGAGCATGCAACCATATAATGAATGGTAGCTGGTGTGAACTGAAAAAAACCGAATGATAGTTTTCGGGACCAACTTACCAAGAAGCCGACAAAATAACCCTAGCTTTTTTGGAGGTTTGTCAAAGCCAATATTAGTCATTATATCAACCAAATGTTGCATAGTTTAGCACTTTAAGAAGAAGGACTCACTGGTCAGTGGTCACTGGGTGGGAATGTTGTTCTTTCTCCCACACAACTCAATGATGCCTAAGAAGTAAGGCACTGCGTCTTCGCTTCCTGATTCCGCAACTAAGAAAAACCAAAAATACCATACAATGGATATGCGTGTGGCAAACTGTGGTACTCCCAATTTCTCTGGGCTTACACCGATAGGAGATTATTTCAGAGCATAATTCCTTTAAGCCATAATAGCAGCACTAATTGCTCGCACATGCTAGCTAGCTAGCATGAAAAAGTAACATAAGTTAAAAGAAGATAAATCAAAATAATGGTCTCTTTGTTAAAGCTAAATCCTAACAATTATCAAGCAGCAGGGTATTGATAATGTTGGAAGACCTCAAACGTTCACTAATTGCATTAGACATAGATCATTGCTAACAACCATTTGCTTCCTTAAAAGGACTAGTTTCTCAACAAACTAGATCTCCTGATCGGTGGTGCTTCACTCCTTAAAGCAATATTAGTGGACCATAATTGGGATCATATTAGACCTTTTTTGGATTTGTTATCCATCTTTTGTCCTATCAAATCTCTTAAGTTATATATGAACCGCACAAACGTACAGGTAGATGCATTCAGACTTCGTAGAATGCAAAAATTGTAGGGATTTGAGGATTTGCTGCTTAATTTGTATCAGTAGAAAAAAGATTCATTGGTGTGGCCCTGTAGAATTTGTGGCTGTGGGCCTTGCCTTGTGTGCACTTTAGAGAGAAGCAACTGGGCGTTATGATTTTGCCTCAATCATGAAGATAAGAATGAAGCTGTGGCATGCTTTTGTGTCAATATATGGGATCACAAATATATACATCCTTTTCTGTCAAATTAAAATTCTTTCACGTGACATAGAGCATCAACTGAGAAAAGAAATAAAGATCCTATTTTTTTTTTAATAATTAAATCTGCAGCAAATATCATGTGGATATACACCGCCCACCCAATTAACCCTAATAACATATAAGTTACATTAGAGTCATGAGTGCAACGGAAACAAACTTAATCAAGGAGCTCCACCTTTTAAAATTGTTGAGCTTTCTATACTATTTTAATTTTTTTTTTAACTTACAATTTAACTAATAAATTATTAAAGTCCAAAAATACATTTCATCATTTAAAAAAATAAAAATTTGAAATATCCAGTCTTCTGAAGAAAATCGAAAAAATAATAATAATAATTTCAAATAAAAAAAAATAACAAAGAGATAAAAATTTTAAATATATTTTGGCCGAATATTTGAAAGATTATAATAATAAACAAACAATGGGCCTTTTAAATTGAAGATAACACGTTCTTTGGGCCTCTCAATTAAAAAGTGCTAGCACGGTGTTTTATCATGACTGCCAAAGGCCCAAAAATGAAGACGTTAATCTCAATGGTTATCGTTTGTCGTTGTCCCCCAAAAAAGACAATAAAACAAAAAACACTAAATTGTTCACACGACATCCATCCAGCAAAATCGCTGATTTTTTCTGCTCCCGTTTTCAATCCCAAAAGATCCACACAAGGTTACTCCTTGGGGCCCCCATTGAAAACATTATCTTCCACTTGGCGCGGACTGTTCGATATGAGAATCACCTGATAGTGATTATTCCAGGTAAGCCCTCGAAGTGGAGGAGGAGCATCTTGCTATCAGATTCTGCATGCCACATGGCAACTCAACACCCAATTACTGCTACACATCCCTATCTTTTAAGATAAGAACCTCCATACATTAACAAATTTGCATTTCTTTCCCATTCCCATCCATCAATCAGCCCAACATGGCCTCTGCTTGTGCTTCCTCTGCCATTGCAGCAGTTGCCATTTATACCCCAAGGCAAGTACTAGCAGCTATGCCTTTTAATACTCTTCATTTAAAATACCTCTCTCCTATGCTCACATATGATGAATGTTTCATTGAATTTCAAGCAAAGTCCTTAGGGCACTGAGTCTGGGTAGCTATGTATTGACATGTTACTAAAAAATTGCATGCAGTTCCCAGAAGAATGGATCGGTGTTGGGGACAACAAAAGCTTCTTTTCTTAGTGGAAGGAAATTGAAGGTGAACAAGTATACAGCAGCAGCAGGTGGAGGACGATCGGGCACTACAGTGTGCGCAGCAGCTGACCCTGACAGGCCTCTCTGGTTCCCAGGCAGCACCCCTCCTCCATGGCTTGATGGAAGCCTGCCTGGGGACTTCGGCTTTGATCCTCTAGGTCTTGGTAAGTAACTGAGAGCCTTCAAATGTACCGTCCCCTTCTCATCCATCTCTTAATAATTAATGTTTTGATTGAACAGGATCTGATCCTGAGAGCCTGAGATGGAATGTTCAATCAGAGCTGGTGCACTGCAGATGGGCAATGCTGGGTGCTGCTGGGATTTTCATCCCGGAATTCCTAACAAAGATTGGTATTCTAAATACCCCTTCCTGGTACACTGCTGGAGAGCTGGAATACTTCACAGACACTACTACCCTCTTCATCATTGAGCTCATTTTCATTGGTTGGGCTGAGGGTAGAAGATGGGCTGACATAATCAAGCCCGGCTGTGTCAACACTGATCCCATCTTCCCCAACAACAAGCTCACAGGAACCGATGTTGGGTACCCAGGAGGGCTTTGGTTTGACCCACTCGGATGGGGAAGTGGTTCTCCAGAGAAGATCAAGGAGTTGAGGACCAAGGAGATCAAGAATGGCAGATTGGCCATGTTGGCCGTCATGGGTGCTTGGTTCCAGCACATTTACACCGGTACTGGTCCCATTGACAACCTCTTTGCCCACCTAGCTGATCCCGGCCATGCCACCATTTTTGCTGTAAGTTTCAAGCTACACTAATTAGTCGATATATGACTTCAATTATTATGGAATTTTTGTCCTGATCATATGACAATCACATGCAGGCTTTTACTCCCAAGTGAAAAGGCTAAGAATATCTCCAGACGAGATTGCAAGCCTGGAAGAAACACTGGAGACCATGTTAATTTAATATGATTTGGGAGGGCATGTTTATGTCATTGGAGCTTGTAATGAGTCTATTAATTCTATGTCGTGCACAGTGGCAGAATGAAAATTCAATGTACAAATACCTATTTGAAACTTAGATGCCTTGAATGTAAGCTCAAGTTACAGTAATCACATTTGTGCATAGATCCTCGAAACTGCAATGACATGTCGCGTACGTCCTTGTTAATTTGCTGAATTCCTTATTCTACATTTCTCTTGAAATTCATGGGCCTTTGGTTGCACCATTTGCATTTCATAAAATTTTACATAGAACATGCACCAAAGAGCTGTCGAAATTAGACTTAATGCATTTCCTTCATAAATAAAATTAAAACTCAACAATGTTTGTACAGATAAGAAAAATCATTGAATTAATGTTTAAAAGATGGGCCACGGAAGAATAAAAGAACAACGAGAACGCTTTCGTACATCTTGTGGTATAGAAATATGCATGCGGCAATGCCGGTGACCTTAATAATAGCCAGAAAAAGAAAATATGCTCGGAAAGAATGGGTTTTCATGAGGAGCTAAAATATATCTTCGCAAAGAATGGAAAAAGAAGAAGGAGGAATTAAAAATATTGTCCACGATGTCTTTTAGTTTTTTTGAAAAAGAAAATTCCACATATGATGACGAAAATCATGCAATATTAGAACAACTCTAGTTAAAAGTGAGTTAAAGAAATAGACAACTGAGAGCATAAAGAATATTAGATATAGTGTTTTCCACTTCTTTCAACAATATAACTTTACTATTTCAAAATGTCGAACGAAATGATTACATTATAGGATAAAGTTAGGACTAAATTTCTTTTAGTTATTTCAGTTTGTCCTCCATTAATGTTTTCATAATTTGCCTTATTAATGCACTTGATGTCTATTGTTTTCTCCCACTTGAAACTATTAAGCAGTTCTCAAAAAAATTCAAATTTTAGTAACTCGGATCATAATCAATTATACTCCCTTATTCATTATTAGGAGTTCGGACCAAATTAATAGCGAAGGTACCCTATGAAATGCACTTTCACGCTTATTGCGTTGACAAAGTTATTGAAGTGAATATCCACACCAGATAAGCAATTATACTATATATTAATTGTTACACAGAAGAGCATATATATATAGACAGACACACATATATATATAGTCATAATGCCATCGTGTTGACGACTGATGACAAAATTTGTTGAAGGCAGATTTATGTTACTAATTTCATATATTGAGGCAATGGGTAATTTGTAAATCATTAGTTGGCGCTCCTTGTAATATATTTATATCCTTAATTAATATTTCTACTCAATGGTGAGAATATATCCTCCATTCGCTTTGACACTTTCGAACAATAGTTTTGTAGTAATACATCTTACAATTCAAGTGGAGGAACATAATAAAGCAAGTTATAAACAAACAAGGTTTTCTTCACTTCTGTTCTCGCTTTGACTACGTGTGTAAGTATTTCGGAGGTAATATTATTTAACATCAAAGTTGATTAATGAGTAAAGTCCCAACTTAATTATCCGCCTGGAAGCCAGCTGACGTACGCCAAGGTTCATTAGGAAACTAACAATTCAACTTTATCCTTGACAAGCAGTACTTAAACGTAGGACGTATAATTAGAACTTTGAACCAGGAACCAACCAAAATCATGGGCGAATTGAATTGAGGAGGGCACCCCATCGCATGCCCGGAAATGGTTTAGTTTGTGAGACATAACTTGCAACTATATCCAGAACTGTTTGTCTCCAAAATACTAGGGAGATTAGCTAGTATATAGCATCTATTATATATGCAGTTTCTTCTTCAGTCTCATGCTTGGAACAAAAGCCACACACACACATATATGTAAATAGTTGTATGATTTCGTGAGAATCTTAATTACAAAGTGTCATGCACTTTATATTACAAATCTGAGTCGGGATGATCCCAAAATGCAAAGCTTTATATAATATAAAGTTATGTAAAGAGCGGGTTATAATGTAATATGGGAATCAAACCGCTGGATTAGGAGGGGCTGCTCGGCACCCTTACTGTGATTTTAGCCGGTAAGGGTCGCCCGGTTCCGGTTCCACCACAACTGCTGCAAGCCGTTCGACCCGAACCAGCACATGTTCTGCACCCAATATCACCGTCGGACCAGCGCGAGCACAAGCAAGTGACTCGGCCGGTTCCATTGCAGCTGGGACAGCGAGGGAAGGAACCCGCCATGGGCTTCTGGTCCATCACCGATTTAACCAGAACTGCTCCGGCCAGGACGCCGAGGCCGGTCGCCACCTGGCTTAACACCATTGGAATCATTGCTGAGACTCAGAACAGAGGAGAGGGTGGGATTTTTTGTGGGTGGTTATATTCATATTCTTATATTTTTTTGAATTATAGGAAGTAAATAAAGTGGTTGTGGAATTGTACACGTAAACGTCCTTGTGTTCGTGGCTGACAGGAGATGGGCGTTTGGACTTTGGAATTTAGTGAAGCGAAGATGTTTTTCGCGTTTTGATTTCTTCTGTCCCTGGGCCATTGGCTCTTTTGCTGGGGTTGCTAGATTTCTGTGGCTTTTAAATTGGTTTGTTTTTCTATTCCTTCTAATAGCTTTTCATTCTGTTTTTTCAATAGGTAGATAAGATAAGTTAGTTAAAAAATTAAATAGATGAGTTCAAAAAATAAGAACGTAATATTATTAATATAAAGTCCACAAGTAATTACATTAAGAAAAATAAATTTAAAATTTAAAAAGGTAAAACAATATTTAAAAAACATATAAAGATAAATTTCATAACCATGTTCATACAGAAAGACAAATCATTCTCAATTACTAAGAAAATAAATCTTAAAAAGCACATCAATTAAGGAAATCTAATGAACAGAAATAATACGTTGAGAGCCTTAGAAATTCAAATAATTAAAAAATAATAATTCAAATAAAGTATATAGATATCCATTTATCGTCTACTAACTATAGTAATTTTATTTTATTTTTACTCGTTTTTTTTTATCAAATTTATTAATATTTTTGTGAATCTTTTAAATTTTTTTATAAATTAAATCTTTTATACATTTTTTAAATCTAATAATATTATTGAGAATATAAAAAGATAAATTGCAAAACTTTAAAAAAATTATTAGAGAGGTGAAAATTATTATTAAAAATAGAAAGGACGACAAAAATGAGCACGAAAAAAAAAAGCAAACAAAAAAGGAGAGCTATAGCGGCAAGTTGCAACGACAATCCAAAAAAAGAAAAAAAGACGTGCGACGGGTAGGACTTGATCATTCCATGCCTTTTGTTTAATTATGTATTGAATATGTCGATTTCAAGTTTAATTGTAGTGATATCAATAATATAATGTTTTCATTATTTTCTGCTTGTATAATGTTTTTTCTTCTTCGTAGTTCGTATAATTTTCAATTATCAGATAACACGTGAGATAGTTGGGGTCAAAAACCCTCCAATAAAAGTAAGTGATATTTATAAGATTTGAAAAAGTGTCACCTGAAGTCGAGATGGCCGAGTTGGTCTAAGGCGCCAGATTAAGGTTCTGGTCCGAAAGGGCGTGGGTTCAAATCCCACTCTCGACAACCATTTTCATTTTACCATAATTTTGCCTTCCCGTTACCACACCTCAATAAACAATTAATGAACGCTCTCCAGCCTCTGCACGTATCAGTGAAAACTATCTCATCTAATTTGCGGGGACAAGCAACCAAGCAGTTTGCTAACTGCTAGAAACTTTTCAGGCTCTGAGCCTCTCACTATCAAATTGTGATCGGAATTGGATAAAGTAGGGATAAGCGATGCAAACAGAAGCTTAGAACAGCGTAACCTATACATGGAGCCAGAATTGAAGGGAAGGGAAGTCAGGAAACACGAATGTACTGGGGGCTTTGCCAGTAGGGAAATTTGGATAATAATGATGGCTGTGTAGATCGTTCGAATAACATTTGGGTTTTCCAGATTTATTCACTGATCATATGAGCGTTCAGCACCAAGGAAACCATAAACAATAGTCGTCTTATATATAAATGATAAATGAGAATCCTTTCTTTTGATATTATGAATTCACGAAACAAAATTTCAATTTGGAAAAAAAAGAAACTACATCTCAAAAAACTTGTCTGATATTGATGTTGATTCTTGAGGTTTGAATATATTTCAGGAAAGAAACATCATCTTCATGTGATAAATGCGCCTCAAGATGGTCAATTTCAGCATTTTCTTTGTCCGTGAAGATCCGAGGAACACCTGCAACACATCAAAACTATTTCCATTAGTCAGCACAAGACGTTTATCACTGCAACATTAGGCACAGTGACGTCACATTGTGAAGTGAACAAATACATGAAAGTTCTCAATCCTTAATAGAACAGGCAAGTAAATTGCCCTATAAGTGACAACAATTTTACTTTTGGTTTAAACCATCATACAAATCATCGTTTTGACTATAGATTGCCTCGTCTATCTATTTAAATTATATTTACAAAGTGAAACCGATAAAACTAAATGCGTATTATATCAAACTCATGTAGTTAAATCTTTAATTGTAACACCTACCGTGAAAGCATTCCCTTGCTTCTCCAGCCATCAGTACAACATCACCACTACGAAGGAACATTGCCAGGGGAGGATCATCTCTAGACTTTCCTCCCAGAAGAAATATAGCTTTGCAGCCCAAACTGAGGCACAGAGAGAGAGAGAGAGAGAGAGAGAGAGAGAGAGAGGATCAGAGGATGTTCATTCTTCCTTTTGACATGTATCTATTCGCAGTCCAGAATGCCAAGTAGCAAAAAGATCGTAATACCTTAAACTAACAATAGGCTTACTCCAATCGACTTCCATGTCATCAAGATGGCCACCCAGCGTGTCGCCTCAAATAATATTCAAACCAAGGGTATAGTTAGGTACCAACAAATAAAAACAACAATGAAGAATACACAAACTTCTATACATACACATTCTCTATAATAAATATTTGTTTTAAGCATACCTAATCCAAAGTAGTTCACTATTGCAGCTTCAGGCTGGAATTCAACACCTACCGGCAATGCAGGTTTTGCCAATTGTTTGGCTAGCTCACAGAGTGCATTAGGGATCTTGTTATGTTGGAGAGATACATCATAGTTCCGCTGCAGGCACACTTTTACTCAGAGAAATTGCTCAAATTAATTTTTAATGGCTAACAACATTCAAGACCCATCTTGCACAACCTTAAAATAACAATCATCTTAGAATTTCATTGATTGAAATGGTTGCTCGGGGACGACTGATGAACCAGGGCCACAATAGCACATAGGCTGGATTTTACTACTAATTGTTGCATATCCCATTCAACGGTAAAAAAGGGTTCGTCGCTACACCAAACATCTCTCTATATGAGAAGTGGCAGATTATCTATGACCCTAACTTAATAGTCACCTAGAACCACTCCGATGAAAAACTGTAAGGTGCATTAATAGTACGTAGATAAGATGCTGTTCCAATCATCTTGCACATCAATTCCTATAACTAGGTTTTTTATTTTTCTGAGAGAAATGCAACTAAACAATAAATTGAGTAGTCAATCAAAACTTACCTTGGACCAATCAAATTGTAGGCCAAGGGTGCTCCATCGCAACTTCCGCAGTAAAGCAGAAGCAGAAATTGATTTGCAATGTCCTAAGGACTCTACATTTTCCAGAGAAAACTTCCAATCCTTACCAACTCTATTGCTAATATCAGCATTAGATTCAGATGAACTAATTGGAGCACTGTCTTCAACCAGAAATTTCTCTTCTTTTGCCGCAATGAACAAGTCCTGTATAGGCCCATATATAGCATTGTGATTTGTTCTGTTAGGAGGCTGTGGGTAATCAGTTAAGCTTTCCCTTATCAAAGTACATTGTTCCTCTACACTTAATACTCCAGGAATAAAATAAAAACCTGCACCATCAGACCCAGAAATGAATCCGCTCTATCCACACATAATTTTGTAAATAGAATATAAGCCGACTTTAAATAAACAAATTCAGACTCAGCACATGCAATGATATATAAAGATACTTTTTGTCTGGCATTACAACAATCATGAGCTACACAAGAACAGGGTAAAATTCCAATGTGAATTAATTGTCATATAACCAAAAAAAAAAAAAAAAAATTGGACAATGAACGATCATAAGACAAAAAGAATAAGAATACCAGGGTGATTATCCAAAGAAAGAATGGGACAACTGAACTTGTCCTCAAGAAGGGTAACACCCGAAGGAAGCTCCCCATCCCGGTTATGGCATTCTAGAATAGCCCTGAAGTCGAGGACCTCAGATAAGTCCACACGTTTTGGTTGTTTTTTCCTGTGGTAAATTAAAAGAGCAATCAGAATTTGATACTATATACCATTAGAAGAAGCGTGCAAAGTAGAACGAAAAAAAAAAAAATACTTTTTGGTAGCATTATCGTAATAGAGCTTGTATTTCTTCTCTGCTCTCCTGAAAGCTGTCCGCTCCGACTCATCTGTAAGTTTCTCCGAACCGTACATCAGAATAAGTCGGGCCGGTGATCGAAAAGAAACCGAGAGTAGCAATTGGATCCAACGGATAATCGAAGTTAGGTTTTTGAAGGGCCTTGACCCATCCTAGTAGATTTATTTATTGCCTCGGGTGTTTGGTTGGAAGGAGGGGAGGTGTTTAACGGGGGAGGGGAGAGGAAGTTGTCTTTGGTTTAGTTCAGGGGAAGAGTAAAAGAAAAATATATTATATTTGTTTAATTTTAGATAAATATTTTAGTGATTTTTATTTTTATTTTTCTATCGTCTCACAATTTTAATTTTTTTAAAAAAATAAAAGAGATTTTATCCCCTTTTCTCCACTCTCTTCTTTTACCCTTGAACCAAACACTATTTTTTAGAAAAAAATTTCGCAAAAAGCGAAAATAGTAAAATGCAAATTACACTGCTTTGATATTTTTTTTAAATCTAAAATCAATTATAATTTATACAGACTTCTTGCACTACACCCCGCCGTCCTCTGTAAAAAGTCAATAAAATCCTTAGCAATTTATCCTTTTTCTACAATCGCGCGGCAGCGGATGAGGGCATTACTGAGAATTAAATTTGGCCACTATCGAAAATTAAACACATATATATCGGGAGTTTTTCAGGCATCAGCAATTCTAGGCCAAAAAGTGGGGTAAAGACGCATTTATATAGCCACATCGAGAAGAAGAAGAGCACCAGAGAGAGATGGCGTGCAGGAGCATGCTTCGTTATTCCGTCGTACTAGCTCAACCTTTCCGACCTCTTGGTTTCAATAGAGTCTCAGGCTGCAAGCTCAGAACCATTAAGTCTCGCCAATTTCATTCTGGAAAAAGAGCTCTTCGCTGCTCTCACAACGAAACACTGTCATCTTCATCCTCTCAGGACGATCAAGGTCCTCCTCAAGAAGCTGTGCTGAAGGCCATTTCAGGTTTTTATCTCACTCTGTTTCTTTTCTGGAAAATTTAATTCGGATGGGGAAAGTCATTTCACAGTAATCAGAGGAAAGAGGAACGGCAATTTTTATTTTTTGTTATTATTGTTTGGTTGTTGGGTTCAAAAAGTAGAAATTGTAAAAAGAAATAAATTAGAGGAAGGGTTACACTCTTTTTTATTCACAGCAATAACTTCTTTTTCATTTTAATGCGAAAATTTAAATAAAATAAATCATGTTAATATTATCTAAATGAAAATTTAAAAATAATTAATTGAATATAAGATTATGATAATGTTAACTAATTAAATAAATAAAAATTGCTGATTTTTTTTTCAGAACTAAAATGCCATGTCCAACACTCCTCCTTGGCATTTTTGTGGCAAACACCAATCTTTTCTCTCTGAATTTCAAATCTTTCTTAGATAATGCTTTGTGAGCAAATATGCAAGTTAATCTTTAGATGCAGATGAAAGTAGGATCACCTCCTTAGATGGTTGAACTTTTCAAATAAAATTATACTTGATTTTGAAGTGTTTTCTCTTGCTTATTGGGTTTCGAAACAGCAAGATCGCACTGGTATGTATCTTGTCTTGTAAGGTTGACTAGTTGATCATCAAAGGTGTCATCATCTATTACAACTTCAGACTCATTCTGTTCCATAACAAAACTTTAATTTTTCATCTTTACACATAAGAATTCACTGCCGTAAGCATAAAAAACAGTGCAGTTATTCGCTTTGAATTCAAGAGAATATCCCTTCTCTAACATTTGTCCAACATTTAACAAATTTTGACTAAATTTAAGCACATATAACGCATCTGTAGTAAGTTTGATACCTTCAAAAGTCTCCATCTCCCCCGTGCTTTTCCCTTTCACATCCACAAGATCTCCATTTCCAATTTTCACTTTTGATATGAAGTTTTTATCAAGGTCTTTGAATATTTCTACATCAAATGCATGTAATTTGTGTATCCACTGTCAATAAGTCAAGTGTGGTTAGTGTTTATGCTGTGAAAATATGTAGCAACAAATAGTTTCTCCGTTTGAGTTTTTGACTCCGTTGCTTGTACTTATTGAGGTTGACAGTCTTTTTTTTTTTTTTGCTTACCTTTGCAACATGGCTTATTTGCTTGTAATTTTCAGACATAGCATCAGGTCTCCGCCAACAATATTTTTCTAAGTGTGTAATCTTTTTACAGTACTTGCAAGATAAGTATTTTATCTTACCACCATTACCTTTGCTTTTGTCTTTGTTTCTTTGTTGGTTTTGTGCACAAAAGGAATCTTCAATGACTTTTTCTTGCCTCAACGCTCTTCTTTGCTCTTGTGCTTAGATAGCACTCATTAATTTGGTAAGTGAAATCTGCGAGAGATCTTGGGATTCTTGTAAGGAGGAAATCTTGAATTTAAATGTCTTTTTTTCAGGAAATTCTTCACCAAGTAATCTGATCTTATTAACAATTGAATAAATTTTATCAAAATATTTGGTGATAGTTTCATCTTCTTGCATGCATAAGGACTCAAATTTCTTTTTTAGGTTTAGCAATTGCATTTGTCTAATTCTATCACCCTGATACTCCAATTTTTTCATCTGTCTAGTTCTATCACTTCCCTAATACTCTAATTTTAGCCTGTCCCTAGCCTCTTTAGCAGTTAGGAAACATTGAATCGGAAACCAAATTTTGAATAAGAGTTTTAGCTCTGTACCTTTTTGTCATTTCTTCACTGTGAGCTTTAATTTGAGCCACGGTAAGATATCTAGGAAGTGGAGCTATAGGTTCATCTATAACTTCCCACAAATCATATGCCTCCAAATACGTTTGCATCTTTAATGATCATATTTAATTGTTTTCACCAGTAAAGACTGGAGGATTTATAAAGAATATATTGTTGGCTGCCATTTGATGCGTAGTTTAAAAATAGTTTTATTTTTTAAGAAATAACTCAATGGTTTTCTCTCCAATTCAAATCCCGTAATATCAACTAAGGCTCTGATACCACTTGTTGGGTTCAAAAATTGAAAATAGTAGAAATTGAAAAAAAAAAAAAGAACTGAGAAGAGAAAAATTGGAGGAAGGCTCACACTCTTTTATTCATAGCAGTAATTTATACTAGGATAAAAATAACTTCCTATTTTAATGCCCATCTAGTGGACTGTTACAATTAGTTGAAAATTTAAATAAAACAAATAATGCTAATGCTATCTAAATGAAAATTCAAAAATAACAGATAATGTTAATCTTAATGGGATAAAAATTATGATAATGCTAACTAATTAAATAAATATTTTTTCTGCTGATTTTTTTTTAAAAAATTTTGAACTAAAATGCCATCTCCAACATTAGTCATATTAAATCCTGGATTTAATATATAACCGAAACAACCTCTTATCATGCTTGGTTCCAGTACTTTAGAGTTCAATTCATTCACCTAGAGGTTGTATCTGTGCCCCTTAATTTCTTATGGCTAGAAGCATTACCTTTTCGTCCTTTACAAATTGTTGACGTGTGCTTCTAAAACAAAAAAATTGGTATGGGCACAAAAAATTTCTTTGCTTTTATTATTGTAAGAAGCGTAAACTTCTTTTGATTTGTTATAGAGGTGTCCAAGACAGAAGGGAGGGTTGGCCAAACTACAAACATGGTAATTGGAGGCACTGTAACAGATGATTCTACCAATGAATGGCTGGCTCTGGACCAGAAGGTATGAACTTAGTATTTCTTTACATTTCTTACTTCTTTTCAAGGGATTGTTTAGATTTATTAGCTTCTAGTATTTAGTATTTGTTTAAAGGGATACATGCATCTAATGACATTTTAGTGTCTTATTGTCATGATAATTGTTGCCTTGTGACCTAGAGGTCACGGGTTCGATTCTTGGAAACAGCCTCTCCGCTTGCGGGAGTAAGGCTGCGTACATCTTCCCCTCCCCAGACCCCACCAGGTGGGAGCCTCGTGCACTGGGCCGCCCTTACCAGGTGGGAGCCTCGTGCACTGGGCCGCCCTTTTAATTGTCATGATAATTGTTGAGAAAGAAAGACTGAGTTACAATACTTGTGTTTTTGTGCCATATAGGTGAACTCATACCCAACCGTTCGAGGGTTTACAGCTATAGGAACTGGAGGTGAGGACTTTGTGCAAGCCATGGTTGTTGCTGTGGAGTCTGTAATCCAACAGCCAATTCCTGAGGTACATATCAAGAATTATTTGGAAGTTGGATTTACTTATAGGAAAAAAATTATTGATTGATTCATTAATTTATAACTACTATGATCCAGATTAAATATATATTCATTTTCTGTATACTCTCTTTACAAGCGTTGCTTTCTTGTACATATATGCTTAATTCTAATTGTTATGGTAATTGAACCTGTCTAGAAAAGCATATTCAATGTATATGATGTTTTCTTAATCATTGTTATTATATTTATTAGTGTTGTCACATAAGAGTTTATTATAATTATTTGAATTGAATAACGGAACAGAATTGGTTAGATAGGTGATGAACTGTAAACCTAATAGTTTATGTCAAAGATGGAATCTGTAGAAGATGAGTTTTCACTTTTACCTTCTATAAGTTAAGTGTAAAATGGAGACTGTGTTGTCACTTGTCATTACATTTAAAAATGAGATAAAAAATTTGTATATATGTAAACATGTATGCAATGCCTAAATTATTCATCTAACGCATAGATTTTCCCCCCTTTGGTTGGGGAAACAAAGCTGCATATCTAGTAAATGGCACTTCCACCATCTGCTTTTAAGGTTTTTCTATTTTAGATTTATTGACACACAAGAGGATATTGGAATATGCAATGTTCAACTTAAGAAAACTTGTAGAGGAGTTAGTGTCATTGCCATGAAAAATAGGTCTAAGGACCACCTACTTGTTTTGAAACTTTTTGGGACAGTGTGTTGTGTTTGAGTTATAAGTGACTAAAGCTACAATAAGCATACTGTAAGGTCAAGTTTGTATCTATTTCTTCTTCAATCTGACTTTTGGATGACTTGGCTTGCTTTTGAATTCTATGTGATTTTCATTTGTGGATTGCGTAGTTTTGTTTGCTGGGCTTAAAAATAGAATTTCAAGGTGGAATTAAGGTGCCGTTTAATTAATGTCAAATCCAGGTAAATAAATACCTAACTAATCACCTGGGTTGTGTTGGCATGCGTTAGCCTCAATTCCCATGTCAAATATCTCTGGCCTGGTGTCACTTTTGATTTGAATAGTTTTTCTTCTGTGCTGGTTGTAACTGCAGGTTCACAAGATTGCATGTGACAGACAGTTATAAAAAATATTAAACTACTAATTTTATCAAGCTACTAAATAAGAAATTTATAGTAATTTATGTTTACATGTCATAACAATTGAGGTGAGGAGCTTGAGGTGTATTTATGAATTAGATATCATATATCTAATTAGCATTCACAAGGAAAAAGGGATTCATCATAACCTTGCATTTGCATAATGAAGGACTTTGATCAAAGCGGTTCATGACTTCGTGCTACAAAAAGAACCTTAAGCATACTCTCTTAGTTGCTGATATGAGCTGTGAAGGTCCATATATATCCTTTTCCGGGTGGGTGCTCAAAGGGAACGAAACATATAAACTTTGTTTCAGAGATTTCTGATTTATGCTTATGGGGCTAAGTTTGAATAAATGTCATCCACATTGACAGTACAAAACCTGGTGCCCCTCCACCTCCAACACATACGCACAGGTAGACTCCTTGATCAGCTTTACTGTGTCACCAACCTACAACCACAAGTCAGCTTAAGGTTAGAAGGCATTGCCGTTTGTTTTGGTGACAATATCTAAAGTTTCTTTCATTTAATAAGCTTTGGAGGGTAATTGATGACCTGCTTTCACAGGATAATCAAATTTTTAGGTGAGCCTTAAATCATATTTCAGTTTCATTTCACTCAGGATGATTAGGACAGGATGACTGAGGGGATGGTGCATCTTACTTGCTTTTGGCAAAAACGTTCACTTGTAAGTGGGGACTGGAAATAATAATGGGCGTAGAAACAATTTCTAGTAGTAATTGTTCCCTAGTAGGTGGGGGAAGAATATTTGCAATGGATTTAATTGCTAGTTAGAAGAACACTATGAGATCTAGTGACGCGGACTTGTAAAAGGAACTGATTGCTAGTTCATTCCCACCCTAGTATTAATTATGTAGAGTATATTGCCAGCTTAAATTGAATTTTCTGTAAAGAATAATTGTTTTATCTCGTGGACTCTACGGCATAATGTGATTGCTTTCTTTGTTGCATGAAGAGTGAAATATTGCATGATTTAATTCTCTTGAATGGCATCTGGCGATTTGTTTGAAATTTTAACTTGTTTATTACAGGAACGTGTGAGGCAGAAATTATCATCAAGGGGCAAATACGTATCTGTAAATATTGGGCCAGTTCAAGTTGTTTCTAGTGAACAGGTCTTTCTGTCTTGTTTATCTCTCTCTCATGCGTAACCCTTTTTAATTTATTTAATCTATTATGGGCTCCTTCATTCAAGAAATTGGAATGAGAGAGAGAGAAGAGTGATGTTTTGTTCCTCAACTAGATCCGCTCAGAAGAAAAAGAAAGTGATGCATAAAGTTTTTCCCTCTATGGTTCGCAGAATATTTTTCATACTTATATTTGATTAGATGTTGTGCTGTTGATTTAGTCTCCTTGAAAACGAGGCTAAGCGACTAACTATTGATATGGAATTTTGTTGCATTTTTCAGGTACAAGCCGTCTATAATGCCATGAGGAGGGATGACAGGATGAAATATTTTTTGTAGTCCGTCAGGTTGTTTTGTACAGAATGTCCGAGGGATGTTTAATGATGCCTGCTTACTGCTAGTTAGCCTGATTTTTGTTCGCTCTAACCCATTATATGTTTGTTATCCGAGCAATTATGGTGGAAATGGGATCCCTTCGGTATTTGTTGAACATGTAACTTAGTATGACTTGGACGAAAAGATAATATTAAAGACGTTAACATTTCTTTTTATTTTACCTTTAATTTCTTTTATTTAAAGTATTTTTCTCTCACTTGTAGCTAAGGGTGAACAAAGGGTTAGATTATCTACTCGACTCAATATTTTAAAATTGAATTGAAAAAAATAATTTAAATTTTATTGAAATTTTAAATTATTCAAAAGTTTTGATTTAATTTGAGTTGGATTAATTAAATTAGATCAGATCCAATTTAAAAAAAAAAATTATTTAATTATTTATTCATTCAAAGTTAACTTTTAAAATTTTTTTTGACTGGTATCAATTTTTTTATTCAATTTAAATTAATTCAATATAATTTTTTTAATTGAGTTGGATTTGATTAAGTCGGATTGGTGTTTTCCTTTACTTGTGGCTGTTGAACTGAGTTGGAAATGTCCTGACTAAACTTGATTGCCGTTTTGTTTAGTATTTGAATTTTGCTACGCTTTGTAGTCGAGTGGAAGAAGCGATTGGAAAAGGACTGCATCTGATTGTTTAGTATGAATATCGTACTCTGACTTGGTGAAAAGTTATCAATCATATAAGGAATATTCATAGTTTTATCACCGAATCGCTACATTTCTAGAACAAAATGAACAAAGCTGTCATTTTCTTAAATATAAATTATTTACGGTTTGCTTGCTTTACAATCAACTGGAAATTAATCAGAGGCAGACTTTCGTGGAAATTTGTAGCATTTGTTTGTTTGATTGTACATATAATTTGGACTGACGTGGTTCACTCGTCTTATAAGTTGCCCCATATACTTTTGCAAGTATCATTTATGTTACAATAAAAGGATTTCTTTGTTCGTTATGTATTCCGTTAATTCAAAGTTTTAACACTGTTCAATATAATTAAACCGCTTGTGAGCCCAATAAAGTTGACCGATTCCACGTGGGAGTTATGGAATCGGAACCACCATTGACCTATGGTTATGGAGCACCCACACTAGCGTCGGAAATCGTCTTCTTGTTGATGGCGGGCACCCATATTAGTTAGTCTCTCTGGATAGCTTCTTAGAAATAAGTCGAAGAAAGGAATTGTTAAGAACAAACAAGTTAAATAGTATTAATGTTCTGATTTTGATTAAATATGCTATAATTGCTTTTTATACGATAATTATATTTTCAACCGAATATCATAGATCCTTTGTATTTATGGGAAGGACCTTTCTAACATAAACCCCCCCCCCCTTCTCCTTTTTGAATGCATTAACAGGTGTCCCACTCCCACTGTCACTTGATTTATAAGGATAAAGCGTACCAGAAAGAAGCAATAGGACAAGGAAATGTAATTGGATATATAGGTCCAATAATCCCTGGGTCCTTTTCTATCAGAAACGACTCCCATATGTCATCAAATGATTCTGGCAAATCAAAACCCACTCCACAGCCAAGTTATTGGCTTATTGCCAGCCAGCCAGGTGCCTTCTTGCTTCACAAACCCCTCTACCATCGTGGGAGTTTCGATCTTCTTGTTAGTTTTTAATTGGTATTATCAATGGCTGATTTTATTCCCCCATCAATCTTCTTCCCTGTGTTTATAAAATTAATAACATAACAGAACACAAATATCACGAAATGTGCACTAACAAATAACTAGTATTTCCAGTAAAAAAGAACAACGAAAAATCTCCTCATGTCGGCAAAAGCAACCACATCGCAATCTAGTGTTGCCATGTATCTCCGCTTTTTCTTTTAATTATTATAATAATAAAAAGAAGAAAAAAAAAGTGAAAAACAAGACACCGGTAAATAAATCTATAATCTTTGCTGCTTCTATACCGCAACTCGTTTTAGATAATACGCTAATTAGTAATTAATCGCCCGACGCAGAAATAGAAATAACAAAAAAAGAACAAAAAAGAAATAATGAAACCCTGTAGCTCCGATGCCAAGAACTTCGAGAATTTCTGGAAAATCTCAAGCCCTAGATGGAGCATCGTGAGCGCGCTCTAGCAGAAACGAGCACCACTAAGGTGGCTCCTTTCAGACGCAGGCGGTATCTTAAAGTGCCAAAGCCTCCCAACACCATTCACCAGGTTCTTCCTGCACAGGAACTCCTCCGCGTACACCTTCTCCACCTTCCGATCCACATCGTGCAGGAACACGTGCGTCTCGCCGGATCCTTTCCTATTCCTCGCCATCACCGCCGCGGAGAAGATCGCCGCCATCCGACCCGGCGCCTCCGCAAAATATCCTTTGGGAGCGTCGATCATGATCAGGTCCCACTCCTTCTCGTACAGATCGTCCGGAAGATGGTTGAGTGCGAGCTTGCAATGCTCGTTGCCGCGTAGGAATGCCTTCGACGGCGAACAGTTAGGCTCTGAACGGTAGGAAGAGAGGAGACGGTCTGCTTCGCGGAGCTGCGTACGGTAACGGACAGTGTGAGCGTGGAGGCCAGGAGCATCCTTGAGGACGGTTTGGACCCATTTGGGGTCCTCCTCCAGGAATACGGTGGTACCACCTGGGTTCAACGAGTCCCACATGAGGGAATCGTGGCCGAGGCCGAATACCAGAAAATTGCAGGGACGACCTAAGGATCTGAGGACATCGAAGGTGACTTTGATCTCCGAGAGCGATTGTTGAGGGACTACCTGGGACGTGGCGTAGTGGAGTATTGCCCTGAGCTGGATCGACGTGGGCGAATAGTTCTCGGCCACTCGGCTCTTGGTAACGGCGGGGGAACAGGAGAAGGAGACATTAGAGGTTCGGATCACGCTGGATATGAAGAGCGCGGCGCCGATAAAGCCAGCCAGAGCCAAAACCAAGAACCATGGTTTCTCCGTAAGCGATAACGGATTCTTCATTGTGTTTTTTGTTTGCTCTCAATTAATGACAATGAATCTAATGAAGAATTAATTGGGGGGGGTGGGGGATTAGTGAAGATCAATGAGAAGGAATTAAGAGTGGGAGTATAATGGACGAAGATCTGCAATCAACATAAGTGGGGTTGGGACGTTGGTGTCGAAGACATGAACAAGTAATCCTAATTCGAGGGAATGAAGGGTTGTGGGTGCATTCACGTTATCTATAAGAACATCTGCCTGCCTGACTCTCTCCCCTTTGGTTTTTTGGGGTGCAAAATTATAAAATTATGAAATTAAATTAATCACATAAAGCTATGTCGTGTTTGACAAAAACCCTTTTGTTTCATCAGTGTATATTTTGAATCTAGTGGAACGGTGTTCCACTAAATGACTACCACGTGGTCCACTGCATCCATCCTGACAAATTCGTACATCACACTTTTTTTTTTGGGTTCCGCTGCCACTGCCATCAAACCTTTCACAAGTGTCGACTGTGCGACAGACATGTCTATCTCCTTTCCTCCAAAAAAGGCACAGTAAAATTAATTTTAAAATTTTGGCGAACTTAAAAAAATTTGTGATTATCTCATACTTCCCAGTATATTTAACTCCTTATAATGTCCTTAATTTATTTTATAATTATCTTATTATCTTTTAGAAACTATTTTAATTGCTTAAAATTTGAATAAATGATTTTACCTTTATATTTCTTCCTCTTTTTTTTACTATTTTATCTCGTACTAACATTTATTATATTATATATAAATTATGCCAAATAAAATAATATTGTAAATTCAAATTTGTGTCATTATTATACTTTAATTTTATAGCGACCAAGATTGATATTAATCGAATCCAAATACATTTATTACAAGGAATGGAAAGTTAGCTATGTGATGGTGACACATCAATAAATTAAAATTAAGGCCAATGGTTTTACGAAATATAAAAATTAAGAATATATGAATTAGTTAGTTAATTCAAAAATATTAAAAATTTTAAAATTAAAAATATAATTCAAATCTTCAAAAAAAAATTTATATATTGTTTTTTGTTTTTTTAAATTTATATATTGTTTTATTTTCAAAAACTAAAAATTTATAAAAAGTATTAAATTTAACTTTTAGAGCATCTCTTAAAATTAAGATTAGTCTTTAGGGTTAAAACTAACTATTAATTCATAAAATTAGTTTTAAATTTTTAAAAAATATTGGATCAGACTAATAAAATAATATCTCATCTTATAAAAAAAAATTAATTCGGTCCTATTTAATTCTATGATTAGCTATGAAAATTTTGATCTCTCAAAAAATTAAATTATTCTACTATTGAACAGTGTTAAAATTTATATATATTTATAAATTTATACAAATTTTAATAAAAACAAATCAAACTCATAATGAGTCGGACTCTCTGAACACTCACCCCCAAACACAAACTATGACTACTTCTTTATATTATATCTCACCGTATATTAAGAATATCAACAAAAGAGTACAGCCGGCTACGACTTGTGCTTTTGTTTTGTATCGTACCAGCGCACGGCCACGTTAGGCCCTCGATCGTACAAAGCAACTAATAATTTAAAAAATGGAGAATTGTATTGTATTACTTACATTACTTATTCTTTCTTTTTTGTTAATAATTCTTATATCTCTTTTTTATTTTATAAATTTAAATTTTTTAATAGATCAAAAGAGTTTAAATTGAGACTCCAATACTTAAAAGCCGAGCAAGTAGAGGTCAAGTCCCATCCAACGAATCCACTAACAAGTAACAAATACGTCATATCATGTACGAAAGGATGAGTTATCCGTTCATTAAATGACTCCGTTGATGGAGCAAGAAGTTTCAGCTTGCTCTGAATTTTTCAAATTTTTATTTATTTATTTTTCTCCTTAGGGCAGACGAAATTCTAAGCTTGCTCTGAATTTTCCAGACTTAAGCCTAATTTGGTTCATGATTATTTCGAAGACGGAGGTCTCAGCTTTAATCACGGGCCCTTGTTTTGACGTTATCACTTTAACTATATCGGGAAAGCGTGTCACAAGAAAAAAATTGCAAGAAAAACGCAAGACAATATTATGAAACTTCAATGGATCGAGAAGCCGGGGGGTGTAAAGGAACCGTCCCCCTATTTATTTTTGTAAATGAAACGGCAAAAAACTTTATTGCAGTTTAATTATGTTTATCCCCTTTTATTTATTTTAATGGATGGGCGTGTTGTGTGTGGGGGGGTGTTTATAATAATGATAATAATAATAATAAAATGTTAATATAGAGGCGTTTAATATTAGGTCACAGTAATTTTAATATTTTAAATTATAAATATTATTTAAAATATTTATATTTGATATATTGATATCTAAAATGTCATAATATTATTTTTACCATTTTAAATTCATAAAAATCTCAGGTACCACCACTTTTTTATCTCTGTTATGAATGTAACGTTTTAAACTATGACTCCTATAATATTTGTCTCAACGGTACCGTTAACCGAGCGGGCTTTTTGTAACAGGGAACTAGGCAAAGTTGGGTCGGAGTTCTCCTGTTTTACTTAGTCAAGTTTTGATTTTGAAATTGGCATAATTAATTTATATAAATATTTAAAATTAAAATTCAATTTTCAATAAAAAGAGATGCGTTCTTTCTCTAAAAATATATGTGTTAAGGCCCCAAAACTCTTTCGAGTAGAGTTTGTTGGGGCCGATGAAACAAAAATAAATGAGCGCATTGCCAACGCCAACCCCCGCCGGAAATTCAAACCATAATGGATGTTGAATAGTGTGGTTCACAAAAAATGAATGCGTCCACCCCACTTTCAATAACCCTCCTAACTCTGCTGCCTTCCTCAAATTCATCTTTGAATTTTCTCAAAGCAATTAAATCGGTGTCTGAATTTTCTTACAACTTTGGGAACATATCGACGACACGATCACGTCACGAACAGTGCTTAAATTCGAAAATAAATAATAAAAACAAAAACAAAAACTTGGTAACAATTTTTTTAACCAAATTACATGCATGCAAATATGCAATGAAATAAACTGCGCCACGTGGACAATAATAACCTGACACATAATGGATACAGCTCAACCTTATTTATGGCGATATCGTCTCTGAACCAGTTGGCCGCGAGCTCTTAACTTCAGCCCAGCTACCACCCATTAGCCTCATTTATTCGAGGCCCTTCACTCCCCTCACAAACCAGAACACACAATTAGACTTTCGATGTGATCTTATCCGTCCAATTGGTCCACCTCCATGCACATATATCCCCACCGTCCATTTTTCTTTAATTGGTTCCCTCGCGCTCGTAAGCTCAACCGTCTCCCACTCCCATACCTTTGGCACAACCTCAACATTAAATACTCATTCTTCTTTCTCACTTTCCCCGTAGCTGCATTTTTCTTCGTACAACCTGAACCATTCACACCCCTCTTTGGATTCTGAAACCTAAGAAAGATGAAGCAACAAACGACAGCCCAAACCTTGTGCTTGTGCTTGTTCTTGCTGATGCTGGGTGGCTCTGTGAGCACCGTTAAGGGAGCCGATCTGGCAGCAAAGTGTGGGCAGGTGGTTCAGAAGGTAATACCTTGTCTGACCTTTGCGACGGGGAAGGCGGCGGTTCCGACCAAGGACTGCTGTGATGCAACAGCCAACATAAAGGACAGTGCCCCAGATTGCCTGTGCTACATAATTCAGCAAACCCACAAGGGTAGCTCGGAGACCAAAAGCGTGGGTATTCAAGAGGCTAAGCTGCTTCAGCTCCCTTCTGCCTGTAACTTGAAAAATGCCAGCGTCACTAACTGTCCCAGTAAGTCCATGCTCTACCTCTTTCTCCTTTACTCCAACTCTATCTTCTGTTCGCGATGCATATGTGTACATAAACAACTATGCCTTAATATTTTATACACTGCTTTAACGTTATTGAGTATAGAAGTGATTTGGAGTCGATCGGCTGATATGCAACATCTTATGAGGTTTTTGTTTCATCTTGTCTAGTTGAAAGTATTAAAGATTTTTTTTTTTTGTTGATAAAAAATAATTTGTTCCTTGTTTGTATAGTTTTAAAATATTTTGGTGTATTTATTTTTATAATTCAATATTTGAAGATTTACAATTATTTTTTAGATGAAATCATTTGTACAATAACATTTCGTATTTTTTGTGTTAATTAATAGTATTTTATTATAACGGTCACTTGCATATATAAATGATGATCTCATTAATTTCCTGTGAAAATGGATAGAGCTTCTGGGTCTCCCAGCAAACTCGCCAGACGCAGCAATCTTCACGAATGCTTCGTCGACAACTTCCCCGGCAACGATAGCAAATTCGACGACGCCGAGCCAGAACGAATCGTATGGAAGCATGCTTAAACCCCATGTCGTCGCCGACATATTGGCGGTGTGTTGGGCCTTCCTTCTCCTGGCATTTCCATCTGGGTCTGGGTCTCTCAGCCTTTACATATGATTTGGGATGCTCTTGTTTCCTTTGTAGGACTTTGCAACATTGATTTGCATCTTCGGCGTGTTTGTTTGTATTCTTTTTTTTTTTTTCTTTTTCTAGAATTTTAGGACCTGCCTGTTCGATTGTCTTAAATTCCTATTCAAGCGCTTGTTTCTTTTCCGCTCCTCAGCATTGATAATTGGCGGAAAGCGGATACAAGTACTATAAAATAATGGAATATGATAAGACTACTCCAACCTTTTAACAGGCTTTTCTTTAATCAGCCTCTTTCAGTTATTTTTCTTTGCCGTTTTCTCTTGCGACTTGGAACTGTCCTTATTATATATATTGATGGATTGTGTTAAGCCTCCAATATTTTACATCCAAGATAATCAATAGGAAATGATCTTCTAAAACCAATTAAGAATAAATTCAACGGAAAATTATGTATAAATGAAATTTTAGAAAAAAACTCTGTTTTCGTAGTTAATTTAATGTCGATTTATGCCGTGGAAGATTTTTTTTTTTTCACTTCTCTCTGTCTCTCTGTCATCCACAGAGAGAAAATCCACAGAAGTGCATATTCCAACTGAAATGTATGAGCAGATATATAATTTTATTTTTTGGCCATTGCATGAGCGAATAATGAATCAATAATAAGTCAAGAAAATACCAATACTAGAAAGGAAGGTGTTTTAAACCTTGTAAACACCCCAAAAAAGTGCAAGAAAAAAGAGAGTGAAAAACTAGGATGCTTTTGACGCATGAAAACGTTTTTTATTTTTATTCTCTATCTATATTTGTTAAAATATATTTTCATTTTTTAAAAAAACTTTCATTTTATAAAATTTAAAATTTTTTATATTTACTTTTAAATTAAAATAAAATAAATAATAAAACATATTACTTAGTTTTTAAAATTGATATTTTATAATTATAAATTTATTTTATTTTTATTGGATAATTATAATAAATTTTCTTTTAAAATTAACACAAATGTCACTAATTCTTTTTTGATTATACTAGAGTTTATTTTTTTAAAATTATTTTTAAAAAATGTTTTGTAGAATGAAAAACATTATTTAATAAACTGTTTTAAAAATATTTTGGCCATGTTTGATAATTATTTTTAAAAATATGTTTTTTTATTTTTAAAACAAAAATTTATTTGAAAATGGTTTTTATTTTAAAAATAAATTGTTTTTAAAATATAAAAAAGTAAGGAAGAGTTATTTTTAT
Organism: Gleditsia sinensis; assembly: GCA_037074535.1. Taxonomy (NCBI): domain Eukaryota; kingdom Viridiplantae; phylum Streptophyta; class Magnoliopsida; order Fabales; family Fabaceae; genus Gleditsia; species Gleditsia sinensis. The sequence goes on along the minus strand of CM073464.1, from coordinate 534,804 downwards.
TGGCGTAACATTCAAAAGTAAAAAATAATATATTTTTTAAAAAAATTATCAAATGAATTTTTTTATTTATTTTAAAAAATAATTTTTAAATATATTTTTTAAAAACATAAAAATAAAAATAGAATTAAACAAACTTTTAATTTTTTAATTTTTTGTGTTCTGAAAATAATTTTTCTTGTTTCTATTTTTTATATTTTTTAAAAAAAAATAATAGAAAATAATTATTAAATAATTTTTTTATTTTAAAAATAAAAAATTATTGTCAAAACAAGAAAACAAACCGTCCTTAAAATCTCATTTTATACATTCTTTCATTTTTTTAATTTTTTTTTCTAAACTCTTTTAAATATATTCACAGTTATATTTTTGGATAATTTAAAGATATTATAATTTAACAAAGTATGAAATTCCTGTATTTAACATACCTATATTTACATTAACTATGACCTCCCATAAAACTCTACAATTCATTAAGCTATTTACGAAGAAGGGATCCTCTATTCAAATTATAATTTAAACTATCAAAATATTTAAATAAAATGATATTTAATATTATATAAAATATAAATAATTAACAAAGTCGATTTGAAAATTTTATTTACAAAATTTTTATCAATAAACGTGATTCTCACCATATTTTTTGCAGGAAAGACCACAGAGAATAAAAAAATATATTCTGAAACGTAAAAAATAGAAAACAGTTTTTGAATTTTTTTTTAAAAAAACTGTACTAATATTTTTTAAAAATTATAAAAACAACAAGGTTCTTTTAAACTAGGATTCAAACAATAGCACTCTTTTTTTTGTCGGTCAGTCGTATTTTATCTTGTAATGATACTCAATATTCTTCATCTTTGTTTTTTTTTTGGACACATTACATGGGGTCCAACCCTGACCTTTCCCGTATCCCCATCCCCTGCGAAAAAACATACATAAGCTAGCTTCAGGTGGCCATTCTTTTTTTCTTTTTTTGAATACACAATAAAAAGAAACAAAATGAATAACTTTAATAGTTAGGGTGGGGCTCAGGCCCATCCCTCGGGTAGGGCAACCGTGGTGGATTTTAGGACCTAAGAACAGTTTTTTTTTTTTTTTTTTTTATGGGGTCAAAATAAACAGACATAATAGTATCTATAAATTACCGTCCATGATAACGGGATTTAGTTATTAACTATCAGTTAAGCCCAGTTTATCAAATGTCCAAAAAACAAATGTGTGCTGCTGCATGGACCGTCGATGACAGTGGAACTTGTATAAGTAAAACGGTAAAACGAAGTACGCCGCGTACGAACGCAAACTGAAGTAAGGAAACAAACATCCCCGGACTTCGAGACGTCTTAACTCTTGGTCTTGGGAGCTGTATTTGTGTGTTCTGGTGAGGGCACCCGCATTCCGTTGCCGCCCGATTGAGATCTCTTCCTTTTCACTCCTCCTCCTCCTCCTCGTTATGTCTCAGGTAAACGCCCTCGCATTCATTCATCTCTCCGATATTATTTTGCCATTTTCAATTTATCGTGTTTTTAGGGTTTCTTCGAATCAAATCAAAATCAGCTGCCTGATTCTGAATGAATGGAATGTTAGGTTTTTATAGTTTTTTATTTGGTTCTTGATTAGGCAGAATTATACACTCTGATGCGTAAACCTATCTGATTGTGGCGTGATCTTGTAGTTATCACAGCAGCCTCGAATTGTCAAAGTGGACTCCGTAATTTCTTGGTAACATTTGTTCTTTCCTTGCTTTGGTCTGTAGGTTGATAACAGAAACTCTTCAGCGGCCAAGCGTGCTAGGACTGATGGTGCGCTATGTCTTTCATATCTTTATTTTTCTTTTACTTTATTTCCTCATGCGTATGGATTATTGAAGATTTCTGTTATTATTTTTTCTCCCTCTTTCTACCACGCAAATATGGCATATCACAGACAAGACATTTGTTTACTTCCATACTCACCATACACACTCGATTTTCCTGAAGATTTTGATATTACTTTAAATCTTTAAGATGCACAAATTCCTCTTCATGGCACGGGATTGTCACACGATGTTCTGCTGCTTTTAATTTTATCTGTTTGAAGGTAGTCGCAGGGAAGATGATTGGACTTGTCCTAGCTGTGGCAATGTCAATTTCTCTTTCAGGACAACCTGCAATATGCGTAACTGCACGCAACCGAGGCCAGCTGATCATAATTCAGTAAGTTGTGAAATATAATGTTCTGATATTACTTAAATTTGTGATGCATATGCTAATGATTTACTAATTCATTGATTTGCCTGAGTAGTGTAATCAATAGCCTTGTCATCCCACTTTTTTCTATTACACATTTTTGTAGTCCTATTTTAGTGTTCTTTATATTCCTATCATCTATTCAGATCTGTAAACCCATGATGGTTATTAACTTTTTTTCAGAAATCTGCTGCCAAGCCTCTACAAGCTCCACAGGGTTATTCATCTACTCCTTATGTAGGTTCTGGTGCTCCTTCTTCAATGTATCTTGGAGTCCCACCATTTGGGTCTTCTCTATTCAATGGGTCATCTATTCCTCCGTATGATGTTCCATTTTCTGGAGGATCAGCATATCACTACAATTATGGGAGTCGACTTTCTGCTGGCAGTCCTTATAGACCACTGCATTTATCTGGACCAGCACCATACTCAAGCGGATCCATGTTGGGAAATGGTTAGTTATGTTATTCAAATCAATGAATTTTCTAAACTGAGATAGAGTATACTTATTTGTCAAGCTGACTTCTATGCTTATGAAGGGGGAAAATTGGGGTGGGTTGCAATAAGCAACAACAAGATATGCCTGCCTCTTGTATTTGTGACTGTTTAAGTAATATTTTCATTGTTGTTTGTGTACTTTTACCTTTTGTTGATAAGCCTTCTTGCACTTGATATATCTTATTGGAATTTCTTTTGTAGGTGCCATGTATGGCATGCCCCCACTGGTGGATCGGTATGGCCTGGGTTTACCTATGGGACCTGGAACAATGGTATGAACTATAAGATCAAACTCATTTTAGAACCTGGAATTCAGGATGTTACATGATAAAAAAATTTTCCTTCCATATTGTTGATTCTTGATGATGTCACATGGAGAATTCTTCATCTATATTTTATGCAGTTGGTTTAGTTTATGTTAACTGAAACTATCTCAACTTTCACAACACTAATCAAAACTGCTTTTGTCTTTTGCACCATTGCTGGACACTAATTAGTCTTTTTTTTTTTAATTTTCATCTTGTTCAAGGCTCTTTATATTCCATTAACGAGTTGAAGAAGCTAGATCTTTTCGAAATTGTGGACTTTCCTTTATCGCAGGTTGGAAGTTAATAGTTAATATTTTCCTGTACAGGGCCCAAGGCCAGGATTTTTTCATGATGACAAGCCTCAGAAAAAGGGGGCAGGTTTGTTATATACAGCTTATGTATACATGATTGAAATGGAATTTAATTGACTTCTCTTATCCCCAATCAACTTTTATGTCTAGATGCAACTCGTGACAATGACTGGACATGTCCAAAATGTGGCAATATCAACTTTTCATTCAGAACAGTTTGCAACATGAGAAAGTGCAACACACCAAAGCCTGGATCCCAGGTTTGCTGCCTTTTTCTCCTTTTGTGCAGATTGATTATCATTAATATTTAACAGTTGTTACTCCATACAAAAAGTTTGCATATTGACTTACAATTTCATGTATTTATTATTTCCAAAAATCTGGTATTGTCAAGTGTTATTTCATTTACAATTTGTTTGATGAAAATATTGTGTTGCAGGTTTCAAAAGCAGACAAAAGTTCTAGTAAGTTGCACATCCTATTTCCATTTAGCTGTTGCCATTACTTGATACAGAGCATCAGTTGTTAATTGTTTCTTTGTTCCTCCTTGTGATTCAGAGCAAAAGATGCCTGAGGGGAGTTGGAAGTGTGAACAATGCAATAACATAAACTATCCATTCCGAACCAAGTGCAACAGACAAAATTGTGGTGCTGATAAGCCAGCTGAGCCAGAGAAGTCTCCTTCACCAGTGTCAGATCAAAATGATCAGGTTTGTTTTTGTGTAAAACGTTATCATTGTATTGCTATCCTGCTTTGGTTGCAATCATTGTTGCTTTTCCCAACCTTCTGTGTACGCAAAATGAACCTTATAAATTATCAAGATGTTGCAAAATTGATTAGGTGGATTTGTTGGAAAATTTCTACATTTGCTGCCCTTCATTTGGATCCTTCTACTAATTACAGCTACACCTATTTAATTTTCTTCACGTCTTCACTGCATCCTTTAATTTGCAATTATTTACTGTTCCAGTGAGTACTAGGACATATTTGAGGGTTGAGAAGGTCCAGAGTTGTCATCCAGCATTGCTCAATAAGGGTGTCTGACAGTCAGTCTTGTCATCCTCTATGTTGCAGCAGTTGTCAAGTCACTTACCTTTTCACGATCTGTGTCAAAGTTGTTGTATTAACCGAGATGGTATTGGTCTTTGTGGATTGTTATGATGCATGTGTCAGCAGCTTTTCCTGGCAGAATTTTACAGTTTGGTTCTGGTATCTCATAGATAGGTATTCTGTACTTTCAGAATCTGTTCATTATTCTAGTGGGTATGTTATCATATGCATTTAGATAAGGTACCAGTGGCAGAAATTTTATCGATGGTTCCAATTTTCCAGTTTTCTTTTGGCTCTTTATTGTCTGTGTTTCAGTATCCTTAGATGAATTGATGTCTTAGAAGTCAGTTAGTCACCTTAAGCATTGGATAGTTAAAAAGAGTCTACTTGCTTAGCCTGTCATTTTTAGGATGTCTGCGAATTGCTGAAGCCATTTTTTCCTCGTATCATTCTGTGGCACTGTGAATGATCCTTGTTAAATGTGACTCGACTCTTAAACTTTTTTTTGTTTGATGACCGGGTTTTTGTTTTAGGATCATTAAAAATGTTTATCATGTTATGAAATATATTTGTTTGAAGGTTACTAGCGGGCAAATCATGACACTTGTACTTGTGTTACTGGTTTGTGGGGTAGATTATGATAAAGCCATTAATAAGAGTCATTTGTTTGTGGAAGTCCGTGTTCAGCCATCTGTATACTGTCCTGTAACTCCTGTTCGTATGAGAGTGTTCCTGCTCTAGTTCATTCTTGATTAAGATCACAACCCTGTGGTATGCCACTGCACTATATTTGCCAGAAGCTAGTTGGGCAAATTAAGATTAAGTGGGGTTCATTTGATCCATTTACGACCATAAAGTGAGTATTAAAACAATCAATGCACGTTAAATCTACGTACATCTTTACATCCCTCATTTTGGATGCTTGTCTGTCTGTGTTTGTCAAGTTTAATCCAAATTCTGGTTGTTTCTTATTAATGAACGAGGATAAATGAGGTGCTTATGGTTCCTACTCTTGGTTTTTGGGGCTTATACCGGGGAATTGATTGGGCATCAAATAAATTGATCCATTCCTCTGAGCTCAGTACGTGTCCGGTAAATCATTCTTCAAAGATCTCGAAGGCAAACTTCTAGCGAGCATCTCATTGAAGCAGAGTACTGAAAAGCACAGTATTCTATGTTAGCATACTTTGAGGTTATCACTGCAAGTCAGCATCTGCAAGGGCATCATAAAAGAAACGATGATACAAGGTAGAGATCTTCTAGGTGAATGAAATGGTAGAAAATTCGCTGAGGCTCCTCAAGTTCGTTCTTATTATACCACCCATTAGGCGTTTTTAAAGGACTGAAGTATCAACTGCTTTGGACAATATAAACTGACCATGCAAATCTAACCTGTTATGCACTCATGCGTCGGTGGCATATCCTCACTAAGAAGATTGACAAGAAAAGTATTTAAAAGATTTTATAGTCCATGCTGGATTTGGCTGTTAACAGTTACAGATGTTCAGGGCATATTGCAGCTATTTATTTAACATGTTCAGAAATTAACGTACAGAAAGGTAACGATCATCAAAGTTCTATTATACACTTTCGGCTGGGCCACAGCGGTCAATTTTTCAACATTATTTCGAACCTAGTGTAGTAATTTAAGGATTAAAAGACGACAAAGAAGCCAGGTCACATCGTTTAGTACATAATATCCTGACCAAGTAGACTTAAGACCTGCAAATTAAAATACATTCGTCAGGCATTTATTTTTTACATCCTCATTTGACTTCACTGGTCCACTTACCAAACCTCATTGCAAATCATCCACACAGCATTTGTAAAAGTTGTTTGAATCACAATATAGTTGAACAATGTACCACACAGATGGTGTCAAATATATATATGAATTGGAGATGGGTTTAAGATGTACACAACTGTAATAAACTAAACAAATTCGTTTGTAGGACATGGCTTAAACACCCAAACGATACTCCTCATGGTAAATGCAGCAAATTGTGCACGTAGTGACATGGTCTCCTTTCGATGCGGAAGTTTTAGTAAAAAATTATAGCTATATATGGCAGTTCTCGACGGAGATATACAGATAATGAGGGGGGGGGGGGCGCTAGTCTATAATAAATCATGCCAATGCCACGTATACCCAGCCCGATGGAACTATGAAGGTGCTCGGTTTGCAAAACGTTTCAAATTTTCATTATATTATCAAGAAAATTATTTATCTTTAGGTTTTCATTAAAGATGGATTGGAAAGGTTCTTTATGAAATGGAAGTTGCATATCATTTTCCTCTTCTACCCTAGCCTTGGTCCCAAGCTATCATCATCAATGGAGGAAAAATGCTTCAAGCAGTGGTCCTACTAAATATATGTTCTGCTAAAGCAGGATAGTGCATGAGGCAGTAATAGGATTTTAAATCACTGATGCATCGGGTTACGACAATAATTAAGTCAATGATAATTTAGTTGAATATGAATTTATTTTTTGTATTTCATTTCCTATACGTTTTGGTTATTATTATATGAAAATTATAAATCATATGGAAGAATCAATCATCTACACAAGGTAAAACTGGAGCAAATTTTAGCAGAGCAAGCAACTAGTGAAGTTTAAATAGAAAGAGTGTGGCAGCCAAATCATGATAGCAGGAGACCGTCATATGGGCCGAGAGTGGAATAAAAGAAAATTGTTATTGTCACGTTACTATTTCTATACCTCTTTTTATATCTATCATTTATTTAATAAAAATAATTATTACGTAAGTATTTTTTTTTTGTAATAAAATATAATATGATAAGAGTTTATGTGAAGACCTGGGAAAACTTATATTTGAATGTTTTCAAGCAACAAGCTACAATATTTTGAAAATCGAATTAACCAAATAGCATGCAAAACCTGTTCCGATCTGATTTCCAATATCAAGAAGAAAACGAAAACAGAAAACAGGCAACATAAAAACACCCTAATGTTGCATGTGGAATCAAAATTTTAGAAAAATTATGAGGAAGAAACTGACCTCAGTTGTGAAGGTTAATCCAACTGGTTGCAAGAAAAGCCAGATTCATAGGAGGCTCTAAACAGCTGGAAGTTTTGAAAATGATTGTCATCCTCACAATCTGAGCATGAGACACCCATTCGGGAGTCTAATGGTTGTTGACGAGTCTGCCAATATTCTGATGAAGCAAGAGGCAAGCGCTGAGTCATTGAGTGTGCTATAGGCTGAGTCATACCAGTATGAGTTATGTGATTTGAGTGTTCTTGATAAATGGACTTCGTTTCATATGAACCCCAAGAATTTGTTGACAGAAGAGAGAGAGCACTGTTAAAATCTTGTGTAGCATTCAGATCAGATAAAGTAATGGAATCTTCTATGCCTGCAAATGAAAAAAATGTAAGTTAGGCAGCTAAGCTTCGCTTCTGGGCCTTAGCATTGAACTGAACATTCTGTTTTCCTTGCATACCTTCATGTTTATAGATTAAAAACACCAACTTTTACCAGTATTTTTGGATCAGTACCCTGAATCCCAATTAAAACTGTTGACTCTACGAACTTGACATTTTCCTATCCAACTTTACAGGAGTTTCATTTTACTTGATTAAAGCTAATCTAATTATCACAAACTTAGATCCACCATACAAATCATTCTCAGTTAAATTATTGCTTACTACTGTGATTATGCGTTCCTTTGATAATCTAAAAAAGTTCATTCAGTCATAAATCTCCATCAGGAAATTTTGCAACCAAAGAAAAAAAAAATGGTGTAGCACAAAAGCAATTGAGGCACCCTAATAGATTCTGTTATGGGGGTTAGCAATCAATATGGCAGAAATTATTATATGTCTAGATGACAATTAACAAATGTTTAAATTTAAATCCAGTGTTCATTCACGAGGCTTAATCATAAGAGGTGAAACAACCTGGATTGATAGTCCTGGCTGCAATGCCTTTGGATGTGCAAAGACCGCTAGAATCATTAGAAAGCATAGTGAAGGTACTTGGGATCTCATTTAAGGGTTGATGCACCTGCCCATTGGTACCTCCTGCTTTTGCAGCCTTCATGAGACATTCTTTTGTCTGGGGAAGTTTACTTCTGTATATATCTTGCCAGGCTAAGTTTGTAGCAGCCCTTGAATAAGAAAATGGGACCATCTGTTGCCCGCCATCTGCAGAGTGTACGTATATATGATAGATCAGTATAGTATTACCCACACAATCATGGACACTCTTATTCTGTCGTCAGTTTGTCTCCAACGTGTGAAAGAAAACACACAAGGCTTCGTTGACTGATTGATGTTGCCCACTTACTTTTGTTAGAAAGAACAATGTATTTATTGTGATAAAGAATAATACTTCCAAAATCATTTGGGGAAATGAACCTGGATCAACTAAATTTGCTATTGTTTGGTTTAAATTTTGACTTGAGGCAAAAATTTGAAGTTTCCTTTCATAAAGCAGGTTTGTTAAGCAGTTCCATACATTTAAACTCATGTTCTTGAAGTTCAACAGTTAAAGCCAAAAAGACCTAAACAATTGATTGAATGATGTATCTTGTTATTGCAGAAGTTTCTATAAAAATTAATTTTCTTGTTCACAAGGTATGATGGCACATACTTGCTTTACTAAAGTGCGTCCTAACCAAGTTTCCTCCAAACTAAGGCAGTTTACAGAACCTTGTGCAAAACTAAAGCAGTTTAAGATGCATATCACTGCACCAAAATATTAAAGTTCATCACTTGAGTTTGTCATCAATTCAGATGTGTCAAACAAAGCAGCATCCAACCAAGAGGTCAACCAAAATTATATAATTCAGGGGCACAAATTTTATTTTATTTCTCTTTTAAAAAGAAGAAGAGGGAGGCGATATTCCAGATCTTGAGTTACCATATGGTGATGAAGACAAAGTTGATGTAATCAACAGGACGGCTTCAGGGTGAGGCTTGCGACGCCTAGCATTGTGATCATAAAGACGACGCCGGCAACTTCTCTTTTTATCATCAAACGCTGACAGACCATGGAACCTTCAAAATTATAAGGAAAGGGATCATTTATGATCAATTTATTTAATATGAGCCAGAAGGACTGGAAGCCAAATCTGATTGACCGATATGCACGTGATAATTAAGGTGTCTAATTAATCTTCAGAAAATATTATTGATACTTAATGTCATTTTCATCCAAATAATCATGTGTTACTTAAGTACGTTTACCTGCTACATTGCTGGCAAAATCGACATTCCAAACCACCTACAACCACGTTAGGGGATTTGGAATGACTTTCACAAACTCTATGCTTGCGATGGTAATCTTTAGCGGATGAGAGATCAAGGTTACAGCCTTCAACCTGGCAGCGTGGAAGTTGTGAGCTCTGATTATTGGACTTGCATTTTTTTCGGGTACTGACAGATGACATGGAAATCCCAGAGAGAGATGGATTCTTGGTATTACTTCCCGGGCAAGCATCTTCAAAGTACAGCCGTTTACCAAGCTTTAGACTAAGCAATGGTTCACCAGAGACAGAAGAAGGCTCAAGTGTGGGAGATGATCCAACTGGCTCTTCTTTTGACATTTCTTTCTTACCACTAGAATCTTCTTGGGAATCTTCAAAATTGAACAACGATGTTTTGCCATACCCATTTGATGAGGAATTGATGGAAGCAGCTTTTGAGCTCCTTGACAAAGAACCATGCATTAGCTCAGACCCAGAATAACCCCTAACACCCAATGGATAGAACAACCCAACATTGATTTCTCGATCTGCTTCACCACTCCAGTCTGTTGGTTGTAAACTAGGATTTTCGGTTGCTTTTGCATTGGAGAGGAATATGTGTTCCCAGTCCCACTGCGAGGGAGATTTTGTATTCCACTCCATCAGAAGATCTCAGATATTCATATGAAAGTGATCACGGTAATCTACAAAATACAATTCAAATGAAGATGATAAGTTTTAGTTCCTGTAGAAGCAAAGAGTCATATAAGCTCTTAAAAAAAATATTAAACTCAAATTAATCAACCAAAGACCACGCAGAAACCTGAAGAATAATTACAAAAGCCTAAAGCACCAAGAATACCCGTATAAATTCAGAAGAGCAATAATCAAAACACACCTTTCAAATAATCAAATGATTTCTAATTTTTAAAGGCAGAAAATGATTATTCTTTCAAAAAATGACATCAAGTCACCTGTTTCTTCACTTAGGCTGTATATCCTGTTCACACTGATGCAACACCAAGTACAAAGCTAACCAAAAAATTGAAACTGGCAAAGCAAACATCTTGGTGAGACGACTTATACTTAGCAACTCATAGGTTTATGACCACTATATACTAGTTAAGTTGGACCAGATTATTCATCATAGAAGTGAATTCTCAACCTAAGATGCTCCTAGCAGAATTTTTATCTTGTTTATGATGACCAAAACAAAGCAGCTAATTACGTAAATTGACCAGATCTGTGCACTCTACAGTTGCTCCCATCCATGAGGTTCTCAGGTTGATCAGTAGTTGTAGTTTAGTGATAAGAGTTGCAAGCTGAGACTAAGCAGTCCCCACCATTTAGTTTACCATACATTTAGTCATTTGTCTTTTGTCCTGGTAAAGTTTAAGTGTGCACCAACTTCCCAACCAGTGAATCTGTATACTATCAATATATAGTTAGGTTCCTGCATAGGGTTAGCGCCATTATCTTCCTGATATAACCTTTACCAGCATTTACAGGGACATTTTAAAGCATTGACAGCAAGTACCAAACCTTCTACTTATGCCTGCAAGGAAACTCTTCCTAGTAAAGTGTAATCACCAAAACTTCACGTTCAACATGGGAAGCTCCCATTCCAATAATTCGCATTTACCACAGCAATAACATTAGTCGGTTATAGAAAAAGACGCAGCAACCTAGTTACCCAACAAATGATAATCTTGACGGAACATAACTTCCAACATTTCAGCAACAGCAGCAACAGACCACAATTTAAGACTTATTTTTCCATTGGAAATTAACGCCGACAACCTACCTTCCTAATCATAAATATCAGCAGCCAACCAACAAACCAAAAAAATACAGTACAGGCACTGCCTTATGGCCCCTGTCAATTATTGAGCTGTAAGGAAGGGGGAGGGGGAAGCTGTAGTTATCCAATTTTTAACATTGTTACCACAAATAAAAAATAATTGATTTGCTTCAAATCGGACTAAGGACAGATATTGTAACCTGGTGGGTCATTATTATTTTTTCAAATAAAATTGGTTTTAGCACTTGAATTTTAAATGTAATGGAATTATGGAAGCTATAGGTTCGGATATACACCAGTCTCTTTCTTGAGATACTTCTAGTACATTTGAAAGTTTTGGCTCCCTTTCAAAACGCACTGAAGGTTTTACGGAAGAGAGAAGGAGATACATTTTGGTGAAAAAGTATCGGCGAAAACGCCGTCGTATCCTTTTCTCATCGATATTATTTTCCAGAGAAAATGATAGACCAAAAAAGTTTCAGAGAAGACGACGAAGAAGAAGAATCTTTTCGTTGGCTAAAGTAGTTCCTTAAATTATGAAGTCATCAAGTCTTCAGTAAAGGATGTTGCAATCTGACTCTACCACAAAAAGGAAACAGTAGAGAATGTAATTACTAAAAAATACAGTCCTCGTTACCATAATCACAAATATAGTAGTAATTATTAACAATCAAAATCAAACACCGTGGCGTCTGAAAATATAGCTTCATCTTCTCATCGTTATACAGATGAAATGGAGATCGAAAGAAAAACCTATATAGGCGAGTCAAATCGACTCAAGCGAACTATATTTGTGGCTTTCGTCAATCTAAAAAAAAAAAAAAAAAGGAAGAAGAACAACATCGGATTCCCAATGCAAACAGAAGAAATCAAAATCTCACTTACCGATCAACACAGAGCTCGAGGTTTTGTAAGCTAAATCAGAAAAAGCAGAAAGTCCAGTAAATACCGAGAAAATCAAGAGGTTCTTTTTTTTCCCCCCGACTATTCTCTTTCCTTAAATAAAATATTACCAAACTTGGAAAGCGGAAAGGTAGAAAAACTGCAGAGCTTTACTTATAGTGAAAGAGGACAGAGGATTAAAGGGAAGAGATTGCTGAGCATTTGGATTCGAAGCATTCCATTCACGTTCACCACTACACGCACAGTTGGACGTGGAAGTACCAGTTAAGCTCTCGGTCTCTCACAAAGTCACACACTTATCGTGCACTCCTGCTTTTTGCCGCAGCTTTCCAATGAATAATCTCTATTTTTTTTTCTTTTAATTCTATTCCTCCCAATTATGCTCGCGGAAGAAAAATCCAGTGCTGCGCCGGCACAGCCAACGTGCTGCAGCAATGGAATCGGGTCGGGGCGAACCGAGACGACTGGGCTGCCATGGTATTTTTTATGCACCTTTGTCAACCGACGGTCAACGATACTTTTTTAAACATTTCTTTTTGATTTATTATCGTGTTGTTCTATTGACGGGAGGATTTGTCTTAGCTTTACTTCGTTGTCCTTGTTATTAAATAGCTGATAAAGATTTAGAAACTAAGAAACACAAAACCAAATAAAAAAGTATCAGCATCCTGAATTCCTAATCGGTCATGAATAAGGGCAGAATTTTTCTCTTTAGTGTTAAAAAAATTTAGAAAGAAAATTGAGAGAAACAATTCAACGCCAATGAAGTTGTTGAACTCTGCGCGCAGTGCAACCGCCGTTACGCTGAAGAGAAATCGTTACTTTAAAATTGGAATAAAATTCACTGGTGATAGAGACATATAGTATTGAAACTGAACTATTCTAAATTTAATTTAACTTATTTATTAAATGAATAAATTTAATTAAAATATCAAATTAATTTAGTTAAATAGATTAATTTTAATATTCATTTAGTTTGTAAACACTTTACTGTTATTATATGTTATTTATTTGTATATTGTTTTATTAAAAATTAAAAGAATATAATTTTTATGTATAATTAAAATATTACAATGTATATTTTTATAAATGTGTTTTATATATAGAGAGATTTGTGATAATAAATTATTTGAACTTGCTTTGTTTGTCATTTTTTAGTTGCCAATTTAAACTTAATTTATTTTAAGTAAATAAATTTAAACTTCTGATTAGTGGGCTTCTCACATACTGCAAATATCAAATATAAATCATCATGCTTCTTAGGCTGAACAACTGTCTATTAATTTAAAATTTATTTTTAAGAAACCCCATTGAGAATAGATTAATAATATAACTTGTAAGGATAAGTTAATATTTTTAAGTTTAGTCCAATTTTAACAGGTTAGCACATTACTGGATTCACGGAAACGGACAATCAATTTCCTTTCAATTTTTTTTCTTTTCTTGTCCGCCACGAGCCAATGAATATGGACTTTCGCCAAAAACTAATACTAAATGAACAGCTGGCAAACCTACGTGGTCAAGGAACACACAAACCACTAAATGGGCTTACATCACCACGACGCCTACGTGCTTATCTTTATTCCCTTCTATATTTTACACTTTTTTTCTTTTTATAAATCCCATTAAATAAAAAAGTTGAAACTTTGGGTTCCTGGCTTTCCAGCAATTTAAGTAAATTACACTTATTTTATTTTATATTAACAAAATTATTTTATTTACAAAATTATTAAGTAAATTTATAATCCATATATGTAAAAAAAATTATAAATAATCTAATTCTATGCATTATAAATTATCAAAATATCAAATTAATATCTATAAAAATTTAAAATAAAAAATATTAGTTTAATTTTTAAAAAAAATTAATGAAATATAAATATAAATTTTAAAAGAGATTTTTATTTTTATTTTAGATTAAAAAATGAATATAATTTTTATAAACATAAAAAAAAAAGTAAATCTAATTTAAAATTGCAAAGGATCAAATTTTAAACATAAAAAAGAGAAAGGAAAAAAAAATACTTTTTCTGACTCTAAAGTTTTATTTTATTTTATTTAAATTTCGTCCTTATTCTTAAATTGTTTTAATATGGTCCTTTATCCTCATCCTGTAATCCCATCAAAGAAAAAGAAATCCTAAGTGGCAGCTACGTGAATATAACTTGTTGACATAACATTTGAAGTGGAATTAGACCACCATGTCACTCCAAAATGCCACCATTTTATTCATCATTTTTTTCTTTCTTTTTTCATCACTTTTTCCTACCCTTCTTCTAGAGTCCAAAGAAGAATGTTCAAAGTTGAACTAATCGATGCTTTGAAATCAAGTCGCCTGGAAACCAACGAAAATCGAAGTCAATTTGATTTAGTTTTTTTTAAAAAAAAAAAATTGAACAATTTCATTCAATTTTTTATTCATAATTTTTTTAAAAATAATTTAAAATTTATAAATTATTTAAAAATTTATAAATTATTTAAAAATTTATAAATTATACGTTATTTAAAATTACATATAATTTATAAATTTTAAATTATTTAAATTAATTAATTTATTAAATATATTTTTAAAAATTAATTTTTTTAAAATATTTAATATATAATATGCCAATTACTCGTATACTGTCAAAAAAAAAAAAAATCCTAACTACACTTCAAAAATCAGAAATTCAGAATCATTTTCCCACCCCACTCAATCAACAATTCTACTTCTTAACGAACGGCTCTCTTGATCTCGTCTCCCTCTCTTAATTTACTTCTCTCGATCACCAGTCACCATAGTCTTAAGTCGCCGGCAACCAACAATCTCTGTCCAGCCATCCCTTGCATCTCATAGTCTCCCCATGCCGCGTCGTCGTGACGCCGCCCCTCTGCCACCAAAGTCCAAAAATCCACCATGTCTGAGTTCTAAAGATCTAATTCTCATTTCCTCTTTAAATTGCATTATTTGATAATACAAATACGGTGAAAGATGTTCCATGTAGTTGTTACCTTTACTTCATTATGGGGGTTTTTTTTTATTACATCTTGAATATTTACCAGCTAGTTCTCTATTACCATCAGTCCAAGTGTAGTATGCAGTTTGCTCTCATGATTTCTCAAATGGAAAATAGCTTTTGTGCTCGTCATTTGATAAATGAAAGCTTGAGGATATGAATTTCCTTATGAAATTCTCTTGAGGTGAGATTGAAAATGTAAACATCTTGTCAGTACAGATTTGACAAATAGGGACGACTTTATTTATAACTTAAAACTTTCATAGTTGGAATTTGGCTTCAAGAGTGTTCAACATTAGTATTCCTTCATAAAAAATTGTCTTGATCCAACCATGAACTTGGTTTATGTTCAACTCCTATGAGGAATTTGAAAATGTTGCCAAGAAGCAAATGCTAGTTTGTTGGATATTCCAAAGTAGATGCTGCGGACATAGCAAGTGAATTCAAAATTAGATTTTAAGCTCAATTTAATATTGGATTGATTTGTTTTTCTGGCCAATAGATGAACAAAAATTATGGTTTATTTATGAAACTCCAACTTGGTTCCATCGAATTAATTGTTCAATCAAATTAAGGATGATAGATTCCTTTATCGGTTTATTTCTTAAGACATAATCATGGTTTATTTCTCAAGAACAATCAAACTGACATAGTGGTTTATTATTTTCAGTTTGTTGAGCAATTTAAATTACAAAAGTTGCCTGAGGACCATGAACTTCCTCGTGAAAGTGAATCGAGTTTCGGAGCCTCAGATTGTAAAGCTATTAAAGAGTCAATAAAGAATATGTTTGACAAGTTATTTCAGCTAGCTTATAGTGTATTTGACTAGCTTATAAGCTTGTTTGACCAAATTAGAGGTGTTTGATAAACAAACTTATTCGAGTAACTTATAGCATATTTTCATACGCTACTTTGAGTAGCGTATAGCTATTAGCTTATAGCTTTTATAATTTTATTCCTTTTTTATCCTTATTATTTTATTTAAATTTCAATATTATTCTACTCATAATTTTTTACGCTATTTATTAATCTTCAAATTTCTTTTGGGTACTTTTCTTTCTTAAATACTAACGAAAATTTAGAGGCATCTACTGAGATGAAAGAGATTCGCAACAATATCGCTAATTTATTGTGGAACGCTAGATGATATGTTTATTTTGTATTTTTTAGAAGTAGAAAATGAAATGTAATTACTAACAAAAAATAATAAATTTTATATATGTCCTTTTATGTCATTTTACATTTATCAGCTAATTTATCAGCTATTTTTACCAAACACTTCTAATTCAATAAATTAACTTAGGCCCAGTTTGGGTATACAGCTTATTTAAGTACTTATAGAATAAGGCCTTATATAAAAAGCGTTTATAGAAGAAGGACTTTTAAATTAAGTTATTTAGCGTTTGGATACATATTTGAAAAAGTGTTTTTCAAATTTATAAATTTTTTTAAAAACATTTGGATATAGTTTTGATAGAAAAAGAGAAGTGAATGATATAATTTTGAAGAAATTTTAACTTGTAAAAGTGTAAAATAACTTCTTGATCATGTGAATTTGAGTTTTCACAGAGACTTTTTTCAATAAGCTTAAAAAACTGGTTTATGAAATAAGCTGAAATTAGTTTATTGAAGATTGATAAGTTACTTATTTAAACTTATCCAAATACTGTTTTTTTAACATAAAAGCACTTATACTGATATATAAGCTCTAATAAGCTGTAAGTTCTGCTATCCAAACGGGCCCTTAACAGCTTTCAGCTTTCAGCTAAAAATTAGCTTATCAGCTTTCAGCTAACTTATTAGCTTTCAGCTAACTTATCAGCTATTTTTACCAAACATAGTCAAAGGCAAAGAGATTAATTTGTCTAGGACAAAGAGGAAGCTTGTTCGACGAGACACACCTACTACAGTAGTTACCTTTACATCATGTGCATGAGATCTGATTAAAAGAAAGCCTTCACGGCCTGTTTCATGGGTAGAATCACTTTTCTAAAATTAAAGATAGTGATCCAAATCATCATAGGACTACGTGTAATTGGTATGGTCGTAATTATGCTTGTCATAGGAAGAATAACGGCACAGGTACCATGGCTACCCACTTGCAAAACCAATGTATAGGAAGTTTCTTACAGAATTGCTTGATCCTTCCGAAAAAAAAGATATCTTTCCAACCCGAAAGTAAAGAGGATGGGGAAGGTGAAAGTAGCAATCTTAGTGTTATTAGTTTTGACTTAAATGCTTGTAGAGAAGCTTTTGTTAGGATGAAAATTGTGGATGAATTACCTTTCGAACACGTTGAGGGGGAAGGTTTTAAATATTTTATGAGTGTTGTGCAACTATTGTTTCCAATCCCTTCTCGCATTATAGTGGTAGGGACTGTTGGAATGCATTTATAAAGAAAAAGCGAAGGTTGAAGGATACGATTTTGAGGGGATACCAAAGTGTGTTTTGAACCATTAATTGTTGGATTTCAATTAAAAATTTAAATTATGTTTGCCTTACAACACACTTTATTGATAGTAATTAAAAATTGCATAAACGAATTTTAAACTTTTATCCTATTAAAAACCATAAAAGTGAGACAAGTGGAGAAGCAATTGAGTTATGTTTGCTTGAGTGGAGTACTAAAAGAGTTTTCACTATCATAGTTGACAATACTAATTCAAATGATATTACTGTAAATTACTTGAAACAAAAAATAAATGACTAAAATAGAAGTGTTCAGCAAGAAAATATTTACATGTTAGATGTATTACACATATTTTAAATCTTCTTGTTAGTATTGATTAAAAGACACGCATGAATCAATTACAAAAATAAGAAATGTTGTAAGATATATGCGTGCTACTCTTTGTCTGAGTGAAAAACTTTAAGGAATGTACAGAAAAAGAAAAGATACAAATACTATCTATAGTCTAATTAGATGTTTCTACTAGGTGAAACTCCACTTACTTTGTGCTGAAAAGTACTTTGAAGTTTGAAAAGGTGTTTATAAGATTACAAGGACAGGATGCACATTATATTATAGAAAACTTAGGAGATGGAAGAAGGTTTGGTATCCCACAGAGGGAAAACTGGAATAATGCAAGAGTTTTTGTGAAATTGTGAAAAAAAATTATTATGTTACAAATGCTATTTTAGGGACTTTGTAACTTTCCTTCAATTATTTTCATGATTTTTGTCTTATCATGAAAACTTTAAAAAGGGTGGTGTGAAAGTGATGATTCACTTTTGAAAAAAATGGTTGAAAAAATGAATCTTAAACATGAAAAGTATTAGGGGGAAATTGAAAATATCAATATGCTTCTTGTCATTGTTGTAATACTTGATCCTTGGTACACATTTAAGTTTGTCGATTGGAGTTTTGGGAATTTTATAATTTTCAATCGGTTGAATCAATGTCTTTAAAGGTGAAGAACAGTTTTCTTAATTAGAATGTATGGTTGTTATAGATTGTATTATGGTTCACACTTAGGTAATGTTTCATCTCAATCATCCCAAATTATGAATGTGGACAACATTGCAAGAGAAAAAGATGAAAAAGAATCATTTGCTTTGGAGTTTGACAGGGATATAAGTGAAGAATATAGCACGGAGAAGAAATCAGAATTGGACGATCAATACTTGGTGGATCCTAGATGAAAACTGACTCTCTAATTTGACATTAGAAAGTGAATTTTATTAAATTTTAAATTTTGATACAAATTATTAAAAAATATATTACGATGTTAGCATAACGATGATTTCAGAGTTTGTTTTTAATATTAAAAAAAATTATAAATTAATTCCAATGACAATAAAAATTTTCATATGTGCTCAAAATAAATTAATTTTGTTTATGAAAGTAAAAGGACTAGTGACTCATATTGAGAATATTAAATTAGATAATTTACTAAATTTTTTTTATCAACAATATTATTCAAATTTGTTTTCACGCTTTACTTTATCGTTTTGGAGTTTAGATATTGACACCACCAATGGAAAGCAACTTTCAAAGAGTACTTGCTAAAGTATTCAATGACTTCATATTGATTAAGGAACATATAAATTTTTTTATTTATATAAAATCAAGTTGAATTGTAATTATTATGCATTTTAATTTTTCACTTTTTCTTTGATTGTGCTAGGATGGTTGCTTTGAGCTTTACAAATTGCGTTGGAGAATTCGGTTCATATGAATGTTATTTTCCTTTCTGGTTATATATTAAATGGAAAAAGTGTTTTTATTTTATGTATTGGAATCGAATTTCAGTTTTTATGCTATGATGAAGTTAATGGTTGAAAAAAGTATTGTAT
The DNA here is from genome assembly GCA_037074535.1 of Gleditsia sinensis. NCBI lineage: Eukaryota > Viridiplantae > Streptophyta > Magnoliopsida > Fabales > Fabaceae > Gleditsia > Gleditsia sinensis. The sequence goes on along the minus strand of CM073464.1, from coordinate 515,206 downwards.
TTTTTGTTAATGGTTGAGATGGTGTAATTACTTATTTGTTTTGGTGATTTCTAGATTGGTTTGTGTTGATTTATGTTTCATTCAAGATTCAACTTTTTTTTTTTCAATAGCGATTTTGTAGCTTTGAATGATTAGGTACCAAGCAATTTAATAGTGATAGCTAACCAGAGTTGTAGTTGGAAGAATTTATGTCTTGTATTTGTAGTTTTTTATGTTAATATTTTGTGGTGGAATATTACTCTAGATTCCTTGATGGCTAGTTAGATTTTTTTTTTTTGAAGAGGTTGGGTTTGTGTATTTGATGTATTATATATATATTTATTGGTCTTTTCTACTTTTTGGTGTACTGATGTTGATTTTTTTTTTCTTTCTTTTTTTCATCTTTAAATTGAAGTGGGTTTCTATGTGTTGGTTGTTGTTAAAAAAAAAACTTAATTATTGGATTGCCATGTGTCTATTTTTTTTTGGACTATATTGATAGCAAGTTTGAATTTAGACTTCCAAACCAGCTTCCTAATCCAAAATAAACAAAAAATGATTTGGTTTATCAATCAAACTGAAATTTTGAAAAGAGCAAATTACTTTTTTAATTAATACATTAATAATAGGACACTTTATTTTATTCTTAAAAGACATATAATTTTTTAAAAATTTAAAATATAACATAAATTTTTTTCCCATAATTAATGCATTTATGTTATAATATTTTTTTATTTTAAAAAATATATATAAATTTTTTTTTTCGTCATCATTAGTGTCTGTGACAGTTGGGCTGATTGGGACTATTGCTATGGGCCTTCGACGCGTGTGTGAGATATAAATAGGATCATCCGAGTCTTGATTTTGGACCCCTATTTGGGCTCTGTGAGATGTACAAGTATAGCCCACACTTGGGGGCATGCGCTGGGGACAAGGAACCAAAGTTGTAGTTAATTTAGGGCGGTGGAATAAGGGACAAAGAATGAGAAGAGAAGAGAAGATGGGATTCAAAAATGAAAAAAGCAATCTGAATGGAAGAAAGGGAAGCACTTGTGCACACGTAAAAGAAGGGATTCCATGATGATGATCATGACTCATTAGCTATAATACCATTTCGTAGCCACCACCAAAAAATAACCAAATGCCTCTCTCTTCCCTAGGCAGATGAAATGAATCATTACCCACCGCATCTCCAGTCTCTTTGCCTTCACAAAACCTAATCATTATTTTCAAAAGAACCCACTCTCTAATCCCCTATTATTATATCCACTCTTTCTAGTCTCTGTTTCATCATTACCCTCCTCCTTACCAATTTTACCCAACTCTCTTTCTTAAATTTCAAAAAGAAGATATGGAAAATGCAAGCGCTGTTACTCTCAACAATGCTTCCATTGCAAAAGCGTATGACAGTTGCCGAATACCTGTTCATTAGGTAAAGAAACTCCGGGAAATACCCCAAAATGAATGAATGAATGAATGCCCAACTACCTCCATCCAATTTGAATTGTTTAAAATATTTTTACAAATTAAAAATAAAAATATTAATAAATAATCAATATCCTATTTTTATTTTTATTTTTTCTAACTTTATTTTGTGAAGCTTTTATAAATTTCAAAGGATCCCAATATGTCTCTATTGTCACATTCGGCTATATCGTGTAAATTATTTTTTTATAACTTTTCACCAAATGTTCTTTTATATAAATTTTTGCCCTCTGTTCAATCATTCAATTATTGTTTATTTAATACTTTTTATTAGATAATTTAAAATAATTAACCGACTGATATCAGACTTGGCCTTCAAGATTTGAATTTGAATTTCCGTGAGGAGTCAAATAAATTAAAAAAAAATTATTTAAATACAAACTTTCTATTATCCAAGTAAAATTGGATGGAGACATATTGAGATCCTTTGAAATTTATAAAAGCTTCACAAAATAAAGTTAGAAAAAATAAAAATGACAGCTGTATACATAGATTAAGAATATAGTACAGAAAATTTTCAGTCTCCTGGACGGACGCACTTGTTGACTTCAAAGTGCGGTAAAGAAAACTCCAATAAGCAATATGAAAACTATATTTAATTAATTAAGGAACAAAACTATGAAAATCCTTTATAAAAAGTATAGGATACTACGTTTCTACAAAGAAATCTTAGACATAGTAAAATCACAAAATATAATGGATAAATAACACAGTCTTGTAACCTAAATTCAATTGCTTTACTAATAAAAAAAATGAAAGGCCTATTAAAAATAAAATAAAATAAAGAAAACTGTTTAGCTTCACCGCGTCTTGACTGACACATTCACTCGCAATCGCAATGTATTAGCGTGAATTTATAAATTTGTGATATAAATAGTAAATAAAATTAATATTGATAGATAAATTTTTTTTATAATGTCGAAAATATGAGTTTATGAAAATAATTTGTGAGGAGGACAATTTTAATACTTTTAATAAGGTTACTTCTATGATTAAAAGAATAGAAATACTTATGTCTAAAAAAAAAAACTAACAAACAAGATAAGGTAAAAGGGAAGTTATATTATGCTAAACCTGTTCTGGATAAAAATTTGGGAATTAATATTGAAAATAATAATTTTTTTTTAATAATATATGTTTAGTTATAAAGAAATCAAATAAATAATAAATAAAAAAACCTTGAAATCTAATATGAGTTAAAAGTATTTATTAGAGATACTGTAAAAACGTAATCTAAATAGTAAAATATTTAAAGGTTACCATTGTAATTGAGTATCATTGCAATTTGGGAATTATATTTTGTATTTTATTATCCCGTCGTTCCCTCAACCAATTTTCCTTCTCGTCCAATCAAAGCATTATGACAATTGGGAGGAAAAAGGCGGGGAGTAGCTTTGGGTATTTTGGTAAACCAAACAAAATCATCATAGAAATGGAAAAGTGGCGAGGGGCAATGATGCCGTGCGTGGAAGAAGGGTGAGAAAGAAGGAGCTGCACGAGATGCTTTACGCGCAATCTCAGCCATTAATATCCTAAAGCAAAGTTATAGTTATGTTTCATCGAACCCCACGTCCCCATGGGCCACGCAGTATTTGACCGTGTATGCCCGCGTTCACACGTCACACTCCCCAGCCTCCCAAATATTCAAATATTACTTCGGATAAACCGTAGTTAGGGTTTTAAAAAAATCAAAACACTCGTGTGAGTTTGATTTTTGTTATTGATAATTTTTTTTTGTAAATATTTTATAAAATAAAATTATTTTAAATGTAATTAATTACGCTAAAATTCCATATATTCGTATATAAACGAACATAATTAGTCTTGTATGTCCTATTATATTAAGATATTCAACTAAATATTAATTATTCTTGAAAATTAAAAATGGAAAATATATTCATATTCAGAGATTTTAAATAATATTGCTGCTTTGCCAAAGAAAGAGAATCTGTACACGAGTACGAGGAGTTCTTTTCTTTTTTCTAATATTTTCTAAATACATAACGAATAATTACAAGTAAACAGTATACCTAAAATTCGTCCTTATAATCATTGCAATAAAAGAATTAAAAATTGAAATATGTTAATTATAAAGCATTGATCGTTTTTAAAAAATCACTCGTGGGAAAATAATGAAAATACATGGAAAGAGAATAGGGGTAGTTTGGTAAAAGCGATATTCCCGTAAATAAAGTGGAAATAGGGATAAAGTGGCGTACGGACGAGCATAACTACATTCTATCATAATTCTTATGTACCTGCCAACGTGGAAAAAGAAGAGTGGGTGAGAACGGAAAGAGAGAGAAACTAGAGAGAGAAGGATGAGCGTGGGTTAGGGGGGGAGACTGGTTTTTACACACAGAAGAATTGGGTTGGGGCATGGAAGGACTGGCCATGCTGAGGCAGCTCATCGGTCAGCTTCAGGAGCTCTTGGACCTCTACGATTCTCACCCTCCTCCTCCTCCTCCTTCTTCTTCTTCCCTTTCCCCCACTTTAATCCTTCCACCCTATCATCAACACTTTCACACCCAGCCTCTACTCCGTCACCAACGCCGCAGGTGCCCGCCTTCTCTGCCTCTAGATCTATTCCCTGTGCACTGTCTCTTTGTCTGTGACAACTAATTGTTTGAAATTATTTTTTCTTTTGTGAACCGTTTCCTTATTTTTTAGCTTTTTGGGCGAGGTTACTGTTCGTTTTATGCTCAGTTATTGTAGTTTCTTTGATTTTTGTGAACCGTTTCCTTATAATTGTCTAATATGGTGCTTTTTTAAGGTTCTTTCTGTTCTGTAAAACGTATTTGTAGAGATTTTAAAATTTATTTTCTTAATTTTATGGTTTAAGCAATCAATTTCGATCATTGATACGAGTGTCTTAACACGTCTTCCCCTGTGCTTCTGATTCCCTTCTGGCACGATATCATGCAATACAAAAAGTTTCTAAATTACGTTAGATTTTCTGTCGATCGTCTGTGTATGTCATTCCTGATAATTCGCTGTCATGGCTGCTGCTATGTACTTCTTATTTACACTGTGATATTAGATGCTTACATTTTCTGTTTCCTCTGTTGCCCCATTTTCTATTTGTTTTGTGTTCTTTGTGTAGTTGATTTTATTTTTAAAAAATTTAACCGTCCTCATCAGGAAAAATGCGATATTCCTTTCATATCTCCTTGTCTTCTCCTGGTTGGAGTTCTCCTTTTTCTAGGGGATAGTCTGTTTTTGCTGCAAAAGTTCACATAATAATAACAAAAGGGTAGAGAAGGACAGGGGCACAGATTAGGAAATATCGCAGGATGATTTAGAAAGAATTGGGAGATATGCAAGAAAAGTTATACAACGATCTGCTCCTGCATTTGGGGGCGCATATTTTCCTTTTACAACAAAGACAAAAGGGAGAACACCTCGTCTAGAACTGCCATGACATGTATCTTAGTCACCTGTTGAAAAAAATGTTCAATCTAGTCTTTTTATAATAGATGATATTACGTACATTGATTGCAATATAGTTTTGCAATATCAAAATTTTAATAATTGAATGGTAGTTTTCTGAAGGAAAGCTGTTATTAAGAGACCTCCTTCACTTCTATTTGTGGAAAGCATAACTGCTCTAGCACTAGCAGAGCTAGGAATAGTGACTACAAGGGTTGCATTTCTAGTATGCAATCCTTGCAAAGATTATAGTCAGATGTGTCCACTAATTACTGCCTACTCAGAATATCTAATCGATATCCGAATTTTCTGTCAACTATTCACATATACTCATGGTTGAACATCTACACATAGTATGTGTGTTCTTGCATCACTGAAGTAAAACAACCAACAACAACAACCATTTGCATTTTTAAAAGGACACCTTTTTATTGGCAGTTTAGCACGTCGTTGCATTCTTATATAGTCAAGTTGATTTATTTGAATGAAAAATTTAGAGAATTTATTCACAAAAGTAGATCCTCTTATTCCCTCCTGTGCTCGGTCCCCCTGGGATTTATATGAGAAAAATGAAAATACTAAATTGTTCCTCTTAGCTGATATATTAACATATTTGAAGCATTTCTTGATGATGCTTCTTTTGGAAGACTAATAATTTAAGTTCCTTATGGATATAGCCGGCAGACTAATATATTTCCCATTTGGTGGTACAAGAGTTATATTGTTACAGATAACTTAGTTTTTATTGGAGTGTGCATATCTTCACAAACAGGGATGATTTGGTGGAGACAATTGTGAGGGTAATTACTTTTAACGATCCTTCAAGTTTAATCTACTCTCTTACCCAAATTGTAGAAGAAATCGGTCTTGTTGAATGAGAACAAACATAGGATTCCTCAGCAGTACAGTTCATTTACCTCAAAAAATTAAGATGCCGGAAATATTTACTTTTTTTTTTTTTGGAATGGAAATTGCATCTCTTTTACAAAGATAGTTTAAACATTTGGCTGCACCCAATCTTGCCTGCGAAAATGTCTATTTTGGTTATGTTTAGTTCAGCACCTAAGGAATCTTAGTAAAGTCCGGTGAGAGCAGATATGTAGATGGGTCATGTGGATATACCAATATGAGCCTTCAACTGTAGTCATCAAGCTAATTAGTGGAGCTGTTGTTCTTCCATACACACACACACAGACATGAATTTTGTATTTATTTTGATGATTGTCTTAAATCTTGTAGATCTTATTAATCCTTGAAATATGCAGCAATATCCTACCTACTATGATATTGATTTACTGTAAGATTTAAATCTCATGTGTGTTATTAATAACCAATAGTCCAATAGGTGCCGAAGGAAGGATTTGATGTATTCAGTGTATACCAAAATAAATTCACATTTTTCATGAGAGTGATACTGCATCAATTCAAGAAGCGTTTTTTTCAATGAAATGGTTACTTCCCAAAATAAGGAACAATACAATGGACGCTTTGTGTGTATTTTTTTAATAATTTTGGTGGTCTCAGTCAGCACTTTGGTTATAATATCAATGTTTGTTTCATTGTATGGTCTGCAGTTTTCTGTCTTTATGCCTTTCTATATTTAAATCATGTTGGTCTTTATATGGGTGTTTGTTCTACTTCTACTTCACAGTAAAAAGCATATGAATTTCTTTGGTCATACTTTTCACAGATGGTGCGTCCTTGATATTGATGATTACTCCGTAGATGACTGCTGTGAACTTGTAGTGGCAGCTGGAAAGTCTGGAAGTTTCAGGATGTTGGAGCCTCTAAAGCCTCCACCTACTAAGAAGTCTCGAAAAGATAGAACCAAGGGCAAATTTTCTGGTACGTCTTGTACAACTGAAGTTATGGAACAACAAATTTGGAAAGATTTTCCTGAAGATTTATTTGAGGCTGTCATTGCACGACTTCCCATTACCACGTTTTTCCGCTTTCGCTCTGTGTGCCAGCGATGGAATTCCTTGCTGACTTCTCAAAGTTTTTTTCAGCATTGTGCTCAAGTCCCACAAGCAAATCCCTGGTTTTACACCATAACTCATGAAAATGTAAATTTGGGAGCCATTTATGACCCTTCTTTGAAAAAATGGCATCATCCAACCATATCAACGCTACCTGCAAAGTTGATTGTTTTACCAGTGGCTTCTGCAGGGGGTCTTGTTTGCTTTCTTGACATTGGTCACCGAAACTTCTATGTCTGTAACCCACTGACTCAATCTTTCAAGGAGTTGCCAGCTCGATCAGTTAAGGTCTGGTCTCGTGTTGCAGTAGGGATGACTCTAAATGGGAATTCAACTGGTGCAGGCTACAAGATCCTATGGGTGGGTTGTGATGGAGAGTATGAAGTTTATGACTCGGCGAAAAACTGTTGGATCCGTCCAGGAAACATGCCTTCAAGTATCAAGATGCCGCTATCACTTAATTTCAGGTCACAAGCTGTTTCAATTGATAGCAAACTTTACTTCATGCGTTCAGATCCAGAAGGGATTGTCTCCTATGATGTGGTAACTGGGGTTTGGAAACAGTACATAATTCCAGCACCAGTGCATCTGACTGACCACGCACTTGCCGAGTGTGATGGACGGATCATTCTTGTGGGGTTGCTGACAAAGAATGCAGCCACATGTGTGTGCATATGGGAGCTGCAGAAAATGACGCTCTTGTGGAAGGAGGTTGACAGAATGCCAAACATATGGTGCTTGGACTTTTATGGGAAGCACGTTAGAATGACTTGCCTGGGAAACAAAGGCTTGCTCATGTTGTCCTTGAGATCAAGACAGATGAATCGGTTAGTCACTTACAATATAGCAAGCAGAGAATGGCTTAAGGTTCCAGGGTGTGTAGTGCCCCGAGGGAGAAAACGGCAATGGATAGCATGTGGGACTGCATTTCATCCTAGCCTGACTGCAATGGCTTGATTTAGTTCATATCTGTGACATCAGTGGCTTGAGGTTTTATCCCTCAAATCACGAGACCCTTTGCAATTTGCAGGGCTTTTTATTTTATTCCACGTTCATTGTGGTTTAACAAAGTAGATATGAAAAAAAAAAGGTTTGTAGTGATTCTTATTTCTTCATGCTTGGTAGCATGTAAACTGAATGCTTTGGTTTTGTGTTCTAAATGCCTAATCCTTTAACACCTTGGTGAAAGGTGATATAATTCCTGTTTTTTTTTGGGGGTACTAGTAATTTGACTTAGAAACTGTTGACAGCCTATTTTTGCTTTGGGTTGAAAGGGGGATTTGGAAAAGAACAAAAGTTTTTGGCATGACTGTCAATTAGTTTAGTCGCTTACTTTTGGAGGGTCTCGTTATTTTGGGAAGATCTATTTGTCCGGATGGAGAAAAAAGATGATGCAATTTGCTTGTTTCAACTTTCAATGTAATGACAGAGGTTCAATAGGGTTCAATGCCAGCCGTTATCATTATTGTTTTCAAGCAACAAGAAGATCCGAATTTTGGATGGAGTTAGGAACAGCGAGGACCCAAATAGACAATCACTTCCAGGACTGTTAAAGCCATAGGGTATGTTTGGTTGGAGGGGAGGCGAGGAAAGAGATTTTTTAAAAAATTTCTCATTTAGTTGAGCATTTTGGAGAGAAGAAAAAAAAATATGGAGACAAAATTTCTTTCTTCTCTTAAAATTTTATTCTTTAAAAAATGGGTAAATTTAGAAAAAGTGTTAGCTTTTTAACTGGTTTGTCCTCTGAATCAAACAGCCCCATAAAGTACTAAAATGAATTTGCACTCTTCGGCGTCTTGGTCATTAAGAATCAACCTGGCCCAGAGTGCGTGCTGATAGCCACGAACCAAACTGGTTTAACAGGAAATTGGAGAGGAGCGGAAAACTCATTCAAAGATCAGAACTCTAGTAGCGACTGCTTGGGCTGAGGTGTTGACACATCAAGGGTTCTAGGCATCTATATGTCCTTTCAGAATCGCAACTAGGGGCGTGTTTGGTTTGATAGAATGGCAACGGAAAGAGTGTTGGAATGAGCGTTTCCATCGTTTAATTTGACGAAATGTAGATTACATGGAATGCCGTATTCCATTCTTTAATGAAAAAGCTATTCCATCGTGTACCCACGAGAATCTCAGATTCCATTGGCCTAAAGACAATATGCTCCCTGTGAAGGACAACCCCTCTGCATGCGCAGGTTCCATCTTTTCCCTTTTTTCCCATCTTTTTTCTTATCCTTCTTCATGAGTTTTGCTTCTGCTTCAGTCCTCTTACTGCTTCTGGCTCGGTGCTTCCATCTCAACTGGTTCTCCTCTTCTGCTCGGAGCTTCCATCTCAGCTGGTTTTCTTCTTCTACTCTCAGCTTCCATCATAGCTTGTGGTCCTTCTCTTCGTGTCCATCGCAGCTCGTGGTCATTTTCTTCTTTTGCTCGCGGAGGAGAATGCATCGCTCATAATCTGTTCCAGAATCGTGCAGAAAAAATCGTTCTCTTTTTTCCATCCTCTCCCAACTTCAATTTCCCATACGCTCTTAGCACTGCCTTTTTTTTGTTTTCTTCCTCTCGCTCGACGATTCCTCAAACCCAATTCGCTGCAATGGAGCTTACAGAAGCCAAATCAAAGAAAAAGCCCACGCAAACGCTCCCGCCAAGAAGGGGCCAAATCAAGATCAAGATCTTCAAGAGCTTAGTCAAATCAGTGACAGCGTTAGGGTGTTCTGCTGGATGGAGGCGCGGCGGAGATGGACCTCCTCCCAGCTCTACTTCTACAACGCCACCAGTTCCATGTGGGTACCCTTCAGATGCCTAATTTGGGTATATGGTGCAGAAAAAAACTATTTTCCTTGTTGTTTGTTTAGGGTTTAATAGCTGTAATTCTTACTATTTATTTTTTCAATTTTTTTATATTTTTCAATTCTTACTCAACAAGACGACAAAAGACATGGCCCTTTAAAATAAATAAATAATTTATTTTTTTAATAAAAATAATAATTTAATTATATTATATTAAAGACTATTTTGATGTTTTTACTTATTCTATTTTTCCATTCCTTCTATTTTTTTATCATATACTAAACAAAGTAAACAGGATTTCATTCTCTTATCCATTCCTACTTCTTTTCCCTTTTTCATTTCACTCAAATTCATTCTACTAAATCAAACGGGTCGTGGGAGAGGGGATTTTATTTTAGCAAATGTCTTTCGGGCGCCGGAAGACGGAACCGATTGGCAGCTTCCTGCCTACGTCCACAAGGGTTACGCTTAATAGTAACATGAACAGAAAAAGCCTGTTATACTTCATACTCTCGGCTGCAAACTGTAACTTTTGTTGGCGCCCACCCCAAGATCACAACACTGGGAAGTGGGAAGCTGAGACTTGAAAAATTTTCTATCTCTTAGCCAGAGTAAAACGAATAACCAGCTAGGTGTTTGACCACGCAGCGGTTTTAAGTAATTTATTCCCCTCGTTAAAGCAAAATTTTCAATTAGAGCAAAGCATTATAATATCTTGTCCCTAAAACCACACCCCGAGATGGTTCTGTATATTAAAGACGAACATGGTAAGGAAAATCTTTTATTATAATTCCTTTGAATTCCTCAAAACTTGAACAATCACTCATCTAACAAGTACACGTATTGCCATTTTCTACATGCTAACAAAATGATGACAAAATTCAAAGAAAACCTCCAATTACGCCATGCCTCCACTCGTTGCTGTCCTAATTATCTGAAAGAGAGCTGTTGCAGGAAACGAAACAAATATGAACAGTGTAATAAGAAAGTGCCATTAAAATTTATATAAAAAAAATCAATTAACAATCAAAATAAATTATCATGCTGGTCCCACTTCCCATTCTGGGTTTAAAATATAAATTGTGTACACAGAACCTTTGGTTAGAGAAACGTCCTTTGAAATAAGAGATTACTCGAAGGTAATTAACAAACTAATGTACTAACAAGCCTCATTTTGTGAATGCAAGACATATTATAAATAAGCCAAAGAAGCAATATATTGGATACATGCGAATAACCTATGTCTCGTGTAACCAAATATGAATAAAAGACAAATATCAGAGACACAAAAATTATAGCCTTACATGATCCAATGACAACAAATATGAAGAAACCGATAAGTAATGGCCCAACAGGATAGTCTTTTCCTTTTTTAGCGGTTGTTTCAGGCACAGCCCCTCTTTTTGTAATGTTTTTCTCAAACCTCACCACCTTCCTATCTGCAAGGCGCTTTGATGTCGTCTACACAAACAGCAGATCGCACAATTTCATTCGACGTTAAAAAATGACTTAAAAGTCAAATAATCCGGGACCAATCATGCAAGGACATCCCAGCAAAACAAAACCCCACACGCCTAAATTGACATTCACCCGTTTAGATGCATGATAGGACACATATTTGATACAAATAGTAGCAGCCATAACAGATCTGTAAGTTCTATTGAAGCTAAGGAACAAAAGATTTGCGTGCGAAACTGATAAGCATAATTGACGATCAGATTCACGAGATGATTGCAAAAAATCTAGAAACAGATAATAATTGCTATATTTCGTTTAACTAAGTTCTCAGAAATAGTAGATAAGGCCCAAAGGGTCAAAATTAAGAGTGTTGAAGAGATCACATAAAAGGGACAAACGGGGAAAGGGCAACAAGTACCATAGTTGCAGGTGATCCGACGAACGAAACACTGGAGAAGGCAGGAACAGCGAGATTGCCGGAGATTGACAAAAGCTAGTTCCTTCCGGCAGCGCCGTCTGTGCTCCACCCTTTTCTAGCAGATAAGTCCGCGTGAACAACGTTTCTAGTTATTTCCCCGTCTTAAATATAGGCTGTAGGCTAACCTGCTTGGCCTTGGGATCCAAAATTAATATAAAATGATGGGATCTCCGAGCATAGCGTCACGACTCCTTCGCGATTGGGCCGCGCGATGTATTCGTGAACACGTGTCATTAAACCATTGGATGATAGGATAACTAATGAAAGTATATTTTGGTTTGGTGTAAAGGTCGGTCCACCTGTTAACCTAAACGGCGTCGTAAATGCGAGTTGTTCTGCTACTCGGCAAGTGCAGTTTATTTTATTTTTGGACAGGCTCGGCAAGTGCATTGGGCAATGACAATCATAGAGCCTTGGGCCTTTCAGGACTTATGGCCATGAACCTGTGCTTGGTTCCGAGGCCAGAAGTCGTGGCCCAGGAGGTAACAGGACATTGATAATTGCTAATTTCACATGGGATGGTTCAATGGAATGGATTGTTGAAACCATAGCCTTGGTAGGTGGCCGAGAATTTATTGGGTTAGGAATGGGAGAACTGAGAAGCAATCTACCAAGATTAAATTAGCTTTTTGAGGTGGGTAAGAACAGAGCGTGAATGTCACGTGCATTTTCTGATCTTTTTATGTTACAGGATGATCATGTAAAGAGAAGGACAAACGCTTATTTTATTTTTTTATCATCGTGTTTTGTATACATTCACACGAAACATCCCGTGCAGAGTAGAGTGGCTACAATGAGTCAGAAAAAACAGACAAAGTAGTGATGCATTTTAGGACCAATCTAAGGTTGGTTCTGGAAAGCCTAGTCTCCATCTACCGCCAAAACAAAATAACAGTCCAAAGCCAATGCTACCCAAAAACACCCCCGATCACCCCATCCAAGTGGCTAGGGTTCCCGCTTCTTTTTTGTCTCGAGTTACTTACTTTTTTTGGGTATTCAAAATTTTGTGGCCAAAAAATAATAATAATTAATATTAGGGAAAAAAAAAGCGAATTTCCGAAGTTAAGTTGAGAATTTCTTACTACAAACAACATTGATTTGTTTGTCAAAATCACTTAAAAAAGAGAGGCACTTGGATTGTGATTGCTTGTTGATTTACATAAGCTTTACCAACACTCCAATGGTTAAAAACTAAAAAAGTAAGATAGATGCGAATGCAGTCGGTGAGCATGATAATTAAAATTAAGGTTATTGTGATTGGGAGGCGGAACCTAAGAACAGAGACGTTCTCCCTCTCTCACTCCCCCTTCAATTCCGTGCCGTGTTTTGTCCAAAAAAAAAAAAAAAAATTCCGTGCCGTGACAAAATTTTACAGGTCGCAACTCGCACGTAAGGCAAAATAGGGGCATTAGGCAATAGGCAGAAATCCCTTCGAATTCAAAGTCTTCATCCACACTTGTCACAATATTGGTTATTGTTTGGTTCTAGGCCTAATAGTTGATGCTACTTTGTATTATTTTTATTAATTTAAAATCCGAAACAGAAACAGTTTTAATTATTCCCCCGGTTTCAAACATCAACATCTGGAGCCAGTTTGCACCAATATGTGACCCTCCCCCCCTCAATAATGTTGGTATTGTCCATTATACTTTGTCCTATCCGAAAGCCAGCCAACAATGATAATTTTTTTGCAAAGCGAATAAGCTGCCCTTTTTACTTGTTTAGGAATTTTACTGCACTTGGATGCTTGTTTGGTCAATGACATGACTCTCAGTGGGAACTTGGTAGATGGAAAGTTGCCTTCACTGTTTTTGCTGCTATTTAAAATAAAAGAAAATGGAAAAATAAAAATGAAGACCCCATCAAAGTAGGTATACTTCCACTCACAGTATACCCAACCTGGACCTGGTCATTTCACCACCTAGTTAAAACCTCTTCTATAGTACCCCAGAATTTGACATTTTTTATTGTGTCTAAATTACCTGTACTTGTTTATCTATCCATGTGCTTTTTTTTTTTTTTTTCGACTAGTGTTTATCCATGTGCTCGCCGCTGCATATGATGATTTATCCTTAACTTTTTTTGTTTTTGTTTTTAGGTTTTGAGTTTTGAGTTTTTAAAAATATATTTTGGAGAGGCAACAATGATTGAAACAACCAATTGGGTGAGATGCAGATGGTGAGCAGCTCTGCGGACCCATTTGCACAGCGTGACTTTCAAAAGGCTCTGCCGAGTGGTGAGTGGGTGAGGGTGAGGGCGATGGAGTGCTGCAAATTGCAATGCACCATGTGGTTGGAGGATTCAGAAACTTTTGCTGCAAGTGGGTTCCCTTATCCGGCCACCGTGTCTACTCAATTATCATCCACTCGACACCTGTTCTAAAAGGTCCCTCCCATTTATTGCTTCCTCCGCCACGTGGCACTGCCATCTTTCCTCTTTCTTTCTTCTCTTCCAAACACGACATTATTTGGAAGCTAAGGCAGAGGCAGTCTTATCACTTCCCAGAATGCTTATTAGTTATTATGCCAGCCATTCAGTACTAGCAGACGGAAATTATATATATTTATATATATATTATCTTTTGTTACCGTTTCAGACTCTAAACACATTGTATAGTTTTAGACGGAGTTACAGGTAGGTTGGAAGAAAGATTCCTATTGAGGGCACCTTGACATTTAAATCAATAGTATAAATAGCAAAGAGTAAGTAAATAAATAAAATAATAATAAAATCTCTATTTATAAGTAAAATCTAAAGATATCTTAAAAAAGATCATCCATTATACAAAATTTGTAATTAATTCTATATTAATCGTATGATTCGTATGAAAGATATTTTGTACAGTAATAATAGTAACACTGACACCGTGATTTTTTTAACAACATTTATTCCAATCAGGAGGATGAAATATAGTGAGATCTACAATGAATTTTAATTAAGGCGATTATATTTATTAGACCCCTTAGATTATGCTTGGTCAATCATTGGATCCAATTGTTTAGTGTCAGTCTTGCTAATCTCAAGAGTTAGTTGGTCGTGTTTGGGACAGACTAAGATTATATATCATCAGAGTCCTTTTTGTTGATTCGAACGCGGTTTATATTAAAAATTAAAATTTCAACTTACGATAAATTGATGAATTAGAAAATATGTAATCGCATTTAAACATTAAATAAAATATATATATATATTGTGAGACAATGCCGAACAATATAACCGACATTCTTGCGACGGCAGCTGAGGTAGGCATATTAATATATGCAATTGGGTGTATATATTATTATTAAAAGTTTTGTTTTTAATTTTAAACAATAAGGGAGCGGAGCCATTGTCATCCCTCCTCGATCCTCATTCGTCGCTTAAACAAGGATTACGCGCTCCGTTGGCCCACATCCCTCCCTCGATCGAGATCTTTTATTATCTCTTCAAATTAAATTGCACATACCGCAGACAAAGAGGAAATTGCACACAAATATAAAATCACATTAATAAATAACTACCCATTGAACACTAAAAATAAAATTTAAAATATTTTGGTTCTCCTTTTTATAAAATGTGATAGGAAAATACTGAATTTTTTATAATAAAAATAATAATAATTATTTACAGATTTGCAAATTAAGAATGAGAAAAGGAAATCACTTTAATATAAGTAGTCCGGCAGACTCTTTTTAAGGCGAGTTTTTATTTGTTTTTCATTGGGAGTAGTAGTTGCGTCTGTTAGAAAAAGATGGAGATAATAATCCCAAATAGTTGGCAGTTTCGACCAGTCATCGCAGGGAGCCCCCTTCGCGATCGTATTATAAACCATATCCAAATAGAGAGCAGAAACAGTACCCTCTTTGTACACATAGGAAAGAGATGCTCTTAATTTTATTTTTCTCTATCTCTTGCTGGAGCACACCAGATACATCGATTTAGCCAAACATAACCATTATGCGTCTTACACGTTGGACAATGCGATTGGCTGAAATACAGAACCGGTGAGCTGACGTGGGACGTCGCTTTCGGGAAGAGCTCTCCACCCCAGAGCACACCAAAAAGAAGTGGGTAGTGATGGCCTAATCACTTCGTGACAGCCCTTGATTAAAGTGCCCTCTATCTTTGCCACTCCCTTTTTTCTCAAATTACGATTTTGTAAACTTAGATGCCCTTCAATGACGATCTTGTCCCCGAAACTCCACTCAATTTACACCCACGTACCAAATTCCTTTGTCCAACATCTGCTTCTCGTTGCCTCCTACGAGGTAAACATACACAAAAGTTCAAGACTTCACTCAACCTATCACTCGCTCCCCCCTCTTTTTTCTCTGGCAAGTGTTTGTTACAGCTTATTTAATCATGGGTGAGATTTTACCTTACTGAGAGATTAGTGTGCGGTAAAAAAGAAAAAGCCTGCACAGATATCCTTCCACTGAGGAAAGCGCCATACGCGCAGTTTAATATAGGGAATAAACTTCTAAACAGTTTAACTGTGAAAAGTTGGATCGGGAAGGCTAGCTGTAAGGAACTAAGCAGTGCTAAGATTCCAGGGAAAAAAGAAAGAAAAAGATAATAACGCCTTGAGAGGTTACAATCATGCGTGCTTCGTCTCTTTACCTACTCTTTTGACTCTTGGTCCTCCCATGGCAATATTGAAAAAGTACGGGGTATCTAATGCCATTCGGCAGAGAAGTGGATGCTTATTCCTTGAAATTTTGCTTTCGTGCGAGGGTACTTTTGTCAAAACGAAGAGCAGCGATACAAACGCATCGGGTTAACGACTTAGCGTGTAGGAGTTGTCCACTGGCATGGACGGATGGGGATGTGAACACAAACGAAAGTCGATAAAAGCAGTGATTTCTGCTGAGTGGGACTATACCTTTTCTGCCCCTCTGTTTTATTTCTTATTTTTTTATTTATTTATATCAAATGACCATTCTCTTAAAATATTACTTATTACTCTATCATTTCTCATTGTTTTTTGAGTGGATAGTTTGAATAGAGATAATGGCCTGTGCCGCAAAACATTTTTACCACCGTATTCTTCCCGTCTCTCTTTCCCGGTCACTCCTCTCTCAACGTCCATGAATTTCTTCTTTCTACCTTCGTTATTCCTCAAATCCGTTCTACGATTCTCTTTAATTCCTTCGCTTAAATCTTTACTGAGTTGCTTACCGGGGGTTCAAACCTTCAACACCCACAAGCTTCTGTTGGTTTTAGAAATTTAAGGAAGCTAGATTTCTTTGTTTTTCGATGATAATTTCAGATTTGATAACTAAAATCGAATCTTTATGGGTTAGTTCTGCCCTCTTGGTTGGTAGCTGACAGGATAACATCAATTTCTGTTTAGAATTAGAAACTCAGAATCTTGTGATTCTTTGATTCATTGAGGGGTATTTGAGTTTCTTACATGCCTCAAATTTCTGTATTCCGTGCATTCTCAAATTGAGGCTATTCCGGTGGATAAGACAGCATCTTTTCAAGGTCACGTCTTTGTTTTTTCCCCTGTAACCTACTTGTGAGGTGGTTGGCGTTGTTCTTGCTCATTTTTTTTTGTTGATTTCCGTCTCTCACCAGTCCAGAATTCTGGTTACTAGGTTCTAAGTCGGGAGATTCTGTGGATTTGACAGTGGTTCTCTCACTAGACTACCTGGAATTAGCTAGAAGTCATACCCGCTACTCCCTGGAACTGTTTCTAGTTAACTTGTTTTGGTTACTGTTGTGGATGGGTTTGCTCCTTGTAGTTGGGTTTGGTCTAAAGGTGGGGCATCTACTTTTGGTGCTATGTTGCTGGATTGTGTCAGTCATTTACATGAACTGGTTTAGTAACAGCGCAATTATGGACACCAAGGTTGGTGTTCTCGGTGGGAAGATGTGGCTCAAATGGTGGGAGAAGATCTCGGGGAATAGTTGTAAAATCCACCAACACTACTACCAGTATATTGGATCCAAGAAGGTTAGGAGAACGCTGTGGAAAAAGCTTTTGCTGACATGGGTACTGGGTTGGACCCTAGTATCTTTGTGGATCCTCTGCTACATGACCTTACAAGCCACCGAGAAGAGGAAAGAAACTCTGGCAAGTATGTGTGATGAGAGGGCTAGGATGCTGCAAGATCAGTTTAATGTTAGTATGAACCATATCCAAGCCATGTCAATTCTGATCTCAACCTTCCACCATGCCAAGAGCCCCTCTGCCATCGATCAGGTAACTAGATCTCAAATTAAATCCGGCTATTTTGGATCGCTACAAGGGTTTAATTGCGTCAATTCACCTTTTACTTTTCTCGTTTTAGGGTATAAACCAATCAAAATTCCTTAATTCGGATAAACACGGGGTTATTTCATGGTCATTTGTGAATGTATTGGGACGTTAATATTATATTACTAATAAGGTCATTTGAGCTTAAGCTGGAACAAGATCCGGTGTTTTTTAAGTTGCCATCAATATAGCCTTGTCAGCAAATCAATCTAACTTATAAAATCGCAGACAACTTTTGCCAGTTACACGGAACGGACTGCTTTTGAGAGGCCCCTCACTAGTGGTGTTGCGTATGCTGTAAGGGTGCTCCATTCTGAAAGGGAACAATTTGAGAAGCAACAAGGCTGGACCATTAAGAGGATGGATACCGTGGAGCAGAACCCGGTTCATAAGGATGACTATGCCCCAGAGGCATTGGAGCCATCCCCCGTTCAGGAAGAATATGCTCCTGTCATCTTTGCACAGGATACTATTTCACATGTGATTTCTGTTGACGTGCTTTCCGGAAAGGTGGGCTTCTCTTATATCTGGTATCATATATGTAAGGCGTTAATTTATTGGTGCAATTTGTGTTTGGTGCATAGCACTAATATTTAAACCATTTAAACTTTTTTATAAATATGTTATACATTATACAACAATAGATATTCTGGTGGTTTTTCACTGGCCTTTTGGTGGTCATTCCATTACGTTATGGGGAGGTTCTTTTGCAGGAAAACTAGTCAATACTCTCAGTTTGTTGGCAATTGGAATTGGTTCTTCATGTTTGATATTCTTCTGTTCAATTACATACATGACAATTATAATTTTGGAATTGTGACTGATATTTACTTCTTCATCAACAGGAGGACGGTGAAAATGTGTTGCGTGCAAGAGAATTAGGGAAAGGGGTTTTAACTGCTCCTTTCAGGCTGCTCAAAACAAATCGTCTAGGAGTTATCCTGACATTTGCTGTCTACAAGACAGATCTTCCATCCAATGCAACCCCAAATGAACGAATTCAAGCAACAGATGGGTATGTATGAATTTAGAATTTGTTGGGATCTGACATTGTTAATTTTTCAATCATTCACACGATTTAGCTCAATTCCAGTTGTAATTGAAGTTCTGAAATACTTAATGTACTGGGCGACTTAACACTGCATGCAAATTCAGCCAAAAGGAAAAAAAAAAGGAAAAGAAAATTCGTGGACAGATAATGTTAAGAGGAGAACTTTGTTGTTTTACTACTGCTGTGCAGGTATCTTGGTGGCGTTTTTGATATTGAGTCATTGGTGGAAAAACTACTTCAACAACTTGCTAGCAAGCAAACTGTAATTGTTAATGTGTATGATACTACTAATCATACCCACCCAATTGCCATGTATGGCTCAAATGTATCAGATGATGGGTTCCATCATGTCAGCTTTCTGAACTTTGGAGATCCTTTCAGGAAGCATGAAATGCACTGCAGGTAACAGAAATGCCACTTGTAAATCTTAAAACTCAGTTTAGTTTTTGGCATAACATTGCTACCTCAAATAGTACAATATATTCTATCTGCAACAAGGTAATTCATTGTCAGATGATATGTCAGCTTTTTCATATTTCATCAGGTTTTGCTGTAGCAACACCCAGTAGAGTGCTTTCATCTTTGATTGTCTCCTTTCTTTGTTTGCTGATCCTTGTGTCTAACTTCATTTATTAATTCACTACAAGGATTGAAATGTGAAAGTAGTCAAAAGACTTGAACTATATATGAAATTCAAGTTTGATGCTGACACAGGTTCAAACAGAAACCTCCGTGGCCATGGTTGGCAATAACTACTTCAATTGGCATCCTTGTTATTGCGCTCCTTGTAGGGCATATTTTCCATGCTACTGTGAACCGAATTGCTAAAGTAGAAGATGATTACCGTGAGATGATGGAGCTTAAGAAACGAGCTGAAGCAGCTGATGTCGCAAAATCCCAGGTAAGTGATCTTTCTAGTTGCTTTATAAAACTTGTTTAGGCTTGACTTATACTGTTCATGTTGGATTGATCAAATATTAATATTGCAGTTCCTGGCTACTGTTTCCCATGAGATCAGAACACCAATGAATGGTGTTCTAGGTAAGTTGAAAGCTCGTTCTTTAGCCGTGTCTTCTTTCTTCAGTGTACAGTGCCCAGTGTTATATAATACCGCACAAATAAAAGCTTCTGTTTTGCCCTTACTCTAAAATTGGACTTTCAGGAATGTTGAATATGCTTATGGACACAGATCTAGATGTAACACAGCAGGAATATGTCCGAACAGCACAGGGTAGTGGAAAAGCTCTAGTGTCACTTATAAATGAGGTTTTGGACCAGGCAAAGATTGAATCTGGTAAGCTAGAGCTTGAGGCAGTGTTGTTTGACTTACGGGCAGTTTTGGATGATGTATTATCACTGTTTTCTGAGAAATCTCAAGCAAAAGGAGTAGAGGTAATATGTCTTGTCTCTGGTTGAACTTTCATCATGGTGAAAATTTCAAAATGTGCATTGTCTAATCAAAATTGGCATTTCCTGATTTATTTTGCGGGGAGCACAGTTGGGAGTTTATATCTCAGAGCGGGTTCCTGAACTGCTAATTGGTGATCCAGGAAGGTTTCGGCAAATAATTACAAATCTTATGGGCAACTCAATTAAGGTAAGTCTACATGGCCCAAAACAAGTAGTTCAATGAAGAGAAAGGAAAACATGTATCCTGAAGTTCTATCAAACCTCTTCCCACTTCTTATTTTGCAGACTAAATTTCAAGTCAGAAAAATTACTTTACTTTACGATGTAGATTTACTCTGGTACCCTGCTGCTGTATTCATTTGAAAGTTTGTGTCCTCTTCTTCATGGTTAAAGGGTTAAATTGGGTGAATTCAAACGGATTAAAAGATCTACCCTTGTGATACATTCTGTTTTGTAAATGGCTTTATAGCATGCTTCAGTCAATATAATGTCATCAATTTTTTTTCAATAATGAAAAAATTTCTCGGCATTCCAGCCAATAAAAATTATCCAACGAGCTAAGTTGAGAAGTATTTTTTTAGAACAAGTATCATGGAATCTGATTTTGTAATTATGTTGCAGTTTACGGAAAAAGGACACATCTATGTCACTGTCCATCTCATTGAGGAGCTTGTCGACTCAATTGAAGTTGCAACATCAAAGAATACCTTGAGTGGCTTTCCTGTTGCTGATGGGCGCCAAAGTTGGAAAAGATTCAGTACTATCAGTCAAGAGGGACTGCTTGGTTCTTTCTCATCTTCTTCCTCTGATCGCATTACTCTTATTGTATCAGTTGAGGATACAGGCGAAGGTATTCCTTTAGAAGCCCAATCCCGCATCTTCACTCCATTCATGCAGGTAGGTCCATCAATCTCCCGAAAACATGGGGGAACAGGTATTGGGCTGAGCATTAGCAAGTGTTTGGTTGGCCTCATGAATGGGGAAATTGGATTTGTGAGCATACCCAAAATTGGATCTACGTTCACATTTACAGTTGTCTTCACCAACGGATGCCCCAACTCAAATGAGTGTAGAAGCCAGCAAATCAATATCCAGCCTAACCTTGCATCCGCAGAATTTCAGGGCATGACTGCACTAGTTATAGACCCTAGACCTGTTCGAGCTAACGTGTCGACATATCACATCCAACGGCTTGGCATTCATGTTGAAATGGTTTCAGATTTAAATCAAGGTTTGTCTACCATAAGTAATGGGAACATAGTTATTAATATGATCCTGGTTGAACAGGAGGTCTGGGATAGGGATCCTGGCATTTCTTCTCACTTTATCAGTAGTACAAGGAAAATTGATCGCGGGGTTCCTCCAAAGCTGTTCGTTCTTACTAATTCTAGTAGTTCTAAAACGAGTTCTGTAACATCGGGTGTTCATAATCCGACTGTCATCACGAAACCTCTGAGAGCAAGTATGCTTGCTGCGTCACTACAGCGAGCCATGGGCGTTGGGAACAAGGGGAATCCTCGGAATGGGGAGGTTCCAAGTTTATCTCTCCGCCATCTTCTGCTTGGGAGAAAAATTCTCATTGTTGATGACAATAGTGTGAATCGCACTGTAGCAGCTGGCGCTTTAAAAAAGTATGGAGCTGATGTGGTTTGTGTTAACAGTGGAAAAGATGCCATCTCTTCGCTGAAGCCACCCCATCAGTTTGATGCCTGTTTTATGGATATTCAAATGCCTGAAATGGATGGGTATGCAACAGCAATACTTTCTTCTACCTCTTGAAAATTGCGGCTTTGGAATCAAATTTGAAATTTTTACAGACAATAAAAATAAAAATCTTATGTTAATCGTTGCAGTTAATAATATAATTGTTAACATGTTTTAACACATTAGTTGCTAATATAAAACTTTGTTCCAACAGGTTTGAAGCTACTAGGAGAATTCGGGAGTTGGAATATCATGTGAACCAAGAAGTGCCTGCAGAAGAATCAGAGAATATTTCAAACTGGCATGTACCCATTTTGGCCATGACTGCGGACGTGATCCAGGCTACACACGAGGAATGCCTGAAATGTGGAATGGATGGATATGTCTCCAAACCATTTGAAGCTGAACAGCTTTATCGGGAAGTTTCACGGTTTTTCCAATCATCTTGATAAGAGAATACAGTGCTGGTCTGAACCAGATGATTCGTGATGATGGAGGCATCACTGTCTGTTCTCCAGGACACTTACCAGTGCATAAATAGGTTCATAAGTCTGCTGAGAGTAAGTTCTCTGTTAACCATATGCTGATCAATGAATACTATAGTGTTCTCTACTTTAAAAGTTTGAAATTTGAAGAGACTGAAAGGGGAAGCAGTTTTCTTGTTTCTGGGAGGAGAAAATAGTAGGCAAAGAATGTGGAACTGGGTCATTGTGCCTTTTACCACATGTTCCATTGTCTTTTTGATGATCTTGAAGATCATTGGTTTAAAATTTTTGCTTTTGTGGCAGGGAGTGTACATAGGAGCCAAGTTTGATTGGTTGGAATTGAGTTTTACTTGGTTGGTTGTGGTATGGAAACCTGTTAATTCTCCCATGTAAAATTAGTCCTTATCCAAGCCTTGAATCAAGCGTGGTGACAGCCTTGAGGGAGAATTGAGGAATCGGGTGTATAATAAAAAATTAAAACTTGCAGTGCATTTGGGGAGCTCAGTGTTCTCGGAGTACCGGTGTATGTATGTATGTCACAAGAGAGCGAGGAAGGGGCGGAAGTGCACCATCCATGTAAATGACTTGCAATAAAGACGGTGATTCGTCATTCATGATCATGACCACTCACGACAGCTTCGCTCCCTGTTGTTCACAAGTGCTAAAGCAGCCGGAATCCCATCCTTTTTGTATATTAGTTGAGTAATTCACGAATTTTTTGGGCCCATTTGTACATTTTCAATTTTAGAATCCCTTTGAATTTATTATCTTTCCTTTTTAAAACTCAGTGTAAGTAAGCGAGCAAGTCTAGGGGCATAATATACAGACAGCAATCATTGTTGTGTAGATTTCATTTTCAAATGTCACAAAATGGTTTTCATAAATGATCACTTTAACGTATTATGTTGCAAGGACCCTTGTGAATGAAGCCCTTTATGGCATGGGTTGTTGATGTTCCCTGTGATAAACTCAATTGATACGTATTTTTCTAAGCCTTTGTTTGGGAGAAAATGAAAAATGAGAGGGAAAATAATAATAATAGCAGCAATGAAAATGAAAGTAAGAGTAAATTTAAATAAAATATTTTATATGAAGTTTTTCAAGGCAGGCTGGTCGCTACCTAGTTTTAATCCCAATGCGATCCATACTAAGAAAAGTAGTAGTAGCACTAGGGGATGGATAGGGAGGGGGAGCGATTTATCAAGTTTAAAGACAAATGACCAAAAAGAAAATTAAACCCTGAAATTTATGATAATGCCGTTCATTGTTCTTGCAATTTCCTCAATAATTTTTTTTTTTTTCATATTCTTTTGTGCTTTTATATAAAAGCAATTTCCTCCGTAAGTTCCTTAATACTTGTGACAAAAAGACGTTCTAAGTATTTCGGCAGCACATACTGCTCAGTCGGGGTGTGCCGGAGTAAGAGAGGCCGGGTGAATTGAAACTGTAAGTGCTAACATAAAAATTTGAAGAATAAAATTTTGACCCACCGAGAGGTCAGTAATGTCGATATGTCCGAGTGGTTAAGGAGACAGACTTGAAATCTGTTGGGCTACGCCCGCGCAGGTTCGAACCCTGCTGTCGACGGCTTATAATTCTTTTTCTTTGACGTTTTTGTCATATAGTAATCCAAAAACAGAGGAGTATTTTTAAATTGATTGCTGAATGGAAAAAAGGGTAGTATTTAATGTGACTTAGGATTCATATAAGGGATTTTTTTTTTCCGATATGCAAAAAAATATAAAGTGAATAGAGACTATTTCATTATAAAATTTCTATAAAGGATAATAATGTATAAAAGTCACTCTGCAGGAAGGTGTTGATCCATATTTTTTGGGCTATTCGGAAATAAGAATTGTTTTTTACCAAATAAATCTCCATCGTGCTCGGAAAGGCAGCGAAGTTCCGCGGTCTAAACCAATTCTATTTCCCAAATTCCGAAATCCCTAAGCTTGGCTGTTCAAGTTAAGTATAGATAACTTAGCTATTATATTGGCAAAAAAAAAAAGACCATACAGTATAATTTTACCGATAGAGCCAGGGTGCGGCGCAGCTAACTATGTGTGCAACTACATAATATTTAGACAGATTTTAAAATTTTAATAATAAATGCAAAATTGCATGTGTGATTTAATTTGAATTTTTTTAGAGAGAAGACAAGAAAATTTTAAAAACTAACTACTAAAAAAAAAACAGCAGGAGGGGGTTTCTAATAAGGAGGCACTCTTTGACTCCATCTACAGGGGACTCCATTAGAGATAAACATGAGGTTTTTTTTTTTTTTATATATATATATAAAATAATAATAATAATAAGGAGGGGATTATTAATATTATTTCTTTAGTCCAGTGATTTTCTCTACAATACATTAATTAATAATAAATATAAAAACCCCTCCCTCGTCTTACCCTCGAAGAGCCCCTAGTTGCTACCACTTGCTTATTTGTAATCTAATCCCTGAGCTAGCGTGAGTGTTAAGCGGAAGGAGCCTAGGCGTTGGTGGTGGCAGTGATCAGGTGTGAGCGAGATGGATCCAGACGCGTTGGCAAAGGCATTTGTGGAGCACTACTACACCACCTTCGATGGGAACCGTGCTGGTCTGGCGAATCTGTATCAGGAAGGCTCAATGTTGACATTCGAAGGTCAGAAGATCCAAGGCTCTCAGAACATCGTGGCCAAGCTCACCAGCCTCCCCTTCCAGCAGTGCCAGCATAGCATCACTACCGTTGATTGCCAGCCATCCGGCGTCAACGGCGGCATGCTTGTCTTTGTCAGCGGCAACCTCCAGCTTGCCGGCGAACAGCACGCCCTCAAATTCAGCCAGGTATCTCTCTCTTTCTTATCTACTTCTGTATCCGACTTCCAATCCTAATTAGTCACCGCGACTGCTACAAGATCCTTTAGATTCTTTCCTCTAGGGTTTTTGTTTTTGTCGTGATTATGATCTTTTATTTGCTGCCTGATCCGGTTGGGACGGTTTTTCGATACACAGATTCGATGGTTTGACATGATGGCTAAGGAATTTGAAACTTGTGCTTGATCAGTGTTGATAAGTAGTTATATATTTCATAACGGAAAAGTTCAGTCTTTCTTTTTGTGAATCGTACTGGATCTACCCTGTCTAATCCATTATATCTGTCTTGCTTGTGAATTCGTAACGAAAAAGTTTACGGTCTGTAGCGAGGACTGGTGCTGGATCTGCCTTGATTTACAATATATGATCCTGCACATCTATCTTGGTTCAGAGTTCGGATAATCTAGTTGTAGTTCATGTTTATTGTATACTGTTTTTATCTGGGTAGATCTAAATTTTCTCTAGTTTATTTTCGTCCCTCATCGTCTCATGTCATTCCTTTTGATACAAAATCAACTGTTAAATAACTCCATTTGATTTGGGTGGGATAGGTTTGAGACCATGATATATTGTTTTTATTTTTTGTCCCAGTTGTTTTCGTAATTTTTTGTTTCAGGTATGGGTCTCAATATTTGTAGGATTGTTCCTAGATAATGTGTTTTCTTAAATTGGATTTGTGGCTGTATGCTTTTAGCATTGATGTTTATCTCTGCTTTTAATACAATAAACATCCTATGCTAAATTAACTTAATGATGCTATTTGGCTGTGCTGCTTTGTACTTGCTATTCTTAGTTAGGATATGGCTCCTCTAGTGAATTTGACTTCAGAGAGCTAAGTTACCCTCCTTATACATACATTTCAATCTAAAATGTCAATTTGTGCCCCCCGCCCCAAAAGGAACTGTAAAAACTGAAAAGGCTCTATTGCTATAGAATTCAGAATCTAAGATGAAGAAAAGTTAGAAGATAAAGAAGATTGGTGAAAAGTCAAATTATGAAATAACGATGACCTTGTAAACTGCCAGTTTCTAGAAGAAAATGGTCGTATTGATTGGGCATCTAAGCAGTTGCCTTCAAGGTACATTGAGAGTTTGGGTGGATCTACATTTCTAACAGTGAAATATGTATGATATCAGTGATGATTTACTGTGTGAACAAAGAAAAAGCCAGATTTGAGAAAGAAAAGACATTTGAGTAGAAGACTAAGTAGTATAGGTAGGTGAAGGTAGTTTTATCGAAAGAGTAGATGTAGAAGAATTTCGTGTGATGGCAATTAAGAATGGCTAGATTGGACTGAAATTATTCATGATCGGTTCGTTGGCCAGTTTTTTGGATGGAAAAGCAAAAAAAAAAAAAAAACCTTGTTTGCATAAATATATTGGTAAGAAGAGGCTGATTTATACCATTTATTTAAGGAAAAAAATTTAAATCTGTAATGTGGATAGTGGTCTGGATTGTTTTCTCTCTCTGCCCCTCGTTTCTTTTTTAAAAGCATATTGCAGCATGTCCATACTGTTAAAGATAATATAGCTATTTCTTTCCTTTTACATTTAATTTGACGACTGAAGAGTCAAGGTTGTGATATTTCTCTTGTCACTATCGCTTTTCATGCCAATTTTAGATTGTGTAGAATAGTTTATTGGGGGAATAAAGTATAGTCAAAATTACCTGCTTTATATCAGAATGGGGTTTGCATGAAGAATTTTGTAATTATTATCAAATCCTTATCATATTATTTTTAGGCTTTTAGCCTTTGTGCTTATGATCTATGGACAGTTTTATGTACTCTTATACTGGATAAGCGTAGCACGAGTAGAATATGGGGACAACTTTTGGCTTAGTGTTTGAAACAATTTTTGTGTAGTTCTTTACCTGTATTAGTATATTACAAATATAGTTCATGCTGTATTTTAATGTGGATTTAGAGAGATATTTATTGTGTTTTAGTGGGTCTCTTCTTGCTTGTTTCAGATTCTCTTTTTCTAATTGCCTAAGTTATGTTGTCATTCATGTTGACCAATCTTGTTATTCTTTTGTTCCCAGATGTTCCATTTGATACCAACGCCGCAGGGAAGCTATTATGTGTTGAATGACGTATTCCGTTTGAACTATGCATAAACATAGACCGAATGTGGCCTGAAACCTGAAAGGCCATGGAAGTTTGCCTATAACGTTGCTTTGGACATTTGAAATCGAAAATGGGTTCTTTTTGGTTGGTTGTGTTGAACGCTGATTGTGTTCTGTTTAGAAACTTCTGTTGTGATTGGTTAAAACGCTTTCAAGGATAAATTATTAAAGATCCATGGTACTGGATTTCGAAAACTTTTATCTTCGTTGTGTCTGATCTGAGATACGTGCACGTCACGTTCGAATTTCCGTCTCTTAACAAATTGGTTTATATTTGTCGTCACGATCTATGCCTATGCTTCTAGAAGTGGATTGAATATTGCTTCGGTATGTTGGCAGATGTTATCGTTGCTAAACCCAATAGTAAAATAATCTGAATCTCAAACTTTATAAATTTAAATAAAAGAAACCACCATCTGCATTCATACACGTAATACCTCGAAAGATTCCTAGCATTGGTGGATAAATACACAATTCAGTTTTCCTCCTTTACATTCTGAATGGATCAGGCGCTAAAGAATGGCCAGGAAGAGTAAAAGTGGTATCATTGTTTTTCATGATTTAAACCTAAATTTGGTATATCCATATGAGTCATCTCTGGAATGTTGAGGGAAGGAAGAGCAGAAGGTTCTTGTTGGGGTTCTTTCTTGTGAGCTTCCTGGCCATTCGTATCTGGGACTTTTATCATCCCTGTGAGCATACTTCCAAAGGTTCTAAATGGGTGGCTCAGTCCGTCTTTGACTTTCATAATAAGAGAGACCTCTGATAGTTGCCAAGCTACAGTGAGGACAATCATGACCGAAAGAAGACAATGAGTAACAAAATTCTGCCTTTTTACCTTCTTCAGCTCTTTCACTATCTCATCATTTCCCATGCATCCGCCGTTTACTTGACAAGCAGCATTTTCATTTTCATTTTCTATTATTTTAGTTGCAGAAGCTACCATATCTGGAGGGCTAGAAGAAGCTTCAGATTGCTCAAGTATGCCATCTCCTTTCAACATTTCCAACTGTCAATTATTTGAGCAAAGTGTATATCAGACTTGTCTTTTTCAAGTTCAAGGAGTATGCATCAATCTTAAAACCCTTTTAACATATGCACCGTATTATTAAAGAAAAACTTTCAAACATAATCGACAAACTAAACAACAAACATCATATGTGGTAATGAAGAATCGAAATACAAATGGTCAGAACAAAGTCAGCCACAGGCTCAAAAGCTATCTCCATCCAATTTCGCCATTCTTGGCTATAATAAAAGAACAAGCATACCAATTGCTTCACACATCCAAGGAAATGAAAAAGATTTCATAAGAATCATACTCACCGACTTGATGGAATTGATAGCATGGACTTTCAATAATTGCAATTGCGCCCAATAGCTCGCGATTAGAAAAAAAGTGTGAATTAGACACAAAAGGAGAGGATATGTTGATACCATTTGGACGTTAATAACTAGAAATCTTAAAACTCCAACATATGCCATCAAACAATCAAAATTGGTTTAGAGCATAATCTGCAATATGCTATAAAGAGCATGCATTAAGGCTAATTTGATAGCCAGAGTAAAGCGAACACACAGAAACAGACAGACACAGTTTGGAACTCAGACTATAAATCGAAGGTTGTCGAACATAAGCAATTGACAGAAACGATAGGAAAGCCGATTGTGACTTACATAATCATTTAACGCAATAATGATGATTACTGGAAGGAATTAAAACTCCAAATTCTACTCTAAAATAAGAATAATTTGAAAACCCTGAGTTATCGGATCCCACCTCAGAGAGTAGTCGGGAAAGAGCGAGTTGGTATTCAGCGTCGTCATCATGACTTTCAAGAAAGTTATTCCTCTTCTCTTCTGTAAAACTCTGAAGTGCGAGGTTGATCAGCTCAACCTTCCGATTTTGCTCCATCGCCAGAAACCTCCAGCTCAAACTCACGGCTTTCTCAATCCTAACCGTCCCACTCACCGAGTGCCTTACCAAAACATACGTGGCTTTTTATGCCCTTTCCTTTCGCGGCCTACATGCCGATATATAATCGGATTTCGGATCTTCATACGGGCAAATCCTCCTTTTCCATGTTAATCTTCAAAAAAGAACTTCATAAACTTTCTTAAGTTCATTTTTAGCATGCTTCCTTGCCCATAAATTTTTTAAATGCGAAACATGAAAAAAAAATACGCCTTTTTCATGCTCAATTTACAGTGCAAGGATTGAATTTATCAGTTTTTAGTTGATAAGACACTCGTATTTTGCCGAAGATTAATTATCTCCAAAATTAAAGATTGGTGCAAACGAACTAATGGTTGTCGCCAACATACATGACTTCAGTCTATATTCTGTGGTTCACAACTGGTTTATTTTTTAGTAACATCCATTGCCACTTGCCATTACTGAAATTCTTGCAAAAACTGTTGTACACTCTCCAAGATGATTGAGTAAATTAGTGTAAAGGGCATCTGGACTATAAATTTATGAAAAAAGATTACGCCAATTAACAGCCTTTTTTGTTTTTAATATCATCACCGCTTATTCTTTCAATATTGTTTCTACTCTTTGTTATTGACATTAATTTTAATATATATATATATATATATATATATATAGGCAATATATATATATATAGGCCTAATTACCTCTTTTTAAACCAAAATTTAAAATTTACAAGTGGTATAATAAAAACTATCAATATACAAAAGCGATGACAAAATGTATCCCTTCACCAGAGATAGGTTCTTATGCGACACGACTTTTGTGTCATCTGAATTTCTCATTTCCTACAGCCCCTCCTGCCAATAAATGAAAGTACCTGCCAAGTGATGTCTAAATTGCGAAGCGAAAAGGACATACCACGAATATGAAAGAGATTTACTAGATTTAAAACCTATTCTGCCTGCATTCAAAGCCGTAATATTTTAGTTACAAGGCTTCCCTTTACAAGTAACTATGTTCATTGCCAATATCACTACACAAACTAGAATGCTTTACAACTAAAGGATTCAGCTTGTTCTACACATCTAAATACAAATGCAATAAGTAAAGGTGAAGCTAGAAGTCGATCAACCAAAGCGAACTAAGGTTAGGATAATGCTCCTAGGGAAATTGAAACAAATCGTCATCTTCCATATCAGAAGCATCCCCTAGGAAAGTTGATAATGATACTTCTTGACTTGTGCTGCCAAGTTCAGCCTGTAAAAGAATTTCATCAATTGACTATTCTTACACTGTTCATAAGAGTGGAATACGAAGTCAAAAGCATTAGCTCTCCGTGGTTAACTATCATAGTAAATAGAAAAAGTCACAAAATTGTCCTACAAATGCTTACTGACAACCAAAAAAAAAAAACGACAACACCAAAGAATATGCATGGAGGAATTAGACCACAATACTATGGATCCTTTAGCCCCTAAATATTTGGAATAGTTTCTTGAGGAATTGCACTATCTTGCAAATCACTATTAATATTTTTTTTTGGTCATAAGTCACATGTATTGATTATTCTGAATGATCTCTTCTAGTTGCTTTTAGCCTAAATTTACCTTAGCTTGACGATACTTCTCAAGCATGCGATGATATTGTTGACGAGCATCAGGAGAATCAACCATTGACAGCACCCGTGAAACAGCCTCTTCAAGTGCTACATCTACTTTTTGTTTTCGGAACACCTTGAGAATGTCTTCATCTTCACTGTCATCAACTGACTCCATCTCATGTCGAAAACCTCGTAAACCAGCTCCTTTCCTCCTCCATCGTAGCACAGCCTTGTCAAAGAATCCAACTGCCCAACATATTATCTTGTAATGCTTTCTTACCTGGTAACCCCTCACATGAGCCTGTATCTTGACTACTTTCTGGCGCAATGCTAAGAAATCTTTGCGGCCTTTCCAACCTCGATACTTCTTCTGAATTGATAAGGCAGCTGAATTGAAATCACGTGAGTTGCGGAAGGTGAGTTTTGACATGGCAGAAAGCTCTGGAATGTTATCACTGATGCCATATCCATCTATACCAGCAGCAGCAGCAGCAGTAGCGGCAACTTCTCTCTCTCTCCGTTTCCTAAAGGAATGTGCACGAAAAGCAGACTGTATACGTGCAGCTGCCTGAGCTGCATTTCTCACAGCAGCCAAGGTATCTTTGAGTGAAATCTGATCTTCACTGTCTGTAAGATTTTCCTTGGAGACACTACTCAAAGTTAACTCCGCTTCAAGCTCAGCAGAACCTTTAGATAGCTCACTTTCTTCCAGTGTGAGGGATGACAAATGGCTTGTTAGATCTACCTCTGAAAGGTAACCTGCTAGACCCTTATGCCCAGAGTTGGCTGCAATAGACGCTGCAGTTTTACCAGTTGGATCTTGTGCACTTGGATCTGTCACTGCTCCAGCAGATGCACCAGAAGCTATAAGTGAAGCAACCATTTTTTCCCTATCATGAAATAAAATTTGATTAATCTTTTTAATTGGAATCAAAACCATGCAAGTACTTTGATCACTGGTTGAGTTTTTATATTACCTCCCGAAACGTGCGGCCCAATGCAGGGCAGTCCATCCATTGATGTCACGGAAATTTATATTTACACGACAACTAAGAATAGGGTTCAAGGCCCACTCAAAACCCAACCCAGCAACCATGTGTATAATGCCCTGCTCCTTCTTGGACAAAGAACAGCCTGTCTCTTCATCTCTTTCCTGGGATCTCAAAGAAAGCCACAACTGAAGCTTATCCTTTAGAAGCTCTTCAAGAAGCCAATCAACGGTACCAGATGAAGTTCCACTACCAACTAGAAGAGCCTCTATAACATGGCTCCACAAATCATCATCGTCTTTTTGTTTTCTCAGTTCATGATTTACAGATTCTATGTTGTCTTTCTTTGCAGAAGAATCTGAAAGGAGCATCTGCACAAATCTAACAAGTAATAATAGCTCTTCTGGACTTCTAGTGGACTCTTTTTCTTGAGAATTGCAATGAGTGCAAGTCTTATTGCGGTATTCAAACTCTCGAACTTCACTGCAGGACTCCCGGTTACCAGAAGTAATGCACAGAGTAACCTTCCCAGAAAGGTGAGATGGAGCTTCACAACAGATCACACCATCTTGAATAATTTCAACGGGAACTTCAACATCACCAAACATACAAGCCCAGGCAGAGCCCGAGGGATGACAGAGAAAGGATCCAACAATTATGACCTGTGCATACAACCTAGAGCTTTAGAATTCAAATTTAGACAGCATAGTAGTACATTTCTTCAAGGGATGAAAAAAAATTAAAAAGGAAGAGACAAGGTATACGCCTCAGTTATTTATTTCAAAAATGACAGAAGCCAAGAGCTTGCATGACATTCCATAATCATTTAGAATGACCAGGGCTTCATATATAATTGCATCATAACAAAGTAATTTCGGATGTCTTTCAACCGTGTTAAGCATTCATATTCTAAAAGCTCTTCAGGAATTTATATTGAAGTAACCAAGATAAGCTCTAAGCACCAATAAGTATGCATAAAAAGGAATAGACTTCTATGGTGCCACAGATGCCAATACCTTAAGCAAAGAGTCACAACTCTTTGTATAGGGCATGAAAAGACATAATTGAATTGCACAAACCTTTGTGGGTTCAGTGGCATAACCCCATTCTGGGGATACTTCTCTTATTGTAAATTTCTGTTTTTGTGCAACAGTCAAGCTTGGGTTTACATCCAGAGATGCTCCAATTTGGTTTTGGTCAAACAATGTTGCATAATAGTCCGAATTAGTTTGTTGAGTTTCTACCATAGAAGAATATGGAGGAAATTCAACACCATGAATGTCTTGAGTCAGTGAAAAGACAGCTGGTAACAAGAGAGGGGAATCAGAGGTAAAAAGGAAATTCCAAAATATGCCAAAAATATTTTCAAGTTATCAAGGTGGCAGTAAATCATACAGTCGTCAGCATTGTTACTGCCAAAGTTTAGCCAGTGACTGTTTTCCTGGTTAGCAATTGGCAAACTTCCTGAATATGAAAGTGGCTTTTCCTGTTTTAAGCATTAACAAATCTATTTCTTAGCAAGTCGTGAAAAGAAAAATAAACATCAACAGCATTGAAATAAAATAGCTGTAAATAATAAGTACAAATGTTTTAAGAAATCCTGAAACCCATAAATAAATGCTTTGGATATCTGAGCAAACATACTCTAATGTATGAAATATGTCTTAGCAATACTCACATTTCCAGCTGGCTTGTATACATGCTGCTCTGTTAACTTGGACATGGATGAAGGCTTACATGTTTCCAGCATCTCCTTCCAAGATAAAGCCTTTCCATTTCCATCAGGGCAATTATGGTCCAGCTCTTTATGATAATATTCACCACTGTCACCTATAGAAAATGTACTCATTAAATCAGCTTTTTCTTTGCCCTATTTCCTTTTGACATTTAATTATAATTAAGAGTAGAGAAAACAAACTGCGAAGATGCTGTTAAATAAATGCAAATCTGATCCAGAGCTCAATTTGATCATGAAATACTAAGGATGAAAAAATAAATGAAGGTTTTGAGTGATAAAACAACTAATATATATGGAAAAAATCAGGAGCCGTTCCAGTAACCATAAAAAAAAATTAATTTTTCATATTTTACATAATAACTAAAAAAAGTCCACATTGATTACAGCTTTTAGGCTGTTTTGCATATTTAATATACTTTTATTGAGATCCCTATACAAAAAACTGTGAGGAAGTAGTTTTAAACCTCGGTCAACTTTTCTGGTTACCTGACTTACAGCAAGCATCTCACACAAAACCACCAGCTTTTAACAATTGGGAAATTAGGTGTTTTTTCCCCAGGAGGAGCTTCACCATACAGTGTGGCACCACCAAAACCAAAATATGATTTAAGAACATTTGAGGATGTAGGAAAGCTATGATAGCTTTGAAAAAGTTCATCTAAGCAGGGATGGCTCAACTTTCACCCAACCACCACAACAAATTTGCAGTGCAGATGGATGATGTGATCAGCATCCACAAGATATGAAGATAAACATCATTAACTATGCACATTAAAACCTAACATAAGGCTAATGACTCAATATCTCTCTGACTTATGTTGAAGTGCACTTCTAACAAATTATTAAATTCCAAGCCCTATTAAGTGACAAAACTAAAACGTGTATTATTGTCAACTGACACGAGTTTCTTTAAATCACCTTGTCTGCCACTATATCCATCATAAGATTGGCTATAATCACCCAGTGCAGGGAAATCTGCAGTGAAATCTTGCTTATGTATCAATTTATTTTGCTGAGGGTTTGAATCATGACCATTTTCCTGCTCACTGCAGAAAGAAGCCATGTCCTTGAAACTGTCTTCATTCAAACTCAGCTGCTCCTCCAGTCGGCGCAAAGCTTGTGTAACCTCAAGTTCAGTTGAAATTCCTGATTCTGCATCTGTTCCATCCAAGTGATCTATTCCACTGTTCTTTATGCCTATATCAGATGAAACTTCTGCAGATCCAGGACTGGAGAAACACTGATTTGGTTCATATGAATCACCAAATATGGATGTTGTCCCTAGGTTCTGAGTAGTGTATGAGGTAGGGCTCTGACTAAATGTAGATGAGGGTCCTGGTGACAGTTGTGTGACAGGTCCAGAACCGGGCTTTCCCTACACCAAGTGTAAACAATAATGCCAAACTCAAAGTTAGGTTGTGCAACCCCATTGCTTTGCACATGGTGCATGTATCAGATAATTTCCATTGAGCCATAACAAAATATGATCCATCGGATGACTTAAGTATATCTTCATTTGAAATCATACAATGTTGCTAGTTGGAACAAATTGTACAAATATGTTAACATGTCATTACTAAAGTCCAGAATCATTCACAATAGGACAGACTGAGGTCTTAAGTTATCAGAGTAAAAAGTAATTAATGCCAAAAAGTAACAGTAAATTAGAAATTACAGAATAATCAGAAATCTTCTCTTACATCAGAGTTCCTGGCTAGAAAACAGCAATCAAAAGCCCATCTGGTCTAAAAATTAGGCCTTGGCATGTAAAGTGTAAGCAGTTAAGTAGTAAACTTCTGGTTGGAAAGCAAATGTAGCTGGGCAGAATGCAGAGAATAGTACGTATACAAAGGTAGGATATGGACTAAGTTTTAATTTTTTTTATATATTTGGATAACACAAATAAGAGATATATATAACCAATTGAGTGTATTTTATCTGGAAACATACATATATATTTGTTTAAGAGTTTTGGAACTAGAAAACAAGAGAGATGAGATACAAAAACGAGAAGAACTTGAAATACTGCCTTTGTATTATGGTAGTAATATTAATGATAAAGAAAAGACAGACTCAAAGAATACTGAACTTAAAGAAGAAATTTAAGCAGCTCATGGACTGTGACAAAATTCATTTACAGAAAGCAAAAGTTAAAAACAATACAGAAATGAAGGACATTCTTAGAAAGCACTTAACAGGGTTAAAAATTCACAAAAAAGGCAGAGGATTACACAATCTATGTTTCAAAAAATGAAAACGGGACAGGGAGAAATAGCTTAAAATAACTCTTCAGAAACAGAATAGGACAGTGAACCCCCTTGGGTAAAAGGACTCTCATCACCAATACTTTCTAACGGCATGTTGCTAGAAGGCTGCAGGTACTAATAATCTATATATCTGACATCATGTTTCAGTGACTCACCTCTCTTGTTTCTCTGTAATGTACCAGGACAATATGTTCATATGCCCTGTAAAGGAACAATAATGTGTGAACAACCAACACAATAACATATAAACTAATGGAGTGCAAGAATCACAATTTAGACTGAAGGCATTGTGTTTCAAAGTCAACATAATTTTATCTTGGCAGCTCTCATAACATTAGTTACCTTTGGTAAGAACTTTTCCCAACAGTTGCATGTTGGTATGTTCCTTTTAAGAGATTTAGCATGTGGTAATAAGCTTAATAATATGAAGGATATGTAGTCGGCTAATAGAAAAGAATTTACTTACGGATCCAACATCCAATAGCTCCGTCTCTGAAAGGTGGGGTTCTGCTCTCCATGTGCATAGTAACAATTTAAGGTTTCAACATTTCCAACCTAGCCATGCAGATAAGTATGACTATGATCATTCAGACTGAGAAATCTACTCTTGGAATTTTATTATAAAACCAATGATGGCAATAGAAAAAAAAATTGGATTTTTTATTTTAGAAAAAGAAAAATATTGCTTAGGCCAAAAAATACCTAGACAAAATACGGTGTTACACCCATTGTGCAGCAAGAATAAAAGCAATGCTCTATCAGTTCCACTAAGTCTATTAAACAGAGAATCAGTTGTATCTTGTGCATAAAAAGAGTAACCGAAAAACAATTTTTTTTTTTTTGCAAAACCATTTTGGAAGGTCTCTATCATGTAAATGAGTTTGCAAATAGATTTGAAAATAAAACTTTCAACCTATCTCACCATGTTTGAGACATCTACCACAGTTTCAAATGTGTATTTTCCAATATACAAGAGTGATATTCATTTTTTCCCCTCATAAATACACATTTATTGACTAAATTTCCACTACTGAGACCTGCTCTGCTAAAACACCTGCAGCACTCTGCATTTATAACAAGCTAATCAAAAAATTCAAATACGAAGGTAGATCATGCATACCAAGATATGATAACATCAATGTCAAAATACGAAGGTAGATCAAATTTGAATATGATGTATGAAAACTCCAAGCTCCAAGCTAGTACAATTACTAATTGCTTTCCTACATTATTCTATGTAATTCTTATGCATGACTAAAGGAAAGAAGAACTTTGGACTTCAATTGTTTCATCTGAAATCATTCCTTTTAACACTGGCTTCAACAATGTAATTTAGATCTTTTCCATACAAAATGAAGCATGTGATATCAAATGCCCTCAGCAAATCTCCACCCCAAGAAGGGGCACGTAAGAGGAAGCAACACATTCTAATAACTAACAACAAAGTAGCTTTTCTTTTACGTGGAAGGCTAATGAGCATAACACTACAGACACTTTTAACACACCTTGAGTCGTTCATGTGCTTCTCCCACAGTTCTTCCATCTCTTTTCTTCCTCCAATTATGACCATCTCTACGGAAAAAGCGCAGGACTCTTTTGTTAAATAGAAACAAGTTTCCACCTGTTAAAAAAATTAATTGGTTATGTTGACAACCAGTGATATGTAGTCAAGTAACAGAAAGGGAGGAATATAAAAGGATGTCATTTATTTTTATCAATCAGATACAGAATATGAATGTTACTGGTTGGTTGTTGAGGGGGCTCTTGGGTAATCTGATATTGTTCATGATTCTGTAAAATGTACAGCACTTCTGCAGGCTTCAGCCATCGTGTTTGAGCTTCTTGGTACAGATCATTAATATTGTAACCTGAGATAACAATTATGGGTAAGTCCAATAATTTTGGAATCTTTATCATTTCTCTCCCCCACCCCTCCTCTTATTGTCCAAGAATTTATTGAGATGGGGATAGTGCAGAAAGGAGCGAGTCCTTTCACTGCATTAATGGTAACAAGTAACAACACATTACCACTGAGAACTTAAACCAAGTGTTCAATTTTGCACCAACTAGTAACTACCAATCAATTATTCCATAACTAGGACTTAATAAGTCTTCCAGTGAGCAAAATAATAAAGCAAATTGAACTCTCAATCTTGCAAACTGTCTTCTTGATTGAAAGTATACATGTGTATATCTGTGTGCTACTCTCAGTAATTGATTTTCACTGAACCCCTAATGGTTTGTCATAAGTGATTCCAGGTAGATTTTAAAGCAAGAAGTAGACAGTCCCCAGTTTGCTAGCCTCAAAAAGGAATAAAGTGGGATGCACACAAGTCGTAAGTGCTGTTGTTCACAAATGCTGAACGCTTTAGAAATCTCTCACGTAAATTAATTATTGGTAGGCATTAAACAAGCATTACTAAATCCTTTTCAGCAATGAACTGAGACTTAAAACCAAAGTAGGCGACTGGGCGTCAATTTGAGAAAAGTATACTCGTCAATTCAAATAAAGTACCCAGTAAAGAAAACCAATTAAGTAGGTGGGGTGGAATCCGGCAAGCTGAGATTGAAAGTAAACAGTACTAAATACAAGGGTACAAGCAGAAAAATAAAAGATCCACATCTTACCAGTTTGCATGGTATTCAATCTCACAAAAACCAGAACAGGTCAAATTGCAAAGAGAGCATTTCACTTTTACTGGACTGAACTGACGAAGTTCAGAAGCGCTTTGCTCCGCTGTACGAAACAACAACTGAAAAGCAGAGAAAAGAATTTGATTCAGTATCAGGAAACAGAAGTTCTAGTGGATCACCGTTGAGCTGCTCAAACCAAAAATTCATACATACGCAGAGGCAGAGAGACCCAGTCTTTTTTATTTAAGCTGGCGCCGGATGCCGCAAAGTTGGTGTGAGAAAATTAAGAACTGAAAGCAATTATCAAACAACTTGGTAGATTAAATTAATAAAATAATAATATTTACGTATATAAAATAATTTGTGAATTTAATGATTTTATAATTTTTAAAATATAAATATTCTATTAATAACGAGGTTCGGTGAAGGAAACTTCGCTGCAATAAAAACACAGTTTTGGATCATGAAATATTACGGCACACATCGTTCACGCGCGACCAAAAATATCTACTGACCTCTTCAGCCTGCAGCAACCAGGTACAAAGGACAGCAGGGTGTATAGGATTAATA
This sequence comes from Gleditsia sinensis, assembly GCA_037074535.1. NCBI lineage: Eukaryota > Viridiplantae > Streptophyta > Magnoliopsida > Fabales > Fabaceae > Gleditsia > Gleditsia sinensis. The sequence goes on along the minus strand of CM073464.1, from coordinate 476,003 downwards.
TTATTTGAGTTACTGAAATTATTATTTTTTGCATATAATATTTTTTTTTTTTTGGTGAATTTGAGTTTCTTACATTATAAAAAATTTTAAATTGTTAAATTTAAATTGCAACTGTGCGTGTGAAGAGGATTGATTGTCTTTGGTTTTAGTTGTTGATTTTGACGTTGACATTGACTTCGCAAATTACCAGGGTATACTGGTAAAATTACAGCCTCCACCGCCAATTGCATCATTCTATCTTTTTCCCAACAGTGGTTGTTGATGTGGCATCAAGACAAAACAATGGGAAAGGATGTCCACTGTGGTTTCTTTCCCTTTTTCATAATTCTAGCTTTTCAATCATGGTGTGCCACGTGCTAGAATATTCTCCTATATCCAACAACAATTCAAACAACAAATAATAATAATAAAAAATGTGTCTTATTTTTGTATCAGTAATATTTTTTATTTTTAATATATTAAAATTTAAAAAATATGTTTTTTTTTGTTTTTTTGTTATAATATTAATTTTTATTTTTTTTATTTTTAGAAGTTATAGAATTTATTTATTTTATTTTTATCTTTTATTTATTAATCTTAATATCTGATCTTATATTAATATAATTTTTTTATTTATTCAAAAAAAAAAAATAAGTTGACAGTTATATAAATGTTTTATATTGATATGAGTCAAGTAAGAAATATAAACATTCATATGTATTAGGTTTATTTAAACGTGACCGAAGTGATTTAGAGTCAAGGGATAGAGGAGATTAAAAGTCCACGAGAGTTGTTAGGAAACCCAAAAAAAAAAAAAAAAAAAAAAAAAATTGGAATAGAAAGGATGTCCTCATTTATTTTCCTCTCAACAAAAACACCGAGCTTCTCCATCATTGACTGACCAAATGATCGAGCTTTGAGCGGGTCAAAATATTATTTACATTAGAATTATATTTATCTTGAATAAATTAAATATTTAAACAGAAATATTAAACAAGAGAAAGGAAAAGTCGCAATTGGGGAAGAGGCTCTTCCTCTTCCTTTCTTTAGTTTTTTAATAATTGTCCACTTTTTATAGTGAGGAGATTTGTTTTCTTTTCTTTTCTTTTTTGTGAAACTTTGTTCTCTTTGTCACCGTCAAATTACACTCGCACCGTGTTTTAGTTATTTTTTATTATATTGTATTTGATTCAACTTATCTCTTTGTAATTGATTGTTCTTGCATTTTTTTAACTCAAATTTTAAGTTTTGACCATCATTATATGTTTACTTCATAAAATTTCTTAAAATAAAGTTCAGCATCGATAGCAAAAAGTGAAGGCAGCATTTTTTACACTCACACTATGGCCCAGTTTGAGTATACAACTTATTTAAGTACTTATAAAATAAGGTTTTATCTAAAAAGTGTTTATAGAAGAAGGACTTTTAAATTAAGTTATTTAACGTTTGGATACATATTTAAAAAATTGCTTTTCAAATTTATAAATTTTTTTAAAACATTTAGATATAGTTTTGATGAAAAAAGAGAGATGAATGATATAATTTTAATAAAATTTTAATTTGTAAAAATGCAAAATAACTTTCTGATTATGTGAATTTGAGTTTTCACAAAAAAAATTTTCAATAAATTTAAAAAATTGGCTTATGAAATAAGTTAAAATTAATTTATTGAAAATTGATAAGTTATTTATTTAAATTTATTAAAACACTATTTTTTTAACATAAAAGCACTTATACTGATAGATAAACTCTAATAAGCTATAAATTCTGCTATCCAAACGAGCCTTATGTCTATGCTATTTTTGATAGTGCAGTATTTGATTCAACTTGTCTCTTTGTAATTCATTTTATTTCTCATTTTTTTACTCAGCTTTCTAAAGTTTTGGCCTTCCTTAGATTTTTATTCCATAAAGTTTCTTAAAATCAAGTTCAATACCAATAACAAAAAGTGAGAAGTGAAGTTTTGAAAATTAAATTAGTTTGCTATAGAAGGTGTTGTTAAAGTCCTAAAAAGTGTTGGTATAAAAAGGTTAAAAGCTTCAAACCTGCAGCAATTGTGCAATGAGCAATTATAGTTAATAGGTCTTTTTGTATTATTATAAAAAATTTGGTCTCTACAAAATATGTATATTTGTTTTCTTACCAATCAGTCACTTTTTGACACTTTATATAATGTTTTATAAAGCTAATTATGTGCTACATAGTTTTATGAATTTTTTTTTTATGTATTGGAAGGTTCTTTTTTTATTTTTACATTATTGAAATAAAAACATATATCTTCAATTGTTTTTGGACAGACTATCTTGCTAAAAAAAAAAACAAAGGATTGCGGAAAGCTTATAACCGGATAGGTTGTTTTGTGGGCCTGGTATGGGATCATTGTATGGGCTCCTTGTCATACAAAGTAAGAACAATACTAGCTCTGCGACCAGAGGCAGCGGCTGCAGGAGTTTTGTTGGGAGAGGGGACGGAAATCCCCTCACACTTTCCCTGCCACCCTCCTCCATATCCTCTCACCCCTCCACTTTCTGTTTTTCATTTTCTTTATTAAAGTTTTTATGTTTTTCTTTTTGTGAAAATTTTTTTTCCCTCTTTAAGAGAATTTTTTACTTTTTTTTAGAGAAAATTTCTTCTCTTTGTAAAAAAATTTTTAGAGTTTCAAAAATATACATCTTTTTATCTAGATCTACAACATCAAAGTTACAACACCGGACTTATGTAAAAAAAATTTGAAGAAAGTTAATCTTCAGAAAATATTAGGAGGTACGTTGCCTCTTCTATAATACAGTTCTTTTTTTTCTTTTTTTATGTTGTTTTAACTGTATATCTAATCTATTAAGATATATTATTTAGTAGATTAAGATTTGAGAAGTGTGTTGTCTCTTTATTTTCTAGTCAAAGTACTAGGTGTTTATTTTTGTATCTTCAGAAATTATAGAATTTATTTATCCTGTCTTTGTCTTTTATTTATTAGCCTGAATGTCTTATCATAATATATGAATGTGATTTTTTTACTTGTCTAATAAAAAAAATTAATTATTTTATAATTTGAAAACCGTATGGGAAAGAATTGGGTGTTATTCTTTGAATTCAGCGACACATGTTTTATGAAAATAAAGAGACAAGTGTTGACATAGCAAGTCCAAAACTAGTTAACTTACGGTGTGTAATTCCTTTCTTCCACATCACATAATTGTGAAGCAAGTTATTCTTAATCCAACATCTATTCTCAACCATCACGTGCCCAAGGCGGGGATCCCTTACATGCATAACTATATATATATATAACTATATATATATATATATATATATATATATATATATATATATATAGAACCTCGCTCGCATGCAGCACTTGCAGTTCACGAATCAACAATTAAAGGATGTCGGACTGGGGCCCAGTGTTCGTGTCTGTTGTGTTGTTCTTGCTGTTATCACCAGGCCTGCTATTTCAGCTCCCCGGACGCTCCAGGTGCGTGGAATTTGGAAATTTTCAGACCAGCGGTGCCGCCATACTCATTCACACTCTCCTCTACTTTGGTCTCATCTGCGTCTTCTTGCTGGCAATTAAGGTCCACTTGTACCTGGGCTAGCTCACCACCACAATACAATGCCTTTGATTCACTATAATTCTCAGAAGGGAAGCCCTTCAGTTGTTGTCTTCACTTATCTTCTTAATTTTAAATTCTAAGACTGATACCTTGGTATCACTTAAAGTTACATTCTTGACATATAATTTGTATTATAAAGTTCAAATATATCCAACCTCTGACTTACGTGTTTCAATTCAAACTAGCATTCGTCTATATATATAATGTTGCTTTCTCGTCCGTTTATAGCGATAACTGCTAGAGTTGCGGCTAAAAAAAGTTACCTGTTTACAGAGTCAGAGTGTATAATAATCATATATATTCAAAACTTCAATGTAGAAATGGCCTTGCAATTAATCAGAGTGTCCATGCTTTTGGGCCAGCGATCACAATGTAATGCCTGATTAGGGGCTGCGCAGGATAATAATCTTGCATTTTATTTGAAAGGAAATAATTTGCCAATGCACGCGGGTGAGTCCTAGATTTTAGCCAATCTCGCTCAATGGACGGTTGCCTTGAGAACTTACGCTATTTTACCCATTCTGCCCTGTCCTTTTCTCTGGCCCAGGTTCCACACATTTTTTTTTAATGTACGATTGTTTTTATGGTTTCGGTTGGGCCTTTGAGTTAGGGTCCAGCCCCCGCTGTGGGCGATTACTGATTTCTTTGAATCTTCTAGCGCCGCATAGCAGAACTCTCATCTCCCAACGTTGAAGTATGCTTGGGGAGGTTGCTGTCAATGCAGCTTCTTCTCCCCTCTTCTCCATCCCTCCATTCTTGCTTTTATCTTAATATTTTTAATGTATTTTTTTCTATTTCTTCTATTAAAATTTTTTTTTTTTCTATTAAGAAAGTCTCTTCCTTCTATTTGAGAAGGTATTTTTCTTTGTTGTGAGAGAGTTTTCTCTCATGATTAAAGAAGATCCAGTGCTAATCGTGATTAGAAAATTTACATATTTTGTCCAAATCTACAATATCTCAAGTTTAGAAAAAATATCAAGATTAAGAGTTATAATCTTCAAAAAAGATTGATAGGTGTGTTGACTTTCCTTAAATAACTCTATTTTTTTTTTATTGTACTCAAAGTTATTTATATTTAGATGAAATTTGTTCTTTTATGTTAGGGGTTAGTAATAGGTAGAAGATGTGTTGTCTTGTAATATGAGTTTTGTCTACACTTCAGAAGTGCAAGCTGTGATGTAATTTTTATCTTTTTATCTTACTAAAGGCTTCTATAAACTCAGGCTTAATGCCTTTTAATTAATATTATGATTTTTGATCTTGTAAAAAAAAAAAAAATCTTCTTCTAATAGTAGCGTTCCCCAAAAGAAATAAAAACTATGTATAGCTGGAAGGATAACAAATGAAAGAGTTGCTGAAAAGAAAATAGAATAAATGTGTTTTTTTTGTTGCCATAAAAAGAGTTTGGAGGCGTTGGTTATGTATCCTTCAATAATTCTTTATAATAAATAAGTTAATTGATTTTCAAGTTAGAATTAAGATGAATTAAACTGAATTTGTGATCATAAAGAACTAGGAACACAGTGATATGAATTTTAGAGAGTTTAAGATTTGTTTAGCGAAGCTTGTTGATGACGGAGCAAATGATTTGTTCTGTAAGAGTGAGAAATGTTAAAATGCATTTTTGGATTAAATGACTGTGAGGAGAGAGGGAAACACATAATAAATAATTATAAAAAATATATATGTTGTATTTATCTTCTTCTTTTTTCAAATCATTCTACTCAGTTACTATTAAAAAAGAATATATAAATATTTATAAATAGGACCAAGAGGATCAGACGTCAGAGAGAGCGAACCCTTTGAACAGGAGAACGAGTTCACTCCTCGCTAATGAAACTAACTGTTTAGAAAAAATTCCTCTATTAAGAACCACAAATTCTTTTTTTATTTTGGTGTTAATAAACATAAAAATAAATTAAATATTAATTCATTTTTAAGTGATGAGTACACATCCACGACGGTGACGTCTATTTTTTTCATTAAGATGATCTTACTTTGAAAGCAAGTTTGATGAAATGGCCCTTCGAGTGCTTGATTCGAAATATGCTAACACGTAATGTTTGCTTTTGGCATATATATGTCGACAAGGTATCGATTATGACATCCACAGAAACAGCAAAAGAATTATAATTAAAATGAAAAAAATAAAATTGCCCCTTGATTTCTTCCTTCGTTTCTTTACAGTCGATGCTCCTTTCTTTTATTCCTTGCTTCACTTACCCACCAATTGCCGTTTCTCAGACACAGATCTCACTTTAATTTGCTATTTAGGAGACGAGCGAGGCTCATTCTCATACACTGAATCACTTGGAGTTGGGAAGAGGATAACAGAGTAATGGCGGATTGGGGTCCAGTGGTGATAGCCGTGGTGCTGTTCGTGCTGCTAAGCCCAGGGCTACTGTTTCAATTGCCAGGAAGGGGCAAAGTGGTGGAGTTTGGGAGCATGCAAACAAGTGGAGTCTCTATCTTAGTCCACACCATCATCTTCTTCGGCCTCATCACCATCTTTCTAATTGCTATTGGCGTCCATATCTACACCGGATAGTCACATGCTTCCATTATCTTTTGTTGTTGTTTTTTTTTTTAAAAAAGTTACTGAGAGTCATTAATCGTGTTGCGTTTTTTTTTTCCTCCCTTGTATTGTGATTCTGCTTTATTCTTTCTGATTTAAATTGACTGTTCTAAGAATTGATAACTTGCTTCTTTCATTTCTCTTTCTCTGGAAATTGTCCTTATCTGAGAAATGGATTGACCCGTTTAATTAAATATGGCCTTTATTAATCGAATGTTAAAGAGCCCAACTGTCAAAATATATATCAGTGAGATGAAAAATTGTTTGAAGCCTTGGCTATATAGGGATGAGGAGCAGGTGGTAGATCACTTTGGGTTCTTTGCAGGAAAACATGGAATCTGAGATGAACCCATTTAAAATGCGATCGTTCACGAACTGGAATAACTTGTATCGTCTCTCGTGTCCAACTAATAATGCAACTCTTCTTTCTAATTATTTGGATGTAAATGAGTAAGTCGTCAAGCAATCAACCAGGGCATTGCAGATGACATACGCAACGCGCCATGGAGGTTTCTTTGGGATTTTCTTCTGGATCAATCTATGAAAGGTTGGTTTCTTGTCTTGTCCGTTTAAAGTTTATGGTTTATTAGAGTAGTTGGGATTTTTAAATTTCTTTACAAGATAAATTTTTATTTAAAAAAAAAGAGACATAATTTGTGAGATTTCTTTTGAAATCAGTAAATTTTATTTATCTACAAATATTAATTTTATCGTGTTTTTTTTTTCTTTAAGAACGTTAGAGAATTGATATTCATCGGACACTATCTCAATAGTTCTGTCTTCTTCTTCCTTAACCCCAAGGAATACACCAGGTGCTGAAAGCTCATAATCATATGCATTGACAGCAGCCATTAATTTAATTTTGCGACCAACTAGAAGAGGTAGCGGTACAAATTTAGAAAACAAATTAAATGGTTAAACCCTTCATTTATTGTTCATTTTCAAACTTACACCACGACTCTGAAACCTCCTTCAAACTCATCTTTCCCCACCAACATTATGAATAATATCAAGAAATTGGTTCAATATGATGGTGTACTTTAGCAAAGAAAAAACAGAGATTCTTGTGCAAGAACATGACAACTCAAGAATCTTGGTGCTGCTTTTGAATCAGAAACTCTTGCATGAAAAGGGACAGGGTCAGAGATAGTGACTAAATATGAAGAACTATGACTACCAACAAAATTGATGGAGATTAGCGAGGTAAACTTGAAAACTAGTAATTTCTAATATCTGCTGATTATAAGACCGCTTGAACAAGATGAAAATATTTCAGATAAGATGGAACCTATGTGAATAACAACACCAATCTTCTTCTAATCGCACTTTCACCAGGAATGACTTTAATACACTTCATAACCGATTAAAGACAGTTACAACTTACAAATAAATATGGGCTTCTTTAGACTTTAGTAACTACCCCATCCCAAATTTTCTTCATGCTCTGGTGCGACCCTGTTCTCAAGAGTCAATTATACTTTCCCCATCCTTGGATAGGTAGTAAGAGGAAATTCAAAAGCCTAACATTTAAAATTTACAAAATATGATAACAACGTTAAATAATAAATGACAACAGATAAAAGAAACTGGAAATAACTCCTCACATCTAAGCCGGTGGTGCTTCAGATCTATAGTTCGCTATTTCTAATTAAAAGAGTAGCGATATCCACAAATTTCGATAACTCCGTAATCTATGATTCCTGCACCAATAGCTGGAGAAACTCCACAATCTTCATGACTGCATCGCCCAATAAGTTGCTTGGGGCACCACAAAACACGGTATGTCACCGCTCAATTATACCATTCATCTCTTCACAAAAGCTTCCACGCTGCCACATCAAACATTTAGAATGAAGATGTCAGGTACATCATCCAAAAAACAAAACGGGATTTTTTTTTTTTTCCTTTTAGGAAAAGATAAGGCCAATAAACAGAAGCACAGCTATATACTGTCCGTTCAAGTCAAAATGAACACAAATACGGGTGACCTCAAGAAAAGGGCGACAATTAAAATTAACGACAAAGTATTGAAAGGATTTTTCTAGAGTGGGATTAAGTCTGCCACATTATTTTTAGATTCCACTCACAAAGAGTGTGAGAGACAACAACAAAAAGTTACAGTTTTAACATAGTTAAAACTTTCATCATATGTGACAAATACTTATTTGGGAAGTTTACGCAGACCTCTTACACAACAATACCTCGTATGGAAACTCCAAGTTAAAGCACGATAATCCAAACCTTAAGCTCTTTAACTGTCAAGTAACATTAATTAAATAGATTGGCCAGAAGGATGAACAATTGGACTAGTATTATCCTATCTCTTCCTCCATTTTGGCAGAAGTATTGAACTGTAACTATGTTTCAAGAATATGAATAATGAAAATTTCACAACAGCCGCAGTGGAGACCGAAGTCATCAATGTTGCTACAACATTGAAGAGTGCGATTTAGAAACAAAACCTATGTAGACCATCTGCAAATTTATTATAAATCACTCCTTAAGTCTAATTTCTTTGGAAAAGGATAATGCTTTCCAAAGTCAAAAGAAAATGCCAACTACCCCTTCTTCCCCGCGTCCCACTCAACACAGAAAGATAAAAGAAATGAGTAGAATTCCTTTCTTCAATCAAAGTAAAGTAGGTACGAAACAACATCCTCGAACTTAGAAAACTTAATAATAATTCATTTGCAACGATTACAGATTTGCCTTACAGGAACGAAACAAACGCAAAAGTCATGCAATCTTCCAACGAAAATTGATTCTCAGAGAGTCGAAAAGACAGAAAATTCAAAAAAGACATATAAAAACAAGTATAATTTTCAAGCAATGATTTCCTTACCTGGAATTTCCTTACGTGGAGCTGCTGGCGACGTAACATAACAAAGAAATGAAAGAACTGAACGTCCCAACATCGAGAGGCTGGAAACAATTCCGGCCACATAAAACACCATCACCAATCCAAAAACCCAGGGCATCAGAATAAATCCAATAAAGAAAGTAACCGATCCACAGAGCATCAAAGCCAGCGAAATTCCTAGAAGCAAGGAAGCAAATCCCGCCGGGGAGATCTGAGTAGTTGAAGGCGATCGTCTTGACGGCGGCGTGGCCGGAGGATGATCAGAAAGATCGGAAAAAGAGATCGGTGTAGGAGGAGATCGAAGGATGTTGAGAACCAGAGTTGATAGCTCGTAGAACACCCGAGATTGCTGATCTTCCTGTCTTCTCATCATGTTGCCTTCGGAGAAATTTGAATATACGATGAAGAATCTATAAGCTATCGAAGGAAATTCGGTCGAAACAATTTCAAACTTTTATTGCTAGAAACAAGGCAAACGGATAGGCTCAGAAACTTATCTACAGCGGTCTTTGATTGGGGTGGTTATTTTGACCTGACATGTTCCGATAAACACATGTGGACTTCTGAGAGGAGAAGCCTTGTTTGTTTCTCGGGAATTCTTATTGAGGAAAAAGAGAGAAAGAAAGAGACGCGTAGAGGAAATGCTGGCAAGGGATTCCAATCCAAAACTGATGAAAGAAACTAAAAAGAAGAAACAGAAACTTTGCTTGCTTTGAAAATTTTCTTGCGTAACGTTTTGGATATAGAGAAATTTTTTTTAACGGGGAAATTAATTTGGGGAGAGGGGTGCTTTATCCGAACGCATTAAGCTGACATTGGTACACGTCATCAGCGCGCGTTTAACACACGAGAGATGGAATATGATGGAAGTGGTTACTAGTTGGGGCCTGATGACGTGGGCCCTTATCCTCTTCGCTTTTTGAGCCCCACTTTTTTAATGCTAAGGAACAGGTCTGAGTGCCCAGTATTTCTGGCAATTTTAAATAATTAACGAGAAATTACCATAAAAATAATTAAGCATAAATCAGCATTCTTTTTTTTTTTTGTAATAAATATTTATATTAATAATAATAATTTTTTAAAGTATTTTCAATACTCATTTTTAAATATTTACAAGTTTTTCAGTTATCTAAATGACTTTAAAAACAGTTAATAATACTGAATATCTTATAGTTACAAAAACATATCCAACCCCTAAACTATTTTGGGTATTCATTCATATTATAAAAATTGGGTGTCCAATCTTCAAAAACTGCACGCGAGGAGGAGTTTCAAATTTGTTTTTAATTTTCGAAATGGGTCTTGTTTGGAAGATAGGGTAAAAGAAAATGATAGCAAGTCGTGGACGTTGTGCGGAACATTACCTGTGAAAGTTGATGACTAACAATGAAATCGAAATCTGTAAAACATATATAAATTTGGTGAGATTTCATTTGGTGGAGGGAACAAATCGTCTCGGAATATGCTTACCGAAGGAAGGTTGGTATGCAAAGTGGATTTTGTAGTTTTTGAGTTGCGAGGCATGTTTTGCGCACCGTCTTGATGGACAGGTCAGTCATCGTTCCAATTTTGGCTACGAGATTTTATGTTTGTTTTACGTACAGGGTCTTTTAAGTTACAAATAAAATAAAATAAAATAGCGCGCTTATTTGTGTATTGACTATCGAGGCGCATACTTTACTATTTTTATTATAATTATAAATGATTACTTGCGTAGCGATAAATATGTATATAAGAATGAGAGGTTTATGTTTGAAATTGGACGGGCGGTGACACGTATGTTTGGTTGTTGAGATGGTTGAACGATTCTTCTAATTTAATTATTTAGTTGGACGCTGCTAAATGGGTTTTCTTTTGCCACACCTGGCGGGAGCTACAGAATGAGAGCAAATTAGCGTTGTATTTAACAACTAAATTTTATTATAAAATGTCGTTTATAAGAAGTTGTTGATAAGGCCGCCACGGAAACGGGAAACAGGGAGAGCCCACTTGTCATGCCCTATTTGCGCTGCCCTTTGTCTTGATTCTTGAACCAAACTTCATCTTCATTTCGCTGCTGAGAAAAACCCAACCCACAACTTGCCTCCTCATACATATCTCGGTGATGCATAATTTTTGAGTGAGCAATATGCAGAAATATAGACAAGTAGTATGATTCCATGGGAAAAATAAATTCCCTTCATATATATATATATGTATGTGTGTGTGTGTGTGTGAATATATATATATATATAGTGGCATACTCCAACTACTAGTAATTAATTCAATTGAAAGTAGAAATAGGTCGGTCCGGGGTGCAACATCATTTTCATTAATTGTCATCATTAAATTAACTTTCAAAATGATGATAAGGAACGTCTTCCCATTAAATAATAATAATAATAATAATAATACAAGTTAACATCTTAAATACTTTATGCAAATTAAAAAGGAATAATAATTAAAAGAGACATCTGTCATATATAGGTGAAAATGTTGGGATAAGAAGGCAACGGAAGAGCAATACTTATTATCGACGCGCAGAAACAGTGAAGGAAGGAAGCGCAGTTTACGGCAGCGCACACACTTACATACGTTCCTAAATACTTAATTATATAAATCCATGAGCATTTGCCATTACAATTTCCATTTTCTTACTTAATTTCTCAAATAAAATTGAAACCACCATCCTCATCCTCATGGTAACCATCCTGGCATGTAATTGTTCACGCTTGGCCCCGCCGTCACCACTAATACCGGATCAGCCTGATATCTGCGCTTCAACCAATTTCAATATTCAAATATCATTCACAACATTCAATAAATATAATTATAACTCTAATCATCCTTAATTAGCTTGTGCTGCTTAAATCAAATTCCCTTCCCCAAAAGAAAAAGGCTTTATAAATACCCAATTTGTAACGTTGGCTCGCACTCCAATGGATGGAAGAACCCATCGTCCTGGCCTTGACCTGCTTGCCGTCCATATCCCATATCTTCAGCACTGGGATTCAACTGCAGTGGATTTATTTGGTACCCATCCAACTGCAATTCACCACTCAAATTAGGCAAATTCTGTGCATTCAAACTTCGAATTATTAATCCCATGGTAATCAACTCTATTTGCTACATCAATTCCATGGTCTTGATTGAAAATCTTTCAAACATTTAAATCCCAGAACCAAGAATCATACTATATATGAGGGACTTTTAAGATTTTAAAAAAGATTAAAATGGCGGCTCTTACCCTTTGTCTAAGCGACCTGTTTGCCTCACCTAGCAAGTGTTCCTGAATCAACGACATTATATTCGGTGAGCGGCCTGAAAAAGTGGACTGGCCGGCAGATAGCTAACATGGACGAAGGCAAGCAAAGATTTTTTCATACCTTGCGTTGAAGATCAGAGAGCTGATCCAGCATATATTGGGTCTGTAAAACAAATGTATTAATAAATATTGTTGGCAAAGAAAGAAAGTAAAGAGAGGAATAAGGATGTTGTATAAAATGATTGGAATGATTATATTCCAAATAGTAATTAAGGTTGAAAGAAAAGGAAACTTGAGTACCCGTGTTGATCTGATCTGCTTCAAGGACGAATCTAGCTGCCTTTCAAGCGACTCCAGCTCTTTGCTGCTTAGAGGTCCAAGATCCTCTCCCATAAGGTTCCTATAATTGTATTTGTACGGTAAGAGTCGAAGTGCACCATTAACAATGATATTTTATTTAAGATATTAGGGCATTATTTTGTTAGAATTAGGATTGACTATGAATACCTTTGGGATCGTTGTAGGGCTTCATAACGTGCCTTCAGCTTCAAATACTCCTGTTGACTGCTTAACTCCTATGATCACAGTCGTAAAATTAGTTGTGCCCTGAGCCCATAAGAACTAAGAATGATAATAGGATGTAAATTCTTCGAAATCCTAACTCCTAAGATGTTATGATCATGTGTGGTTTATTTTTTACACATCCCCCTTTTCTCAAGCATCTCCCTGAAACCTCCATATAGCTTCACATTTGGGCCGAGTGTTTTCAGACAAAATCAACAGGTCTGTTTGATACATTACTCTTTCATATTAACTTAGTTTCAGTTATTCCCTCTCTTATTGCTCAGATTTACAGGTAAATGAACCTCAAACTTCATTCTACAGCAAAAAATTGGGATGACAAAATTGTAAGCAAGCATATAATAAAGAAAGAGAAATTCCTATTCAACAAAAATGGAAGGGGTTTTTTCTCAATGAAATGGACGTTGGGGTGCACAATTATATATCAACAACTAGAGAATTTGACTTGGCACATTTAGATCCAGAGAAGGAAACAGTCATGGCTAAAACAAAACAAAAAATAAAAAATTAGTGCTGCTAATGCTAATAAATTTGGAAATGGAGATCTACACAGAAAGCAATAAATACTGGATTGGGAAGCCAAACTAATCATTGTGCTGAGGTATATTGAACATGATGAGAGATAAAGCTCGACTTGATGATTTAGATGGTAATCAACGTTCAACAGTTTTTGTGTAGACTGTAGACAACTATTTTGTGAAGAATTTGTACCAAGTGCTGTGGGTTAATGAAAGTAAACTTGTCATCCCGTTACGATATGCTTTGAGAATAATGTCCCTATATATGTTCATGGTTTTTAATTATTTTTTGACGACCAAACTGATGAGATCCTGGACATTTCGCTACTGCTATTAGAGAAGTTGCCAAAGTTTTGAGTTCAAATCAGTTTGTTAAAGAAGCTACAAGGTTTAGGGCAAGGAGGTACATCCTATCCTATACAGAAGACTAAGAAAAGAGAGATTTTGAGAAAGAAGATGAGGTAATGGAAATGAAAAAGTTGGAGGAAAGAATGGGAAGCTCTTTGGTGTCAAGATTCAGTTTAAAAACGTCTCGTGTCCCTGCAAAATCACCCAAAGGAGTTTTCTCAGATCATACCTATGAGTGTTAGCTTTAAGTTCTAAAAATTTTAGATAGAGAAAGGTAGCCTGGTCAATATTATTTATATTCTTACTCCATTTCTTGTTTTTAAACAATCAATCACCCAAACTAGTAACCAAACAGGATGTTAATCAATAATCATGTTAGAACAAATTCCGTATTCTTTATATGAACACTGATCTGATCACTTTTACCCATAAATAATGAAATCCTAACTCTAAAATCAACTTTAAATTACAAAAATTAATTAGAAACAACCACACAAAAAAAAAGAAATATTGTAGGTAGGGTATGACTTACCTTGTCTTAAAAAAATAACCTTGGACACATTGCAAACTTGTGATAATATTGCAGCTAAACGGTGCAAATTAAATTATAAAGATTAAGAGTACAGTTATTATTGTAGTACCAAAAACAAATAGATGATGATTTAGAGTCTTTGATGAGCTTTCATTTTTCTCTCAGAATTGTTAGTCTCTTGAAATTATTCTATTTTTTATTCATCGGAGGATAACGAGACTATCTCCGTACCCAAATCCCGCCCCACCCGGCCGGTCCCAACTGGTAAAGACAAAACTACAAAAATTCAGTGAAAATGCTTCAAGGCCAGAGTACTTACGAATAAAAATAAGCTAATCAAGTGGTTAAATTTGGCGAGTGAAATGCACTAGTAAAATAATCAAATGCGATAAATGGAATAATTAACCATTACCAAGACTTGATGATCCAAAATATATTACCGCGAGACAATCAAAAGAAAATATTACCAAGGCTTCCCTTGCAGAGACATTAGCCTCAGGTGCTCCATAGTTGCATTTCTGATACCTCTCAAGCGTTTTGAGCATGCTGCATGTGACATAAAAAAAAAAATTACAGTCATTATCCTATAGAAAAACGGGTCAAGTACCATACAACTGATGAAAAACTTGCTTAATCTTTGATAATTAATTATATATTACGATTATATATATATATATATAGAAGCTATGACTTAATATTATCAACAAGTACCAAGAGAATTTAATGCCTTCTCTTAAAGCACCATTAACTTGAATCTGAAGGTGCCCCACGTCCTACAGATTGGAAACTATAGTTTGTCCTCATCGATAAGCAACTTATTTAGCACAAATTGTAAGGCTGATATTCATAAAAGAGGTAAGGTATTTTCCCCTCCATTTTGGATTCGTACATTGCAGATAAAACAATAAATAAATAGTGATAAACTGTTATTTGGCAAGTATCTAATGATCCATACAGGAATTGGGGAAACAAAATACAGACGCTTATTAACTAGGAGAGTACAAGATTGTCGTGAGGTACGATCAACAACCATGACAGTATATCAATAAAAATAATGAAAAATAAAAATAAAAAACGAATTCCTCCCAAGACCATCAGTAACTTATGTGATCGTAAGACTGCCTTATTCTATTTCTAAGTGTTCAAAACTATCAACACATTATTGAGCTCATGACACTGGAAAAAGAAATTGGATATCCTATGGATATTAGATGGCTCATTTAGATGCCACTCTTTAGACGTATGGAAATAGCTATATATAATAGCTTAATTTGTTGGGTACATTCAGATCTGAAAGGACCAGAAGTGCTTTTGAGAGCACTGTTAGCAAATAGCAGCTTCGAGAAAAGCAATTCTGGAGTGAGAATCCTATCACATCAGTACGTGTATATATGCTCGAGTAGGAGCGTGCTTGAAGGAGAACTCCTATGAGAAAAGACCAATCTGATTTAACAAAAAGCAGTAAATCTCAATATGTCTCTATGAGATTTGATCCCTTGCAAAGAGAAGTGAGCGTGAGACTTCACAGTGATCTCTGGTTGTGAATCGGAGACGAATCCCGGTAAATTAATTAAGGCGGATAAAAATAAGAAAAGGAGAAGAAAGAAATGGACAAATACAGTGAAAATGCAGAACTAAATTTAGAAATAAAAGAAACCCTAGGCTCAGAGATTTGAATGAAAGACTAGCTAGGATGTAACCAAGCAGAAACAAAACTTATTTTAATCGAAGAAAAAAGGAAAAGCAAAACTTGC